>JAEIFZ010000200.1:1233750-2467500 GCA_018904035.1 Zaprionus ornatus
CAGCGAGATGAGCACGACTGATAAAGCAGCAACAGCAACAACATCGGAACAGCAGCAACAACAAAGACGCAGCACTCATTTTGTTGGGGCAACATCCGATGCGGACAACGACTTGTATTTAATGCATTTGATCCTTGATGCTGTTGAAAATGAACTGAGCTCGAACATGCAATCAACTGGCTGCCCCCGTCCGCCTGCGCCTTGCCTCCTCCATCTCCTCCTCCTCCTCCTCCTCGACTCCTGTGTTTCCTGGCGCAATCTGGCCAATTTCATGAATGAAAACTTGGCTCAGACCAAGCGAGCGTCTTGCACTTTTGCATGTTGGCAGGCAGGCAGCAACAACTGCAGTACACACGCACACCCACACACAGCTGCACAGGAGCAACTGGCAACTGGCAACCTCTCCGCCAGCAACATTGTGAGTAGTCTTGGCGACGCTTGTTGCAGCTGCAGCGCATTAACCTCGTTCGCCATCGCCACCGCCACCGCCGTCGCTGCTTCTACCTCTGCTGCCTGGCAAGCAAAATATTTACCAAAGTGATTAAGATGCCTGAGTAATTTTTAACACAATTACGCTGCCAAGCAGACGACGTCGGCAGAGGCAGTGCCAGTGCTCGGGCCTGCAATTGCCAGTTACTGTTGCTACTGCTGCTGCTGCTTCGGCTGCCTGCCCCATTGAGTGGCTACTGTAGTTACACCGCCTCGGCGTCAGTTGCAGCTGCAATGCTGCTAATGACCAGGCCAAGCCACTCTGCAATATAAACTGTGGCATTGTCTGTGACTCCAACTCCATCTCCGACTCCAAGCAAGTCCAACCTCAACTTCAACTTCAGCTCCAGCTCCGTCAGCCTCTGTCAGCTCGCAGCAAGTGCCATCACGCGGACACCCAAACTTCTGTGTGCCTTCCCCATTAGCGTTTCCACACCGCGCTGACTGGCGGCAATCGTAGCGAAACGACGACGTCGGCGGCGACGGCACCAGGTTGCGGGTGTTTTACGCATCAGCGTTTTTTGACAGCTTCTTTTCGAGCAGCAAAAAACGTAATAGAAATCAACTTACCTCCTTCCCTTCGTGCTGCTCTATTCCCCCCTGCCAGTTCAACTGTGTTTTATGCGCAATTTTCGGCAGGTGTCGATCATCAAGTACTGGCCGCAAAGTCATTGCAACGTGCGCCACATTTGACGCTCATTGCCCCAGCCCCGCAGTCCCGCTGCCCCCTTTGGCGCAACGCACGACCAATAACAGAAAAAACAAAGCTAAAAACGGAGTATAAAAAGCTAAAAATCGTGATGCGTTTGGTTCAGATTTGTGCGGCACGATCTTGCTGTGGCGTTAGCAGCATTAACAATGTTGCCACAAACAAAAAGAAGCAGAAGAAGATGTCTGTTGTCCATGCGAAGTGTCCACACAAAGAGCAGAGTTCGCGACTCGAGAATTTGTTGGCCGTTTAGTCAGGTAATATTGGCAGACAATCGCAACGGGTGCTTGAGCTCAGCGACGAGTTTTGTGCTGTAAATGGAGACGGTAAGGGAACATAATGTGAGATATGTTTGAGAAGGTAAAGGAATAGGATGTTAGAAGTGTTTGAGAAGGCATTAACATTGCAGAAACAAAGAAAGGAGTTAATCAGGAAGGAACTAAAGGTATAATTTGATATTATAACTTTCATATCCTATGTAGGATATACTTAAGAAGGAACATTGCCGAAAGAAAGAAAAGATTCGATGAACAATGAACTTCATCTAACTAAACTTGGAAATTAGTTTATTAGTTTCTTCCGAAGATGTAAAAGAATCTCAAGCTAAACAGTTATTTTTTTTTTTTATTTATTTAGTTTATAGTCGAACTATGAACAGTCGACTTTTTTAAAAGTAAAGAAACAATTAAAATTAGATTTAAATTATTTAAGTTGAATTTTAAACTAGAGGTAATTTTAAATTAAGGGTAAAACCTTAAATGTAAAAAAAAAAGAAAAAATTAAAAATTGTGCAAATGTGCACAGTTCCTTAACATGCAGAATCCTTAAGGTATTATCTTTCTTCAACCCTGTTAATTCCCCACATAGAGCAGCACCCTCGCGACTATCTCAATTCTCCTACTTTCCTCACATTTGCTTTGACAAAATCGCCTAATTTCCCTTCCCTTCCGCCAATGAAAACGAAATGGAAAATGAGCGCGGCACGCGCTGCGCCGCCGCACGACTGGAAAATTGCAGTGGCAGCGCATCGCCTGGCTGCACACTGAATGGGGGAAAAGGCGCATGAGGAAGAAGGGTGTGAAGAGGGTTGTGTGAAGCGCTAGAGAGAAGCGAGCTAGAAGCAGCCACGTGTTGCGCATGCGCTCTTTGCCCCATGCCCAGTCGGACACGACGCCCTAAGCAGCTACAGCCGCAGCTCAGTTTCGTTTGCGTTTGTCAGGGTCGACTGCATCGCGCTTGGCCACTTCGTGCTTGCCACTTGGCAATTGTTCAGTTTTCGCTGCCGTTGCAAGTGGCACGTTGCACGAAGCAACTGCAACTGCTGCGGCAACGGCAACGGCAGCAGCAACTGCAACACCTTCACTCTCTGCGGTTGCGGCGATAGTGCGATGATGTATGGCCTGAAACCCGCAACGTTGCAACGTCGCTGCTGCCCCTTGCTCTGCCCCTGCCACTGCTCCTGCCCCATTTGCTCGCCCGGCTATTGTAGGCGTCAACTCACGTTTATGCTTTGTAGACATTATCGCGCCTGTTTATCTTTAAATTGCAAGTAAATTACTTTGGCTCGCGCAGCTTGATGTATTGTGCTGCCTGTTGAGTGGCCACTGAGTGATTTGATGAGCTGCACTGCACAGGGAGAGGGAGAGTAGAGAGAGTAGGGAGAGCTGGGTAAAGAACTGCCAGAGAATTCGCAGATATTTTGAAAAAACAACCCGTTTATTCGAGCACTACAAACTAAACGTTGCGCGTAATAAATTAGCTATGAAAGCGTCGTCAAGCAGATGGATGTGTGTGTGTCGGTGTGTGGATGTGTGTCGGGGGGGAAATCTCTCAGTAATGGGTCTCAGTGATGCGCACCTTGCCGTATTTGCCGTGCAAATGGTGCTTGGCAAAGGACAGCAGGTTGGCATGGCTGTGCACGTCCAGGTGGGCTGGGTAGACGGCCTTGGTCACTAAGGCAGCGTGCGAGTGATGGTGGTGCACAAGGGGGGCAGCATGATGATGGTGCACCAGCGGTGCCGAGTGGTGGGCGTAGTGGTGCAAGTCGCCGTGGTGCAGGTCAGCGTGGTGCAGGTCAGCGTGCAGGTGGGCGTGTTCATCAACATGTGCGTTGTTGTGGATGATGTGATGATCGACCACGGGGTTCCTGTAGTGCAGGAAGTGGTGGGGTTCATCGTGCACAACCTTGTGCACATGATGCACTGGCTCCACCTCATGGATGGGCTCGTGGCTGACAATCTTGGCCGGGGCATGCACATGAGCGTGATGATGCACATCGGCATGCACATCAGCGTGATCCAGGTGAGCCGCGTAGCCGTCGTGATGATAGACTGGATGTGCGTCCACATGATGTTCGCCACCATCGATCACAATGGCCGAGCTGTGACCCAGGTGTATACCGTCCGAGTGATGCACATCGGCATCCACGAAGTGCGACAGATGATCGTCGTGATGATGCTCATGCTCCAGATGGGGCAGCAAACCGGCCTGAGCCACGCCCAACAAGGCCAAGGTGCAGATAAAGAACTGCAGGAGAGTGCAAGTTGGTGGTAAGTAGAAGCAACTTGCTCATCCTCGGGAGGGAACTCACCTTCATTATGGAGATTTCACGCTTAGGTTGAGTTAATCCAAAAGTTAAAGTTGACGGTGCGCTTGAGACACTTGCTTGCTTCTGCTGTTGTCGCTGAACTGTGCCCTAATCCGCCGCAGCACTGGCATTTTATAGAGGAAGACACTTGCAATTGTTGGCCAATATCACGTGCAGGTCCCAGGGGGAGGCAGCTGGCCACAGCTGAACTCGGACACTCGCCCAAACATTCAAACAACGATATCAAAATCGCAAAGCGAAGCAACGAAAGTGATGTGTGCCGGGCCAGCCAAGTGGACTGCGTGCGATGCATTCCCAATGAGTTTGTCGTCACATTTGAAAGGTGCCACAACCCGAAGAAGAAGCTCCTCATTATGTAAAGAGCGCAGTGCAGTCGATAAACCTTTTAAAGAGTTGAATTCCCCGTCCGGTCATGTCATAATTTTACGACCACTCGCATGCCCAACAAGCAAATGAGCCTGCCCCATGGCCCCGTTATGGTCAACTGCTGACAAGGCCATCGCCTCCACTTCCCCTTGCACTTTCAACTGCATTGCAAGCGTATTTTGCCAGCTAGATTTGGCAACCTTTGGGCCAGTGAAAGCGTTTGCTGCTTGACCAACAAACACGATTGCGATGCGTACTTACAGCATTTTTATAATGTCCAAAAAATCAATTCGGACACTATTTGCATGGGCCATACGAAAATCCAATAAAAAATAGCAAGACTACGTGCGAAACTTGGCAAAAGTGTTCACGCAAAAGTGTTAAAAATACTGACAACACAAGTTGCGGGTGCGATTCGTGCTCCACCGAAAGTGTTGAGAATCTCACGCGACTGACAATGCGAAGGTGTTGCCTAAAATAGAATAGAAAGAATATTAACTTGACATTTAATTGCTAATTGCACATGCTCACTTTATTTCAAGCTGTGAAAACGATTAACACACAAGCGCACAGAATAAGCTAAATATATCGATATTTACACTTCGTGAATCGATATATTCTACAAGTTGTTTACATTTTGCGCAATGAGAGCCTCTCTCAATTTTAATTTCGTGAGAGCAAATGACGGTTGACTTTACATTGTTGTTGCTGTGCTAAACTAAACTGTGCACTGTTGTTGTTTGACTGGCGAGGATCAAAACCATAGGGAAGCGTGGGAGTGCAAAAGAGACAACTAGCTGCTTTGGGGAGGATTTGTGATTATTGAATACAAGATTACGTTTTTATTGGAGTGGGGTAATGCAAATGTAAGGTTACGTTTTTGTATTGATTAATTATTTTATATGCTGCAAGTTAATTTCAATTTGAATGTCAATTAATTCAACCCAATAAATTTATTCAAGCACAAATCATATTTTATTGGCATTCATCAATTGCAATTGCACTTCCTGCCCATTCGACGTGCTATCGAACACGTTGCATAAATTACGAACGTAGCAAGCAGCGCTGCCTGGAGTCGGGCCAAGATAAGCTGCCGCCGCCTGTAAAGTGGGTCAGCCCACAACTAATTACATAATAATTTGGTCAATTTAATCACGCCGCTAATGAGCTGTGTTGTATTCAAGTCAGTGCCAGTGCCACCAGTTTATCAGATGAGGTGCGGGGGGGAGGTAACTATCGCAACTATCGGTTTGGGCGGCGGCGTCAACACCCCGAAAACTAGAGGCGAACGTGCACGACATGTGCAATGGGCTTCTTAAAAAGCGTCGATCGACTTAAAATGCCCGCCAGGTGCCCACGCCAGGTGACACGTCGCGTCGTCGGCCTGTCCAAAGATTTTCTGCGTGCGAATTTGTTATGATTTCCACTGTACACTCGCAGTCTCAGTCGTAGTCTGGGTTTCGATAGAAGCGCAACCGCAATTTGTACGCCTGACAAATATTTGAACATTTCCAATGAATTTTGCGTACCACTTTTGACAATTCTCCGCTTTTTTTTTGGTCTTTTGGAACTGCCAGTTCCTGTCGGTTAGTCTGTTTGTCTGCGTGTCTTACACCTGCCCCAACAGCCAATTAGCTGCAAAAGTATCTCGTGGCATGCAGTTTGCAATCACATCTCAAGGGGGCGGCCCGGCCTGTGCAGCGTTTGTAATTAGACGGCGCAACAACAACAGCAACGACAGCAGCGACGTCGACAGCGACTTATTTCAATATGCAAATTGTTGCTAGACGAGCACAGAAAAAATTTACATAAAGCGGCTGCCAGCTGCAGCAGAAGGAGGCAGACAAAAAGCCGAAACAAAAAAATGAAAAACAAAATAGAAAATAGGAAAATACGAAAAAAAAGAAAAAATCTATAATTTATTTGCACAAAAATGACGGCAATGTTGTACGCTGCGGCGGCGGCGTCGGAGTCGCTGCATGTTTGTAATTGAGTGCATCGTTAACGGGGTAGAGAGAGCGGGAGGGGGGTACGCTGTATTAGCGACGCTGCCAACAACTAATTTAATGCCAGCGGCAATAGCAACTGCATCAGCAGCAGCGCTGGCAACAACAGCAACAACGGCGACGGCAACATGTCAACAGCAACGCCTGCCGCCAACATGAGGCACCAACAGCAGCAAGGATGATCCCAGGGAATGGAGGAGGGGCACTTGTGCTGGGGTCAGTGTGTGCATATTTTATGCCTTGCGGCTGCGGCGGCTGCTGCTGCTGCCACTGCCACTGCTGCCATTGTGGGCAGTGAGTGAAATAATTTGCATCACATTTTTGCCGGCCACAAATCAACGGCATGAGAAATTAGATGGTAATTAATATTGTAAGCGCTATAACTTAGTCTGCACTCTTGATCAAATGGATGTGTTGGACTTAATGGATCATGACTCTATATGCAAATGGGGCGAGAAAATAACACAGCGAAATGACATGGAAAATAATTAAGCGGTTTTTTGGAATTTTAAACGGATCTCATTTTCATATGATGCATTTACTCGTAATTGTAGGACAGGTTAAAGTGTTTGGTTTGTTATGTCAAAGATAGTGGAATTTATACATATACATAAGTATATACATATATTTATTCAATATTTATTCAATAATTTAAATAATGAGAGATTATTATATTCATGTGTAAAAAGTTCAGGCCTTTGTTGACTTTTTCTACTTAGAAAAATGATTCATATAGAAAACATATTGGAATTAAATATCGATAATAACAAGGGGAAAAACTGTATAAAAAACAAAATCCATATAGTGGAATTTATTCTTTTACATTCATAAAGTTCCCCTCACTTCTTTCTTCCCCTCTCAACGCATTCCCTTAAACATTTTTGATCGTTGCAAGTCCATTAAAATATTAATATCACAATCATCATTATTGCCCCTTCAACAACATGCAGCCAGCTTGATTGGCTAGCAGCCCTGGGAACGGTAGCCCCATGCGCAGGTGTTTTTGGCCACTGTTCCAATTTGCAGTTCATATTGTTTTCGATTTCTCAGCACACGATTTTTAATCATTATCGAGTCGGGGAATCACATGTGCCGACCAGCAGCACTGCGTGGCTCTTCCCCCAACAAAAACAAATTGCCTGGCAACGGGTCGAACAACAAAGAGCAGCAGGACGGGGAGGAGGAGTGCATGGGGCAAAGGGGCAGGGGTTGCACAGGTATTATTGCATTTTCGCCAGGTAATGAAGTTCAGAAAAAAGTTAATCGGAAAAGCGCAAGGCCCCGCAACTAAATAGACAAATGATACGGAACGGAAGCTGCCAGCCAGTTGGCCAATTGTGCGGTGGGTTTTGCCTGCACATTAGCGGCTATAAATTGTCTTAATGCACCACACACACACTCAAACACAGGCACACACACAGCGGCACACAGCGGCAGCACGAGCACACACTTGCGAAAGGGGCCAGGAAGACACCTTGAACGGCGGTAAAGATCAGACCCAGAGCCAGAGGCTGCGACTGCGACTCAGTAGTAAAGAGAGGGAGAGAGAAGACAGTGGAGGAGAGGGAGAGATTGAGACGAAGCATGGGGCTCGACTTGCCTTGCCTTGCCTCGCTGTCGTGTGATTTCTGCGCAGCCCGAGTCCAGGTTCGGCATGCTGATCTTCATACATGATCATGCATGCGACGAGGCGCGTGTGGTGTGCCTCGAGTGTGTGTGTGTGTGTGTGTGAGTGTATCTGCATCTGTAGCTGTGGGCCTGCAGTTGCATAAGTTGCTGTTGCAGTTGCTGCGGCGGCTGCTGTTGCTGTTGCTGCTGCATGTCCAATCGCTGTAAGATTGTGAAAATTGTAACGCTCGATTGAGAGCTCAAAGCTGCTGCTGCAGTTGCTCTTGTTGTTTTTGCTGCTGCTGCTGCTGTTAATAATATTGCACAAAGGCAACTTTTGCGAAAGTTCGTCAGAAGCAACAGCAGCAGCAGCAGAACAATGGCTCAGACTCAATTGAAGTGCTGCTGATGTTGCTGCTGCCGATGCTCCTGTTGTTGTTGTTGTTGCACTGTCCGCCTGCTGCTGCTGTTGCTGCTGTTGTTGTTGTTCTCGTGGCCATTGTCAGTTGATTTCATCTGAAATAGAAAGCATGCAATTTTCATGCCACGCCACAGCGTCGATAGCGGCGGCAATTGATCTGCCGATCTGCGGATCGATTGAAGGAGCAACTATAGCAGCAGCGGGGGGGAGCGGGAAATGAGGGGAGGCAAGTGCTGAACTGGTCATCATCGACCATTGGAGTCTATGGCAGCTATTGCTCTATTAGTGTTTGGGCCATGCAACCAACGATGTGGCATAATGATTTTGCGGAATTTCAAATGGACCGTAGGACAGGTGCTAATTTCATAGAACGGCCAATTGAAATGCCTGGCCAGGAAAGAGAGAAAGAGAGAGGGAAAGTAGAAAGAGAGAGAGGGAGCTGGAGCATCTGAGGCTGCCGACAAAGTCATCGACAAGTGCGTGGCTAAAACTAACTATAAATTACACTGCGCAACAGGTAAATCAATTTAGTTACTCTCATATGAATTCTAGTTTTGTCTCGCTTGTGCAACCCTGTTGCGCAGTGTTGGCTAACAACTCCAATTGGCAAATCGAACCACCAATTGGCCAATTGGCCGCACAACTTCGGCCACGGATAGCGGCTCGTTTCGGCATCCGCATTGACAAAGCGGCGTTTAATTGCCGCATTGACAGACAGAGAGAGAGGCAGATGGAGAGAGATAGAGCAGCTGCACGGGGGCAGGCACAGTGCCTCATTGCTTATCGGCATTCCCACGCACCGCGAACAGGTAGCAGGGCTCATAAAACCTGTGTGTGTGTGCGTGTGTGTCCTAAGCAAAAGGATGCTTAATGCATGTGATAAGGATGTGCGTGCACGGAGGCAGCCCCGATGACCGCACTTGCCACATAACCCAAGCCAAATGTGCGGCATTCGGTGAGCGTTTTCTGTCGGCACATAAATTAGTCACTGACGTTGGCCGTCGAGTGGCAGGTCGTGAATGAAATCGATTGAAATTGATTGAGTTTAACTGTAAATGCATTTTTAAGCGTATGTTTTGCTGTGTTTTGTTCGAGAGATACGAGAGGCGACGCCGCCGCCGTCGTCGTTGTTGCTTATCAAAGCCAAAATATCTAAGTGGCTTTGTAGTCCGTTTGTATGGGCTGCATAGCGAGGGGAGAAGGGTACGGGGCAGCTCTTTTATGGTCTCCGGCCGGGCCGACTGCATTTATGCATATCGATTCAGAGACTTGTAAATCTGTGCGTATGCCATTAATTTTTTCCCTCTTTGGCTCTTTCGCTTTTCCAGACTCCGTCAATAACACTAACAACAACAACAACATCTTGTAAAACTGTAATTTTAAATTAATAGCCGCGTATTACTAGCAGTTTATATGCGCAAGCGTAGGAGGCGGAGGCACCTCCCTCGCCCGTAGCCGGCTCAAGTTTGGGCCTCGTCTTTATCGAACCGGGGCCCAAGTGGGGCCCCATGAAGGTGTTGAAATCAACAGCTAGTCCAAACTCTATAAGAATTTATAGCGGAATTATGTGACAGCTGCTGCTGTCCCTCCTCCGACTTTGGTCTTCGACTTGTCATTGTTATAGTTGTTCCCATTGTTGTTGTTGTTGCTGTTGTTGCTGTCGGCTAGCGGGCGTTCAATATTAAGAATAACAATGCGATAGCCGATAGTCGAGATAGTTGAGAGAGGGTCTCCATTTCTTGGTCTCCCGTCTCCATCTCCATCTCCATCTCCATCTCGGATTTCGACTGCGTCTCTTGCCACATTTGATTTCAACGCATTTCATTTCATTCGATTTGATTTCTTTTCTTCAGCTTCAGCCTTTGGCGGCCGTTGATGAGTAGAAGCAGTTGCTGCTCTTTAATTTTCACCTTTTGCCCGCTCTGGTCCCGCCGAAGGCTTTGGCTAATTTATGCAAATGTATTTTTAATCGTCGTTGACAGTTAAGGCGGGCGCTGAAGAACACAAAAGACGCAGCAGCGGCGGCCCAAGTTGAAGCAATCGCATTAGCAACATCATCAGCGACAGCAGCAACATGCTAGCAGTAACATCGGCAACATTGTTGTAGCTGTTGCTGTCGTAGATCGTGAGCTCTTTTGTGCGATGATAGATGTTTATGAGGCGGCAACACCCACTGTAGATGCGACTCGAAGATGGCGCTGATGAGGACGGTGCAAATTTGTTGACGGCGCATGTCGTGCATGTCAAGCGGCAGCCTGCTGCATGAAGATGCCTTCCATGGAAGGCAGCGCAATGCACTTGTCGAGTGGCAGTTAAAGAAGCAGCTAGGTAAGGCAGGTGATACACATGTAATTTTTACATTTTTACATTAAAAGTTTTATCATTTATTTTCCTTTAATTACAATGAATATATAATATATAGTTCGATTGAGTAGATCAGTCATGTATATAGCTTTCTACGCTATAGATCGTTTTAAATAGGCACCTTTCCAGCTTGCTCTAGAATTTATGCCCATGTGTAGATAATGAAGTGCCATCCCGGACAAAGGATTTGCCATTGTTAAGGTGCCAGTTTGAAAGCCAATTGGATTAACTATTGTAGTTAACTGGGCGTTTTTAGTTGGCAGTTAATGAAGCTGTAAATTCTTTATCTAATTGCTGCCAAATTACATCTAAACGCTGCACATAAATCTCTGCTCTGGTCGCGGCTGCTGCTGGTCAACAAACGTACCGCGTCCCTTAGGGCGCCTGCGAATTGATTAGAAGCAAAATATGCCCCGGCACATGCGCATTACGTTGGGGAAATTACTACCTGAATTCCGCAGCGAGCATAAAACAAAGCCAAGCTCCAAAATGTTGTTGTTCCTATGGTCTGCTGCGGCAGCAGCAGCATGTTTATAAAGCAAATCATAGACAAAAGGCCAGAGAGCTTAACGGGCGCCATAAAAGAGATGCTAAGATCGGACTTGGCCTGCGACTGCAACTTCAGCTCCAGCTCGAGCCGCTTGAATGGCCTCAAGTGTCGTGGAAAGGATGCAGCACGCGCTGCAGTCGGACGGGGAGAGGGGCAGAGAGAAGGGAGAGTGGGGAAAGGGACCGCGCCACTCGCTAAATATCAATAACATTTTTATTTATTTTGTTTGCGGGCATTTTGGCATTTTCGAGTGCATTTATTTTAACATCCTAAAACGAACGTTTTGTAAAACGTTTTGTCTGCGCCCCGCGTGTTTGTTGTTGTTGTATTTGTATTTGTTGTTGCTGCTGCTTTGGCTGTTGCTGTTGCTGTTCCCCTTGTTGCAGTTACGTTCGAGTGCACGCCGAGATTTGCAGTAGCCCGTTGGCCCGTTGGCATGGCGCGTGCAACTGCAGCTGCACTTGTCTTCAGCTGCATACCAAACCAAACCCGACCAAACCCAGTCGAATCGATCCTCTCTGCCTCTGCCGCTCCTCCTTCTCCTGCTCCGCCTCGTGCCGCAGCCTCGTCGTTGCGCTCTCCTCTCAATAAGCTGGCAACAATAAATAATAAACCTTTTGTGGATTTTGGTTTTGATGACGCTGGCGTTGCTTGCGAGCTACCGATCGGTGCAAGATCAAAGCCCAATTGCCGCCATTGTTTGTAGGCCTCAGAGCTCAGGGCGTAGCATAGTGCGAGAGGATCGACCGGACACTCGGACGGGCGGTCAAATAAAAATCTCTTTAAAGGAGTCCGAGCCGAGACGGGCCGAAAAACACTTGGAAAGTTGTTGGATTATTGCTAGACAAGTGCTAAGTGTAAGTTTAATTAAAAAGGGAAAATCGAGCGGAAGCCAGCCTACAGCAGCAACTGTTGCTGCTGCAGCAACAACAACAACAAGAAGCACAGTGTTGGCAACGTGTAGGCATAAAAGTGAAGATGGACAAGAAAAACCGGTGGCAATAATTTTAATGCCGCTAAAAAGCAAAGTACGCAGCAGCGGACTGACGGAAGGATGGACAGACAAACAGTCGGCGGCATCGTAAAATTCTTAAAACATATTTTACGAGTAGCAACAACAAACAGCAGCAGCAACAACAACAGCAACAGCAGCAGTGGCAGCAAGAAAATACGAAAAACGCAGCTCGTTGACAAATTTGAGGTCGGTCAGTTGGTCGGCTCGTCTGTCTGTCTGTCCGTCGGGTCGGTTGCTCGGGTCGTACGGTAGGCGCCCAAAAGGAAAAGCAGCCTCATAAACGATGGCGATTTAATTTAACGATTGTCATACTCAACTCTCATGCCTAAAGCGAAAGGGTAAGGAAAAGAAACAGTTGAATGTTGTCGGCCGAGTTTCGGATGAGTTAACTGGAACTGCTGCCCAGAGACCTGACATGCCAGTGCACAGAGAGGAAGCCACCCACATAAAACAACAAACGTTGCGCTATTGTCTCAGGCGCTGAAATTCACTTGAAAAAATCCCATAAAACCCCAAAAAAATAAAGCAGAACAATACGTTGAGGCGGCTGCCCTACGCGACTGTGCAATGCTCTCTGTGTGGTGCGGAAGATGTTATAAAGTTGATAAGGAAACTCTTAGTTAGGTTAAAAAAAGTAGGGCTATGTGCAGGACAGTAGAGATGATATTACGGCCAGGTGGGTGTTACCTACGGACACCCAACAAGTTTTGAGTGTCTGATTACGATGGGTTGAAGACACACTAGTGTGATCAGATTGCAGCTCAAACGACCCTCTTTCCGGGTCAGGTAATGTGTTTATAAAGAGTATAACTTGACATATGCACTCTTACTTATTGGGAGTACAAACCTAGTCACATCACTAACATACCCAGCGTGCAGGGCATTAACAGAAAAGCTTCTGTGAAATACATAAAATTGTATTGAAAAGCCCTAAAACGAAAGCGATCTGCGGTTCGACTGTTTGCACCCAAAAGACACAACGACAAGTAGAGCAGAGGCAGAGAGGCAGGCAGACCAGGCAGGGGGAGGCCGAGGCATGGCAAGGCGAAGGCGAACGGAGGAGCCACAACAGATCAACAACGTTGATCACGCGCATGCGACGACATTCAATGTGATTTCGTTTGAAGCGCCGCGCGCATGCGCGGGAGCAAAACAATCGCTTGACAGAGTCGCCGTTGCCGGCTCAAATTGGGTCGTCAGGCCGCATGGCCGGGGATGTTTCCCTTGGCGGCCACGCCACTGTCATCGATTGCTGTAGCTGCTCCTACTAGCTGATCGCGCTGCTGCTGCTGCTGCTAATGTTACCTGGCCGCTCAAAAAGTCAAAAGTGAGCCAGTGCAATCTGATAATAATCTGACAAACTGTCGCTGGCGTTTGACGGCGCTGAAAGCCAAAGCCAAAGCTAGTCGAGCACAAAGGCGGCCAGCGAGCAGGAAGAAATCAAATTTACTCCAGCGGTATCGGCATGGGGGGGGGATAGGGGGAGGAGGAGGGTGAGCAAACACAGGGTTAGAGAGCGGTAGCGATTGCCTTTTCCTAATGATGACAATTTGAAGCTGCAGACGTGGACGACGCTGGAGCCGCTGAACAACGCCGCTCCACTACGGCAACAGAAACAGCAACGGCAACGGCAGTCGCTGGCCTGTATTGAATTTTGAATGATTAGTTTGATTCGCAAGCGATCGGCAGATTGAGCCTGACTTTTAAATGTCGCAGTGTCGTCGAACGTCGGCGACGTTGCGGCTGCTTATTAGCCGCGCTAAATTGCACTAGGGACCCAATTTTGCACAGGCCACGACAACGTCAGAGTCAGAGTCAGAGCGAGTGACTCCGACTGCGACTCCGAGTCGAAGCTGGAGTCTGAGACAGAGTCGAACAAAATGTAACGTGTGTCAGTTTTAAGGCAAGCGTCAACTCTAATGAACTCTTGTGTGAATTTAGCTGAAGTCAATAAGCCAAGCGCTGTATATCAATTAAACTGGCAGACATTTGTTGCGGCTACTGCTACCTGATCGTGCAACGTGCAGCCTCAGCATCAGCCTTAGCCTGAGCGTGCAGCTTAGGCTATGCCTCGCTTTGTGACGCCCACTTGTGGGCAACACAACACGATGATCAATGAGCTGAGGCTGGTCACATTGAGGCACGTAGAAACATGCGAGTGGCTTGTCCATGTCAAGTGCAACAATTACCACAATTGAACGATCGTGTGTCCGGCTGCTGCTGCTGCTGGAGTGGAGTTGCGATCAGTTGCGAACTCAGAGAGTATAATATACCCTATACCATCTGACCAATCCCATTGCAAATTGAATAAGAACATTATCACTGCACAGCCAGCACAACAAGCCACAAGGCTACACGACAGCAATAATCAAGATCAATTGCAATTACAAGCACAATGAATGCATTGCCTCCAACTTGACTCAATGACTATGACTATAACTGCGACTGCGACTGCGACTACGACTTGCACTTGGACTTGGACTACGACTTTGACTTGGACTATGACTGACTATCGATCTGGCTGGCAGGCAGACGAGACGGTGCTGCCCACCTTAGCAATGTTTTGCAGGAAGTCAGCGAGCAGGAACAGACAGTATGGACACGGGGCCAGACATGCGGCAGACAGGTGGACAGCCTTTGATATGATTTGCTGCTACATTTGCCGGCCAAGCAGGCAGCCAGGCCAGGAGACTTCTTTGCTGCGCGTCGTCATCGTCGTTTTCATCTTGTGCTCGCTGTGGTGTGCTCCATGACGCGACTAATGCGCTAAATTCACACAATCCATCATCATGCTACAGCCTTGGACACTAACAAGCCCAAATCATTTTTACAGCTACTACAGTGCGCGCAAACCGATTGTATGACGATCAAAAATATACCTGATTTACTGCACTTGAAAATTATGTTTGTGTTTTTTTTTTTATGTTATCGATATCTAATTATGCTTTTTAATAGCTAATCGGCTTTCGATATGTTACGCGGTCAATTGCTGAGTGCTATGAAAGCATTAAATATGTAAACAAAAATCAATTTAAGTTGTAAGTTAGTGTAGCGATTTTAAGTGTCTTACAAGTCTCTATCATATTCTATGTTTCTCAGCGATGTCAGCCCACTGTATCTGATCAGACAGTGGCGTATCTACTTAAGTCTCGAAGCGCTATAATTGCTTAACGAGCGTTCAAAACGCTGCGTCTGCAGCTGAAACTGAAACTGAGGCGCCTTAATATGGCAAATGCGCCAAGTGATTGACAAGCAATCAGAATCGGTATCTGATAATCTATGCAAGTGCAAGCAACATATATACAAAGATGCCTCAAAGAGACAGAGTATACTAAACACAGTCTGTAACCCTTTATGTGGTACTCGCACTTGAGAACATGGTTCTCAGCTCGGATACGATACTTCGTTTTTTATACGAAAATTTGTAGCATTTTGTGATTTCCGCGGAATAGATACATCTGCTCAGCCCGTCTATAAAGAGTTACGCCCGCCCGCCTGCCAAGAAGCCAACCAAGCCAGCCTGTTCTCTGAGAGAGTCGATGTCGACTACACCGCCGCCGACGCTGCCGCTCTTGATGTGATTTCGTAGAAGTGACCGCTGATGGACTATTGCGTATTGCCATTGCGCGGTAGGTACAACACACATACACATAGCAACAACAACAGCAGCAGCACCGGCGACACCATTGGCCAACACGCTACGGTGGCGGGCCAAACGACCTCCAGTAAGTTGTAGTTGGAGTCCGAGCTGGAGTCGGAGTAGTGGAGCTCGAGCCAGGGCAAGCCGGGGCCGCAGCGAGCCCGTCATCATTTCATTGTTGCCATAAACTTGCATTTATGATGACTTACGGGTCAGTTTTCCTTTTGTTTTTCAGTCGTCGTCAAACCGAAGCACTTAATGTCGCACATGAGTTACAAATGCGATGGCGATGGCTCCTCCACACACTTGAGGCGACTCTCTCGGCCACGCTGAGCTGGTGCTGTTGTCGTTACTTGTGTTGTTGCTGTTGCTGTGGTGGTGGCGGTGGAGGAGTTTCAGTTTGAGCCTACGCCTGGGCCTGGTCGTCTGCTGAGCTGGAGAGTGAGGCCCTGTTGGCTTTTCGGTAGTTGTAGCCAGGGCAGGCGAAATCACTCGTTGCTGTTGTTGCTTGTGTGCTGTGTTGTTGTCAGTTGTTGCTGTTGTTGTTACGTTGTTTGTTCTTTTATGTTAACCTTTTGTTTTTACCTGATTTCGACGACGTCGACGCGACGGCACACAAAGTTACCAAACGCATTCGCCCTCAATGTCACAACAACAACAACAACAGCAACAACTGGCAACACAACTGCTGCTGCTGCTGTTGTTGTTGTTGTAACATTCGTAGAAATCACAAGTGCCAAGCGCGCTTCATTGTGGGAACTGTTTTTGAAGTTGCTTCGCTGTCGGTTCAACTCAATGTGCCCCTCGAGTCCTCCCTCACATGCACTCCCGCTCTCACTCGTACTCAGTCTCTCTCTTTCCCTCTCTCTTTTACTTGTTCTCCTCCCCTCTTTTTCGTGCAACTGTGTGTGGTGTTTGGTATGCTCTTTGGGCCACTTCACATGCTGTCTCTAATATCCTTTTGAGATTTCTTTGATTAACCTTTTGATGATCGATGATAATGAATATTTATTAACTGCTGCTGCTGCTGTTGCTGCTGCTGCTGTTGTAGCTGGGCGCCACAATTTCCCACACTCTGGCTGTCCAAACATGTCATAAAATTACGATAAACATTAATTTTGAAATACAAATATAACGATAGTTATGCATATGCAGCAGTATTCCTAAGCAGCTTGGGTTGCTGAGTTACCATTTGATAACTGCCATTAAAAACGAAACTAGAAAACTTAAGAGATTTTTATTATAAATAAACTATAGCTAATTGGGTGTTGGTTGTCTGTTTTTGGTACCTATTGGAAATAGAATACGGGAATACGAATACGAATACGAATCCGCTTAATTAGGCGTCTTAGTTTCCGTTTTTATGGCTCAATTTGGTAGTACGAAAGTTGGCCAACAACAACAAAGTATAACAAAATAACAAAAATGACAATTTATGAAAGAAACAAAAATACAAACGCGCAATAAAAAATGTTGCTCTTGTTGGGAACCCAAAATCCATTGGTTTGTGGGTTGGTCTGGTGGGTTTCTTAACCAGGCAACTGGGGCTCTCCATTTGCATAGATTCGTTAATTAAACGATCGCAGCCCTGATTTTTATCAGGCATAATTAAGTTGCATATGCCAAAGGAGCAGCACCATCATCATCATCAGCAGCAGCACTGCCCATGTTGACAGTGATAAAATTTTTATTAATGAGATTTTATGAACCGCATCTAAATACAGCGCAAGGCAGCTGCGAATTGCTATACGAGAGACCCCTCTGAGCACCGGGGAAAAACATATGTTAAAGCCACATTTGATAGATTCGCAGCAGCACAACGGAAACATCAAAGCCTGGCAACGGTTGTAAACTGTCTATCGAGTATGGTAATCGCTCGATAACGATAACAGTAAATGCTGTGGAGCAAATAGATTTCAATAAATCTTATGCAAGGAAATAATGGACACAAGGTTGGTTTTTATTCTGATAAATTAAAAAATAAAGAAAGACTACCCTATGCTGTAAGTAGCGATAACCTATTAGATGTACAATATAACCTATTTATATATGACCTATTTGAATATAGTTGCAGTGTACTGCAGCTAATATATTAAATAAAAACTATTTCCTGAAGTACTTAAGTTTCCCACCCGCCATCATCAGATTCTGCAAGCGTGGATCCACTTACTTGGTAGAAAATTACCATCAAATCCCTCGCTAGTTAACCCAAATCTGTTCATTACGAGAGCTGTCCACCTGTTTATCTGTTCACCTGCTCAACTGTCCATTAGACTACACTAATTTCACACAGACAGCAGGTCATGTGGTGTGACATTACCCAAAAACTCACCGGATGTATAATTTAAACACTTTATGGACCACCTCCTGGCGATGGAACGAGGCATGCACCGCAGGTAACCGAAAATCATATTGCTAAACGCAGGCGAGATTTGAATTTCTCTCATATTGAAATGGAGAGCGGATGGGTGGCTGTGGATGCTTGGTCGTGGTTACTGTGGTTTTGGTTTCGATGGTTTCGGATTTTGGGGCGATGCATTTGCATAAATATGAAATTTATCAACGCAGCGCGCTCAAATGGATGCTGATTGGACTCATTTGGCTATTCAGAGATTTAGCGCGAGTTCTTTATGGCATATGCTGATGCCACATCATAATAAACACACACACGGACATACACCTGCTGGGCGCTGGCTTAAACAAAGGCAGTTTTAATAAATCGACATATGAAACACGACAACTAACACCATTAGCTCCACTTTAAATTGTTAAATTATTCAAACACTAATATGCTGCAAATATAACATGGCCAACAACAACAACAGCAACAACAACAACAAAAAGAACAGCAACAATGGCAGCAACAACAGCGACCAACGATAAAATGCCAATTTGTCTGTCATTTTTGGTCAATTTCATACAATATTTTAGTGATCAGTTGGCCAGTCACTTTTATGCGTGTGTGTGCGAGTGTGTGTGCTCTATATTATATGTGTGTGTGCGTGTGTGTGTATGTCTGCAATATGGTCGACTCATTTGTGCGGACATCAAACAAATTACTTTATCAACAGCAACAGCAACGAGCCAAAAGCTGTTGTTGATGTGCTGTTTATGCAGCCCCTGCCTCGCCCCCCGCCCTCACCTGACTGGCTGGCTGGCCCTCTCTGTTACACTTGCTCGCTCTCCCTCACAATTAGCATATTGCGGGGTGTGGTTGCCCAAATGACAACCAGCTAAACAAGCGAGCAGCCAAGCAGCCGACCAACCAGCAACTGGCAGCCAGCCATAAAGTGGACCACCAACAGCAGCAGCAGCAGCAGCAACAGCAACAGCAGCAGACCAGCACACAGACAAATTAACTTTCAGTTGTTGTCGTTGTCGTCTTGGTTGTCTTTCCGTATCGATATTTGTGAGAATTCAAATATATTTTTATTAACAAGCCAAGGGAAATTAGAGGAAGGGGGGGGGGAATCATAATTTCATAGCTATTTCTGCTTTTATTGTTTACCTTTGTATCGATGGCTTTGTTTCATGTTTTTACAACTGTCTTTGGGTAATATGATATCGATGAGCACTCAGAAAACTATGTTTACAGACCGCATATAGAAGGGGTTATAATATGATTGTTCAACATAAATCTCCATTTACTGTTTCATTGGGTCGTAAAATGTGTACCCCCATCGATGTGGATTGCGAGAGCTCTAAAAATTTGACATTTATTTCAAAATTAGTTTTAGAAAGCTCGCAACCAAGACAAAAAGATATCATATTTTATGCCGATCCATACAGTTGTATCCTCTATACGCAATGCGACCATTCAGCTGCTAATTAGATAGATAAGCCTGGCTTCAAATGAAAACATAGCGACTATCATATCGCATAGATGCTCTTAAATATCATATATATATATATTTTATCTGAGACACACGCTCAGCACACGGGCCCGGGCCGACAAGGTGTCTTATGTTGTTTATAATAATAAAGACATAGTCATATATTTATGCTTTAAATTGGTTTCACGTTATGCATATAGACAACGTGTGTGTGTGTGTGTGTGTGTGTGTGGGGAAGGCAGGGAAAAATCACAAAACACATGAGACACAGCCAAGTTTAGCTGTAGCTAAACACGTAGAGTGTAGAGTGCTAGAGTACCGAAACCGTATACAACCAGTTCTTTTTCCATTGAATTTCTGTCCCCCGTCCGGGGCTGTCGAAAACTTGTTGTAAAAGCCAAACTATAATTTTGTCATTTTTGAAATTTATTTTATGAGCGGCAATTTTTTTTTTTTGTTTAAATAATGCCCAAGTAGTCACATAATTCATGCAAAACTCTCTGCCACAATTATGTTAATTTTAATTGAAAGATATTTTTTGTTGCCGCCGACGATTTCTTCTGGGTTCAGTTCGTTTTAGTTCTCTCAATTTTTTGGTACAAAGAAATTTTCAGCATTCTTTTTTGTGTTAATGTTGCCGAGCCGTGTCCGTTGTTTGGCTTATTTATAATATATTATTTTGCTGGTATGTTGTCAGAGGCAGCTTTCGTTGTTCTGTTAAAAAATCAACGCTCGGCCTATAATTAAAGTATCATATAGCACTCGCGGGCTGCGCATGAAACTGTCAAAATATTTCCCTACACCGGGCACCTTCACATTCACATTCACATTCACCTTTACCTTTAGCTTTAGCTTTAGCTACACCGCAGCCGTCGTTATCTAGCTTAGCTTAGCCAGTCGGGGGCTTAGAGAGGCCCGGGCATAATGATTAGCCGGTCATTAGTTGGGCCTTCAGTCTGGGACCGCGCATCCCGAGTCGAGGGATTCATTTGAAAAGCCTTTAAGCCAAAAACTTATTCCGTTTTCTTTGGTCTCTTCTTTTGTGGCTATCTCTGCGAGTGTGTTTGTGTGTCTGTGTGTGTGTGTGTGCTTTTGCCGGGGGTGCAGCCTAATGATTCTACAAATTTTATGCACACATGCCCATAATTATGTTTGGACTGTGGACCGACAACGGGTCCGGCACGCAAATGCACCCACAATCCGCTGACTGGAGAATCAGAGAATCAAGATCTCTCACTCGTTCTCCACTCAAACAATGGAGCAGGGCGCGTAGTACGCTTCTTTGTTTTGGCTTTGATTTCAATCGTATCTGCAGCTCGCATCTATTTATGTAAAACAAGCAGAAAAACGCTTGTCACTTTGTCCCAACGACTCTCTGTTATTTTCTTCTTCTCCGCTTTGTCTCGCATCTTTCATAGATTTATACCGCAAAATCATTTGAAAATCAATTAGGCGGCAGGGAAACGACGACTGACACAGCCGATAAGCAAGTGACAAAATTTAAGAAAATATCTAACTTCATTTCGAGAAATGTTGCCAGCTGCTTTGGCTGTCAATAAATAAATTTCACTGGTTAACAGAGCAGGGACAAAGATAAGGGGGGTTTAGAGGGAGTTTATTGGTAATGAATAATTTTTATATATTTTTTATGAATTTTGTATTAAATATATAAGAAGTTTCTATTGTTTAAGCTGTGCTAGAACATATGGTATACTCTTAGTTTGTTATAGATTCCCTGCATCTCACTTCAGAGGCTAAGATAGGTTGGTTTGTAGGGAGTTTATTATGAAAGAGTATTAATTAAATATTTCATATGCATTTTGCATTGATTGTAGCAGAAGTTTCTTCTGTTCAAGCTGTGCTAGATCTAGTTTAGACTTATACTTTACTATATATTCTTTACATCTCACTTCCATGTGACTTCAACAACTTTCTTTTCTCCGAACCCCTTTTCTCTCTGTGTCTCTCTCTCTCCGTGTGTGCCGCCCCTGCACCGATTTATATAGTGTATTTATGCTCGCATTTTTTCGTTGAGGGGCCTATCTGGTTGTGCATATCAAATTTCATTCATTTCGATCCGCTAGCTGAGTATGTATAACGCTCGAGAAATGCGCCTGGGAAGTCGCAACTAAATCGAAATTAATTAATGATCCGAACGTTGCTGACACTCCTCCCGCATAATGAGGCACAAATATGGCTACATCTCAGATAGGCATACTCTATGGAGTGTTCGAAGTGCCTGGGGGAGGTGGAGAGGAGCGGGGGCCGTAGCGGCACGGCAGCTGTAAGCCGCAAGTTTATGGCGCTGTTCCCAGGCTTGTTTCGGCATTGTCGGTGGAGAGGGGGGGGAAGCTTTTGTTACTAATATTAAATTAAATTAAAATATGTTGTTGGTGTTGTTTACGGCGCGTTTGTTGCTCGTTCGCTTTTTTAAGATCTTCGCCAGATCGTGCAGCCTTGTGCCGCTGGTGGTGGTGGTGGTGGTGGTGACTACCGTTAGAGCTAAATGAATTTTCAGACACATCATCATCGAGGCAACAAAGCGACTTGCGCCTCGCGACCCGCGCCTCGACTGGCCAAAAACCAATCAAAGCATGATCAACAATTTATATGCTTTTATGCAAATCCGTACATGTATTTTAGGCTAGATGCGTCTCTCTGTTGTCCATCTGCCCCTCTGTCCCTCTGTCTCTCTGTTTGTGTTTCTCGTTTGCTTTGTTTTTGTCTTCGGCCTTTTGAAATTGTAATTTATTTAATAAAATAAATGTTTATGAGCTTTTAATAAAACGCGCCACAATAAAATACTTAAGGTTTATATAAGCTGTCCGCCCTGAGAGATCTGCCAGACATTTTGGCAACGCGCAGGGGAATCACAAGCAGCAGCGAACTATTTATAGCACAGCGCTCTCGCCGTAAGTTGGCCGAAACGAAGATTAAAAACAAGCCGAAAACAAGCCGAAAGCGAAGACAAGAGCGGCGGAAATCCACTGTCAGTCTATCAGACAAGCAGCGCCTGCCGTTGCTGCTGCGGCTGCTGCTGCACTTGCCACGCAATGCTCGATCAGGATGGGGATCTACATCGGGATCGGCATCGGGATCGGCATCGGGATCGAGCTTGGAGCGTTGTCAGGTGTCAACAACAATGCGACGACGACGTCGCATGCAAATGCCCAAATGGGTGTGCTGAGAGATCTCTCAATCGTCGCATCGTCGCATCGTTGGATCGTCGCAATCAGCGATGCGATCTGGCCTCGATAGCGTCGCCTAATTAAAATAATATGCCTACTCAGATTACGTATCGATTCGCGCGAATTCTGTTGCTTGTATTGGGCAACTGGTTGGCAGACAGACAGACTGGGGGGAGGGGAAGAGAGAGAGAGGGGGTGGGGACAGCCTGGTAGACTTTCCCGACAATACATCACCTTGTTGCAAGTACTTCTATATGATATGCCTGTACACGATTTGTGAGTGTCTGCGCCCGTTTCTGGTGTTGGTGGAAGGTGCAACAACTTTCGCAGGCAATTTCACACAGTTTATTGGACGGGCCGGGCACGGCATCGAGCTGCCACATTAATTATGAAAAATTATGTACGAAAGGTGGTCGGGGTTGACTGGCCCGTGTGGCAGGCAAGTTAATTACAAGTTGCGCCCACAACAAACACCCAAAACGCAGCGAGAGATGCTGCCAGAGAGGCAGCCGAGTGAGAGGCAGATCGACGAGCCCAATCAACGCGCAACGCACAATCGAACTTTTCATTTGGTCAGCGACAATAAAAATAAGTGTAGGTATATTTTATTGCGAGGTATGCGCGACTAGCAGCTACCCTAGCTGAGCTGGAAGTTACTCGAAGTGAAGAGAAAGGTTTCTCAATGGTTTATAAGTTATTTCCTCAATGCTGACCACAGTTAGGTTTAATTTTGGGGCATGCCAGACTTGTAGATACTCTAAAACATATATATACATATATATATATATTTCAAAATAGATTATGGAGTAGTATGCTCGACTAGCTGATACCTTAGTTGAGCTGCAAGTCACTCAATATGAAATGAAAAGGTTGAAAGGTTTTCAAGTTCTTTCTTCATTGCTGAGCAGAGTTAGGTTTAATTTTGGGGCATGCCAGACTTGAAGATACTCTAAAATATATATATATAAATAGCACAATAGATTAAGGAGTAGTATGCGCGACTAGCTGATACCCTAGTTAACTGAGTGCGCTTTACACCTTTCTCTTGCTAGTTCTTTACACTTTGCTGTTCATAGTTAATTATTTAGTCGGGTATGCGTAGCTAGCAGATGACCTACAACTCTTTAGCTATCAGTGAGTCAAAGCAACCTCATTTCTGAAACTGCTTCTCACGCTTTCTTGCAAGTCGTGCATACCCCACGTCGACACTGACGTATTTCACACAGCATATGCCTCTCTTTTTGTTTGTCTGACTCAAGCAGCGTCTCCGATTAACTTACAAATTGAGATTAGCGGGACACCGTGGTAGCAGCAGCAGCAGCATCAGCAGCAGACACGACGCAGACGCAGACGTCGACGCCGACGCCGTCTGGATCGGTGGGATCGGAGCGAGACCCCTTGGCGAGTGAGTGGAACCTGCGGCTTGGAGCATTAGCACAATTAAAAGCGCGTTCTACGCATTCATTTTTCATAATTTAACACGCTGCCCCCGCAACGATTTGGCAACAAAGGGTTAAAGTGGAGATCGTAGATCGTGGAGCAGACTCATTAGATTTTCCATATCTAATTATGTTCGAGATATTTGATTAATTATCGGCGGCTTGATTGATTGAGCGCACCGGACAAAACACCTTGCAGCAGGCAGAGGCAGAGGCACAGCCAGAGAGACCCTGACGAGGCGCAGGCGGAGGTGCAGGCGGAGGTGGAGGTGGAGGAGGCACTGCCAGCGGAATCTCCAGCCTGGCAATGAAAAATGCAACAGCAGCAACAGCAACAACAACAACAATAGCAGCAACGGCAGCAGCAAGAGCGCATTGTGTTGTTGTCAGTTGTAGACGCCACAGCTTGTGGTGGTGGCAGCAACTGTTGCTGCTGCCGCCTGGAAGTTGCTGCATGTCAGTGTTTTGTTGCCGTTGCTTTTGTTGTTGTTGTTGTTGGTGCTGCGCAGCTGTTTGATTGATTGCCAATTGAATATTTGTGCCTTGCGTGTCTCGACTCGCCTCGACTGGCGTCGAGACTGTCTAACAGAGCAGAGCTTCGCATGTTGCCAAGAGACATGGTCAAGTCCATTGATAAAGCAGTAGAGAAGAAGCAGAAGAGAGAGAGAGAGAGAGAAGCAGAGAACAAGCTGGACCATCTGTTTTGGGGCTAATCAATGCTGGACAGATTTGCCCCGCTAAATGCAACAATTTCCTGTTGGCGGCGGCGGCGGCGGCAGCAGCAAATTCGTTTGACAGTTTTGCATTGCACACACACACACACACACAGACAGACATAGGCGCACATAAATAAATAAATAAGTGCGCCGAATGGGAGAATGTGTAGCGTGTGACAGGCGGGGCACAAAATTTATGGCGGCACAAGGACAAAAACCGTCGAAGTCGCAGCGCAGCGCAGCGGAAGCGCGCAACGCCGTCGAGCTTTGCTGACATGTTAAACGACTGCGCGGACAGACGGAAATGGAGTCGATAACGATGTGTAGTAAGGGAGGAAGGTAAAGGGGGGAGGGGGCCATTCGATTTGGCAAAAGATACAAATTAATTAAGCCGCATGCGGCAAATAACGCTAACTCAATCGCAGTGCGCGATAAATCAAATTGGCTGCGATGCTGCGCTGCTGTTGCTGGCGTGCTGGTGTTGCTGTTGGCCAATTGCAGTTGGGCAAGCGTCTCAAAGGGTGCCGGCAACAATGTCAACTGTCAGCAATTTGCACCGTTGCACGTTGCACGTTGCAGCTCGTTTGGAAATCGCTTAGGAAATCGATTAATTGTTGAGGCAGTTGCAACAACAGCAGCAGCAGCAGGGTAGGGGCAGCAGCAGGGGAGGGGCAGCAGCAGCCTCGCCTTGCCACGCATTAGCATACATAACACACATACGCATTATCCAGAGCAACCCACGACGACGACGAGGCGCAGCAGCCCCATCATCATTATCAGCATCATCATTATTAGAACGACGCGACGTCAGATGCTGCTGCTGCTGCTGCTGGCAACATGTTGCACTGTTGCAGTGCGCAGCTTTTGGTGTCTGGCAGCAACACTTAACGTTTGTTTATCGCGCCAGCACGAAATGTTGTTGCCAGGCGCTGCTGCTGACGCAGTAGTTGGTGCTGTTGGTGCTGTTGCTGTTGCTGGCCACGACCGCCGCCGCCCACTTTGTCAGACCGAGCACCGTTAGTTGTGCCACCGCCGCTGCCACGCATGTTGGCCACTTCACGCGTTATTTACAGTTGGTCGGGTGTGCGAGGGAGTTGCTGCCGTTAGATGTGTCTGCTGCCGTTGCTGCTGCTGCTGCAGTTGCATGTTGTCGCTGTGCTCCATCACATGAATCACGACGCACTCGCCTGGCAGCCAACAACATTGAAATTGAGGCAATTTGTTTGCTGTTGTCGCGCATCCTGCGGGTAATTAAAAAAGGCGCAAGAACAGCAACAGCAGCAGCAGCAGCAGAGGCAGCAAGATGCACGACGCATAGACATGACTATGGCCAATGGCTGTGGCAAAAACTGGTCACTGCAGTGGCAATTTGTGGCAATTACATGCGGAGCCATTTACATTTAGATTGAAGGGTATTTATCTCGGCCTCGGCCTCAGTCGCAGTCTCACTTGCCGCGTTGCACGTTGCAGCAACAACAACACTGCGTACTATGCCCAGCATTATCAAAATCCGCTGCTGCTGCTGCTGCTGAGGCTGCGTTGGCGCCCGCTAATGAAGTGCGGCGCAGAGTTCTCGAAATGTTACAAAATGCTAACAAGTTGTTATTATAAATCGACATGGAAATTAGTTTGCACTTGAAGCCGCTGCCACTTGCCGCTTGCCGCTGTTGCCGTTTGCCGTTTGCCGTTTGATTTATTGCCGCCTGTCACCCGACTGCCAGCTGTCTACTACCAACCGAGCCACAACAGCCAACACAGCAACAGCAACAACAAGCAAACCAAACCAAACCAACGCCGACTCTGACTGTGACTTCGTCGCCAGCGCCATCAGCGTCTCCTGCTCCGTCGCCGTCGCCGTTTGCCGACACTCGATACCCGACACCAGTCAACGGCGCGTGGATCCCAGTCTCGAACCACGGTATGGTTCACTTCGGTTTGGTTCTATTTCACTTCGTCCGTCCGTCCGTCTGTCCGTCCGCGGCGCCCCCCATAGGTCGCGTTGCCTGTCCGCCCAATGCGGCCGCAAGAAATAATTCATTGCAGCGCTGCGCAGACACCCAACGAAATAAATTAAAACCTAATAACAACTAAGTCGCCGACTGGCTTGGGCCAGTTAGCTGCGCTGCTGCCTTGCTGCCTCGCTGCCTCGCTGCTTTTGCCTGGCTTGAATATCATATCTCAAGCCGCAGCGCCTACGCATAGGCAACACTCTTGAGGGAGGCCAGACAAAGGTGACTAAACAAACATGTGAAATGACTGAATTGATATGAAAGAATATAAAGGAATCTAGTGGAAGTATATTAAGGATGTGACAAGTATATAAGGGATGTATTTCAGCATTATCTTAAACTCAATAACTAAGAGGGCTTTACTGGGGTGTGCTTGATGGTTAAATCCACCTGGTACTATTTATTTTATTTTTTTTTTTTTTTTTTTTTATTTTATTCAAGCGATGAATCCGGACATGCAGTACTGGTACCATAACAGCGCAATTAAACAAATGAATAACAGAACCAAACCTCACACTTATCGAGGTACTTTTTATTTATTTATTTTTTTATTTTTTATTTTTTTTTTAACTTGTTTGTTAACGAAATTTCTTAAATGAACTAGCGTACTATAACCCTTTTTGGACAACTTAGTCTAATCTGTATCAATTTAAACGATTCATGTTATTTACAAAGATTATATAGTATGAGTATTAAATAAATCGAGTGATTAGGTAATAATACTTAGAAGATTATTATTTAGCAGGATTTATTTTAAGTCCCGGTCAATCAGGTCTTGAGGGTGGCGGCGTTTCGTCTTGTTCTGGTCCGATGGCTTTGGGCTGTGTCGCCTAGCTAGGCTATCGGGATGAGATTCCATTGTAACAAGTTTTTTTTTTTTATTTTATTTTTTTGAAGCGATGAATCCGTACATGCAGTACTAGTACCATAACAGCGCAATTAAACAAACAAATAACTTCACACTTATCGCGGGAGGACTTACAACTATATCACAAACATCGAGGGGGTGTTTAAAGTTGTCCAATTGTTTTGGCAAAACCCTTTCTTTTTAGTCTTCTTAGAGGCCTGGCAGGGGGTAATCATCTTCGAAGCATGCTGTGGGGATTGTAACAAGTATTTCTGGAATACTTCTATGTGTAGCTTTGTTATTTGTTGCATACTTGAGCGGGCGCTCTGTAAATGAGTAGAACTACTAAAGGCATTTCCTAAATAACTTCTATGTTTAATATTTATTTATAGCTAAATCTTGACAGATCATTTGTGTGATGATAAGCGTGAAACAATCAATCAAACATAAACCTGATCTGCGTACATTAATAAAACATATTGTCACCACCTCTGGTAGACCTAGCCTTTAGTGTCTGAGATCTAGACGGTCAGACGTACCATACAGAATCGACTGTTAATGCTGATTGAAAATATACATACTTTGTAGGGCGTGCACGCCTCATTCTACCTATTACATAAATTCATATCCTTCATCCTTATAACAGTAACTGCTGAATACTAAAATACCTTGTAAAGTCAAAAGTCTCCAATGAATTTCGGCTCACAAAAATATTTCTTAAAGTCAAACGTTTCTAAAGAATTTCGGCATTATCTCAACAGCAACTCTCTCTCCTCCCTACCAAATCGATGTCTTAAAGAACTTAAAGTCGGCTCTGCTTTTTCACTGTTCTCTCCCTTTTTCTCCAACTTCCCCTCTCCCTCCTCCTCTACCCTTCCCCTTCTCCTACTTCCATTGCCATATCTGCCTTGTTAAACATTGCTGGGCATGTGGAATAATTTACCTGCTGCTGCTGCTGCTACTGCTGCTGCAATCCGTTGCCATTTGCACTTTTAACAGCCTTTTTCCGGCCGCACTTTCAAGCTGTCAATTTTGGGGCACTCTGCGTCTGTTAATTGCCTACTTAACTGCCACGCCCATTGCCGCCAACTGTCCGTAGTAAATAAGCGCTTAATTACATGTCATTACACAGAACAATGCAACAGCAACAGCCACAGCAACACGAGCAGCAGCAACATGAGCAACAACAACAACAACAGCAGCAACAGTCTCATAAGTAATAAAGCACGTCATGTAACAGCAGCTACGACTCGGAGCAGCAGCTGGTGACGCTGCTCTGCCTCTGCCTCCAATTGTGGCCCCACGGGTCGTGTCACAGTTAGCGCATAAACTATGAATCAATTCACGGGCGTGCAACGGGCGTTTATCAAACATAATGAGGAAACAACATTTTGACTTATCAACTGGCGATGGCGATGGAGTTGCCTCCTGCCTACCGCCTGCCGCCTGCCGCCTCCTGCCTGCTGCTGCTGCTGTTGCTGTTGCTGTTGCTGTTGCTGTTGCTGTTGCTGTTGCTGCTGCCTACCTGACAGCAACGCCTGCCTGCCGGCGAGCCAAAAGTGTTGGTTAAAGTGTCAGAAAATTTTCATTATCGCACACTCTCTCGCACACACACACTCGCGCACACACACGTGCACACAATAACGGCGTGAAAAATGTCGTGCGGCATGCAATGCAAAGGCTGCAGCAGAATAAGGCAACGAGAAGGAGGTTGATACGCCCGATGTCTGCAGCATTTATGCCAAAATGGCAATGAGATATGCGAGCCAAGGAAAATGATATACAAATGAAACAACAACAACAAGCAACAAAGCACAGAGTGAGATACCTCATCAGGTGGGCCGGGCCTGGCTGCCTGCCTGCCTGCCCGGCTGCCTACCCAACTGCAGCCGGCAACTGGCCCCGGCTCGCCCGGCACTGATATTATTAAAAAACTGTCAAAAACGCCTGCGCGAGACGCAATCTGAAAAGGGAGTGAGGGAGACGGAGAGGGGGAGAGAAGGAGAAAGAGAAGGGGCTCTTTGGACTGTGCGTGCTGTATCTGCGGCACATTTATCATTTTCATTTCAATTTTGGCGCATTATTCTTGTAGCTAAATATCGCGCCCGACTGCATAATGCGTCGGCGGACAACTGTCTGATTGGCGCGCGACCACATGGCGTATGAGCAACGCGTGCGCGACTCACTCACTCCCAAGCCTCGTCTCGTCTCGTCTCGTCTCCTCAGCTTGCACTCATTATAGGCATGTTTCGCGCCTCAACTCGCTCACACTCATTGCAGCAGCAACTGTTGTTGTTGTTGTTGCTGTTGTTGCTGTTACTCTTGTTGTTGCTGGCTTGTCATAAAACAGTTTGAGAGCCCATAAAACTGTCAAAGTCGCTTTTGCTCGTGCTTAGAATTTCTATGCAGGAAGTGACAGCGCGCCCAGCAAGCAACTTGTTGTTGGTGTTGTGTTGCTGTTGTTGTTGCTGGCCAATTGAGAAAGATGAGCGGAAATGTTGCGAGCAAAGCGAAGATTTGTGTGTCGAGAGCGTTTATGTTCGCCATAAAGCATTGACCAAAGCGGCCTCAATTGGCGTTGACTAACCAATTGAAATGATAGAAAGAGATAGCAGAGATTAAGTTGACTGCCAGCCAAGCACTAACTAGATTAAAGCCCCGTATTCATATTCAAATCATATTCATGAAATTTGCTTCTTGAAATATTTTCCTTTCTTTTGCTCTCGACTGTATTTTCAATTTCTTGTCCTGCCGTTTTTCACTTAAAGTTCATGCGAGCGGAAGTCGAGCCCCGCAGGAGACTGCCAAACGGGCAATGAACGGCACCTACAGTCAGACTGGGGATGCTGCCACGCCCCCTGTGGTGTGGACTGCCAAGAAAATGCAGTGCCAGCAGCGGCGTCGTCGGCAAGAAAAGTCAGTCAAAATTATGCAATTTATGCGATAAACGTGGCAGGAGAAGCAACGCTTCTTGGCAGGCACAAGGACACAAGGGTTAACCGAAACACACAGACAGCCAGAGGGAGCAACACACTTGGCGCCAGTTGCTTTGCGTGCTGCGTGGCAGTACCTGCCCCCTCTCTACTTCCTCTCTCCTGCTGCCCACCTCATTTTTGGCAACATAAATTTGCTAACCACGTACACGACTTGCTGCGCTGCAATGCGGCGCTTTTGTTGCTTCTGTCATATGTTCTTCTCTCTCTCTCCCTCTCCGTCTCTCTTTGTTTGCTCGCAATCGGACAGCTCCAGCTGTAGCAGCAGTTGCTGCTGTGTATGTTGCAAGCATTGCACCCAAAATTGGCTCAACTGCTGCTGCTGCCGCTGCTGCTGCTGCTAACAAAATGTATTAGATTTCGCACAGATAGCGCAGTCCGCTGAAGCGTAAAATGTGCGCCTATCAAGCAAATTGTATCAGCAACACGTTCAAGTTGCTGCTGTTTCCAACAACAGCAACAACAGCAACTGACCCACGCGACGGCAACATCATCTAATGCCGGGTGAAAACACTTTGTCTGAAATTCAATGCCAGCGGGCGCTTTGCCACTTCGCACCTCTTTGACTTGACTGCAACCCGTAAGCAGGCGAGCAGCACCTGTTGTTGTTGTTGCACTGCTGCTGCTGCTGCTGCTGTAGATGTTGCTGTGTTGTTGTGGCAGCTGCTATCAGCCCAAGGCGCGCGCGTGCCCCCCACAAAAGTGGCGATTTACGATGGCTGAAATAATCAGCGCAAGCGAATCGCAGACAGGTCCACCGAGCGAGGCAATAAAATGCTTCCGGTGCTGCAGCAACAGCAACAGCAAGAGCAACAGCAACCGCAACAGCAGCAACATCAGCTTGTTGCTGACATTGAGGTGATGCATGAAGATTATCTGGTGATATGTTCTAGAGCGCGTAGTCGCTCGAGTTTGCAGCCTCAATATTTTGGCTGTCAGCAGGCAGGTTGCTGCTTGTTGCAGGTTGGCAAGTGGCAGCAACTTTCGTTGTTGTCGTTTATCAACTGCCGCTGATCGGGTTCGCGCTGCATTTGATGACGACTCTCGAAATGAGCTTACAAGCAGCACATTATCTTAATGTGACTGCTAACGAATGTGCGCTGCTTGCAGTTGGAGCAGCAGCACAGACACACACACACAGGCACACACACAGGCACACACACACTAGCACGCATAAAGGCACACACTCAGGCATACACTGGCACACACAGGCACACACTGGCACACACATACACACTCTTACAGTCACACACAGTCACACTCACACGTGTAGAACGTCACTCACAGTACGTATACGCCGCGTGCGCGCGCCATGCAAATTACTAAGGCGGGCTGCCGTTTGTCAGCTGGCAATTTGCTTAGCACCCGCAACAAAGATAAATCGTTTATTGTCTTGTAATATTTAATCATCGATTATGCCTGCTTCTCTCCCTTTTCCCTTCTTTATCTCACTTGCTGCGCACTAATTCGTTTCGAATACAAATTGTGCACTTGTTGCACAAATGACTCATCAATTTTTGGCACTCAACGCGAGCAGCGCCATAAAGTTGGTATTTAAAAGACACCCACATGCGTGGCAGAGAGAGAGAGAGGGAAAGAGACAGAGAAAGAGGGAGAGTGAGAGGCAAACGCAGATCAGATAAAAGCGTCGGCAATCAGCAGCGTCATAATTTTTCCAGCGATAAATGAGTTGCGATAAGCAGCGAGAATGAGACGCGAGAGGGCAGCAAGAGGGGTAGGACGGGGGGTTTAACTCGTTGAGCCAGCGTGATGGGGAGTTGAAGTGTGGAGCTGCAGTGTGGAGTCGATTTCGGTGTCGCAGACTGCGCAGCCTGCGCGCGCTGTAATTAAATGTCGTCAATTAATCAAATGTCACAATAAAAATAACAGAGTATAAAATCCTGAAATTAATATGCGTTAAAATGAAATGGCCTCAACAACAACATCAGCAACAGCAGCAACATGGCCAACAGCAGCAGCAGCAGCAACAGCGACAGCAGCAATTGCTGACCACAGGAGCAGCAGCAGCAGTGCCTGGCTGCATTCTTGGAATACAAAATCGTGGGAGCAATTATAATTATTTTTAATGCACACACACGCAGGCAAAGACACACACACACACACACACACACACATATGCCACACACACGGCATATGACCTGCTGCTGCTGACTCGAGCTGATTCTCCGGGTGCGTGCGTCGTATTTCATGGCCTGTCCTCCGACTACGTCGACGACTACGACGACGACGACGGCGACGACGATTGTGTGGCATCTGCGATTTTTATCGCTGCAGCGCATATAATAACAATAATTCTTAAAGTGGGGGAAGGTCAGCGCACAATGACAACATGCAAAGAACACAAGAACGGCAGCTGAGTCTCCAGGGAGGCGCAGAGTGGGACTCGGCCACTGGCTGAGTTGCAGGCATTGATGCAGCAGAAGCAGCAGCAGAAGCAGGCGAAGGAGGGAGAAGGAGGAGGGGCGACGACGACACTGCTGCAGAAGAGAGAATCGAGCGCTTAAACTCAACAGCAACATTAATTTGCAGCCTCGCCAGCAACAGCAACAGCAGCAGCAGCAACATTTGCATAAGGGCTTAGCGATGGCAGCGTGAGTCACGCAGCAGAAGAAGGTATAGAAGATATATGGAATATACAGAAGATCGTATATACAGAGTACATACAAGTATATAAATCTACAAGTTGTAGTATTATTGACACAAGATAAAGATACCTTTGTTATAGAAGATTAACAATGGTTAATTATATATAAATTAAAAATGTTATTTAGCTTTCTTCGCTGTTTTAGTTTTCATTGTCAGGTTTAACTAATACGTAATGTAATTCATATCAATATAGTATTGAGTGTTGAATGCCTTTATCACTTTCCTGCCTAATTAATTGCCCATCTCAGCCCACTCACGACTCACGCGCACAACTCTAGGAGGGCTCAGGTTGGGACGGCTTTTGGCTCTGCACAAGTTGTAAAATGATATCATAATATGCGCCATCAACGGTTGCAAAATTTATAACTTATTTCGTGTAGCAGCGTGAGAAAGAGGCAAGGAAGAGAGGGGGAGAGAGAGAGAGAGAGGGAGAGGGGGGAATGCGGGCGATGAATATGAGAAGGAGGCGAGGGAGCGATAAGCTCAAGTGGCGGCGCCACTTTGGAACCATTCCTTGGGTATGGAAATTGTGACTGTTCCACAGGCCCATCGACAGATCCACACACACACGCACATCCAGAGCGACCCCCTACAGTAGTGGCAATGAGCTGTTAATGTGTGCGGCAAGGATTTCATTTCATTTGTGCGAATCTCGCATCGCAATGGAGCAACGGCTGCAAATGATGCGCTTTAAATTTGCTTTAATGTTGTGGGTGATTGCATTTTGATTGTGTCTGCCTCCGCCCCCGCTCCGCCTGCGCCTCTACCATCTGCAGTTGCTGCTGTGTCTTGCTGGCTTGCCAAAAGATGTGGGCAGCAGGATGCACATGTTGTTGGCCCGTTCTTGGCCAGTTGGCAGCCCTAGGCGCTTGCTGGCCAACGCCAGCACGCCGCTTGTGTCAACAGCACGTCAGACGGAGACAGCAACTGGACAGTAGGCGACTTGGCCTACGCTCCATGTGGCTGTTGCTGTTGCTGCTGTCGTTGTTGCTGTTGCAGCAGCAACTTCTCCGTTTTTATTAAGATTTTGTGAGCTCTTTGCCAGCTTATCAAGCTGCATTATTGGCTGTCCCGCCGACTGCACTTGAACTTGATTTGACTTGCTGTGGGCAGTTGTTGTTACGCTTGTCTGGGCTGTCTGGGGCGTAGCCGATAGTCAGCAACAGCAGCAGCAGTAGCAGCAGCAACAACTTGGCTAGACATACGCCTAGTTGTTGTTGCTGTTGTTGTTGTGCTTGTACTTATGTTACTTGTACTCGTTGTTGTTGCTGTTATTGGTGGCCATTAATTTATGTGGCTGCCATTTATCACATTTGCCAGATTAATCAATTAATCGAGAAGTATTTTTTTGATTGTTCCCCCCCAAAATACAGGGTATTAAAATGTGCTTAAATTTCGTTCGTACAAATTAATCATAAGTTCGAGAACGTGCGTGGAATATATGAAATGAAATTAAGATATTTTTACTATGGGTTATGCCTGCATTATAGACCCGCCATATAAGCAACGGTAAACGGGCCTGATAACGGCACTTTGGCCATCAATCTATGTGGCTTTTAATTCCTGTCTTTAATGTTAATGTTAATGTCCGTGCGACAATGTTACAACTGACATTTTACCGTGATTTAGTGCCTATTTTATGGCAAATTTATTTGTGCAAAGAGAGGAATGTGGAGAGGGAGAAAGATAGATAGAGAGAAAGAGAGAGAGAGAGAGAGAGGAAGAGAGTTATTTTAATTGATTTTTCAGTTAAAGTGTGGGAAGACAGCAAGTTACCCCCCCCCCCACGTCGCTCCTCCTTCAGCAAGTGCGTTACAAGGAAGAAAGTACCTCGAGCCAGATGATATATCGTTTTATATGCTGTTATTAAATGCTTTTGCGCAAGAGGACAACGCCAACCAGAAGTAGAAGCCACATCAATTTCTGCTTGGCCTCGCATTGACTCAGGATCGGGTCTTGGATCGGGTCGCAACGCATAATTAATGCGAAAACCAACGCACTTGAGCGGAGCAGCAGCAGCAGGAGCAGCAGCAGCAGCAGCAACTGGAAACAGCTCCCCACGCAACTGGCTTGCCTCGATCTACCTCTCTCCCCCTCTCTCTCCCTCTCTCGCACACATGCGAATTCCGGAATTTTTAATAATTGCACTTGTTGCGCCGAAAAAAAAGAAGAAGTCCAAGCAGACATCGCCCAAACGAACAGTGGGAGCCGGCTGCGACTGCGACTGCGGTCTAAGCAGAGTCCCCAATCCAATGTGCGAGAGAGGCAGAGTCCAGTCCGAGGCGACGATGAAGACGACAACGACAACGACAACGTCGACGCAGCGAAGATGACGCGGCAAGGCTGCAGGTGCAACGAACGAATGAACGAATGAACGAACGAGCGAGCGAACCGACTGTGGCAGCAACACTGCAGCGTGCTGCAACCGCAACGCTGTGATGGGCAGCCGTTGCGTCTGCGTGGTCATGCCACCACACTCCCTTGGCTGCCTCGCTCCCCTTGTTGCTGGCTGTCGCTTCGATTCTGTTGCCACTGCCACCGCCGCCTCCTCCTGCTCGTTGGCGTGATAAATTATGTCGCTAATGCAAAGTGCTCCGCTTTATGCAGGCAGGGGGCAGACTGGCAGCAGGAGAGCGTGGGGAGCGTGGGGAGCGACGTTGCAAGACGATACAGACGCACTGCGTTTGGCTTTTATCTCGCTTATTGGTTGGCATTTGCCGTGTCGTCGTCGTCGTCGTCGTCGTCGTCGTCGTCGTCGTCGTCGTCGTCGTCGTCGTCGTCGTCGTCGTCGTCGTCGTCGTCGTCGTCGTCGTCGTCGTCGTCGTCGTCGTCGTCGTCGTCGTCGTCGTCGTCGTCGTCGTCGTCGTCGTCGTCGTCGTCGTCGTCGTCGTCGTCGTCGTCGTCGTCGTTGCTTCGTCTTGGATTGCGACTGGTCTCTGGGTACGTCTGCGACTGCAACTCAGACTCCGACTCCAACACCGACTCGAAGTCGGGAGTAGGCGTAGGCCATATTAGCGGTACAACTTGCAGAAAAAACAAACCCGCTGATAAAGTGACATCGTTAGGTTGGCGCTGTCTGCATTCGCTAATTACTGCACCCAGCGAGTGAAAGAGAAAGAGCGAGAGAGAGAGAGAGAGGGAGTGAGGAAGGGAGAGATAGGTAGAGAGAACTCTTTGTGGCGTGGGAAAATGGAGATTCAAATGACCACAAGAAAAGAGGAAGTGAGTGAGAGATGCGCATGGAAATATTGCACATTGATGGGCTAATCTTGGGGACACTCTGATGACATGTTGAAAGGGAAATTCCTGCATGCTAATAATTCCTTTTGGCTGCACAAATTCCCTGCCTGCACGGGACATTTTCAGTATTCTAATGGAAAGATTGGACTTAAAGAGTGCTGTCATTAAACGAAAGTCACGTTTTCCAACTGACTTTGGGCAAATTTTAATTAAAAATATTTATTCAGAAAGAAAAACTCTGCTGAACATGTGACTGTGCTGTGTCTTGTCTCTTGTTGTCTGTGTTGTCTGTTGTCTGTTGCTCGTTGTCTTTGTCTCTCTCTCTCTCTCTCTTGGGTTCCTTGTTTACTTTCGCTGGCCGGCAAACTGCTCGAATTAGCAGCAACAACAGCAACAGCGGCTAATAAAAAGTCTGAAATGGGAAAAGGCAAACAAAACATGGCAGCAACAACAGACGAAAATGACAAGGAATAAAAATGAGAGCACGCTTTTTGGCTCTTTGGCTCTTTGGCTTTCTGGCCGCGTGTTGCAGCTGTTGCGAAATCTTTGCCGCTGGTGGCAGCCATTTTGTATTGCCATTTAGGTGAGATGTTGTTGTCGGAGCTGCCGCGCTGCCACTGCCGCTGCTGCTGCTGTTGTTGTTGCTGCTGCTGCTGCTGTCACCATGTTGCCCCACATGAGCAACAAAAGACGACAAGAAATTAATTTCATGCACATAACAAAAACGAAAGCGGCCAAAAAGAAGCAACAACAACAAAAAAGAATCACAATTCAACGTGACATGGAAAATATTTGCGAGCATATTTAAATAATTTCGACTTGTCGTTTTTAGCCTTTTTTTGTAGGAGGTGGGGGTTCACATTGAGTTGGGGTTGCAACGTGTTTCGGTGACTTTTCCACAAATTAGTTTACTTTTTGTGCCGCCAACTGACGCTAATTAGCACGCGCCACCGTCGCCACCATCGCCAGCATCATCGGCAGTAGCAGCAGCAGTGGCAGTGGCAGCACCACCCGTCGGATTCCGCTGCACTTATTATATCATTTTTGTGGCCTATGTTTTTGGCAAGCCGCATGCAGACGGCATTTTGCGATTTTGTCACAGTAATTGGACATATTAATCTCTGTTCACGTACAACTCTCGAGCAGTTGCCACCGCCGACTGCCAAGAATCGGGCGGCACAGGCGGCGCTGGTGGCGATGGCGGCATGGTCCGCTGTGTATCATGTCGGGGCGTATTTGGGATGCCCAGACTGACAATTTTTTATCGCCTTGTGCGATGTAAGAACTGTGAAAGCAACGCGAAAGCGTTTACAACACGCTCGAATGGTTTGAACGTTGGCGGTTTGTAATTAAGAAAATTGCGATTGTTTCTGCATAAATATTTATATATAAGCATAAGATGAGGCGAGAAATAAATATATAAAGCAAAGTAAACATAAAAGTTGGACAGATATTTATGAAAAGTAGCCAAATTCACAGGCAACTGCAATTGCATTGTTTGTTTTTATTTTCGTTTGCCAAAAAGTGACATCTCTGTTAAGTTTTTGTTCTCTAGGATGACAGATCAAAATGAACCCCTTTGATTTGCATGTGAGCAAAAGAGACACAAGTAGCATTAACATACAACAGCTTGAGCATTTTCTTGAAAGTTAACATAACAGCGTGAGAAGATGTTAAGGATCACAGATCAAAACAAACCCTTTTCATTTGCATATATAAGAAAGGGACGCAATTACAATTAACATACAACAGCATGAGCATTAGCTTAGTAGTTAACATAACAGCGTAAGCAAATGTTAAGCAAAACAATAATTCGATAACATCGATAGTTTCTGTTTGAATTAGCATCAATGCGAAAGAACGAGAGGGAGAAACTTATTAGTCTGCTAATTAGCATAAATTCTCTCATCATTTTGGCAGCGGTAGAGAACAATGGAAATAAAAAATGGCTGACCTTTGCTTTGCTTGTGATTGGCCTATTAAAATGAGCATATTTAAATCTTTTATTTAGAGAAGACAAACAAGTTTTTCGTACAATATCATAAAGCGTATTTGCTACGATTTGAAATGTTAAATCTCTTGCAACATTTTGTTGCATTGCTCAACGTTACATCGCAATAATTTGCAGTCGGGTTTTCTCGGCTCACATGCTCACATAAATTATCAGAAAATTTTCAAAGCGATTGACTCCACGCAGAGCACAGTGCAGTGCAGTGCGGCGCAGCTCTGGCAATGTCCATGAATCGCGATGAATTGTAGACTTGATGCAATTTTCAAAACGAATTGCTAATGAAAATGTCATTTGAAATTGCGGCACGTACGCGGCAAGCAAAATGGGCAATTTGTTGCTCGTGCCGCGAGTGCAACAGCAGCAGCAATAGCAGCAGCAGCCGGCGCAGTTACAAGAAAGCCGCATCCGGCGCGGCCGCCGAGAACGGCGGAGATCTAAGATTTCTGGCGGTACGGGCAAGTGACAAAGGCCGAGGCGCTCAATGCCCTAAAAGGAGTCTTATCACTGGCACCAGCAGTGGCAGCAGCAGCTTCTTACCTCTCTCGTCCCCTTCCCTCCACACAACACAACACACTCTGCTGTCTACCCACAATGCTGCATCCACATGCTGTTGCCACGTTGCATCGTTCGCGTCTCGTTAGCTGCCAAACGCTTGGCGATTATCGCATTTGCATTCTCCGAGATGGCAAACAAAGTGTAAAATTATTTAATGCATGTCCAAGGCTAAGGAGCAGAAGGGAAGCAAGGAGGGGCTCAGGGGAAAGGGGTAAGGGGGCAAGGAGGTGGGTGCAGACAGCAGAGGCGAGGGTTAGAGTAGGTGGACTGCTTGCTGCTTGGCTGGCCTTGCAATTGATGCGCACGCAGCGATATCATTTGGCATTTTTGTAGGTGTTGCTGATTGCTGCACGTAGCTGTTGCCACCGCGCCGCAGCGTCGCGCCGCAGAGGCTCTGGCCAGACTCTTCTCAAATTCAATTTAGCCAGTGTTGTTGTTGCCCATGATGTTGTTGTTGTTGTTGTTGCTGTTGCTTGTAATATTGTTGCTGCAACAGATGCAATCAGCAGTTGAGGCAAAGGCAAAGCTATCGATATCAGTTGATGTTGCTGTTGCTGTTGCAAGCCGAGAGAGCAACGCTGCGGCCACAGCGAGTCAAAGGCAATCGTGCAACACGGCATGTTGCAGCTTGTTATTGCTTGATTGCCGCTAAAATTAAGTTGGCTATTGGCCGCAGTCGCCGCTGCGTCGCTGCGACGTCGACGACGTTGCTACGGCAACAGTAACAGCAACAGCAACAGCACCAGCAACAGCAACTCCATCTCCAACTGCAGCTTCAACTGCAGCTTCAAATGATAAATCACTTAATTGCACAGCGAGCGCATAAAATGGAAATTGAGCGTGGTCAAGACATGACAAGGGGTTGCTCTTGTTGCAGTTGTTGCAGTTGTTACTGCCTTCGTTGTTGCCGTTGTTGTTGTTGCCGAGTGATTGGACTGTGGGGTGACCGCCCGCATAATAAACTCGGATGATGATTGCTGCCCACACATTGCCCATTGCGAATCACACGTATCGGCGTCGATATCGAAATCAATGCCTGACAAATTGACACAATTGCCGTATGAGTCAATTGAAAGAGTTTCACACCACGCCGCTGCTGCTGCTGCTGTTGCTGCCGATGATGATGACGTTGCTGCTGCCACTTTATTTTATTGTTTCCCCCAAGGCAATGCAGCAGCAACAGCAGCAACAGCAGGAACATTAGCAGCGTGCTGGCAGCTCGAAAGTGAAATAAATCGCCAACTGGCAGCCGCAATTCTAACAGCATTTGGCGTCACGCAATCGCCCTCACTTCACAACGTCAACGACAGCAGCAGCGACATCAATTAAGCGACAACAACAACAACAACGATGACAACAATGTGGCCCCGCCTTGTATGCGGGTGTAAGTTGTCGTTGTCGTTTTTGGTTTTTGTTTTGTCATTGATTTCATTTCGATTTGATTGCAAATTGAAATCAATTGTTACTGTTGCTACCCTTTTGCCTTAATTGATGCATTGATTGTGCATAATTTGTGACAATCGTTTGCCTGATTTCATTCTTGAATAACACACAGAGAAAAAACAGAAACAGAAACAGAAACAAAACCAAACTCAAACTCAAAATGAAAACGAAAACGAAATCTGTAGCTGAAATTGTTTTGGATTGTGGGAATATTTTCCAGTATTTGTTGGACTTTCACACGGCGCTTGGGCCATGGAGTGACCCACTGATTGTAGCCAGCTATGGTAAATCAGAAACTAATTGACTGCCGCTGCACCTGCTTAGCCAGACGACTAATAAGCGTTATTAATAAGCATAAGACATCGCACAATCAGACGACAGTCGCACAATCGAACGACCCACGCAAATGGACCACGAAGACAAAGCGAAGACGAAAGCAAAAAAGAAGATGAAACAGACGAGATGAGAAAAAACAAGACAAAGACATTGCCGGCGACTCAATTCAGCCAAGCGAATGACTGATTAAAGCCGCAGAGAGAAAGACAATAGAGAGGAGAAGGCGCACAACGAACTTGAAATGCTCTTACGGCAAGTGAGTTATAGATGCGACTTTACAGATATATTTCAAATGAAATTCGATATGTTATTTGTATATCTTAAGATAGTCTCTATCCTCAAGTCACATCAAACTGCTCAGCTGATTGGAATACCCTTGGAAGTCGCTTAAAAACCTCAAGAAGACCGGCACCAAGCAAAGAGCAACGCACACAAATTAGCATTTCCCTTGTAGCAGCAGCAGCAGTCGCAGCAGCAACAGTCGCCGCCTCCTGCGAGACAGCAACAGCAAGAGCAACAGCTACGGCAACAGCAACAGCGACAACAACAACTGCAAGTCCAATTCCAGAGTCGTCCGACTCATCATTAAAATGTGTCCGCTCGCCCAAAAACTTGATAGCAACTTGGCCTGTCGTCGTCCGTTGTGGATGTTGTCGTTGTCGTCAATGTCGCCACAAAGGAGCCGACTGTTGCCGTCGCCGTTGGCAAGCAGAAAAATGCGAACGGCCTGCATACTCCCACCGTAGGCAGAAGAAGAAGAAGAAGCCGAAGCAGCTGAAGAAGAAGAGTCTGTCTGTCTGTCTGTCTGCAGAGTGAGTCCACTCGAGGCTGCCTGGAGAAGACTGCGAGACTGGCGAGAGACTGAGGAGGAGAGTCTCTTCAGAATCTGCACCTGTCCTTTGCGTTTGTGTACTGGGCACGTCATTTAAATTACATTAAATTGTTGCGCTGACCATGAAAGCGCTGCAAATAAATTCGTTAAAATAACTGAGCCAAAAACGCAGCAGCAACAGCAACAGCAACAGCAACAGCCAGCAGCAACAGTCAGCGGCAGCAGCAACAGCAGCAGCAGCAAACAGTCGCAGATTTGCTGCTGCCAAAGTGGAACATTGTGAACGGGGGCAACAATTCCCGCCAGCAGCAACGAACAATTTATGCGGCAACTGTTGCTGCTGCGGCTGCATGGTGCTGTTGCTGCCGGGCATTTGATTTGCAACACAAACAATGACAACGGCAACAAATTTCATGAATGAAAGATTGTGCTGGACAGGAAGTGAACTGCATAACGGACGCGGAGGTGGAAAGGATGTGATTGCAGTTGCAGCATCACCAGCAACAGCAGCAGCCACAGCAGCAGCAGTTGCTGTCGTTGCTGATTGTCTGTCGATAGGCGCGTTGTTTTGTCAGTGGGTTGTGCAAAAATGTTGCTCAATCAGCATGCATAATGCAGCTGATACTTTGCTGGCAGCAGCAGCAGCAGCGGCAACAACGAGGGTGGCTCCTGCAGTTCTTGACAGCAAATGGCCGCAAATTGCTGGGGCCATCGCCAATTACGCGCGACAGCAACTTGCAACTTGACATTGAGTGCGCCCCATAAAAGGCAGCGCGCTGTGCGCATTTATATTGTAATTATGCCGCAGTTGGCGTTAATTTCATTGGCAGCAGTGGCAGCAAAGGCACCTGCAAACAGTAGCTGCCAAAAGTTGCTCGACCGGCAACGTTGCACCAGGACCCCTGCCACATGCTGCTGCAGTTGTGGCTGCTCTTGGCTGCCCTTGCCCCATGCCCCTTGCCCCGTTCCCCTCATTTTAATTCAATTTACAAGTCGACCACAATGTTTGGCCAGGCTTCAATTGCTTTGAGGGTGCCAACTGCCATGGAATTTGTGAATGTGTTGCTGCTGCTGCTGTGTGTTGTTGCTGCTGCTGTGTGTTGTTGCTGCTGCTGTTTTTGCTGATGTGGCTGGCTTTTATTTTGGCACTGCTAAATTAAGATTCCATTAGCTGCCGACTCAGGCATCTAAGAAATGCATCGCCGAGCCGAGGCGATAAATCTCGCAAGTGTCAAACGATGCTGCTGCTGTCGGTGTGTGTTGCTGTTGCTGTTGCCGCCATCGCCGCCAGCAACATGCTCGTGCGCTGCAGCAGCTCGCTGCTAAGTGCTCTTCTCTCAATGCTCTCTAACAGGCGACGAGCAATTGAAACGTGTCGTAGACAATAAATTCCAAACTACAATAAATTATTGCTATAAATATTTTGCCAAAGGTTTCTGCGCTGCTTCTTCTGCCTCTTCTTCTTCCTGGGCAAAGTTTGAAGGCGTTTGCAGACAGACAACAGATTCTATTTTCTTTCGATTTCTTTTGTTTTTTTTTTTGTTTTTTGGGGACAAGTGACAGGCCAAAGTGACAGAGACAGCTACGAAATTGAATTAGCAATTGAGAGCGAGATGGGCAGAGCAATATAAAGTGAGAGAGGGAGAGAGAGGGGCAGAGAACTGTTGCAGTTTGGAAGACAATAAATCGCTCAGGCTTATGACAAGCAGGCAGAAGAGAGAGGGAGAGAGAGAGAGCCAGGATTGGTCAAACGGAAAGTGCAGGTCCTTTTACGGTCAGGCAAATAAATCATTGCACAGCCGCACAATGATGAAATTATTATTTATGCAGAGAGTCGCACGGGACGCGACTTGCGTGTGCTCCAGTTAAAGTTAAATTCACTTTTTCGCCAGCAAATACCCTTCATCTGTGAGCAACTGCAGGGAGTATTGACTGCGAGGTAACTGGAGATATACATATATCTTCCTGTAGTTGCTCCCTCTCTCTCTCTGTCTCTCTCTGTGGGCAGGGTATGAAACCTTTCGATTGCAATTGCAGTGGCGACCTGTGGCCACTTGTTGCCGTTGCCATTGCAACAGTTGCTGCCGTGGTTGTGGCTGCTGCTGCTGTTGCTGCCGCTGCCTTTGTCGCCATGAAATTATTGCATGCAACATTAACCGTATTAATAAATTATGAGTATTTATGTGCTGTCAGAAGTCGTGACGGCAGAGCGACACACAAAGTGATAAAATTAGCACAAAATCTGTGCGTTTCTCGCTGTATTCGGCGCAGACTCGTAAATAATGTATGTGCGTGTCCCTCTCTCTCTCTCCTGCATGTGTGTATGTGTGAGCTTATTGAATGTCTTCATAAGCGGGCGGGCAACAATTGGAAATTTATGCTTCAGACTTATATGGGCAACAGGTTGCTCAAGACGGCATGTAGACGGGGAAGGGGGTACGGAGAGGGGGGTGGGGCAGGTGCCGCACTGCTTTATAACTGTAACGCCAACTGTAACTGGCGCAGGCGACAGGCAACAGGTGCAGGCAGGCAGGCAGCTTGGGCAGTCACTCAGCGAGTGTAATATGTCCTGCAACTACAACACGCCGACACCGACAACAGCAACACCAACAGCCACAGCAACAACAAGAGCAACAACAACAACTTGTCTTTTGACACTTGGCGCATTTGACACTCAACGCGCGCATTCACTTTAAATCTAAATTTACTGATATCTGCGTACAAAATAGTATCAACAGCGGCGACAGCAACAACAACACGACTCACAACAGCAACAACAACAAAAGCAACAACAGCAACAACAACGAGTGCTACAACAGCAACAGCAACAGCAAGTCGGCCTGCATCGAGTAACGAACGACCTTAGAGGTAATAAACATAAATAACGCCATTGAAAGCGACGCAGGCGCAGCTGAGATCAGTCCAAGACGGAGCCAACGATTGCCAAGCACAGGAGGATAAAGAAGCGAGAGGGGGGGCGAGCAGTAGGAGGAGGCAGTGTACCTGGCCAGGCAGTCAGCCCAGCTTGTTGCTTGTTACTTTGTTGGCCAACGCGACTTAGCCGTCGTCTGTCCGTGCCAGTTGTGGCCTAGCATAGACGCTTGTCTATGGGCGGGCGTCACAAGAGCCGTCGAAGGTCAACAGATTGTCGGCCCGGTGTCTATCGATGTCTCTCCGTCGTTGCTGCTGCAGCCGGTGCTAGCCGTTGCTTTGGTGGCAACAATCGTGCAACTGAGCGGGCGGGCGGGCAGTCGGGCGTTGTCTGAGCAGGCGTAGCCGTGATAATTGTTTCTTGTCCATTTGGCCAGTTTGATTGCAACTAATGAACTCTAATGAATAAGCAGCAGCCAGTTTTGATGGCCACTTGGTTTTATTATCGCTCTGGAAATGGCAAAGATATGTTGGAGATCTGTAGAGATTCGCAGTGCCGATAGGTGGTAAAAACTTAGCGATGCAGGTGAAAGGTGAGAGAGGAGAGTCTACTGAGGTCAGTTCCAGGCAAGAGAGGAGAGTCTACTTAAGTGAAATCTGTGCCAGGCGGGAGACGAGAGTCTACACACCTAAGATAAGTTCGTGGCAAGAGAGGAGGGTCTACTTAGCTGAGGTCAATCCCAGGAAAAGAGAGGAGAGTCTACTTAGCTAAGGTCAGTCCCAGGAAAGAGAGGAGAGTCTACACACCTAAGGTTAATCGCAGGAAAGAGAGGAGGTCCTGTTTAACTAAGGTCACTTCCAGGCGAGAAAGAACAGTCTTCTTTACTGAGGTCAATCCCAGTCTGATAGTACCTTCCACTGCTCTACAAACCTAAGGTAAGTTCCAGGCAAGAGAGGAGAGTCTACTTAGCTGAGGTCAATCCTAGGAAAGAGAGGAGAGTCTTCTTTTCTGAGATCAATGCCAGGCAAGAGAGGAGAGTCTACACACCTAAGGTAAGTTCCAGGCAAGAGAGGATAGTCTACTTAACTAAGATCAATGCCTGGTAAAAGAGAAGAGACAACATAACAAAGATCAGTTTCAGGCAAGAGAGCCGAGTCTACACACCTAAAGTAACTTCCAGCCAAAAGAGCAGAGTCTACACACCTAAGGTCACTTCCAGGCAAGCGAGAACAGTCTTCTTTACTGAGGTCAATCCCAGTCTGATAGTACCTTCCACTGCCCTCATCCTGCCTGTATTTTACAGAGATAATTATCGAAAGAGTGTCATGGCATGAAGTATTATGGCTAAGTGGGAAAAACAAACTGAGTTCCTCTTGACACATATCAATCAACTCGAAGTGATTGCGGATTAGTGCTCACGCGTTTTCTCCTTGGTCAACAGGTAAACTAGTAGGTGGGCAATCTGCTGGATGAGCAGCAGCTGCAATTTGGTACTGTACTAAGCTGGCAGGCCTACTCTGTGCTGGCTGACAAACAAGCCAAGTCTTCTTTGGCCTGACGAAATGTCAACAAAGGCAACAAGTCTATCGTCGTCGTGGTCGTCGTCGTCGCTGTCTACGTCGTCGTCGGATGACTGTCTCACTGGCATGTCTGGATGACTGGATGACTGGCTGACACCCACATGGCCAGGCAATAAGCACACAATTTGCATAAGCTGCTCGAGCAGGGAGGAGGAGGAGGAGTGTGAGCAGAGCATGCAACAAGTAAATAGCGTCGGGCTGAGAGAGGCAACTAGCCCAGTGCCAGAGGCAGGCAGCCAGCATCTTCAGTCTGGTGGGAGGAGAAAGAGAGAGAGAGAGCGAGAGTGATGCAACTGCAGCAGGTTGACTACTGCATACCCTGCAATATATGCCTGCTACTTGCTCAGCCTTCTCTTCTTGCTTCTCTCTTCAGTCGTCATACCCTGCACTGGAACCTCGAAAACGAGGTGATATATAAAGGGAATTACCTCTGCTGTGGGAGCCCGCTCTGCGCACAAGACATAATAAAAATCTCTTTTATGGCACTTAAGTGTTTTGTGTGCGGATTGTGGGTAGCATTTTACCTTGGCCCGAGCTTGGAGCTGCTGCTGCCTGCTCAGCTCTGCTCTGCTCTGATGATGCTGTTGCACTGTTGTTGGGCTAACCCGTCTCAGTCTCCGTCGCCAGGCCACGATTTATGCGCTCTTTGGCCCAAGTAAATTGCGCATAAAAAGAGCCAACTTTGCGCTGTGCATTTGATGATGAAGTGCTCGAAATAATGCGAGGAGCAACGAAAATTTACTAAGTGCAAGCGCTGAATTTATTAGACAAAACTTTGCTGTTTACGAGCTGTTGCCAGGACGCTTATCAAGCGGCATCAGCCGGCTAACTTATGGCCCCACATGGGTAACAGGTGCAGCCTCTGGACAGATCTCGGATTGGGTTAGCTCTCGGTAGCCACAGCAGCAGCAGGCAGCAGCAGGCAGCAGCAGCAACAGCCTGCGGTCACAGCGATGCTTTCCAAGTTCAGACAGAGTTGAAGGAAAGGTGCGCTCCCACGATGCCAGTGCAAATTACACACAACTCTACATCTGTATGTGTATGTGTGTGTGTGTGTGCTGTGGCAAACTGTACTCATGTGAGAGGCGGCGGCAACTCTCAACTGGCAACTGGCAACTGGCAACATTCAAATCCCATCAGCCACGCATGCAATCATCATGATCATTATGAGCGGAAATGCAGGAAAAGTAGGAGGTTTTTAACAGCCACCGAACGACCACCGAGCGACAGAGCGACCAATCGACCGACAGAGTAACTTACCCCCCCCCCCTCCGGCACATTCCCTCCCTGCTTCGCCATGGTTGGTTTTTTGTCTCTGGCAAACTTGGCATCCTGTTCGAATCGCATTCGCACTGTTCATTCTCTTGGCGGCGGCATCTCACTGTGCTGGGCATAAAAAGGCGCACAAAACTTTGTGGCATGCAAAAAGTGGCGACGCCGCCGCCGACGCCGCAGCAACCGAGAGGTCAGGGGCAAAGAGAAACGGCGCGAGGCGGGTGGAGGCAATGGGGAGTGGCATTTTATGTCGCCAGCAACAACAGCAAATGACTTTAATTGCATTTCTCGGCGCACTTTTTGCTGCCTCAGTCGCCGTTGCCGTCGCCGTCGCAGTTGACTAGAACAGACAAAGCGGCGGCGGCGACGGCAACATTAACTGAAACTTGCGCAGCTTGCGTCGCTTTGTTGCCGCACCCGTTGCACAATCTTGATATAAATAATAATTAAATGGATTAGCGGCCAATCGGCGATGCATTAGACGCCTCTCTAGCTGCCACAGTAGCTGCAGTGGCAGTGCCAACGCCTCGAGAGATTCACACCGTAGATTGGGCCAAAAGCAAACAAAAGCCTGACGCAGGCTTGCACATAGATCCGCATCGGGATGTGGCAACTAAGCTGAGCAGGGGGCGGGCGAGAGGGGGGCGTGCGAGTGTCCGTTGAGTGTGCGCTCAATTAATTAATGGCAACCATGAAAGAGCCCGCAACGGCTTTACCTATGCCGCTGACTGCGACGCCAGCAGCGACGGCGACGCTGGCAGCGACAGCGACTAAGAGATTGTTATCGAAAGTACATTTTACATGCGTGTAGTTAACATACAAAGCGACCGTTCACACGGCCAGCCAAGCAGGCAGGCAGGCAGGCGAGTGAGCGAGCAACAGACAGAGGGAGAGGGACAGAGAGAGAGTGAGAGAGCGAGAGGGAGACAGCGCAGCCAACCAGTCGAATGGTCCAACAATCCCCGAGTCCAATTCCAATCGAATCGAATCTCAATCTCGCCTGCGCATGCGCAACTTTTTGGCAATTGCCAGTGGCTTTGCCTTTCCTTTTTTCGCATACTCTCAAGCGAGAGGGGTACATGCAGCTTGTAGAGGTTTAGGGGCATTGTATACTAAGTTATTATGATAAGTTATCGTATGATAAAGCAGCCTAGGCAGAGCTGAGAATAAGAAACTCAGTTACTTTCTCCCTCTTAATCATTTTCTTTTTACTTCATCAAAATACTTCATCATTATGGCAAATTCCTCGCGAAGTTCTTCGTCTCTATCTGCTTTGTCAGCTCAAGTAGCTCATCTTTCTCTAGCGCAATCCAATCAAATATTTTCATCTTATCAATGTCGCAACTTCGCCTGGAAAGCGCATTAAAGCTTCCACTGTACGATCAACGAATTTCTCGCCATTTGCTTTGAACACCTTTCGCCAAGTTCGGGGCTTCTACTCTACCTGTTGTTGTTGTTGTTGCTGTACGTTCGCAGGTTTGGTTGTGTGAGAATTCGCTTAATGAATTTCCTGTTGGTTTTATCGTTTAATTTGTGCGCCTAATGAAGTTGCCCATTGGAGGCTTTCGCGCTGGACAGCCACAGATTACACATACGTCGTGTGGCCGCCGCATTTCCAGCTAGCCCGGCCACGGCGTGCCACAATATTTACGCTAATCCCTTGGAAAATCCTCTCGTGCCATCGGCATGTCAGAAACAAACAAGTGCCAGACAGGCCATATAAATAAAATAGAATGCCATGCGACGCTCTTAAATATATTTTGGCGATTCTTTCTTTTCTTTTTTCTGCGCTGTCTACTCTACATAATTACTGTGTGGAGAGTTTTTGGCGAAAGAGTCGCGTCATCGCGTGTACAGCAATGAAAAAACGGGCGGAAAATTAAATTTTTATTTATGTGCTGCCACATTTTTTATGCTCTTCTCGTTCCTTCTGCCCAACTAGACTCATTTCATTTTTTTCGCTGTTTTTTTTTTATCTTTTTTTTTGGTGCTTTTGTTTTGTTTTGGGCTGCTCTCTTTACATTGTTAATATATGTTCGGCGCTAGTCGCAGGGGGCGGCAATTTGCGCTAAGTGGATAATGTGCATAATGCTAGTTAAATATGTCATAAAACACTTCATTTCTGCCGCCGCTTTTCCGACAGTTCGGAAAACCGTTGACTGTTTGCTAAAGCCAACACTGTCAGCCGCACTCGGCAATTTGCAGTTCGGCTGAGTGACAGTGCCTGCAAAAATGTTATGGTAATTACAGCCTGGCAAACTGTATAAGGGATAAGCCAGACATTCCTGGCGAAAAGTCATGCAATGCCCGCAGAAGGGTTGACTTGAATAACTATTAGAAATGGTTGCGCCAGGTTCAGTTTGAGGTCCTCAAGCTAACGACTTACAGTACTCATAAGTTTGCCAAAAGTCTACTGACTTTACTTTGTTATGTCATGCTGTTCATGGTTTAGCATTTTTTCAAAATAAGCCATGCTACTTCCTTTCCAGTTTTATAAATATCTTATAATTAATTCAAGCAGAACATAAATAAAGACACTTTCAATAAGTGTAAAAATATATTTTTAAAGTTTATTGGAGTTAAATGGTCGAACATATTAAATAAGTTCCCTTTTCTCAGATGATGTCTCTGATAGAGCTGTTACAACACCGATAGTAATGCCTATCGATAATATCGATACTATCAATGATTGTTCTACAGCGCTAGTCTTCAACTATTGCTTTAATAAGCATGAACATTCAGTACTAATAACTTTTAAGAAAACCCTTCAATTTTTATTAATTATGATATTTTGTTTATGCTTGCAACACTTTGTTAAAGAGATATTTATGTTTTATGGATTTCAAGCCATAATGAAAATATAAAAAATAATTTAAATACAATAAATAAAAACCAATCTTCCTTGTAACAAATTTAAATATTTTAAACCTATTTATTTAATCTAAACCGATTAAGGAACTCAAAACGACTATACAAATCAATGTTAAAATAATTAAAACTGTCAATAGTGAAATATAGCGCAAATGTGCTCAATTTACCCATGGCATATAGCAGTCAGTTGCTCTAGAACGTACCTAACCTAACTTTGAAGCAATAAACCTAAAGCAAGCGCTTAGGTTTATTGTATTTCCCATTATTTTTCTCATTTATTTCCCATTCCGCAGTCACAACTTGCAGCTTGAATATCTATCGCTCAAAGTTGTCACTTTAATGTGCAGATCATATTCGTAAGTATATCGTATATAGAGCCCTGTCGACTGGCCGACTGTCTGACTGGGTTGACTGGCGTCTGCTGCCCTGGGCCGACTGGCCGTTGTGTGCTGTGTGTGCGCTGTGTGTGCTGTGCCAATAAAGTCAATAAAACAAATCTGCAATTGATTATTTTTGCATAAAAATTGTCCAACATTGCATATTGTAGATCGCCAACAATGACACGACCTTGAGGCATAATAAAAATATGTAATGCAATGCAATTACAATCAAATCCGCACGACCCACACAAAGGCGAGCACAGACTCGGCAGACTCTGGTGGCACAGTCTGCACCGTTGTGGGGCCACCATCGTGGCGAGTCGATCTGGCTTGGCTCTCTCTGCCCCTCTCTCTCCTTCTCTCAACTTCTCTCCCCTTCTCTCTCTCTCTCCTTCTCTCTATCTCCCTCTCTGTACGCACCGTCACCGCGTGAGCTCCGTCGATAAATCGAAATTGTTTGCACTGCCAAAAAGCGAATAATTGCACGAGGTGGGCAGCATGGAGCGTGGCGCAGATAAACCGCTGCCTCAGCCACCTGCCCCTGCTGTCCCTGCTGCTGCCGCTGCCCGCTGGCTGGCCGCGATCTGGCAGCGAGTTATGGAATTATGTGTCAAACAAGCCGAGTTAATGGCCAACTCGGCGGCCCTAATGGAAATTGCAGCTAGCTCCAACTCGGTCTGGGCCTGTGATTTTGCGCACATTGAATGTGTTTTTAATTACCGGACTTCTCTTGCTCCCTCTCTCTCTCCCTTTCTCTCTCTCTCTCTCTACTCCTACTCTGCGCGCAGATGCCAATGCGAAGGCTTTGGCCAGAGATGCCAGCGCACACGCCGCACTCGTAGATAACAATTTAGCGGCGATTTAGGCACGTCCACTGACCATGCACCACAAACCACTGACCAGTGGCAAGCACTGCCAGCTCCCACTCTGCTCCTCCTGCTGCTGCTGCTCTGTGTGACCGGCACCCGCGTTGCTACTGTGCTAAAAGTTGAGCATGCGGAAAATTAACATGCGGCCTGCCTGGCCTGGCCTGGACTGATGCGGCTGCCGCTGCCACTCAGCAAGCGGGGATCGCTGTCGCTGTCTCTCTGTCTGTCTGTGTGTTTCCTGGTTGCCAGATTTCCCTGGTGAGAAAAGCCACGGGCAGCGAGCAATGTCGTCGTCGTGGCAGATTGAGCGTGTGACCAAAGTCAAGTGCAGTGAAAAGTAATTAACTTGAATTGGTGGGGCCGACTGCGACTGCGGCTGCGAGTGCGGCTGCTGTGTGCGCACAGTGGGTGCCAGCAGCACGGGCAGCACTGTGTTTAGGCCCTGCTGCCCCACAGTGGCACTGTGATAAGCCACGCAGCTTGGCCAAATCGGACCTTTCATTAAGAGACCCGAAAGCAACTTTCGAATTATTGAAATTAAATGATTTTTATTATTATTATAATTTGTCTGCCTCTCTCAGTGTGTGTGTGTGTGTGCGTGTGTCTGGGAAACCAAATCAATTCGATTGGCAGCACATTAAAATATTCGATTTGCTCTGGCAACGCGACCACCGGGCGAGCTGCCTTCCCCTGCCTGCTACCTGTGCCCGCAACGTGCAACAAATTCCGTCAATTTGTCTGATTGAAACATAAAATTTGTTACACTTTATGCTTGGTTAGTGCAAGCTCAGTCAACTTGCACGACCGGGCTATGCTGGGCTATTTATACCACGCACTTTTTACTTGGAAAATGCAACCAATCTGGCTGCGACATGCAACAAGGAAATCGCTGCCAACTCCCCCACAACGACAACGACGACGACGACGAGGGCGACAAATGAAGCGACAACAACAACAACAACAACAACAACATGGGGTACTCCTTTTTGTTGCGACATGTGTTTAGTCTGATTTGGGAAAGTGCATATCGAGCTCTCATTGCGCATACATTGCCAATTGCAGCGACAGACGGAGCGCAGAGCAAAGCAGAGCGAATAGTTTTCACCCGCTGAAGTTCAACAGACTCAACAGATCACTGATCCGATCTGCAGTTGCATGGCCAGCGAGAGTGGCTTGAGAAGTTAGTGGGTGAAGGGTGAAAATAGTGCAGGGATATCAGACTCTATACGAGCAAGGGCAAAGAAGCAACTTATTATTTATCTATTTATATCTATTGTACAATATAAGCATATATTTGTTTATTTAGAATTTAGCCACGCCCTTTTTTGAGTTGGTTAACTAATATAAACTTAGAATATAAATATATATTCAGAAGTTAAATTTTCATGTTTGGTGTAAGATTAATCGGAATCGAATAATGTACAAAGTAGTAATGAAAGTAAAGTTATTAAATAAAAATAAATAAATAAATAAATAATTTATTTAAGTGAGCTAACAAGTAAGCTTTCTCACTTGTTTTGATAGTTCTTTAAGATTCCAACAATTGTTTAAAATAACAAAAAACCAAACATTGACAAACATAACCTATTTAGGTCTAAATTAACACATAAATTGTTGTTCATCATGCATATGAATATGTATATGCAGGCTAACTGAAAAAATGGTTCAGATCTACTAAGTTCAGTCTGATTATATATGATTTGGATTGCTCTTTTGAAAGTCTACTCTACTGCATTAGAGAAATCGGGCAAATATTTGTTGAAAATAATTGTTAATAAATAGAAAACGGGATACTTACAATGTAATGTTTAATGTTTGGTATAAATTTAAAATTAGAGTACATGTATCACTGATAAAATACTTAATATACAATATTTGTTAATAGAATATATTTAAAATTTGCAACCATCGATACGATTAATAGTTTTAACCTTTATAATCATACTCTTCACAACTCGACAAATTTATATGCTTGTTCTTTCTTTGTCTCTCTCTCTTCCATTTGCTTTCGCTTAACACTCAATATTAGATGACTGACCTGTTCTACCTTAAGTTAGTTAGTTCTTTTTATATATATTAGTGTCTCTCCTTTGACTCTTGCCAACTTCTCGTGCTACCCTCGTCAACTCCGCACGCACTTAGCGCTTGCTGAATGCGTTTTTTTGTTTTTTTGTGGCCTCACTGTTTGTTGTGGTAGGCGCGGGTGCAGCGCTGTCGCATCGGGGCGCACATATAGAAAATCTGCAGACAATCTGTGGAACAATGTGATAAATCTTGTGCCGAGGCTGAGGCTGACTGCAGCAACTGCAGCATGCCCCCTCTGGGTGGGAGTGTTTGCTGCAAGTGCAACAGACGCAGGCAGGCCGACAGACAGAGAGACAGACTGAGGGGCAAACAGACGGGGAGACAGCTGGGGAGACAGACTTGAGGCACGGCCAGGCAGCAGGCAGGCAGGCAGGCGTTGGTCTGGGCTGGTCTGGTCTGGTCTGCTTGCCACACCAACGCATCAACAACGGCAACAGCAACGGCAACGGCAACTTGTACATCATTTTCAATGCTAAGCAACATGGCAGAGCATGGCAATGGCCTGCAACAACAGCGACAACAACAGCAACAACAACAACAACAAGAACAACTGCAGCAGAAAGAGGCATAGCTCATATGGCTTGCAGATTTATTTCGCAGGCGTCGACTGCGCCGTCAACGTCGGCGCAAAATAGTCGAGCGCCGCGCAAATTACAAATTCAAATTTAATTAAGTAAAAAATTAAACAACAACAAAACTGCAGACGCGTCTGCGTTGTTGTTTGTCAGTCAGCAGCGAGGAGGGAGAGTTAAAGAGAGAAAGGGGAGAGGGGGAGGAGGAAGGGAAGGTACACAGCACTGCGCAGGCAGAGCGGAAGGCAGGAGAAGGGAGAGTTAAAGAGAGAGGGAGGAGGAGAGTAGGGAAGGGAAGGTACTCGGCACTGCTCAGGCAGAGCGGGAGGCAGGAGGAGTCGCTGCGTCTGTCAATGTGACAAGCGACAAGCGACGCAACATGGAGACAAAGTCGCTGATCGCAAATCGCACAACGCAATCACAATCTCAAACGGAATCGATGTGGAAGTCGAAAACGAAGTCGTTGCCGGGCCGTGGCAAGTGCGATCGACGCGAATCTCCACGAGGGGCAGGCAAATCGATGGCAGCGATGGCATCGGCAGCGGGCACTTCAATCGCTTGTCGCCTTGCAGCAGCTAAAAATGTTTCAATTAAATTTAAATAAAATAATCGCTGCACATTGCAGTGTATGAATGTGCGTGTATGTGTGTGTGTGTGCCAGTGTGTGTGTGTGTGTGTGTGTGTGTGTGTGTCTACTCGCCTTACAGCGCGCCTTTTACGGCCACTCGCAGCAATTGGCATCATGCGGCGGCTGTGGCAGTGGCAGCGGCACTTGCAGTCGCCGTCACCGTCGCCAATGCTGTGGCAAGTGAAGGTGTTCCGCTGGATAATTGCATGCAGCATGGCGTTGCTGTACACCACATGCGCCACATGAGGCAGCATGACCACCAGCAGCAGCGACGGCGGTAGTGGCAGCGCTGCCATGAATTATGAACACCAATTTCTCTGCCGACTCGCCAACCCCTGCCCCAATTGCAATTCCTGTCCTGCTGCTGACCCCCTTACACCCTCCTTCCTCTCTGCTTGTGCTGCTACTCCCACTGCTTCTTCCTCTGCCACTTCTACTGCTACTCCTTCGCCGTGGCAGTGCCTTCTCCTGCTGCTTCCTTACCACCTTCTCTCACTACTCCTTTATTGCCTCCTCTTGCTACCTTCTTCTGCTGGCGTCTCTCTGCCTCACTGTGCTGACTTCTTCTGTACTCCCTTCTACGCCTGCTGCCTCCTCTTCCTGCCTCCCTCTGCTGCCTCCTGTTGCTAACTCCTCCTGCACTTCTTCTTCTCACACTACTCTTTCATTGCCTCCTTCTGTCGCCTCCTTCTGCTGCCTTTAACATTGCGTGTCCATTTGATTCGGGTATCAATTTGCCGCGTTGGCAGCGGGGCTGGCCGCACATTTAATTTCATAATCACTGTGATCAGGACTTGATGTCCTGATATACGGAGCAGCAGGGCATGCCTATGTAGGCAGTGCAGGGCGATTGCAAGGCGAGCAGCGACGCGATTTCAAGCTAAGTGCGAGCATCGATTGCAGACTTTGCAAAATCAAAAGGCTTAATGTTTGCTTGAGAGGGAGAGAGTGAGAGAGGCAGAGAGGGGAGAGAGGGAGAGAGAGGCAGGGAGAGGAAGGCAGGGAGAGGAAGGCAGGGAGAGAGGGAGAGGAAGGCAGGGAGAGAGGGAGAGAGAGGGAGAGATCAGTGGGGAACACAATAGAAATTCTGAAGCAGAATTCTTCTTGACAACTTAAGAAAATATTTTTTATACCATTCGACTATTGAAAATGATCAAAAAAGGGTATACTAACTTTGTGCAAATGTACACGTATGTAACAGCGACAAGGAGGCGTCGGAGACCCCATAAAGTACATATATTTTAAATATGTAGAAATCTTTGCTATACAATTAATACCCTTAATCAGACCTTCCCTACTCTGAAGAGTATGCACGACTGTTAAGTGATGTATAAAATATTTAATAAAACAATATCAATCTATCCTATCCATCTACATATTCCTTTCCTTTTAGATCATCTTATGTACTACAGATTCTAAACCTTAATGTTTTCTGTAGGGCAAAGCCAGTGTGAAAATAATGTGAACTTAGGTCAGGGTCAGCTCAGTGTCCTTAAATGTTATAAAGCCATCCCTCACTATTCATCTGCTGTACTGCTAAATGAACAACTAATTACACTGTCAATTGATAACATAATTCTATTGTATATTTCAAAGTGAATTTCATTCCTCTTTTCAAACTCTTTCTTTGTCTATCAAAAGTATCTTATATTTTCTTTATCATTTAAAAGCAAAGTTCTTCTTTTGAATACGCAACCATCGCGATAATGAATTATTATTTGAGTGGTTTGGCAAATGGCTCTAACGGTGCCTGGGACTCCTCGCAGCCAGCATGGAGCGAGGCAGCTGCAGCGCATCTCCATGCGTCATCCATCAGATGCCACAGCCCGCACTGCATTTGCATTCCGCATAAACTCGGCAAGTTTGCTGCCTTTGCCTGCAGGGCGTTGCGGCTGTGGCAGAGGAGTCACTGACGCAGTTGCAGTTGGCGTCGCTATTGCTGTCGCTATTGCAGTTGGAGTCGCATTGTCAACGGGACTTTGTGGTCGTAAAACGTTTAGCCAATCGTCGCCACGTCTGATGGGCTGCGATGTGTCAACGCAGCAACTTGCAACCTGCAACCTGTTGTCGCTGCAACGCCGTGCAGTCAACTAATTATGAATCAAACGAATGAACGAACGAGTTGCTGCTGCTGTGGCATTAATAATGCAATGTTTAAGCGTTGGGTTTATTGGCGGCACCTACATGAAATCATCATTAAATTAGCAGATGCTGCATGCCGCAGCCAGACATGCCGCGCCGCCTTGCTCTCCTACACACAGTCACAGTCACAGTCAGAGTCACATTCCCCCCCTTATAGTCAGTCGACCCATATCAGGCGGGCCAATTGATGTGACTTCCGCTCTGTGTCTAAAGCCGCAGTCGCTGTCCCAGCCCAGGAAGTGGCCAAGTGAACCGACGAAGGCGAAGGCTTCTTCAATATAAATCAATTGCGATATATGCCACGGCGCATACGAAAGCAGCAGCGGCAGCAGCAGCAGCAGAGGGAGGGGGAGCGGAACTGGGGGCAAGGCATACGTCAATATGGCAAAGGACATGCGAATTGGCAAAGGAAAATCTCAAGACATTTCGAATTTAAAATGCGATTTCGCCACAAAAACACACACAAGTGACGGCTGAGTGTGTAACTCTCTATCTCTGTGTATGTGTGTGAATCTTTCTATCTATGTATGTGTGTGTATGAGTGTCTCTCTTTCTCACTCTCTCTGTGTTTCTTACACACATATGCCAAGTCAAATTGAAAGGATAATTCGCCCGCAAACACCCTCTTGGGTATGCAGCTCAAGCCTTGCCACTTTGCCCCTTGACCCCACTACCCATACCACCCCCCCACTCTACGGCCCTTGCCACATGCCTTTGCACTGCTGATGGCATGCTAACACGCCTTTGAATTTGCCAATTGCTGTTGGCGCACGTACAAAACACTTAAATTTGCACAGCAGCAGCCAAGACGGAGTCCCCCTGGCAGCACACACTAACAGACACACACAGACAGACAGACAGCCAGACACACACACACACATACATGCACATATAGACTATGGTTACGTATGTCGAGCCGGGCAGGAGCCGCGGCACAAGGATGCTGCCACTGCTGCCACTGCGAGCACGTCCAAGAAATAGAATTCCTAAGCAAGTGCGTTCGAGATGGAGTTGAAGTTGCAGTTGCAGCTGTAGCTGAAGTTCACTGGGTATAGCGCGCTAACTGAGCGCAAGTTGAGTTCATTTGTTATGCCTTTGCAGCGCATCTGGCTGTCGGCTATGCCCGCGGCCACTTGAGCGTTTCAACTAATGAATTGCGCCCGGTTCAATATGATTTCTTGCACGATTTGTTTGTTAAAAGGCAATTAGTCGATAAGGCAGCAGGCTGCCTGCCACACACACACACACACGGCAGCAACACAGCAGCAACATCAGCAGCAACAGCAGCAGCAACACTAGCAGCAGCAACAGCGCAGCGTTGGCGTTGTCTGCTGCCTCTGCCGCTGCATAATAAATTCGCTAACCACGTAATGCTGCAGCTGCAGTGCAGGGATTTGGTATACATTTTTTATGCGCTCCCCCCCTGCCCCCCGCTATCCGCCTGCAAGAGAGAGAGAGAGACAACTGGGCAAAAGTTTAAGAAAAGTCAACAGTTAACAATGCGGCTTCAACGTGTCGCCCGACTGCGGATGCGGCAGAGGAGCAACCACAGCAGAGCAGCCGCAGCAGGGCGAAAAGTTTGCAACGTTCGCCCTAATGGCTTCTTGCGGGCAAGTGCTACGGCGAGCCGACAACGATGATGCTCCGGGGATGTCGTTGAGCTACCATCTTCAAGTGTTGCTCGAGAGTTTTGGCTTTAAAATGTTGGCCAAAAAGTTGCTGCTAATTGGATTTGTGCACTCAATAAAAGCCGAATTAGAAGCACTTGCTCGCATGCTGTGATTAAGTCGGGTTCCTTGACCACCAAAGCAGAAACAGTGAGCAAACTTGGCACCGACTGTGGAAGGTTCTGTCGCTCGTTGCTTGCATATTAAACTGGCATAAAAAACAATGTGCACAATTTCCGCTGCCAATTGCATAAAAATGTCCAAGCAGAAGGAATAAGTTGCTGCCAGACAAGCATACAAACAGTTTGATTGGCAGGGAGGGGGACAACGTTGCGTATGCGCAATTTTGGCAGCCGCTTACAGCACAGAGAGAGCGAGGGAGAGAGAAAGAGAGGGGGCGAGGAAGGAATAAGATAAAATGTCATTAAGCTAAAGTGCAGCACGCACAAATGGACTTGCAACAGCAGCAGCAACTTCGCCATTCAGCTGCCCACACAGTGGTCACTCGCCGTTGCGTGACTGCGGCTTGGGATTCCGATTCGGATTCGACGATGACGCCTTCGCATGCCGCAACAGCAGGATGCGAAGTGGAGCCTCCTCCTGTTGGCCAGATTACGCGCACGATATGCTAATTTACATGCAGGCCAGGCCCGGAGGAGGCTCTCGAGGAGTCTCTTTCCCCTCTCTCTCTCTGCGGTGTGTGTTGAGTGTTGTGGGCGCGCGACGGGGCAGCCTGATCGATATCTGGCAACTGGCAACTGGCAACTGGCAAGAGGCAACAAAAATATGTGGTAAGTACAAGTAATCGAGTTGTAATAAATTTCGAGTGTGGGGCACCCACAAAAAAGCAAGAGGAGCACATGCGGCAAGGCGAACTTGTTGCACGCATCTTGACGCACGCACAGCAGAGCAGCAGGCAGAGGAGGCAGTGCAGCGGAGGCACGTTAGAAAGGCCAAGCCGAGTTGTTGTTGATTTGCGGCAAACATTTCACCTGTTTGCCTGGCTCTGGCTCTGGCTCTGCCACTGCCTCTGCTTGCCGCAGGCTGTTGAAAGTTGCGCCCGAGGGGCCATTTGGCGAAGCGTTTTCACGTTGCGGTTACGACCACTTAAAAATCGACTGCCTCAAGTTGTTGGCAGTTGCTGTTGCTGCAGTTGTTGTTGCAGCAGTTGCTGCATGCAACAAGCGTCAATCACCCGCACAAAGCCAAACCGTTCGCTTCATTGCTATGGAAAATTGTTGATTTGCCGCTTGATTGCGTGCTTCGAGTACAGTTGCCCACAGCCAGCATTGTGTGGGGGTGTGCAAAGGGGAATGGGGAGAAGGGAGGGCAGGTGCTGTGCAGCCGTTGACCATTGGCACCCAAACAACAACAGCTCAGGTGATTATGTTGATGCAATGCCCAAAAGGCCGACAAACAACGGGAAATGGTCAAGAAAGTGATGCCCAAATCGCAGTTGAAGAGACTCTTCACAGCTGCCGAACTGAAATTATACAAAATAATCACAACACGCCATCTGGCGAACGGCAACTGAAGCATTATGAAGCATATATGCATCTATGGGGAGTTGCAACTGTTTGGGGACGAATGCGGCACAGAAGTTGAATATTCATTGGTCGGTTAGGTCATTTATCGATTGTTTTATATTCCGAATGAATGAATGAATGAATAAATGAATGAATGAATGTATATGAAGAAGGTCACTAAGGAAGGTCCTGGATTACCCTGTAGGCCTTAATTAAAAACACAGTTACCTATTTTAAAACTCGATAACTCATTTATCGATTGTTTTATATTCTTCTTCTGAATGAATGAATGAATGAATGTATATGAAGAAGGTCACTAAGGAGGTTCCTGGATTACCCGGTAGGCCTTAATTGAAATCACAGTTACTTATTTTAAAACTCGATAACTCATTTATCGATTGTTTTATATTCTTCTTCTTCTGAATGAATGAATGAATGAAGAAGGTCACTAAGGAAGTTCTGGATTATCATGTAGGCCTTAATTAAAATCACAGTTACTTATTTTAAAACTCGATAACTCATTTATCGATTGTCTGATATTCTTCCTTTGAATGAATGAATGAAGAAGGTCACTAAGGAAGTTCCTGGATTACCCTGGAGGCCTTAATTAAAACACAGTTAATTATTTTAAAACTCGATAACTCATTTATCGATTGTTATATATTCTTTTGAATGAATGAATGAATGAAGAAGGTCACTAAGGAAGTTCTTGGATTACCCTGTACGACTAAATTAAAATTAACCTATTTTAAAACTCGATAACATATTTATCGATTGTTTTATATTCTTCTTCTTCTTCTAAATGAATGAAGAAGGTCACTAAGGAAGTTCCTGGATTACCATGTAGTCCTTAATTAAAATCACAGTTACCTATTTTAAAACTCGATAACTCATTTATCGATTATTCTATTGTCTACTTCTTTTTCTTTGCTTTACTTTAGAAAGAACTTAGCTAGTTAGCTCTGTAAAAGGTTCTTCTCTTGACCTTTTTTTTATCAATCTCCCTTAACACTGGGAAAAGCCAGAGTTCATTCAGTTGCAGCTGAGGCAAGTGTGGGCAGTCGAGGCAAGCTGGACGCACACTTTTATGACTCACATTTTTATGCCGGAAGTATGCCCCGTGGCGTGGTGCAAGCTTCATGGCAGGCAACTGTGCGGCCCGGCTGGCCTGGGAACGGAAGCTGGCTTTTGCTCTGATCTGTCTCTGGTGGCACAACGCGCTGCCGGCGATCATTAACACTGCCGGCCTGGCAATTAAGCGCGAGACCAGTTGGCCACTTTGCAGTTGGTAGCAACGACATGGTCAGTCGGCAGTCAGCGTCCTTTAATGGCCAACAAAGGTGTTAATAGAAAACTAGAGGCCAATGCCAATGGATTAGCTATGGTTATTAAAGTAAAAGAAACTAAGCGATGCAGTGCAAATTGCGATATAAATAAGGTAACTTTTATTGAAAGTATTTTACTGCATTTAAATTGCTCTGATGTGCTTTATTGTGCAAGTTCTCTGATGAAATAACTATAAAATAAAATAAATAAATAATATAAATTAAATAAAAATAACCTAAAGTGTTTACTTACGTTTGAAATAGACTGTACTTAGCGAGAACTAAGCAGCCTCCCTTCCTCCTTTGCCTTCTTTTATTTCTCCTACCTCCAGTCAGCGAAAGGTAGACCTCTACCCCTGTCTACCCCCCTGCCGCCTGCCGCTCCCCTCTCTTAGCAGCTCATTAGCGCTAAGCTGCAAATGGCAAAACGTTTCCCACATCCGCATCCACAGCAGGCACCCACAAGCCGCAGCGGGGCACCACCACCAGCGTCGACTGGAGATGCACCTCGAGCTAAGCTTGATGGCGCTGCCAGAGTTGACCTTAATCACAAATTTGCATGCGCACGTTGCCTCAAGTCGCTGTTGCAGCTGCAACAGGTGCACAGCTTGTCTCTGCCTCTGCTTCAGCCTCTGCTGTTGTTGTCGTTGTTGTTGCAGTCAGACGGGGCAAGTCTTAGAGTCGCTACACCCACACACGACCTTAGCGGCTCATTGATTTGCACAGCCTGCCCGCAACTCGATTGCATTCTCAGTCATAAATAAATTGCCAGACCAACTGCATTTTTGCTAAGGTCGCTTGGTTGCCTGGGAACGGAACGGAACGGTACGGGGCAGCACCCGCAATCGCATTTTGGAGGGCGGCAACGCAGCTGCAACTTGATTTATGCGACATGCGGCGCGCCGAAGGCCGAACAGCTCGAATGGCAAAAATTGTCAACACATGCGGCCCATAAAAGCCGAGCGCCAAGATACGCCACGATACGAGCCAAGCACGGCAACAGGCAACAGGCAGCGCAGTGGACAGTGGACAGTAGACAGTGGACACTAATCAACAGGTATTGATCATATGCAAGGCAACAGGCTGCAGTCAGCAGTCCACTGAGCAACTGTCTATTAATTAAGCGGCCAACAGTGGCGGCAAAAAGTGAGCTGCCGTTTTGGTTTGCTTGCCTAGCTTGGCTGCTGCACGTTCAGCCGGCTACAAATTGCTGTTGCCACTTTGGAATCGACCAATATGCTTATCGTGGTAGCCTAATCGACAATTGCGAGCACTGCCTGAGTACAATGAAAATGGCCAGAGATGACATTCCAGTTGAGGCCCAGTCCGCATAGGGCTGCCAAGGCTGCCTCTGCTGATGATGGCTCATAACTTATACGCAGCGCGTACTCCTCATAAATGTGACAGTTTTACCGGGAAGAGGCGCATTCGATATGGTCAGTGTAGATCATGTGGCGCAGCAGCATAAGGGATTAGGTTCGTGTGCAGGATGCTTAATTGAGAGCTTGACAAATTGCTGGCAATGAGGCACTGGCAGCACCAGCATACAAAGGATAATCGTGGCATCTGCCCTGATCGATAATTACCATATAGAAGCAACTGCTGTTAGGCAAATATAGTCAAAGTATTTGGACGATAGCAAAAACTCTTATGGAATTCCATAAACTGTGAAGTAATTAATGACATGTGCCGAGAGTGGAAGACTCCTCCTCCATTTAAGGAAACCAACAACTGTGAACTCGTTATTCCTGTGCTAAGAGAACGATCTTCTATGGCAGGATCTTCGAACTGTCAACTTGTCAGAGAGATCTGTTTGGAAGATCACTTTTTAAGCACATTTTCAGAATACACAAGTTTTGAACTAATTAATGCGATCGTTATTGAGGAGAGATCGTTCATTTTAAATCAAAAGATATCTATCAATTGATGAATACACTGATCTTTGAGATCTATGCTGTTTGCCAGTAGTGAGATCGGCCTATGTGTACCATATTTGATCAATGAGATCTGCTGAGAGCAATAAAACAAATGTGAATATTGCAGAAGATCCTCAAATAGTTAATATGATATGATCTTTGTAGCTGATCGATCGTCCAATTTATCTTTGAAATGATCTATTTGCTACCCGTTAAGGTCATTGATCTTAACGCTCAAGGGTTCCATTTTCTGATCTTTAAGATCTTTTGATCTGTCCCATCGAAGCGCTCTGCTTACTCCATTTGAGATCAAAAAGATCAGCTAAAAACTGAAATCTTTTGTTCCTTAGCTTGACAAGTTTTAAATCCAACTAAAATGTCTCTTAAAGCATCGCACTACAAAGCGACTTCACGCCACCACAAGTTGTGAACTCATCTCAGAGATCTTCTTAGATCATCGCTCCAGTATTGCAATCTTAAGCTCTGATCTCAGCGAGACCATAATCTGTAGATTGCGGATTGCGGTTCGGTATTCGCAAGTCAATCTGAAACAAACTTGCGGACTCTTAACGACAAATGACATTCAAAAAGCAATGAATTTTATGCGCTGTCTATCGCAGCATGAATGACGCAGCTCCAAGCGGGCCTTATGCGGGTGCCTTTGCCTAGAGACCCCAGACACCAGTCGGAGCTGGCCAAGCAGGTTTCTCCTGCCTCAGAGAGATATACCCTTCTCTTCGTTCTGGCTCGATCTGTTGGCTCTGTTGCTCTCTCGCTCTTTGGATTGCCCCCAGAGCGCAGTGTGGTGTAATTAATGCGGCAGCAGCTGCGCTTTGCTCGGACCGCCTTTCTCCTCACTCCCCCCTCCGCTCGCTTATCGGCGACGCTTGCATATTAAAAATCTTTATAGACTTTTGCGGTTTGTCTTTGAGTTGCTTTTTCGCCGTTTGCCGTTGTTTTTATTTCGTCTCTTTCGTTGTTGTTGTTTTTGTGTTTGTTGTGTTTTTGGCATGCATTCGATTTAGAAAATGTCGCACTGGGTGCGTGAGTGTGGGAAACCTGCCACATGCCGCCTTCGAAATGGACGTGAGCGATTCCAATCGCAATCGCCCGCCTGGCGCTGCCAAACGGAGCGCAGCAGCCGCGCAGACGATTGGAATCAGTTGCAGCCCCAGTCACAGTCGCAGTCGCCAGCTCGAAGCTTCGGCATCCCCATCCCCATCTGCATCGGCATCGGCATCGCAATCTGCGTCGGCGGCTGCCTCCTACAAGTTGCTTCTCTGCTTTGGCTCCTTGACAGCAATTTCATTTAATTTCTCTGTCGATGATGCACAAATGATAAGCGCACAATTCTTGGCACAAATTGCATTTCATTTGCGCCCCGAAAAATTTATATAGACAGCCCCGGCCACGTATGCAAATGGCCAAACGGGTGAACGGGCTAACAGGCTAACGGACTAACAGACTAACGGGGCAACGAGGCAAGCGAGCAGTGTCTGGGCAGGAGGAGGAGGAGGAGGGAAGATGGGTTCAGCGCCTCGACTGCTTTGCCCTCTGGCTTGGGCCTTGTGATCAGCGTCAACATGATGCGAATGCAACTTGCTGCTTTGTGGCCCATAAAACAACGTGGCAGAATATAAAGGAGAAGCTTAAATACTCTATGAAAAGCGTTTATAACTGGCATACGAAAGGAGAAAGTCCGATTGGCGAAAAGTAACCAAATATTTATGCTTTCTATTAAAGGTTTTTTAGATTTAATATTTTTATGAAATGTTATGCCAACTGTTATACTGACTGTTATATTATCTGTTATACTAACTGTTATACAGTGTTAGAAATAATCTAATGAAGGGTTTTACAGGATCACTTAACATAAATTGTTATACAGACTGTTAAAAGAACTTTAATAAAAAATGTTATACAAACTGTTATACTAATTGTTGTACTGCCTGATAAAGAGTGTGTATATGTAGTGTTTTTCAGTATCAAAGGCTATACATAATATTGACTATAATAGAGACTGTTATTAGTGATTTTATGCAAACAGTTATACTAACTGTTATACAGTGTGATAAGCGAATTACAGTTTTATCAGATAATATTAACTGCTATACAGACAATATTTTTAGTTGTATTACACTATAAACAGATAATATTAGCTGTTATACAGACTTTTCCACTAAATGTTATATCGACTGTTATAATAACTGTTATACAAGTTCTTACACTGTCTGAAAGACCGTTGCAGGATCAGCAGTTGAACAGGTTATACCGTCCAAACTTTCTCATAGGACCTTGCTCAGCACTCAAACTGTTATACCTGCCAGGAATTCGGCTTCCCCCCAAAACAAGAGCGTCCAATTTGTGCGGCTTGTCGTAAAGTTTTTTCGAAGCTGCTGCTGTTGCTGCTTGTGCTGCTGCTGCTGCTGCAATGGCTGCCATTCATTTGGTTTTTACGAGGCGAGCAGCGCAGGACGACAGCGCAGTCGTTGCCGGGACTTGATTAGAAGCAACGACCAGGTGGCCCCAACCAGCCAGGCGAGGCGACCACTTGGCCTGTCTTCCTGCGGCATGTCCTGTTGATTTACGCGCGTGCTTATTGCTTTTTTGCCGGCCTGCCTGGCTGCCTGGGCACGCCCAACACCCACAAGGCGACCACACCTGGCCAAGGCTGAGCAAGGCTGACCAAGGCTGGCCATGGCAATAAATCCACCTTTTGCTCGCTTGACAAATCGTGCAGCATTTTTAGTTTGTCAAAATGTTTGGGCCGCTAATTGTGCGATTAATCGCGGCATTAGACGCTGCCAGCGGCCACTAAATCAACAATTGGCAACGCGGCGCAGCCGGAGAGGGATTCCAGCGCAGATCAGCAAACTGCAATTTGCTTGCCACATTGGCAATTACATAGGCAGAGATAAAGAGACAGGGAAGGGGCAGGGGGGAAGACTAAACAATAAATAATGAAGCGCGGCTGCGGCACGTAACAATCGAAGTGAAGTGAACTGCAGAAGACGCCCGTTCATCAGCGCCCATCAGGGGCTACTGGCCAGATGCAACGATAGCTACTCCAGCTGGCCTTGATCGTGCCGCACTGGAGAGAGAGAGAGAGAGAGAGGGAAAGGGGAAGAAGTGAGAGGAAGAGAGCTAAGTGAATCGGGAGCCGTTGATTGCGGCAGCTGATATACATCAATATGAAACAGTGCCAGGCTGTAAAATCGAAGGCAGCTACTACCTCAGCTTTTAGCACCTGCAATCGAGTGGCCATTTTCTCATCATCGCCTTTATTAAGTTGTAAAATGGCAGTGAGAGAAGCACGCGCCGCAAGCCGAACAGTGCATACGCTGTAGAAGAAGTTGAGGCTGGGGAAAGAACGAAAGAAAGAAAGATTAAAGAAGATTAAATTGGAAGAGATATGTTGGAAGAGAGTTCTGTATGTAGTCTATATATATATATGGTGTATATAGTATACTATGCCTATAACACACTTCTATACTCTTTCCCTTTCGCTCTCTCTCTGCCCCTTCTCAGCTTGCCTTAATCAAACTTCACACTGCTGTCAGTCTTCAGTAATTGATTATGCAAGCTGCTGCTCCCTCTCCAAGGGTTCTCCGAAAAGTCTTCACGCAGGGGTCGCTGCTGCGCCCCTGTACAGGCCATTCCCAGGCCCCCAACAAAGTGCGTGAGCTTGGGAACGCAACTGTCGGCAACTGAGCTACGCATTGATTGCGTATTGCGGACTGCGCATTGCGCATACGCCGCGTTGTGCATCAATTGAGAGTCAAAGACGTCAGCAGTGCTCAATATAAGATCATAGTTAATAATTGACAGTTAAACTAACAATAATTGACAATAAATTTTAAAGCGGCTGCAATTAATGGCGCGTTTTAGCCATATAAAGCCAACTCGGACATCGTCGCTGGCGCGTCAGCAACGACGTCAAACGGCGACGCCTCTGACAGTGTGAGAGCCGCAACGCGCAGCGAAAGAGAGCGTAGCCCGTTTGGCAAAACCTGGCTTAATATAACTCAATTAGCTGATCGAGCCGAGACGATAAATCAATCACGAATTGTGGCGCTCATAATCAGAGCGACCTGCGCGCTTGGCACCTGGCGGAGCCAGTCTAGACTTGGCTTGGCTGATGATTTGCGTGCCGCGCTGCCATTTCTCAGCGCAGGTGACTTCCGGCGCACCGCAGGCAATTGCCAGAGAGTCTTCTCTGCAGTCTTTAGGCCTCTTCCCTCTCCCCTCTCTCCTCTCTCTGCCGTTGCCCTCTCGGTTAATTGAAACATTTTGCGTAAACGTTCAGTCGAGGTGGGAGGACTCCTCCTACGCTGCCTCAATCGACTGCGCCTGCAGCTGCATTTGGAGCGCGGCTTGTCACAAATTGAAAGCTACAAGCGGCAGGTACACGATTTATGTGGGCTGCAACAGCAACCCATTCAAGAGGGCGCGGGATGTGGCCTGAAAGATGAGCATACAGATTTTCAAATACAGCGCCCGCTGCTCAGCCGAGCATAGTTAATCCCAGGCAGGAGCAGCGACCTGGCCATGGACAACGTCGCTGCCGCCGCCAGTTTATGGCATTTTAATGGTCACTTAATTTTGTTTATGTTTAATGGGCGCGCCTCGGGCAGCTGCCTGTGGCTTCGACTGTAGCTGGAGCCGAAGCTCTAGCTGCACAAGTATATTGATTGCCGATTAACATTGCATCGCCTGGCACCGGCCTGGTAGCCGATACAGACGACGCTCATTGTTCGCAAATTGCGCATAATTTCCCGAATATTCCACGGAAAATTCGCCATTTTAATAAGCCTAGCTCTATCCCTCTCTCTCTGCCCCTCTCTCTCTCTCTGTTTCCCTGTTGCTGGTGACTTTCCCACAACGCCAGTGTTGTTCGTTCTATGCGGAATTAACAAAATCATAAAGCAAATAGTGGGTCTATATACCAGACAGAGATTGCCCAATGCAGGCAGGCGGGGGTAGAGGGAGGAGGGAACTCTGGTGGGCAGCTCTAATGATGATGAGCGCATCGCTTTTTGCAAGCAAATTGCAGCAGCGTTGTTTCCTTTGTCGGCTCACACCTCAATCTTCAATTGTAGCTGCAACTGCAACTGCAGCTCCTTCTCCTTCTCCTGCTGCAATTGCAATCCAAAGCTGGACCATGTGTTGTGCCTCCACTGTCGTCGTAATGATTTATGAAAGGCAATTTCAGTGATATTTTATTGCATTTTAATTAGTGTAATATCAATTTGCTTGCCCAGTGTAGACTAGAAAGGGAGGAGGCAGGGGGGAAGACAGTAGGGAAGTCTTCTTCGCCTCGGGGGAGTTCCTAACAGCGTGCGGAGCACTCATTAAATTTGATTTACCCACAAAGAAAGACGCACATTGCACTTACCTGCAGCAGTTTCCGCTGCATTTTCTATATCCCCCTCTCCCCTTGTACCCTTTGGGGGCGTCGCAACACACCTACGCCCGCTGCGCACTAACAACGCGTGTCGTCGCCCACGCCCACATTGAACAATTTAATAACCCATAAAGGCAAACACAATAAGCACAAATGTGCCACATTTTTCGAATGTTGCTGATCGGCAGAAGGCTTCGGTGCCAACAGCGACGACAACGACAAGAGGCTGCTCCATGCAAAATTAACTGGAAAATTGCTAGAAAATCGCATCAGCCCTGGGCGAACTAGCTTACAAATATCATATACGATTGACGAGCCTGCAAAAGTAATGATGAAAAGAAGAAAAGTGTTAAAAAACCATTGAAATAGGTTTAATAGGTTGATAATAGGTTTAAAATAGGTTAAAAATATGTTAAAATAGTTTTTAAATAGGTTTGAAATAGGTTAAAAATAGTTTAAGAATAGGTTGAAAATAGGTTAAAAATACGTTGAAAATAAGTTAAGAATAGATGTAAAATAGGTTGAAAATAGGTTAAGAATAGATTAAAAATAGGTTGAAATTAGGTTAAAATAGTTTAAAGTAGTTTAAAATTATTTTATAAATGTTTTTAAACTATTTCAAAAGACATATTGAGTTTTTTTAGTGGAAATTATTTCTTATAATATTTAAATATTTTTTTGTAATTTCTTCTTTGAAGACAAGATACAAATTCTCTCCCTCTCTCTTATTAATTCCCTTTTCCTTCCCTTACTCTCTCTTTCACTCTCTCTCTCCCTCTCTCTCTCTCGGTCTCTCTCTCTCTCACCCTCTCTCTCACTCTCCCTGTCCTTCTCTTCCTTAGTCTCTCTCAGTCTTTATATAATATATCTACATAACTCACTTGCTCTGCCTGTCCCTATATCTTACACTGTTCTCTCTCTATCTCTATCTAATTCTCTTTCTTCCTCGCCCTTACTCCCTCGCGCACTGCAATAAAAACTGCTAATGATGCGCGCTTGATATCGTTTTAATTGTTCACCTCCATTAGGCGAACACATTCTAAAACGTGATCGCATTTTCAGCATTGTCATAATCCTCTATAATACCCACTTAAACCATATTGTACTTGCTACATACGAGTCGCGCCGTTTCAGCTGTTCGTGCAACAAAGTAAATGAGGCAGACTGTGGCGCATACAATGTCATCTCTCTCTCTCTTTCTCTCTCAGTCTCAGTATCTCTGTCTCTCGCTGGCAAAACGATGACAAATTGCATGAAATAATATAAATTTTGCCAGTCAAGGCAGTAAAACTGTCTGAGGTCTCGGGGACCCGCAGCTCCATAGCTCCATAGCTCCAGAGCAAGCTGCAAGCTTTATGTCAGTCTGTGGCAAGTAAACTGTTGTTTTTCACGACGACGCGTGTCACATTGTCCACCCACAAAAGCAGACGACAGGCCAAGCCAGACTAGACCAGACCGGGCCAGACACAGACCTCAGACAGACAGACAGACAGACAGAGCGGAGCAGAGGCAAGCAGCGTTCGTCAGTTGCGCCAGTTGATCCCGGAGGAGTCGAGAAATTTGCATAATTTGCTGCAACGGATTGTCGAGCTGTGCAGGCACCCACGCCTGCCGCACTTGCCTCCCGCCCCTGCCCCCGGGGGTGACTGTTGCCAGTTGCTAGTTGCGCCCCCTTTTCGGAGTCGGTTATGATTGCATTCAAGTCAATTACCAACACCCGCATGGCATTGCCTTGCGGCCCACATAGCGGCAGTCAATATTAGACACCCCCCTTCCCCTTCCTGTGGCAAGCGTCGATGCTTTTGTTGCACCAACAATGACAACAAATTGATCGCGCTGCCCGTGGCACAGCTCAACTCAACTCAGCTCAGCTCATTAGCGCGTTCATTAAACCCGACCGGCAGTTGCCGTTGCCGTTTGCCACTCGCCACTTGCCACTTGCCCCGCACTCACCCCCTTGCCGCACTCTCTTCACATACGATCAATAATTGTAGAGATTTTCATTTAATTTGTTTAAATTAGCGCGCAGGCGACGCAATTTTCCCACTGTGCCGGCGGCACTTAATAAATCTCTGTAAATTTATCGTTATCGCCTAATAAAATGTCACTGCAGATGTCACAGACCCGTGATAAATTGAAAGCGCCCAGCGCAGCAGCGTTTGCGGCAGTTGCAGCTAGCAAGCAATTAAGAGCAGTGGCAGTGGCAGCAACTGGTCATGGCAACACTGGCAACACCTTCAAGTGTGACTACAACTGGAGCAGAGCAGCGCAGTGCCTGCTGCTCATATCAAAGCATCTCCTGGTCTTGCAACGGCGGCGGCATCGTCTGATTGCGGCAACATGCTCGAAATTACTTTTCTGTGTAAACTGTGGCAAAAAGAACACAGCAAAGGCGAACCAAACGCAACGAAAGCGAACAAAACAAACTGCAACTGTTGCAACAACAACAACAGCAACAACAGCAACGAGGAAAAGGTTAGACGAGGCAAGCGGAATCGAAGTTGTTATGCGCTAACAGAGCACAGAGATAACTGAAGGATAGGATGAACTCCGTATCTTGAGGAGTATAAGATATAATATCTTAGCAAATGTATCTTTTATATCTTTGGGTATTTTACAGTTACAGAAGCGTGTCAAAGTTGAGCTAAATTTGATTTAAGTTCTTCAACATGTTCACTTTCTTCAGCCACGTTCACTGCCAGCATATATACCCCGTATTGCCCTTTATAGGGTATCTCTCCTAACCATATCAGTCTCTGTTTGCCCAGCCAGATATCATTGTCTTGGACTTGCACATTTTCACACACTCCTCACGCGCACAGTCCACAGCGCAGTCGCCGTTGACTGCGACGTCAGCAGCAGCTGCGATAAGCGGGAATTAAATAATTTTACACTCGCCGCGATTATCGGCAGCGATTGCGATTGCCAGTTTGTGTATGCTAACGAGCTGGCCAGCTATAATTGGCCCACAGAGCAGGAGGGACAGAGAGCACAAAGGGAGAGAGAGCGAAAGGGAGAGGGAGATGGAGAAGGAAGAAACGGAAGGCAAAGAGAGTTACAGGTGGAGGCAGCTACAGTCAAAAAGGTGCTGGTAGGACAGGGAAGTAAATAGAGAGAGAGTGAGGAAGACAATCAGAAGGAAGGAGAGAGAGAGGATAAAAGAGAAAGACAGGGAATGATTGAAATAGAGTGAGACAGCTTAGTCACTGTGGACAGGGCGAGGGAGATCTCCACAAGCAATCATTCAGACACCAAAGCGTGCCTCAGGAAGGAATGAACCGAAAAGTTACAAAGAAAGTGATAGAGGGATATATAGAGAGAGAGAGAGAGAAAGAGTGAGAGAGAGAATGAGTGAGAGAGATAGATAGATATAAAGTGAGAGTGAGAGAGAGAGAGAGAGTGAAAGAGAGAGAGATAGAGAGGGAGCGAGAGAGAGTGAGAGAGATAGAGACATATAGAGAGCGATAGAGAGAGATAGACAGAGATAGAGAGAGATATAGAGAGAGATAGAGAGAGAGAGAGAGAGAAAGAGAGACAGGTGGAGAGTAAGACAGCGAAAGAGGGAGATTAAGTAAGGAAGAAAGAGAGACAGCCAAGGTAGACAGGGAGGAGGAGAGCTCTACAGGCAAGTGTTCAGATACCAAAGCTCACCTTGGCCACGCGCTTAGCTCGAGTCTTTCCTGCCTCAATCCGCTCCTGAGCTCTTCGTCTAGTTCTTTCCTCACTTCTCTACTCGTTTCTTGCCCCATTTCTCGACTCAGTCCTGGCCTCAGTCTATACCCCAGTAATCGCCTCAGTTATCGCCTCAATCCATGCTTCGGTTCTCCACTCATTCCGTGCCCCATTCCTGGACCTAGTCCTAGTCTAAGTCACCCGTTCACTTCATACCTTGATTCTCCTCGCAATCCTCCTCTCATTCCACCTCTCAGTCCTTCTCAGTCCTTATCCTACTCCTCCTCACAGTCCTCGCCTAACTCCTGCTTCCGTTTCTCCTCTCAGTCCTAGCCTCAGTTTACCTCTTATTCCTCTTCTTATGCCTCCTCTTATATCTCCTCTCATGCCTCCTCTCATGCCTCCTCTCATGCCTCCCCTCATGCCTCCTCTTATTCCTACGCTCACTCCTTCCCCTCTTCCTCTTCCCCTTCCTCTCCTCCCTGCTCCCGCTCTCTGTCTCAGCCGGGAGTCAAGTAATTGACAAACAATTACCTTTAACGCAGCATTGTTCCGGCCCGCGCTTTGATCCTCCGGGCGTAGCTGCTGCTGATCGGCTTTTCGGGCCCGTTTCGGCCTTTTTGACTTTTAAGTTTCGCGCTGCTGTGGCAAACACCTCAATTCTCTCCCTCCCCTCTCTCTCTCTCCTCGTTGCGATTTTGGTAGCCCAGAGATGCTGCTGCTGCATCGGCTGCTGCTGCTTTGCCTATGCGCTGCTGCACCCCCAACGCCTGCAGTGGCACAGCCCAGGCGAGGCCGGGCACAGGCACTGGCACAGGCATAGGGCCAACTACAGCTCCAAGTGGAGCTCCATAGAACGCTGGCCATACCATAATAATAAATATTTCATGAAGCTGTCAGCAACAAATAATCTAAAACTGCTGCGCGCTGACCAAAAGGCACAAAGGAGCCGCCAATGTTGTTGTTGTTGTTGTTGTTGTTGTTGGCGGCAGCACAATGGATGAGAGTCTGGCAAAGAGCAGAGCTTGCAGCAGCAGCAGCAACAGCGACGGCGGCGGTGGCGATGGCGGCTTGTGGGTGTTAACAGTCAACGGTGGCAGCGATGGCAGCAAATGGAATGCGGAAAGCCAGCGCTGCCAGCGTTGCCAACTGCATTTATTAGGCATAAGTTAGGCTGCCCAAAATCAATTCAAATCGATGCAGTGCAGCCAGTCTAACTGGGCAGGAGAAGGGGCAGGGGAGGGGGAGGGTAGGTTGCAGCTTGGCATAAATGGAGCAGCGCCCGCCGCATGCACCTGTCAAGCCATTGACATAAACCGTAAACAGGTTCCAGACGAAGCTGCTGCCGCTGCTGCTGCTGCTGCTGCTTACGCACTGTGCAACGAGATCAGCTCGGGATGCTGCTGCCTGTGCGGACCTGTTGCCCGTCATTTGATGCGTCAAACATGCGCTCAAACGCCTCGCTTGCCTCGCCCGGCTTGGTAGAAAATTTTTATTATTATTATGACCATTTTAGCTACCAAGCATGCGTAAAGCATCGAGCCAACTGGAAACGGCACCCCTCGCTGCCACGCCCCCCTGCCCACCCTGCGCAGCAGCAAGGCTGCAATTGCGACGCAGCCGGCCAATAAATTGTGACGCTAATGTAAAGTGTGGCAAGCCATTAGCAGAGGCGGAGGATGAGCAGGGGCAGGATGAGGCAGAGAGAGGAGTAAAGGATGAGGCAGAGGAAGGAGTTGAAGAGAAGGCAGCGGAAGGAGTAGAGAAGAAGGCAGAGGAAGCAGTAGAGGATGAGGCAGAGGCAGGAGTAGAGTATGAGACAGAGGTAGAGGCAGAGGCAGAAGAGTAGGCAGAAGAGGTGGCAGAAGAGGTGGCAGAAGAGGAGGCAGAAGAGAAGGCACAGGTAGGGGCAGCGACAGCATCAGCAACAGCGACAGCAGCCGCCGCGGGTTATTGAACCTGCCCCCGGCGACAGCTGACGAGGCACCTCGCGTGGCAGCTACAAGTGGGCGCATCCTAAGCCCACATGCAGAGCATCAAGGCTGCGCAGGCGCAGGCGGTTCCATTACTTGCAGTGGGAGAGCGGCGGGAGAAACTGGCAGTAAAGAGGCTAAGTATGCGTAGTATTTATAGCTAGTTAAGGTAGCTCGATTTAGCTGAATATTTAAACAGCAGTTTCGTGGGAAACAAACTCTTTGAGTAGCCCTCGCAGGGCAGTAACTTTGCTGTGTGAGTTGAACATTAACCAGCTTGTTTCTAGTTAGATTTATCTTTGCAACTCTTGCAGCAACCCTCGTTATTGTGCTTGCTCGATAGATTGTGCGCTTGAATATAATTGTATGTAGCAGTTTTATTCGGGTGTGAATCGAAAATGTCTTGTATTTCGAAGCAACTCTTAGAACAGCCCTCGCAAATAGTACCTGCTTTAGCCATGAGTACCTATGTAGTCATGAATAGCAACTTAATTCAGGCAAATTTTAAACACTTCTTGTACATTCAAGCAACTTTTGGATCAACTCTCTCAGCTAGTTTTGAGTTGAGCGATTGCTAGCTTATTTATAGCTAGTTACAGCAGCTTGTTTCAGCTTTAAGATGAATAAGACTTTAATGCATAAGCAACAATTGGAACAGCCCTCGCAATTACTTTCAGGAGTGATTGAACGATTGCTGGATTATTTATGGCTATAGCTATATATTTATATCAGCTTTCTTTTCTTCTTTAAGGTTCAAGCTACTTACATATCGGCCCTCGATACAGCTCTGAAATAAGCAACTTCTAGCTTATTTAAAGCTTGTAATAACAGCTCAAAATCAAGCTAACATCATGACCTGTTCTAGTTTATGACAAACTCTTGCAGCAGCCCTCGCTGGGAGCTGCAAGCCCTAGGCCCGGGCCAGAGCAATCGCTCGCCTTTCGGCATTTTTACGACATCCGCTGACAGATTTCACTTCCAGCGGAAAACGGAAGCGGCCAGTTTGACCAGTGGCCAGCGCAGCAGCCTGAGCCGGGCCAGAGCCGCGTCTCGCTTCCTCGACAACGCATTTTTTGTAGGTGCTCTGGGCCGGCTGAGTGAGACTCGCTCTGGCTGGCGGTGCTGGTTTGCATTTAATAGATTAATTAGAGACAACGCCAGGCCGCCCAATGATTAAGCAAAAGTTGTTGCCGCCGCTGACTTCCGTCAATCAAGGCGGAGGCAAGGAAGTAAGCACAGTGGAAAGCAGGAGGGGGCAATGGAGGAGGGTTGTGCGGGGCAGGCAGGCAGTCGCGCAGGTGGAGGCGACACTTCAGCGGCGACAATCTGTTGGCCAAGTTAAAGTTTATAAACCGGCCAAAAAGTCAGGCAGGCAGACAAGGCAACGCCTGCTGCGGCTGCTGTCTAATTTTTTCTGCTGTGGCAAGGTGCCCCTTGCAACACACACACAGCACAACAAAGCAGAGCACAAAAAAGGCAGGCAGGCAGGCAGGAGGGAGTGGGTGTGGGAGGTGAAGTAGCAGCAATGGCAACCACAGGCACTTGATGCCAAGCGCGACGCTGGCGCTGGCGGCGCTGGTGGCGATGCGGCATGCCCAACGACGACGACGACGACGACGACAGAACGTGGTTAGCAAATTTATTATGTAAACGGAAATACGGCATATCCTTGCTCAGTGGCAACGGCGCCGCAGCAATAGAAATAGTTTTGCGGCGCAACGAAAAAAAAAAGAAAGGGGCACGAAGGAGGAAGGCGGGAGATGCCAGAGCAGAGCCAGAGCTGGTGCAGCTCGAGCTGGAGCTGCTGGAGCTCGTAAATCGCATAAATTGTATAATTCTCTGCCTGGTCATTGTTGTTGTTGTTGCTGTTGTTTGTTGTTGTGTTGTCTGTTTTGCGAATTTGTTGCCAAATTGCGTTTGTAGGTGCATCCTTTGTTACGGCCAGCACGGACAGCTTGGCCCCAAATGAAACAATATGTTGCCCTGCTCCGCCCTCTCCCGCCTTGTCCTGCCCGGGGCAAACGTTGTGAACTCACTACTCACCCTGCCCCCTGCCCCTGCTTCTCCTTTCCACTGTGCACGTGCAGGAGTTGCTGCTGCTGTTGTCGCCCGGCAATGTCGCAGGTGTTGCACCCTTCATTAATTAACTATCGCTGTCAGCAGCTTTCTTTCTCGATTGAATCTTGCAGTCAATTAGCAATAAGTACGCAGAGTTCACACTGCCAACGGAACTTCATTCAAATGCAAGAAGTGACGCGCACTACGTGGCGTATGCGCAATGTGGGAGGGGAAGGTGGAAGAAAGAAACAAACCGAAAAAAGGCGCTGACCACAAAGCGAACGAGAGAATAAGCGAGAGATAGCAGCATAAAGGGGCAGTTAGACAGACAAAGAATGGTAGGAGTAGGAAGAGTCGCAATGGAATTGCTATAGGGGAGGGGGAGGAGGCGAGAAAGGGCAAAGCACGAAAGAGTAGAAACAAATTTGCAAGGAGAAATTGAAGTTGAAATTAAAATGAAAGTAATAAATGAGTAAAGTTTGGGACGGGAATTGTGTATTAATATTTATTATATATTAAATATAATTTTATTTAATTTATATATTTAATAAATATTATAATTTGTATTTGATAAATAATAATATTGTTTTGTTGTCTTTAAAGCATTTTATTTTAACTTCTATTTACACGATTTATCTTTACATGATGGTCAGGGTTGACTTTCGATATCGATTGTCCTTCTCTTTTGCAACTCATTATCATTGTGCGATAGTTCCTTGTATGAACAGTTATCGGAACTTGTTCAATTTATACCAAATAATAATTTTTTTCGATATGATTAGGTACGTTTACATTTATAAGATATAATGAGATACCATGATGATTTATATTAACTTTACTATATATTTGCTTTTATATTATTTTATTTTATAACTTCTTGATTTATTTCTTTATTTATTATTCTTTAGTATATTTCCCTCCTCCTCATTTTCAAATTACTACTATTTTCCATTTCCTCAATACAAACTTCCAGTGCATCCCTCGCTTGCCCTGCCGATGGCACTGCATCCCTGGTAAATTGTAAATTTTTGCACTTGATTCCTTGTGGTCGCCGGACGCATCAAATGGGACAAAGTTTGCCCAGCCAATGCGACGCCTATTTGCAATTTATGACATTGAATTCATGTGCAACAAAGCGTGGCAAGTTGGGCCGACCGACAGGCTGCTGCCAGCCGACAGAGAGGGAGAGAGAGAGAGAGAGAAGAAGAAAGGAAAATTGCCGATTATTGCTAGAAATCAATCGCAGAGCATTGCATATTTCTCTCGTTTGTCTTTCCTTCCCCATTCCCCTCCCCTTTCTCAAACACTCTTCTTGCTGCTTTCTCAGCTATTCTAAATTTAATTCCAATCAGAAGTTGCAAGAAAAACGCGTGTAAAACCGTTTAACACTTCTGCTTGGACACGCCGAAAAGAAAAACTGACACTCATAATTCATTCATAATTCACACACACACATACACACGCAGAGACACACACACACACACAGGCAGTAGCTGGAAAATGTCTTGAGAAAGCCAAAAGGAAATGGCAACGCATTAAGAAATAAGCAATTTGCCTCATGCAACGGCAGCAAAAACGCGCCGCAAGATCGCGCAAGACCAGGCCAGGACAACGGGGCAAGCAGCCAATGTGTCGCGACTTTGGCTGGCAGTAAATGCTTTGCAGCGAGCCAAGGACACGCGGAAGTGTCTCCCAGTGACACTCCACCCCTCCCTTCTGCTCCCTTCCCCGTTCCACTGCCAGGCGAATCCCTGCGCTAAGTAGTTGCATTAAAAGCTTACAAGCAAAACGCAGAGGCAGCCCCTGCAATGAAATGCAAGTCGAATTTTCCTCTCTGTGTGTCTCTCCCTCCCTCTCTCTCTCTCCCTCACACACACCTTCCTCCCTCCACCATTTTGGTTTTTTGGCACACGCTCAAGCAACGTGCCGGGATGCGGCAGTAAATCATTTGTTAGTTTAGCCCCGTACGCAGAAAGAAGATCTTAAAGTCAATCTCCATACAATACAATACGAAATACACAATAAAATATTAAGTTTCTTAAATAAATTCAAAATAAAGCTAGGTTAGGTTCGTTAAGCTTTTGCAATACTTGCATTGCAGTCCTTACTGAATTAATTTATTATTGTTTATTTATTATTCTTAACTTATTTATAACTACAACAATTATCAATTTTATTTTAATTTTTAAGTTTGCTTAAGTTTAAGTTTGCATTTCATTAAGAGCCACCTATCGCCAGTTGCTAGCGCTATCTGTTGGCCCACTGCTGCACTATATGTGCTTAGCGTTGCCAACCATTGTAGCACGCATTGCCAACTAACGTTGCAGTGCTGCCAACTGGTTTTACCTTTCTCCGGTGTTCTCATTCTGCGGCGCAGTTTGGCCACACTGTTTTTCGTTGTCCTCTTTGCAGAGCCATTCGCCGATGCAACATTCGTGAAATTGTTACATTTTGTAATTTTAACGTGGATTTGCTGCCACAAATCGTTATTGCGGCACATAATTGTGGTGTACTCGGCGAGACGCGTGTGTGTTTGTTTGCCCCACCTCCTGGCGGCGATCGCAATCACAATTTCGGGGCGTGTTTGGCAGCGAGAAAATGGAAAACGCATGTTTCGTGCTCAGATAAGACCCAGCTGTGCGTCGGTCTCGCTTATAATTGCAACAAATTGTGTTAAGCTTCTACCGCAAGGCGAGGAACGAGACAACGCGACAGAATTGCTGCAGCGGCGGCAACTGAGACAGCAAGTGAAACCAGGACAAAGGCGGAGATAGCAGAGGCAGCGGCGACAGCGACGGCAACAGCAACACACACACGCAAACACAGACATACACTCACACACCCAAAAAAACCAACAACAACAACAAACAAACAACAACATGCACCCACTGCAAAGTAGTTAAATAATTCTGCCCTGTCTGCGCTTTATTTCCTCTTCATTCTTGTACTCGTTTTTTTTATTTCAACAAGTTTTCTGTTCTCTTTCGCTTTCCCCACATCTCTTTTTCTTTTGAAACCATCTCCGACGCGCAGTTCTTTTTTCGTTACTACTTCACCACAAACAGAAACAACAAAAACAACAACACCAACATACACACAGAGACACAATTGACTTTTGCACACACTAAGTAAACACACAAAGACAAACACACACACATACAACGACAATTTCTAGCTGTGACGCAGCAGAGCAGCCACCGAAAAGCACCTGCAAAAGCGGCACGAGACTTGCGACCGGCTCCCAGTGCAGCTGTCATAGCGCAGTAAGCAGCAGCAGCGACTGCAACAACAACACAGACGAGCACACACTTGTTGCAAACGCAGCAAAAGGAAGAACGAGAGAGGGAGAGAGCGAGAGCGTGCGAGTGGCAGAGCAGCAGCGAGAGCGAGAAAGACAGCGAAACCGCAGAGAGAGAGGGAGAGTGTAAAAGAGAGAGAGAGAGAGAGGGAGAGGCGACACAGTCTCTGTATAAAGTGCCTAAACAGTCGGCTATCAACGTTCATTGCCGCCGTACTTACAAAACTCAAAGGTAAGCCCCCAGTCCAGATGTGTGCAAAATGTTTCGATCATCATTCATGACACCGCTAATTCACAAATGGCAAACGGTACCCGGCACACACACACACACACACACATCCTCACACATTACATAAATATATGCAATACACACTCAGAGGGAGGTGTTGATAAGCCGGCGCTGCAGTTGCCGGCGCGGTCTCTCAATGGTTTGTGTCTGATAAGCAAGAATCACGATTCTCATGTGCGCTCACATTCAAATTAATCGCAACAGCAAAGCGAAATGATAAAAAAAGAAAGGCTGACTTTAGCATGCCGGAATTTGTATACCCTTGCTGGCTTTTATCTTCTCCGATCGTTCCTAAGGGAATTGAACTTTATTCATGTATTCATTGACAACAACAAGATCTGCGAAATAATACATACTATGGTTAGTTCGACGCCTCTGCTGATGAACCAGAATACATACACTTAATAGAGTCGGAGATATCTCCTGCCTAAAATGAATATACTCTGTGCAAGGGTATAAACAAAAAAGAAATACAATCCTAGCCTTATCAATGGTTATGGTTTGCCAATATATCTTGTTATTGTTGCTGTTATTTTTAACAGCGCAACTATTAATGGTGCCACATTGGACAATTATTGATATCTCAATATGCTTTCAGATGGTCAAGGAGAAGCCCAACTCGACGCGTATCTATGATAAGGATGGCTTCAGGCGACGCGCTGCTTGCATCTGCGTGCGCTCTGAGAGCGAAGCGGAGGTGAGTTGCCTTCTATCGCAGAAAACGTGCTGATCACGATTCTATATCAATTTCACCATAAAGATACGGCTCTATCTTTATGGATGGAAAGCATAGAACGGAACGATTAGTGGTTCTCTCTGCAAATTTGTTTACTGGAAAGAATAGGAAGAGTAAAACTTGCTAAGCCACCTAGTAATAACTCCAATTCTGTTCCAGGTGCTGCTGGTGACCTCTTCGCGTCGTCCTGAGCTGTGGATTGTGCCTGGTGGCGGCGTTGAACCCGAAGAGGAGCCCTCAGTGACCGCTGTGCGTGAAGTGCTGGAGGAGGCCGGTGTCATTGGCAGCCTAGGGCGTTGTTTGGGTGTCTTCGAGGTATGCTTTATATATATCCTGTAATTAGAACAAGATTTATATTCTCATCTGTCTTAGAACAACGATCATATGCACCGCACCGAGGTGTTTGTTATGAACGTTACCCAGGAGCTGGACGAATGGGAGGATTCGCGCAGCATTGGACGCAAGCGGCAGTGGTTCACCATTGATGATGCCTTGTCACAGCTGGCGCTGCACAAGCCCACGCAGCAGCACTACCTAATGCAGTTGCAGCACTCAAAGACGCTGGAGAATGCCAACACGCCTGGTCGTGTGGTGAATGCCACGCATCCGCCCATATTGACCAACGCGGCCTCAGCGGCTGCATCGCCTACAACGGCATAAAGACAACACAAAGCAGAAGGAATTATCATAACAGACACATACATACACATACACAGACAATACACCAACACATACTCTACACACATACACACACACACATCCATATTTTATAATTTTGGAAATTTACTATTAGACAGGCAGTTAATTATCATTATTTCGGTATGTTAAATCATTTACCCTGCCCCGTCCCTCCACCCCACACACGCACATACTCTTCCTGCACCCGCTCTCCATTGCTTTCGCGATTAGTTTTTAAGTCGAACGCTTCATTTATTTTTTTTAGAAATTGTATTGAGAATAATATGTATGTACTTTAAATAAGAGAACGCATATTAAAAGCGAAAGATGATAAAAGTAAACCCTAATTTAAAAAGAAACGAAAAGAAACCGAAATCTATACAGAATATATATTATATATGATCATTTTTGGAGCGCATAGGGCACTTTTTGCAAAACGAAATACGTGTACTAACAACAAATTATGATATCTATTAGATTTTTCTACTCTTTTTTATAATTTACTCAACAAAAGCATCTTGGTAATTGTAACAAAAACAATTGGAAATGGCTTTAAAAGGAAGCGCTAAAATCTATTAACTATGCTAAGCGGCCTAAACATTAACAAGTTAAATATGTAATTAAACAAAGAATATATATATATCAAAAGGAAAAGCAAAACAACAGCAAAATCAACGAAACAATTTCGTTCTAAATCTGCCACAGTTAAAGAACTTCGGTTTGCCGATTAACAAACGCCCCTAGAAACCTTATAAAACAGAAGATGCCTATGCAAAGCAAACAACAACAACAAACAAATAAAGAAAATAATTAAATATACAAAACGTAAAGATTAAAGAGAGAGTTATGTCGTAGCAGCGCGCCCATAACAAAACGTTAACTTATTGTAATTAAAATTTGAAATTAGTGCAAGCAGAGAAACGAGAATCAAGAAATTAAACTATATATACTAACAATAGGATACATGCACGCTGTACTTTTCGAAAAATACAATGCAAACAATACGTAAAAAAAGAATAAAAACACAAACAAAACAAACAACAACAACAACTTAAAATGTCAATGTGATACAAAGCTAATCAACACTTTTATGTAAATCTTTTGATGTCTTTTTGGAATACACTTACTTTGGTCACTTTGGTCAGATCCAAAAAACAATTTTAATTGAAGTTTTAACGCTCAACAAGATCAAATTGAAAATTCGAAATAAGTTCACCAAAACGAAACTCAGTTTTCATCGGCAAGTTAACAATAACAATTACAACAATAGCAACAATAGATCAAACAAGTCGAATGATTTACAAAACCAAAATAAAAGATAAAAAACAACAAGAAGAGAAAACAACAAAAAGAACAACCAAAACTAGCAAAACTCATTGCCACTTTGTCATGTATTAAAAAGTTTTTATTTATGTTAGATCTACGTATACTTGATATACTTGAATTAAAACTAATTTCTGTAAAAATGCTACCCATCTTTGAGCATGCAGCAGCAGCAGTAGCCGGCGCCAGCTTAGCTGCCCATTCACCTGTATCCAAGTTAGACGCCTCCTCCATGTTGTCGTAGGCGTGGTGCCTCTCCCTCGGGCTCGGCATCAGCTCCGGAGGCGGTAATCACTGCCTGCAGCAGCTGCTTGAGCTCATTGTAGAGACGCAGCGAGAGCTGTAAGCTGGGCGCCAGTCGTCTGCCTGGTATTTGATGCTCCTTAGGTGGCAGCACGCACATCTTGACTAGCTTCTGTAGGGAGCGGGGCAAACGTATGCCACTCAAGAGTCCCGGCTGGAAGGTGCCGCTGCCAAGCAGCACGTGTTCACAGAATATCTGGAAGTTGTTGTTCTGCTGCACATGGGTGCACAACTGTCGCTCCGCATCGCACAGTCCACGACACGAGTGGAAGCTACAATCCTGATTGCTGCGGCACTTGGTGCCACTTGAGATACGCTTGTCCAGCTGACTCTCCACGTACACGTGCTCGGCGCTCTGATACTTGAGTCGTCTGTCGGGCGTGAGGCCAAAGCGATTCACTTGCATCTTGCACATGCGCAACGGTTCTGGCTTCATCTCCTCCAGCCGGAAGATGTACTCCATGATGTTGAGCGCGTGCTTCAGGCGCTGCTGACGGTTCGAGGCGCTAAGGGGTAAATTAAATTATATATACGGCTCCCTTAACAATCCGCAGTCTGCCTTACAGATACTGTATAATGCTGGGATTGGCCTGTACAATTTCCAAGCCCTCCGTGGCGTAGTAAGGGCCACAAGAGCCCAGTACGGCGGGAAACACAGACTCCTCATCGAATAGCTTGCCCATCATGTAGTTGTTGTCCTTGAACAGCCGCCAGAAACTGACCATCTGCTGTGCATTTTGATCTGTGATCTCCTGATTGACCAGGGCGCGAATCTGCAAAGGGGAAGGACCGTAATTAGTAACGAATGCACTGTGAGAGATGATTAGTAAACCTACCATATTATCATCCAAGGTTACATTGTAGGCCAGTATAATGTGCAGCTTGACAATCTCGTGAAACTCCTCAATCTTGGGATAAATCGCCTCCCCCTTGCTGTTTGTCCAGCTCAAGTCGTCATCGTTGTGCTTCGCCAACTAAAAGCCGACGAAAAACTGTTGCCATGACAACCCGCAAACTATTGTCGAACTGACCTACCTTGACAGCGTAAATATCCCCATTCTTTTCGGCTGTAAACAGAATAGTCTTCATGTCGTTGAGAGGGCACTGGAAGTTATCAAAGTTGGACTGGCTGCCGCACAGTTCCTCGCAAAGGGATCCACTGAACTCTTGATGTTCGTACTTCTGACACTGCAATACAAATGCATCGTTTTACGATTGTATGTGTGTTGAGACTCCGCTGCACTACCACTCACCATGTGCGTGAGACTGCGGTGGGACATGAGCTTGAAGCAGAAGGATAAGTTGAGGAAAGCATAGCTGAAGAGGCCAACCGCCAGCAGCACCGCAATGAGAACCGTACGCTGCATTCCTAAGCGAAATTTGCGACGCAATGCAGTCAACATTTTCCAATTTCACGGGTTTCCAATTAAATTTTCATCCTTGCCTCGGCGTGCAGCGTGTGATTCCACTCGTGGTCTATGTATACACTTAAGGCTTGGCCCACGCCGTAAGTGGAGGATTCGTTTGACGTGCAGCGAGCATGCGCATTGCCGGTGGCGGAAAAGGATTGAGATGGGGGATGAGTGGCGATGAGTCTGCGGAGATATCGATAGGCAGGCACTAGAGGGATGTTCTAGTTAAGGATTCAATAAGGAAATCTCTTACATTCCACTTAACAGTGAGTAACAAATCAAGCTTCATTACTGGTGATGGGTAAGGATTAAAATTAGGGATGAGTAGCGATGAATCTGCTGAGATATCGATAGACAGACACTAAAGGGATGTTCTATTTTACGATTCGTATTAGAAATCTACCAGATTCCACTGAATATCGACTAAGAACTCAAGTTTCATTACTGGGGATGGGAAAGGATTGAAATTAGGGATGAGTAGCGATGAATCTGCAGAGATGTCGATAGACAGACACTAGAGGGATGTTCTATTTAACGATTCGTATTAGAAATCTCCCAGATTCCACTGAATATCGATTTAGGATTCAAGTTTATTTGCTGCTGATGGGAAAGCAGTGAAATTAGGGATAAGTAGCGATGAATCTGCAGAGATATTTGATAGGCAGATACTAGAAGGATGTTCTAGCTTAGGATTCAACAAGAAAAACTTTTACATTCCACTGAAAACCGACTAGCTGGTCAATTTACATTAGCAGTGGTGAAAGAATGAGAAATGAGAGGAGATAAAGGATGAGCGGCGAAGTTGGCAGAAATATCGATAGGCACTAGGTACGATATACACTGTAGAGATGTGCTGATTTACGTTAGAAACGACCAATCTCTGATCTTAGCTTGACACCCCTTTCAATCCGATTGAAAATGCAAGTTTTCTTTTTTTTTTGAAATTATTACTTAACGTATAATTCTTTATTTTTATACTCTCTGCTAAATTGAGCAATTATTTTACTTAATTCATCAATTTAATTTCAATAAGTTTTTCTTCTCTTTAAATTTGCTTTTAAGTGGTTTTAGAGTTGTCATCGTTATGTATTTTGGTTTTTGTTTTCTGTTTTTGGTTTTGCTAAAAATAATTTAAATTCATAATTATATACCTAAGTTCAAGTTTATTGTTGTATATCATTATCATAATTATTACTTTCATTGCCTCCTTTCCTTTTAACTAACGCAAACTAATCTGTGTGTGTGTGTGTGTGTGTATTGGGTGTCTGTCGGTGTGTGTTGTGTGTGTAGTTGTGTCTAGATATTCACCTTTATATGCGTCTATATACTTAAGATAACTGTCCTTTAACTAGTTATGTACACAACTATATATTGTTATGCAAAATGCTAGAACGAATTTCATTAACTTTTTCTGTTTTCTTCTGAGTCCATTCCCGAATCGTTTAAATCATATTGCGAATATATATATTGTAAAAAACTGTAAAAAAGAAATTATTCTTTTGCTCGCCCCGACTAGCTTCGTCTATGGATCGTTCGTAATTGCGTTAATTCATCTAATTCTTGTCGTAATCACTGTTAATTCAAACGGTTCTCACATTTTTTTCTTTTATATTACGCTTTGTCTAATTGTTGCTCTTAGTTTTCTTCCTTTATTGCATTCAACTGTCTGTGTGTATGATTATCGTAAATCCTTTGGTTTTGTTTAATGTTGTTGTTGTTGTTGTTTTGTTTCTTTCTTGTTCTTGTTGTTGTTGTTGTTGTTATTCTCGTATTGTGTGAACATTAAAATTGTGTCTCATTAATTTGCTTTCATGTTGTTTTATCAACTAATTTCCGTTTTTAATTGCATAGTTTGGTTTGCTTTTGCTTTTGCTTTTGCGTTTGCTTGTTGTGTGTGTGTATATTAACCGTTATGTTTATGTTATGCGCCTCAATTAACTTAGTTGGTTTATTTACATTTAGAATAATGCACACAATATTCGACTAGTTCGGCCCGATACGCATGACACGCACCCGAGACTGGATAATCGACTCGAAGTCCCACTCGGCTGCGCATCGTATCGCAGCTCACAACCAGTTCATATCGTTTATCGTAGTCCTTGCTCCTCTATTGCGCTGCTATTGTTGTTGTTTTGCTTTCCTCTTCCACTTCATTCTGTTAGTTAGTTAATTATTTGTTTATTCTTTTTTTCTTTTGTTTTAAACTTTATGCAATGTTAACATTTTCTCTTTTGATTTTGTTACAAAATCTCTGCCGCATTGGCCTCTTTTCGTTTTTGAGAACTCTCTTTTAACTCATTATTGTTTTTGGTTTTTTTTCTCTGTTTTCTTATTCATTAAAATAATGTAAAAAATGTGAAAATTGCATGCTCCTCGTTAATAATATAATGTGCCATTAAAAAATGTCTATGATTTTCTATATGTATTCATTCTTATATTTACAGCAGTATTTTGTTTTCTTTTTTTATTTTTTTAATTTTTCTTTTTTTGCAATATTCATCGTCGATCTATTTGTTGTTGTTGTTGTTCTTGTTTTACATAAAACCTTTTTTGGCAGTGCATTATATTTATTATTCCGGTTTACTATTTTTAATGATTTCGGCTAATAACTACAAATTATATTAGAATTACTTTAATGTAATTTAATTTATATATGTAAATTAGTTTAATGATTAATTAACAGCAATTATTTACAGTTATTCGTCATTTGCATTTGCTTAATTTAATTCATTTACTTTAGTCACGCAAGGTACGTTTGATTTAATTTAATTAAATATAATTAATTACCGAAATCATACTCTGTATTTCTCTGTGTGTATCTCTGTGTGTTTATGTGGTTAACTTGTAAATTAATTATAAATTTAAACTAGAAATTTGACTATAAAATACAATTGGAAGACAGTTGTTGGGGATGAATGCAAAAGAAACAGAACACGGGCTTCAGATACCCTGGGAATACCAACAGAAGAGTGTGTGGCGATAATTGAAGTGGAATTGAAGTGAAAGTAAAAGGAAATTTCGAGGATACAACTGAGAAGGGAACTTTGAGCAAAAACGGCTTATTGCTTATACATAAATTGCAAGCAGTCCCTGAAGAAACTTGTTCGACTTCAACCATAAAAACGCGCATATAAAAGAGTAAATAAATTAGAAAAAATCACCATCCTATATGTAATCATATCATATATAAATACTATATATACGTGTATATATATATTTTGTTTAGCTTATCGATTAAGTGGAATGCTCAATAATTTTGCATTTTATGTGTCAGCTACAGTTGTTGTTGTTCTCCTCTCTTCTTCTTGCTTGTTGTTGCATATGTTTTAAATGTTGTAATTGTTGTTGTTGTTTTTGTTAAACTATTTGTTGTGTTTTTATTCTTTATACTTTGCTCGCAATTAACCATTAATATTTTGTTGTTGCTGTTGCTGTTGCTGAAACTCGAAACTCTCCGCCCACCACTTAAATTAGTTAATTAATTTATGCTTTAATTTAGATTTAGAATTAACTATGCTTGGTTAGTTGTGCATTATTATTTGCATTTGCCTCCCTCATCCTGTTGCTGCTGTTGTTGTTGTTTTTTGTCATTATTTTAGTTTAATTATGCAAATTCAAAACCTTTACTTAATGCTTAAGTCGAATATACAAATGTTCATGCTTATCAAGTATACGCACTGTTAGCTTAGGTATTTTTAAAATAGTCGTTGTTGTTGTTGTTTGTTCTTTGTTGTTACTGTTACTCTTGTAGCTGGCTGCCGTATGTGAATCATGTGTGTGTGTGTGTGTGTGTGTGTGTGTGTGTGTGTGTGTGTGTGTCTCTCCTCCCATCGCACTTGACAGTTTTTGGCTTAGCACAAATAAATTAATTATTAATTAAACATTTCTTCGTCTTTGGCAGTGTACAAATTTAATTAATCTATTCGTATTCGATTCGGCTATGATGAATAATGTTCAGTTATTGCTTGTCGAAAAGGGGGCACGCCCCTTGAAATGATATTCACGGCATCCTTGCCTCATCCCGGCTAATCCTCATCCAGGCTCTGCGAGCGACGTGGCCGTGGCGGTGACTTTGATACGACCACATACTTGCGCCCAAAGTATGGCGAATCTAGACGCAAAAGGGGGTATGAAGGGGGAGGGGTGGACATTAAGGGGGGCTATAGCTAGTGGATACGGTTCACTTCTTGCGCAGAAAATCGGTGTATTTGCGTGCACGCTTGCGCACCTTCTTGAGCGCATTGCCCAGCCGGAATTGCTCTTCGGCCAGGTGGTGGTGGTCATAGTGGTGCAACATGCCGGTGTTGGTGGCAGTGCTGGTGCCATTGGTGCCGTTGGTGCTCGTGTGGGCGTGGCTGTGCGGGTGCGAATGCGAGTGCGGATGCGGATGCGAGTGCTGATGCGAGTACTGGCCATGATAATGCTGATGTGGATGCTGCTCGAGATGCGAGTGATGCATGTGCAAGTAACCATCGCCAGCAGGATTCACCGATGCCGAGGCTGGCGAGCCCGGTGACATGGGCTGCGACAGCAGATTGTGCTCTGAGGCAGCATCGAAGGAGTCGAAATGCAGCGATGAGGAGTGTTCACTTGTGGTGGATCCACCTCCGTCCAAGTGATGCAGGCCAGCAAACTCCTTGGGCAACTCATCGATGCCCAACGGTTTCTCGAAGTGTGAATTGCCGGACATGTTGGTGTAATCGTAGCTGGGATAAGTGTAGGGCAAATAGCCCGCATGATGCGCCTCCGAGCTGACCAGTGCATCGGCGGCATCCCGCTCCGAGCTGCTGCGATTGTTGATGAACTTCACCTCGTTGGCATTGCGCTCCTGCCCGCTGCTAAACACAATGTTGATGTTGTTGCTGCTGCTCGACAAGTTGATGTTGCTGGGCGACAGTGGCTCCGCCGTGGCCTGCACCCCCGTGGAGTTCTGATTGAGATTCGTCTCCTTGCTGGTGCTGGTGCTGTGATAGCTACGCTCGTAACGCTGGAAACATTCTCCAGCATCACTGGAGGCAGTGTTTGTGGTGTTGGTGTTGTTGTTGTTGTTGGCCGCACTATTGGCATTGCCCTGCTGGAAGTTGTTCTTGTACTGGAACTCGAGTGCATTGCTCGGCTGGAAGGGATAGTTCTTGGAATTGTTGAGCACATCGCCCACATTCGGATTACCCTTGGACAAATACTGATGTATATCCTCGCTGGTTATCTGCAGATCCTGATCCAGATACGTGTTGCACTGTATGTAGTTGTTGCAACAATTGTTGAATGTCTCCCCCTCCTGATCCTGATGGAACAATACCGTCGTGGACTCCTCGAACTCACAGTGATAGTTGCTGCCACGACGCTTGCGCGCCGCTGCCGAAGTGCTTGGGCCATCGTCGTAGATGGAACTCTTCCAGGTGCTGCTGCTGGTGTGCTCCGTGTTGCTGCCACTGCTGGTGGTGGTGGTGGTGGTTGTCAGCTTGCGACATGGCTTCATCTCCGGCTCGGGCACATGCCACGCATCAAGTTTCTCCGGCTCATTCGTTGCCTCAGTAACGCCACCCACAGCCCCCTCCAGCTCCAGTTCTGTAGGAGACTTGCCATCGGCAAGGAAGCTCCAGCGTATGGGCGACGGCGAGCAGGCATATTCGGGCAACTGCTCATTGCTCAGCGCTCCCTTCGAGCTGTGCCGCTCCAGCGTGGAGCCACGCGAAGGTGTCATTGTCGACTGGCGCTGCTCGTGCTGCGCGGAGTCAGCAAGCTGCTTGGCACGATCGAAGATGGAGGTCAGTGAGCCGAGTTGACTGTTGGGTCGACTGGCGTTGAGGCCACGCAACGAGATCGAGGTGTAGCTGGGCTGACGTGCCTGCAGACGTTGCTGCTTGCGCATGGCGGCCGACGCTGACTTGATCGAGTTGTTGCGACTGAGCGAGGAGCGCGAACCGTACAGGCTGGTGGAGTCTGTCTGGTAGCAGTAGTCGGAGCTGGTGCAGCAGGAGCTGGGGCGACGCGATGATGAGCCGTAGAGATCCTCGGCAAAGTACTGAGCCAGCTCCGTGCGTGAGGCACTGCAGCATGACTTGCGCACCATGATCTCTTGCACCTCGCGATCGGCACATGCGGCATCCTGGCAGGCGTTGATCGAGTTGCAGGACACATCGGTCACCGAACGATGGCGTCGACTGCTGCACACATGCCGTGCACTGTTGCCGTGGCCACCCCCTGCGCCGGCCGAGGTCGAGGCCGAGGAGTGATGGGTGTGGGCACCGGGCAGGCTGCCGCTGCCACCAACAGCTGCCACGCTGTGCTGTCGACGCCGGCGACGATAATGATGATGATGGGAATGCGATTGTGGCTGACCCTGACCCTGCCCCTGCCCCTGAACCTGCCCCTGATGCGAGTGATGACTGTGCGGTGAGGTGTGGCGACTGTGGTGCGGACTGTGGCTGTGGCTGTGCTTGCGCTGCTGCGACGCCTGCTGATGGCAGTGTGGCATGATGGAGCCCACCTCCTGTGGCTGAGGTGGCTCATGATTGTGTTGATGTTGCTGCTGTTGCTGCTGCTGTTGTTGCTGTTGGTTGTGCGATGACGACGACGGCGGCGCTTGATCACATACGGCATCCTTCTCGTAGCTACAATGTACGTATTCGAGTGTGCTGTAACAGGGCTGCAGATGCTGCTGTGAGGCGGAGACGGAGCACGGCTGCTGCTGCTGCTGCTGCTGTTGGTGTTGCTGCTGCTGTTGGTGTTGCTGCTGCTGATGTTGATGTTGGTGCTCCTCAGCGCGACTCGTTGAATGTACACTGGCAGTTTCAGGAGGTGAGGCGTTCCTCAGTCAAGGCCCGCTGCTCTGGCAGGCAGGTGCTTGCTGACGAAGGTGATGGGGCGCAGAGGCAGCGCTCCGGCCCTGGTGTGTACTTCGGCCGCCGTCTAAAAATCGCTCGGATGCAGCTACAGTAAAGCGCAAGAAAGGCGGCAAGAGAAACAAACCAAAAGGAAATCGAAAAGAATATCGGAAATATATCGAAATATACCAATTAATAGGAGGATCCACAAATTTAGTTCCAAATTCAGTTTCAGTTTCAGTTTCTGTATCGAATTCAGTTTTCTTAAGAGTTTTCTGGGTTAGTTTGCTGGCTGCATTTAGTCTGTGGTTTCTTTTTTTATAGAGTAGAATACTTTACAGTGCATGCAAAAAGTATATGCATGCCAGTAATACGCATGCTCACAACTAGAACAGATGATGATCAATCATGCAGACCTAAGGAACTGAAAGCAAATGATCGATGGAAATGAATGAAGCGATGTGATGATCGATTGGATTCAATAGTCTTGAGTTCTATGATATGTTGTTAAAGCCTTGAAAGAGTCTTGAGTTGGAGTAACCCTTCTTGAGTTGTTCAGTGTTTGTAAGGGGTGCCTCAATATTCAATTTGTTCAGATCTGTTGTTTACTTAGCCAATTTCGAGTGTGTTGTTTACTTAGTTTGGTCCCAAAGTTCGCTTTCACTTGCGTACTATAAAAAACAAATATAAATGAAACGCATAAACAATTTGATATAGAAACAGAACCAGCGGCAGTTCCAATTGCGATCTATGCTTAATTATATAGATACGATATATATATATATATCTTGAGCTTGGGGTGCAAGTTGTGTGTTTGTTTTCTTTGGCTTCACGCGCGACATTTTCTTGTAAATGCTTTGTGGCTTGTGGGGCAAAGTGTTTTATCTTGTGCTGGCACTTAGAAGTAGTTGCTCATCTTGTTGCTGTTGTTGTTGCTTTTATTGTAAACTGTTTAACTGTTTAACCTACATGACATTCTTCCGTGCGCCGAGTGCCTGCGAAATGTATCGTCCCGGCCGTAGTCAGACTCATTGTAGTAGCATTGTTTGCGATTAGGAACTGGCGTTTGTATATTTGTACCGTAGTTTGTGTAGCAGGCCGAGGAGCCGACGACGCCGACACCGACTCCGCCTCGACTCGCATAACTCGTTGACGTTGGACCCAGTAGGTTGGTGCTATCGCTTAACGGATACGGACCCATGCCTTCAACCGTCAACGAGAACGAGGTGGTACCAAAGACTTTAGTATACAATATGTTTTTTGGGGGTGGGGGGGTCAAGTATTTCATTGTTGTTGTGATGATTTAGTCATGCAGTTGGTCGCCAATCACATATCACATATCACAATTGATTACATACGGTAATTGTTATAATAGTGTAGTTGTTGTTGTTGTTGTTGTTGTTGTTGATGTGTACCGATCCAGTTTTGATGATTGTTCGATTGGTTTCCAATGTAATTGATAGTTTTGTTGATTATTTTCGTTTCGTTTTCAAGTATTTCGATAGATGCGCATGCAAATTCAGTATTAAATTCATAACGGTCAAAAAGAAGAATAGAAATAAACAACGGGAGGGAGAAGGTAAATTTATATTGGTTACATATTCGTAATATAATCGAATCGAGCTACGAGAGGAGGACGAAAACAAGCACTAAGAACGTAACGTGATGGAAACAGAAAATGAAATATTCAATTTCAAATATCAAATTGCACAAAAAAATAGAAATATTCATTTGGTTAATTTACTACACTAAAGCACATGCCGAATACAGAACGGACTCGATGCTGATGGGGGGTGGGGGGCGGGGTTGTTAGTTATAATGAATTGTCGGACAAATGAAAGGCAAATATGGAAATAGAAATATTTGCTAATTACTCATAAAGAATACATGATAATGCGTAATTTTGTGTATTATTTTGGATAATTTAAACGTGTGTGTCTGTTTGCGATTGTAATTGTATTTATTTCACTGTGTGTGTGTGTGTGTGTGTGGGCAGGAAAGAAATTAGTAATGCGATATGTTGAACACGTGTAGAATAACTGCAGGTGGAGTATACATACATATACACACAGATAACTGTACTGTAGGTGTGTGTGTGTGTGAGTGTGTGTGTGTTGGTTGTTTTACAAGTATATTTTATTCGGTTTGGGCAAAGCTAAACGTCTGCTCTGTTTACCTAGAGGTCATTCTGCATTGGGATGTGTGTTTAACTCTGTGTGTGTGTGTGTGTGTGTGTGTATCGTCCTTGTATTTGTTATTATTATTGTACGGTTTGGTGTGTGTTTCGTTTTCGACTGAACGAGCAGTTTGCACAACAAATAATACTTTCAAATCAAGAACGTAACATTTTGGGTTCTCTTTGGACAGTTACAGTTACAGAGATAGTTGCTAATTTGTTAAGTTTTTGTTTTTTGTTTTTTGTTATTTGTTTTTGTTTTTTATTTTGCGTGTTTTGTTTTTGATTCTTACGTGAGTCATGTTGGGTCTTCTCCTCAGATACCATCAATGCGGCATGCTCGATGCCAGAATTCATACTCTGTGGCTCCAAGCTATTTGTGCAGTTTAGCATACTCCTGAAATTCGCACACTCTACGATTATGTTTTAAGTGTAAACGTATTTAAAATTTAATTTTTGCAAACTAATGACAGCAATTTCGAGACTTGACAGAGAGAATACACAAATACGCGACACGGACGGGGGGAACGGTGGGCGGTGGGCGGTGGGCAGGCGATTGTTGGATCACAGACACAGGCAGGAGAGGGAGGGCTCGTTCTGCTAGGTGTGTGTTTGTGTGTGGGTGTGCGAGTCTGACTGCGTGTCTCTCTCTGTGTGTGTGTGTGTGGGTGGGTGTCTATGTTGAGCTGCCATTTGCCGAGCTGCTGTGGAGCTTAAGAGTCTAGAACTGGCTTGGAAGTTATTAAGCGCGGCATGAAATCAAAAGAGTTCTCGAAATGAAAAATTAAACACAATTTATTACAGTTAAACACACATAAAGTGACAAACAAAACATTAAACTTACAACTAAAAGCATACGAAATAAATTAAAAACTAAACGTAAATAATCAAATAAATTGCAAGTGCTGCCAACAAGGAAGGAACAAACTTTTCCCCCAAACTCAATCGGGATTGAGAAAAGAGAGAAGAGAAATTTCCGGCTGAAGAGATTGGCAACCGTTCGAAATGGGCAAACTGAAACTGAATCGCAAAAGCAACGCGACAAAGTGCGCTGACCCGTTGCAGGTTGCCTTGTGTGGCACGGTGGCACGTTGGCACGGTGGCAGGTGCCACAGTTTGCTCTCTTTACTGCACTTTGGGGCGTGTTGGGTCCGCGTCATATTGCGATATCTCAATGTCCGCCGTGGAGCATGTGCTGTTGCCACTGGTTCCATTGGCGCTGTCCTCACTAAATGGACAAGCAACATAATCAGAGTATGTTCTACACATACACACATTTGTCGACGTGGGTGTGATAGAGTGTGTGCGTGTGTTAGTGTGAGTGTTAGTATGTGTGTGTGTGTGAGTTTGTTTTTTGCTGCGGTCTTTATTGATATTGTTGCCGCTGTTCTTGTTGTTGTGCATTGTGAGTTGGCTTAACACTGAACATTTTTGGTGCTTTAAAACTAACCAATTTGGCTGGAATGAACAATGAACTGAGCGAGACAGGGAGACAGCGAGAGAGAGAGACATAGTGAAGGGAGGACACAGGATTGTTGAAATGTAAGGGCGCTGCATGAGTTAGAAATTGAAATTTGTTGTTGGTTTTTTTATTTAATTTTTTTGGTTTTCGATATGATATGAGAGAGAGAGAAAGAGTTACAAAACGTTTGATAATGATATGTGACATTTAAAGAGAGAGAGAGAGAGTTAGAGGAGTACGGTATTTTAAAGTTGAGATAATTGATATGTTTTAACTGCTAAATATGAACTTGATTGTTATTGTAAGTAATTGCCAGCTGTCGCCAGCTAACGGTAAATCGATGGTAATTGTAATTGTAATGGTAACAAAGTAACGAGAGAAGTACAGGCAAAGTTAAGCAGACATGCCGAAAAAGTACGAAACTTTGAGCACAAGTTATTTCATCGAATTCCATAAGGTTTCTTTTTTTTTTTTTTTTTTTTTTTTTTTTTTGTATTGATTAAAAATGTACATTAAACTTGCTTTAGAGTGAACTAATAAGGTACAGCAAAACGAGCTACGTTTAAAACGATTCAAACGCTTCCGATTGGAAATTAGTTAAATCTTTTGCTTTTTTATACTGTTTACTGTTTAGTTTTGTTTTTGATTTTGGTATTTTGTATTTTGGTATTTTGGTTTTTGGTTTTCAGTTTCTCTTACATCATGCAACTTACCCGTACAGCCTACTATCTCGAAATGTCCTTTAGTTCGGGCATACATAGAATGGACATGAGTTTTTGTATTATTTTGCAATTCAGTCGATGGAACAAAATGTGCAACAATAAATAAACAAGATAGAAATTTGCAAAGAAATTAATTAACCAACATATTGTTCAGATATACAGCTAGCTGAATCGGAAATAATACGCAAAGATAATACGCAACGACTTATATGTACACCGCATAATAGACTTCCAAGTTGGGTGGATGGAAAACAAGAAGAAGAAGAAGTAGGGACTTGATTTCGTTTGATTTTGTTTTGTATCTTGTTTTCTTTTTTCTCTTTTCTTTTTTGGATATATAAACTATAGTAGTATTTTCGATATGTTACGTTAGTTATTCATGTGAGAGAGCGAGAGAGCTATGGAGGGGGATCTTATGAAGTTATCAAATTGCAATGAGCTAAGTGCAAAGAGGCCTTCGATTTCGGGCCTCGCAAGCGGGGCTACCCAACATACCTGCCGTTGTTGTGACGGAAGAGAGCCAAGATCTCCTCGAAGGTTTTGTTTTTGGTCTCCGGCACCTTCTTGTACGTGAATATCCAGAATATGGCTAAGAACACGCTAAATGGCAAGAATGTGTAGTTCTCCAGCGCAGTCTGAAAGTAGAATACAGTATTAAGTACAGTTTATAAGAAGATAGGTATCTCTGCTGGCCAACCTTCATGCTGGGGAATCCAATGCCAACCACAAAGTTGGCCATCCAATTGACCAGCACCGCAATGGCCATGGCACTGGGCCGGGGACCCTGCGAGAACAGTTCCGCCGTTATCATCCACGGTATGGAGCCGGGGCCGACAGCGAAGAAGACCACAAAGCCAAGGGTGGCCACCACCGAGAGGTAGGACATCCAGTCGATCATTTCCTGCACATAACCAAAAAACTCCTATACAAAATGCATAGTACTCGCATTCTCGATGATTTGTAGGCTTTTCTTTTTCGTTCGGTTCTTTTGTAAATTCATTTTTTGGAAACCAAAACAAATCAAGGAGTTGCCATCTTGAGATGACCAATATACATATAAGATAAATTAAAGTAAAGTAAGTTAAACCCTCTAGCTGATCACTTGTTTTATGCATGAGTTGAGTCTCTGAGTTCTATCTCTAAATACATTAATTGATAGAGATATATAGAGAGATATAGAGAGAGAGAGAGAGATTGCAATGAACTTCGTCTTGGTTCTCAAAGAGTTGAGTTGGTTACCATTTGCTCTCATCGAACGAAACTGTCTCTTGAGTCTTTCATTTGCTGTAACCTTGAGGAGAATGCTTAAAGTAGTAGAAAATAGTACTAGTAGTATATCTTAAGTAAGTAAATAATACATAAAAGAATAGATTAACGTAAGGACTAGTTGAGTAAACGAAGCGGCGTGTGTTGACACAGTTGACAGTTTATGTGTGTGAGTTTGTGTTCTTTTTTTTATTTTTTAAGTGGAAGTCTCTAAAGCTTTTGGTTCAGCGCGCGCGTGTTCACTAGTTGATCAGTTTAGCGACAGCTTTGTACATTTTCCAACACTGGCTTTTGGCTATTTTTAGCTATTTTTTTTTTGTGTAAGAAACTGTTTTGTTGCATTTGCATTTGCATTTGGTGCCCAAGAAAACTTTTGCAAATTCGGTGTGAATTGTCTTTGCATTTGAAATTGTGTGTTTTAATTCGATTTGAATAGCCCAATTAAGTTTGATAAATAAAACGAAATTAGTATTGAAAATAAACGTTTGCAAATTCAATAAATCATGTGTGTACCATATCTCTGTGTGTGTGTGTGTGTGGGGCAAAAGCCTGCCAAGTCGAGAATTGCTTTTAAACAAGGGGCGAGACAGTTGCACAAACGAGCTGCAAACCCCAAGGACCATCATTGCAGACGGAGTTCGCACTGAACAGCCTGGAATGACGACTATGTAGGGTGCATATATATTCCAATTCACAGCTGGTTTATGCAACAACTTAACCTAGACACAACACAACACATAAAAAAGAAAGCAAACCGATTAATCACCGTGCAAAAAGGGCATGCAAAGCAGGCAGCTAATTATGATAATTGAAAATGTGGAGAGAAATCAATCAAATATACTTTATATACTGTGTATACATGAGCTTAAATCGTAACTAGTATTTAATTAAAGCTAACTATTGTGAGTATTTAAGCGCTTTAAAGCGCCTGTGCATGCAAATTAATATCAAAGTGATGTATGTGCATTACGTTCGAAACATATTTAAAATAACCTCAAAAAAAGTCAAGAGAGAGAGAGAGGGGGGGATAAATAAAAGCAATAGCTTAGCGCCGGCCTATAAATAACATAGTACGGCATACACTATAAATGCGTACTGTAGTACTAATTTAAACACATAAATGCAATGCTAGGGGAGGGGCGGGGCTGGGCGGAGCGGGGTGATGGTAAATTGATTGCCGGCTCAGGCGCAGCTATAAATTCAACTTGTTATAAATTCAAATATAGCACATATCTCACATAAATAATTTATAGAAATACGCGCGGGACAACTGTCATGCGATGTTTGTGTGTATTCGCTCGTTTCTCTTCTTTTTTTTCAGCGTATTTTTTTTTTTTTTTTTTTTTCGACTGTTTTGCATTTACTCTTGGGGCGGGGACTATACAACTTCATGCATAAAATATGTATGTCAATATTGACATATTTATAAACACACGCATACATTAGTAGGGTATGGCTTAGCATTAGTTTCAAAAAATGTTTTCGACAGCCTCTAAAAATGATAAGATAAGGAGGTATCAAGTAAAAATGCATTACGCCTGAAAGTATGCAAAGGGCAGGCAATGTACGGCTATGTAAACTATACATATCTGTAGGTGTGTATGCAATGCTGGCCACGCCTGTACTTGCCTTGATCAAGAACGAAATCGTTATGAAGATGGAGAAGATGAACATGCCGCCCAGTCCATACAAGTGCAGTGTACGGCGACCGGTGCGATCCATCAGCGGAATGGAGACCAAAGTCATAACAACCTGTGTGGGAGTATAGATAAATATATATATCATGTGTAATGATCTAGGGACTGATTGAGTCTACCATAATGGCGCCAATGCCTATCGTGGCAAACTTGGCGCTCTCCTCAGTCAGTCCGGAGCTCATGAAGAGCGATGTGGAGTAGTAGAAGACAGCATTGATGCCGCTAAACTGTTGACTCAGCTGCATCACAATGCCAATGATCAATGGCGGACGCAATGTGGGCGAACAGATGAGCTCCATGGTCGATATATGGCTCTCGGCCTGCTGAGCGCGCTCCTCGGCGCGCATCTCCTCGATGTCCTCATCCACCGAGCCGGAGGCGCGCAGGCGACGCAGTGCTGCAAGCCAACATGGATTAGTACACACTCTCTCTATATATATATATCGCTCTCTTTATGTGTTACCTTTGCGCGCCTCCTCCTCCCATTGTTTGGTGATGAGCAAGTATCGGGGTGATTCGGGACAAACTGGCAGTAATATTAATTGCAATATTGCTGGACATATGGCCAGGCCCAGCAGTATGGGCCAGCCCTCATTAGTGCCTAAGATTTGTTCAATGCCCAGCACCTGGGATAACAGTAAACCTACAGTCACAGCCAATTGATTAACAGTACCTAAGCCACCGCGTAGATTCAGTGGCGCTATCTCAGAGATGTACATTGGCACCAGCGATGTATTGAGACCTGTCGAGGGTAGCAAGAAGGAGAGAGAGAGAGCATAAACCTGGTTATATACCTTAGCTTTCACTGCTCTCACTTACCGCAATTAACACCAATTATAAATCGGCCAAGGAATAACATTTCATAGGAATGACTAACTTTGGTAAAACCCATCAAACAAGCGCCGGAAATGCCAAGCACATTGTTCAACAATAGACCGCCCTTTCTGTGAAGGAAAGAGAGATTCCATTCCATTATACATAGTTGTTTGGTAATTCTTAAGAATATTTCTCCACCCTGTGGTGTTAAGATACAATATTATGATGTACGGATTCTTCACTTAATAATAATACAAAAAAAAAAAAAAAAAAAAATAATACATAGTCCCCAGTATTATATTCCCCCACTCACCTGCCAAAGCGATTGGCCATCCAGCCACCACTGAAACCGCCAAGCATGCCGCCAATGGCAAAGATGGAGACAGCCACAGAGTAGAGTTGCTGTATGAACTCCTCGCTAATGTCCTCGCCATAGCGATCCTTGTACACATCCTTCATAAAGTTCTCGATATTCTTTTCGGGCGCATTAATCACTCCAGTGTTGTAACCAAACTGCAGCATGCCCAGCACAGCCGAGAATATCGAGTAGGTAAGAAAGAAGGTAAGACCCTGTGAGAGAGAGAAAGAGAGAGAGAGAGAAAGACGGAGATTAGTAAGGGATTCGTGTTGCTCTTTGTGCGGGCAGGAAACGGGATCGTTTGGGTTGGGTTTGTGCGGGTTCATCAAACGCTTTGCAAACGAGTGTGCGCCAGAAATCAAACTGTACTAGAGATATCATATACAATATTATATACGAGTAGAGGCCAATTCGCTACGTATACTTAATATACAAAGAAAGTAAAGAGAAAACTTAAGCGAAAGTGTAAAACAAGAAGAGAAATCAAATAAAAGAAAAGTTTAAGAGTTTTGGAATATTTTTGATTTTATTTGCGAAAGAAACAGACAAAACTAAAGTGAATGATAATAGTTAAATAAATAATAATCTTAAGACTGTGTGAATTTCAAAGCCGTCTGTGTATGTTGGGTAGCTGAAAACGGCGTCCCCCCACTATAGCAGAAAGTTCCTCTAGGGGGGAGCGCAGCTTTCTAGTGTCGTATTGTTCTCGGTTGTGTGTGCGTGTGTGTATGCGTGTCTCTCTGTGTGTGCGTGTGTGTCTCTCTGTGTGTGTGTGTCTGTGTCTGCGTGTGTGTGTTTTTATTGTATTTTGGGTGTTTGGTTTGTACATGAATAGAAATGAAATTCAAGTATTTAATTACACAACATGGCAAATAATTTAAGCTACAAACTTGTTCTAAAAGTCTTAGCTTCCGTCTGTGCGTGTGCTCCTCCAGCCTGTCGACATACTCGCGCAGCTCCTCGATCTCCTCCTTCACCTGCTGCACAGTGTCCAGTTCGTGTTTGATTGCCACCATGTCACGTTTGACCTACACACACACACGATGATAATCCAATTAGATAAGCTGCTAATTAACAGACTCCACTCTCCCTCCTTCACTCTCCCCTCTCTTTTTCGCACTCACCTCGGATACCTCGCTCTGGCAGCTCTCCACCGACTTGGTCAGCTCCTGCAGCTGTGTGCGGATTTCGCACAAGGCGACTGTCGTCTCCAGGTGTCGATCGCCTCGCTGCAGCTCATCGAGTTTCGCTGATAGATTCATGCTCATCACGCTAACTTGCTTTTGCAAACTGCACAGACCAGTTCCAATGGGCGTGGCATGGTGTTTGGGGCGTGCGGTTAATATGCGTGTAATGCATACAATTCAATCGAGGAAGAAGACGAAGACGAAGACGAAGACGTTGCGTGACGTCACGTGCCGACACCAAGTCACGCAAAGTGGCCCCAGGACAATTGTTGTTGCAGTTGCAGCAGTTGTTGTTGTTGTTACATTTAGTTGTGTTCGCGTTGGTTTACGTATTTCACATACGTCGTTGTGTTTTGTTACAGTTAAAAAGGGAAATATCAAGCAAAAATGCACTTTAGTTGTTGCGATAGCTCCAAATGGCATTCTGCCTTTTATTGCGCTACACACAAATGCACACACACACACACACACACACGCACGTACATCTGTATACGTGTGTATGTGTGTGAGTGCTACGTCTACAGACTACGTAGTTATTTAGCGTATCAACGTAATTTATTTTGTGGCAAAGTCGCAAACGAAGCAGGAGAAGGAGGCACAAAACGAAATTATTTATGAGCGCTTGCATTAAAATTTACCGAGCTATGCAATTATTGAGGAATGAAGCAACATAAATTTTATGGCTGCTTTCTTGGCTGCAGCAACTAAAACTCAAAACGCAGTACAGATAAAGAAGGTAGGGGGAGGGGAGTAGGGGACTTGGACTGGAACTGGAACTGGGACTGGGCAACAATAAACCAAACAGAGCTGCAAGTAAACGAAAAGGATTTGTGTTGTTGTCGTTGCTGTTGTTGTGGCAGTTGTTGTTGCGGTTGCAGTACGAACAGCAATAACAGCAGCAGCAGCAGTAGCAACAACAATAACGGCAAAGCCAGGCCACTAAGTACATAAAAAGTAACTTAAAGTAAATTGTTGGCATTTTTCGTTAAGGTTAAGGCAAGCATAATGCAGCAGCAACACTGGCAGCAGCAGCAGCACTGGCAGCAGCAGCAGCTCTGGCAAAGAAAGGTATCTATTCAGTTAGCCGACAGACAAATACTCTTGCAGCAGCTGCAGCTATGCGAATTCAATGGGAACTCAAAGGGATTTTCACGGGTTTCTTCTTCACTTTTATGTTTTGCTGTGGCTCAAGTAAAATTAATTCCGCTACAGCTTCGTTCTGTATTGTCTGCCATGTCCCCCCCCCCATACCCCTTAGCACACTCCCTGCCTTTCTTAGTAATCACTTTTGTGGGCCGACTTAGATTCGACTTTTGAGTCTTTGGCGAAATGCATAAAATTTACATTTTTATCAACTTGCAACGACAACAGAACAAATAAACACCCACTCTCAGAGCGAGAGAGAGATAGAGACAGAGAGAGTGTGTGTGTGTGTGTGCGTGTGTGCGTGTTTGCCTACGCAGGACAGACTGACTGCGGGGCGTGGCAGGCAGCATGTGTACACAGTACGTATCTATGACTGAAAGTGAGAAGTGCTTTTTGTTGGTTGAGCAAACAAAACGCGCGAGCGGCGCCTAAAATCAAACACCACTAGCAGCAGCAGCAGCAGCAGCAGCAGCAGCGCCAGCAACAACACGCAACACTAACAACAAACAGCAGAGCACAGACGAGGCAGAAGTTATAGGCGACAGTTGCACATGGCGAAAATCGCTAGAGAATATTTACGGGCCAGGCATGACGCACACACACACAAACACACACAATGCGCATACGACACGTTGGCCGACTCTCGCTGCCTCCCACACAGTGTGCACTTGAGTTGGCTGCGCATTATGTTAATACGCCTATGCAGCACTGGCAGCAGCAGCAGCAGCGAGTTATTTGCAACATGTTGTCAGGCTTTGTGTACGGCGTGTTGTTGTTGCAACTTTGTTGTTGCTGTTATTATTGTTATTGTTTTGCATTTCACGGACATTGTTGTGCCGAGCATAAAAGGATTATTTTATGCATACATCAGCAACGAGCTGCAGCAGCAGCAGCAGCAGCAGCAGCAGCAGCAGCAGCAGAACTGGCAGCAGAACGAGCCGCATCCTGTGTAAGTTATTGTTCGCCATGAAAACAATTGTTGTTTGTTGTTGCATGTGTATTGGCATGCATATCGCCATGCCGTATCTGCTGCGCGTGTCTCTCCCGCTCCCCTCTCTCTCTCTGTCTCTGTCTCAGCAGCCATAACTGAATCCGCAGCACTATCCATAGCTGCAACTGCCTTGCCCCCCCCTCTCTCTCTCTCTCTCTTTGTACTCTGCTGCACCTGCCTCTGTCCATTCGTTCCTCCCGCTGTCAGCTACAGGAATTTTCGGTTTTGTGTAACGGATTTGTAATACGTGAGCATTTAATAAAATTTCTGCCAATTTCTGTTGCACGCTGCCTTCTTTTGTATTCATTTAGAGGCGAAGTCTTTTGTCAGCATTGCGCTGCCTTATGCCATATATGAAATATAACAATACTGACGCCGGAGTGCACTTCGCGAGGCAGCTGCAACTGCCACTTAATTTCGGCAACACGGCAAAGCAGATTAACCAACGCAGACGCGCAGCTGCAGATTGTCAAAGTGCCACAAATGAAAAACGTTTTTATAAAGTTAAGTTCCCTTTCTCCCTTATCCCTTCCCATTCCCCACTTCCTGCTCGTAGCTTGCTGCAAAAGTATTTCGTAATTACAGAGTCCTGCACAATATTTTCAAGTTAAGAAACCAAAAGTTGAACATTATAATACACATCTGTACAGATTATACGGGCTTTTGTTTTGAAACCAATTGGCATATGGGACATTCACCAAATTTACGCAAAGTTTTTCTTTTGACTTTTCAATTTTTTTGTTTGCAATGCGACGATTTTCATTTATTTTTTTTTTTTTGCACATTTTTCTTCGTTTGTTCTGAAAATTTACATGAACTGATTTGGTTTGAGTTTTATTTTGTGATTGATATTTGGAAATTCGATTCGATTAGTTAACGCTGATTGTATCGTTTCTGTATGCCAAGCAAAACGCAAAATGAGACAAGAACAGATGAGATATAGTATATAGAAAATATAAAATTGATCGATTCAACAACAAATTTGAACAGTTTCGAGTTTCGTTTTTTTAACGCTTTTTTTTGGATAGATAGATCTATGGTGAGAGGACCATTCCGCCAATTAGTTGAACAATTTTATCGGGTGGGGCAACTCAAAGTGAAAATAAAAACGAAAACCTGAAAATATTGTGTGACTTTTTGACGGGTTGACTGAATTGACTGTTGATGGGTTATTTTTGTGTGTGATGTAGATAAGGCACAACTCTGAGTGGAGCGGGGGGTGGCGGGGGAGGGCTTTGGAGTGCTAATTATGAGTTTGATGACATGCAAAGTGTGTGTGTGTGGGTGTGGGTGTGCGTGGAGTGGAGTGGAGTGGGGACAGAGGGGAAGTCGATACAAATAAGGCTGAATGAGGGAGCTGAATGAGTTGAGTGCCCAATGCGCTGATTGACTGCCCGGACGAGCAGCGTGTTCTTCTTGTTGTTGTTGTTGCTGATGATGGCTGAGTATAAGCCGCTCGCCGAGTGTACGACTGTGTGTGTGTGTGTGCGTGGTTGTGCTTTGAAGTGTGTACAGCGACTTAATGGCACTCGAACACTTTTCGGCATGTCATAAAGAACAAACACACATAAATACACACACACACGCACACACACATACAGGCACACACATACAGGCACACATACAGGCACACCCACACACACACAGTCAGTCAGGCAGTTACACACAATAAGAGCAGCAGCGGCTTCAGTTCAGCTCACAGATTGTTGTGGCTGCTCTCGAGTGCTCTACAAAACGCATGAACTGAGTGGCCAATGGCTGTGCCCCATGGGGGTGCAGGGAGCGGGGGGTGTGGCAACCACTGAGCCACCGCACAACATCCCATACTAACTCACACACATACTTTTAACTATTGCAATATGTGCGAGCGATGGTTGCCGCAATTATTACAATTAAACAACTAAATTAAATTTTAGGCATATTAATTGAATTTTAATTGTCTGGCATGCACAACAAAAGGGGTGGTCAATGGGTGAATTGGGTTAAAATTTCATTGTTTGGTTTTGCACAAATATTCTGAATAATTACAATAATTAACAAATCAATTTGATGGTCTATGAAGTGTGCCAAAAGGGCGAGACAGGTGTGAGAGAAAGGGAGAGTTAGTTGATGCATAAATAGAGAGAGAGAGAGGTGTGCATAAATAGAGAGATAGCTACAGTGTCTGCACTATATATATATGTATGTATATATGTATATATATATATGTATATGGTATATAGAATATGTGGTAGATAGCAAGAGTGGGTAGCAGTTTGAGTATAGTTAGAGTAGTTTGTTTTGTAGCTGTTTATGGAAATTGCATACTCATTGAGAGGCGTGAATACCAAACCACTTTGGGTGTGGCTTCTACAAGTTGTTGTTGTAGTTAGAGTTGTAGTTATAGTTGCAGTTGTTGTTGTTGTTATTATTGTTGTTGTAGTGGTGGTTATGAAGGGGAGGTTTTGTGGATGACAAGAACAAAGTTATGTTTGGAAATTGAAAACGTGTGTTAAATAGTTTCAGTTTCATGTTGCGAAAATTAATGTTAAACACGAATTTAGAGTTGTGTCGTCGAAGAATTTTGTACTTGAATTGTTTCGAATGAAAATGAACTGAATTATTTCTTGAATTTCAATCGAACATTATCTGCACATGAGTCTCGTTGTTCAATTGATGGAAGAATGATGCGAAATTAAAATGAATTCCGTACAATGAGTTATGATTTGTGGTGGGTATGGCATATAATATATTGTACACTCGCATCATATGCACGACTTTACTCAATTCATTTGTTTGCATTAACAAAATCAATGTGTAAATTTTATACAGCGCGTGTCGAGGCAACAACAAAGCAAAGAATTAAAAAAATACCGCATAAAGCTAATTAACCATTTTTAATTAAACTCATTCGAAACAAATCGAAAAGAAATGCCTAGCTGGGGTGAAACACACGCACACGCATACACACACACACACATATGCACACACACTCACACACATACAACATATTTACACACACTGGGATAACATAAACAAAAGGGGGGACACGCTTATAATATGTTTGCATTAATTTGAATTATTTGCACGGTGAAAAATCAACAGTACGAATCGAAAGAAAAAACCAATACATGAATACATGGCGTATGCGTAATGTTCGAGTTGTTAATTATTGCTAGAGGCTTTTGTATTGTTATTAAAATTAATATGAATAGTTCGGAATGCAGTTGTATATGTACCTGGGTGGCATTGTGCCCATCATTTTGTTGGCTCTTTTTTCTTTCACTCGTCGCTTATTTGTTTAACAATTTCCCTCTCACTCTTTCTTTCTTTCTTTCTCTCTCTTTGCTTAATTAATATTATGATTATTTTTCATATTTTTTCTCGTTTGTTTACTTTGTTTTTTTTTTGGGTGTGTTCGACGCTTTGGTGAATGTCGCATGTGCCCGAAGTTGTTTTTTGATTTTCGTTTCTTTTTTTTGTTTTTTATTTTGGGTTCTTTTTTCGGGTAGTTGCGCAACAAAAACAACACACACACACATACAGCACAAGTGCCCTCAATGAATAATTGACATTTTAAGGACACGCGCTGCACACCTAAACGAACATAATTTGCGTAAATCTGTGTGAAAAGGGGGAAGGGAAGCGAGGAATACATATAGAGAAAATCGTTTAAATATATATAGACAGAAATGTGTAAAAACATAAAAAAAAAACATAGTTTATTTTGTGTAAAATGCAGTTTATTTGCGCCATCAATTAGGGAACAAACACAAAACAAATACGGAAAAAACCAAAACGCACATCGGCGCTAATGCCAGACGAGTGCAAATACTATATAGGTATATATATATTTATATATATAAAATAAATTAAAATTAAATTATTTGCGTGTGTAAATTAAAAAGAACTGCGAGGATTCTTTTGTGGTGCGCAAATTAAATATGCATTTGCCAAAAAATATGACTATGTTATTGTTGTTGTTGTTGTTTGTTGTTCTTGTTGTTGTTGTACTGGTTATTGTTGTTGTTGTTGTTGTTGTTATTCGGGTTCGTTGTTTGTTTGCTTGTCCAGCTAAATGCTAATACTTTATGGCGGACATTTTGCGGCATGCAAATTAAATGACGCATAATGAGCTCAACTGCACTGCAAGAAAAACAACAGTTTGTTGCAGTTGTTGTTGCCGCTGTTGTTGTTGTTGCAGCTGCTGTTCATTATGTGTTCATTTGGCCTGCATGACTGCCCCCTTGTGTGTGTGTTTTTAACTGTTTTCTTTTTTTTTTCAGCTACATACTCGAGCAGCAATTGGCGCAGTGTGGCCTCATCCTCGCCATGACATCTCAATCTTGACTCGCGGTCACGATCATCTCGACTCTGGTGACGCTGTCGCTTCGGGGCATAGCTGAAGGAATGACGATAGAAACGGCCGTTGTTTATATTCTCACCTTGATAGGCGTCTGTCGAGCAAGTGATAAATACAGTTAGCTATACTATATAGTATATATGTAGATAAGGCTCTACTCACCTTCGGGTCGCAGGCGCACTGGCGCCGTGGTCAGCTTGATTTGTGTTGTTGACGTTGTTGCGGGCGGAGTCTTACGTCGACCACCAAAAACATAATCGTAAGAATCTTCGCTCAAATTGGACACTGAGAGAGCGTTGGGGAAGGGGGTAGAACAATGAGCAATCTCATAAGCATGGTTATTCTTGTATCATGTAGAGTAGTGTATCGTAGTATAAGCAGTATAATTTTTACGTTTACCACTTACTTAGAACACAAGACTGCACTTAAGAGCACAAATAGGGTTATGTTTCAAATCGACAAAATAGTGAAATAAAGAAGAAGACAAACAAAGAAGAGAAGTGCAAAAAGTTTGCACAATAATTTCAAGCAAATAAAACAAAATATAAATAGAAAATTTCAATTAGAACTAAGCTTTCTGTTTCTGTTTCAGTTTCGATTCTTGTTTTGGATTGTTGTAGTTGTTGTAGTTGTAGTAGTAGTAGTTGTTGTTGTTGTTGAAGGTTGAAGTTGTTGCAGCTTCTTTATACTCACTCTACATGAGAAGAAGATTTGATTCAATTGAATTTGCAAAATGATCAGATCATTTTCATATTTAGAAGATTTGTTTTGTGTTTTTGTCCCGGAATGTAGAAGAAGAAGAGAGCACAAAATTGTTGTAGTTTGTTAGCATTTTGTTTTTTTTTTTTTTTTATTTTTGTTTTGGTTTTTTGACAACGAACGGCACAAAGGTAAGTGAAGTGGAAAGAGCAAAAAACGCAACTCTGGCAAAACGTTCAAAAAATGTTTACAAAGCAGCTGCGAATTACATGTTTTCTCTGCTTGTTTGTTTGTTTTTTTTGTTTTTTTGTTTTTGGTTTTTCTAATAAACGTTTTCGAAAAAAACAACACACACACAACGGCAGCAGGAGCATCAAAATAGTAGTAGAGCACAGAGCTAAAAATGCTACTTGAAAAAAGTTCTTTGGGCAAATTTACAAATAAAAAATGTTTTTTTTTTTGTTTGATAGTCAAAAGTTGCAAATACAAAGAGCAAGCAGGAGAAAGAGAGGGAGGTAGAGCAGACACAGAGAGAGAGAGAGAGAGAGAGAGCGAGTAGGGTGGGAGAGAGAGCGACATATAATTAATGGACGACTGTTTGACTGATTGGTATTATTTTAAGGGGAATTCGATTGATTGATTGATTGATTGTCGGATGGAGTGCTGCGACGCAGCTGAAAAATGCTAAACAAAGGTAACAAAACTTTCGTGTTCGCTGTGTGTGAGTGAGTGAGTGAGAGAAAGAGAGCAAGTGTTTGTGTGTGTGTGTGGGTAAACCAAAAACGAAAAGTCTCGTGTGCAGTTGCGTGTAACTGTGATTGGGTTCAAATCAAAACATACACGTATGAAACAGTGTAAAATACAACGGCAAACAAAGCAAACAAAATCAACGAGCTACACATCGATATAAAGTGGCAATAAAATCGAGATGGAAACAGAGAAAGAGAGAGAGAGGGAGAGAGGGAGAGAGGGAGAGGAGGAAGGTAAGCAAAAGGAAACAAAAGAAGTTACAATAGTACAGTTAGTAGAACGCTCTATAGAGCAATAGATTGAACTGAACAAATACGGCAAATACACAACAACAACACAAATAGAACTGGAGAACTGGATAACTGGATAACTGTAGAACAATTGCAACTATATAAATGTAGTTTGATTGTTTCGGCACCTGGAAATACGCTCAACGGCTGAAGCACTTGGGTGGAACGCAACGGCGGTGGTAGCGGTGGCAGCTGTCCAAACGGATCTTGCTCGTTTGAAATGGAAGACGTTGGCGGCGAGATCATCGATATATCACCATTGGTCGCCATTTCATTACTGTGGCCAGCTGCAAGAGATACGATATATGTGGTATACGATATACATACATTCGTGTGTGTGTGTATATTTCAAATGTGTTACAAAGCATTTCAGTATTTTTAGTATTTTATTTTTTTGCACACACACACACACGCGGCACAAAGCGCCCAAAGGTAAAAATGTGTTGTGGCGCCATATTTCGCACATACATAAATTGTGTGGCAAGTTCAGGTGGGATGGGGCAGCTGCAAGGTACGCATGCATGAGTGCATAGGCAAAGCTTTTAGCCCACTAACACACACACGCACGCTCTCCTGCCCCAGCAAAGGATTGGAAGCCGCAGGAGCATTGAAGCAAGCAGCCGCATATGCGGCTCCTTCTTCTTCTTCTTCTTATGTTTGGCTTAGTTCCAGGAACGGGCCAGCCAGCCTCGTCTTGGGTCGCTTCCCTGAACTGGGACTACGACTGGGACCGGGACTGGGACTGGGACTGGGACCGGGACTGGGTTTTTGGGCTTGGATATTCGGGCACGTTGCGTGCCTTTGCATAAAATAGATTTCATTTTGATTCGCTTGAGCAGCAACACAAGAGCACAAGCGAAAAGAAAACATACAGCGAGACGCAGCAGAAGATGCCCTGGAAAATGTTACCTGCAGAGGAGTTTAGTTTGGAGAACAGGTAGCAAATTAAAAGGCATATCCTGTAGAATATAAATATATGATAGAGAGAGTGAGAGAGGGAGAGAGAGTGAGGGCAGGCAGAGTGCCAAATCGCCAGCATCTGTTATCAAATTCTGCCACACGGTAATAATATCAATACCCGCTATACCCTTTCCCCTACAGCACACACACACGGCACACACACACACGGCACAATTTGCATTGCTTTCAACTTTCGTTGGGCTTGGCTCGTTTTCGTTAGCGTTCTTTTTTTTGGCCAGTTTTTTTAGCTGGGCTTAAAAAATGCCTCGCTAGCTGCGATAAATGTGCCCCATAGTCAGCTTCTTGCTGTGGTTTTCCCATGGATTCCGCAGGCCATCACTTGAGCCTTTACACACGCACACACACACACACACACACAAGCAACACGTGCAGCTTGCTGTACCGTTTGGTATTTTGAATTTTTATTATTTGCAATTTGCGTTAATGTTGTGGAAAAAAGCATGTGGCTGTTATGGCTGCTGCTGGCTTTGGCCATAAGCATTACGTGTGTATGTCTGCGTGTGTGTGTGACGAGGGTGTGTGCGTGTGTGTGTGTCTCTTTCTATGGCATATTGAATGGCCATTTGTGCCACAGTCACACACACAGGCACACACTAATGACCTTTTCATGGCCGACTGTCGATGAATGTAAGAAATGTGGGCAAATTATGGAAGGATCAGGCAGCTATATCCCCGACCAATCTGCCCCCCCTTCCCCCTTGGCAGTTGTCGTTATTGACAAAATGATTTGTAAACATTTTGCGCGTCATTAGCTGCAGTCATTGGCGAACGCCTGAAAACTCCGCAATGCCATTTTCAGCATTTTCACATTTAACAGATTAAAATCGTTTCCTCTCCCTCCCCCTCTCTTCTTTCCTTGCACTCCTGCTCCCCTAGGATTACCTGTACAAGTTCTTTTGCTGACACTGCAACTGCTTCCGGCTTCAATTGTATCAATGGCCAGGAAGATTCACCGAGCAACTTGAAGTCAAGCCGGAACGACCGAGGAGCCACTGTCAACGTGAAGAGTTGCCTCAATCTCCACATGTGGCATGCAAATATTTGCTTAAATTTGTGCTGAGGTTAAATTTTATCTCCCCCTCTCTCTTCCCCTCACCCCATCTCCTTCTCTCTCTCTTTCTCTATCTTTCTCTGCTTTTTTGTTTATTTTGCCTCTGCTGACAGACATTCAATGGGCTGTGTGATGCTTCAGTCTGGCCAGCTGCATGCCTCACTGGACTCCCTCGATGCTCGTCTAACCCCTCCCCCTGCTGCCCTTGCTGGCTCGTGTCCCTTGCTGCATTATCTCGCTGTGCATGCTGGCCCAGCTGACATAGAAAAATAGTTGTGGAAAGCGGCGACAGCGCTGCGTTTTGACTGCATGCCAAGGCCTCGACAGCGCAGCTGATGACGCAAGCACTTCAACCGTCTCTCTCTGTATGTGTGTGTGTGTGTGTGTGTGTGCACTCGTGCAAGTGTGTGCATTGAGCAGTAAGTCATTCGTGAGTGTATGTGACTTTGAGGCTTGGCCAGCATTGACAAAAGTTCTCGGCATGCTGCATGCTGCATGCAGCAGCTCGCTGCCTTCGCAAGCAGTTATGAAAAGTGGCCTGCTGGCCCTGCACCTCCCCCACCCCCACCCCCACTCTAAGTCCTGCGCTCCATGTTGGTTTTTAATAATTGAATATTATGCAATCAATGTGTGTGCGAGTGTGATGGTGTGTGTGTGTGTGTGGCAGAGTGCCTGCGTTGACTGGGGGCGCATATTTCATTGCATACTTTTAGGCATTGCAACGAGCTTATTTGTATTATTTATATTAGATTTATGCGCTTTCAAACAATCGGGTGAGTGTGTGTGTGTGTGTGTAGAGTGCTTTGTGTGTGTGGCCTGACCCTAGCTCAACGCAACTCCCTATCGACTGGCAACGCCCCTTTGCATAGCTTTTGTTGCTTCCACTTGCCAGGGTATGCTGTGTGTGTGCTGCAAGTTGAATATTCAATTAAATTTTGAATATTCGCATTCAATTTCGTTGATTACAAGTAAATCTAACGCCTTACTCAGCTTAAGACTGCCCTTTTATAGGGTATTCTGGCAGCTAACTCTGCCTTTCCCAGGCACCCCCCTCCCCCCTTGAGAGTTTATGAAATTCCTGGCAAGCACTCGCTGTGCCATAAATAGCATTCACTTCTTCATTCAACACAAATTACGATGAATAACTTGCGAAGAGTTTTAACTTCTTCGCCGAGGCATTGCTTAACTTCGGCTGCTCTAACTTCCTCTTGCTCTTGCTGTTGCCTGCACTGACAGTTCATTTTATTAGCTTAATTCTTGATTTGTCTACAAACTTCTGCACTGCACTCTGCCCCCCCTCCCCACCGTCTAACCCGCTCTCTCTCTCTCCCTTTCTTACTCTTTCGCTCGTGCTGACAGTCTCCAATCAAATTAGCAAGTAAAATTGAAAACTGATTTATTCATGAGCGCAACTAACCATTTTTTGAGATAAGAATAATTTAAAATTCAATTAACTAACACCCCCGCACACTCACACACACACGCACATTTACAGCAAGTGAGTGAGAGAGAGGGGGGGGGCCCAACACACATTAGCAGTCGGAAACAAAAGGAAAAGTTCCGCTGCTTGAGTTTTTGGTGGTTTGAGTTTGTTACGTACTTTACATTGTCTTAGAGGGGATGAGAATGAAAGACAGGGGGCAGGGATGGGAAGGCGTAGCGTTTGCATTCACAGCAATTTGATTGTGAATCGATTTGAATGTTGTTGCTGAATCAATTGCGGCAATGCGAGCTCAGCTCACGGGCTCAGCTTTTGTCTTGAGCGTTTGTCACTAAATGCCGTTGATTAAATGCAACAAAAGGCGCACACAGACAGCTGCACACACACACACACAGGTATACAAAGAGAAGCACCTGCATTGAATGCAACCACAGCTCTATTAGTTGTGTGTGTGTGTGCGGGTGTTATGTGTGTTCATTAATAGGCTTTTGTATTTGTTAACCACAAAAATGATTGCTGCTCAAATGCACTTGAATGTGCCATTGTTGCAGTTGTTGCAGTTGTTGCAGTTGTTGCTGTTGTTTCAGTTATTGCTGTTGCAGCTACTGCCATGTGGGAGCTTGCCCCCAAACCGCAAAATCCTTTATTATTTCGTCGCTCGGTCGGCTTAAGCCAGCAAAACGCATGCTATATAAATTTAATACAGTTTGCAGTTGAACTCGTTGCCCGAACAAACAATGATTGCAAGTGCCAGTCAGCAAGGCAGCGAGAGGAGTGAGAGAAGAGGGAGTGGAAGAGAGGTGAAGAGGGTGCCAGAGCAGGGCACACCAAAAGGAGGCAGCAATGTAAGCACGTGTCTGTCGGCGACACTTGACAATCAGCACTCAAAACAGATGGAAACACACGCACACACAGATCGAGCAGAGTGAAAGAAAGGGGCAGAGAGAGAGGAAGGCAGAGAGGGAGGGAGAAGAGAGACTGGTAGACAGAGTTCTCCAGTGAAGATGAAGGTTTGTGCTCTGTTTGGCTCTGGCAAAAGTGAATTGGTTTTCGACATCGACGCCGTCATTGTCATTCTTTTGGTCTGGCTGGCGAGTCAGACTCTGTTTGGGACTGTCTGCCTGTCTGCCTGCCTGCTTGTTGCTGCCTCGCCAGTTTCTCTATTGCCTGAGCTCTGCCACGTATTGGCACTGTGGACAGCTGTTAAAACACACACACACACACACACATGTAGGCAGCTGTTGTCATTACAGTTTTTCTCACTTTTTCTCTCCTTCTCCCTCCTCTCATTCTGTTTTTTTTTTTCGACCAAAGTTTGCACGTATTATCGTTGGTGTTTATTTGTCAACATGAGCGTATTTTTAAAGTCACCCACTCACTCATTATGTGCTGCACAGCACATGCAGCATGCGATTAATGCACGCGCGCTCTTCTCGCCTGAAAGTTGGCAACGTTGGCAGCGCTGCCAACGTTGCCAATTGCAGTCAACAAAGTTAAATCGATCGTTACGTCGCGTCGCTTTATCAGGCCATTTAGTCACAACGAGCCGAGTCGCTTTACACATTATTAAAATTACTTGACTACTTAAGTGCTTGTTGTTGTTGCAGTGCACGCACTTAAAGTAAGTTTAATGCGGCAAACGCACGTTACGTATACGACATGTTTGACGATCGGGCAACACACTATTCGAGTAGAGAGTGCTCTCTCAAATTTCGCAGCACATTGAGCATAAACTACTTAAGATTAATGTCAACTTCAACTCAAAGAACTTTAAAATCATTGACCAATTAGAAGTTCAAAGTTGATCAACTACGATATATGTATAGTATATTTATATTCCAGTTGACCAACACTCTCTGCTTACTCACAGGTTATTTCCTGCTTTTTATTAAGTCCACACACAAGGTATGTATGGTATTTATTATACGAATATAATCTGTACTTACCGTTATACATAGGAAAGCCATTTCGTTGCCAGTCCAGGGCCAAAGCAGTGAGTTATCATGCGTTGCTGCTGCTACTGCTGCTGCTGCTGCTGATGATGATGATGGCGTTGGTGATGGCGATGATAAGAAGGCGACGCGTGCAAGTAGCCACAGCCAGTGCAAGTGAGCGAGTGAGAGGCAGAGGAAATTTTCAGGCTGAGTTCCTCTAATGCCGCTTTGTGCCAGTCGAATCCAATTTCAGCTGCGCAACTCGTATAAACTTCACTTTTAGCAGCAAAAAAATAGAGTAGCACACGCACACACTTGCACAAACATACACTTGCACACACACACACTCTGAGAGAGCGACACTGCGATAGTGGCAGAGTGTGCACACTTTCAGGCGCGCCTTTTGCAGTTGGCAAATGATAAAAACTGGCAACGCACTGCTAGAAAATATGCATTTTTAATGCCATAAATTAGTTTTTCCTTCTGCCGTTCCGTTAGTAGTAGCTGCAAAAGAGAAAGAGAGAGAGAGAGAGAGAGCACGATTAGAGTGGCTTGCAATGTGCTGCATGGAGTGTCGAAAGCTGTAAAAAAAAAATGAAAACATAGTGAAAAACTCGAGTGAAATGCGCTCGTTCTAAATGCATTTTGTAAATTACCCAAGGAGCTTATCATAGTTATAAACTAATACAAATATTGCAGAATTCCATTAGTGGCGAGCAGCAGCTGCCACACTCGCAAGGTGCAACTAATTTCATATGCGGAATGATATTTTTGTAATAACTAATTGAAATGCAGTTTGCAGTTGGTTATTCTAGCAGTTTATTACGTGCATACATAACGACTCAGCTGCAATAGCAGCATAAAACAATAGATAAACAGAGAGAGAGAGAGGGAGAGAGAGAGAGAGAGAGAGAGAGAGAGAGAAAGGAGTTTAGATCTTGATATGTTAATAACTAGAAAAGCGCAAACTTCATCCTCTATCACAGTTCAGTTGCACTCATAAATTCCATTCTGTGACAAGATTTTGATGGCATTTTCCATCATATTCCCCCAAATTAAATGCACTATCTAAAAGATATTCCTCTACAGCTTCCGGCAATGGGAGTTTCCAATGAGATTTCAGCTTGTCAAGCTGACGCTGAAAAAAAGGCCAAACCAGGCTGACTGCCAGCTCATTTTGCATGCAGACAGAATCCGCTTTCTTATGCCACTTGGCCGTGCTCTCAGACTCGGCAACTCCCAAATCCAATCATAAAAATTGCATAAAAAACTATTTGGACTTGCTGAAAATGAGCAGAGATGCAACATCGAAAGATTCTGGACCGGAACTCTGAGTTAGCGACTGTAAACTGAAAGCTGAAAACTGAAAACTGCAAAATGCCGCTTAAAAATTCATGAGTGTGAAAAGCCGCAGCGAGTGTGAAGGAAAACACAGACAGAGAGAGAGAGAGAGAGAGAAAGAGGTAAAGTTGCCGCAACTTTCGGCAACCAAACAAAAATCATAACAGACTCTGACTCAAGGGATGCACGAGGAGAAGAGCACTGCAAGTACAGTTGAAGCTGGCGAGGATTGTGTGGGTGACTCACTTCACCTGCTGCTGCTGCTGCTGCTGCTGCTACCACTGTAGACAGTGTGAATGAATGTTTATTGAAAGACAACGTACTGGCTCAGGCCAAAACAGAACAGAACAGTACAAAACAGACCGGAGCAGCTCGCGACCAAAAGGGAAATACGTGAAATGTCAGAGAATCAGAGCCGAGAGCTGCTCATATGCATAGGCAGTGCCATAAATATGGAACCGCCTGCAGTGTCAAGAGAGAATGGGGGGAAAAACAAAAGAAGAGAGAGAGAGAGGGGGGACTTTTGCTTTTCATTCATACGAAATTACCTGCGGCCAAGAGGCGTAATGCCAGTTGGACTGCAAAATCCACTTAGGAAGTTGATACAATCAGTTTACTCTCTGACGAGCTGCCTGGCCTGACCAGAGACTGCACCGGGCTGGGCATGTGGATGGATTCATTAAAACGAATTGCTCTGAGTTTTACGGCCCATCCAGCCTGCCAGCCTGCCTGCCTTGTGCTGCTGCTGACCAGGCCAAATAGTCCGAGTGCGCTCGAGTTCGCCAGGGAATGACTGCGACTACTACAACAACAACAACTTCGACTACGATATATGTATATGTGTGTATGTGTATGTGTCTATATATGCAGTTTTTTGGTTTCTGTTTTGGGACTCATTGACGTGCGGTGCCATCTACGAGGAGCACCCAATATGCCCAGGGAGGGAGAGGATGCTGGCTGCTGCTTGATACGGCTACTGCTGCAATTGTGGCTGGGGAGATGGCGGTAGGGGGGTAGGGGGGATAACTGGAGTGGAGATTGGGCCTGCCCCTGGTGCCTTGGTTTTGTTTTGCGCCGCAAAGTATGCAACGGCTGCTGGTTTTGTGCACGGAAACAAACAAATGAATTAGCCTGCGCTTGTCCCCCTCCCCGTCTCTCCCTCCTGCTCTATCTCTGTCTCCCTCTCTGTCTGTCTGTCTGTGTCTCTATCTGCTGCTTGTTTGTTTGTTTATTGGTTGTGCCCGGGCTTATTTGGTCGAAAACTTTTGCAACTGGCCACAAGTCGAAAACGCATTAAAACTGTAAATTAACCGGAGTATCGTGCAGATCGGATAGCAGATTGTCCTGCCCACACGCACCACAAAACACGTCTCCAACTTCCCTCCGCACCCCCCTCTCTTGCACCCTTCTTTGATTAGCCACACGACTGCACTTAAAGCGCGCCTAATTAGAAACGACTGTGGCACACGTTGGGCGCCAATTGTGGCAAGCGTGGCATAAGCCGCAGCAGACGCTTGCTTTGTATGCATCACAGCCTCGTTTCGTTTTCGAGTTCTGCCAGCTCTCCCAGATTTTCCTCTTTCTTCGTCTTTAGTGCGAAAGCTGTTAATTATTTATATTTTACATTTAATGCGCAGCTTAGGCGAGCACCCTCTGCCCACACACACACCCGCACAGCCAGCTAAGTATTCATATTCACATTCATTTTCATATTCATATGCTGGCCATATCTGAAGCTTTGCGCTTTGAGTCGCTCTAGTTGTTTGAAGTGGGCGCCCGGGCAACACTTCCGCATCAGCATCGGGCAGAGGCAGAGGCAGTGGGGGAGGGAAGGCTGCTGCTGGGGCTGCTGTTATGTACAAAAAGGCATAAAACATACATTCCCCACACACACACACACACTGGAGATTTACATACATGCATATTGTGCTTACGCATACAACGGAGCAAACAAACAAACCCAAAGAGTCTCGTCTAGAGCCGAGAGTGAAGTCGCCATGAACTAAACTCAACTGCGACTACACTCACACTAACACACACACTCGCACACACACCCTACTCCTACTCCAGGCGGGAGCCAGCTCGGCTCGCTCCATGTCCATGTAACATGTTAATGAACTGCGCCAACTGTGTTTGCACAGAACTTAGTGTAATGTAATCCAAAGGCAACCAGGCATCGGGGAGGCAGCAGCAGCAGCAGCAGCATGATGAAGCGAAACGGGGTACGGCATAAGGCATAACCAGCACACACACACAGAGACAGACACACACATGCTCGGCCACAGAAACGCGTAGGCACACCTCAACGCCCCAATGTGTCGAATGTTACGCCAAGGAGTAACTTTGACATTTAGCATTCAAGGCTTATGAGTGCCACAAACACAGGGCACATGGGGAGCCTGGGGAGGTCAATGGAGGAGAAGATGCAGAACGTAGAAGGCTGAAGGCAGCAGCAACGATGGGGGAGGGAGGGGGGGGGTGTTCAAATGGAGGCTGACACTGAGGCCGGCAACTGCGAAACCGCCTGGGCAATTGCCTTATGGTTATTTTCATAGCCCTGGCCTGGCCACAAACTGCGAGCCAAGTGTGACATGTGTTGCAACAAAAACGAGAGCGCAGAAAATACAGAAAAAAGGCAAAGAAAATAGTGAGCAGAAGGGAGGGAGCGAGAGAGAGAGAGAGAGGGGCCTGCAGACAACCTGCAAACAGTTGGGGATTTTTAGTAGTGACATCCTCGCTTATGGGCCCAGGCCGGCGTGAGCGTTAAATGGCAGCTACAGCTGGGAAATAAAATGTTGTTGATACGCAAGGATTGCAGAGGGAAGAGGGAAGAGGAAAGAGGGAAAAGGGAAGGCACATTCTCTTTACACAGTTTTTCAAGCCTAAGAAATTAATTAAAAAGCCGCTTAAGGTTTTAATTTATGGAAAATCTTTAACAAGTCAAAGCTTAAAACTTGTTCAAACTGCTTCTCGAGCAACTCAATCAATTAGTTATGCAAATCGCTTGAGCAACCGAAATTACTTGATGCAATAATAAGTAATACGTGTTAGTTCCCAATTGGCTTAGATTGCCCCAAACGGTCACTCTGGCAACGCCTCTTCAGCATTGCTCGAGTGGACACTCCACGTAGTAGTAGCTGTATTCAAGTATTCAATCGATTGTCAATTTACCTCCACTCTTTCCCTCTTCATATTCTTCCTCTTTGCAAAATTTATGCAACAAAAATGCAACAGAAAAGTCTTTGGCAAGTTGGCGAGCTGAGCATGCAAATCAACTGACAGTTTGACGTCATAATTATTCATATTGTTGGCCAAAAGACGATAAGGAAACGAGGGAAAGAGCAGGTAGAGAGTGGAGTGGAGTGAAGTGAGGTGGGGGCAAGGCAAAGACAAGTGCCGAGCACTTGCAGCAGTGTCATATTAATTTAGTCAAGTGGCCACTTAAATTTTGCCAGCGACAACAACAAAGACAATGACAACGATGATGTTGAAACGGAGACAGATAGGAGAGAGAGCCAGAAGGGGGAGAGCTCCCCTCAGTTGGACGTGCAAATGGCAGTCGTTGGCAGTCTGTATATGTGTCTGTGTCTGTGTGTGTGTGCGATTTGCATAACTGCAAGGATATTAGTTGGCTAAAATGTCAGCGACTTTTGTCAGTCCGTGCACAGGGCGCGCCCCGTGAAGTATGCAAAGCCAAAGGGAAGGCAAGCATTTGGGGGCAAGCTAAGGCAAGGGAGGTGGCAGCACAGTGGGCTGGGGGAGGGCCAACGCCCACGCACGCCTAATGATTACAAATTGCTGGCGGCATTTTAATAACCGCGCGACCGCAAAACAATAAATAAAAATCACACAATAAACAAAAGGCGCACAAAGGCAGCGCGCGTAATGAAAAAGCGGCGGGATAAAGCCAACAACAGCAGCAGCGGCAGTAGGAGCAGCCGCTAAGCGGCTAAATCGTCTAAATGCGGCTAAATGCGGCTTAAATGCATTGCTGCGATTAATATTAATTTCATGCAGTGCAGCGCACAGCGCACAGTTGGAGGCCATCCAACTTGCCATGTTGCATGCTGCAACAAAGTCGACAAGTCAATGCGGAAAAACGCCGCTGCTGCCGGCGGCGCTTGTGGCTGCCGCTGATGAAGATGAAGTTGAGGCTGCCACAAGCAGAAGCCGACAAGATGATGACGCTGACAATGGCGCACATCATGCGCATCATTAGCCAGCGTACCATAGACAGTTCCGGAGCCAGCGCCAAGTCCTAGGCTTTATATTGCCTCTCCTCCTGCGTCTACCCCTGCCTCCCCCTTCCCCCTATCCTCTTAACCAACCATTCCCCCTAGGGTGCCGTTAGATAGAACGTCACTCAGCCTGACAGTAATGTTTGCTTGTGGTCTCCGGGGTGCACCGACGCCCCTCCTCCCCCTGCCACACGACTTCATGTGCGCCGCTGTGCGTTGCAATTGCAATAATTTCGCATGCCACATAAGCCACAGATTGAATTTCGCGCCCCATTTTTGCCAACAACAGCAGCCGACATTAGCAGTTGCAGCAGCAGCAGCAGCAACAGCAACATTTGCACCACGCTATTTGTTTCTATACTCATTAAAGTGTGCATGAGGGAGGGTATGTGAAGCATGCAGCAGACACAGTGGTCTTGCAATGCTCACCAAGTAAATATTTGAAGAATAACTGTTTAAAGTTTCGAGCGAGAAAGACTTTACATAAATATTTAACTGTCAAGCTTGATTTTATATATTCTTTATTCTGTCCGATTCATACGAGTTTTCTTTGGAACAACATTTTGATTTTCTCTTTAGACTTCTTATAAATTTGGCATTTAAATTTGATCAACTTACAAACATTTAATTGTCAATTTAAACTTATCATTCACTAAACAAAACAATAGACTAACTCTGAAGTAGTTTATGGCGTAAACCGTGATTAAATACCTTATAACATAGGTTTGACCTTTGTTTTTTTATCATTTGATAGTTTTGTACCTTTATCCAACGTGAATCACACTGAGATTCTAAGGATTTCCGTTCTACAAACATATTTTAACTAAAAGCCTTTTGTTTACCCTTCAAATAGATAAAGCAACTCAAAACTAGTACATTAATCCATATTGAAACAGTTTTCAAGTTAAATAAAAACAGAATCAAATGTATTCTCAATTTAACAACCCATTTTGCAGGGTATGCTACAGCCTAGTGCACGTGAGTGGAGCGTTCTTTACTTGTTTCACATTCCATTTGCGATTTCCACTTCAAATTTCATCCGATCGCTAATTGGTGTCTATGGGAGAATGTAAACCTGAGCAGCGGCATCACAAATTAATAGGTAAAGGTCCCAAAAAGCTGATACGACTCGGCAACATTACTAATTTGCGGCATTTCGACTGAAATGCAAACAGCACACACACGCGCGAAAGGGCGAAAGATAACCAGAGAGAGAGAGAGAGAGAGAGAGAGAGAGAGAGAGAGAGAGAGAGAGAGAGAGAGAGAGACACACACACACTTTTCACATTTCCAGTTTTACACATTTGCATATTCATGTTCATTTGAATTTTCATCAGGAACGCTCGCTACCTTTTGATGAAAACTATCAAATTCATGGGGATAATTAACAAAAGCAGCTCCAGCAACAACAACAACAACAACGATACAGTACCCTCGAACTGCTTGTTTCCCCCTCACCCCTTGGCATTCTTTGCCCCAATGTGGTCCCTACAGTCTGACGTACATTTTTGTACATGTGGCCCAAAAATAGATATTTAATTTGACTTTTAGCGGTTAACGCTGATGGGGATTCCTCCCAGTCTTTCTACCTTCCCCCCTTACCACTTGCTGGGTTTCAGTTACAGTTGCGGTTTAAAGTTTTGATCCAGGCAAAGAAATATGATGGTACGCTATAAATTAGAGAGCAGGTTAATGCGGTGCCAGCTCAAGTTGAAGTTTAAGTTTCTTGATTGATTGACAGAAAGAGGCAGGCAGTGCAAGTGGTGTGTGTCTCAAATTGCGTGACAAGTGGCAAAAAGTAAAGCAAAAAAGCCTCAACAAGAAGAAGACGGAACACAGCACAAGTGTAATTGACTGTAAAGTAAAGTATTATATCATATTAATTGAAGTTTAGGCAATGGCATTTGCTGATTCTAGCAAAAGAAATTGATATGGTAGATTAAACGATTAAATATCAAATATCGCTAACTGGAAAACACTCTAGCTATAAATGGGCAATCTATATGATTGTGCTAAATATAATAGTCACTACTTGACGCAACACCCGAGGGAATTTTAAAATAAACTTGGGTTATTCCCACTTGAAACTGATTCCACATCTTACTTCCATTCGCCTTAATTCATTAACATTTTATGACAATCTCCGACAAGACATGAACTTGATATCAATTGATTTGCCATACTCAATTCGTATTATATAGATTTCCATTGATTTGCCACACTCGATACGTATTATAGCATTCAAATGCATTCGAACTCCCCCGCTCAGAGTGAGAAATGGTAAAGTTGAATGCATTAATATATTGGCTGATGATCGATTTGACTATAAATTTTATGGAATGTGTTTAGTCGCGTGGAAGTGCCATAAAAATCATAAACAGCAAATTGCCAGTAACAATAAATGTAGCAGCAAAATGATTGCAACAGGGAACAACAACAACAGCAACAGCAACAGGAACAATGTGTGCGCAAAAAGTGAAAATGAATGAATGAACGTCGACAGCAGCAGCAACAGCAACAAATGCAACAACAACCGCAGTTAATAAATAACAAAATAATCACAATAAATAAATAGCATGCGAATCGGTGCTGGCAGCAATAACAACAACAACAACAACAACTGCAACAACAACACTGCAGCACATGTTTATGGAGAGAGGTGAGCAACATCAACGTTGCTGTTGTTGTTCTTCTTCTTGTTGTTGTTGCTTGAGTTTTTCGATTGTTTTTACGCTTTTATTTATTTCAGATTTTTTCCCTGCGATTTATTCGTTTTTTGCCATTCATTGAACGTTTTAATTGAGTTGAGGTTGTTTCTTCTGCTGCACCAGTTGCTGTTGCAGTTGCAGCAGTTGCAGTTGCAGGCAGCAGCAACAGCAGGCGAGCAGCGCGCAGCGCATGTTGATTTTATTTTGTTGAAAATTATTTTTAAATCCAATTTCGCTTTTCAGCGTTGCCAGACGAACGACGAAAACTTGTTGCAATTTCCTCTTATTGCTTTATCTTGTTGTTTGCTGTTGTTGTCGTTCTTTCTCATGTCTTGCGCCAATTACCTTGATGCGTGAGTGAAAGAGACAGCAAGACAGGGAGACATGGAGACAGACACAAGCAACGCAAGAAGCGGCTGGCAAAGAAGATTAATGCTATCGAAATATACAATAAAACGAACCTTGCGTGGATTTATATTAATTTATGTTTTTAAGAAAAACGAACCGAACAGAACACTACAGAACAGAACACAACGATAATGAAAGAACCGCGGAAATGCTGTATTGATTTAAATGAGCCGCGTTGGGTTAAGTCGAGAGATTGCACGATTGCACAGCACGCACGTCCGTTGTTAATTATAGAGTTATTGTTTATCGCGCACCGACTCGGCACTAAATTGCTGCTGTTAACGTCTCTAGATTCGACTGATAACTGATAGCAGCATTAATAAAACACAGTCTGCAATTAGCGTGTTCTTGCGCTGCCAGATAGCAGAAAAGCCGATTCACGTTTCTGCGCAGATTCGGAGATCGACCCAGGCACACGACAGAAACAAAGGCGACGACGACAACCTACGTGAGACGAGTTCACAATCAGACTGCCTACTGTCACAGTGCACTCAGCCCTGAGAGTCGTAGATCAGCAGCACAACGACCGACAGCGAGAGAGAGAGCCGAAGTTAAGTCAAGCAAGGCACGACAAGTGCGCTCAGACGACGCTGCGCTGCGATGCCGACAGATTAGCAGAACAAATGAGAGAGAGCGAACAAGGGAGAGCTGTGAAGTCCAGTACAGGCAAGGCAAGGCAAGGCAAGCCGGCAGATCAAGAGTACATAGACTGAGAGAGAAGGAGTGGGAGAGTTTAAAAAGCAGATCAAGTGCACATAGAATGACAATAAAGTGAGAGAGTTCAATTGAGTGAGAGAGGTGCTGTAAAGACGAGAGAGTAGCAGCGTAGGCTTTGACAATGCACTGGAACGCCGACGCCCTGCAACGTTGGCAGAATCACAGCACAAAGAGAACAATGGGAGAGAGCGTTAACTTAGAGTACGTAAAGGGGAGTGAAGAAGACGTAATACAAAGTAGAGACCAGATTAAGGTATTTAATGCTTGAGCAAGGCGAACGACGTAAAGAGTAACAAATTGTGGCGAATACTCTGCATACTCGCTAATGATACTCTCTACTAAATACCTTGCTAATATGAAACTATAACGAAATTCCAGCAATAAAATGTTTTTCATATGTATATCTTTATTGCAGATCATTAAAAAACAATTGGAAAAAACACGTAAGATTGATTCGTTAAACTTGCTCTGAAGAGTCACCCAACCAATACACCCTTCAAAGGGTGTCGAGGAGAGGTAAAAAACCTGTTTGACCGGTGTAATTATTGATAGCGACGAAAGTTGAGAAACAAAACAGAAAGCAATCAAGCGTGTATGAATAAACATGATAATAAACGTAAATTCAGATAAAAGAGAGATTTGAATACGCTTAAGAATTACAATATTAAAGAAGGTATTCTTAGGATGAGTATACAAAGAATGTAAATATACAAAGAAACAATTACAAGTCTACAGCCTTATCCGATTAGAAATTGCAAAAATAACTCTCCAATTATGCAGGGTATTCCAAAAAGCTGATTAATTAAACATGCTAAAAATATATAATCGTATTTGCAACAAATTCGTCTAAGCCTATAAGCGTGTGTGTGCGTATGACAAACTGTCTCTGCTTGCCTTGCCCCAGAGCAAGGTCAACGTCGTAAAAAAAACACTTTAGTCAGGCATTCCCAATTGCACCGAAAAATTTGCATAGCTGTTGGGAATGTCAAAAGTGAAGGGAAGGAAAGGAAAGGAAAGGCAAGGGAAGGGAGAGTGGAAAGGGAATGCGAGAGCAATGCCAGGCGACAGCTTTTGGCTTTTTCAGCTGAGCAAATAAAATTTGAATGGCTCAAGAGAGCAAGGCAGAGGGAGAGAGAGGTAGAGATTAGAGATGAAGAGACAGTTGGGAGGAGTGAGAGCGATGAGTGAGTGATTCGAGTGCGGAGGTGCTGAGTGGCGCTTTCAAGTGGCCGCCGAAACTCTCACGCAGCACCCTCACCCACAAAATTTGAAGTTATTTGAGCAGGAAGTGTGGCGAAGAACGGGTGGGAGGGAGGAGGCAGGGAACAACCTCTAGACAAGCTACTTAAGGTAATCGCATTTGTATACCTCATATACATATCTACAGAGCTTGCATATATGGACAATTAGACAACCGCAAAGCAAATGAGCTTGGCGTGCAGCCGCTTATCAAGCTCGGCGCCAGCTGCAGCAGCAACAACAACAACAACAACAAGAACAACAACTATGTACCTCAGCTGGCTTAGTGGCTTGTTGAGCGTGTTGCGGCAATTAGCTGAGTGATTCGAGTGCCTCGGCATTTATGGATTGTTGCAAATAAGTGATTAGGTGTGGCTGCCCTATCGTAATTGTAGCTATTGTTGTTGCTGCTGCAGTTGTTGCTGCTGTTGTTGTTGTTGTTACATTACTCAATGGTTGGGCTTGTCTGCTTGCTGAGCTGGGGGAATTTGCATTGGCAGCTGACTTTGAATTGCTTTCGGTGCGCTGCGCTCATTAATCTTGCTTCGGCACAGACAAAAGCTTTAGCTACAGCTCGACTCGACTCGACTCGAGTTGCGGCTGAGGCTGAGAAGAGATTTGGTGGCGCGTGCGGCGCCTTTAAGTATGCAGCAAACGCTGCGATTTACCTCACTTTGCATACGTGTGTGATTACATGTGAGTCTGCCTGTACGTGTGTGTGATGTGTGTGTGTGCTTTTGCAATTATTTATGTTGTTCATTTGTTTAACGGCGGCTCTGGCAGGCAGCTTCAACAAAAGCGAGCAATAAAAGCGACGTCGCCGCAGCTGACGTGAACAAGGACGACAAGAAGGAGGACGGAGGATGTGCCTGCCTGCCAGTGTGTGAACGTGGCCAGAAGGAACCAAGAACGAAGAACGTGACAGAGAGAGAGACAGAGAGGAGCGAGAAGGAGAAGGGAGTAACGCAGAACGATATCATTTACATGCTATGCAGGCGTGCGAGCGCGCGCGCGACGCCAGCAACGCAGCCACAATGACGCCCACATGGCCGCACAACAACACTACAATGGACACAGCACGCAGCAGAAGGCAGTGCAGAGCGGGGGGTTCGGGGTACTGTGGTCCCGGCCAGGGTCCAGGGGGGTCCAGTTGGGAGTGCCGGGGGGCGTGGGGGGAGTCCTTGCACGGCCTTTACATGAGATGTAAAGTTTAACACATAAACTCAAGACAATTTGTGCGCGTATGTGTAAGGAATAAGGCAAAAGGCAAATAATTTACAAGTTCTGAAAAGAAAAGCCAGTCGCCGAGAGAGATAGAGCAGCAGCAGAGAGAGAGAGAGGGAGAGGGGGGGAGAGAGAGGGAGAGGAAGGCAGCGAGGGCCAACTTGTGCAAATATAAAGAGCGGTCTCTGTTCTTTTCTGCTTGGCGTAGGCCGAAGCTGAAGCCGTGGCCGAAGCACGACGCGTTGCCTGCCAAGTGTATTAAACAACACACACACACAGAGACAGCGACGTGTGCACGCACAGAGCCTCGAATGTGTTACAGCAAAGTGTAAAAATAAATAATTTAAAGTGTGTGTAAGGACACGCTGCAAACGGCCGCCATCGCCAACGCCGTCGACGCCGCCATAAAGCGCCAAAGGAGTCGACAGCGAAGGCGGCGTAAATAGTACAAGTCACACACACACACACACACACACACAGACACACACGCATGCTCTGGCAATGGCCATAAGGACACGCATGCATGTGTGCCTTTGTGTGTAATATTTTCTTCATTTTTTCTCTGCTGCGTTCAATAAACTTTTGCGCTCAATACCGCAGCAGAGGCAGCAACAACAACAACAAAGAGGCCGCTGCAGGTTGCCCTTTGAAAGTGTTTGCCACAGCGCAAAGAAGAAGAAGAAGAAGTAGAAGAAGAGCCACAAACCGTTGAGCGAGAAAACTTATTATTATGTTGTCAGGCGAAGAAAGGATATGCGAGGCCCTCTTGTACTGCAGCGTGTTAACAGGCCACAACAGATCAATAGATCAACCGAAAAGCCTCGAAAACATAAAGTAGGAAGCAACGTAAACGTTTGGTTTATTCAATTCCAGTTGAAATATCTTAAAAACAGTTCCGTTTAACACTCTCTGCGGCATTTCGCAGTCAATTGTTGACTTTTATTATGCAGTCAAGCCGCAGAAATGCGCTTTTAAAGGGTATCGCTGGCTATGCTTGCCAAGAGCGGCAAGAAAACAAGGCAAGATGCCGTTGGGTGTGGGGGCAGGTGGCTGCCAAGATAAGTGTGTGTGTGGGGTTGGGGAAGCTTAGGAATTTGCATATCTTGCATAAAACGAAATGCCAGAGAAAGTGAAAATTGTTGCAAACAACAAAAGAAACTGAAACTGTGCAGAAATTGGAATAGGCGCGCGCGCGCGCGAAACCGAAAACTCATTTGGAAAGTTTCCTTTTTTTCTGAACCTCTCCCCCTCCCCCTTACCCCTTCGGTCTGTATATTTGCATAAGTTCGCATGAGAATGCTTATCTTTGAAAGGGGTCAAGTCGAAGAGGAATCAAAGCGTAGATGCTGCGCTAAGTTGGTGGCAAAGTTGAAGTTGCAAGTCGACTTTTCTTTTGATTTTCACTCACTCTCCGACTCTCTTCTTCTCTTCTCTCCTCTTTGCCCTAACGAGCTTATGCTATTTAAAAGACTATTTATTACTTAGCCTGCACTTCTTGCAATGCCAACAATCAATTCTTTTCGCTTCCTTCCCCTTTGCCGCAGCATCTGCACTCGTAATTCATATAAAAAAGGAAAATTCCGTTGCCTCGTTGGCTTTCGTTCATTTCATTTTCCTTTGCTTTCCACTTGGCTGTGCAGCGAGTGCAGTGCATTTTTCATCATTTAGCAATCGCTGCCATTTACTGTTTATCAATATGGTCGCCATTCAATGCAACCTTTCGCACCTCTTCCGATGAACCGTTAAAGATATGCCTGCTCTGTCTGTAAGCGTTAAATATAACTGCGTTTTTCCAATAAAGATATATATATTCCTATTCTTCTTTTATCTGTCTCTCTCTTTATTTCTCTTCTCTTTTTGTCGCGCAAATATTTATTTAATTATTGCGTTGACAAAGGCGCGCAAAACAAAAGCAACAGAAATATGCTGCAAATTATCTTGCCGACGGCGTCAGAGCTGACGAAGGGACGAATGGACGGATGGACTGGTGGACAGTTGGTTGGCGCAACAAAAGGAATGCAAATAATAACAATAAGTTACTTAATTAAATTTTTTACATGCCAACGAACTGGGAGGCGGCAGCAGGCGCAAGAGCAGCAGCGACAGGATCCGGACACGCTCGGCTGTGTCACGCTTTGTCTCGAGGTAATTATTATTGAATTGTCTGCGTTAAATTTCAATTATGAAAACCAAATAGTTCAATTATAACGATGCCACGCCGATTGCCATTAAGGGAAAAACACAAAAAATAAAAGAGAACACAAAATATGTTCTCATTTTGTTAAACGACTTAATTATAAGAGGATTTGCGGCCTGACTGAAAAGGCGTTGTAATTAAGCCCGCAAAAATAATATTAACGTGTCATTTTAATGCACTCACACACGCACACGCACACACACACACACAGGCACACAACAGGCGCCCGCACATAACGAGTGCAACAGCAGCCCGCACAAAATCAAAATCCAAACTAATCAAATCAAATTTCAATTATTGTGCAAGGCTGGCAATATGTAGCCAAAAGGGGGCGCTGCAGGGGGGGAGGGGCGTAACCTGCCAATGCAGCGCAGTGCAACGCCCCTCGTCTACTCCCTCCCCTTGCTCCACTCGATTTGCCCGCCGTACATTGCCATTTCGCTTGATTACATGCATTTTATATGCGCCCGCCTGAAAGTAGGCTACACTTTTCAATCACAATCAAATTTTATACCCAGTATGTGCGAGAGAGAGCGAGCTAGTGCATGCAGTACATGCGATTTGCGCCGTCGAAGCTCACAATCAGTTTCATTTACATTTCCGCCGCCCCTCACAACACAACAACAACTGCAACTGCAACAACAAAAACAACAACAACAAGCTACGCCTTGCTTATTGTTTCCCTAGTCTAGATGAGTATACTCTAAAAATGCAAAATTTCCCGATAACTAAGCAATAAATTTTCCCAAGCTTGAAACAATGCAAAATTGAGCTTGAAATCGAAACAATAACACATGCAAAATTATATTTTCGGCAACATTTTACAATGCACTTTGTTTACAAACAATTTACTAGGCTGACTCGAAAACAATACGCCGTTCGCTCTTTAAGCCTCTGATGCATGACGAGCTTGTGTGCAGCAAGTGAGAAAATCTCTTGTAATAAATTTACACATTCCCCCAGCCACATTCATCATCATTTACTCACTCACTCGCTCACTCAGCATACGGCGGCGACATTCCTTTTGCCTGCAAATATATACATCGATTATTAAATTCCCGTTTATTTTTTAACTGGCGCACTGAGAAATTGCTATAGAAATTTTTAATTTGCCGCGTGTCGATATAAAAAATTGCGTATAAAAATTAATAAATACCCCGTGGTACGATGGCATGAAAATTGATTGGAATTTCAACTGGAGGCCTGTAAAATTTTATTGCACAAAGGGAAAGAAAGAGAGACAAAGTGTGAGAGAGAGAGTGAGGCAGTAATTGATAAGTTTCTTTTTGGAGTTTAAAGCCAAACTTACAGCCTCAACTCTGTGCTCTGTTCAACTTCCGCCTCAAGTTATAATATATTAAATAACTGTAAAACTTCAACTTAATAATCTTCATAAAATATGTTATTTGTGCCCGGTCAGTAGCAGCTGCAATAAAGCGTATAAACTTTACTTTTCAAGCTCCTCGGCGACCTCTGCCGGCTGGGAGCACATGTGCCCAGGCATACAGCACATACAGTGTGGCACAATTGGTAACAAAACATGCAACCAAATTGACAGTTTGTTAGCCGAGCTTGACGACGTTCTGCCTTCACATCGTATACGTATACGTAACGTATACGTATACGTACTAAGCAACTATTTGAATGCACCTGCGCCGCTGCTTGGGCTGTCGATTGAGCAGCAAGCGACGAGCGACCCATTCTCATTTACATAACAGCCGAACAAGTAACTGAGCGACAGTGTCTGTGTGAGTCTCTGTGTGTGTGTGAGTGTGCTTGTGTGTGTGTGTGTGTGTGTGAGTGTGTGTAGTCAATTCGGCGTTAAAAAGCGTTAAGTGTAACAAGCCAGCCGGGCTGGCAGTCGACTCCTTCTGCCAACTACCACAGGCAACAACAATAAAAACTAAATTTAAAATTGGCAGCCGCACACAGAGAGAGAGAGAGCAAGAGAAGGAGAGAGAGGGAGAGAGGGAGAGGGAGCGAGTGAGAGGCAGTGCGACTTAACAGCAATTTAGCTTGTTATTCGCCCGAGTTTCATTTCGTCGGTTCGCGTATAATTTACATTTTGCCTCGCTTCACGAGGTGCCATAATCATAAATTGACAAGTCGAAATTTGCACATGACTGTGGCTCGCGCGCTGCCTCTTGGCTGTATCTGCATTTTTAATGCATTTACACGAACCACGACAGGGGGGGGGGCGACTCTCCATTAAAGTGCAAAGTGTTTTTTGGGGGTGGGGAGGGAGCTGCTTGCAAATATTGACTTGTTTTTTGAAGTCAACTTTATTCTCTTGTTATTGTTCCCTTCTCTCCTTCTCTCCCTCGCTGCTTTGTTCACAAATTGGCGCGGCTTGTTTTCCATGATTGCCCTGCCCCGTAAAATATATGCAATGTAATGAAAATTCATCGACAAAAGCCAAAGACGAAGAGGAAGAGGAAGACGAAGAGGAAGACGAAGAGGAAGACGAAGACGAAGACGAAGACGAAGACGAAGTCGTTGTCGATGCTGAGGCGGAAGCGCGTCGATTCGTTGAAAAGTTTGCGAACTTTTCTTCGCGCTTTTGCATTCGCGCTGCAGCACAAGACAAAGTTAATTGAATGACTTGTGTTTCATTTATGCTCAACTTGGGCGCAATACGCTTGCCTTTTCACTCGCCATAGCTCCCTGTCCCTGTCTTTCGCATGCCACAGATCCCCCACAGATTTCGGTCAACCGAGCACAGCATTGCGGTTGCGCTGCTAATGAAGCAAAGCAGGCGCAACGTGTGCCAGGCTCACAATAAAAATGCAAATATTTAAAAGACAGAGAGGGAGAGGGGGAGAGGGAGGGAGAGCGAGGATTGCCACTATCCTCATTCCTTTACTCTCTCTCTCTCTCTCTCTTGTAGACCACAGAGCGCAAACAGTACACTCGACAAATACGACCAATTCCTGTCTGCCTGCCTTTTTGTCTGTCTCTCCGTCTATCTCCCCCTTGTCCATTCGTCTCTGTTTGTGTGTGAAAATTAACACGCAATTTCGGGCTGGCCAAAAGCGAAAATAAAAGTCAAAATAAAAAAAAACAAAAAACAACGAGTTAAATCAAACACAAAGAGCAGAGAAGGGGCAACAAACGCGGCAAACGATCGATGAGCAACGTCGCAACGTGGCAATAACAGCAGGATAGACTAGACTACAACTACAACTCCAACAGGACGCTGACTAAACTCAGCTCATCTGCTGTTGTCTCTCGACTGGCAGCGACTTGTCTGGCCATGTCTCGCCTTGCCGTCGTGTCTCGTTTCATCTTGTCCTTAGTCGATTCGAGTTGACTTAGGTCCTGTCGTGGGGCTGGCACACTTTAAAGCATTAGTTGGACATTTTTATGGGCATGGTATTAGGCGCTTAAGACGTTCCAAGCCAAAAGGATAACAGCAGCAACAACACAGAAGGCAAGCAGAGGGAGAGAGAGGGGGAGAGGAACAGCGAGCGGACAGCGGGCATATAAAAGCAAAGAGGCTAAGTGACAACTAAACTTAATGGCACTTCAACAGCAGCAGCAGCAGGGGAAGCAATGGACGCACAAGAGCCCAGACACAGACAGAGACACAGACAACGACAGCAACGATATGGCCAGCTGAACTGGCTATATCTGCAGCTGTAGGTGCGGTGCAAAACTCAACGGACATTAGCCTCATTGAATTGAATGACAAAACAAACGACGAGCGGAAAGGCAGCGCAAAGGCGAAAGACGAAAGGCGAAAAGGAAAAGACGACAACGACAGCGATGGAGATGGAGACGATGCCGACAATGTTGTGGATAAGGATAAGCAGTGCGACAACAGCAACAACAATAAGCTCTGTTGTACAACAACAAGCTCAGCCCCGGCCCTGGGACATTTTTTTGGTATCTGCAGACAGCATTAAGATAAAACAAGAAAATGCATGCATAAACAACGCTGAGAGTCGGCATAGACGAACGGGCAATACACTACACACGCATGCTTAAATTTCATTTAGGGGCAGCACGTTGCGTATACGCCATGTGGTTTGTATGAAGTCAACTGTGAGTTGGGCAAATTGCAAACTGTTAAGCCAGATCACACTTTGATCAGGCTGTGTAGCTTCGTTAAATATTAATCTACTCTACGTATACCCATTTGCATAATAATGAACACATTTTTGGCAAACGGGGTGGGGCAGAAGGGGGGGAGGGGGCGGAGCTGAGCCAAGCTGATGGCAAAGCTAACGATGCCAGCGCCAGGCAAAACACTATTAAGCGAAATGGCAATAGCTGCGAGTTGCGAGAAAGAGATGGCCGAAGGTTGACCTAAAATAATGGCCACCAATCTTCGTGCCCCTCTGTCCCCTCCACCCCCCGACGTCGTCGTTGTCGTCGCCATTGCCTGAAATGGCCATACAAATGTGTGAAAATAGTGGACAATATGTGTGGCAATGCGAGTGCTTGTCTCCCATTTGTAAGTGTGTGAGGGTGCCTGCCTGTATGAGTGTGTGTGCCTGTGTGTGTGTGTGTGCTTGGGTGTGTGTGTGTGTGAAGGTGCTGTTATCGCCATTTTTTCGTTGGCCTCGCTGCCATTTTGCTGTCTATTGTTGTTGTACAATTTCCGCATCCGGCGCGTAAACGTTGCCGCCAGCGGCCAAGCCAGCGCGCGTATTGGTTTATGCATGAGGCATTTGCCACGCCTCCTGCCCCCTCCCCCTCCCTCTTCCCCTTTTCAGCCAGCAGTGCCTTCTCCACTTCGAACACTTCATTTGTCAGGCTCTGGCTCAGCGGGACAGTTCCTGGCATGCATTTAAATGAAATGCCAAGCGATTTGCAGAAGGCAACACACACCCAGAGACAGAGAACTTGAGATGAGCAGCGAAAAGAAGTGAAGAATGAAGAAACTGACGAGCTGCAGAAGAACTATGCAGACCCAACTGGCAGGGTAAGAAACTCTTTCAAAATGCACTTACCAAAACTGCATCAATTATTCAGCAGCCCAGCAGGCCGGGCCGGGCCTGGTCAGGGATTGAGCCGAGTCGCCAAGTCGCAGTTGAGAGCGTTGAGTTTGATGCATGCCTGCAATAGACAGAGAAAGAGAAAGAGAGAGGGAGTGAGTGAGAGAGAGAGCCAGGCAGATGCGGCATAAATATTAAATGCAAAATAGCAAAAGTGCTGAGAAATCTTTAACTGGCAGCTGCTGCAGCTCGAGCTCGCCCCCTCCCCCTCTAGCATTTTCGGTGCAAGAATTCCTCAAGTAAATTTACTAAAATTATGCGTTCTCTTGCGCTTTCTTTTGTTATAAATAAATCAAATAAAATATGCGCGCGCGTTCGCGCTGAAAAGTTGAGGCCAAGAAGAACGATAACAACACGGGCAGAAGCTAGAAGGGGTGGGGTAGGTAGCCAAATAGGAAGGGGTTGAGTAAGGGAAGAGAAGGATTGGGGGGGGTTGTTGGAAAGTCCTTTGTGACCTGGTTTTTGGTCATAACAATATTGCCAACCGAAGCGTGGTGCAGTGCACACACAATTACCGTGCCAACGTTTGCGACGGGCGATAGCGTTGGCGAATTGTGTGGGCGTGGCATTGTGCGAATGACGTCACTCGCTGCACTCGCACTCGCACTCGCACACTCACAATTACCATCTACGCCCTGGCGACGATAACGACGACGTCGGCGACGACGACGACGTGACCTGCGGCGACGGTCACTTGGGCCACTTGCTTCAAAGCCCCTCCCAGCCCAGGGCTGACAAATATACCCAGCTCGCATACAGCTCTATCTGTGTGTGTGTGTGTGTGTGTGTGTGCGTGTATTTGTAACAAGGTTAATCAGCTGACTGTCTGCTCATTTTAATTGGCTCTGAGCCGGGCGAGCCTTAATTGAGTTATAAAAATGCGAAACTATTTTGCGAACAGCGAAATTTAATGCCCAAACGCTTGATGAGCTTTAAACTTAAGAGCTGCCGTCGCCTCGTAAATAACAAAATGGAATAGAAGATGAGGCGCAAGAAGCAAGTGTTAAAGCGTGCAAGGAAGAATGAGAGAATGGCAGAAGCAGCAGGAGAAAAACGCAGGGCAGCGCACAGTGCTGAGCAAGATTAAACGACTGCCAAATGCGCTGCAGATACTGATAAAGTCAAGCAAGGGTAGGGAGAGAAGAAGGAGGTGGAAAAGAGTCAGAGAGAGACAAGAGAGTTGAACAGAAAGATAGAGGAAGATATTATAGAAACCTATCAGGCCGTTTAAAATTGTAGATAAGCTACTTAACTAAGCTAAGAACTTTATAAGAAGATGAAGGGGAAGATGATCTGATCAAAGTGCAAGACTAAGAGAAAGAGGCTCGTGGGGAAAGCAGATAAGAGATAGAGATGGAGCTGAAGAAACATCGAAGTTTGCAGAGGTTTTTCATATGTAACATTGATGTTTATCTATGTAACATTGATGTTTCTGCAGCTCTACATATAAGAGATATATACAATAATGCTTGTTAAATCTTCTTTATATTATCATCTCAAATTAAATATAAATATATATTAAAAAAAAAAGTTTTATAATTAAATTAAAGTAAATTACAATTTTAATTTAAATAAATGTTTCATATTATTTCTTAATTTTATTAATTCAAAATTTAATTTTCTTGTAATATTTATTTATTTGTATTTTTACTTCAATTTTAGTTTTATTATATATTTTTATTTCAGAGTCAACTGACTTTATTTATTTATTTAACGTCAATTAAGACAGTCGACCTGAAATTAAAATTAGCTTTCATTTTAAAATTGAAATTGGATATAACTAAAATAAAAAAAAAAAAGTTTAAAACTAAGATTTTAAAACTGAGTTTGGTAAAAACTAAAATTAAAATTAATTAATAAATATATATTTTTAAATTTAACCTGGGAATATAAAACAAGAAAAACATAAATAAAAGTTTAAGACTTAAATTTTAAAACTGATTTTGCTAAAAATTGAACAATTTAAAATTAATTAAAAAATATATATTTTTAGACTTAGGCTGGGGAATATAAAACAAAAGTTCCCGATCTAACATTTGCTGCAAAGGATTGAGAAAACCCCAGTAAAACCCAATCAGAACGGTAGATTAGGATAAGTTGTTAGGATGTAGAAATAATTGATTAAGGATAGACAGTTTAACAGAGTAAAAGGAGCACTCAGAGTTGAAAACTCTAGACAGTCTATTTGGTCAACAAAAAATATGTAAGTATATATTTAAATAAATAAAAAAATATATAAAATATTTAAAGTAATTTAATATGCATATATCTTTAATCAATATAACAGTTAACAATGCATTAAGTTGTTGCCTCAATTATGACAGTTTCTTGCTGCTTTTTCTGCTCAGCGATTTCATTAATATACAAAAAAGATATCTATATATCTCGCACTATAGCAACTTAATGACCAGCCCGCAGCTAGGTCGCTCTCTCTCCCTCCCTCCCTCTCCCCCCCCTCTCTGTTTCTCTCTCTTAGTTTCTAATGTAATTACGAAGCTTTTCAATATTTTCAGCTAGCTCTTTTTCCGCTGTCCTGGCTGTCCGCGCTGCACTCTCGCTGCGGCAAGTGTATCGCGTTTTTATTTAACTCTTTATAAAGTGCAGGCCAAGAGAAATTAGAGACAGAGAGAGCGGCGAAAATAAACAGGCGAACGAGCGTGTGGCCAGGGCAAGGGGCGCAGGGGCAAAGGGGAACATGGCTAGGGTCGCGCATCACGATAAGGCTTTGTAAATACTTTTGCTGCACTTTGCTGCTGCTGTTGTTTGTTTTTGTTGCTCTGTTGCTCTGTTGCTGTCGCCTTTTTTGTCGCTTCCTTCAGCTTGGCATGGAAAATTTTTATCTCCATTTGCGCGTTGCGCTTTTCCTTTCCTTTCCTTCTCGTATCCCTTCTTTCTTCTTTTTTTTGGTGCAGCTTAACTGTGGAAAAATCACGACCGGGAAAAAGTAGTAGGAGCAGGACTCGAACTGCTGCGCTTTTGTTTTTTGGCGTTAGGAAACGGCAAAAGGATATTATTAAGCGTGGATGTCAGCGTTATCGCCGCCAGTGTTGGACAAAAGCGAGCGCTAAGTGCACAGTGCACAGTGCACAGAGTGGCCAAGGCAGGCAGCAGGCAGCAGGACAGCACAGCACGGCAAATAGGACTAAGAGGCGAGCTGCTGCTGCTGCCGCTGCTGCTGCTGCTGCAGGCGCTATAGGGAAAGCTCTTTGCCAAATTAAATATTAAAACCATGTGCACTTATGCAACTTTAATGCAATTTTGGCCAAGTAAACGAACGAAAAAAAAAAGAAAAACGCGCGGCATCAAATAAGAGAATTACGCGGGCATACGCCACGTATACTTAATTTTTGTGTGTGCGCCGCTGCTCAATTTCGACTGTGGTTTTGTGCGCATATAAAAAAGGATTAATACACTTAAAAGGCAGCGCCAAGCAGGGCGAGTGTGCTGATAGTAGGCATTGGGGGCGTGGCGGGGGCTGCTCAATTACTTCGCCACGCTAAGCGCACATTTACGTGAAAGCCAAATGAAGCCGCAGTGGCAGAGGCAGCAAAACAGGCACAACTACAGCAGCAACAACAACATGTAAAACAAGGAGAACAACAGGAGCAACATGGGGCAAGTAGGCTGGCCAATAAAGCGACGCCGCCTTAATTTAGAGGCAGGCCAAGTTTATGTCGCGCAATGGGCATGAAAAATTCAACAGCAGCGCGCTGACAACGTTGACAAACCCCGAACGGAAACGGGCAAGGAGTGCGGGCAGTGGGTAGAGGGTGGGAAAAGGGGTTAAGCAGCACAACGGCACTGAGTCGCAGCAGTTGCTCGAGTTGCTGTTGCTGTTGCTGTTGCAACTTGAATCACATCCTTCCCGTACAACTAAACATGTGATTTTCGGTCAGACAATGCACGACACACAGTCACACACACACACACACTCGCACATGTATATAGTGTACTGCTTATGCATATGTATTGCCTGGCACTGTGTGCACTTAGTTGCCGTCTTGCTGTTGCGAGCTTCAGCTTCGTTCTTGCAACTGCAGCTGCGGCTGCGGTGGCTTCGCTTCTCTTGTTTGTTGCAGCTCTTGTGTTTTTCGCTGTCGCGCGCTGTTCCGCTTGTAACAAAGTCGCGCACCCTTAGCCACCCCCCCCCCCTCCCCCCTCATCTCTCCTGCTTCCTCTTCCTCTTCACCCCTCCTCTCTAGCCCGCCTGCTCTTTACCACTCTTTGCACTTTTTGCGCCAGCACACAAAACTACATTTTACTGCATGACAATTTATTGAGTTCTTTTTCGGCGGTCTTCCCTCCCTTCCTCCTCTCTTCCCCTCCTCTTGCCACACTGCTCATTTGCCGCTTCGTGTGGTTTGTGGGTTTGGTTACACTCCCCCCCCTGCACCCTCCTTCCCCTCGCTGTCGCTGCTGCCTTTGTTTGCCACTCGTTCGCCTCGTAGGTTCGTTTTGCTGGTTGTAAATTTTTATTGTTCGTCTTGCGCTATGGCAAAAATGCCGCACGACTTCTTGTTTTTGCCTCTGCAGCAGCACAGATAGTATGTATTTTATATGTCCTGAGAGAAGGAGAGGGGGCGGGGGGGATGCCCTAACTAACCTGGCACTCGCTTCATACAAAGTTGAGACTGCATAAAGTCTGGGATTGCTTTAAAGCCAATGAAGCAGCTCAAGTTTGGCACTTTACGGCAATCAGCAGCTTATTACAGTTACTTTTGAAGTGAACCAAGTACCACAGCATACTCCACTACAAAGTTAAGTATACTATAGTATTAAACTATAACAATTGCCAGCAAATTGAGGGGAAATAAAGTAGAAATTCGATTGTTTGACTTTGCTGCTTGATTTGCCAAAGAAACCATTTCTTTCTATTTAATAAACTTAAACAGAAGTTTAATTATCTATATCTTAACACTAAATAACACTTGAAAGCAGAGAATATGCTTGTATTTATTTTTGTTTTTGTTTTACTTTTACGGCTCACAAAATTTCAATAATCCCAAATTTGGTTGAGCCTCACAAAATTTGTATTTCAATTGCCTTTTCGGGTTTTTATTTACACGCAGTTGTTGTTGTTGTACTCACAGTTGTTTATATTGCTGTCTCACTCTCTGTCTCTTTCTCTCTCCCTCTCTCTTTACTTTTTTATATGCAAAATTTAGTAAATAGCGCACTTTGCTTTTGCTTGCTTTAGTTTTATGTTTGCTCCGCGTTTTATTTGTTGCCAACGCCGTTGGTTTTTACTGCTCTGCTGCGTGTGTGTGTGTGTCTGTGTGTGTGTGTATCTTTGTGGCCTGCACACTCACACACACTCGCAGAGGCCACACAACATGCGATTTATTTACATTTTTCGTCTGTTTTCATTGCATTGCCGCAGTCTCAGTACAAATATCAAAAACATAAATACACCCACACTCACACACGCACACACACGCCTGCTGAAATTTACTTGAAGTATCTCGAGCAAGTGCTGACATATTTATGAGCTGGCCACAACTCAACTGCAGCTAAACTTCATTCATAACTCGCTGCGTGAAGGCAAAAGGCAATCAAAGCCACAAAAATTGTACATGCCTCGACACCTGCAGCCACACACACACACACACACGTGCACACACACACACGTGCAAAGTGGAACATTGCTGTCAGCTGTGGGCGCATAAAAAATGCAAGCCCAGCCCCCTTTCCCAGCTGACCAGGCGTTGACCAGGCACACATTAAATATGACCAACATGGCCGTCGTCTGTCGTCTGTCGTCTGTCAGGGCTGACTTTATATCCGGGGCGGGGCGCAGCTGTGTGTGAATTTACACACATTGCAATTTGCAGCTGCCCACACCCCGTCTACCCCCCTCTGCGACAGCTCCAGCTGCAGCTGCAGCAGCAACAGCAGTTGCTTCCACTTCAGCTGCCACCTCAGCTGCCCGAGCATTGCTGTCCCGCTGCTGTTGCGGTCATTTGGCGGTTAGCCACCTTGTCGCGCGTCCCTGGCACATGGCACACATCTTTCGATTTCGTAGGCTTTTGCTCCATTCCGCCACACTTGCCCTTGGGCTATTAAAACAATAAAAACAATAAAAACCTGCATAAAACAAACTTTTGTGCTCGTGTTCGCCTCCGTTCGAGCTGTTCCAGCTGGCAGCTTGCCTGGTCAACAGCAACAACAACAGTTGTTGCGGTGTCACGCTGCCACAGCTTGGTCTGCTCTACCTGGCTGCACTTGCGGACAACATGTGGTATGCGTGATATTTCATATGGCGCTTGCCTTTAATATTTATGAAAAGTGTTGCCCGCTTTTCAGCACTGCCCAGCACTTGTACCTGTGTGTGTGTGTGTGTGTGTGTGTGTGGCTGGCTTAAGTGTTGCTATTGGCGCGTTCAACTAATTTGAAATTAATGAAATTCCTTGAATAATTGAATTTGAATCGTTGGCATCTCTGTAATTAGTCGCTGCCATCAAAACACACACACACACACACACACAGGCATACATCTATACACTCGTGGCATAATAAGCAGCGACGTTAACAGCGCACCTCATTATGTGTCATGTGATCTCATTATGTGTTGCCCGGCACGGCCCGATAACGACAGAGCGGGGGGCAGGGGGAAGAGACAGAGACAGAGAGACAGACTGGATTCAGCTCATATACGAGTATGTACTATGTAATGCCATAAGCTCTACACATGCATACACGCATGTGTGTGCTTGTGTATGTGTGTGTGGCATGTAGATTTACCCTGGCGTTATTTAGTGCATGACAGTTAAATGAGTTGTGGCACTGCCACTGCCACTGGCGCTGCAACTGTAGCTGGACTTAGGCTCATTTAATCAATGCTGGGCGCTGCCTTTGGGCCTACCACTTTCCATAAAGTAATCAAAATTAAAGCGCACAATTTAAATTACAGTTATGCAGTTTAGTTGCACAACTGATTGAGCAGCAAATTGCAATTAATGACGACGAAAGGCGGACAAGGCGAAAGGAGAAGCTGACGATAAACTGGCAAACTGACTTGCAGCTAATGAAGAAAAGAATGCTGTAACTAACACATTATAATAGTGCTGCAAGCACACACACACACACACACACACACACACATATGTATGTATGTATGTACGTGCATAAAGAACAGTTACCCTCATTGCGTGGCAAGTTGTGCTCGCTGCGATTAGTGGCCCTCATTATGCATTCGCATGCCGGAGGGGACAACACAATGGATAGTTTAGCTGCCCCGGGGTAGCAGGCACACACACACCGGCACACACAGGCACACACATACACACACACATGCAGTGAGGGACCCCATGTATACGTGCAATTGCGCTCATATTACGCATACGCGCCGTTCTGCTTGCGCGTTTGCCAGAGCAATCAACATTTCTCATATTTAAAATGGCAGAAGATGAGCACAAAACGCAAAAGAGACAGGCAAAAAGTAATAGGAAAAGGGGGGAGGGGAGGGGGGGGGGTCAGACCAACTCAGCATACACGTTTAATCGACTTCATTTGCTCATTAGGCAGACACAACTGCCGCTGTCGCTGGCGCATTACAGCATTTCTAATGCGATTTTCCGTTCGGGACAACGCGACATCTGCAGCGCGTAATTGTTTCCTTGTTAGTTGCATTTGCGGCAGGCAGCAGGCAGCAGGCAGCAGTGGCACCTGCAACATGAACTACACCTGCTGCACGTGGTCACCGCAGCGACACGTTAAATGCATTTATGAATGGGCCCAGCACTGCCAGCTCTGGCTCTGGCGCTGACTCTGGCTCTGGCTCTGGGTCTGGGATCGTCAATTGTAATTACTTGCAAGCAGTGTGCGGCCGCATTTAGGCTGCACCACGTTGCACGTTGCATGTGCCACAGGCTGCAGGCCACCAGGCCGAGCATTAACGCTGCAAATTGTCCGCTTTGTTGCGGTTGCCAGCTGAGCGCAAGGAGGCGCCCTCTCGTTTCGCATTACGCATACGCCACATATGCCGCTGGTCACTGGACACTGTTTGAATGTCTGGCTGGCTTCCTATTAATTTGGTCGCTGGCACTGCCATCATCACGTTGCCCACTGTAATTGCATTTTATTTGGCTGGCACTGTAACTGTAGCCGCGTTTGCTGCTGCTGCTGCGTTGTATTTTGGTTTAATTGGTTTTTGTATGCTTTTAGCGCAGCGCATCTATTGGCCTTAATTAAAATGCAACAGTGCGTATGTGCAATGTAACAAAAAGTCACCAAAGCACAAACACAAACCCACACACAGAGGCACACACTCGCTCGCACGCAAAGGCAAATAGCAAAGCTCTAATAAAAGGCCAACCGAAATGTTTGCCCAGCACCTGAGCCTGCCTGAGCCCGCCCCCGCTGCCCTGTTATGACATGCTCACAGATAAAATAACTGCAAAATGATGACAGGCACAGCTAGAAGAAGGTGGGGGGGTGGCAGGGAGAGAGAGAGAGCGTGGGGGAGGGGGTACTTTTTATTGACAGCCGGCATGATTGTCGCTGCTGACCAGCAAAACAAAAAGAGGGAAAACCGATAGAGGAGCAGCAGAAAAAAAAAGGAAAAGAAAAAGGGTTACAGTGGCAGTCGACTGTCGACACTTCTACAGCTACAACAACAGCAACAACAATAAAAAATGCCATTCGTTTTGCTTTTATAATTTACATTGTTTGCGGCGAACATGGACGGGACTGGGAAGTCCGCCGAGCTAGGTTTGAGTTGGGGACTTATCAAATACATGGCTGTATATATCATCATATTCCACTCTCCCTCTCTCTCCCTCACTCCTTCTCTTTTTCTTTCTTCTCTTTTAGATCTTGCCGTCAAGATAATTACGATTTCAATTTCAGCGAAAAACCAAACGAAGCGACAAAACGTTGATACCCTCTGCCGAGGCGAGTGCAGCGCAGCGTTCAGGCCACTGTGCATGTGGCACTTGGCCAATGTCCATGTCCGCTGATTGCACTGACAACTGCAAGGACATAGCTCCCCTTCCCCCTCTCTACTGCCCCCCTCTTTGCTGTGCACTCTGAAGTGATTGATGGTTCATGGGCATGTCAATTGCTTGACCGTTTGTTGTATCCACTGCACAGTGCGCTGTGTTTATTCTCTTTGCCCGCTGGCAGTTTAAACAGATTAGAGCCACTTTTCTGCTTTTCTGCTGCCACTTTGCAGCCGCACACACAGCACAGTGCGACAGTGCGACAGAGCGACGGAGCGGGCGACAAAAAACGCGCTGCAGCGAATCGCGCCCGCGTTTATTGCCGCGTGTTGTGCACCTTGTTCAATTTGATGCGACACCTGGTCGGAAGAGGTGCAACGACAGCACAAATAAAAACAGCAACAACAACAACAACAACGCAGCAATTGCGAAATGTGTGTTCGACATGCTGTACGACCCCTGACCCCCTGCTGCTGACCCCACCCCCCCTTTTTATTTGGCTTGCAAATTAAAATCCAACACATGTTGTTTAATTAAAAGGAATACTATATGCGATATATAGCACTGTATATATCTCTGCCATGTGTGCTTGTAAAACGTCACTGGATCACGGTGTGCGCGATTTAACGAGCGTGAAAAATCATGTGACAGCAGATTGTAATATATCGATATATATCGGTTTAAGGGTATAAAGGGGGCAGGTTTGCTGAGTGACTGAGCAATTGAACTGGCTTGTTACGTGAGTAAGTAAGCTTTAATATTATATACTGTACTATAAACAATATAGTACTACATAAATATCAGAAATATCATAAATAGCAAAAATAGCTTAAATATCATAACTAATATAAGTATTATAAATATCATGAATATCATAAATATGATAAATATCATTAATATCATAAATATTATCAATTTCATCAATATCATTAATATAATAAATAGCATAAATATCATCAATATCATAAATATAATAAATATAAAATATAATAAATATAATAAAAATAATAAATATCATAAATATCATAATCATCATAAATATCACAAATATCATTAATATCATCAATATCATAAATATCCTAAATATCCTAAATATCATAAATATTATCAATATCATATATATCATAAATATAATAAATAGCATAAATATCATAAATATAATAAATATAATAAATACAATAAATACAATAATTATAATAAATATAATTAATATAATAAATATCATAAATATGACAAATATCATTAATATCATAAGTATCATAAATATCACACATATCATAAATAGCATAAATATCATATATATAGTAAATATTATAAATATCATAAATATCACAAATGTCATAAATTCCATGACCATCATAAATATCATAAATATCATTTATACTACTACAATCCAAGCTTAGCTATGCTAAATGAAATGCCAGAAAGAACGAGCTACTTCTGCATTATGCAAATAAAACTAAACTTCTTCCCCACTGTTGATGTGATTAGTCAACTGTTTAAATAAAACTGCTGCCATTCAATCTATAAGTTCACGATATGCTCAATATATGCCTCGTCTGAAGCGCACTCGATGCGTGTCTCCATTGCTAACTGCTTCATCAGGCATTTGTGACAGCGGCTGCAATTGAAGTCAGATTGTGATGTGCTGCCATAAATCACGCTGCCATTGGTCGCAACCTCTGGCGCATATTAAGCGAGGGAAACGAACTTGTTCGCCTATAATCATTACCCATATCAAAATAAAACCCCAAAAAAACTCTCAAACCGATGCCCGAAAGTGCCCACAAGCCGCAGACAAACTTTTCTCATATGACGCCAAGTTTTCGCCTTGGCTTGGCTTTCCTTTTGCCTGTCAGTTTGGCTACTTAACTGCAGCTGCAATTGCAACAACAGCAGCAATACTAGCAACAACAACAGGGGCAACAACAGGGGCAACAACAAGGGCAACAACATTGGCAACAGCAGCAGCAACAAACAAACAAACGTGACGAGAGCAGTAAATGCCAAATGATGAAATTGAGAGAAAGATACAAACACACACACACACAGAGCACTCTCTCTCACGCAGCAAGAAAAGTCAAAATAAAATGGCAGGCAAGGCTGAGAAAAAAAGGAAAAGAAAGAGAGCAAAAGAGAGGAAAATTTCTAATGAAGTTTTCAACTCGGATGCGAGGAGCACAAAAGTAAATTGATTGCAATTGGAATCAGTAGCAGAAACTCGTAACGTCAATCAAATTGAATTCACACAGACACTGCCAGATGCTACAGCCCGGTGCAGCGGCAACGGGCGAGGAGCCAGGGGAGGGGGCTCAACTGATACGCTTGCCACACTAAGAGGCGATGCGCAGCAGTCGAAGGCATCTCAAAGGCAGCAAAAGGCATATATCATCACATATGAAACTTTGTTAATGAAATAGGTGTGAGTGCCGAGCATGCAAGTGCCAGCGTGTGCATGTCTGTGCCTGTCTCTGTGCCTGTGTGTGTGCGTAGGAGAAATGCAATAAAACTTGAGTGAGCTCAACTAAAGTAAAATTGCTTGCTTGCTGATATCGTTCGACGGCTTCTGCTGCTGCTGATTAAAAACGTCAATAAAAATCGAATGCACAGCAAAATTGAAGTTGAATGCAAACGCTCATCGAATGCCAAATGAGTGCAATGCGATGCATTATCTAATGAGTCAGAGATAAAGAGAAAGAAAGAGAGAGAGCAGCAGTGTAGCACGTGCTGCAAGTAACTTGATGCAAGCACATTGCCAACATCAACGTAATCAACGTTAGCAGATTCTCAACGATATTTTAATTGCAAGTTGGCGAGTCTCTAATGCGAGAAGAAGCATTTGCAGGTGCGGTAGATATCAGGTTGCAATCTTTCTCTATCTTTTTGTGGTATATTAGTAGTTATATAAAACTTAGATTCTATCTTCTTATCTGCTTAGATGTGAAATGTATTTGTTTCCGTCTTCTTCACCTTATTGTTTCATCACCAACTCGTCCAGACTGTCTTAGTATTAGCCTTGCTCTTTCTCTATGAATCAGTCTTTTCTTTCTTAGTCACTTTATTTTTTTTTCCAGCAGATTCTTTTGCATGCAGACCCTTTATACATATATCAAGTTATCCTACTCTTTCATCTGCCTGCGCCTTTGTAAGTGTCTTTCCTGCTGCCTGCCTCCTCCCTATCTCTCCATCACTAACTCTTCTAGCCTCTAGAAGTGTAAGCCTCTCTCTACTTGAACTTCACTATCTTTTCTCTCTAAAGTCTCTCTTTAATGCCCTTCTCTCACTCTTAACAGTCTTCATGCCTTTCTTTGTCTACTTGGTGCAGATATAAAATACTTGTGATCTTCTATATATCAAGTTAACATATTCACATTCCTCTTTTCTCCCTTTACATACATACTCCCTCTCAGTCTGCCTCCCTTTTTCTTCCTCCATATTCTCTCTGCTTTTAATAACCAAATAACTCAGTGAGGCAACTTTGCAATGCTTCTTGCAATTGCATTGTCATGCAATGCGCTCGTCAGCTCCGCTGGCAGCTCGGGCCACACCCACATTTGATAATGTCAGTTGCCGTGTGAAAGTCTTAACACTTTCGTCCGAAATGCTGAGGCCAAACCCAAAAACTGCCACACGATGACGTTTGCATTAAAACAAATGTCAGTTGGCTCTGATGACGACAACGACGACGACGACGACGAAGCTGCCAACGCTGGCAATGCTGGCAACGCGCTGTGGCTGTGGCTGTGGCTGAGGCTAGTGGCGTCGCTTATCACTCTACGGCATGAGTAGCGGCATTAAAAAGTGTAGCATGCTTTTAAGCGCAACTAAAACTGCCAGCTACAGCTACGACAGCGACGTCAGCGCGAGGTCAGCGCCAGAGGTTGCTGCTCATTTGCCGTCGACTGCAACATTTGTCAACATGCCAAGCGTTTAAGGCAGTCGCACGTGTCTCTCTCACACTTTCCGCTCGCTCGCTCTATGTCGGTACTAGTATGTGTGTGTGTTGGTATTTGCCGGTGTGTGTGTATGTGTGAGTGTGTGTGTGCTGCACGCTTGACCTGGCGCTGTTTTAACTGTGGTTAACATATTTTTCAAGCGCTTTGCGGCTGCGAGCAGCGAACAGCGCGCAGCGAGCAGCGAGCGGGAACAACTTCATTCTTGCTTTTGTGTGGTTTTTATGGCTGCGGTTAGCCAGCTGCAGTTGTTATTGTTGTTAATGTTGTTGCTCTCGGCAGAGAAAAAAACCCCATATAAACGCTATAGCTGTAGCTGTAGTACTGTTGTTGTTGTACTTGCCGTTGTAGTTGTTGTTGTTGTGGTTACTTTTATTGTTGTTGCCGTCGCAGTTGCCGCAAAACTAAAACCAGAAGCTGCGTGTTAATTTTACATTTTTAAGCTTTCATGGCCGTCACTTGCGTGTGCCCCGCATTGGAATGCGCTGCCAGCAGCTCGCAGCTAACAGTTCGTCTGTCTGTCAGCCAGTACGCCCTCGCCCTCCCCCCCTTACTCTGTCTCTCGCCTGGCCATCAGTTGATCTGCGGTGCTCAGTCATTGTGTGGCTTCAGCTCATTGTTTCGTTAAATTTTAAGCAGTTTTAGCCATTTGTAGTTGCCCCGCGTCCCCTCTACCTTCCTCTTTCAGTTGGCTTGCCTTGCTTTGTTGTGCAGTGTTAACCTTTATGGCCGCAACAGTTTAAGCTGATGGCTTTTTTATGGCTGACTTTTCGCATGCTAAGCGCAGATTACGCATACGTCGCGTTGCCGACAGTAAACAACGCACGCAGCACACACCACACGCGCTCTCTCTCTCTCCCTCTTTTTCTCTCTTCACTCTTTTCACTCTTTTTCCTCTTGAAAATCAAACAACAACGCGAGATTTGTCGCCTCTCATTGCGGCTGAATTTTATGTGATTTTCTGCCTGCGCCTGAAAATATGCTGCAGTTTTTTCTCAGCTCGTTTTTCCCTCTTATTTATGCTGCACAGCATGCGGCCTTCTGGTTTTGTTGGCTGAATGGAATAAGGGAGTAGTAGTGGTGGAGGGGCGTGGCACTATTTGGCTATTGGCAATCTTCAGCGCTGCGCTGACTTTTTGGCCATTTAAATCGTTTTGAGTGGCATAATCTGCCATTAATTTGAATTATTGCCAAGCCAATCATTTTAGCTTTGCCATTCAGCTGTCAGTGCAATTTAATTTATACTGGCAACGCTACGCTAAAAGTAATTCGATAGCCGAAATGCAAGCAGAGCCACTGATAATGCTGATAAACGATACGGCGTGCCGAATCGACAAGCGTAGCCGAAATGAGGTTTTCCAATGGCAGACAAAACAGCAGCAGAGGGAGGAAACCCTCAGCAGCCTAAGCTGGTTACTGGCAAGCCGCAGCTTAAAGACTTAGGCAGGGAATTGCTGGCACAAGAAGGAGTTAACAACAAGTTGGTATAAAGTACTGGATTTATATATATATGTATATTCCAACAAAAGTCAAACAATTTGGTAACTTATTGCAACATAAAGTTGCATAAGTTGAGCTTATTTATTTAATTATAAAAATGCAACATTTTGTGGCAACTGCCGAGCTGTGCTATTGCCCTTTGCAAGCTGCCAAAACATTTAAAATGCCAGGCAAATGCATTTTGAATATTTTCTTTAGCTTCTATTCTTCTTCTCTCTCCTTCTTATGCCTCTGTCGGCTGCAGAGGCAGCAAAGGCAAAACACTTTGATCGCCTTACAGCGCACGAACATTGCAAATCAAATGATTTCCGTGCTGGCCAACAACAAACACAGCAACAGCAGCAACAACGACAATGGCAGCAACAACCACAACAACATAAGCAGCAGCAAGAACAACAACAATTACGTAGGCTATGCAACGACAAGGCAGCGGAAGTGTTGCTGCTTTCCTTAAAGCAATAGTTGCTGCTGCTGCTGTTGCTGTTACAGTTGCTGTTGTTGTTGTTGTTGCTTCAGCCTTTGTTGCAGTTGCTATGGCAAGTGGGAAAATAGTGTGCAATTTACCTTTCAACTATTAAACGTCCGTGGTAAATGCACAAAGCGGAATCAAAGTGGCATGAAAGCGCAACGAAGACATTGAAAAACAAGCAAGACTTGCCAAAAGAAGAAGTGAGAAGCAGAAGAGAAGAGAAGAGAAGAGAAGAGAAGAGAAGAGAAGAGAAGAGAAGAGAAGAAGAGGAAGAAGCAGCAGTGGCAGCAGTCGGGCAATAGCTTAACCCTTTGGCAACACGACTAATGCTATTAAAGAGCATTACACACAGCTAAACACACACACGTTTACCTGCTCTCTCTCCCTTTCTCTCTGTCTCCCTCATGCAGTCTCTCTGCCATTCACAGTAAATTAGAAAAAAATATTATTGTATGCACTGCATTGAGTGGTTACCATTGCGAAAGGTGTCTGTTGGTTCCGTGTGTGAAAAGGAAATGCCAATGAGTGCACTCTGAAGAGCAGCAGAAGGAGGGAGAGAAAGAGTGAGAGAGGAGGGAGAGGGGAGTGAACTGCCAGCCAACTGAATGGGTTCAATTTCTGTTTGCAGATGCATCTGCTGCTGCTGCGCCCCGCCCCGTCCCGCTCTGCCCCGCCACAAACTATGCATGGACTTTTAGGCACTTGAATGCTTTGCAAGCCCTTTTTCGGTTTCAATTCGATTCGGAATTCGAATGTGAATTCAGTGAAATAAAAGATATAGATTTATTCAGTGATTGAATTTGAACTACGCAACAAACATGCCCAGTGCAAGGAAAATCCAAATCTATTTTTGGGGAATTGCATTCATGTTTCTGCCTGTCAACTCTGTTGTTTGAGGTGTTCTTGCTATGCATTCTTTAGTGAATGAAATTAAGGCAAGAAATTGAATTAAGTTTTGCAAAACTGTAGAAAATAGTGTAGATTTAATTAGAGATGAAACTATCTATGATAACAGTGGAACTGTGATAGCTAAGGTCGATTTAATATCAGTTTAAAATATATATTATTTCAAGAGCTCTGCAAGACTAAAGAAGGTTACAGCAATTAGTCCGAGATAAAAAGACGTCTGGTAAACGTCGATTGATTAAACGAAAGTTTATAGAAGTGACAACAAATTGAACATCAATTCGATAGTACTAGTTATACGATAGTTTTAAAGAGCGAAAGCAAACTGACATCAACTTAATTGTTAAAACAATAGTTTAAAATAGGTTTAATTCACAGAATTGAACTGTAAATTAACAAGCAAATTATTATTTATATATTATGTTAATATAGTTATTATTGTCGATAGTACTATCGATAGTTTACCAAAGAGATAGAAAGATAAAGAGTAATTGAGGTTTATTCTAATGAAATGAATATTTGGCAATTCTTAAGAATATTTCTCCCTGTGATGTTAAGATACTACTGTATATTATGATGTACGGATTCTTCACTTATAATAATATATATAAAAAAAAAAAAAGAAAAAAATAGCTAAATGACTTCAGTTTGCCTTTAGAATGGACAGGTAAATACTCACTTATATTAAGTAATATAAAAATATTTTTATTAATTTCGATAGTACTATCGGTAGTTTACCAAAGAGATAGATAGATATAGAATAATTGAGATTTATTCAATGAAATGAATATATCTCAATGTCTTCAGATTGCCCATAGAATGGACAAGAAAATGCTCACTTATATTAAGTCAATTTTAATTATTTTTGTCAATATCGATAGTATAATATTGCTATCAATTTCGACAGCACTATCGACAGTTCAATTACACAAATCCCGATTGTTTATCTAACTCATTTTCTCTCTCAATCTCACCTTTCTTTCTTCTCCACTTCTTCAGCTTCATTATAATCCTGGTTAGCGACAGCTTTCCCATTTCCTCAATTGCAAATGGAAAACTCATTAAAAGCAGGCGAAAATTCCTTTAGCCAATTATAAGCAGCAGCAGCAGCAGCAGCAGCAGCACGCGCAAGTTTTGCGCAATTCAACAAATGCAGAGCTTATTAGCACAAATTGATTTTTCCTGTCATCCTATACCGCTTATTTATTTTGCATTAGCACTTTTAATTAAACACTCGACGCAGGGTAACAACTGCCGGCGGTGGCCCCAGCGACACCCAGCGTTGAGTGCAAACCGCTCCTGGCCTCAGACACCTGCCCGCCTCACCACCTGCTCATCTGCCACCACCTGCCACCCGCTGCTGCTGCTGCACACGGCAATCATTGTAATTAAATCAATGAATGATTCATGTGAGTGCGCGCGCTGTCTCCTTGCGCTCGCTACTCTTGTTGTTGTTCTTGCTGTTGTTGCTGCTCCCACTGCCGTGTTGTTGCTGCCGTCGCTGTTGCATTAATGCAAAATCCGTGTACTTAGTGCAAATGGAAAAACGCAGCAGGCAGCCAACACTTGGCCAAGTGCAGGAAAGTGCTAGCACTGGCAGCCAGAGCTGGCAAAGGGGTGTACGGGGGCAGGGAAAGCAGCAGCTGAAGAGGTGAGCGCGGGGCTTGGCGACTAAATCAGCGTCGCCAGCAGCTCGGCGCTAATTTTAGTGCCAATTAATTTGATAGCAAACATTTGCAGCCCATTGCCAATTGCAGTAGTTGCAATTTGCCACGCCCAGTGCTGCCCACTGGCCCCCTCACACCTCGCTGCGTGCCTTAGCAGCGCTTTAATTTTGTAAAAGGCTTTGAACATTAACTATGGCGGCAGCAAGTACGCTGACAGTTCTTGTTGTTGTTGCTGCTGTTGGCAGTTGCTGCTGCTGTTGTTGCTGCTGCTGCTGTTGTAGTAGTTGTTGTAGTTGCTGTTGCTGCTGCTGTTGTTGTTGTTGTCTCCGCTGCTGTTGCTGCTGCTGCTCGCCTGCGACCATCGACTGGTCTCGCTGGCGCCTCTGGGCCTTTTTGCTTGTGTCTCTTTCATATCTGCCCCCCTCTCCCTCTCTCTCTGGCTTGTGCGAAAATTAAAATAAATTCGCCATGTTTATTGCATTTGCGTTGGGTAATTGCTTATACAATTTGATACGAAATTAAAAGCCACTTTTTATGCATTTAACATTTAAATAGGCTTTTAATTTAAATGAAACGCAAAAGCCGAAGGCAACCTTGCGATGTGTGTAACGAACGACACACGTCGTGTAAGTGTGCGAGTGTGTGTGCAAGTGTCGCGCGTGTGTGTGTGTGTGTGTGTGCGCTGCGGGACAGCCTTTGGCATAATTAGCTTGCGGACATAAATTGCCAGCAAGTCGTGTAAATGTTAATGTGGCGAAATTAATTAAGCCACGGCGAGCACAAAAAAAAAGAAAGTATATATCGTGCGCAAGGCTCGAAATAAATTTATAGATCATACGCCGCGTTGGCCGAAATTGTGCAAGGCAGCAGCAGGGAAGCCAGTAGGTGCGGGGAAATAACTTGTACAGGTAAGTGCGGCCAGTTAAGTGTCAGCCACAGACATTTTTATAGCAACCAGAGGGAAAAAAGCTATAAAAACCACAGGCAGGCACAGCTGGAAACCATATTCAAGAATAAAGCATATTAATATGCAGTAGAATCGAGGTCAAGCTTAATTGATCTTTAAATATCTTAGCTTAATATGCTATCTATCTCTATCTCTCTCTCTCTTTGTCATTCGCCTGCTCTTGCTGTCGCTGCTTAGCTGAGTTTTCTGCACAAACCTCACGTTCCTGGCGACTTATCTCTCGGCACTCGGCAAGTCTCCACTTAGCTGCTCAGTCACCGCACCTTAAGTCTGATAGTCCAATCCCTCTCCCTCTCTCTCCCTTCTCTCTACCATCTCTCTCCCCTCTCTCTGTACTCTTCTTCTTCCTCTCTCTTTATCTTCTTGCTGCATATTCACAGTACACATTACCGGGCAAACTTTCATTTCTCTGTTATTTCTTCTGCACATTTCTCTAATCCTCAACTTGCATTTCAAAACAATTTACGCAGCAGCAGCCTGTGTATCTCGCTGTCTCCCTTCTGCCCCTCTCTTTGTCTGTCAGCCATGCTGGCTCGGCTGTCATTCAAGTGGCGTCGTCTGCTCGTTAGCACACCTTCGTCTCACAGTTGACGTCTTCGTCGTCGTCTTGGACAGAGTGAGTTGGGCGCAGCGAAGCATCTTCATTCCCAGCTTGTCAACGCAGCGACACATCTTTGTCTCCCTCTTTATCAATGTGTCGCTCATGTGTGTGTGAGTGTGTGCAATCCTGCAGGAGCAGCTGCAGCACTGCAGCCATCATGTCTGTCATTTCTATAACTACTTTTGTTACTTACTAGTTAACTGCGTACGCGCTTCCCTTTCTCCCCCCTTTCCCACATATGTACGCAACTTTTGCTTGCATTTACATCTGCATGCCAGCATACTCTGCTTTCTTCCACCCCCCCGCTCCCCTCTGCCCAGCAACACTTTTGCACAATTACATCCATTTTTAAGTGCGTTCGTGCCGTGCGCCTGCTGCCTTGTCTCGCTGCTGTTGTATTCATAACTACTTTAGGCCACGCCCACGCATACACACACACACACACGCGCACTCTCGCACACACCAATAAGTAGAGTGAGCCTTTATTAAAGTTTTATCGCATTAAAAATTTCTTTGCCACTTGCAAACATTTTTCGTGCAACAAAAACAACAACAACAAAAAGCGTGCCAAAAACTCAGCCAGGCAAGCAGCACTCGCAGCACAGCGAAGATTGGGCACAGCAGATTGGCAAGGGGGCAAGGGGGCGTGCACTGTGGGGTCAAGAGGGGGGAGGACAGAGACAATGATGTCGTTTCATGTACACCTGTTTCAAGTTGTTTTTATTGTTGTTGTTGTCGCTGCTGCTGCTGCTCTGCATATTTGAATACACTTTTCGTTGGCCGCTTAACTTAAATCTCCACTCGTTGCACACCCCTTGCCCAAGTCCCCCCCTTGCCCAGTGCAAGTTTAAGTGGGGATTTTACCTTTGGCAAGACTGTTGCTGTTGCTCTTGCTGTTGTTGTTGTTGTGCAGGTAATGACAGTTATGTCAATAAGTTTGCCAACGCACCTTAAGCAGTGCCGAGAAAAGCTGCAGCATCGAGAGTGTTCAACAAGGAAGATACCTATATACATACAAACATATAGACGCCTATATATGTCAACTAGGCAATAAGCAGGCTTGCGACTAATTCGCCAAAGTGCTTGAAAGCGGCCACCGGTGCCAAATGAAAAGTTGGCGTAATTTAAGCTAAAATGCAGCAGCAGCTAGAAAAAAAAGGCCAACTAGAAAGAGAGGACTAGAATGAGAGGACTGTAATAAAAGAATTTAATTTCTATATATGCCGCATATAGTCGTAAATTATATAATGGCAGAGGAGGGGGAGGGGGCCCGGGGGGCCAGAGAGTGTGCCCCATCTGCCTTACCCGCTGCTTTTGTAAACTTTCCCAGCATGCAGGCAACCCATTTAGTTTTGCTGGCAACCCTGGCGCAATTCATAAATTTTTCGGAGCAGGAGACACATAAAAAGCGGAGCTAAAAAGTGGCGTAATTTTTTTTTTCTTCTTTTTTTTCTGGAGTATTTCCGGCTCGAGTTTCCCACTGCATCTCGAATATGCAAATTTTGTAGCCAACATTCATTAAATTTAGTTTGCCAGCTGCTTTCATTCGATGGCACTCGCAACTTTTTGCCTCTCTCCCTCTCCCTCCCTCACTCGCTTTCTCTCCCTTTAATATTTTTTTCTGTTATTTAAGTAGCAAATTTCGGACGCTTTTTCAAATATTTGTGCAACGCTTGAAGCTGCCCAGTTCGACAGTTGCAGTTGCCATAGACAAGACCAAGCTCAGCTCAGGCATCATAGTTGGGTCGGTCCATCAGTTTGTCAGTTTGTCAGTTGGTCAGGTGGGCGGTCAGTTGGCGGCTTGATAAGAAGCAAACGAGCTTGTTTGTTGGCCAGAAAAATTTGCAGCTGTCTTGTCTGCTCTCGAAGTGCTCCAGCTCTCCTACTCCCCCTCTCTCCCTCACTCTCTCTCTCTCTGCACCTTTCTCTGGCAAAATTTCAATTTCAAGTGCACTCGGCAAGCAAATTCACAAAATGTTTGCAGCCCTGCCTAGATATAGACTATATATATACAGTGTACTTGTACCGAATTTATGGTTATTTTGTATACGTGTGTCTGTGTGTGTGTGTGGGTGGCCTTTTCACAAAAATTCGTGTACAAAAAGCGCAACATTTATGCAATTAAAGCCAAATTAGCAATGAATGCAGCTCGAGTGCTTTTGCTTTTGGCCCAAGCTACAAAAGTTGCCATCAAACTTTTGGCCTTTTGTAAAGTTTTTCCTTTTTCACTCTGCCCAGCCCCTGCCCTCATCCCCCCTCCATCTGGCTGTGCTGCAAACTAAACCCTCTTCAATGCGTTGCAGGCAGTGGTAGAAGGAGGAGGGAGTAGGTGAGTAGGGAGCTGACTGCGTCGTAGTTTGCCGTTAGAACTGCGCTGCTTCCAATTAATTTAATGCCCGCCAGTGTAATGAGCGTTTAAGCCTTTCAATGGCGTCAGCGTTGCTTCAGGCAACAGCCCCCACTCGCCCTCTCGCCCTCTCTCCCTCTCTCCCTGCTCTCCCTTCTCTACTTCTTCTGCTGCGAGTGTCATTTAATGGCGCCCATAAGTAGGCAATCTTTTTTCAGCTGCTTCGTATTTATGAAAAGACGGCGAGTACGTGTGAAATTAGATGCATGTGGCAGGGGAAAATGTGAAGGAAATTGCTATGGGAAAATCAAGCAGTTAGGCAGCTGCTTATGTGCCATAGTTTTTCCTCAATTTTCTTAATCAAATTGCAATTTATCTAATTGAAAATCACACGTGGTTGGCTATTCCATTAAGCCTATCTCTCAGAGCACTCTGTCTTCCATCTCCCTACTTCCCACGGCTTGTCCCTCTCTTATCTCTCGCTCACACGCTCCTTGCCGTCTATAATACAAGCTTAATAAAGTATTTTCACCTAATTTTGTGCAGCGTTAAGTTCGGCTCATCACGATAGTTCAAGTGCCTGCTTCACCTGCCTCCTCATCCTGCTGCCACTGCTGCCCACACAATGCGCACCTTTTCTGCTTAGTCATGGCTAGATGTAAGCATTGCTTATCAGATTAAGCCTTCCACTTCCACAGGCCTCTTCTCCCTCTCCCCCCTCCACTCAACCGGTTATCGTGTGGCTTGTGTAGCAGCAGCAGCAGCAGCAGCAGCACTTGAAGCACTTAGCCTGCAATATAATCAGGAAAAGCGATTAAAGCACTTGGTCCCATTGTTTATTATTACAATATTAGCTGAGCTTTTGTTGTTGCTGCTGCTGTTACATTCGTTGCTGTTGCTGTTGTTGCTCTTGTTGTTGTTGTTGGACTTCAGTGGGCCTCAGTTTGCACTCTAAGAGAACGCTCTATCAACTTGACTCGATGGCTGTTTGGCTTTCCCCTGGCTTTGGCTTTGGCTTTGGCTTTGCCATTGTTTGCACTGTCCCGAGCACAGAGAGGGGAAGAGCAAGTGGGGTACTGGCAGCACATCAAAGGCAGTCAGCACACTGTGGGGCAGGAGGAGGGAGGCTACTTTACAGCTGCAACTGAGGGCACGCGCCAGCATTTAACAGGCAGCCAGATCATTCATCAATAATTACATGCCGAAAGGCTAAAGACGATGCCACAAAAATGTCGAAACTCAGTGCCCCCCTCCCTACCTCCCCCCTCTCCGTTTTCTGCTATCATAGAGCTGCCTGCCCCTTGCCTCTCTGCCCCTCTGCCCCTGCCCCTGCACAGTTACTCAACTAATTTATGCCAAAATGCTTGGCAGACTAATGACACTTTGCAGCAAAAGACGACAGCGGAGCGCTGCTCTGTTGCAATGGGTTAAGGGCAAGGGGGAAGGGTAGTGGTGGGGGGGGGGCGACTGGGAGCAGAGCCTGGTGTTTCTATGGGCATGGCACGCAAAACTTTTTGGCATGCCGTTAGTTTGTTGGTTCCCTCTTCATTGCCTCGCCCGCCTGACTAGATGGTCGGCCTGGACTGGGTTAGGTCGCTCGGGTGGGTTAGGTCTGTTCGTTGGTTGCTTGCTTGCTTGCTTGCCTGTCAGGGCAAGAAATGTAAAACTTGCGCGAAAAATGATAAATACGCTTAGACCTAATTAACTTGCGACTTTAATTAATTTCTAATGAAAAACTTAATGAGCCGCAAACTAAACTGGGCCAATGAGGGGGGTTCAATCGATAACAAAAACTCAAATAAAAAAACTCAAATTAATTGGCGCTGCATTTAACATGAATTTCAAGCGATTAATTTAGCGGGCTCTGCTCGTTTCTTTGGCTGGACGTTCCCAGCAGCTGAAACTCTGGCAAAATGAGATTTCTGTACGGTTTGTTCTTCATTTTTTCACCCGCTTTTCGCTAAACAATCTCCGCTTTATGACACATACGTCGTCTTGTCTGACATTCAATCAGCGCGGCAACTCACTGAGGCAGCTCCCCCTCTTTGCCTTTTGCCGAGCTGTGCCACGCCCACACAATGACAGCAGCTTTAATTGGATTTTCGCTGCTGCGGCGACGACCAAACAAAAGCAACAAACATACAAAAACAACGACACAACGAAAACGAGAATTGCAATTTTCGACAGGCGGCTGTCGCTCGGTTTCATTTTACGTTACTTTGCCCCGTCTTCGCTGGCTTTAGTTGGCTTTTTTCTGGCTACCAGTTCTCCCCCTCCTTCCCAGTTCTGGCTTTTCTTTGCAATTGGCGCTCGGCGCGCGCGCTCGTCTGTTATTTCTCCGTAACAAAGTTTACATTTCACACATTCATCACTTTTGGCAGCTGCAACTAATAGTGTGCAATGTCGGGCAAATGGACGGCCCCGTTTAGACCTCCGCCGCCTCCTCCTCCTCCGCCCCTTTGCTCATTTTTTGGTCATGGGCAGACACATTTTTATTGCACTCTTCGGCGCACAGTGCCAAGTTGGGTCCAGTTGAGCTTGCCAAGACGGCATACGGATTGTCTGTGCGAAACGTCTTATAAATCAATGCTTAAAGCTTAAAGGGGCAAGGCAGGGGGGGGGGGACTTGAGTATGGCATGGCATAATTTCTGCCCGAGTGCGAACATTGTTTGTAATGCGATGGCAGCCATGCCGCAAATGCCATGAAAAGTCAGTCAGCTCATGGCTTCATTCCCGAGCAAATGTTGCCCGTTTATGCATAACTCCCCCCAGGCAGAAACTCATCTCCCTGCCCGCTCACACCCTCACCCTGGCTGAATGATGAAGCTGTTGGCTTAACACTTTGCGCCTGTGGTGACTCTTGCAAGTTGACGTTATAAAGCAACGGAATGCGAGTCGATACGTGCCTTCAATCCGGACAGAGTCATTGATCATTGCGCTGCCTGATACTGATTTATGGAATTCGCATCAATTTTGAATTTCTCGCTTGCAGCCCCATTTCTCATCGCGCGAGGGTGGACGGGTTAGCCTGACTTGATAGTCTGTGTGTCCTGGTGTGTGACAGCGCCTCGAGACGTTTCATAATTCATCTTAATTTTAATTTGCAAGTGATGGAGTGGCTTCTCCTCAGCCAAGCAACGCAGCCAAGGCAGTCAAGCAGTTAGTGCAGCTCAAGCTAAGCCATTGAAGCATTCAGGCGGCTCTAAACTGCAGCTTCATTATCTTAATCTACTCCTTTTTTCGCTCGCCCTCACCCTCGCCCTCGCCGACGCTCCTTCTCTCTCTTTTGCACTGTCGCTTCGTACGCTCTTTGAGCGCAAAGTTTGCAGCAGACCGCACACAAATTTGCGCCCAATTGCACTTTGCTGCAGTTTAATCTGCAAAATTGCCGGCCAGGCCAGCAATTTTCACAAATTGCTTACATTACGTAAATGAAGAGACACCAGCCACGCCTCCCCAGCCCCCCCCGCCTTGCCGTACCAACGTCAGCAACTCCAACTTCAGCTACGTTTCTATCTTCATTGTCATCGTTCAGTTTGCGTTGTCGCCTGCCTTTGTTGTTGTTATTGTTGTTGTCCCTCTTGTTGTTGCTGCTGTCGAGCTGTCTCTGTTGTTGTCGCGTTGTCGTTGTCGCGCTGTCGTATCGCGCGCCGTCATCAAGGCGCTGCTACATTGCGTATACGCAACGTTGAGCGCCCTCCAAGTGATTGCGCCTAATTGAGCGCACATTACACGCTCGCGCACACACACACACAGACAGGCATACACAAATTGCAATACAATTAATTTATGACATTCGCGTCACGCGGCAAATGCAGTTAGAGCACGTTCCTGACGAAATTTTTAATTAAAATGCGAACAAAAAAAAACATATTAAATCAATGCCGCATCCAAATTAGTTGTTAGTTACTGCCTCTCTCTCGCTCACTCATGCGCTCTTCTTCTCTCTTTCTAACTGCCAGACTCGCATAATTCATTTGGCACAGAAGGCCAACGACAAAGTCGCTTAATTACCAACGCTGCCAGCATCGCTGTCGGCGTCGCATTAACCCATTAATTAAGGTGACGTCAAAGGCACACACACACTAACACAGAGCACGATAAAACCATAAAACGATAAAACGAACGCTCAGCTAAAATGCCGAGTAGAGCACACACACATACTGACACACACACAAATCTCAAATCTACCACAACTTGGCGAGTGAATTTATGGTCGACTGTGTGAACTGCAAAGACTGCAAGGAATGCAGCCGAAATGAGGCAACCAATGAGGCTGAAGCTGAAGCTGAAGCTGAAGCACTGAAGGTGAGCCTCAGCCTTAGCTAACAACAGGTAAAGGCACAGAGCAAACTACACACACACACACGCACTCACATGCACACACACAAGTACAGCAAGCTCACGCTGGCAATTTATTCATGACGTCATGCAGCTTCTGCAGATGTCAACGCACATTTAAGCCAGCGATGAATCTTTAATTGCAAATCACCGAAATTTATTGTGAACATAGCCAGCTAGACAAAACAATATCCGTATGAAAAATGCAAGCAGCGACTTTGGCTAAGTGAAGCGATTAATTATGAAGCTGATAATAAATTCATGTGCAACAGATACACGACTCTCTCTCTCTCTCTGCTGTAGATACATTTTGCAATATTGCAAACCATTTAAGCGAAACAGAATAGCTTTAAATTTGTTACAAGTGTAACTCAAGGATGCAGATATAAATTTAGATTTACAATTTACAACTGTAGATACAAATGCACAAATAACTGTATATACAAATGCGCTATAGCTTGCATTAATAGCTTGCTTGGATTGATAGAGTCCAGACTTCAGACTCGGTATGTCGTATCTTTAAGGGTACTTTATGGGTTCATTGATTGGTGCTTTTGATTGGAAACTTTACTCTAGCAATATCCAATAGAACACTGCAGTTCTAAGTATATATACGAGTATGTATCCCAGATACAATAAGGAAAGAGGAAGCTAAACTTGGTTCTCTGTTTAGTGGTACTTTGATTGCTACTTTTAAGGTTATCTTTTAATGCAATTTAACTCTATCAATATCCAATATAACTCTTTAGTAAGTTGTACAAACATTTAAATATAATCGTATATCTAAGATAATTAAATAATGCGCAAGCTAAACAAACTCCAGGCTTACTTCTTCAGTTCTTCAATATCCTATTTTACTCTGCATTTATATGTACATATGAGGTGTGTACAAAAAGTAAGGTGACTTTGTATTTTTAAGAAGAAATATAAATAAATATATATAAATATAAATATTATTTATTTATCAACAATCTGGGTTATCATTGACGTTATTCAATAGCTATTGAGCGATGCTCATGCGACGGTTCTTTTGGTCAAAATTTAGCACAAAAACCGTTGAGCACGCAAAACACTTATAACCTATACGCCTCTCACAACCAAACAAAAAATGTTATTCACTTGAATCTTGGAACGGATGTTCGGGAAGAGCGTACCAACATAACAAAACAAAATCGATAATCACACACCTCGTATATGGAACATATCACAGTTATATCACATATATATATCCCAGATTACCATAAATAAAAAAAGCCCAAGCTAAACATTCTTATGCTTTATCTCGACTCCAGGCTTACTTCTTTAGTTCCTTGAGGGTACTTTGAAGACTAAAAATATTAATGAAACTTCACTCTATCAATACACTATTTCACTCAGCATTTATATGTACATATAACGAACATTTCAAAGTATATATCACATATAACTATTTCAGATAAAATAAAGAAAGCGCAAGCTAAACATTCTCATGCTTTATCCCGACTCCATGCTTACTTCTTTAGTTCCTTGAGGGTACTTTGATTGCTACTTTGAAGACTATGTAGATGTATTAATGAAACTTAACTTTATCAATACTTTATTTTACTCTGCATTTATATAAACATATATCGAAGATATCACAGTATATATATATCACATATACATATATATACAAGATAAAAAAAGAAAGCGCAAGCTAAACAGGCTTAGTTCTTCAGTTCTTTGCTACTTTCAAGACTAAATGTATTTATGAAACTTCACTCTATCAATATCCAATTTAACTCTGCTGTTATATGTACGAGGGTCGTTTGATAAGTCCGTGACTTTTTGTATTTGCCGCGCACCTGCTCTAAATACAACACTGCTCCTGTCAGCAGTTATCGATTAACAGCTGACTGTAAAATTTTGAGAAAGCTGCGTTTCTTAGTTTGCGTTATATAGGCATTGAAAGCAGACGATCTCGTGAATTTTAACGAAAATGGAAAAAAGTGAATTTCGTGTGCTAATTAAGCATTATTTTTTGCGTAAAAAATCCATCACCGAAACCAAGGAAAGACTTGATAAATATTATGGGGACTCTGCACCATCAATTTCAATGGTTAAGAAATGGTTTACTGAGTTCCGTTGTGGTCGTACCAGTACAAGTGATGCCGAACGTTCAGGTCGCCCAAAAGAGGTCGTCATGCCAGAAATCGTCGACAAAATCCATGGAATGATATTGGATGATCGGAGAATGAAAGTGCGTGAGGTAGCTGAGGCTGTAGGCATCTCAACTGAACGGGTACATCACATTTTACATGAATATTTGGACATGAAAAAGCTTTCCGCGCGATGGGTGCCGCGATTGCTCACACACGACCATAAGCGCAACCGTGTGACCATTTCAAAGGAGTGTTTGGCGATGTTCAACCGCAATCCAAACGAATTTTTGCGCCGTTTCGTTACCGTAGACGAAACATGGATCCACCACACCACACCAGAGACCAAAGAACAATCAAGACAGTGGGTTTCTCCGGGTGAACGTGCACCAAAGAAGGCCAAGGTGGGTCTGTCGGCCAACAAGGTCATGGCCACAGTTTTTTGGGATGCACAAGGTATCATTCACATCGATTACCTTGAAAAGGGTAAAACGATCACCGGCGAATATTATTCAGAGCTTTTGGACAGATTCGATATTGATTTGAAGCAGAAACGACCGCATTTGGCGAAAAAAAGTGCTGTTCCATCAGGACAATGCACGGGTGCACACGTGTGTAGTCAGCATGGCAAAATTTCATAAATTGGGCTACGAACTGCTACCCCATCCAGCATATTCTCCAGATTTAGCCCCCTGTGACTATTTTTTGTTTCCAAACATGAAGAAATGGCTCGGCGGTAAGAGATTCGGGTCAAATGAAGAGGTCATCACAGAAACAAACGACTATTTTGAGGGCCTTGAGAAAACCTATTATTTGGAAGGAATAAAAAAATTGGAAAAACGCTGGACTAAATGTATAGAGCTAAAAGGAGATTATGTTGAGAAATAAAACGCTTCTTTGACGAAAAAAATATATTTTATTCAAAAAGTCACGGACTTATCAAACGACCCTCGTACATATATCGCATTATATTATATATATCTATCCCAGATAAAATAAAGAAAGCGCAAGCTAAACATTCTTATGCTTTATCCTGACTCCAGGCTTACTTCTTGAGTTCTTTGAGGGTACTTTGATTGCTACTTTGAAGACTAGATGTATTCACGAAACTTCACTTTATCAATATACTATTTTACTCTGCATTTATATGTACATATATCAAACATATCACAGCTATATCACTTATATATATCCCAGATAAAATAAAGAAAGCGCAAGCTAAACATTTTCATTCTTTTTCGCATCAATTCTGTTGAAATATATTCCATTTTTTATCTCACTTTAATAAGGCACTCGCAGCTATCTGTCTTTGCCTCGCTACTTCTCACTCTCTGCTTCATTCTCTTTCTACAATTCTTTCTCCCTTTCTTTCTCTCTCTCTCTCTCTCTCTCTCTCGCTTTCCCATTCGTCTGTCTGCCATTTAGTCATGAATATTAGTTTTAATAGTGACAAATTGCTGCACATTCGATTGATAAACAGCCAACTCATTGCAAACGCATTGAACGCACATCGACGAACGAGTTTATAAAATATGCTTATCGATTTCTGACTAATCGCAGTGCTACTGCTCCCCTCTCTTCCCCCTCTCTCCAGCTCCTTCGTTCCCTTGTTAAGGACATTCGATTTGTCTAACCGACTTGAAAGTCGAAGCAAAAAACTTTTGACCACTTAATGGACGACGTTCAATGCCAAATGATGGGAAATTAGTTTTAGCCTTGTGTTTAAAAATTAAAAGACCTAAAAAATCAATGCATGACCAGTTGTTGTTGTTGCTATTATTATTATCGTTGTTGTTGTTGTTGTTGTTCGCTTTGGCATTTGGCGTATGTCAGCGCCAACTGGCAGTTCAATAATGAATAATAACGGGGCGCTAGTTAAAAACTTTAGCTCGCACTGTGTCCCGTGCCCCCCTTCCACTTGCCCCCTTGCGCTCCTCTTGTCTGCTAACTGTACGTGTGTGTTGCAGTGTGTTGCCCGCTTGCACGCTGCGCTGTCACAACAGCAGCAGCAGCAGCAACAGCAACAGCAACAGCAACAACAACAGTGGCGCGGCAAAAACTTTGGCAATATATTTGCAACGCATTACGTGGCATGTCAAGCGTTTTATCGCGCGTATTTTTCAATTTTCGCGCGGGGCGTAACTACTGCTAAGGGGGCGTGCCCGCCGCTGGGAAGTGACACGGCCACAGCGTATGGCAATATGCTTGCTTGGCAGTGGCAAGAATTAAAAAAGAAAATAAAACAGCAAACAAAAACAACAAGAAGAAGAAAAAAAAGCATTGTGCAGTCGCCTTTTTCTGCTAATGCTGCTCGCTCATGTGGCGGCGCTGCTGGTCATATATTTCTTGGCCGCCCGCAAAGATAACGGGGCCACAGCACAGCCATATGCTAGGCAACTTTGTCCCTGAGTGTGTGTGTGTGCGAATGTGTGTGAGTGTGTGTGAGTGTGGCCAGCGGTGCAACCTCTTCAAATAGTCACAAAAAATACAACAAAAAAAAACCCACCAGCGAGGGAAGGTGAAGCAGCGCAGGCGAAGCACATTTCCGAATGGAATAAGGGGAGAGTGAGAGAGAGAGAGAGTGGGGGAAAGAGGTACGGCGAGGTAGCTGCGCTCATATCCGCTTTTTGAGCGTTGAGCACAAACAGGAAACACATTATAGCAGCTGGTAGACAGACTTATGTGTAGCACTGTTGAAAAATTGTTACACACGCTGATGCTGTCACTGCCAGGCGCACTCCAACATCTCCGTCTGCTGCTGCTGCTCCTCGGTTGCTTGTTGATGTTTTGCTACGTGTTTGTTTCTCTTGTTGTTGTTGTTGTTGCACAGTTTTTTACATTTGGTAAATAAACTGCAATGTGAGTTATGTCAAGCAACAAATACACAAGCACACACACACACCCAGCACGCCGTGAGTTACATGTGTGTGTTGCATAATGGCCGCCATGGCTCATCTATCAAAATACGCTGTAAAAAAGTGCAGCATACTTTCGCGCGGCTCTAATGGCAGCGAAGCAGCAGCAGCAGCAGCAGCAGCGAAACAGTGTTGCAAAGGGGCAAAAAAAGTGTTGTCTACTTATGCTCATTTGTCAATACGAAATGGCGGCCCATCCATTTGCTGCTCTAAACGATACAGGAACAGGACTTATATAACCATATATAAGGGGGGGAGAGATGGAGAGAGAGAACACTCTGAGAAAGAGAGAAAGAGAGAGAGAGAGAGACAGAAGTAGTGCGAAGACACTAGAGATATTTCAAGCGAACTGCAATTGAGCGTATAATACAAATTACTCGACTGGCTCTTTTGGCCTGCATATTTATAGCTTGAAATTGGCTATTTGGCCTTAGTGCTCAGCGACCATTTACCATTTGCGCTAATTCCGCTTCGTTTCGAATTTCTAATGCATTTCATATAGAGAATATAGAGCGCCAAGCAATCGCGTCTTGCGTCTCATTTTACTTTGGCCCAGCTAAATTTAGCCACGACTCGAGTCGAGCCCAGGCAAATTGCTCATTTATTTGCAACTGTCAATATCAATAACAAATTGGTTGTTGTTACGCCTCGCACACACAAGCACACACACAAGCACACTCACACACACACACATGCACACTCACACACACACACACGCACCCACTATGGAAATGTGCCACACTATCGAAATTCGTTTGGTTTTCTTTCTCGCTTTTTTTTTGGGGACTCTCACTTTGGTAACTTTAGCCGAGCCAGAGAAAAACTGACAGGCAGTAATAAAATAAATGAGCCGCCATTCTTTTAAATTGAGTTTAATAAACGTCACACTTCATCGACACAAGCACTAGGGCCTAACAAGCACCAGCACCCGCAGCCCCTCTGCTTGCCTATTTCCCCCGCGCTTGTTCAAGCTAAAAACCTGAAACCGTAACCGAAACTGAAACTGTGGCACGCTTGGTCGACTCAGCTCCCTCTCTCTCTCTCTATCTCCCTCTCCCTCTGTGTCTCTGTATCCCCCACCATATGAAGCTCTATACAAATGAACTATGAAATGGCCGGGACAACATGCATATTTGGGCCCAAGCACACTTATTTATTATTCCCCAAGCGTTTGACCAACGGCTAACCCCAAAAAAAAAGAACGAAACGAGGAGGACCCGACCAAGTGGACCGCATTCAAATGATGTCTTATTTAGTTGTCCGCATTGTGGAATGAAAAGCCATAGTTAAGCGAAATGCTGCCATTGTTACATACACATGTGTGTACACCAGTGTACGTGTGTGTGTGTGTGTGTATCTGCAGTCTGACTGGCAGCTTTTTATGTTTATGGGACGAAAGTTGTGCAACAGCATCGCGAAATATCGCTTACATGAGATTGTAATTACGATAAACGTCCGAAGCGGCGATGCCTTTAAAAATAAACCTGAATGGCGGCAGCAGTGGCAGGTCAGAGCGGGGCGAAGGGGGAGAGAGACGCCGCCTTGCTGGCCATAAACCGCCAAATGAGCCAAATAAATGTTATTTATATAAAACTGGGCAGACGGGGCAGAAATTGCAGCAGGGAGTGAGCGAGTCAGTTGCTTGGCTTCTCGCTCTGGCGCTCGACTTGTGTGCAGGCCAATTGCGATTTATTTATATAAAATTCATGCGATATGAAATCATATAGGTAACTAAATATGCCACACAGACAAACAGACAAACAGGCAGACGGACGGACAGGCAGACAGACAGACAGACGGACAGACAGACAAACAGAGCGAGCGAGCGAGCGCCAGACTAAGCCATTCAGCAATTGGCTTTTGTGCCAGGGCGTTATGTAAACAGTCGACAACGAAATCACAAGTCAGAGAGAGAGGGGGCAGGGAGAAGGCAAAGCGGAGAGAGGCGCAGGCAGAGAGTGATGGAAAGCGAGGCCCTGTGGGTGGCTCACAAAGCAGACGCAGACAGGCGCCGTTATTGCGTATAAGCGATTGAGATATTTATGAAGCGTCAGGCAACAACAATGGCAAATCAAAATAAAAGAAGATGAAGAATCAAAAAATCAGAAAATCCAAAAATAATAAATGATATGTATCTAAAATAACCAACATAACTTGCTTATTAAATATTAAATACAAATTGAAAAGGAGGAATCAAAATTTAGCAAGAAATTCGAGCTTGATTTGTGAGAAAAACTGCCAAAATAAAGTGGCTAAACAGAATGAAAATAAAGCCATAAAAAGCAGTAATAATAGCTAATATATAGTATATATATAATATATATAGTACAATATATACCATAGAAAGATTAGCAAAAATGTCTGACTTCACTTTAAAAGGAGTTAAGATTATCAAGCTAAAACCTTCGAAAATTCAACAGTATTTTCGGATAAAATCTAAAAACATTTGCAGTTAAAGCTAGCGTGGGAGATCTGCGGCACCATTAATAAAAAGCATTAAGTCTATATGAATTATAGATTATACCATCACAGATTCACTGTCAGCTCTCGCTTATTGGATGCGATTCCGTTGTGAGTTGGAAAACTCGAATGCGCGACAAGACAATACAGCGAAATATGCTCGATATGTCTGCGAGGGGGCCGGCGTGTGTGTAGCTTTTTGTTTTTGTGTGTGTACGTGCGTGTGTGTGTGTGTGTGTGTGGGTCTGCGTGTGTGTGCTTGGCATATGTAAGCAAATACAAACAAACGGAAAATACCTATGGCAAAATAAACGCGCACATAAATAAAAAAGACATTGTCAGAAAAACGCGATGTGCTCGAATGTTTATTTATGGGCTGAGTACGCCCCCCCGCCTGCCACACCACCCCCTCAGCACACCCCTACTGGCAATAGACATACTCATGCTGTAGTTCTTGTGCTCTTGTGCAGAAGTTGTGACCAAAAAAGAAAAGGGAAAAGGGAGCAGGAGCTGGGAAGGGAGAGAGCCTTGACAGGGCAGAGCATATTTAGTTGTTTGATTGCTAATTAAAATGGCAAATCAAAGTGTGCTGCAATCGGCAATGTTGACAGTAAGTGAGCCCCCTCACACACACCAATACACCTCACACACACCCACTGCCCCACACACAGCGTCATTAATAGAGCGTGAATTTTAGCGCAAATATACAGGCAAGCAGGGGAGCAGCAAAGGGGCGGCATGGGCGTGGCAATGCGGTGACTGGGTTTGCGCATTTGTAGCCCACAATGTTTTGCCAATCAAACCCCAAAGTCATTTCATTATTGGCTTTGCGTAATCGACGTCAAAGCAGCGTCCCGGGCAAAAGTCAACACAAAGCGACGCGCCGTAGAAATCAGAGCTCAGTCTCTGCCGTTGACGGTGCCCAGGCAGCTGCTGCTCCACTCGGTCTGCTCTTGCCCTGCAGTCAGAGACGTCACAACGTGCATGCAGTCAAGCGGATTGAGGCAAATATTTTCACATTGACACGGCAAAAGGATCAGCGACAGAGCAGCGGGCAACGCGGCAGAGAGAGTGTTGGAGATGGGAAGGCGACGCGACTTGACAATAAAGTCAAAAGTGTAAATGACACAGTTCGTTAGGCGCCGCAGAGCATGCCAGACGAAGAGCTATATCTATATAGATGTATCTGTATCGGTATCTGTATCTGTCTCAATATATACATATGGTCTGGGGCACAGAGCGCCATAGATACGTTTGTTATGCAAGCTGGGGCGTGGTCCCCCAAAAAGGATTGCGGACCCAAAGCACATTAATGGAGGCCGCATTGAACGCAGCCAGCAGCAGCACCAGCAGCCCGCTCAGTCACTCAGTCATTCATTCAGTCTGCCAGTCAGTCAGTCACTGAGTCACTGAGTCAGTCTGTCAGTCGGCGCAGAGCATTCAATACGGCAGCGCGCTGCCAGCAGATTTTGGAGTATGACAAATATTTTATGCGCACATCATAAAAGCGCCTCGAGCCACGAGACTGCAGCAGGCACACAAAACAGACAAACACACAAGCAGACACACATACACAAAGTTGATACGCATACACACACGGGCCGCAAGATACACAACAGAGAAACAGCGAGGCAGACAACAGATACGAGATACAATCGCCGTGAGATACGAAAGAATATTTGTATGTGTGTGACTGCGTATACTATGTATATGTGTGTGTCTCTGTGTGTGTGTGTGGCAGGACAACGCATAAAAAGCAACGCGAAGGCACTAAATAACAAACAAGGAGTCAAGCGAGGACAAAGCGAGGCGAGCTTTGAAGTTGCAGCATGGCCGAGCGAGGCGAGCGAACAAGAAGCAGCGCCCCAAAAGGGAGCACACAAAACATCAGTCGAAAAGGCAGAGCTGGAGCCACGGCCGGAGCTGTAGCAGATGAAGAAAAGCAGACAGAGAGAATAAAGAAAGCCGAGAATGCTAAACAACAAAAGGTTCACACAGAAAAACGAATGGCAAGGTGCAAATAATGCTGAAAGCGCCCCCAAAATGGGATGCTACACATTTTTGGCAGCTGCCCTAGGTACGTGATAGTGTCGGTGTATGTGTGTTGTATCTCTGTTTGTCTGTCTCTCTCTGTGTGTGTGTGTGTGCTCTGCCTGTTGACGTGAAAATTTGCACGTCTTTTGTTGTGCATGCGTGTAAATGTTTCGTGGATTTGATTTCGTTTCGCAAAATTGAAAAACTAAGCATTGAAAACAGCAACAACAACGAGAGCAAACAAGCCGAAAGCAAATGTTTTATTTGTTTACACACACACACACACACACACAAGAGCACGAGTGCATTGCGTTGCCTGTGCCAAATTCGTTTTGACGGCAGCCAAACAAGCAAAAAGGGTTTTTCCTTTATTTTACTTTGCGGCCTCTTTTAGTTGTTGTTTTTATAATACAAATAACGAGAATCCCTTCAAATATATTTGTGCTTATGTGCCTGTGTCCGTGTGTGTGTGTGTGTCTCGTTGTCGTTGCCACTGTCTCTGTCTGTGTGTATTTGAGGTCGGGTTGATTGCTTAAGTAAACGCACTCGGGGCAAGCCGCGACGCTGCCTGCCTCACTTGCCTCACTTGCCTCCTCAACATTTTTCGGCTTCATATTTTCTTCTTTTTTTCCCTCCCATTTTCCATTTTTGCTTTTTGCTCCTTTTTTTTGTTGTATTTGTGCTGAGCTGGGTCAATTCTTTTGGGTTGGGCACTGATTTTTTGCTTATTTTTATTAATAGACTTTTTGTAAAACGCCAAACAATATTTCGTTGAACGGGAAGTGAGCGCCTAAAATTATGCTACACTTTTCAATCAAAAGGGTTTCTTATCGCACCCCCTTCCCCCACATACAACGTCTCTGTGTCTGGGTCTAGCGGCTGTTTATAAAGGATAAGTTGCTATGAAATTCCGTGTATGTTTAATCCGTAAATGGATATGTTGTTATGACGCCAATAACACAAGAACAAGAACAGCAACGGAAGCGGGCAGCGGGTAAAGAGAAGCGAAAGCAGAAGGGGGAAAATGAAAGCAAAAACTGTAAACTGTAAATTCGGGTTTTTTGCCTCTGTCTCTCTCTCTCCCTCTGCCTTTCGCTTTTTTGATTGGCAAACATTGTCTTAGTCAATTGAACGAGCATTGATGTGGAATGGACCTGAACAATCTACTGAGAAGCTTTTGGTCCTTCTATGCACAGGACGAATCAATGTTATCGACAGAACCCAAACGGAAGAGTGAAGTAACCGAGAAAACTTTCTAGCCTACTTTTCTAATTAAAAATTCGTCTTTAATCTTGAGAAATGGAAAGAATAAAAGAAAATACAAAATATATCCTCATTTGATAACAGAAAATAACTTTTGATTAGTTTTATGAAATTATAATTTATATTTATTTGAGATTATACTAAGATAAATTCACTTAATAATAATTGAAAAAAAAAATAAAAAAAAAAATAATAAGATAAATGCAAAAAGTATATATTGAGCCAAATATATATGAGTTAAGTTAAGTTTAACAAATTCTTGATATAAATAAAAGACAGCAAACAAATAAAATCAAGATATACATATGTTATAAGACATTTGAAAACATAATTTATATTTATTTAAGATTATACTAAGATAAATTCACTTAATAATAAATAAAAAAAAAATAAAATAAAAAAACTGAGATAAATGCAAAAAGTGTATCTTAAGCAGAATATATATATGAGCTAAGTTAAGTTTAATAAATTCTTGAAATAAATACAAGACCGTAAACAAATAAAATAAAGATATATAAGACATCAACTTCCAGGAATGTCTTTATTATGTACAAAGCATTGCCTCAAGTAATTTAATAGCTTTCACCAAGTTAAAGTCACATTTTTACTTCATTTATGCCAAATTAAACAAGAAATATTTCAAACCTTGCAAATAAAATAAATGTTATTACAATTTCAACATTTCATAACTTTCAGCTCGAGTAATTTCCCGCAAAAAATAAACAAATAAATTGTTACGATATTTGATTTGAGCAATTCGAACTTACCTTTGTGCCGCACACTCATGGGAAAATGATGATGTTTCTTCTCTCTTGGTATGCGAGGGGCGAGTCAACAAGTTCTCTGTTTGCTTTGACTTTGTTTATCTGAGGTTCTTTTTAGCATTTCAACTTGAAAAGGCACAATTGCAGCGGGTCATGCACGATTTGGCATAGTTATTAGAATTATGATAGATCTTATTTGCTTTTCATGTATTTGTTTTTCTTCTTCTTTCTTCTTTTTTATTCGTATATATGTTTTCTTTTGCTATGTGTAACGTACGTTAATATTGCGATATATATATGGTATGTATATTCGTTGTCTGGGAACGCGCACGCGAACACTTTGCACACGATTTTCGAATGGAATTTAGCACAGAATATTGAAAAAGCTGCTGCAAATTAAAGTGAAACTCAAACAATTTGTAGCACATTAGGGGAGGCGGGCAAGGAAGGCCGACGGGGCTATCAAAAGGAACTTTTGGCATTTGTCCTGTTCCGGCCGACGCAAAAAACTGCAGAAGTGCATGACAGAAATGCCAATGCGAATGCCAAGAACAGAAACAAAAGCCGAGGCGGCCAAATCAAAATGTATGAAATGCTTTCACAAAATACGGGCAAATATCTCCCCCACCCCCCGCACCATCTCACTGCTCAGTGTGGGTGTCGCACATGTGGCATGCCTGCGTGTGCGTGTGTGGGTGTGTGTGCGGGAGTGTGTGTGGGTATGTGTGCACTTGAAAAGCATTTAACATTGCCCAGTCCAGGCAAGAAGGCAAAATTGTGCGAGATAAATGTCAGAGGTTATGGTGTTAATGTCGCTTTTATTCAAAACGGATATCGGGCCACGGGGGCAGCAGCTGAAGCTGAAGGAGAGGCACAGGCCCAAAGAACAAAGGCAAGCAATGTAATAAAAAATAAATTAAATGGAAAATGCAAAAGGAAAAGGCGGACGCAGCAGTCAGACCTGCAGACAGAGGGACAGACAGACAAACAGACAGATAGATGGGCGGTCAGACAGACAGACACTGCGAGTGAAGCGCGGCGAATGTGTCACGGATTTCATTGCTCATTGAATACGCATTCATTTCATGGAGCCACCGACGCCGTCACCGTCGCCGTCGACGTCGCTGTCGCACACACAAAGGCAGCGCACAGCAGCGAAACTGTGTGAAGGACCTGCCTGCCTGCCTTGCTGGGGCAGCCGCATCGAGTCACTCAGTCTGCGTACGTAAGCAGCAGAAGGACACCACCACACACCAACACACTGACACACACACACACACACCAACACAGAGCGCACCAACACAAAGGAAAGTCAAAGGCGCTGCGAAAATCAGTGGGCAAAGTAAGCCACACACAGAGAAAATCAAAACTACGCGCACACCGAAAAGGCGCTGCCTGTCTACGTGTGCCTGTCTGTGTGTGTGTGTGTATGTCAGTATGTCTGTCTGTCATTTGCATGCCTGTGTGTGTGTTGTTTGCTATTTCTTGTTGTAATTGTCATTTGGCAATTGCAATTTTCGCATTTTATTGAATTTTACACAAAACCGACACACACACACACACAGATAAGCCTGTCTAACAGATGCGCGCACACACACACACACACACACACATGCGAGGCGACACAATAACAACATTTCTTTTCTTTTTTCGTTACTCGTTTTTTGTCATAATATTTTCATGTGTTCGAATTTTGGCTTCACACGCGCTCGCTCGGTCAAATTTATTGTTGCTCCTTTGGCTCAATTCGCTGCTAGCTGCGCTGCCACGAGATTCGGCAGCGTTCCGCTTGTTTTTGTTGTTAAGTATTTTGTGAATTTGTTTTTGATTTGCAACAAATTTTCACACACACACGCACACACACATACAGTGGCACATGAACACATACTACGTGAAGCGAGAGAATGTGTGAGAGAGTGAGAGAGTGTGAGAGAGTCGGAGTCTTGTGTCGTGGGGGAGACCGTCCGCTGCGTCCGCGTTGCGTTCTATGCTCGGCTCCGTAGTTGGTTCTGGCCTCTGCCTTGCGGAACCGCCCTAAAACAGTCGGGAGAAAAACTGAAAATGAAAATTTGTGAAAAATTTACCCAAAGCACGCAAACGCATGGCGCAAAGGCGAAAGTCAAAAGCAAAGCGCAAAGCCACAAGCTTTTGTGCCCCAACACACACACACAAACACACACAAACACCCGCACACACACATGCACAAATCTCAGCACAAATGTCCCGTTATTTTATTTCAACCAACAACAAGTGAGAGAGCGCCTCAGAGAGAGAGAGAGAGACGCAATCAATAAGTCCGTAGAGGAAAGCTTTTGGAATGAGAGAGAGTGAGAGATTGAGAGAGAGAGAGGACCCGCGAGAGCGCAGCCACCCGTCCCAGTCCCATCAAACCACCCCTCGCAGCACCCCCCCCGCAGTCCCCCCCCGCGCAGTCCTTGCCACCCCCGCGTCATCGCCACAGGCAGCACATGCTGCCACAGCGACGTACGTACGAAACGTTTTGCACGCTTTGCTGCAGGCGCTACTAAATCGACTCGACTCGAGCTTTGCCACACGACGAGCTTTGTCTTTGCCACACAATTTATTTACCGTAACACGCGAGAATAACAACAACAAACTGTTCTCAATTTTTAAGCACTTGATACGATTTCGATAACGGTTTACTACTGCGCTGCTGCTGCGCTACTGCTGCCACTGCTGTTTCAACTGCTGCTTCTTCTGCTGCTGCTGCTACTGCTGCTGCTTGCCCAATGCGCTCAACACGTCTGACTTTCAGCGTCGCCACAACACGAATGTCAGGTGTGCGTGGATTCCGGCTCCATTTGGTCTGCTCCTTGGCTCCAGCCTGCCACAAAGCGTCGTAGACAGCCTGCCTCGGCTGGCGAGAGAGCGTAGGCGTTGCGCGACCGACACCGAGAGAGACAGAGAGAGATAAAGAGAGAGTGGAGAGTGCCTGAGAAAAATTACCGTTATTTTGCAGTGCTGCCAACGTGCTACAACGTGACGCAGCGTTGCTTGCCGCACAGCTGCCACACAGTGTTGCAAGTTGCCTGGCATTTGGCACTGCGCAAAAGCGCGATGAGCTTTGTAACGGCTGTTGTCAGATGTCTAACGGCTTTAAGTAGCCGGCATACTACACATACGAGTGCAGGCGGCAACTGCTGATGATGATGGCAATCATAAGGGGCACCTCGAGTGGCCACTCGAGAGGCAGCCAATCAGGCAATCATCAATCTGTCAACTCTTTGCGCATACGACCACTTGGGATCGGAGAACAAAGTGCCTGCATAAAGCTGCAACAAAAGAGGCTGCCCCACTCTCTCTCTCTCCTTCTCAAGGTGGGCAAGGCAAATTACCGCCGCAGGTCTTGCGTATCATAATTAGATATTGCTGGACGCAGCAGCAGCAGTAGAAGCAGCAGTAGAAGCAGCTGCCTCGAGCGCTGCCCGCAGAAATCGAGCAAACGAAACTGGTTCGATGAGTGCCTTATGCGCTGCAATGCGGCCAACTAACGTGATCCTGCCACATATATGCGGGCCGAGAGCAAAGGTATGCGGCAACGTGGCGACGTGTGTCCCGTGCCAAAAGGTGCAACTGCAAGTTGCACGAACTGTGATATCAGTTTACATGCCGCATGAAACCCAATCGGCACAGATGTTGATGACTTTGCCCAACCCCGAGTGACTTTTTTCGGGGCACGCCCGCCTCACGGTATTCAATAACCCGAGCCAGAGTCCATAAATGATGCTGCACCCCCTGTCAGAGGGTCGCAAAGGGGGCGAGGGTAGTTTTTTTTTTTTTTTATACGGCATGATTTTACATAATTCCAACACCCTGCTTACGGGACATCCCAACTAATGGTATATGGCTCTTTTGACGCTTTAAATTGATTCACACCGCACACGCACAGGCACAGGCAGTACAGGATGTACAGGACGCACGGTACGCCCAGTCTGCCATGCCAGCACGCACGTTGCCCGAGCATCCCCTGTACGGCAAAGTGTACCCCTGTATACCCTGTAAGCTAGAGTTTAAGCTGCCAGAGAAATTGATATGAAATTGTTTTGTTTATCTCTCCCTTAATAAGACCTTTCTCTCTTTAGTTGTTTACAGCATAACTGTTAGCCTTGTACTTCCGTTTCTAATGCATGTGATCGACTGTACTGCAAAGTGTACCACTGTATACCCTGTAAATTTAAGTTTATCCTCTTTCAGTTCCATAAATTCATATAAAATTGTATTGTTTATCAACTTTCTCTGCTTTAACAAGACCTTTTTCTCCTTGGATGGTCGTTGGTTGTTTATAGCGGAACTGTTAGTCGTGTACTTCCGTTTCTAATGCATTTTACTGGCTGTACGGCAAAGGGTACTCCTGCATACCCTGTTAATTAAAGTTTATTCTCTTTCAGTTCCACAAATTCATATAAAATTGTATTTTTTATCAACTTTCTCTGCCTTAACTAGACCTTTCTCTCTTTGATTATTTACAGCATAACTGTTAGTCGTATACTTCCATTTCTAATGCATGTAATTGACTGTACTGCAAAGTGTACTCCTACATACCCTATAAATGAAAGTTTATATCCTCTCAATTCAACAAATTAATACGAAATTGTATTTTTTCTCAATCTTCTCTCCCTTAACAAAACCTTTCCCGCTTTACTTATTTACAGCATAACTGTTAGTCGCATACTTTCATTTCGAATGCATTTTACCGGCTGCTTTTCCGTGTTGTCATGCATTTGTATTTGATTAAACATTTTTAACGCGCTTCCGCTTCGCAGGCATCATTAGTTGGTCCAGCGACGGGGGTGCCTCCGCCCCCAGCTCGTCTCGGGCACGCAACCCCCTTTGCTGTGGCATTTCCTGATGTGTGCTTAGGCCCAACTTGCATCTGTCCACTTCCGCTATCGAAGTTTCATGTGTGCATTGCCTGTTCTTGTTTGTTTTAGTTGCTTTTAAGTGCCGGGAAACGGGAAAGGGAGAACGGGGAACGGAGAACGGGGCACCCAGGATCGATGGACTTGCCATGTCAATGTCCTTTCATGGCATTTCATTACATCTGCACGATGTATTAGTATGCTGTTTACATCACTCTGCCAGCGTCGCTGCGACTGCGGTTTTGTTTACCCATCAGTTGCAGTTGCTTTACGAGCCATCGAAATCGCCCATTGAACATGATGAGAAAATTGCCAAGACACAAACATAAAACGCCTTCTTCATCACAATGAATAGACAGAAAAACCAATTCCAGTTCCAGTTGGGGTGGCAAGTACCCGCGGTAGGGGATGCATATCGTATAAGGCATAAGGCACTCTTATTCCTTCCACCCTTCTCAGCGTGCACTTTATGGTTATGAGCTCTTCATGTATGGGAAGTGTTTACTAGCGATACAATTATAAAGTGATTACCGAGACCAGTCTGAGGGGTCTGTTTGCCTTGGCAACCCACATATCATATAAGTTTTATGGCTTAAGTAGAAGACAAGTTGTTTTCCTTTTTTTTTCTCGATTTTATTTGAAAATAATCATTATCTGTTTTACAATTGTTTCGAGTTTCAGTATAAAAGTACAAATATTACGTATAAAAAAATATATATTTATATATAATGATTTATCTTTAGATCTCTATATGGTATACAAACTAGTTCGTTTCTGTTTATTGTAAATGCACTCTGCGCAGGTAAAAAACATCGAGCACAAGACCGTTGTAAACTTTAGGCTTAACAATTTAGTATCACAAAATCTCACTTAACAGATATGCTTATCCATGATATATAAGTATTACGAAACTATATACTATATACAGTATGATGTATGTGTATAACTATTGAATGTTGAGCGAAGTTTTCCCACTGTTTCGTTGTACTCTGCGGTTACAACCAAATTGCTTTATGAACTACAGACTAAGGAACAATAACGCTGTGATATTGCTCGGATTTCGATATCGATATCGATATCGATTTCGATTCGATTGCTTATAAACTAAGAGTTGACTTTTAAGTACACAACCGCAGGTTCATCTTGTTGTTGCCTCTGGCCATGCATCTAATCTTAAGTTGTACTCTTCAAATACTTTATCGGTAGTGAAACGCTGGTTTAATGTCCGTTCTGCCTTCTTAACTTCCTGACTAACCAAAAGAACTAACTAACTAAACTAAACTAATTGATGAACTAAACTAAAACTTTGGTGAGCGATTGCCTCATGACTTAGTATGCTAGAAAATGACTAGAGTTCACACTCGACTTTGGAACCAGCACGGGAACTGGATTTGAGTTTTCTTAGGTTTAAGTTTCATATATATTTGTTATGGTTATTGAAGGCTTAAGAACTATTACTGCACAATTTCGCCTGAATTTCAATTTTGGAATTTTTGGAAAATGGAACTAAAAATGATTTTCGAAATTTGAAATAAACGTTTGCCTTAACGTAGGTCTTAACTAAACGTTAATACGAAATTGAAGAGTGATATATATGTATGATTTTAGTAGGACACATGAGATCCTTGACTAGCTTTATAACTGACTAGATAAATGTCTAATTTAATGACTAGATTGAGTGGGGGAATGTTATAGTATGGAGTAGAATGAGTTGAAAGTGAATAAAGTATGGTGAAGTATGAGAATGAAGACAGGATGAGAGTTTAGTGAAGTAAAGAAAATATAGAGAAAGTTGAGTTCAAGGAATAAACGTTACCTTAACCTTAAAAGAGGTCTTAACTAAACGTTAATGTGAAATTAAAGACATATGATATAGTACTATGAAGGACTAATGAGATCCACCATGAGTTTGACTAGCTTTTTAGCTGACTAGATAAATGACTAAATTATTGACTAGAATGTATGAAGGAATGGTATAGTATGGAGATGAAGGTATGAGATGAGAGTATGAGATGAAAGTAGAGTAGATGAGTTAAAAGTAAATAAAGAGTTATGATGAAGTATGAGAATGAAGATATAATGAGAGTTAAAGTTAGAGAAAAGACAAGAAAGAGAAGGATAGAGAAGAGTTACAAGAAATGATGTAGGGTGCTTATGTGGAATGAAGTATTTTAAAGATAAGATGAAAGCTATGAACCATTTTGTGTGAAATGATGATGAATGACTAGATAAGTTCAGTTATCAGATCAAGAATTATATGGGATAAGAGTGAAGAGAGAATATAATGAGAAATATATACTACATCTAACTTTGGTAAGGTCTTTGGTATATTTCGACTGTATCTTTGGTATACTAATTATGGCAATTGGTTTTCAAAGCTGTAATATACATACCTAGAGCGCTACTGACTATACGAAATGCCTGGGTCTGGTACAATTTGAGATCATGACTGAAGCTGACTAGTTCCGTTTTTTAGGACTGACTACAAATAAATACTGAATAAATACTGAATAAATACTAAACATATATGCTAAGAGATTAAGTAAATACTAAGCTGACTAGACTTGCCGTCTTTGGTATCGAAACACTGCACTGGAATGTCGATCGAAAGTTGAGGTAAATAAAAGTAGACTTGACTAGAATGGAACTCAATTTACAATAACCAAACTAGCGATAAATTAATTATAATAACTAAAGCGAATACAACTTAAATGTTATTCGCGTGCTCTAAACTAATTTCTTTGGTATGTTTCAGCTGCAGATCTCCCCGTAAACAAGAGATATAACTAAGAACTAAACTTCAAATCAAACTTAAACGCGGATGATAACTGTACAAGATTGCTAGGTTGCCCGATTCGCTGGCCAACTTACTCAATGCGCCATCGTAGTGTGTTGAATGACAGAGGCGCAGTTACGTAGATTGGTTAGGGCGGCTGCTGCGATGCTCTCTTCCTCGGTCAGGCCATGCTCGACAATCTGCAGACGGCCGTAACCAGCGGAGGAGGTAGACGAACTGCAGTCAGACAGATAGTCCGCCTCATAGTCGCATTGACTGCTGCTTGCTGCACCGACCACATAGACACCCTCATCCTCATGCGAATGCGAACTGCTGGCGGAACTCGAAGCGGAGCTGTTCGATTTGTACACAGTCGTTTGGAAGCTACCTGTAATGGTTGTGGTTGTCGTGGGCTCCACCTCCGACTGCTGCTGCTGCTCCGGCTCTGTCTCTTGCAACTCCACCACTGCCTGCGGCTTCTTCACATGCGTCTGCTGATGCTTGCGCAGATAGGCGGCACGCTTAAACCGCTTGCCACACTCATCACAACCAAATGCCAATTCCTCGCCAGACTTTTTGGGATTTGATGGAGGCTGCTTCTCTGCCGGTTGCTGTGCCTGTTGATTGCTCGTGTTGCGATTCTCCTTTTTGCCAGCACCACCGGAGGCAGCGCTCTCTCCCTTTTTGGGCTTGTGCCAGCGTCGATGTGATGCCAGATTGGCAGGGCAATTGAACTGCTTGCCACACTCGGGACAACGATATTCGAGCAACACAATGCAGGCGCAACGATGCCGTGCCAGGCCGAAGGCGTCATCGAACTTGATGCGGCACAGCCGGCAAACATAGTCGCCAATTACGTTCTTGATGGCCGCCAGTTCCGCCTTGGTCTCCTCGGTAATCTCGACAATGTTGTACTTGGGATCGATGTCACCGTTACTATACTGTACACTGCCATCGGTGATGTCCTCCAGCGGCCGGATGATGGTGCCGGAGACCGGTGAGCTTGTCTCCTCGTCGAACTTCAATTTGCGCGTCGCTTTGTTGCGCGTCGGCGCCGATGTCGATGCTCTGGCACTGGCTGTGGTCGACTTGCCGGTGCGCGGTGCCGTGTCCGAGACCTTAATGGGCTTCTGGGGCGTTGCATCGATAGTGGCTGCTGCTGTTGCACTCACATCTGATTTGGCCAATTTGGCTGGGGGCAACGATTGCTCGCTTTGTTCGCTCAACTTGCGCTTCGATACGGGGCTCTGTGGCGGTGTTATGGGCTTCTCTGTAATGACAACCACCTCTTGTGCCACCTCCTGCACAGGCACTGGCTCCACGACTGATGTAACCGGTGATGGTGTTGCCGATGCTGATGCTGATGCTGGGCAGGGGGAAGCTGCGGCAACGGGTTCACTTTGAAGCTCAGCAAATGCGGTTGCCATTGGCACTGGCGATGGCGGTTTTACTGACAGATCCAATGGAATTTCACACTTGGTTTTGATGTTCAAATAGCGACTGCGATACTTGGGCGGCAACGAGGCCACCGTGGTGAGCAGACCCAGGCCATGGGGCAGGCCACTGGCTCCTGCTGCCGCATTGTGCAGCACCTGTATGCTGTGCGTGTATGAGGGGGGCAACGAGCGTGGACGGCTGCCTGTGGCTGTGGCTATCGCCTGTTGATGATGATGGTTGTTGGCAACACTGGCCATTGCACTTGAGTTGCGCGTATTAACGAAATGATGATCAACTTAAGCAACTTGAACGCGCTTTAAGAACTTGCTCGAAACAAACAACGGAAATGGAAACGAGGCAACGTAGGGAGAACGATGAACTTGGAACGTGGAACGTGGAACAAAGAGGAACGTGGAACGGTAAATGATGATGATGATAATGATGATGATGATGATAATGATGAACGTAGAACTTGGAACGATGAACTTGATGGTTTTGGGGAGAACAAAGAGTTGAAGAACTAAGCAGAAAACTTAACAACAAATTGAAACGTTTGCGACGCAGAGCGTAGCTGCTTGGGTTGCTGCTGCTTCCTGTCGGCTCGACGTTTTTGCTGCGAATGACTAACAGCGTATCCTGCCGCCGCTATTTATGTGTGCCAAAGGAAAGCGAAATTAAAATCATTGTTTGTGTGTTGTGACGGCGTCGCTCTTGGAAATTTCATCCCCCAATTCGAGTCGTTGTCCTTTTAGCCCTCGCTCTGCCACAGCGTCTCTGCTGCCGGCTCTGTCGACGCTGTCGCAGCCGACAGCGACGCTGGCAGCGATGTTGCCGCAAAGCCGGAATCTTTTGTTAGCAATCACACACATTAGTCACCCTTTTTTCCATACACGGGCAGGACCAGGCTCGTGCGAGGGGAGCAGCGGCAGCAGCAGACGACGACGACGACGACGCCGACAGTGAAAGTCCTTTGCACTGTGTCTGCCTGCACTTGGAGAAATCCGTGAAGACCCAATTGCAGCTGTGCCTCAGGTTGAGCAAAAAAGGACACGCGACAGGAACTGAAACACATGTTCAGCATTGGCTTGCAAATTTCCAAGATTCGGGACACACTGTGCACACAAAGACCTTAGGTTCTTTGGGTCCTTGTTCCTTGGCCAACAGCTGATATCCATGAAACCGTTAATTGTGCGTGAAACCGATGGCAAAAGGACCCAGGCCGGCTCAATGGGCCAGAAAGAACCCAAGCAGTGTCCCTACACAGTGTGTGTGTGTGTGTGAAGTTGAAGACCCTCCAGCAGCTGTGGCCCAGGGCAACATGTATCTCTTTCCAAATGTTGTATGAATTAAGAACTCAAACGGCGCACACAAACTGAATGAAACTGAAGAAAAGATTCAATTTCTTTAGGCTCAATGGGTATCCATGAATAGAAATCATCTGTCTGTTTTTTTTGGCAGCGTTTTAAAAGCGTTTAACCTATGAACTTGACCCGATTTTAAATAATTGCATCATCTTTGTGATTTTGTAATGTTCTAAAGAGTTGCAAGAATGATAAACTAATAGTTTAAATAGGTTTAAAATTTGTTAACGAAAATTATAATTTCTTATTGAAAATGTTAGTTTAAATTAGACTTTAAATTGATTTTTATTTTGGTTATCATAAGAAGATTGTGTTTTATAGAGTTTCCTTAAACATAATCTTATAAAATTGAGAGATTTTGAAGAACTGAATTAAAAATATATGTGTTCAAAAATAAAAAAAAATTCAATTAAATTAAACTAGGTTTTTATTGTAGACTATTTATGGAGATTCAATAAATATATGATATTTCATGATATAATAATTATTGTAAAAAGATACATAGGAAGAAAATCTCACCATTTGACAAATCTAAATTTTAACAAATATTTAGTGCATTTGTGATGGTAGAAAATTTAGAATACTTAATTTGCGTATCAGATTTTCCCACCTTTAAATATAATATTATTAATATTATATTATATTGAAATTTATTCTATATATAACATATCTCTTTTACATAAATATAGATTCTCAATATAGTCGTATACTTCTTTATTTTCTTTCCTAACATACACAGAAATTTCTCTCAGTGCACGTTTTGGTGCTGCATTTTCAGGTTTCTGTTTGGCTCTGGTTCTTTCTACGCCGGCTTCGCTCGTTCACTCTACGCACAGTCGACGCACACACACACACAATGACAGACAGAGAGGCAGAGCCGGGCGTGCTATAAGCTTGTCAAGTTTGCTTTTGGTGGGGTAGGTACGCAGCGCACAGGGAACAGAGACAGGCAGAACTTGGGTTGCTCAGCCACCACAAAGTGATTGTGAGTTCGCCTGTCTGTCTGTGTGTGTGTGTGTATGTGTCTGCCTCTCTGTCTATCTGTATTTGTGTGTGTGTGCTTTGCATTAATATAATCGAAATGCGACGCCGTCGTTGTTGTTGCCGTTGCCGGCGTCGCTGCTTTCGGTTGCCATGAAAGGGAATGCACTTTCGATTCCCGGCCAAGAAGGGCTTTTTCGTTCGTTCCCCGCTGCGCGCACAAATATGGCATATTATGTTCGATATGACGCCATTGTTGTAAGCTGTTGTTGTTGCTCTTGTTGTTGTTGTTGTTGTTGCTTTGTGTTGTATTACGGTAGGCACGTGCGTGGCAACGACAGGCGGCAACGTCCACCCCATGCGAGCACTCTTCGTATTCCCAGAGCGACAGCGAGAGCAGCCTCAGCTTCTGCTTTCATTGTCGATCCTCTCCAGCGGGGTGAACGGCAATTGGATGATGACCCCTTGGCAGAGCGAGAGCTGTGGAATCAGTGTTTGCCATGCAGCTTAGAATTAATAGCGGACGACGAGCTGACAGGGCCAAGCAAGCAAGCAAGCGAGCGAGCGAGCGACCTCTGAGAGACCCGAAGACGCACGCACGCACGCCAGCCACGCGAGCAGCGGCAGCAAGGACACGCGAATGCCAACCCTGTGCTGCCTATGCCTATGCCCACTACCCACTCTGCTGCTTACTTACCTCGCATGCCCCTTCCCCACCCAGCTGCCGCTCCTGCTCTCGAGCAAGTCCATCATTCTGTCAGCCACAAATGCTGCGTTATTTTTGCCTTCAGCTTTCTGCTGCGAGGCGCGCTTAGCTCAAATTTGCACTCCAAAAACACCCGAGACGACATCAGCCAGGCAGCTTTGCCCCACACCGCTTCCCTGCTGCCTTCTTTTCCCCCTTTAAGCCGCCTCCCCACATTTGCTACCGCCTTCTGTTTGTTGTTTACTGCTCGCCCATTGCGAACCCTTAAGTGCATCTTTTATGGTAATTTCAAGTGCAGCTTTTCCCCCTGCGCCCTTTGCTCCCATCCCCCTCACTGCTTGACGATCTCTGCTGCCTGCCCGGCAATAATTAATGTTCGAAAATGCATCGTTTATGTGGCATAATGCATTCTATGGCGCTGTGTGTATGTGCGCTGTGTCTCAAAAGGCTGCAACCGTCGCCATCAAGGATGCTCCACTTGTAGCACATGTTGCCATTGTCGCCGCGGGCCGCAACTCAAGGATGGAGCCGATGTGGAGCTGGAGCTGAGGATGAAGCTACCTTTGGCAGTCTGCACAGTAATTAAATTTTTCGCCTTCATAATTTGATGCAATTTAAACCGAACGGAAACTGGCTGCGATTCGAGTTTCAGTTACTTTTTTTTTTGCAGCTTCCCCTTTGAAAGTGTGAAATTTTTTAATTGTATTTCGTTGGCTTGATACCCCCAAATTCCCGCTGCCACGCCCCCTTTCGCCATTGCCATATGCTGTCCATTAGAACAGCATCGCGTCGCGTCGCAGCAATTAACGGCGATTTTCAGTGAAGCGCGGAATTTGTTTTCCACCATTTTCCTGTTAGTCCAGCAAATATTTGTCCAATCTACGTTTTATTTTTCCAATATTGTTTTCTTTTTTTTGCGCTGCTCGAATTTGTTGTCACTTTTTGAAGGATTTGTTGTGATTTTTCCAATTTTTAAAGGATTAACTGACAGCAACTATTTGTTTGTGCAAAAACAAAATTGAATAGCAATTTCTATGGAAGGTTTTTTGCCAAATTGAAAGCGATTTAATTGCGAAATTCATGTGACACAAAGTAAAATAAATAAAGAGTAAAATTTATTGTGGTTTAAAATGCTAGTAGATTCATTCTTTAATTGCTACTCGATTTAGTATGGGCATCTGCGTGCCTCAATCAGTGAAGGATTAAGGAATTTGCACACTAATCCCAAAAAGAAAACAAAAGCAGGGAAAAACCCTATGACTAACCCCGATATGACTAACCCCTGAGCAAATTGGCGAAGAAAGGAAGGACGAAACCCAAGAGCCATAATTATATATTCGCATATTATGGCTGCAGTCAAGGCGAGCACATGCATTAATGTATTTATGCGCCGCAGGACATCGACACACACACACACATAGACACACTCTCGCTTGTCAAAGCGTTTTGCATGAGCGCGCCGCAAAAGGAAAACGCGCAGCAAGGCAAAGGCAAAGGCAAGAGAAAGAGGGGGGAAAATGCGAGGAAAACAATCACAATTCACAATTCAGTTGGGTGTCGAAGTGCTTCGGGCACGCGACCAGCCAGCGACGTTCGTTTGTGTTGTTGTGCTGTGCTGTGCTGTGTGTTGCTAATGTCCTTGCCGCATAGTTGCCGGTGCATAGCGTCAATGCCACAAAGGGGCATTTTCCACATTGGCATGTGCACCATGGAAATCACAATGCAGTCGCAGGCAGCAACTCACAAACAACCACCCAAGCAAGGCCCGAAAATATCCAACCAGGTGCATTTTCGAACACACACTAACCAAAATGTCGTAGGGCGAGCCACGAGCCACAAACCAAAGTCGAATCCAGAAACGAAACAAGCAGCAAAAGGGAACGCGAGTCCCCTTCCCCCCCCCCACTTGCATAAAGCAGTGCTCAAGCGTAGCGCGATTCCGATTCCGATTCTTATATATATGCAGAGGCTGTTGCTGCTGCTGCTGCTGAATAGGGCTCGACAGAATGTTTCTAGGGCGCCTTGCGAGGGTTCTTTCTCTGCGGTGGTTGCTGCAACTGCAGCCTGCACTGACAGCGGAGGGTTTGTCTGGCTTAAGGGTACGGGTAGGGGGGGAAGTATATTTCATTTTTAGCCGGCACCCCGTAATCTATATAAAATTCCAATTGGACGCGTATACCGCAAAAAAAGGGGCGAGTCCTTTCAGTCGGCTTTTTTATTGTTGTCGCGCAAAGATCCTGTGCAAGATTTGCTGCCAGCGTCGCAGTCGGCTGTCGACAGCTCTGTCGCCGTCACCGTTGCTGCTACCATGTGAAAATTGCACAAGTTGCGCTTCTGCTTTTGACAATAGCCTCACATTAACTAGTTTCCGTTGCAATTCCCCGTTTTCATAGCCAACGACGCCTCATCGCCGCCTCATCGCGTCGCCGTTCGCCGCTTTTAATGAGTAACTGTATACGCTGTGGCAGTGGCAACTGGGAACTGCCAACTGGGAAGTGCCAACTGCCAGCACACACAGTGCACAGTTCATTACAAAAAACACCCCCTTTGCTGCTGCGCTGCGCTGCGCCGCTTCCTGTTTGGTTTGTTTCAATTAAATCGCATGTGCAGCACACTGGGCACAGGGCCAGGAGCAGGAGCAGCACCAGGACATAGCTGGGCACATGGCTCATCTGTTACTTAATCATGGCATTGCCATAGATACCACCTCACCTCGACGAGGGTGTGCACCCACTCACACACACACACACACACACACAACAGCATACAGAGACCTCGCTACCCACTCGTTAGTTCCTGTGACACTCGTTTGGTTTAAAGCAGCTGCCTGATTTTCTCCCTCACTGGGATTGTCCCATAGCGAAAGCATTTCACAGAGCTGACAAATGAAATTTCATTTATAATATGCTAAGTGAATGTATTTTCAAAAAACAATCAACTTCCCTTACGAAGTAAAAGCAGCTTGGTAAAAAAAAGGAACCACTTTTTCTTCTGTTTCATCTTCTAGTGCTCATAACTTTCTAAAGAACTCAAGTGAGTTTCCTTTGCAATGTCATTTTATTTATAATTTGAATTCTAGTAGATTTAATAATTTTGATTTATTCATAAGAATTACCCTGAAAAAAAAATGATCTGGAACGATGAAGCAGCGCAAAATGTATATGGAAATTCAAGATAACTATTGAAAATGATGCAGAAATACCTCATGTTTTGATATGACTGTCTGTATGACTATCTTAACTTATCTATAAAATGGTGTGATTTTAATTTAACTTGTCAATGTTAATTTATCTAGGTCTAATTTAAATAGGTCACTAAATAGTTTTCATATTCAAATTTGATCGATTGTCTTGTCATTTTCAAAACCTTTTCATTTGAAACCTTTAATTTTTATCTAATACCATTTAAAATTATAAATGAAATTGAATGTAAGATGTTATCTGAATCAAATTATGAGAAATAACATAAATACTCGTATACCCAGTTTTCTACCCTTCCAGAATATTTCTGAGAAGAATGTCTAAGTGAATATACTATAAAGACTTTTTGATTTTGTGCAGGGTATTTTTCAATCGCGTGTAGATTTATATGTTAGTAAAGTAGCAGAATAATAATAAAAAACATAATACATGTATGGAAAGGCTACAGAATAATATCAATGTAATAAAGATAAGTATATAGTTGTTCGATTTCCGGGTCGTTTTCAATATCCTCATCCAATTCAATAGTAGTTGACATCGTAATAATCAAAGTTCTGAACGGTGGCATTGCTCCAGCCAAATTGATAGCGAATAAGTCCATCGATGCCGTTCACATCCACACCTAGAGCCCTTAGGCGTTCCACAACAGCTTGAACTGGGGGCGTGGCAATAAAACGTTCGTATGCTGGCTTCAAAGCAATCAGACGACGCCACAGCTCTGCGATATTGGGGCTCTGATTGGCACCATTCTCCAAAAGACTTCTTACAAAAGTCACGGGATAAATCGAGATGAACTCCTGCTGGAAGCCAGCGATGCCATTGACCGACTGAGCTTGCTGTGGATACTTGTTGAAGAGCTTGAACTCCAGTTCGAATTCGTCGAAGACCTTAAGGGATCCACCCGAGAGGGCAAGTTGCTGTGCGAGCCAAGCTACAAATTGCCGCAACTCCGGTTTATTGATCAGTTGACGACGCACACGGTACGCGGGCAGTGTGTTGATTTCCCGCAGCACAGATTGAAACTCGGCATCATTCAGTGCGTAGGTCCGGAACAGTTGCTCAATCTGCTTGAGGGGAACATGGCGTAGAAGGGTCTTGAGTTCTAGATAAAAGTTGCTAACGGGAGCAGCAGGTGCTGCTACTGCTCCTCCTGCTGCCGGTGCTAGTGCAAATCCAGTGCCAAGGCAGCAGCAGATCGCAGTCAAGGTCAAAATGCTGAACTGCATCTTGTTGCTGTGCTTCTTCTCTTGACTTCTTTCAATACTCTGGAGCACTGCCGGCATTCCCAGCCCTTTATATAGTACGCCCACTGTCTCCATCTTATCTACAACTCTTGATGAGCTTGATGTCTTGTGATTTGATTTGGCGTCTAGGGCAAATTTGTTGTTGCAACTTGAATTTACATGGTTCCACTTATCAGCGATGCTTATCAAGTTTGTTTTCCTCCAATATACGTGTGCATAGTGGGGGCACATATATAAATGCCAAGATAAATTTATTTACGAGTTTTAGTCATCGGTCTGGAACTGGCCAAGTGATCTGTTGCCAGCTGTAGATAGGGAAGCGATTCCACCGAAACGGCAACTTAAGACGAGCCACGTCATCATTATTAAGATAGGTCGTTTTCAAAATAGGTCGTTTTTAAAATAGGTCGTTTTTCTTTCAATTTCATAAGGGTATCAATAGATAAATGGGTAAGACAAGGTGTTTAATATGAGACTCATATGCTGACTAGAAGAGAGTTCGATGACGGATAAAATATTCCTGTACTTACATCAAGCTTGAATATTTTAAAATATGCGAAATAATTTAACTAATAATCATTCTATGCATTATATTCTTCCATTCTATATACCATACCAAATACCTAAACAAAAGAGCTAATGCTCTGTCAACCCTTTTGCCATTCCTCCCCCTCCAATTATACTGAATACCTTAACTAATGATCTTTCTCTAGCTTCTTTTTTATTTCAACCCTGTATCACATTCTATCAAGCAACTATCTTCATTAAGTTTTCTATACAGTTAAATAAATATCATCAGATTTAGTATATTTTCTTTTTCCATTGCTAATCACAGACTTGGCAACATCAAAAGTTCTGGCATTTTGGAACACAATATCTTAACTGACATGTGTGTTGTAAATACGGTTACTCGGTTTATTAGCTCGTTTCGGCTACAGCAATTTTCATTAGTTCCACTCGAAAAGACTTGTCGTTAAAGAGTTCAATGTGCTCGCTCGCCTTTAAAAATCCGACATATGAGCAGCCCCGTACTAAACAAAAACAACAACAAGAGAAACAACAACAACACCCCGCAACCCTCAAACCATCACGCAGATGCAAAGCCAATTAGGAAAGAGAATGGAGAGCATGTTTTAGCTACAATGGACAGATTTTAGCCCAAGATACATATAGAGTATATATGGATATATAGTATATATGTGTGCGTAACTCGATAGAACGCATATTTGGACTAGAAAATTTTGAATTTCATGCAGAACAACTAAATACGCGCTTGGCTGTGCTAATAAATTCTACAGCTCACACACACACACACACAGCGCGACACAGATACAGATAGAGGAAGCCACCCCAAAACAAGTCGGTCCAATAAGGGGGTTGATTCTGGTTCTGTTTCTGTTTTGGACTCGGCTGGGTCGAAAAAGCATAAGCATTTTTCGGCCAAGGGCGATCGCAGCCCGAAAAATGCCAAAGGGGGCAGCAAAACGCAGCGGCAGCTGCAACATACACACACGCACACACACCCAGACAGGCACAAGCCTAATCACACAGACACATACACGGGGCGCAGTGCTTGATAAATCATGTGTAAAGGTATTTTGATTTTTCGACAGCTGCGCAGCAACGCGCAGTTTACCATGCGGGCAAATTTCGAATAAAAAAAAAAAGAAATTCCAAAATATTTTAGAGGTTCCAAAAAAAAGAAACTAAATGCAGCGATAAATGTGCTCCTCGTAGGCTGCCGACTAATATTTTTAATTGATTTGGCTTGCTTCAATTTAACGCTTGGCTGCCACTTCCTGAGTCCTGCCAGAGAGTCCTTCTGTGAGTTCGTTTTGCATACTGCACGTGTGCTGTAATTGCCCGTTTTTGAGTTTGAGTTTTCTGTAATTTTCAATACTTTCGCTGTGGCAGCCACTTCCGCTTTACAACACGCCAATGACTCACGGAGCCTGTCGGGAACGCTGACGGCGACGAGGCAACGGCAACGACAGACGATATCGTAATAAACGTCCGCGAACTTTACGCAGAACCTGTCGAGGTTGCTGTCTTATTCCCCCTCTATCACTCTCCCTCTACCTTTATGTCTTGCACTTTGCCCTTCGCTGCCTTTTTCTGCTTTGTCTTCGCCCCTGCCTGCGTTGTGGCACGCGCCAGCGCGCTCTAAGGAAACCCCGTTGTGGCTCAAGGCGTTCAGGGGTTGCAAGAAATCCTTATAAGAAACATTCCTTTGCCGCAGGAAGCGAAGCAACACGTTCAAGACATTGTTGAGTCACCGCAGCAGAGGCATTTTGTATGTGTTCCCTCCCCTATCCCCTATCCCTTATCCCCTACTCTGGCTTCTTCTTATCGGAACTCGCTAGGTGCCACCTCCCTTCCTGCCTTCTGCCCTTGCCCTTTTGTGTTTCAATTCAACTTCAACTTTCGTCACTTAATTGCGGCACACACAGAAAAAAAAAACAGAGAAAAGAAAAAGGGGCAACTCCTTCGGCTGCCAAGTGCCAATTGTAGGTTTCACTTTCGGTCCCGACAAATTGAAATGCCCACGGACAATTCCCGGTGTTGACTTCTTATTCATGTGCCCTTTGGCACTCTCTCGTTCACCATTGTCTTCGGCTTACCTTGCGGTCTTCCTTTCAGTGTTCACTGTGTGTTTTTTTTTCGCTTTTCTTGCCTCCTGTTTTACGCTCTTGTTCTGCATCAGGGAAGCCATTAAATTGATTATAAAACGTCGTCCTCGTACTCGGCACAATGTGTGCAAACAGCGACACAGACAGCCTGGCGCCGCTCGAGACGATTGTTAGCTCTGGAATGCTACTAATTACATGGGCGGTGAAGCGAGCAGGGGACGCACAGGGGACGAAGATGTGACTTGGGTTCGCAAGGAGGCGAATGATTCTTCGACAATTTGTGCTGTAGTAAGCGACAACTTAAGGGTTTATCGATGGCAATAAGGGAAATGCTAGTTGATGCCAAAGTGGAGGGCGTGCCACTTATGGGAGGCGGCAATTGTCGACTTGAAATGCGCATAGGGAATGTAGCTGAAGACGGAGAGGGAAAGGGATAGGCGAAGATAGAGCATTGATAGCTTATGTCTGGTAATAATGGAATTACTTACTTATATTGCTGAGATATCTGGGAAAAGGGAATGAAGACGAAAGAGTTACTAGACTGATTGGTAGAAGTAAACATAGAACGAAGAATCAAATGGGAACAGTTTATTTAATTATCTGTGATATTTAGAAGAAGGGGAATTGAAGAATTAAAAGAAATTATGCAGTGAAGGATCTCTGGAAGCTTCAACAAGACAAATAGAAGCAGCGCTTACTTAGATTTCCCAAGATTATACAATATATAAGCGATTAGATATAGTAAGAGATAAGTATAAAGATCAAATACGAATAAAATACGAGGCAATTAGAAGTTGAATTTAGTTAAACTTCTAAAGATTATACATTCTATAAACAGTGTATGGTAAACGAAGATGAGTAGGAAGTAGATTAAAACATCTCACAGGAAATTTATGAATAATTAGAAGAGTAAAGAAACCTTTTCAACCACAAGGTTTCTCTGATATCTAAAAATATCTTTAAGTTGAGTAACCCAATTAAAACCTAAAGGATACACAGATTACATCAGCAGATTATCATAAGTTATAAGGGCGCACCCTTTGATTCTACTGCATCAAGAGAGCTTTATACTCGTCAGTCAATTGATTTGCCAGCTCCGTAAACCCTTCATCGGATTTCTGAGCTACTATATCCTACTACGCCATGCGACAGCTGTCGAATTGCTTTTTTTATCAGCTCGCGCTGTCAAAGCGCATTTCGTCGCGCCATCGTTGATAAGAACACTCCATCAACCGGAGGGGAAATCTGTCATGCTGTTCCGGTTAGACCATCATTTGCATGTTCACGGCTTGTTGGTCAGGACACGTGTGCGCTGTGCACGCCGGGAGTCGGGCGACGGTATTTGCATGAGCCGCAGATAAAGCTCGGCGCGGCAACAACTGTTCCAATCGAGGAACTTGCATAGAGCACACACACACACACATAAACATACGCACGCAAGCAACTCGTATTTATTTATTTATGCAAATATGGAAATTAAGCCAAACAAAGGCAAAGGCAACTTAACACAGGGCGCGGCTGGCGGCGCTGCGCCGGCGCACAAGAGAGGGCGCCGCTAGAGGCGCACGACTGGGCACGTTCCAGGACACGTTCCACATGCATATAGGCAACCCCTCGTTGTTAGATAGCACAACAAAACAGCTCTACAATCGAGTCGTAAATGTGTAACACATTTTACATAACATTTTACGGCTCGGGCGAGTCGCGTTTCGGGTTTTTTGTTGCAGCAACAGCAGCAGCAGCTGCCGTCTGTCTGGCGATTGCCAAAAACGAGTTTATCCTCATTCAAGGTGTGGTCCAGGCCCAACCTCCCCTTCTGGCTCTGGCTGTGGCTCTGGAAATTGTGCTGCAGTTTCAGCTCATTTCGATGCTCATAAATAACAACAATAGCTGAAGCGACGCGGATGCAACAGCAGCAACAACAATGAATAAAAGAAACTCCAAGTTCCCTAGGTATTTTTCACGTGTTTGGCACGTTTCGCTCGATTTTCCGGTTCTCGATTCGTGTTTTTCGTATACGAATTTGTTACAATCCTCTCCTGTCGTCTCTAATCCTTAGAGGCGAAGCCGGGCACGCGGCACGCGGCCGAACGTCTTTGTGATAAATTGAGCTTTAAAGCAGGCGGCAGCTCTTCAATTGAACCCACCTTCCCCTGCCGAGTCGACTCCGTCTCCCTTGACAAATGGCCAAAGCAGCGCCAATGGACAGCTAAACTTTCGTGTATCGCTGCCACGCCCCGCCTCCTTGCGCCTTTCCCCCTGTTGGCAACATGCAATTGTTTGTTCCATTGTCAAATAAATCTTAGTTCCCGAGATGAGTCTCTTGTTTTATTTACACAAAGTCGGGCAATTACATTAGGTTTATTGATGCAGCCCATACGATTTATCAAAGTCTCTCTCTAAGAGTATGTTGTGTAGCTTATACAGTACGGAATTCTCTACAAATATTTGTTTGGAAAATGCCTTTGATCTCATGTTTGACTTTCATTTCCCAAGTGAATAAATGATACTCCTAGTAACTAATTAGTTTAGATACAACAATTCACAACATCTAATTGTATTCACAACAAATTGAGTTTCTACCTAACCTCAATTGTCATCCTCAATGTCATCAGGCTTTTGTTCATCCCAATATCTTAACTTCTCCTGCATCTGTTCATAGCTTAGTTTCTCAGGCAACGTTCTGGGCAACTCAGGCCGAGCATGCACCCTGAGTTTATATAGAAAATACTCGTACATATCAAAATCGTAGCTCTTGGCATAATGAAAACTAATGCCCGAATCGGAACAGCAATCTTTGGACTGTAAAATAATTAAAATCATTGTAAATGAAGTCAGTTCTCTTTCTGTAATCCACTTACATGCGGCTTGAAGAAGTACGTCTTGTGCAGCCAATTGTTCTGAGGGATTTCCGGTATCAGGTGCCTGGGATTAAGAGGTAGAAAGCGTTCGCGACCGTGTTCATCCCGCGAGTCGCCAGTGACCACGCCCACATTAATCAAACAGTAGCCAATTTGTCTGTCCTCCGGACGGAAACTAAGCGGACACAGCTTGCTGCTGTTAAAGGCAACGAGATTCAAGCGACGCAGTGCATCACGGCTGAGCACATACCCTGCTCCGCCGGACATGTAGCCATGCGGATATGTGGCACGAAAGCGATAGCCAAAGTAAACAGCTGCCTCCGGATCGTAGGGATGGAGAAAGTGTCGCAAATTCTCCATGATGACATAGCTGGAGAGGCACACGAACTCATTAGTTGGGTACATTAAAGATTAAGGTCACCACCAGCACTTACGTGTCGTCATCTGCCTTGAGAAACCAGTCGTAATCCTCTCCGTAGTGCTCATAGGCATAGGCCAAACCGGCACGTACCTTGGTATAGAGATTAGCACGAGTCTCGGTCACATTCAGATTGACTGCACCGAGCTGTGCATCATCTTGGCTGCTCATGAACACCAACTTGTTGCAGCGCGAGCCCCACGTTTGCTTCACCATTTGCGCTTTGGTGGCATGATTCGATGGCATTGTCAGCACCAGGCACAGCACGCGTGTCTTGCGATAGAGTTGTTCCGCCAGTGATGATGACTGCGCAGCCAAGGTGGTGTCCCCTGCAAGGGCAGTGCTCTCATATTCCTCTGTGGTGAACGTTATGTAGTCCCAGAACTGTGTCAACTGTATGCCCAATATGAGGCCCAGCACCAGGCACAGCACATGCCGATACATTCCAAAAATGACGCAGCTTACGAAATCCTCGTGAGCAGACGCACCCGAGTGTGCATTTTGTGTGACAACGTCTCCGACTTCAGCTGATTCGCGACTGTTTCTCCACTTTGTTGCTGCTTGTCGCGCTTAAAGAAGCGCGCGCCCTCGATGTCTCTCTCCTTCTCTTATTCTCCCGATCGATCTCACTCTCTCTCTCTGTCGGTGTATAATGAGTATTACACGAGAAACAAGTTTTTTTGTCGGATTCGTTTGTGATTCGCATAACAAATGAATCACATCGTGCTGAAGACGACGACAAATATTTGAAAACGACTTCGTCGCGCTACCCTCTCCCTCAACCGAGAGAATGTCAAATTGCATGTACAGTTTGAGAGCCACTGTGCCGTAAAGATCACTTATCGAGTGCGGAACTACATGGGAATGGAACACGACAGAGGGTAAAGTACGACAAACATGTTTATCAGACCGTCATATATAATTAAAATAATAGATCTCAACACACCATCAACATCTTCTTACTGATCTTAAGTTTCACCGCACACCCACACACAGGTTAGAGCATTCAATTTTCGACAAACTGAAGATTCGTTTTAATTTCGGATAACCGGTTTTGAGTATCTTCGCGCCTCTGTTTGTCGTGATGGGTTTGACCTACACCTGCGTACTTTATAAAGATTGGCGAGATTCTCTCTCAGCAGTGTTGTTTGTGTCGACGTCATCTCATCTCCCTCCTTTCACTTTCCTCCGCCCTTGTGTCTATTGTTAAAACAAACAAAATGTTGGTAATGGTATTATTTATTTTATTGCTAGTTAATTTTTCATCTCTGTTTTCGCTGTTGTATCATGTTACAAATTATATAGTTATGTTTATCTTTAGTTAGTACAACTTTTTTTTCGTTCACGTTAGACTTAATACGTACTAAATACGCTCTCTTCTCAATATTATTATTATCGATTTTATCTGGTATTACAATATTATTATTATTCGTTCTCCTGTTTGACCTTGTATTTCTCATTCTCTTTCGTGTTAGAAAATGATTACAAAAAAATTTACTTTAACTTTAGTTGGTATATTCTTGTTTTGTTTAGTTCTTTTTAATGTTTACATTCATTTTATGTTTCTTTCTTATTAACTTTGTATATCTTAATTGTTTATCGTACTTCGATTATACGTTTAGTAAGTGCACTTGCCAATTCTCGTTCATTTTTTACTTTCATTCCTTCTAGTAGAGGGTCACAACATTAAGGATCGAAAACAAAAAACTTGAAATCAAATTCATGCTCATCATCAGGCAAAGGGTCTCAATATAACGACGACAATTCTACAATAATTCGGCTTAAAGAGTGTGTGTGTTTAATTTCATATATGTATTTAGTTAGTTACACAGCCTTAGAAACTACTTAAGAACTAAAAACATTCATCAGGGCCAGCGCCAAGAGCAATATTTATCAATTAAAAAAATGAAAAAAGCAACAAACTTCGCACACAATTTAAAAAAAATAGAATAACTACCAATTACTTTTAAGAGTTAATAGATATTATATAAAAAAAAATATAATATATATATTAAAGTGGATTTGTGTGTTGGAGTATTCCATTATTATTATAAAACAATATATATGATGACAAAACAATTTCATGTACAACTATTTTTGTTTTGGTTACTTTTTTATGCGATGCGTGTATGTACGTGTATGTTCAACATGTTAATTTCGATTGAAAAAATATATATGTACGCATGTGTATTTGTATTTGTATATGTATGTTTTATGTTGTATTTTGCATGTAGTATATGTATATGAAAACGAAATTCCTTATAATTTCCTTTGATTTCCTTCTGATTTGTTGTATTTTTTTCCTTCTTTCATTTCCCCTTTGTATAAATTTCATTTATATATGTGTATAATGCATGTATTAATGTATGTGTATAATTTTGTTTACGTTTCATATGTTGTTAGCTTGGCTCTAAAATATACGTACTAATTTTATTATTTTTGCTCTTTACTTTTCTTACATTCATCTTTTGTTTCTTTTAGTAAACATAGTATTTTCGTTTATCGCTTTGTTGTTGTTGTTTTCCTCGTTTATTTAGGAACTCCTATTTGTAACTAGCAGAGCGCAGACGCTGTAAAATTCCTATAGAAAAAAAATGTTTTGCTATAATTTGGCTTACAAAATAATTCATATATGCGTAACATCAAAATATATACGGTTTTTTTGTTTGTTTTCTTTATAATTTACATACATCATATATAATATATATAAATGTGTATCATAGTTGTAATACATTACATCTATACTTTATATATCTAAACTTAGCAAGATCTCTTGCTTTTCTTTACACTCAACGCGCTGACATTTACTTGGGGAGTTCGAGAAATTTCTTATTAACTTTAAGTTTAGGCATAAATTAAAGTTCTCCAAAATGATTAGTTCAGAAAATTATATTGGTTTTCGAAATGCATTTGTTTGTAAAAATTTCCATTGCAGTCTATGAAATCAAGACAATTCTTTGAACTAACATTTAGCACAGTTTACAGTACGCTGATCGAAAAAATATAAATGTTATATAAAGTTTTTTGAAACGTAGTCCAAGCGATGAACAGCAGATTTATCATTTACTCTTTATAGATTTTCTCGCAAATATATCGATTATCAAATAGTAAACTTAATTTAACAAGATTTCTCAACTAACTTATTAAACAATATTCCACAAAATAGCGAAATCTTTTTATCGTCTCTACATCATTTTTTTTTTGTTTGTTTTCATTCATTTTTTATATAGTTTAACATTGGCACGTTATTTATAGCTATTATGTATTTATAGGAAAGCATAAGAAAGTAAAATTTGAATGAATATCCTACGATCGCAAATTGATAGCAACTACAGATACAACTAGAAATCTTGAATAGCTGCAGTTGTGTTGACGAAACATGAAAGTTAATTTACATAATTAATAATAACTAATTTAAATACAGAAAATTATGAGACATCTAATTGTTATGACGCCTGCGAAATAAAAGAGTTTCTACAATATCATTTTGTGGGGGAACATTTTGAAAGGAAATCATAAATTATAAACTTGAATGCTTATGGAATTTGAATTTTTATGGAAACTAACTAGGCAACAAATGAAATAAATTATGAAATTAGCTCACTAACTTTCTAATTTTGGGTTTTTTTTTTTTTTTTTTTTTTTTTGGGTTTTTGTTTGTTTTCTTTTTAATAACTTATATCGATTTATACGCCATATAATGCCATGTATTTCGTGTGTGTTTGTCTTGTGTATTGTATACAAATTTTGTTTTGCTTGTTTCTCTTTATTCAAAACATACTCGAAAGCACTTCTTCAATAGTTTTGTGGTTTAAACTCGAAACACGACAGATTGCTTGCTCTGACGCCTAAATGCATGCTACATGCCGTAAACAATTAAAAAGTAATCGTACACCTAGAGTTTACACTAAATGTCTAAATATATGTATATATTTATAAATAATCATGTATGTGTATATCTAGGTATTTACATATAGAGCTCTAAATGTTTGTCATATCGAAAGGTTCTACTACAACTACGTTTTATGTAATGCACACGACGCGTCTCTGTCTCTGCCTGTCTCTGGTTTGTGCTGCATCGAACAAGTTTTGGGGGGATATTGAATTGATATATAATATTTGCAACGAATTACTTGTTACTTTTGGGCGTATTTATATGATACTTTTCTCGCTGTTAAGTCATCGTTAACTCTTGCGCTAACTTTGTACAACAATTTCGATTCAACGAATTGTTTTTCCTTCTCTTCTTTTGCTTTCTCAATTTGCTTGGTATCAATTTAGGACTACGGCTAAGTCTTATAGCTAAGAGTTGTGTTTGTTTTTATTATTTTAAACTTAGACAACACACACGCGCGCTCACGCACATACATACACCACACACACATATATATGCATCTACCATTCACACTTACATGCGCTTTGGACTTTGGGCTTAAATATAGATGTATGCATATTTAAATATAATATATAATATATAGTTAATAGTTGTATATGCATAGAAAACCAAACCAAGCTCTGGTCTACAGTTTGGTACGCCTTATATTTTTTGAAAACGTTTGTTTCATTCATTTATTCGTAGAGTTTCCAGTTGCTGTCGCTGACGTGGCACTGGCCGAAGCATGGGCATTGTTGACGCCGACGGTGGCACCAGCACCGCCGCCATTGCTTGTCTGCACCGGTGGCAGGGTATCGGAACGGCGATAATAGAGTAGATAAGGCACACGAGGCGTGTGCGGTTGCAGTACTTGCTTCTCGCCAATAGGTTTTACCGAACTATCATCGTAGCGCAGCCAACTATTGTAGCCGGTATGGAAAACGTCTGTTATATAATGGCCCTTGGATGCCTCCTTGCCATCGTGATAGACCACAGCAAAAAGGCGATAGGCGCGCTGCTTTTGCGAGGTCTTCTTGGAGCCAAGTATCTCTGCAAAGAAAATAGGGAATAAAGCATTAGTTCTGTGTGCGAGACTGACTGCAACGACTCTTCATTAACATACTGGCATCGATTTTGAGCTCAACAGGAAATTCGACCTTCTTCAAGATCTTTGTGCAGCCATCGGATCTATAATCGAAGTATTTTAAATGCAATATCAGCACAACGGGCAACTTTTCCAATGTCATTTGCTGCCAGGCGACCACCTCCTGTTTGGTTTTGCTGCCAGTAACGCCCTCCAACTGATCGCGACCAACGAGAATCTCTAAGGCCTCCTTCACCGAGGCAGCTTTCTGCAAAGAATATGGAAAAGCATTAGCAAGGAATCTCTTTTAGTGTTCTTAACGAACTCACCTCAATGTTCAGTTGCAACGTAAAGAAAGGTTGTATAACATCAGTGGAGTGTTCTCCCTCACGTTGCAGACGCGAACGCAACTCTCCGCGAAAGATGTCGCTGAGTGGGGTGCGTCCAAAGTCGGTTTGGCGTGTGACACTGCCCTTGTTTCGATTGTTACAGATCATCTGTGAATTGTAAAGTTAATTAGTGATAAACGAAACTAATTTATTCGTATTCTTCACTCATACCTGCCACACATCGCCACCATCTTCATTATCCTGTTCTTGTTCATCACCATTCTGTTGCACACTTGGCTTGGCAATCAGCTTTATGACCTGCAATAATACAACAAATTAGCAGTAGTCTAAGGTAATGTCAATCAATGTACACCAACCTCCAACATCTCATCGTTCAGCTTGTTCAGAACGTATCCTAGAAACTCTTCGGCATCCTCTTGTCTACCCTCTACATGCTCCTCACGACTATCGTTCCACAGTTTGTAGATTTCCGTTGGCTCAAAGGCTGAATCGCATTGCAAATCAACACCAGCAAACTCATCCTTGCCCTTTATCTGCGCTGCCTTGTTGTTGTTGTTCAAACGCAGACGCAGGCCACTGGGCGCCGATGAGAAGTTTGTCATAAAGGACATCCTACAGGAGAAGAGAGTAATAAATATTAGTTTAAGAAATCATAAAGAAAAGCAGAGTAGAAATGTGCGTGCAGTAATGAGCAGATGAAAGCCAATACGATAAGGACATTCAAAGCTAAACACAATGCACCTGCATCGACCTCGACGAACACAGATTGCATTCAGAACGAAGGCAATCAGCGCACGTCGGTGAGGGCAATGCCAATTGCTATGCCACAAGCGTAACACAGACGCCAGCTGGTTAAGGCGCCGAGGCGTCTGTTGACTTGCCTGTGGCACTGACACACAGTCAGTTTGGGGTCAAACAGGATAGGATAGGAGTCAAAACTAGGTCACTTACATGGCATTCACGGTGGGGGTCTTCACTTCACTCAGCATTGCCGCCTGTTTGGGAATGGAGCGCAGCAGATTGTAGAAGGGCGAGCAACCGAGCAGCGCCTGCAGTATGGAATTAATATAACAATAGTTTGAACGATTGGTCAGACCACGTGGACGTAGACTAATTGCAGCCAGGTTGGTTTTGTGGCGCGTCAAGAATTCAGCATATTTGTTAGTCCACTCATCAATCTGAATGGCACGCGTCGGCTCGCTTTTCAAGGGCTTTACAGCTGCAGCATTTGGCGAGGGGGTGGCAGCAACGGAGGGTACAGCCTGTGCCGATGCTGCTGAATAGGAAAGTGTTCCAGGGGTAATTAACGGTACAGTCGGTGCTGGCACTGGCGTTGGCGATTGCAATTGCTGATGCACGCTGGGCAGGTTATGTTGTGCTGACGCAGCTAGTGAAGCTTGTTGCTGTTGCTGCTGTTGTGATTGTTGCTGCTGATGCTGTTGCTGAACTGGTAATTGCTGCGGTTGCTGCTGTGGTGGCGCCAGTTGCAGCTGCGCTGCCTGCTGTTGTTGCTGCTTGTTGCCATCGTAGGGCGCCACTTTGGCCACTGGCTTCTTGCTGGAGAAGAGACTGGCCCACGATGGTTGTCCACTGTCGCTGCTGCTGTTGCTCTGCGAAGCTGGCGGTGCTGGCGGCGCTAAATTGAGTGCTGGCTGTGCAGGACCAGCAGATGCTGCTGTTGCGCTAAATGAGCTGGTCTCTGAGCTGTAGTTACTGAATTTGCTTTTGCCTGCGTAGCTCGCATAGGGTTTGTTGCTGCTTGCAGGCGCATATTGGCCATGTTGTTGCTGCTGCTGTTGTGATTGTTGCTGCTGTTGCTGGGACAGCACTGGTGCATTGTTTGTGCTATTGGACTGGCTTTCATTGGACGTCTGTTGTTGAAACTGTTGCGGCGTGGCTGTGATGCTTGCCGTTGAGGTAGTTGTTGTTGCTGTTGTTACACTGCTGCCGCTCTGCTGCTGCTGCTGCTGTTGTTGATGCTGCTGCAGCTGATGTTGCTGTTGACCACTGATTTTGCGCTCCAGTGGTGGCGCAGTGCTTGCCACCGGTGATGAGGGCATCTTCATGGTGCCGTATGTGCGCATTTGTGGCTGATTGTTGTTGTTGCTGCTGCCACTGTTGTTGTTGCTGCTGTTATTGTTACTGCTGCTGCTATTATTATTGTTGTTTGTGTTGTAGTTAATTTGGTAATGCTGCTGCTGTTGATGATAGTGCTGCTGATTGGTGTAAGTCTTGGTGGGATGAGTGTAGGCACCACTTGACTGTTTATTGAAACCACCACTGCCACCACTGGTTGATGTTGCTGCTGCTGCACTAACAGCTGCTGCTCCACCAGCACCATTATTTACTGTATTCGGCGAGGCAGTAACCGCCACTGATTGCGTGGATTTCTTGTGCTGTGCCGAGTTTGTCCAGGACATTGTTTTTGTGGTTTGTATGGCAGTGTCGCTGCTACCCTGATGATGGTAATGATGATGTTGCTGCTGCTGGTGACTGTATTCCGAGGAGTATTTGCGACGCACTTGCTGCTGTGAGTTGTTGTTGTATTGCTGCTGTGGAGGTTTGCGCTGCTGCTGCTGCTGCTGTTGTGGCTGCTGCTGTTGTTGCTGCTGTGGCTGTTGTTGCGGCTGTGGCTGTTGTTGCTGCTGTGGCTGTTGTTGTGGCTGCTGCTGGGCCTGTGGCTGAGGCTGTTGTTGTGTCTGCTGCTGCTGTTGTTGATGCTGATGTGCATGTTGCTGTTGCTGCTGTGCATGCTGCTGCTCCTGATAGTTGCTGGACGTGTGTGCAGCCGCTGATGGTTGTTGCTGTTGTGGCTGCTGCTGATGTTGTTGCTGCTGCTGCACAACTGGCGAAGTTTGCTGCTGCTGGTGTTGTTGAGGTGCAGGAGCAGTCGGTTGCTGCTGCAGTTGAGGCGCTACTGCAGCAATGGAAACAACCAAATTGCCAGGCTGTTGTTTCTCCGATTGTGGCTGCTGCTGTTGCTGCTGATGTTGCTGTTGCTGCTGATGTTGCTGTTGCTGCTGGTGTTGCTGATGTTGCTGCTGCTGCTGTTGCTGATGTTGTTGCTGCAGCTGTTGTTGTTGTTGCTGCTGTTGCTGCTGCTGCTGCTGTTGATGGTGCTGCTGTTGATGCTGCTGCTGTTGATGCTGCTGCTGATATTCACGTTCGAGTTGCTGCTGCTTTTCGTTGCATGCAATCAATGTCTCATCCAAAGCTGCCTCATTAACACTGCCGCCGACGCTGCTGTTGTTGCTGCTGTGGTTATTGTTATTGTTGCTGTTGTTGTTGTTAAGAAGCGTCTTATCAACTGCAAAAGAAAGAGAAATTGTTGTCGTTTAGTAACAAATCTAAAAGGGATGTAGCCCAAAAAGAATGAATGTTATCTATATAGTTCAAATACCCTTACTCAAGAGATCCACTTAATATTGCCCCCCAGCAACAACAATTGCTGCTCGCAGTACATAAAAAATAATTTACAATATCAACATAATTGATACCAATTGATGTTAAATGAGCTGCGTTCTTTTGTGGATCGGAAACTTCCCTGCTTCAGCCTATTTATGCCACTCTTTTCCTCTTTCCTTCTCTCCCAGTTTTAATTGATTTGTTTTCTGCTGTCGCACATAATTGTAGGAATTCAGTATACGAAAATAGACTGTAAATATACATATACTATATAAAGTATCTTATAGCAGTAAAAAGTCAATATGAAATTAGTTCACACGTTGCTAATCAGCAAAGACAATAGACGAGTAGGGAGAGTAAGATCCGCCTGAGCAACAATAGAAAATCAAATACGATTGCACTTTAATCGGGCATGCTGAGCAACAACAACAGCAAAGTGAACAAGAGCAACAACTCTTTACTGCAGATAACTGTCAGTCAGATAAGAAGAGTGGACACAGAGTCGTATCGCCCTTGTCGCCCATAACTGTCCAATCAATTTGTCAACCAATGGAGTAAATAGAAAAAAAAGGGAAAAATATTAACATGGCTTAATCCATGTCAATATCAGGCTAGTGTGAGAGCAACTCGAGTGTTCTATAAATTTCATTGCGAGCAAATAACACGTTATTATTAGTAAATCCCACGAACCACAGCCCACAGTCCGGCACAGACTAGCCCAGATAGTTAATAAACTTTCCTATAGCAGAGATAACAGAACTGCGGGGGGTCCGGGTGAAGGTGCGAAAGGCAAACACGTGATGTGATTAAGTCAATGCCGATGATGATGATGCTCTGGCTCTGACTCTGCCTATTTGCAATTAATAAACGCCTAATTGATAATCCCCACTGATAGGGAAAGCACTCACGCGCTGTACAGCAACAGGTCACGCCCCAAGTGCTTTACAATTAAACGCTGTAAATATTAACACTTGATAAGCAGGGGGAGAGGGAGGCAAATACACAGACAGACAGATAGAAGGACGGACAGAGACAAGGCTGTTCAATCTCATGGCCAAGTGGGTGTGACCGGGTTACAAGAGTGTGGGAAAATTGAAAACTGGAGCGAAACAAAAGATTGCAGTGAACAATTGAGATAATCAAAATGACAGAGAACTTTTCAATTGCTACTAGACGCAACCTTAATCAGTCTGTTAACAATTTCACAACTAAAGGAAAGTGTACAATTGACTTAAACAATTCTTATCAGTCTCTTCCTATCATAATCAACCTCACCCCTTTTAAAATATATGGTTTATACGTCTTCTAACACTCTCATCCACAGTTTCATCTGTTTAACTTGACAACAAATTTAATAATAGAACTTATGAAATTTATAAATCTACTCAACAATTATAAAAATTAAACTGAATTTGACAGAAATTTCAAAGTTTCCATATGGGAAAAGACATTCAAAACTTGTGATGCGGATTATTTTGTGAGGTTGTGGAACAAGCCTCCTCTTTTGAGACTTCTCGTACACCCGCGTACATCGTACTACGGTTGATCACATACATTTTATAGACTATTAACGAAATGTTTCGGCTTTGAAGCCATAAGGCTATTTAAAGTTTTATTAGCGAATGCATCATAACGAATGCTTTCAGGGTACAATTAAAAGGCGGTGCTAAAGGCACCCATATCATCATAACGTCATATGACAACAAATACATATAGTCTGTATAGTCTGTAAACTGCTGCCCCAGTAGCACCCAGTCCGAATCGGATTTCCAGATGAAATTTAGGAATACTCTGAATTGGAATGTGTTAATTAATTTCAATTAGCGTACAACAAGCGGCAAAAATAAACAGTGTAGCAAATGTAGGGAGAAGTTCTCAAAATATCAAATGGAAATTTATAGAAACAAGTGTGTACACACTTTGCGAATGCAAAATCGAAATTATAATAATAACAAATTGCGTTCGAGGAGTGTTAGATTTGCTACAATGTCACAAGGTATCGCTGGATAATTACAGACATGAGTGCACAGGTAAATTACAATAAAAACAACAACAACAATGGGGTAACATCGAAACATGTTAGGCTAATAATAGCAGACAGCAACACAAAAGTTAAATGCAACAATGCAAACAAGGAAATCGTCATGGCACGACACGATACGAGACACAGGCGCGACTGTACTTCACTTTGCTCGCACTCTCTATCTCACACTCACACTCACACTGTCTCTCTTTAAAGTGCGGGGTCAGAGAGGAGGGGGGGAAGAGTGTAGTGTTAGTGCATTAGAACAGTTTGTCATATCTCTCAGGCCGGTCAATTTCGCTTTCAATTTCACTTATACGTGACGGAATTGTGCTACTCGTGTATAACAGTTTCATTACGCAAATGAATTTTATTGTTGCTCAATACAAACAACGTTGCGAACGAACAAACCAGATTTTGTTACTATTTTTCATTGTTGCTGTCCATTTGTTGTTGTTGTTGTGCAAGTCTATTTGATATTTAATTGATTTTCGTATCCAACAAACTGACAAAACGGGGTCATCAGTTGAAACAGCACACAGCCCCCAAATGCGGGGCCGGGCTCTGTCTAGCTTATACCCCTGCCCTCCCCCCTGCCATGCCCTCCCGCCTACTGGCAGCGTCGCGTCGCGTTGTTATTGAACGCGCGATTTTATTCAATTTTTATTACTAGCAAAACAAACGATGACAACAGCAACAACAACGACAAGAGGGAGAAGGGGTAGAAGAGGGAGTGGAGAAATAGATTCCATATTGACATAATTTACGTTCGCTTTAAATAATCTAGAACCCACTAAACAACTTTAAATATGTTAAGAAATAAAAATAAAACCCTTTACTCTAAACTTCAGTTGTGAATCACTGTGCAACGAACTTTGACCTCATAATTTATTAAATTCAAACAAAAGAATTAACTGGAAAACACACAAAAATGCTTATCAGGCACGACGACAGACCAAGCGAATAATAGATAAAAAAATATTTGTATAAACAATTTATGCATTTATCATAAAGTTAAATGCGTTTCATATTTGATATCTTTACAAGAGAAGGAGAGAGAGATATCCAACGAGACAGAGAGAAAACAAATCAAAACAAAAAGTGAACTTAGTCATTTGTTGATTCGCATGAATAAAATGAGTACTATGTTAATTGATGGATGAGTAAATGCCTTGACAATATAACAAAAACAATCTAGTGAGACTCACTGGCAGAACATCCCCTTTAGCATTATATAGATCACTTAATTACTACACTATAAAATGCGAAAGATCTTTGATTTGGTAATTAAATAGATCAATAAATTAATATACTATATTTCAGTTGAAAGATCTTTCCCTTAGTAATTGATAATGTCCAAGAGATCTTTCCTTTCTTTCTCTTCACTTAGTAGTTAAATAGATTCCCCCTATTAAATGAATATACTACACCTCAATTACAATTATAATAGTAAACAAATGATGTGCAATAAATAAATACGCTTTCAATCTAAAATAATTCATTGTTGTTTATCAACAGCTGCGACGAAACTTGCAATAAAAACATATAAAGCGTGTTATAAGTGGATTGCCACACGTGGTACTCATTCCTGATTGTTGTTACTGCTGTTGTTGTTGTACAGCAAATTGATAACGAATCTGGCCAACAATTCGTCGTATTATGGGCGGTTTTCGGTTTGGGGTTCGATGACAAACAGCAACAACAAGAATCCACAACAAATGCGTAAACTGTTCGCTGCCTGGCAACGAGAGTCACAGCAGCAGCGTGGCAAACGAAACACCCTGTTGCAGTTACCCGCAATCGCTCTGCCGCTGCTGCTGCTGCTGCTGCTGCGTTTGTTGCCGCTGCAATTCAATTGAATTCATTTGTGTCAATTTACAATAAATAAAGCGACCAAAGAAATAAAACAGAAAGGAATGAAAAGGAAATTGCATAATTCGACGAAGACAGAAGCAGAAACAGCAGCGGTGGCACGCGACCTTCGTCTAAGCCAGTTATAATACACTCAGTGCCTCTCTCTCTCTCTCTCCCACCCACTCGGTGCTGTCGACCACCTGTCAGCGACAAACAAACAAGCGGTAAAGCAACCGTAAAATGTTTTCTTATCAATGAAGGCAACACAGGCAGAACTTGCTGTCCAAACGAGGGAATTATTTACAATATCGCCATAAAGTGGGCGGTGATTATACTAAGCCATTTTCCTTCCTTCATCACTTTCCTTTGCACACAACAAAATGATAAGCATCGATAGATCGATGATAGCAGCGCGGGGCAACGGAATTAAATGATTGTTGCGATTGGTTTCACTGAGTTAGTTAAGGAATTGTAGGAGGAGGTAGGGAAGGAATGGAGGAAAGCGAAGCGAAGGCAGAGGGAGAACATGCAACTGGATAAGCGTGAGTAAAAGCAAAACTGACAGCTTGACAACAGGAGCAGCAGGCAGTTGTACAGATAGAACAGAAGCAGGAACGGGCGAGAATGGGCAGAAGAAGCAGGAGCAGCAGGCAACTGTTGCAGGAGCAAAGTGAGAAGGAGCAGGAGGAGCAGGTGGAGTGGGAGAAGCAGAACCAGGAGCAGGAACAGCACGTCAAGGACACACTCAACCTGAACCTGCTCCTGCTCCTCCTCCTCCTACTGAGACTGAACATTAACATATAAATGCGTATAACAGTTGGCGCGTGGGCAGCAGCAGCTCATTGAGCAATGTCATCTAGTAGATACAAATATATGCACATATATCTAGCAGGTACAACACTCTGAGGCCAACAGCAAACTGGGAAATAAACTGAAACTGTACGAGAGAAAGCAACAAGTAAAGCATGCCAAGTAAAAAGAGTGATAGAGACAGATATAGAGCGGGTGAGGCAGGGGGATAATACTGCGTCATTTTGTAAATATCTATATTGGCATAGGAAGCTGATGAAATAAATAAAAATCTATACTGGGTGCACGTTTGTCTCTGTGCCGACAAGGAGGATCAGTTGTGGAGGACGGGAAGGGGGAAATTCCCAGCGTAAAAAATTCAACATTAAACAAAAGCGCATTGACTGAGTGAGCACGACAGACAACGACACACACGGCGTATGCGCAATTTCAATTTCATCCATTACGACGCCCGTGCCCTCTCCTGCTAGACACAAAAGAAAACAAAGAAAGTGCAGCGCAGAAGGTTGTTGAGAAATTCTTGAAGCAGCCCAGAGTAGCAGCAGCCGATAAAACATTGATATAGCCTCGATATAAATCGTATATAGTACAAAGCGCATTCAACTCGAAACAGCAAAGGAAAACAGAGGAAATTCATGGGAAAGTAATAAAGAAAGAGAGTCAAAGGAGCACTCAATGAAATGAAAAGTTGTGCGAAATATTTCCTCAGCTCATCATAATCTTAGCTTGCTCATAAGCAATTTCCAGCTTATTATAATCTCAACTTATTTATGACTAATTTCCCCTTATAACTAATTTACCTTGCATTCAATTAAAATAAAATTCTTGGAAGCACATCTGAGATATAGTCGTAGTACCCCCTTTTCCCAGTACCCTGTTCTCTTTTCTGGGTTCGAGCCAGAAAATTTGCCTTGCTGCTGCTGCTACAAGATGTGAAATTGTGCAGCTAATTCAAACACCTGCTGCTCGGAATAGTGTACTGTGTGTGTGTGCAGGGGCGTAGCTTGGCAACCCTGCCCATTCTCTCTCCCCCTATCTCTCTCTCTCTCGCTGGCCACTTACAAGTTGGGCCCTTTTGTATGGCCACGTGTCGGCAGCAGAGGCCTGGTTTGCATTACAAGTCAAGAGCTTTATGCATTTCTAATGAACCCACACACACACACACGTACTTACACACATTCAGGCACATTGTGGTATAACAGTTTAGTCTCGTGTGTGTTCGCGTATTAAATTTCGCTTACGAGAATCACACTTACAATATTTGTAATATGGTCAACGACTAACTGGCAATTTCCTTGGCATAATAACAAGTATAACGGCAGAAAGGGAAGGGGAGAATGAAAGACGGAAAGAGAAGGCATTGGAAAGGGAAAGCAGGGAATTAGAGAAATCAAGGAGGATGAAGACTAATGCGCTAATAATACAGCAAATCAAGTTACGAAAGCACAAAGAGGAATATAGAGTAAAACGCCCTCTGGCGTTGACCCATAAGTCACATGTGAGTGTCGATATGTATCCCTGTATGTATGTATGTATCTGTATCTGTAAATGTATCTACAGATGTTCGAGTGCTGTGCGTGATACAATTTTTATGAATGACATTGAGCACATACAGACACACACCCGCACCATTCCCCCCACACACACACACAGACACAGACCCATAAAAGCACGTTTGTTGCCAAAGAGCAAAACAAATGTATCTCTTAGATACTATGCATGAAACTCTCAGCTCTCTTACTCGAAAAAAAACAACTCAAAAATAACCTCAAGAAAGTCGCGACTGTTATAAAGCGCTAACGCTGTTTATGACATCGAGCGAGACTAAAAATAATCCATTTATTGGTTAGTAAAAATGTGTGAAATCAGCACACGCCGCTTATCGTCAAGTTTAAAGCTATACGAGCTAGACAATGTCGAAATAGAAATAAGGAGGAGAACTTCCTGAGAGGACACCCTAAGGCGTGTGGCGGCGCCTAAAAGGCGGCACGCCAAAATATTTTCACTACTAACGCAGGCACGCACGCATGCACGCACACTCTCTCTTCTCCTCCCTCTCGCTTTCTCTCTTTTTCTGCAAAGAAAAGTAAAAGTTTGAAAGTCGAAAGTTAACCTTTAACCTAAATCTCAAAACTAAGAGCAACAGTTCTCTTCTCTTCACTCGCCTGTCTGTGCTACCAACCACAGCACACATAACAAAAACTGTTATACGTGTGTGCCGGTTTTTCTTCAGCCAAAAAGAACAACAAAGACAAGAAAAGGTAACGGCGATTTAGCGAAATGAAGACAACCCTTAACAAAAAAGTGCGTCATAGTTTGAGGGTAGTTAGACGCACGGGGTTGCTATGCGGAATGAGGTGATGATGAGAAACTGTGTGAAATCTACGCAACTGTAGCCAACACAGCACACATTCCTCTTGCTGTGGTAGTTGTTGCTGTTATCCCTTCCTCTGATTCTGCCTCTGCTGCCGTCCGCGCTGCTGTTGCCTTTGGCAATGTGCAAATCAGCTGTTTTCTGCTGCCAAGCGCAACCCCTGCGTCGCATACCTGCACGACGACAACGAAACAAACACAAAAGAGAAAAGTAGAGAGGGTGCAAAGACAAAGAGAGCGCTACGACGGGCAAAGGTAAATGGAGAGAGAGCAACATAGCTTCGCCGAGAGAGCTTGCGCGCTTGAACTTCAAATGCATTGCATGAAAAATAGATATGGCATCGATGCGAGGCAGCGACTGCGACGGCACAATCGCAATGTCAGCAACCGCATGGCGAGAATTTTATTTTGTTTTTATTTTGCGCATTTTTTTTTTGTTTTTTTGTAAATGAAATTGTGTTTGTACTGCGGGGAGGTTATATCCAAGAGTGTGTGTGTGTGTGTGTTTGTCTGTGTGTGTTGTTGCTTTTGGCTTTGCACTCGGTGCTGCTGCTATATCGTAGTATACCAGTTCTATAAACCAAAGCGCCGTCGGGTTTCAGTCGTTTGTTGGTTACGACGAATTTTCATTTTATATCGAACAGCGCAGCAGTCTACTACGTCTGTCTGTGTGTGGTGGTGCTCATATTGTTGCTTTTGTTGGTATCTCTCACTCACGCCGCGGCGCACAAAGGAATACAAAAAATACATAAAATTGTATATACCTTGAAAGGTATAAAAAAAATACAAAAAATACTTAAATACAAATTGTAAATTCATCAATATCAAATTTGCCATCAAATTTGGCCCACGCCATGCGCCAACAGTAGCAGCGCAGCCAGCAGTGGCAGTGCCAACAGCAGCAGCAGCAACTGCAACTGGTCAATTGTTGTTGTTGTGTTTGTGCATGTGGTAAAGTGTGAAACACGTAAGCCAAGTTCCGTGTGTGTATTATTGTTCTTGCTCTTGTTGTTGTGATTGTTATTGTTGTTGCTCTGCTCGGGCTTTACTGCGTGTGTTTGCTTCACATTTTTATCGATCACACGTTGCGGGTCCGCCGTCGTCGTCGTCGACGAGGCGAAGTTTTTCATTCTCCGCCTCTGTCTCTGCCTTTGCATTTCGCTGACGCTAAAGAACTTGTGTATTTTATACACATTTTTACAATCAAATTTCAATACTCAACAAATTATACAATTGCATTGCCATCATTGACAAAGCAGCGTCAAAGTCGACAGCGCGGCTACGACGCGTACAGCACCCCCAAAAAGGCAGCGGCGGCAGCAGCCAGAAGAAAAAGCAAAAGTAAAGCAGAGCAAGGCAGAACAGCAACGTGCAAAGCAAAAGCAAAAGTGCAAAGTCAAAGACAAAAACACAAAGTTCAGTTAACAACAACAAAAGCAGCTGCAATAAGAAACTTTTGTTTGCATCATTCACAGCACAACAACAACAAGAATCAATCGGAACTGAGAAAAGCACAAACAATGCAATAAATAACGTGACAAATAGCAAAACAATATACGAAAAGTTACAACAAAGCCACAAATATTTAAAAATAAATAACAACAGTAAAAGAAGATATTATCGAGTACGCGCTCACTCTCTTGCTCTCTTCTCTCTTGCTCTCTCTCCTTTGCTGGCCCGCTCGAACTTGAAGCAATAACAAATTACAAAACAACAACAACGCACACTTCACATCGCAATATAACGGCAACTTAAGTTCACGTTGAGAACAGAACTTAAGAGAGAGAGAGAGAGAGAGAGTACAGTGTGTGTTGTGTGAGTACTGAGAGTAGTGAGTGGGAGTGAGTGAGTGAGAGTGAGTACAGCAAGGCAGACAGAAGAGAGTCAAGTGCTGAGCGCGCCCAAAGATAAAAGACAGTAGCAGCAGCAGCAGCAGCAGAGGTAGCGGCAGCAGAGACGTCGACGTCGACAGCGGCTGTTCTAAGGCTCGCATAACTCGCAACGGCATCGAGCGCGACACTTCGGCCACGCATCGGAGACAGTCCGAACGATTCCCACAGCAACAACTCCTGAGGGGGAAGAACGGTCGCGCGCGCAAGTGAAAACGACAAAACGAAACAAAATTGAAATTGAAATTGAAACTGAAACTAGAATTGAATTCAACTCGAGTGTGTGTGTGCGCCAATTCTAACGGCAAACCGCAAAGAGAACTTCAAATATCAAATAGAAAAGAAAGAAACACAGTTACTCCAACTATGGTGGATACCAATAGCAATGCAACAGCCACGGTGGGCAATTCAGCGGCGCGACTGCGTAAATTTGAACGGACCGACAGTGAACTGGCCTGCGAGGAGGCAGCACGTCTAACAGCAGAGCAAAACAGTCCAGAGGATGATAACGATGAGGATGACGACAACGGTGGCGACAATGGAGATGAGGACGAAGATGAAGATGAGGAGAGTGTCTATGGCGAATTGCCACCACCGCCGGACGGTGGATATGGCTGGGTCATATGCTTCGCTAGCTTCATGTGCAACATGATCGTTGATGGCATCGCCTACACCTTTGGTATATTTCTGGAATCGTTCGTCGCACATTTTCACGAGGGCAAGGGTACAGTGGCTTGGGTGGGCAGCCTTCTCTCCGGTGTATATCTCAGTGCTGGACCCATTGTCTCGGCGCTGGCCAACAAATATGGTTGTCGTGCCGTGTGCATTGCGGGCAGCATCATTGCCTGCATTGCCTTCGTACTGAGCACGTTCAGCAACTCGGTGGGCATGTTAATGGCCACCTATGGCTTTATGGGTGGCTTTGGCTTTGGCATGATCTACCTGCCCGCCGTCGTCGCTGTGGGTTATTACTTTGAGACGAAACGTTCACTGGCCACTGGCATTGCTGTCTGCGGCTCTGGCTTTGGCACCTTTGCCTTTGCTCCACTGGCCACATATCTGCTGGAAGAACATGGCTGGAAGAATGCACTGCTCATCTTTGCTGGCATGATCCTCAACTGTGCCATCTTTGGTGCCATGATGCGTCCACTCACTTATCCCAAAAAGAAGAAGGTAAAGCCTCTGATGCAGCGCATGTACGAGGAGAAACAACTGCAGCTGGAGCGTGGCTCCTTTGCCGGTTCCCATTTCATGGTCCAACTGCCCGATGGCACCATGGAGCGTAAACTAAAGATGCCACTCAATGCCGATCCTGGTGTACACTCTAGCCTCAATCTGGAACTGCTGGCACAACAATCGGGTGGCCTGCATCCCGTCTCTACGCTGCCCACCATCACCGAGTCCAAGGTGGTGGAACTGAATGCTCAATCGCCGCCACAGGCCAACAATGGAGGCAACGCCGACAGTAACGGACAGTTATCCACACGTTCGGGTCGCCGTTCGCAACGTAACTCGGAGACGGAACACAGTCCGTATCAGTCGCAGGATGCCATGATACGCAATGCCTCACAGCCTGCATTCCTTGCTGGCGATCATCAAAGTCTTCCCAAAAACGGTTCCGTGCCATCGTTCAGTCGCGTGCGCAAAACCTCCGCATCGGAACGTTATCAACCTTCATTGGCGGCCATTCGTGCCTCATCGCGTGGCGACATCGAGGCAGGCGGAGGTGCTAGTGGTGGTGGCGGTGATTTCAATACCTCCAAGTTGTCGCTGTCACAGCGACAGGGCAGCACCAGTGGCAGCGCAGGACGCATGGTGCGTCCAATGTCCCGCAAGGATATCTTCTACTCCGGCTCCGTTACGAACTTGCCACAATATCAATCGCAAAAGTCGCTCACCAACTACCGCAACTCAGTGCTGTCGTTGACCAAATACGAAAAGAGTATGCAGAGCATGCGTCTGGATCCGCTGGCGGAGGCGGACAAGCATCGCGAGGAATATGATCTATGCCCCTGTCTGGGTATACCGGATTCGGTGAAGTCTGTTGTGAACACCATGTTGGATGTGAGTCTGCTCAAGGATCCCGTCTTTATGTTGATGGGTGTCTCCAATATCTTCGGCATGGCGGGTCTCTATGTGCCCTTTGTGTATCTGGTGAATGCAGCGATAGATCATGGCATCGCCAAGAATGATGCTGCCATGCTTGTCTCCATCATTGGCATCACCAACACTGTGGGACGTGTCGTCTGCGGTTGGGTTGCCGATCTGCCTCAAGTCAATTCATTGCTGCTGAACAACATTTGTCTACTAATCTCCACGGTGGCCGTATCGCTTACTCCACTGTGCTACAGCTATAGCGCCTATATAGCCATGTCTATTGCCTTTGGCATTGCCATCTCGGGTTACATTTCGCTAACGTCAATTATACTGGTCGATCTGCTCGGCCTGGACAAGCTCACCAATGCCTTCGGGTTGCTCATTTTGTTCAGAGGATTCGCTGCTCTGTTGGGAACACCGCTTGCTGGCGCTATCTACGATATAACGAAAACCTACGATTTGCCCTTCTATATGGCGGGAGCACTGTTTGCTGTGTCTACAATCACCAGCTTCTTGGCGCCTTGCATGAAACGCTTTAGTGGATCAGATGAGACACCTGTGCATCAGGAGACCCTAACGCCCATCGATGAGGAACAGGGTGAGGATGCCGAAGAGGAGGATGAGGATCAACCAATCACCATTGTGCCCAAGATCATTAAGACGCTGCCCAGTCCACTGCAGGAGGAACCACCACAACAGTTCCCCCAAACACAACACAAATCATCAGCAACGACAACGGAATCAAAGCTCTAAGCGAAGATGAAGAGAATTTACAAAATGAAAACGAGATGAAGTAAAGAAGAAGGAAGAGAAAACCCAAAATAATGTGTGCGGGAGATAAGAAGAAGAGAGGCAGAGAGAGTGTATGAATTATATAGAGTTAGGAGCGCGCGATATTTTTTTAGCAACTTATACAAAGAGGAGCCAATTCGAGAAAGGATAAGAAGAAGGAGAAAGAGTAGTAGAGCAGGGGCAGGCCCAGAGAGATTCAGATCCAGGATCCGGCAAAAGTATTTCAATAGAGCACACAAAGAAAACTATATACAAAGCAACAACAACAAGATGAGATAAGAAAAGAGCAACAGAAACACACACGTATGTTATATATTAAAGATATATAGAATATATATTAAAAAAAAACAAACGATGCCGATGCCGAACTATGCCTAAGCAACACTATTCAATATATACAACTAATAATGATCTATATATATATTATATATTATACATTATAGATTTGCTTTATGGCAAAGAAAACTTGGCTTAGCTTCGATAAGATTGTAGCAGAGCTCTGCTGCCATATAAACATTATAAAACACACACACACACATGCATACACACACACACGCTCATGTATTGATAAACTCTGATTGATTCTATGATAGTTATTCAACAACAGCAACAATAACAACAACAAAAAACCAACAACAACAGCTACAACTATAAAACAAAATTGTAAAATACTTTTATTGTTTGTTAAATTTTACGATTTTTTAATTATTTTTATGTACTATTATATTATTATTATTATTGCTATATTATATATTGTATATGTATATGTCTATTACGATAACTCTCTCGATATATAATTATTATACTATTATACTACTGTTGTTGTGCATCATACGTTGTTATACGGCAAGTGTTATAAATGTGTCATACGACCTAATTGTAGTAGGCAAAACCAAACCCAAGTAGAGAGTTTTTAGTAGAGATGGATCGAGAGTGTGTAAACCTTTTTGGTTATAATAGTTAGTTACTTTTCGTATCGTGTATTGTATATGTATAAAGAAGGCAATGCGATTAACTTGTAGAGCAGCATGTAAGCAGAGCAATTAAGAAGATGAAAATGAAGAGAAAGAGCAACAACTATTAAACAAATAAATGCTAAACTAAATAAATTTTATATAAAAAAAGAGAAAAAACACAAAAAAAGAACAACTGAAATTGTTTTCAATTTTTAACTAATAATTTAGCTACAAAATAGAAATGAAAAAAGCTAATTTTATGGCTCACATTTTGTAAGTTAATTAAATGATGAAACTGTGCAAATATTTCAGGCAAGTCCATGAGCAACAACAAATTTTTAAAGGCTTGTGCGTTTTGTTATACACAACAACAACAACTACAAATAACAAATACAAATACAAATATGTGTTAGACCTTTTAATAACTAAGTAAAATTATCGAGTGAATACCAAAATAAAGAGCAATAAAATGCAGTTTTACACTCAATCCCAAAACGCACTCACACTATATGTACCTCTCCACCCCGTCCGTTCCCCCTCCCCATTCCATTCCTCCTGTACTATGTGCATCAGGGAAAATTGATAAATCAGCTAGCCAAGCTATATGCAAAAACAACAAAACAACAACACACAAAGCAAAGCAGAACAATAAATGTTAGAGAAACAAACTAAAAATGAAAATAAACAACTTTTGCCATTTATAATTTCGAAAACTTGAGAATAATCAAAGTGTACTTATACATTTAACTGTTATACAGCTAAGGTAAGTAATGGGAAACTGTTATACGCGTGCAGTAGCACCTATTTACCATGCTAATGGCAAAAACTATTCAGTTATTCTGTTTTATATCACCCCAAAATAATCATCGATCAAAGTTCAGATAATTATTTTGTTGCCACCTTATCGTGTGTGCTGCAATTACTTTGTGCTCAAGATAGCACCACAAATCGAATCGAAATCGTAACGAAAATTGGAAACTAGGTCTTATAAAGTCGTCGTGGTCGTGCGCCACTTGATCGAAATTGAGCCTGTAGAACTGATTATGGGGCAAACGCACTAAAACCCTGTCGCAACACGAGTCCCCCCACCTATATAGATTAGGCTAATCAATAAATAGAGTCTTTAAACAGGCATTAACAATTGCAAACGATACGTTAACTATACCCTATATCACATGTATGCAATCAATACATGCACACACATAAATGGTATATAGAGTGTGTGTATATGATATATCGTATCAGTCCAGCTATGTAAGTACTCTCAGCGTGGCGCTATCAAACTATTGACAATGCCGACCCAGCCAAGTGCTGCGAAAATAACAATGAAATCGCCGGCGAGACGTTTTCAGTAGTGTAAATAGACTTGCACTCATACACAAACACACACACAGCCACCAACACATAGACAGAACAACTGGACAGCTATCAATTTTACTTTGAGCCATGTACATTCCAAATGATCCAGCGCGCTTTGCTATGCTTCGTGCTCAGCACGCGGGACAGTGGGACAGATGGAACTGCTGGGAGTGGACAATGGGCAGTGGCCAACAAAAATGTCAATGACTGTGTTTGTGATAAGGTGGCAGAAGGCAACACTAAACTGGGCGACAGCAAAACAGAAGCCAAAGTACAAACAAAACTAGAGAAGAAAAACTGAAAATAAAAGAAATTGAGTGCACGACGAAACCGCGATACCCTGGGTAGCGATAATTATATATAAATCACCACAGTCTTATACTAAGCCATACTATGTTATATATATCATGTGGTTCACTTTTAAACATTTAGTTTCCTTTTCAGTCAGGTTTAAGATATGTACATCTTATGTACCACTTAAATATGTATATAAATAATACCTAAACCATAGTCCTCTATACTATTAATGTTACACAATGCAATTTACTCAACAAAAATATTATTTGTGTATAAAAATCCTTATAATTCCTAACCGCAATTTATATAAACCTCTAGCAAAGCTTCCGTTTCCCTTTCAGGCTAACAGGCACCTACTAATGTGTATCACTTTACAATAACATAAATTAGTTATTATATTATATTCATTTCATGTTAAAGTGCATGACAAATCCGTCGTCGTCTTTGTGAAGTGGGTATTATAAACAGAGAAAAGAAACTGCACGAAACTGCGACCGTAAATGGAGCAAGACGGTTGACGTCGATTGATAAGCATGAAGTATATATAGCAGAAACAAGAATAATACACACAACAAACTGTACAGCTGATTAGTAAGAGAAACGGGTAAGCTAAAACATATGCGACTAAATATGGCACACACACATATATACAATATACCCCTGTGTGTAGTATATGAGTCTGAATTGTTTCAACAACAAACCAAATACCTGTTAAGAGGCTTCGCGCCTGCAGTCTCACTTCAAGTAGTCACTACTGCGAGATCGACCCATAAGGCGCCTGCCTGGCAACAGTGCCCCATGCTGCGGCCTGCTGCCCCAAAGGGCAGTCGCAGCAATTAAACAAAAAAATAACAACAAAAACTATGGCAAATTGTGTTGACGACATCGCAAAGCCGAGCCGTGTCGCGTCGCACCGATCCGACCGTCCCCCTAACTCATATCATGTGACGTTATTCGTTCCCGTACACCTGACACACAGACGAACACACACACACACACATGTGAAGCGAAGCTAAAAGCCCAGCGACACGAACCGTAAGCTGAGTGCACGCAGAGCATTCTAAGCAAAAGACGAGAGTCAGCAAAAATGGGCGTATAAACACAGTAAATTTTGGTTGACATGTTCAAAAATATAAATACAAATCTTGTTAAAACAAAAACCCATAAAAAATAAAAGAGTTAAAGTATTCTTGAGTTTCCCTCATGATAATTATAGAAAACTATTAAATGTAATTTATGAAAATATGGGAAAATTAACTTGAAATAACAATCTAGCTAATCCTTATCAATAAGCTGTCGACAATCAACGGTACAAGGTAAAATAAAAGTATAGTATCAAGGCCCTAACTTAATAATGGGGAAAGTACCCCTTAAATTCGGCTTATCAGTATGAAAGAGAATAATCAATTGGCGCTACTCACCCAATGGTTCCTGAGGAGCTTGTGGTGTTGGCGTCTCCACTTGCGGAGGATGAGTCAGCTGCTGTTGCTGTGTTGGTGGCGGCTGTTCAATGCAAACAGTTTGCTGTGGGGGCTCCGGCTGTGACTGAATGATATGATGTGGTGGAGGTGGTGCCTGAAGGAGCATAGGTGGTTGTGGTGCATCTGCAGGCAATGCCCAAGTGACGGGTATGGCACCCACAGGCGCAGCGCCACAATCCGATAATTCATCCTCATACTACGCATAAAGAAGAAAGAGAGAGAGATGAAAAGTTGGCAAACAAACTAACAAAGCAGGTTGCTACTCACCTGTGGCACTGGGCCTGCTACCGGATGCATCGCTTGAAGGGGGGCAAGTTGTCCATCATCGTAGATTTGCATAACACCCATTTGTTGCTGCATCTCATGCATTTGCTGGGCATCATAGATGGGATAGTTGGGACTTAACATGCTGGACGTTTCCGAGGAGGCCAGCGAGGAACTATTATGATTGAGTTCGTCGCCATTGACATGAGCAACCTCTTGGTATTCCTCGGCATACATGGGTGCTGGATGCCACAGCTGTGGCATCTCTTGTGCCTGACGATCATCCACAACTCCGCCGGGTCCCTGGCCACCATCCTCAGTAATGTATTGATATTCCGAGGGCGGCATCATTGGATATATATATCCGCCCACGTAGTTATACACCGGCATGTGTGAAATGTAAACAGGTGCGCCTTGTGCAGCAGCAGCTGCCGCCGCATTGGGCGACGCTTGAATTGGCCCATGATGTGAGGCAAAGTACGCAGTCTGATAACCGCTATAGGGGCCATACGGACTTGGTGAATAGTATGAAATTGGCTGCAGTTGCACCTCGGGTGGTGGTGGTGGACCTAACTGTTGACCCATTTGATCCGGTTGCAATTGCATGGCATTTGGAGCAGGACTTGCGCTTTCTGGTGGCATTTGTTGTTGCTGCGGTTGCAACTGCTGTTGCTGCTGTTGCATGTGACGCGGTGTATGGTAATTATTGCGACGCTGACTACCGCCACCGCGACCACGACCGCCACCATGTCCACGACTACGTCCACCCATACCGGATGTAATGTGGCCATTGGGATTGCCCTGATGAATTGGCATAGGTGGAAGCATTAGTGGATTACCCTGCAAGGTAAGCAATATGATTAATACATGAATTATCATAGAATATAGTACAAGCAGCAACTTACCTGCTCTGGTGGAAGTTCTCCGTGAGCACCCAAATAGTGAGGCGGTGCTCCGCAGGTCTGTGGCCAACCATGAAGATTAACATTGGCCGTCACATTATGCACATACACATTGCTGGACATTGGTGCAGGAATCACTGCCTGCGGCTGGAACATAGCTGCCCCTTGTGACATATGCGGATGATGTCCACCATGACCTTGTGGCATGTACAGTGCCTGTGGTGGTGCTTGATTATAGAGCGCCACTGGGGCTAGTACGTTATTGTTGTTATTATTTATATTGTTGCTCGTTGCTGACACAATGTTGTTGCTGTTATTTGTATTTGTATTATTGTTGTTGTTGTTTGGCAACGTTTGTGGCGCCGTTGGTGTAGAGACTGACGACGCTGTTGTCGCTGCTGCTGTTGGCGTCGGCGGCTGTTGCTGCTGCGGTTGCTGTTGCTGCTGCTGGGCAACCGGCTGCGTCTGCTGCGCCATAATTGGAACGACTGCACTACACTTGATGCAACGCAGTAGACAACGTTGACGACTGTCGGAACAGTTACACTGTTGGTGTTTGTGGACGTATCTCAGGATATGCACAGCACATGAACACAACAAACGCCAAACATTGATGTATTTGCTGCAAAACAAAAGAAATATTATATTTAGCAAACGAAGCGCCAAAATTTGAGGTTAAAGAGAGCCCAATCGCATGACATCTGGCAACGCCGCACAGCTGTCGGGGCCCCAGTGAGCAAAAAAGAAAAAATGAAAGAAAATAAAAAAAACATACAAAAAGACAAATAAACAGAGAGGGCATGTGCGAAAGAGAGAGCGAGAGAGAAAGACTGGCCATACTGTACCGGGTGGGGTGACAGCCACCTCAGCCCCTACAAACGCCCACAAGCTGCGTTCAAATGTCATACAAAACATACATAATTCAAAACAATACAATTCTTGCTTGTCTACATTTTAAGCCGGCTGGCAAAAAATTTGATTCGCTAACGTCAAACACACACACATACAGAGAGCGACAGCAACAACACTCATGCAGATTCAATCACGCACGCACATACACACGAACGAAGCAAATGACATACGCACGCACACCTGTACAAGCAGGCGCCGCACTACGTCACTCTGCTGGAAAAAAAGAGAAGAAATAAAGTTGCAGTCCGACGCTTTCGATAAGTGTCGAAATTCTAGGTAATTCGAAAAGACTGCGTAACTTTAGAATGTAAATGCACGCATTCCAATGTCCAATGGCGGCGGTAGAGACAACGGCAGCAGTGGCCGACCTGGCAGAGAGAGCACCACGTTGACGGCAAAATAGAACGCGGTGGAATGTGAATGAGACAGGGGATGGGGTAAAAGTACTAGGGCAAGAAAATATAAGTGTATGCATGCGTGTGCGTGACTGTGTGTGATTGACTGTGACTTACCTTTAATAGTTTGCCAAAGATATATAAATCAGATTTGTAGCAAACCGATCATGTTTTATGCGTGCGGGCGGCCTCTCGACAGTGCGACGGGCGGCTGCTGCCAATAAATGAATGAGTCGTGTTTCACTTGCCGCGGCACTCTTCTTTTCTTTCTTTTTTTTCTAATGACACGACGAATTCTGAAAGCAACTCTTTTTCTTCTACACTTTTGTCGCGTCGCCTGCTACTTTTATTAACACTGTTGCTGCCTGATTGCGCCACCCGCACACGCACAAGTATAAAAATGCAGTAAATAAATTGTTAGCGCTAGCACAAACACTTAATTATTTTTGCATGTGCAACAAAAAATCGGATTGTTTCTTTTCCTACTCGTGGTGACAGTGTGACCTGTTACTTAACAGTACGTTTAACAGCGGCGATAAATTTAACATATTTTTGACCAGAGATGACTCGTTAGCAGCATTCAACAAACTACTACACTTATTTTAAAGAGTTTGCGTTCTGGATGTAAATTGATTAAACATTTTTATTAAAAAAAAAACAATCGCTGCTGATATATTGTAAATAAAAGCGATATTTAAAAATCGGTTTTAAATTGACCGCTGTTATCGTAATGTTAAAATTTGTGGAGGTGTAAATGTAAAGTTGACATTAGACACTGTTAAATTCCTCAAAATATCGATAACTACCATAAAGCGAATAAACGTACTCATTTTTTATAAAAAATATTTTTAACAAAAATTATTATATTATAACAAACAGTACATATAATATCTTTTTCTTAAAATGGGTTATCTTTTTTTTCATCATCAGTATCGATAACTAAAATATGATGAAGCATCTCGATATAATATAATCGACATCACGCGGGCAGAACATTTCAATTACATTTTTATTATTATCAATGATGAATATTCACTAAATAATTTATTTAATTTAAAGCTTTGATTTGCGCATACTAAAATTTAGAATGGCTTGTATGAATTCATTGTCGAAATATCGTGTTTTGAGAATCTCGCATTCATCGTCTCTAGCACGTATGAGATTATCGTACAGTGCCCGCTTTATGAGACCCTTACTTTGGCTCATCGAATTCGGAGGAAAGTGGGAGTACTCTCTTATCTTAGGCCATATCACTGAATCCAGTTCAGTTAGTTTAAAGACTCGTGAAACTAGATGATAATGATATGCTTCCTGGGCTGACAGCTTCTCATTTAGCAATAGCATCTCTGAGGCCTTGGATCGGCCTAGAATTAGAGGAAACATAAAGCTAGAACATGCCTCAGGAACCAGTCCAAGTTTGGTAAAGGGAGTTAGGAAATAGGCCTGCAATAAAGATACCGATAAACGGATTGACTGTAAATGTAACTGTAACTCTTGTTTACCTCTTCGGCACACCAGGCCACATCGCTAAGTCCCACTATTGTGGCACCAATACCAATGGCGGGTCCATTTACTAGACAGAAGATCAGCTTATTGCACTCTATAAAGCTGGTAACCAGAGCTTTGAAAACAGCGTTGGCTTCTTCGATGTATGCCTCAATGTCACTTTCCCCGGTGGGTGATATATTATTTCCAGCGGTAAAATAATCGCCGGTACCCGTAAGCACAACAATTGACACATCCTCATCGGCATTTACCTCGACCAAAGCACGCGTCAATTCCTCGTAACCCGTTTTGGTGAAGCTATTCTTCTTCTTGGGATTATTAAATATAATCGACAGTACTTTATCCTCCTTTCGGACGATCAGCTGCTGAAAACCTTTGTACATTTTGCGGACTTTGCAGTGATGTGAACAATGGAACGAATGGTTTTAAAGTGCGAGCGAAGTCCAAGCTGCTTGAATTGTTCCAATTGTTCAATAATAAACAAATCTAAAGTAACTAGTGAGAGCGGTAATCCAATGTTGAGGAAGGTCACAGTTTGTGCGCAGAGAATTGAGTATTTGTGACGTCACAATGTGACCTTTTCATTGCAAATAAATTTATACTGTCTGGCAACACAATGAGTGGCAGCACTAAACACAAAAAGCTGGCAACTTCAAAGTACCGTTTCAAATATTTCAATTTTGACTAGCGTTTTTTTAATGGTCTTATCAATTTGTAAGTCTTTTTTGTACAACATTCAGCTTAATATTAATTTTATTCACTAATTTCATCGATTACCGGCACATTCTGCAGCTCGGAACACTTGCGCTTCCACATCGCTAACTGCTCTCGCAGCACCTTTTCCTTTGCTGCGGCGCGGGTTAACAGTACTTTCGCTTTCTGCAACAACTGCGTCTTCTTCATGAGTTGTTCCTTGATGTACTTAACTTCCTCATCCTGCAAAATTGATGAAGATAAGTTAACTATGAATTTCTAAATTACTTTTAATTATAGTAACTACCTTGCTACCACTGCCAGCGCGCTGCTTCAGCTCCTGCTGAAGCGCTGCAATTCTGTCCACAGCATCCGCATGCAGCTGCTGTAGTCGCACCAATTCTGCTGACGCAGAATCCGTTGAGCTGCGGGATTCGGTAGAGTGTCGTCCGTCCTTTAGGAACTTATTCTCCGAACGCAACTTCTCCACGAGGTTGCGCAGCGACAGAATCGTGTGCTCCGCCGACTGACCTTGTTGCGTATTTACCTTTAGACCACTGCACTTGCACAGCTCACGCCGTGACTCGGTACGCACCATTTCCTCCTTGAGGGCGAGAATGTAGCTAAAGGAAGCAAGCTCGTGTGAGTACTCATTAATCAACATAGAACAACCATCTTCACTTACTCCTCCAGATGTTTAATTCGCTTCTGCAGTCGATCGCTGTTGTCGCCCTGACGCAGCAGATCTGTGTCCAACTGCAGCTGCAAGTTGCGCGCCTCAAGGCGTATGTTTTGAGCCTCTATTGATTGACATCGTTCCTGCAGCTTCTCCAGTTCGGTTGTCAGTGCATTGCTGCCACGTCCTTCCAGTTCCATAGCTATTATCTTGCGCTGCTGCATCTCAATGCGTGCCTTGAGTGCCTCAATGAGTTCAACTTGACCTTGCTCGTAGAAGCTATGGTGGCTGGGATTCGGCTGCGATTGATGATGAGCCGGCGAGCTGCACTCACTACTTGGACCTGTATAGGTTTCTGGACTCTCGGAGGGAGAGGGCGTAAACTTGGATGCACCAACATGCTGTAAATTGGGACACGAGGGAACACGGCAGCATTTCAACGTGTTCTGATGATTGGCACTGATCGTTGTCGCGCCAGTCGCCGAGGTGCCTCCAGTACCACCCGATCGGCCCACCTTGGACTCAAGCAGATGCTTGTCCTTCTCTAGTCGCGCAGTTGTTGTGCGCGCAGCCTGTAGCAGAGTGCGTGTCTTCTCCAGTGCCAGTTCCGTCTCTTCCAACTTGGATTTGTACTTCTCCGCCTGTTGCTGCCAACGCTTCTGCTTTTCCCACAGACCCACCTCGTTGGCACTTCGTGTGCGCTTTGCTTCCAGCAGCTGCTGCTGACGTTGTAACTGCGTTCGCGCATCATCCAGATCCAGTTCCAGCTGCTGTATACGTTTCTGTAGATTCTCCTGCTTGACCCGCGCGTTCAGCTCCGTCTTGATGGACACCACTGGCCGCTTGAGCAACTGCTGGCGCAACGATTGACTCAGATCACGTGCCTGTTTCTCACGCTGCTGCACATTGCTTAGTTGCTTGCGCAGTGCCTCCATTTGGGTGTGATAAATCTTGTTGGTCGCCTCAGTGCGGTTAAGATCTGCGGCCAATTTGGCGATCTGATCCGCGGAGTAGTCGGATGTGTCATTAATATAGCGCTGCTGATCGTCCTGGAAAAGGGAAGAGCAACTATAAGAGAAGCTCTGAGGAAAGAGGTTCTAATACAAACATGGAAATTCTTTAGGGTATTCATAAGATCGCTTATGTGTTTGTCCTTCTCATCTAGGAAGACTCGAAGTTGCTCCAACTCGGGATTGCTGTTGCTTTCCACACACTTCTCTCGATCCTGGTAGAGTTTTAATCTAAGAGGAATGAGATTTCATTAGTTGTTTAGATGATTCTTTTTGATTTCCTACACATACTTCTCTCTCAGTATTTCCACTTCTTCTTCTCGTGTAACCAGATTCTGTTCACAGTAGATAAGCTTGTCCTTCAGTTCCTTCACCTGTTTGTGCAGAGTAGGCAATTCCTTTAGTTCCTCTGTGTCCTGTTTCTCTTGTTCACCTGCTGCCATGTCTTGATCCATGTCATCGTGTTCATTTGCCTGCTGTTGCGGACTTTGATCCGTTGAACTGTGCTCGAACATTTCTTCAATCTTCTCATCAGTCAACTCATGGAGAGAATTCTCACTTGTTGGTGCAACCATACGTGCTGGGGACTTCTGCTGCTCCTGCTTCGTTTTTAGTTCGATTATTTCCAGATCTTTGGTCTTAATATTGAAATTCAGATTGTTTACGGTTGCCTTGAGCGTCTCATTCTCTGCTGCCTGCTTGGTAACCTGTTGCTGATTTTGTTCTCTTTCTGTTTGCAGCAAATCCTGATACTTCTGTATGGATTGATCCTTCTCGAGCAGCAGCGTATGGAAGGATAAGATGGTCTTTTCGACGACTCCACTGTGCTGGCTGTCGGATTCACTGCCAGCATTCGCCGTCTCTAGTTGTTTGCCCAATTCTTCGATGCGCTTATGCGCCGCTTGCAGGCTGTTTGGAGAAGGATAAGTAAATGTTTCTATTATATACTTATCCTCTGTATAACTTACTCTGTGCGCATTTGTTGCAGCTCTTCATCGTTCCTGCTGCTTGTGTCCTGTGCCGTTTGCACTGCCTGATGCGCTTGTGGGGCTTGGCTATCACTTGTCGTCCCATTTGTTGTCTGCACTGCCATCTCCTGCAGCTGTACAGTAGCATCGCAAGTCTGGATAGCCATGTGTTGAATAGAGACACGCCTCCTTGGCGAGCCAATGGGTGAAGATTGTTTGTCAATCAACTGTGCAGCGCGACGTAATGCCGGCACAGGCGCTGTTGCTGCAGCTGTTCCTGTTGGTATTGCTATGGTATTGGTGGAAGCATCAACTCCAACAGCTTCTTTGCGTTGCTCACTGGTTGGCTGGCCAAACAACGCGTCAATTGTTTGCCAATGCTCCGACTCTGTGGCATGTTGCAAACGAAGCTCGGACAGCTCCTGCTGCAGCTCGTCCAGCTTTGTCTGCTGACTCTCGCAGCGCTGTTCTAATAATTTACACTGCGTCTCCGATTTGATGAGCTTGATAAGCTGTTGGGAATTCTCCTCATTCGGTGCCAATTTGGTCTGCACCGCATGCGTTACTTGCTCAATCAGCGTAGAGTCGACACTGCTATCATGCTTCTCCTGCTCCAGACGCTGATTGAATTTCCGATGGGCGAACACAAAGTTGGTTAGGAAGATCAGGGGCGTATATTTGGCATATTTTTCCTTGAGAGAAAACAGAGATCGCTGCAGGAATCTGTGTAAATAGAGGAAGTTAATTAACTGTTTGTATATTGATCTTCTCCTTACTTCTGTTTAATAATGTGGTTGCCTCTTTCTAGATGGAAGTCGTGTTGTGCCACTGTCGCCAGTCGCTCTGCCTCTTGCAATTGCGTCTCCAGATTGTCCACATGCTGCTGTAATCTCTTATGTTCCAGTTCCATGCGCGAAGTTTCCGCTTTGGCTGTATAAAATATGAAAAGGCAGCTCAACTTGAGTTGGCAACTCACGTCGAGGGATGATTCACTTACCCGTGTCTAAGTCTCGCTGCATCTTGGCCAGCATCAGTTTGTCATCGGAACTACTCTGGAGATCTGCCACCAGATGACGCAAGCTGATGTGGTTATCGGTGATTTCATTGAGCAGTTTCTGCTGTGATTGTATCTGCCCATTGGCCACCTGGAGTAGTCCCTCAAGCTGCTTGTTCTCGCGCTGCAGTTCGGACTGTTGACTGCGCCATGTGGCAAGTTCCTGACGTTGTTGCTCGAACTCCGCCGCCGTCACATAGTCCAGCTGATAGTTATCGCCAATGATGCCGTAATCTGCAGAAATGTCCGGAAACTTGAGCTCACCCAGCAACTGTTCCACGGCCATGGCTAGCTGCATACTCAAGATGGCATTGCGCTGCTCCAGTTGCTGTCGTTCCTCGGCTGTGCAGAGATTTGTACTCTGCAGCGCACTTAGCTGTTCCGTCTTGGCTGCCAGCTCGGCCATGTGCTGTGCCAACTGTTTGTTAATAGCCGCCGTATCCTCAATGTGACGCAGCTCTTGGCACTTCTGTTGCGTCAGCAACTGATCGTATTCCTCGCGCATGTAGCTATAGGAACTACTCTGCTCTTGCAGCTGTCGCTCCAGGCTGATGTTCTGTTCATGCAGCTCAAGATTGTAGCGCACCAGTTCGTTGCCATCGGCAGCCATGTGCACACGCAGCTCTTCGTAGTGCTTTCGCAGAATGCTCAGCTCTGCCAGCTCGGCGGTGCTAGGCTGTGGTTGCTGCGCCTCTGGTTCAATCTGCTCCTGCACTTCGAGCTCTGTGATCACAGGCAACTGCAGCCCCTCCGTAGCCTCATTGGGTGTGGTGGGACGCGTGGCTGAATCGATTGTGATGATCTCCATGTGCTCATCAGGCATCTCGGATACATCACGCATGCTGTGTACCGAGGACAACTCGCCCGTCTCCGATTCGCTGGCATTTTGCTGCAGTAGCGCGCAAAGCGCCTCTTCGCGTGCCCTCGACTCCAACAGTTGTCTTTGCAAAGGTTGCGACGCGGTGGTGCCACCAGGCAGCGCATCAATTAGACGCCGCAACAGCTCCGAATCTATGGTAATATGCTCCGAGGTAGCTATGGAATCATATAATATAATATTTATATCTTTGTTAATGCTTCATCTTCTTCAAGCTGGACTCACCGTCATACTCGCGCAGCTTCTCTAGAATCTCATACATGCCCATGCGCAGCGTTTCATTCTCTGCGAGCACATCCTCGTACTTGGTCTGCAGTTCGGAGCTGGCGGCACCATCGCCTTGACCACGTCTCGGTGAATGCTCTAGCGGAGCACTTGTGGGCAATTCACCCACTTCACTGGGCTGATGCAGGGATACATCCAGTGGCTGCTGCTGCTCCACAGGTTGTTCCTGCTGTAGATGCAGCAGTTTGCGTCTGGAGAGAATGAATTTAACTATGGTATATAGGAAAGGAAAGAGTTGCTGCCTTCATACTAACCTCAGTTCACTTTTGTCTAGTTTCAGCTGCAATCGCAGCTCCTCCGAGGTGCGCAGCTTCAGCGTCAGCCGCTCGATCTGCTTGTCCTTGTTGCGCTGCTTAGCACGCACATGCTTCGATAGCACCACCACATCATCGGGTATATTGAGCCGTCGACGCAGCACTTCATTCTCCTGGGCCAACTCGTGCATGGCATTCAGTTCCTGGGTGTAGTTACGCAGCTGCTTTTCGCGCTCGGCGAGCTTCTGTTCCAGCCCCGAGCAACGACGTAGCGCCGGCACAAGACCATCCTCGCCACGTTTGTACGATTCCAGAGCGTTGAGCGCATGCATTGCCTGCTTGGCCTTGAGGACATTGTCCTGCTCCGCATTGTCCAGCAGCTCGGAAAGCTGTTGGGCACGTGTGATGGCCACCTGCAGACGCTCCTCGATCAGTTTGCAGCAGCCACGTGGTTGCTGAGGATTCTGTATACTCTCACGCTGCACGGCCAACTGATTCATTACCTTGGTGGACCTGACAATTTCATCCGACATGGTCTTCAGCTTGGCCTCCAGTGATTCAATGCGCTTCTCACGTAATTCCAAAAGCTGCAAACATAATTTATTAATATCAAATGATAACGTGGACATGGAAACATGGGTTTGGAATGTAGTGAGGACCATCGAACTGACTAAGAGTTGGAATGCAAAATAGCTTCAATCACGCTGGAGACGGAAACCTTGCTAATTCTAAGGATTTCAGCACTTACATGCCGCAATCTGATCTGTTCCTCGTTCTGCTGGCTCTGCATGCTGCTGGTGGTCGAGGACTGGATCATTTTATGACTGGTTGTTGAGAGCTCCGATTGCTGCTTGCGCAGCAGCTGCAGTTCCTTGTCCTTTTCCTCCAGCTGTAGCTTCCATTTGATCGCTTGTGCCTCATGCTTATCCAGAAATTGACGCATTTCCGCATCCTGTTTTTCCCGCTCTTCCTCCAGGAATGTGATGTTGCCCTCCAGCCGTGATATCTCCAGACTTTGTTTCTGCTCTCGCTGCAAAAGGGTTTTGCGTTCTTGCTCCACCTGCGTGATGTCCTGCGTGATCTGCAGCAAATTAGTTTTGATCTGCTTCAGCTCCTGCTCGTGCACCACGATAGTCTTGGCCTGAACTATATTTTGTTTCTGCAACGTCTGCGAGGAGGCAAAAGGGGAACGTTTTAGGTGAGTGAATCTGAATTTTTAATCGCTGAATCGTATCTTATTCCTTAGCTTACCTCAATCTCCCGCAGCAATCGCTTGATGTGTTTGTTTTTCGTGTCAATGTTGTGCAGCAGCTGCTCCTGCTTGTCCAGTTCGGACAGCGGATCAGAGGAGTCCTTATCGCTGGCTTCCGCCTGCTGCGCTGCCTCCTGCAACTGCTGCTGCTGCTGCTTGATCTCCTCACCCAGCTATGGGAACAAAAAACAGATTACAGTGCATGGTTCAATTCATTTCCATCCTGTATTCACCTCCTTCGTTTTCTGTCTCAGGGCATCCCGTTCATCCTCTAACTTCTGCACCATCCGTTTTAGTTTCTCGTTCTCATCCTGCAATCGTCGCTCGCCACCGCCCAGTTCAGATTTCTGCGCCAACTGACCCTTGTACTCAAGCACAGCCAGCGTCAGCTCCAGCGTTTTGCGCAGCGAACGCTTGGGCAGCTCCTCCAGCGTGTCTGCCATTTCAAGCAACGTTTCGTACAGTTCATGCTTCTGCCGTGCACTGAACTCGTGAAACCTTCGCACAGACACAGTCTCCGGTATCTCCATGCTGGCTCCAGGCCCTCTTTGGCAAATCCTCTGGTGCAGCCTGTGCGCGTTTTGGCGGTTCGATGCGTTCTGAGCGAGTGAAAGTTTTTCGGTTTTTCCACAATGTGCTCACTGCTCATTTCCAAAAGGTTTTTACTTTTGCCTTGCGACAGCTGTTGCCATGACAGCTCGGGCAAAACAAACCCGCTCTCGGCTTCGCTTCGGGGGTGAACACGACGACGACTGACTCACGTGCTGCAACGGAAATTGGGGGTGCCGGCGACTGGTAATGAACCTGCCTACCTGCCTTTGTTTTTGTTGGCATTTTGTTTTGCTACCAACTTCGGTCGGCAGCACAAACACCAACAGCAGCAGCAGCAGCAGCGTCGTCTTTGACAGGATAATTGCCCCCCTACAGTGGTACCCGTGGTGTGTTCCTAGCTTGGGGATTGGGCAACAAACAATGGGCAGGTAACCAGGAAAGTGTTAATTGGCAAAGTGGCAGTGTATCACAGTACAATTCTTGAATTGAAAAACTCATTCAACTTTAGCATTACAAGTTTATTGATCTCCATCTTCCCCTGCTACTACTACTTCTGCCCCTCCCTGGTACTGATTTTCTTTCCTGGTGCTGCTCCTACCTGCTCCCGTTCCTGCCTGCTGCTGCTACTGTTCTTACCTTCTGCTGCTCTGTCTACCTGACAGCTCGTTGAGTTGCCGTAACAATAGCTGTACAGTTGTCAGTCTAACGTTTGTATAGACACATGTTCCAACTATAATTGAAACTAATGGCAAACGACTTTGGTTACCCCCCAATTTGTGGATTCGCCCTTTGTGAATTGTTGCACTTGGCCGCAAAAACCCCGAAAATTGAAATAATATTTCACGCGGCCAATTAGAAAAACAGTTTAGCACCACGAATAAGTCAAAAATCAGACAACAAACGAAATATTACATGTATATGTGTATGTATATTGCATGAATAGTACTACGAATATTATTAAATACTGGTTACATCTTGCATGACTCTTTCAGGCACACAGATCCATTAGTTCGTCGCTCTTATAACTTCTGGCATTAAGTTGAAGCAACATAAACTCATAGTAGACCAGCGTGCTCATCATCTAGGAGGAAGCAATTAGTTAATCAATTAATGCATTTTACTATTTCAACTTACGCCAAATAAACTTCTCTTTGTTAGATAATACAAACGAAATCCAGAGAGTCCAATATACTGATTGTTAATCTGATGCGTGAAACGTTGCACTTCTTCTGTCCAACGATCGCTGGGCACCATGTAGAGCACCTTCAGAGGCAGCGCAGAGTAGTCGTGTATGCGAGAAGCACAAATGAAGACGGCGCAAGTGCGACTCAACAGGAACAGCAAACTGAACCAGAAATACAAGTAATTAATGGGATAGCGTAGTCTTCTGTAAAGGAAATAAGATATGAAACATTCCACAAGTTGCTCTACGCCAAAAAACGCACATAAATATGGCCAATAGTTGATTGCAAATGAAGTAAATATTATTCAAGCACGAGAGCAGTACAATATGCGACAGCTTGGAATCAACCAGCTCCATGAGTTCACAGAGAAGAATATGATGCAACCGCAGCTCGTGCCACAAGGCATCAGAAACATGCTGCAACATGAAGTATTATTGAAGAAGAAGATAAAGATAAAGGATAAAGCCTACGCGATTTTTTAGTCGCAAAATGCGCGTTGCAAATTGCTGGAAACGTTGTGACAATCCGAAGCTAACCAGAATTATAAAAGTATCCATAAAGTTGATAATAAACTTAAAAGTGGCATTCAAAAACTGCAAGGAAACAATTAAAATCGTAAAGAAGTCTTATAGGGCAAGCTAATCAGAGCTTTACTTACAAAAGCATAGAAAATTACAATGGGATTGTACGGTAACTTATCGAATACATCCGCAAATTCATGGTGCATATAACCGCTAAAAGGAACACTTGTAACATTCGCCTGGCAGTTCTCGATTCGCATGAGATAATTATAATAACTAGATGCATAATACAGAAAGTGTTCGACTGGAAAGAGAGAGCAAGAGATTCATTTAAGATTCTTCAATTCTGATTCCGAAACATACCAAGAGTCACAACAACCATTATCAAACCAGTGGTGAATAATTTGCGGCGTAGGCTGCGCTTCGTTGGCCTATACGGTGGAAATAGCATTATAATATCGATGGCATTCCAAGGCACAATAATGCGAGACCAGGAACGAGCAAGAACAATAAAACTCAGGCAGATAACCAAGCCGCTGCTATAGAAAACCATGCTGACTGTTGAAGAGCGAATATTAAATGGATCCCCTTGTAATTTCTACTGCTTACTCATGTTCCTAGCTCCCTGATAGAGCTGAGCTGCAATGCGCATAGTTTTCACACTACCCAGCAGTAAGAAGAGTACGGAAAAGCACATGCCCGCTGAGCGCAGCTTGAAAACAACTGCATGAGGATCGTGGCTGAGCACGTTGGACAAGGGCATGATGCCGAAGAACTGCGCCAAACACAGATCTACAAGCGAAATTAAACTGGAAATTAGGCAAATAGTATATTAATTATTACTTACATGGCCTCATGGCGCGATAGAACGTATCGAGATGCTGCAGATTCTGCAAATTGGAGACACAGCGCACCTTGTTGCCCGCCAGAGCGCGTTGCAGACGCCGCTGAGCTTTGAGATGCCGCAGCAGGCTCGCATTGCGTTGCAGAAAACGTTTACCCGCAGCTTGCCACATGTTAACTGAGTTGCACTTGCCAAAAAGCAGCAGCATTTCACTTTCCAAACACACACACATTGTTCCGCCCACTCTAACACTCGTAATTATTGTTTACTGCACACTCGCATGATAACCGCTTTTCAACTGTAATTTCCCTTTTGCAGTGTGACCAAACAGATTTTCCATTTCAATTCATTTTCGTAGTATGAAAACGGCCAGCAACATGGAAGGACCCTCGACGGGCTGGAGATTGCGGTACATTTTCAACAGGAAGGTTAAGCAGGAACGGGAACCGGAGCAGGAAACTACGCTACACAAACCAACGGATGAGGAAAATTTCGATTTCAATATTATTGACACAGAAAAGCCCACGGAATATGCACAGCTGGAAATATTCCATCGTGCTGTTTATCCCAGTGAGTAGTATTGTATTTAGTAATTTACTTATGCTATATATTCTTATCCCCTTCTTGCCCAGTCATGCTGCTGGCTCAGTGTTTCGCCATTATGCCCCTTACTGGCATCTGGCAGCCCAATCCGCGTCGCACCCATTTTCGCATCAAATCGCCGCAAATGGTTTTCACAATAATCTTCATGGCAACCAGCTCCATATTGACACTGGGAATGCTAAAGCATTTGTTAAAAATAGGTATAACTGCTAGGAATATGGGTAAGTAGAATATTATATCTAATCTTGCAAGATTTCTTACATTTATTTCTTTCTCAGTGGGTCAAGTGTTCTTCACCTGCGTGCAATGTGCTTGCATTTTATTCGTGAATCTGGCACGACGCTGGCCATCGCTCATACGCAACTGGACACGCGTGGAACTGGTGTTCACCAAAGCGCCCTATGAGACACTCAAGAGCAATCTAAAGCAACGTGTACGTGTGCCAGCTCTCATCATTATAGGCATGTCGTTGGGTGAGCAGAGCATCGGTATTATTCGTTCCTTCGCATGAACTGTCTTCAATTTCAGTGGAACATGCTATGTATCTCTGCTCGGCTGGTATAAGCTACCAGCGACGCATGAAGATCTGCACCAACTCTTACAATAGCACCACTGTGGCGTCCTTCGATCATTATATACAATACACATATGATTATGTCTTTGAGGTGGTGTCGTATAGCCGCATAACGGCTGTGATTATTTTGGTAAGCAGCACAGAACTGTAAGGAATATAAATACTTCTTCTTTATCTGATACCTCAGCTCTTGAACGGCGCCTGCACTTTCATATGGAACTACATGGACCTGTTCATCATGATGATTAGCAAGGGCTTGGCCTATCGTTTTGAGCAGATCTCCACGCGAATACGCAAGCTGGAGCATGAGGAACAGGTCTTGGAGTCCACGTTCATTGAGATACGCGAGCATTATGTGCGTATGTGTGAGCTGTTGGAGCGTGTAGACAACGTTCTGTCCAGTATCATCCTGTTGTCCTGTGTAAATAATCTTTACTTTGTGTGCTGTCAATTACTCAACATATTTAAGTGAGTAATCTGTTGTGAAGTTTGGGAGTAATCAAACCTAATGCTCTATATCTATTCTCAAGCAAACTATACTGGCCCATCAACTACGTATACTTCTGGTACTCTACGATTTATCTGGTAGGCCGCACCGCATGCGTTTTCCTTACCGCGGCAACCATAAACGACGAATCAAAAAGTTCGCTCAGTGTACTGCGTCGTGTCTCAAGTCGCAATTGGTGCGTCGAGGTAGAACGTTTGATATTCCAAATGTCCACTCAGACTGTCGCGCTGTCGGGCAAGAAATTCTATTTTCTAACTCGTCGTCTTCTGTTTGGAGTAAGTATTTCTTTCTTTTTTTATGTTTATTCTTAACTATATTAGGTATATATTAATTTTATCACATCTAGATGGCTGGCACCATAGTCACCTATGAGCTGGTGCTCCTGCAATTCGATGAGCCCAACCGGCGTAAGGGATTGTTGCCCTTGTGCGCTTGAGAAATGGCAACTATTCAGGCAATTGCCATTTGTCGTGGTGGCTGACAGGCGCCGCAATTAGTTTTAAATTGTTGTTGTGCTAAATTCTGCAAAACAACCACGCCCCCAAACGTGAACTGTGGTTTGTCTGCACGTTCGAAATGCCCTCAAATGTTGACAGTAGCTTTTCGGACATAATGCAGGGCGAACAATTCTATCGCGCTGTCTCGCAAGGTAGCGAAAACTTGAACTAAATAAAATGCTGTTAATTATATACATATATCTTTCAAGTGTTATTATATTGTTATTACTTTAATGTTTTCAGTGCTCTTCATATCACAAATCTATGGGCTGATGCCTGTGAGCAATGTGCGATCTGAGAATGTGAGGGATATTAAGTTTAGATGGCTTAGTCCACGCGTCGTATACTCTGCCGTAATTCTGATACTCAATGTATGCGAATTTGGTGCGGTATTGAAGTATATTATTAGCGTGGGCATCATATTTCAAACTGCCAGCACATTGGCCCTCTATATAGTTTGCCTTTTGGAGCATGTCTTCTTCTGGCGTTTGGCTCTCAATTGGCGCAGCATTATGAAACAATGGCATCATGTGGAGCAGCTTTTCCTCAGTGTTCCCTATCGTTTCTTTGATGAGTACAAAATGAAGCGACGGATCAACATTGTTGTCGGTGTTGTCATGTTGTCTGCCCTGGGTAAGGTATGATATTATAGTAATAACATATATTTAACCATACACACTCTTCTTACAGTGGAACACTCTTTGCTGTTAGCCAACTCGTTTCACTTGAGCAATCTTGAGCGCACACAGTGCAACATTAATGTCAGCTATCTAGAGAGCGTCTACAAGTGGGAACGACCCCATCTCTACCCTATAGTGCCCTATCACATTTGGCTGTTGCCCTTGCTTGAAGTCAGTACCTTCCTTTACATTACCTTGTACTGATCTTTCTCTCTCTTACAGTGGATCAATCAGACCATTGCCTACCCACGTGCCTTTACCGATTGCTTTCTCATGTGCATTGGCATTGGGCTGGCAGCACGTTTCCACCAGCTACATTGTCGCATTGCTGCGGTGCACAGGAAGGTCATGCCTGCAGTCTTCTGGACAGAGGTGCGACATCATTATCTGGCTTTAAAGCGCCTTGTGCGTCTACTGGACGGATATGTTGCACCACTTGTGCTGCTCGCGTTTGGCAACAACATGTCCTTCATATGTTTTCAACTGTTCAACAGTTTTAAGTAAGTTATATTAGCATCAAGTTTAAATTGAATGTTTACATAAGTTAATCTCATTCGAAATAGAAACATTGGCGTGGATGCCATTGTTATGGTGGCCTTCTGGTACTCTCTCGTGTTTGCCGTACTGCGCACCATCCTGACTATATTCGTGACCTCGTCTATGAATGAATATGAGCGCAAAATTATAACATCACTGCGGGATGTGCCGTCTAAGGCATGGAATACAGAGGTTAGTATTCATTCCAAGACTATAATAAACTTAAAATTGAAGAACTTCTTTCTCAATAGGTACAGCGCTTCAGCGAGCAACTGGGCAATGATATTACAGCCTTATCGGGCAATGGTTTCTTCTATTTGACGCGTTCACTTGTGTTAGCTGTAAGCGCACTCGGAGATGTTTTTATGCCACTTAATGTTACTTAAGTTATTTTTCTCTTTCTCAGATGGGCACTACGATCATCACCTACGAGCTTATGATTTCTGACGTCATCAATCAGGCGACTATAAGACAGAGAACTGTTTACTGTTAGACTTAAAATGCTGATAAATTTTATAAGCACACTCAAAGTATTAGCAATTGTCATGGCACGAAACTAACTAGAGATCTTAACTGGCGAATACATAAATAAATTTTTGCGTCACGCACACGCCCCTGCTGATGGTAATCGTTGAGCAGGTGCTGTTGCAAAAGAACTGCCCTCGCATTGCTCATTAAGCCAGTTAACGTTAAACAGCAGAGAATGAAGCGGAGCCCACAGAGCAGGAGAAACACTCTCCATCACGCCATTGGGCCCTGTAAGTTCAAATATGTAATTAAATACCATTTGAATGGTATAATTGTTTCATTAAGTCCAACTTATTATTATTATTCCCTCATCTCTCTCTCTTTTTCCGTTAATAGTTCTAGTTATTGCACAATTTCTTGGCGTCTTTCCTGTAGCCGGCGTTTGGCCCAGTTCCCCCGTTGATAAAGTGCAATTTCGATGGCTTTCACCATCGCTACTCCTGAGCTGCATCAGCTTGGGCTTTGCCATTATGGACTGTGTACTCTCCTCGAATATTGTGCTGGAACATGGCCTTAAGATCTATACAATAGGTGAACAAACTGAGTTGTATTTAATACACATCGATTTAATACGCTTCTGCTTCTCTTCCGGCAGGATCGCTCAGCTTCAGCGTTATCTGCATTGCCTGCTTTACTATGTTCTTCTCGCTTTCCTTCCGCTGGGGGCAGCTTATCAAGCGCACAGCTCATTGTGAGCTTGTTTTCCAGCAACCAGGTTACAATTGTCATTATGGTCGACAGTTCGGACGTCGAATACGCCTTTGGGGCGTTTGTCTGTTGGTGGCTGCCCTCTGCGAGCACTCAACGTATGTGGGCAGTGCTCTCTATAGCAACTATGAGCAGATTAAAGAATGCAAACTGGATGTGGATTTCTGGCTGAACTATTTTCAACGCGAACGGCAGGAACTCTTCACCGTATTCCATTTCAATGTAGTGCAAGCGCTCTTCATTGAATGGACCACACTGTCCATGACCTTTGTGTGGAACTTTGTAGACATATTTCTTATACTAATCTGTCGAAGTCTGCAGCTGCGTTTCAAACAGATGCACTGGCGCATTCGGCAGCATGCCAGGCAACGCATGCCTAGCGAGTTTTGGGAGCAGCTCCGGTACGATCTGTTGGATCTAAAGGACTTGTTTAGTTTGTATGACAAGGAGCTCTCTGGCATGGTTATCCTCGCCTGTGCCCACAACATGTACTTTGCGTGTGTGCAGGTCTATCACAGTTTTAAGTATATCATATTCCCATAGTTATCATAACATATATTGACTTGATTATGTTTTCACAGAGCGCGTGGCAGCTTTATGGATGAGGTGTACTTTTGGTTTTGCCTGATTTATGTTATAACACGAGTTTGCAACATGATGTTTGCTGCCTCTTCAATACCGCGAGAGGCAGAGCAGATATCTTATACACTGTTCGAGGTACCAACTGAGTTTTGGTGCTTGGAACTGCGTCGCATACACGAAATCATCATGCATAACAAGTTTGCCCTGAGTGGCAAGGGATTCTTCTTTGTGACCAGAAGACTTATGTTTGCAGTGAGTTCAGGGTTTCTAAGTGTATTTAGATATACTTACATTATTCTAATTTCTCGCAGATGGTGGCCACATTGATGGCCTATGAGTTGGTGCTAATTAATCAGATGAGTGGCTCGGAGGTGCAGAAGAGCATCTGCAGTCGTGGTGCTGGCTCCTCAAAAAGTATTTTCTATTCATAGTATGGTACTGCATAATTTATGAAGCTGTCAGCGGCAGACCTGCAATTTGCACACAGATTGTAAACAGATAAGCAAGACATATATTCAATTGACACGGCTAGAATTAAACAGAGACCCTCCACCTTCACTCTCGATGGCATTTTACTATGTGCAAAGTAAGCAAATTGCAAACAGTTTAGCGTAGGACATGGCCAGGACAATAAGCAATGCGACAAGGCAACGCAAAGAACGTGGCAACTATCAATTTTTGGCGTTCCCCACGTGTAGACAGCGAGTAAGTGACGTGAAGAGAGTTAACCCAGACTGATTTATGATTATTCTTAGCCTTAAGTTGCAGAATGTGCGGCAGCGTAATTCATTCAAGCGGATTAGGCGCGTTCGCTGGCCCAGATGTTAGTAAAATGTTCATACACTATTAACTTCATTCCTTAAAGTTTTATATTTGTAGTAAAAGCTGTTCTGCAGCGGGGCGAGAAAGAGGATCTCGTTCACAGTGAATCTTTTCAGGAGGCCATTAAACCAGGCAATGACTATAATAATGTTTTTTCTTTAACTTATAATCTTATGCTACCTTCTCTACAGTCCTCATCATAGCTCAGATCTTTGCGCTAATGCCAGTGCGAGGCATTAGCTCCAAGTACGCTGAGGATTTAATCTTTGAATGGTTCTGCTTTCGTTCATGTTATTCGCTTGTGGTTTGCCTCTTCTTTGCCATCACCTCGGGCTACATGGCGGCTTTTGTGATGTTGGTTAACTTTGACTTTGATTCGGTGGAGACACTTGTCTTCTATGCCTCAATATTTGCCATATCTATGGGCTTCTTTCAACTGGCCACCAAATGGCCAGCTGTTGTTCTGGAGTGGCAACGAGTGGAATCCCAGCTGCCTCAACTGCGTACCGAGCGCGAACGCGGTGCACTGGCATTCCATATTCGCATGATAATAATGATAGCAATGGGCTGTTCGGTGGGTAAGTTTTGATTTAACTGCATTTACTTAGCATTCTATGTAATAACTTTTCTCATCTTTTTTACAGTGGAGCATCTGCTGAGCATGCTGTCCAGTATTTACTATGTTAACGCGTGTCCTATCCTACCCAATCAACCCATCGAGAGCTACTTGATCATTAATTTCAGCATGTTTTTCCATTTCGTGGAGTATAGTACCTTTTTGGGCATATTTGGGAAGATTATCAATGTGCTGGCCACGTTTGCTTGGAGCTTTAATGACATATTCGTAATGGCCGTCAGTGTTTCTCTAGCGTCACGTTTTCGTCGGCTTAATGATTACATGCTGCGCGAGGCGCGTTTAGTAAGTTAAACCAGGTATGATGTGGTTAATTTTATTTAGTTTCACTTTATCACTTCAGCCTACTAGCATTGATTACTGGATACAGTGCCGCATCAATTTTCGCAATCTTTGCAAGCTGTGCGGTGTGGTAGATGATGCTATTTCGATTATAACTCTGCTCTGCTTCAGCAACAATCTGTACTTTATATGCGGCAAAATACTGAAGAGTTTACAGTGAGTACCAGGAATGAATTCACATTGGAAACGAATCCTTTCATTTCTATATTTCACAGAAAAAAACCTTCAGCCTCGCACACCGCTTACTTTTGGTTTTCTTTGGGTTATTTACTGGCTCGTACCTTGATCCTATCACTTTATAGCGCCAGCATTAACGACGAGGCAAAGCGTCCGTTGCTCATCTTTCGATTGGTGCCCCGACAGTATTGGTCTCCCGAGGTAGACACTTAACTTCTTATGATCTATTCTAACTCTACTAAACTATTTTTCAGCTGAAACGATTCTCGGAGGAGGTAAACATGGATGAGGTTGCATTGACGGGCATGAAGTTCTTCAATCTGACGCGCAGCGTTGTTATATCGGTATTTAATATATCGAAAAATCCTACAATATCGTCATGTATTTCAATATTTACCCAATTTCATCAGGTTGCAGGCACAATTGTTACCTACGAACTGATTTTGCTGCAGTTTAACAAGGCAGACAAGGTTAATGACTGCTATGAGCACTGAGAGTTATCGGACTGGCCCCGCAATAACCCGCAATTTGTAGCTCTGTTTGCAAATGTCACGTTGCGCCTTTAATTATAGATAAGTGCAAAACAACAGGTGTCTTTTTTTAATGGCAGGACACGGCACACGCCAAACGATGCATTTGTTATTCCTTCTGCCTTAGCCAGTGACAGTTGTCATTTGTCGGTGCTTCTAGAATGAGGTTCTTGCCCAAATTGGGTCGTAAATTCCGCCACTGGAAGAGGTTCAAGAAGTCGCCGTTGTTGCGTAAATTGGACTTGCTGCATGAGAGGTAGCTAGGAAAACTGAAGTAAGGAATTTAATCTGAAGAAATTTTCTTCTTATATGTAGTAATCGCAAGCGTGCATTTCTGGAGTCTTCTGAGGATTACGTAAGCCGTCTGCAAGTCGAATGTGAAGGAAGTAAAAGGATATTTACTATAGCCTGCCCTTAGTCGGCTTGAACTAATCTTGTTTTTATTTATAGAACTTCGCTGTAGGACACGTCAACCATTTTTGTGCAATGGTACTTTCCACGAGGCCGTGGGCAAGGTGCTACTAACAGCCCAATGCTTTGCCATGATGCCAGTACGTGGCGTTACGTCCAAGCATCCCAGTAGCCTTAACTTCTCATGGTTTCATGTGCGCACTGGTTGCTGTCTACTGTTCATTGTCTCCACAGTGATAGATCTCAGTCTAACAGTTTACAAAGTGCTGGACGGCAACATTACCTTCAACAACATTAAGCCCATCATCTTTAGGAGCTGCATCCTGGTGGTATGCATCACTGCTCTTAATTTGGCACGCAAATGGCCAAAGCTAATGATGCACTGGCACGAGATCGAGGAGAGTCTGCCGCAGTATCCAACACAGCATCAAAAGTGGCGTATGTCACACACCATCAACATGGTTATGTTGGTGGGCATGATGCTGTCCTTCGGTAAGTGAATTATTTCAGTTCCATATATGATACTTATCTTATCTGTTCTCTGCAGCGGAACACTTGCTGAGCATGATATCGGCGATAAACTATTCAGCATTCTGCAATGAAACCGATGATCCTATACGGAATTTCTTTCTGCTAACCAACGATGAGATCTTCTATGTGCTCGACTATTCACCAACTCTTGCAATGTGGGGTAAATTGCAGAATTTCTACTCAACCTTTATATGGAACTACATGGATATCTTTGTGATGATTGTCAGCATTGGTCTGGCATCGAAATTTCGTCAACTAAATGATAATTTACTCACTTTCAAGGGAATGGTAAAAGAGTGTGGTTATCTTTCTTATAAGAGTTGCTGTATTTTTGTGTACTCCCTGGCAGCACATGTCTCCTTCTTTCTGGTCGGAAAGGCGCATACAATATCGTAATATTTGCACCCTGTGCGGAAAAATGGATAGCGCCATTTCGCTGATAACGATGGTATCTTTCTCGAACAACCTATACTTCATATGTGTGCAGCTGCTGCGTAGTCTCAAGTGCGTAGAAACAACAGTAATTGTCTTGGATTTATCTTATATATTCAATTTACAGCTCCATGCCGTCTGTGGCTCATGCGGTCTACTTTTATTTCTCACTCATTTTTCTCATTGGGCGCACGCTGGCTGTGTCTCTTTACGCTGCCAGCGTGCACGACGAGTCGCGGCGTTCGCTATGCTATCTGCGTTGCATTCCCAAAGAGTCATGGTGTCCTGAGGCCAAACGTTTTGCCGAGGAAATCACCAGCGATCTGGTTGCACTCAGCGGCATGAAGTTCTTTTATCTGACGCGCAAGCTGGTGTTGAGTGTGAGTGCTTTACATTATCTCTTTGTCACTTTATAGTTGTATTATCAACTTCCTATATGTATTGTCATTACAGGTTGCTGGTACCATAGTCACCTATGAGTTAGTTCTAATACAATTCCATGAGGATCAGGATTTGTGGAACTGTGAGCAGAACGGATATTCCTAGTACATAAATACAGTTATATTCAGATACTCAATAGTGTTTTGCATAATAAATAAAAAATCGTTTTATGCATTTTTATTATCATTGAAGCAATAAGGAAACCAACAAAAGATCGCTCCTTAATATCAATCGGTTACATGCTTAACTATACAGCTACTTTCATATGTTCATGTATGTATATGTGAGATTGTAGATTGTTAAATATCAAATCTTTTTTCATCATAATATATAGTTAATGGTCACTAGTTCGCTTACAGACTAAACAGCTACTTCTTAGGGGGCTGAAGGGGCCTAGTGGGTCGTGTCGTGTCGTGACTGGCATGGGGTCGCCTCCTGTATACGTGTGTGTGTGTGGTTGTTAGTGCTTTCATTGATAGCAATGCAATCGATGCAAAAGCGTCACACAAAAAATTCAGCTAAAGATTTTCAATTACAAATTTGCTTAATTTTAAATTCAGTTAAGTTGCATTTCGCTACGACAAAGAAGGTAACACGTACGGAAGTCTGGTGGTTTCTTAGTTGTTGTTCTTGCTTGTTGATAATTATCATAAAACCAGGCTACAAAAGTATATATATATAGTATATGATGAATACATATGTGTATGTATTATAAATATTACTCGAGATTATGTGTTTATGTCTATGGAACTGAAGCGGAAGCTAGATGATCATAATTACCTAATAACTATGCAAGAGTGATTGGCTACAGCTACATGTGAGTATGTTTGTGTGTGTAAATACACTGCTACAAATGTGAGTCTTACTACCAGAAACTTGTTCGATGTCTGCTGAACGCCGCCACTTATAATACATTAGCATAGCACATATAGCGGGTAAAAAGTACAGAAGGCGAAATAAAGGCAAACACAATTATCACAAAGATTGAGATCTTAAAAATTAAAGCATAGCGAGATAGAGTTTCAATAAATACGAAGCAAACTACTGAGAGGGCATTGGTCAAAGTAATATAAAAATATAGTCCCATACAGAAGGAATGCGAAAACATAAATGCGAGCGTGTGTATGAATTGTTCCGTTAGGAGTGAGGGCGGAAGAAGCCTGTGCGAATGGATGATTGAGAGTATGCGGGTTGTGCTGCTGCTGCTCAGTGTCGCTTGGCGTCATATTGCTTAACCTTCTCCGGTATGGCTGCCTTCTCCACAACCACATGCAGGCCCAGTTCTTCCAGAGATTTAACATAAATGAGCTTGCGCCAGAATTTTGTGCTGTTAATTAAAAGGAAAGCATTAAGATTCTTTCTCATCTATTGCTTAAGACAATGCATACCTGACAAACGGACGCGCCATCCACACTAGGGACTTGATCCAGAATGTTGGATGCACCAGATACATGTGTTTCAGGCTCTTGCGCAAGCGACGATCCAGCAGTTGATAGCAACTAAAGAGAAAAGATTCATTTAGTACTTGCTATCGAATTGCAATCATTAAACAGCCGTTTACCGCTTGAGCCATGGAAATGGCGGTACGTTGCGTCTGTTGGAGCCACCATGCAGATATATGAGCACATAATCATCCGTAACCAACTGTTCCAGTGTCTTGACCACATAGAGAAATAGATTGTCCATGACATAGCTATAGTCGGCACGCGATCTGTCCGGCAAGTGACAGGCACAGAATATGACAATAGCGTTCTGTCCACCTGCCTTGAGATAGCCGCCGTGAGAGAGTACTCTCTTGTAGGGCTCAATGACACGCATGTCAATCTCGCGCGTGCGTCCATCGGGTAGCGTAATCTTTTGCCAGTTGCGCGAATCGCGTCGTTCCTCATCGGCTGTATACTGTGGAAGTTCCGAAGTTCCAGTTGTTGCTCCACCTCCAGCAGCATGTGGCGTTGGAGTTGTGGTCATGCCGAAGTCATCCAAATCATCATCGTTGTCTGGCAGCAGTTCAGGGCCTTCGCAATCGTCATCATCATCGTCTTCACCATCGAGGCCATCGATCAGCGAACTAGATGGACTCAACGAAGCCAAATTGTGCTCGATATCTTCGTCATCATCAAAACTATGATTCGAAATGGAATCCAAGCTGGATATGTCCTCGGCACCGCCAGCACCTGTCGTTCGCTTCATTTTGCGTGACGCTTTGTTGTTCGCGTTGGGTAGCAACGAAACTGACTGAAAGTTGGACTCCACAGCCGCCAAATACTGAGAAACATCTGCGTCAGACTCACTGCTTAGCAGATCGGGGCTGTTGGCACGCAACAGACTGACCTTGGCATCCTGCGGTTTTACCCGCATATTATTCTGCTGATTTAGCGTATTGCGCACTGCGTCAGTGCTCGCCTGCTCGTTACGCGGTACAACGTCGGGAAAGTTGTTACATTTGCTGAGAAACGGCTCCGAATCGGAGTCTGTGTTCGTGGGCGACATCAACGGGTGACTGTTCGCTAGGGTTAACGTGCGCTCGGTTATTTGTCGTTGTGGCATCGTTTCGACCGGTAGTAACAACTCCGACCTTATTATTCGGTTGTCCAGCGTTGCACTGTTCTCATTTTCATTGTCCTCCTGCTGCTCATTTTTCTCGTTTTGATGCTGCGAGATGGTGGTCACTTTATTTGGCATCGGGGCAGTAGCCCGTTCATCGGCCAGCGGTGAAACGCCAGTGGAGTCCGTTGGCGTCTCTGAGATGTCCATTTTGCTCTCGGACTGCGAAGACTCCGATTCCGCGTAGTGGCAACTGAAAGTGCAATCGATTAGTCATCACATTTGAATAAGCAATTGCGTTGTGCGTTTACCTCATAGTTTTCGAGCGTTAACCAAAGCTTTAGCGTGTTGTTAGCAATGCTGAAATGCTTGTCAGCATTTATTTATGTTGCGCATTCTAAGAAATAGGCATCACATTATTATCTTATTATCAAGTTTCACATCACTACTTTGCCTGTCATTTCAGGGTTGCAATTAACTATAAATATTGCTTGTGATGGTCACACTGAGTTTGGAAAATATCGATAACTGTGGTTTAACCAAGTTGTCTGTTATTTTTCAAATTTAATTGAATATACATGAATTGCCTATCAAGTTATATTTGTTAATTTAGTAATAATACTAATTGCATTTTTTATTTTGTAATGTATATTAATGATTTTATAAAAGTAACAAGTAAAAGAACTTCTGACCCGAGCTCTGTTAAGTGTGGAGTAACGTAATTAAAATTAACATGGTGCTGCCACCTATCAAAACAATCTGCATGCTATGCGATCTATCGAATAACATGTAGCTATCGATTAGTCACTGCGTTTACAGCACTTATTGTGCGTTGTTAAAGAAAAACAAATAATATTGCAGATAAACCATGGAAGGCACGCAATTACCTGCTACAATTGCGCCCAGCGTGACGCCTGTAAATGTGAAAACCACTCTGGCGCCCAGTGCAGGGACGCAGGCGGTAGGCGTGCCTGCCACTGTCAGTGTGTCATCGACATCTGTCAACACTTGCGCAGCCCCTCTAACAGCAGCAACAGCAACAACAACTACAACTACAACAGCAGCAGCAGCATCTGCAGTATCGTCAAATACGACAATTTTGAGTAAAACTCCGATTCACAATTTGCCGATTGAGTTGTTGCAAAAAGACGCCTCAAAACGAAGAAGGTAAGTGACAATAGGAATATTTTAGCAAACACAACACACGCTCTGATGCAATTTGTTTGACAGTTCCTCGCGCCAAATAAAACGAAAACGTTTCGACGACGAAATTGTTGAATACAATCTGACAATACCAACAAGCCGTGGCGGGGCTGACCCGAATCGTTCCAATAGGACTCGTACAACTTCGCAAAATTATCCTGGAATAGCAACAACCCCAACGTTGTTGCAATCGCCTGCTGCAACTGCAACTGTTGCAACTGCTGCCGGCCTCCCACCGGAGACTCTGCAAACACCTGGAACCGCAACGGAATCATTGCCTGGCACGCCGAATATAGTAACTGCCTCAACGCCTGCAACACCTTTAACACCAGCAACGCCAAGTTTGCCGTTGCCCGCAATTAATAGTTCCGTTGCACCAACGCAGCCCAAACCGAAACCTATCATGGACCGTATGCCGGCTACTGATCGTCGTCCACGGCCAGCGCGTCCAGCCAGCAGCAAGAAGCCGCGCCGCAATGGTCGCCCCCTTGCACAGATGGCCACCAAAGACTTGGGTCGTTGGAAGCCAATTGATGATCTGGCTCTGGTTATTGGCATTCAGCAGACCAACGATTTGCGCATGATACATCGTGGTGTCAAGTTCTCGTGTAAGTTTACACTGCAGGAGCTGCAGCAGCGTTGGTATGCGTTGCTCTACGAGCCCGCTGTGTCGCGTATTGCCGTCTCCGCAATGCGTAATCTGCATCCAGAGCTGGTGGAGTCTGTGCAACGCAAGGCACTGTATAGCGTGCAGGAGGAGGATCTGCTAGGCACCATCAAGAGCGTAAGCAGGGATATATATCTTGTGGAATTAGTGATTCATTTCTTTACTCCAATCAGACGGACACACCGAAACTGGAGCAGTTCCAAGAGCTGCTGGACAAAAACGCTGCGATATTCTATTGTGCACGCACAGCCAAATCGCTGCACAATCACTGGTTACTGCTCAAGCAGTACTGCCTATTGCCCGATCAAATTGTTAAGCCTTTGCAGGGCTCGGATCAGCCGATGAGTTTCTCAGATGCCGAAGATCAAATATTCGATCAGGACTTGCATGAACCGCGCGATGAGGCGCTTGAGATTGAGTTGACACTTGCGGATCGACGCAACAAGCGTGATATACGTCTGCTGGAGAATGAGCTGTCGCGTTGGGGCGTGCTCGTTGACTCCGTGCTCGGACCATCGGCAGCCAGTGAGTTCGATAATCAGACACTCGCGTGTCTCTGCGGTCGCTTGGTGCGCTACTTAATGCGCTCCAAGGAGATAACATTCGGTCGCGAGGCCAAGGAATGCGGTGTCGATGTTGATCTGTCTCTGGAGGGACCCGCTGCAAAGATATCCCGCCGTCAGGGTACCATCAAAATGCGCAGCAATGGTGACTTCTTCATTGCCAACGAGGGCAAACGCGCGATCTTTATCGATGGAACACCGCTGCTTAGTGGCAATAAGACGCGGCTGGCGGATAAATGCACTGTGGAAATATCCGGACTGCGTTTTACGTTTCTCGTGAACTATGAGCTTATCAATGCCATAAGACAGGAGAGCGCCAAGACATCGAATCACTTGAATTAGCCTAGCCAAGTAGTAACTATAGAACGTAAGCATGGTCGGCAGCTGTCACCGCCTCAAGGTCGCTGCTCTGTATTTCTATTCTTAATGTTCAATAAGAAACTAGTTCTGGAAATATATATATATGTACAACTTGAAAAACAATGGCATATGCGAGTACTTAAAACCTACGCACAGGTCCACGTCCGCGTCCTCGCCCACACTGGGATTTGGATTAATCAACTCAATCAGCGCGCACGCCTTCAATTGAACGGAAGCAAGCGACGCGTCGCGGGCATGTGGACTGTGTCTGCAGATTTGTCGGTCTGCTTGGAAGAGCATTAAATATTCAGCTTACTCTTGTTTTGATCACCTCGATTGACACAAATTGTAACAGGATCGCGTTTTGATTGCGATCTGCCTACGCTTTAACCGCAAATTTGAGTTCAATACGCCTACACGTTGCTCTGTCAGCAACTTCAGGCCAAGAACAACAACAGTGACAACGACGACGACGACAACAAATTGAGTTCTTGGCGCGCTATGTCATGTGGCTAATTTGTGACTAGAGTCGTAAGCTGCGATTAATTACAGCAGCTACCACTATAAACCATTCCTAATCATTTCCCTCGCATCACAAAGAAGCAAAGCTGCTGGTTTTTTATTATTTTATACTTTTTTGAGAATTTCTGGCTATAGAAACTCACGCGATTGTTCGGAATCTTTCTTCCCATATGTAATTATTGCGCATTTAAATAAAGACAGTAGCTGAAATTACATACGATGTATTTAATTTTGGCTGTAATTAACATTGTTCTGCCCAACGTGACGTATGCTTGATGTGTGACTTTAACAAATTGTTAGAGGTTAACACTGCAGCAGTAACTTTTGTTGACCTGTACGCGGCGCCTGCCAGCATAATTAATTATGCTACGCAGGCAGGGAGTACGAGAGTGAGAGAGAGAGAGGGAAAGAGGGGACCTGTAACATAATATAGAAATTAGTCGCAACAAAGCGAAGACGGCACAGAGAAAGTTCGATGACTTTCGGCAGCAGCAGCCGCCGCGGTGCGACCTTTCTTCGGGGTCTTTAAAGCGCGTTGTTGACACTATAAACTAATAAGCTGTCGATCGTGCTTAGTCGGCGGGTCTGGCCCCCCTTTCTCTCCTTTCTTTCCTCTTCTACCATTGCAGGCATATTAAAATATAATTAATTGTTGTCACTGTCTATAAAAAGTCCATTTATTTTTCGCTGGCTGAGCCAGAAGTTTGTGTTACCAGGAATTTAGTTACGCCTCTGCTGCCTTCTTTCCCTCCTTCTCCGTTGCTTCTTCTTCTGCTTCATCGACATCATCTTTCGCTTTGATTCGACAACAATTCGAACGTTGATTTGTGTGCATTTTTTGTGGCCAAAGTCTTCTTCCAGCTGCTTTCTTTTTGGCCAAGTTAGCTGATGATGCGAGAACGAACTAATGAAGTTTGCCTTTGTCTTTGTTGTTGTTATTGCTGTTGCTGTTGTGACTGCTACTTTTTTGTTATTACATATTATATCTTTTGGATGCCTTTGTGCAGTTCAGCGAACTTCTTCAGCTCTACGCTGTTTCGTGATGTCGCAACGGCTAAAATTAGTCTGAAACCTTCAGAATGTCTTTCTCTCTCCCCTCCTCTCCCCCTCGCTCTCTGCCTATCCACCATTTTTTTGCTATTAGCGTAGGTCATGCTGTTTTCTTGCCAATCTCCAGCGGGAGAACTGTTAGTCCGACTCTGCCACCAAATGTGGAGCGTTGGCGATTGTTTTTCTAGCTATCGGTTTGTTGTTGTTTGCTGCTCTGCTGTCCGTGTGGGTGCCAAAAAGACTGCAAAGCTTTGAATTATATTTCTGGGCCAAAAACTTTCACAAAAGCCATCGCAGGCCGAAGATTAGCTGCATGAGATCATGTTATACCCAATCCCAATTCCAATTCCCAAACGAGGGCTGGATTTGGGTTAGTCTAGCGTCAGTTTTGGCACCTGCAATATTGCGAATATATTGGATTAGCTCATGCACTCCATAAGGCGCTTACATAAAAGACAAAAACCTGTAAAACTGTCACAGTCCCCGACAAGAGTTCGTGACTTTGCAGGAATAAGGGTATGAAACAATATCAAATGTATTGTAAATAAATAAAAATAGACGGTTAAAAAAGAAAAAGTTATAATGATGTTGAGATACACTATAAAATGTGAGTAATACTAAATTGTAAGTAATACAAATAAATATAAATATGCGAGAAAGAATATTTTAATTATATTGACTAACTTTATTTTGTTTTGGAATAAAATTTCTTATGGGAGAAATATATCTAAATATATGTAAAATAAAATTGATATTGTATATGATATAATTTGATATGGTAAGATATTGAACGATTAATGCTGCCATATAGATTGATATAGTATGATTATATATAGTGTATCGTATTACTTATATTTAAATTATATATTTTCATATCTTTTGCAATGGTCATTTCTTTTCATGTATTAATCTGCATCCATAATTGGCTTAGATATTAAGCTGCTCTCCGTTCTCTACTGTTCTATATTCTTATGTGGTCTTTATAATTTAAATTTCAAACAATGCCCTCGTCTAATTTCTTCTTTTGTTGCACAAATACAAATGGTTCATCGATTATCTCTATATCTTCCTTTCTACACTTCTCTCACTTTCCTGACCGATTCGATATGCCCGCCTAGCAGCGAGTGTATTGTAAGCTATGAAAATAGACAACGAATCAACACTGAACGATCTGTCCAATCGATATGCCAAAATCAAAGTTACCTCTCTCTCCCGCTTCCCCCTTTTCTTCAGCAGTTCATGACCAAATCGAAAACTCTGCGCCCGCAAGCGTTTAATGTGCTTCGTGTACAGTGTGCGCCATAAGTGCACGCACTGAGATTATACAATGCGCGAATACGAGACGATAACATTTATAATACTTCATAGTTGGTCATGTTGTTGTTGTTGTTGCTGCTGTTGGGTTTGTATTAATTTTGCTAATCGCGTTTCGATCAATTTGATTTCAATTGTCAAACGCACAGCAATGTCGTGGGGGCGGGGGGGCGTGTCCAGCTGACTGACACTTTTGGACAACATGTCGTATGCGTCATGTTGGAATATTTCAAAGCTGTAACGCATAAATAATCGCAGCACTCACAGCATTTGTTCCGCATTGTGTTTTATTTTGGTAGTGCGCATACGCACAGTTGTCGCACAGTGGGTCGTGCATGCGTGTGCGCTGCATGCTAATGCGCTCGCCAGACGCTCTGCTTCGCTTGTTTGTTTGTTTATTGAAGCGAGTTGCAAATATATTTCAAGTAGCAGCAGCAGCAGCAGCAGCTTGCTTAGATTTATGAAACGCGCTGTGTCGTGTAGGTTTTTCATGCGACCAATCGGGGAAAATGATATCATGCGGCGCTGTGACGTCACGGTGAGTGCTACGATACGATATAGGCGCAGTGCTAAGCGACTGAGCGAGCTATATTCAAAGATTGGTCGCAGTTGGAGCCGGCGGCGACAAGTTGAACGGCTTGGAAGGCCTTGGAAATGCGTCGAACCATTAGATCTCAAAGGCAGCGACTGTCAGTCAGCCCACGCACTCAACAGGCGACAACAATAACAACAAATGGCAGCGACAACAGCAACAACAAAAGGCGACACCTGGCGCCAAGCGATTCAACTACGCTCAATTTGCAAAACTCCACTTGGAAGCTTAAGAGCTCAAGTTGTTATATGAGCCGCGCACTCTGAACACAAAATAATAATAATTACAAGAGTTTTTTGGATTTTTTAATTAAATCAATGTCCCCAGTCAGACATCAGATCTGATAGATATATCTTCCTCACTCTGGCCAAGCTGTGGGCGCTATGTTCCCTAATGGATTATCTATTTATTGTTATGCTTGTGAGTCAGCTATGAATTGTTTATTGATTTGTGAAATTATATCGTGTTTCGGTTTTGGAATATTTATAGCACAATTAATGAAACTATCATCGAAAACTAAGCCCAGTCTACTGTTGTGAACTGTTGTGAAATATCAAGGCAACCTCATGTCTGTCTTAATTTAAAACCCTTTCTAAATACGCTCGCAAATCTCCGCTTCAAGTGCCTCGCACTCGAGACTGTAGCATCAATCTGCTATAATATTATGCACACAAATACGACATGCGATCTTAACTCTCTGAACTATGATACATATATATGTCGGCGAATATGGTAGACGGCTGGCATCACTTTTAATTGTTCGTAATTATTGCGATAGTCAATAGTAGATAAGTATATGTACTTAGAAGAATGAATAATAGGGTCTAGAAGGGGATGGGTTTGGCTTAGAAGAGACTGTTATGATTCAGTAGGCTGTAGCGGGGTATTAGTTGGTATAATAGGGTACAGTATAGAATATTATACGTAAAGGGTCTTAAGGTGGGTATATTCTGGTATAGTTTGATATTGTATATGATATAATTTGATATGGTAGGATATATAACGATTTATGCTGCCATAATATGATATAATGTGGTATATAGATTGATATAGTATGGTTATACAATAGTATAGTACCATATATTACAATACATACTGTTGTAGTTAGTATGGTAGGGTAGGTTAGATACCTATAGTACGATGTTATATGGTATACAGAACGTTTTATACTGCTGTAGTATATGGTATATGGAATAAATAGTAGGGCAAAGACTGCTTTGGTAAAGCAAGGGAGGGTAGGTAAGGTATAGCATGATATTAAGTATGATATAGTTAGGTCTTGTGCGGTTAAGGTATGTAGTATAATATCATTCTAGTAAGGTTTCGATTTATATAATAGTATATAGTATATTACGGCAAGTACTGCTGCATTAAAGTGTCAATTGGTATAATATGTGCCTTAATACATAACCAATAAATATGCCCCTATATATTCCTCATTTCTATACCCTTTAACTTGGCGCGCGACTCTCGCGGGTGGTCGCGGCGCGTTCCAAGCACCCAATCCGCTTAGGCTGCTGCGAAAGCGCCCCGAAAATTGCCCATAAAGCAGATTAATTCTAACAGCGGCGTGACAAGAAAAACATCGCTTACGCAGCGCCCCGTCATGCCGTGACCGGGGAAGGCCTTCTCCTCCTCCGCCTCTACACTGCGCTACGCTCTGTTCGCCCAGCCAAACCGAACCGAGCCGTGCCGAACGCAACCGAGGCGAGCCGAAGCGTAGCGAGTCGAAGCTGCCGCTGCGTTTGGCGATTTGAATTTGAAGTTTTTTAAACCGTCAACTAAGCGCGCTGCGATTTTAGTGGCAATCGAGCCAGCTGAGCTAACGGACGTGCGCGACGAGATCGATACAAGTATAAAGCGATATATCTGTCTATATATGTTCAGCATCATCGGAAGTGCAGTCTAAGCGGCGGAACTAATTAAATTCACAAAGCGAAGAAGCGTTAAGAGCTGCAAGAAAACAGAAAAAAACGGCGATTAATCGCGCATCTCTTTTTGGGCAATTTTCTCGTTCGACTTCGACGCGCTGCGGCGTGATGTCGCTGGCAGCTGGAACGCCGGGAAAAGACGCTGCTGCTACCGATGCCGCCTTCGGTGTTCGCAAAACTAAAGAGATAAATCATTATTAACAAATTTATTGTGCGCTATCCGTGAAAGAGAAGCAGTAAACAAAATATTATCTAATTTTACACACACGCACAAACACACAAATTGTTTGTTTTCAAAGTCTGGCAACCATGTGGCTTAAGGGTATCCAACTGGTAAGTCCTATATGATATCATATATTAGTGCGTGTTTATAGTCGGCTCTAAAATATATGTTCGTCCAAGTTTAAATCAGCGAATATCAGCGAATATCTTCAAAATTCAAATGTGAATTGCCCGGTGGGGGGAGAGTGTAGTTGTCTAGCGAACGGTACATTTTTTACATATCAGGAATCAGCTCGTCCATTTCCGTATTAATTTCGCCAACACGGTTCTTGTTCTTTAGCAAATAGGTTGCCAGGTAGCTAACGGGATCTGTGGGACGTTCGCGTGCCAGCGCCTGCAAGCCGTGCAACAAAATGGGTGCCACAGTCTGGTCCAGATATTGCCGCACACTCAGAGAGCTTGTGTCCGGGCGCGGCTTGCGGCATGTGATCTTTGGTATATCTTCTTCTTTTACAACATTTATGCTGCCGCCTAGGGATTGCGCCCCCTTTGAAGACTTTCGAGCTGACTTAATTAATTCCTCCGGATTCAAAATAGACATTTTGCTGTCGACTGAAGTGAGAGTGCGATCTGTTAAAACTATACTCTATATAGTCGCTAAAGGTTCTTGGTTACCTGCAATAAAATATACTGTATATCTAGAATTTTAAAGACTTTTTTTTTAATAATGATGTTGTCTTCTGATATACAGAAAATTGAAAATATTCTGAGACAAATGTGGCAATTTAATTCATTCACACTTGGGAAGCTTCACTTCAAAGGCAACTAGATTGATATTTCTGAATGAGCTGTCAAAGGCTTATCTTATGACACTGTCAAACGGTTCCCACAACGATTCGTTTTCGTTTTCATTTCGCTTTTGTATTTTCAATTTAAACTTCAGCACTAAATCTATCTATCAGTTTTATCTCTCTCTCTCCCTCTTCACGTCAAAGTCGTTTGTCTGGGTCGTTTCGGTTGCAAGACTTAAGATCAATGTTGTACTTAAGTTGATTTATTGTTAGCTGGCAAATTGTGACGAGTTGTGCTGCAAGTTGTGCAATTGTGCGACCGGTAATATGTTGAACTAGTAAAAACTTCATGTTTTTGTTTGACGTTTATAATTTGCACTCTTTATTGTTGTTGTTTGCCTATTGTTTTCGTTTTGTTTTAACATAATTAAGCAATTACTTAAATGGAAACCAGATTGTCTTGTGCAATTGTTGGGTTAAGTGTTTGTCATAAATACTGTAAGCAGGCAAAATGACTTAGGCAACAAACTTGTTGTTTGCTGGGTGCGCAAGCTGAAGAATTCTAAGCGGCTTTTTCGCATCGCAAGTGAGAACGAATGTCAATTGCAAGCTAAAAGGTTTTGTAATATATGATAATACTTAGAGATATATGATAATACAAAGAGAACTGAGATGAGTTCTGGGATTTTCATTATATATCAAAGTTCAGATATCTTATAAACTGATAGATAGGTAAATGGATAAACGATAACTTTGGTGTAAATATATATTGTAATATATTTCATATACTGTAACAAGAAACCTAAGAGGAAATCGGTAAAACAACATATTGTTCAAGAATATATAGTCTATATCTTAAGTTTCTCTCTGAATGAATTAAAAACACCAAAGAATACCCACTCTAACGTTTTGTTTCAGGGTTCTCCAAATTACAAACCATAAAATCAGTTAAATTATTGTCATAGCTCGTGTTTAGCACAGAACAATGAATATAAAGTTATGAACATGCATATCGTAAATCACATATCTAATTAAAATATGCCAAAATGCCACTTGTATTTTTTTTACAATCTTCGTGCGAAATTCTCCTGATGCTGCTGTTGTTGTTGTTGTTGTTGTTGCCATTGCTGTTTTGGTTTTGCGTTTTGTGTTTGTGCCAATAAAAAAAAAGCTATTGAATAATTTATAGGCACACGTAGTACTGCTCAGCAGAGATCGTACAACAAAAATATGCAAAAATAAAAACAAACGATTAACACATTTCGACTTGGAAAAGAAACCTGTAGTTTTTGACCCATATTCGAGTGGCAGCCCGTCAAAATTTGAATATTAAAAGAATGCGGTGAATAGGCAAAACGTTATTTCTTAACTGTTTGCGGGGCATTAGGTCGACCAAAAAGGTAAGAGGGGGGCGCAAGGGGGGCCTATGACGATCTAGTACTTCAATCAATCTTTGTAAATGGGGGAATTTCAACAAAAATCGTGCATTACATTTTGCGGCCGTTTTTCGGCTGAGATGATGAGACAGCGGCTTCCCCCGATATTGATCTTACAAAGTTATATTTTGCATAGCACATAGAGAGAGGGAGAGAGGGGGAGATAAAGAGCGAGGCAAAACAACAAAGGTCACTGGCATCGTCTAACCGAAAAGCAAAACCAGACGCCAAGTCAACGAAGATTTACCGATGATGAGTACGTGACGATGATGATGATTATGTTTGAAGCTGTGCGAGTGATGGTGTGTGTGTATGTGTGCGCTTGAAGTGTGCGTGTTTGCGTGGCCTACGCTCAGCTCAGGTGGGCTGCAGCACGTGGGCAGCTGCATTGTTTGCCGAGTGTTGACTTTGTCTCCTTCCCCCTCCCCCTTAAACTCTTCTACTCTGAGCAAATCAAACAAACTGCAGCCACAATTGCGCAAATGACCAACTCGTCGCGTCCATACAAGTCCAGACAAGTCCGAACATGCAAATGAGTCGAACAAAAAGAAACCGAAGCGGGCCAACAAAATTAGCGCAACTGAATTAATTAAGAAACTGTAACAATTCGCTGGGCGAGTATTATTTATGTGACCTTGAGGGAGATAGCAGATGACGATAGAGCGAGAAATACAGATAAAGGTAGAGAAAGAGGAAGGTAAAGAAACCACTTGAGTGACAGCTATAAATTCCCCCAAAAAAACAACGTTTGCCATTTTGTCTTTTACGCCCTTCGGCGGTGATAATTATGTAAAATACTTTGCTTGAAATTCCGATGCCATTTCCCGCTGTCTGGCCTGGTCTGCTCTGCCTGCTCTGTCTGCTCTGTCTGCATTTCACAATTGAACATTATTAAATATTATTTTGAGAAATTTCGGCATTTTGTTTTGCATTTTACGCATAAATTTTGTGCACGCCCCTAATGAACTCTGATTAAAATCGCATTTCACGCAGCGGCAATTTCGCATGATGCTGCAGTTTTTTTTTTTGCCTCACTGTCTGTCTTTTGTATTATCTGACCCCATTCCAGTTGATTTTCTAGGAATTCCATGAGCAATTCTAATTCACACGCCCGTTTTGCAAAAAAGATCTTAAGTCAATTAGCTGCACAATTTCTGTAGCCAATTTTAATGTTAACATTCAGTTTTTAATGGGCCTTTAAGTGAATTAGCCACAGCTGCTTCTGCTGCGCGGATGCCTCTGACTAATGTGGGAAGCTCACCTCGAGGGCAGGGCGTAGTCGACGGCAGCTTTTTGTCGGTTTTTGGGTGCAATTGGTTGTGATATATGTGCCCGATATGGTCAGGGAAGCTGCGCATGGATGTGTGAAGAACACGCTGAGAAACACATGTGATTTATTGCCGGTTGCCAAAGATTTGTGTAGCACTAAGTGGGGAATAGGATATAGACATACTTACAGATGTGTGCAATATAGAAATATATATATTAATCATATATATATACCATTTATATACACTGTGTCAGTTCTACTAAGGCAGTTGGGCATTTAGCAGTTTTGCAGTCGCAGTTTTTGGCTACATTTAGCAGCCAAAAGCTGTGAAAATGTGGAAAATGCAAATACAGTCAACTTCAGTCAGATATCTCATAATTATAGCTTTATAGCTATGGCTAAAGCTGTCAGAATTTTCAGAATGCAACCGGGCGACACACGCCTTCTAAGTTATTTGCCGCGTCAAACTGGAAGTCTGTTAGAGTGCAAACAAGACAACCACGCGAGTGCTTGTGTTGTCCCACACACACACACACATACACAGAGAGAGAGAGACATACGCATAGCAAGAACTGACAGCAATGTCGCCAGTTAGCCGGGCTTGCTGTGCATTTGTTTATCAAGAAGTCATATCTAAGGTGCAGCCCACGCATGTCCAACTGTCGCTCTGCCTGTCTGCCTGTCACTATCTCTGTCTCTTTCTGCGCGTTAATAATCCAAGTGTGAAGCCATTAAAACTATGCCAAAGTCACGCTGTCGTTGGCCCTTTTTCCTTTGTTTCACCAGGTTTCGAAAGTAAAATAAAAACCCAAGTCCATTATCACATTTTGCTGGCAAATAGTTTTGTGTTTTAATCACCAACTGTGGAATTTGTCCCAGGGCAGCATTTTGCATAAAATGCAGCATTGCTGACACAGTTCACGGCGCCCAGCCCCCAGCCCCCCGATGCCAGCGCCAGTTTGCAGCTCGAGGCAGCTGCCAAAATGCTTTCCCAGCGCCTTGTTATCTGTGAGATACTCGTACGTGAAGTTCATTTACACGCAGCGCCACGACAGCCATATGTGGTGGGCGGGGGTGGTGGTGCATAGACCTTACCCCCCCACCTCTCCCTACAATGATTAATTCGACTTTCGGCTGCAGATTGTACATTGACGCCGCGGCGCGCGGTAACCCGCAGCAATTATGAAATACGTTTTAGCATTTTGGCCAGGCAACAGCAACAGTGAGTAGAAGACAGTGTAGGAGAAGAAGAAGAAGCATCCGAGTTGGGGCGAACAATGCAAGTTGCATGCCCGCACGCCGCTGACAATGAAAAAAAGAAACAGGCCTTTTATACAACACGAAATTAAAACACGATCGCACATCGAACATGGCCAAAAACAACAACAAGCAGCAGCAACAGCAGCAGCGGCAGCAGCAGCAGCAGCAGCGCTGTTGCCAGCTGGTGTTGCCTATGCCAAGTTGCATTGGGCCATGTCGAAGCTGAGCTGAATTTAATTCGATTGTATTTTGTGTTCCCTCCTCGTGTTTGGTTTTCTTCGTGCAACTTTCACTCTCTAGCAGGGCCGAATGTCACGAGCGATTTGGGGGATTTCTTTCGACCACAAGAGCTGCGCTTGGACTTGCTGGTAACCCAGTTGGAACTGTGACAAATTGGAGCAGCCCCCCGCCCCTTTCTTCAGTGCAGTTGCAGTGCCAAAAACGAAAAGTTTTGCGGAAATTTTGCATGCAACTCGTGCGGCTGCAATACCAAAAGACTTAGGACACGAACTTGCCGCTAGCGTTAGTCGGGCGCGGCATTGGGGCGTGTCGGCGCTATTGTTGACGCTGGTTAGGAGAGCATTTTGTGATTTATTGGCCATTGGCTACTCGGCTTTCTTTCCTCAGCGACAGCGTGGAAACGTATTAATCAGTCAAAGTCAAAAACATTTCTTGGCCTTCAGAGATGACTCAGCTGAGAGCAATTTATATGCCCGTTGGGCATTAGTTAAGCAGCAAACTTCATAGCTGGCTGCCTAATTACAAACGACCTTCATGCAATTTGCAGCTTGCGCATACAGTGACTTTATGGCTGTCTCCCCGCCCCCCACACTTCTGCCGAAAGGTTACGAAACTCTTTACGCCTCGACAAATTTTGGGCGCGTCGCCTACAGTTCTCTACAATTGCTACGTTATGCAATCGAAATTAGTATTTTTACTATATATATGTATATAGCGAGTGCTACCTGATAATAATATTCATAAAGCGATTCATAAAGCCGGAATCGAAAGTGAAAAGTGTTTGAGGAAGCGCATGAAAAGCCCTCGACGTGCCTCGTAGTTTGAGTTCTTTGCGCGACCTTGTCGCCACATGACGCGCATAACGCATAAAGCTGATTAGTTTTATGGCGTATTATATGGTTATTATATGGATATGAATGTGCGTGCATAAGCTCCAACGAGCGAGCGACCCATTTGCATGCCAATTGCATAATTAAAGAGGCAACGATTCGATTCTAAGTATTCTATGTGACAGAGCGAGAGAGAGAGACATGCAGAGGGAGTAGGAAAGTTTGTCGTACACCCCCGCGTGTGAGTGTGTAATACACGTAAGCGCCATTTCACACCTCATGCCTCATGCCAAAGGTGTTACGCATTTGGCACAAGTGCCGCAAATATGGCCAAGATGATGATGCAATGCCTGCGGCAGCGACAAACTGCATGTCAAACTGACTGACTGACTGCAGTTTTGTGCACAATTTGTTAAATGATCTATGGCAAAATGGGCAACAGCAACAGCAGTAGTAATAGCTGAAAGATACTTCATCATATGAGTCACGAAGAAGGCTGTTGTATGCCCTAACATGGCGGGGAAAACCAATGAAATATTATGAAGTTATTTAGGATGAAAGCTTGTAATTGGAGACATCAATTATATAAGGTTAAATTATATAAGTAGAGCGAGGAGTAGAATTAACTATGTAGTACATATGTTGAATATATTTTCATACAATACTATATAATATATGGGATTAGCTTGTCCAAGTATTTATAGAAGCAATTCAACAAACGGCGCTTCAAAATTTGTTTTATAAATCGAGGATATTTACTTTTATTTATTAATTGCAATTTAGTAGTACTAAAATTGCGACTATATACAATAATAGTTATTTTCATAGTGCATAAAGCTGTAATAAATAACAATTTATTTAAATCAACTTTAATCTATTTTACAGCTTTCAGTCTACCATTTACCACATTATAACTTGAATATTTTCCGCTCTAGTTTCGCACACTGCCAACCTCAACTGAATTTTGTGAGTGGAATTTGCTGAGAGTATTCCGACAATTTGCATGCTGCAGTCGAGTGCGTCGGCTGGCATCGGCGTTATTTATAGAGATTAGCGCATGTGAAGCCGAGTAGCAGCTAGCTGCCAGCTGCCAAATGCAAATAAACTGGGTTACAACGAGGCGACGTCGCTGCCATTGCCAGTTCGCGCGATCGCGGGTCAATTTCGAGTCGGACAAACAAGACAAGCTGGCGAGGAAGGGGGGGCTGGTCTGCCTGCAAAGCGTTTTCCAATTTTACTTTGCGCTGTATATTCTACATAAATCAAACACCAACACACATGTTATGATTGCTATATGCTATATATGTATGTAGTACTTCATTTCCAGCTGTCGTCTCGGCGCTGCAATTGAATTCTAGACAAATGAAAAAGCAAAACGACGCGAAAACAGCGCAAGAAACAGGAAATGGCAGCGCCAAAAAAACGTTGACCAAAAAAGGCAATCGGTTTTTGAGTTTTTTTGTCAGTTTCTCTTTGCTCTCTTCACCGCCGCTCTCTTGCCGCTTTGCAGTTACGAAAAGTCAATCAACTAACGTAATTTAATACAATTTGATGGCTGCTCCCACAGTAATTTGGGCGCTATGCTCGAAATCTGACGGCGGCCTGTCAGTAGCTCACATGGCAGTCCCGTCTCTAGCTGGCTCTTTCTATCTGCCTGCCTCTCTCCCTCTCCCTCCCTCTCTCTCCTCCCCTCTGCGCTGTCTACCCGCGTGGGTGTCTTGCCAAAATGTGTAATTCAATCGTTGCTCGTTCAGTTCGCTCTGCCTTTGTTGTTGTTGTAGTTGTTATTGCTGTTGGCGCACATTCTCGGAATTGATTGTGTCTAATGAAATGTTCCATTGAGTCGCGCCGCATACGTTGTGTATATAGAATTTCATTAAGCTCTGAGCAATTAGAAATTATTATACGCTTCATTGCGCCCGCCAGATATCTTGGCTAATACTGCATATACTCATCGTATTCCCATCTGCTCGTTGCATATATTGAGCTAATTTTGTGCCTGCATTTGTGCCTGCATTTGTGCTGTTTTTGTTTGTGAACAGTCGAGTGATTTCCCACAGTACACGCCCACAAACCCAGAGAGACCGCAAAAACCGAATGCGCATTGCCTGGTTACAAGTTTGTGTCTTAAGTCTTTCGTTTTGCATGCGCCACATTTCGCCAGACGGAAGCGGCAACGCAAAGCGTAATTAACATGTTTGTACATGTGTTTATAGCCAGCTAACTATATCCGACTTCGTGTGGGCTGTATATAGAGCTGTGTGTGTGTGTGTGTGTCTGCACGGTTACCTTCCCTGAAAGGGTGCGCTGTGGGTGCGCTTCATTAGCGCCTTGTTTTACTCTGGTAGAATGCACAATCGCACCACAGTCACACACAAAATCGGGGCTAAAAATAAATAATTCTCCAACATCATTTATCATCAGCATTTTCTTGTTGTTGTTGTTGTTTGCCATGGTTTGATCTAATAAATACAGAGAGCGCGCGCGCGCGCTTCGATAATTAAAATCAAAGCGATTTTTAATTAAAAACTTCAAACACACGAAGTGAAGGTCAGCTTGGGGGCAACCGCCCAGGGGGTGCCACACCGGCAAAAGAGATTGTGTTAGGAGGTTCAATTGTAGAATATTTTTGGGGTCAGCCGGTGGAACAAGACAAACGATTGTGCTTGTGCAGCCTCGCTGCGTAAATTACGCGAAAAACAAAAACAAAAAAAATCGATTGCGCAACCCGCAGCGGACTCTCTGTTACCATTTCGACCAGGCGGCAATAACAATAACGTAAACAAAAAGCGGCACTTAAATAGCGCGCCAAGAAAAACGTGATTTTCCACTTTTGATTTTGTTTTCAGTATTTTTTCTGAATTTTTTTTCTTTTTTCTTTTTAAGGCGCGCTCGCGCCCAAAAGGAGTTTCGCGCGAGTCTCCGCTATTCTCACGTAATCGAATACCGCAACATGCCGGCAGCAGCATCAGCAGCGGCAACATATGTTGCCAGGCTGTGGCTGGATGCAAGACAAGACAAGTCCAGACAAGAGCAGGCATGTCGAGGCAACACCAACGTCAACCGGTTGAGTAACAGCGGCGCCAATTTGCGCAGAAATTTCTTTGAGATCTTTGCTCTCTTAACTGTAACTGTTGTAGTTGCTGTTGTTGTTGTGCTGCTCATGCTGTTGTTGTTGGTGTACTGTCTGCTGTGGGCACTTTTACTCTCAGCGGAAATGACCATAATAATTTCTGCGCAAATTTATTGCGCTACGTTGGCAAATGTAACAACATCTTAGCGAGTCGATTGATGGTAATTGAGTGGGAACGGGGGCTCCCTAGAAAGTCCCCCCCAGTTGGGAATTAATTTCAAATATTTGTTACTTTCGACTGGACCTCGAAACAAGGCTGAGGTAATGCACACTGCTTGATTGATGAGGCGAGAGAGATGAGCTGCGCTGCGTCAGCAAAAAGTACCCAAAAATTTGACATGCACACTTAGTCAGACCCCACAGCAAGTAGGTAGATAGGTATGATATACCTAGGTATATATAGTATAAGTTCCACTCCCCTCCCTATATATAGTATAAGTTCCACTCCCCTCCCTATATATAGTATTAGTTCCACTCCCCAGTCGCAACTCATTTGCAGCCCACAGTCACACAGTGGAACCTGTCATAAAAGCGACGCCTGTAAGACAATAATTAATTAAGGCATGGAATACATATGAATACTTATGAAATAATAAACCAAGAATTATAATGAAAATGTCTCGCACCCACGTAGGCAGCGGGGCCAACGCTCCTGCCTCGAGTCATAATAATTGAGGCGTTAATATGGCAACGTGCTGCATGCGGGTGCCGTCTTTAGCTCTGAGCTCTAGAATTGGCTAAAGAATTTCAATGGTAACCTTGTCCCCCAAGCAGCTGTTCGTTGTCGTCGTACTGCGTCGCGTATACGCAACGTGTGCAGCTCAACCGGTTTGTGGTCAATGCGAATAAAAAACACTTTCACATGCCACATTTCCGTTTGCAACTAGTTGACTGCGTGCGTGTGTGAGTGTGTGTGTGTGTGTTGCGTAATGTTTATAAGTTGTGGTTGCATCTCTTACGGCTTCACCTTGACTCTGAAACGTTGCTTGGCTACCCGTTTTGGCCGAAGCGGAAAGCCAAATTGGTAGCAAATTGACATGTGGCTATCAGTCGTTCGCATGTTACTAACCTCCCCCCTTCCACTGCTCTTGCACTTGCAGCTCGCGGTGATCGCGCTGGCAGCCGCCTCGTGGGGCGAACCCAGCCAGAGTCAGTACCACATTCAAACGGATGAGGGACCCGAGCGATATTTCCGCTTTCAGACCGACAACGGCCAGTTTCGCAAGGAGAAACGTCTGCAGGACGGCACTGTGATTGGTAAGTGAGAAATCATATCGAGAGAGAAAATTGATAAATGATCAATCGGCGATCAAAGCGAGCGAAAGGTTTTCCGTTCAACATAAACAACACTTTTCAATTAGCAGTGGAAAACCTTTTCCTAATCACAGCTTTCTTCTCATTTCGCAGGCACCGAGGCCTGGATCGATGCGGCAGGCTTTCTGCGCCAGAAAGACTACATAGCCGACAAGGAGGGCTATCGCATACTCAAATCAAAGACCATCTACGTGGGTCAAGGCAGGGGCATAGAGGTTGGTAGAGCAAAGCAGATCGAACTGAATTCGCATTCATAATGTTTCCCCTTTGCAGGATGCCATCAAATCCACCAAAGCAGCGCCAGCTCAATCGGGCATTCTTGTGGACGGCAACTCTGGCGGCAACAGCGTGGCGACTGGCTACCGCAAGCCCAGCTATGCCTACGCCAGCAGCACCACAACGACCACAACGACGCCGCCTCCTCTGCCACCGGTTGCACTATACGAGGAGCCCAGCTTGGCGCAGGTCAACATAGATTCGGGTGTGGGTAAACTGAACTATTTGTCACCGGAGCAGGCAGCTAAGCTGCAGCCCCCCACACAGCTGGGCTTCGATCATTACCCCGACGAGCTGCCCCGGGCAAGGGATCAGCTGTTGCACGGCCAAGTGCAGATACAGCCCAACGGGGAGCCACATGATGACACCTCCATCAATGCAATCAATGTGTACGATGAGGAGGCCGATCATGGCTTTGCGCCAGGTCGCTTTGCCTCGGTGATCGCCTCGACAACGCCTCGTCCACCAGCCGTGTATGCAGCTGCACCAGATGCGGTGCTTGCCACACCATCGTTATCCATGCTGCCACCATTGGGTGCGCCCACACAGCGTCGCAGACTGCGACCACGACCCACTGCTATTGGCATTGTGTCTACAACGCCAGCGCCCATTTCCGCGCAGGAGAACTTTGGCTACTCCACGCCGACACCCTTCGCACCGCCAGCGTCCTTCTCCAACCCTGGATATCACTACGCTCCTGCTGCCACGCCCGCCAGTAGCGGCTATGGCTACTATACGCCCAACTCACCGCTGGAGGTGAATGCACTGGATGCGCCGCTGCTGCCACCACTGCCAGATCGCGCCTATCGCCGACGACTGCGTCCGCTGCACACCAATCAACTGGATGCTGCAGGCGACTACGATGGCGTCAGTGTCACCCGCAACGGGTTCCGCTATGTGCTGCCCAAGCAGTACCACGAGGAGGCGCAGGTGGATGACAAGCGAGCGGGCAGCTATGGCTATGTGGATCCCTTCGGCATACGCCGTGTGGTTTACTACAATGCGTCGCCGGGACGTGGCTTTGTGCATCGCAACAACAATCAGTTTGTGGGTCCAAATGGAGCACCATATGATGATCCCGGGCCGGCGCAATTGGTCAACGAGTGAAGAGCGCAATAATTTCGAACCATAACGATGAAAGTTAATCGATAATCATACACCTAAACTGCCCCGCCCGCATCAACTCACACATACACACACACACACGACGCACCAAAACTAACCGCAAAGCCTCAACTTAACGCTAGCCTCATCCCTGATGGGGAATCTGTACATAACCTCGTCTCACACAAACACACACAAACACACACGCGCGCAAACGAATATCTGTGTTAATTAATTTAATGCTTATATATATATATATGTAATTATTTAATTTATGATCTATAACCGATTGTGCAATCCACGAATAGTTGTAGCATTTAGACTAATCTCTCGTTAGGTGCACTCTCACTGTAGCTAAGCGAAAACCGAATCGTTTCATGTATTAATCTTGCCATATTAACAAGACGTTAACATACATTCCCACACGCACACATACACACCCACACGCAGACACACACACACACACACCCCTAGATCAGTGACTAGTTTCTTTGCCAATAGCTGTTCATTGCGCCACTCCCCAGAGGGAGACGCCCCACAATGAGCACCCGTTGCCAAGAAATTATAGCAAAGTAATTGTAATCATAACGATCTATTGTATAATATATTTAGCTATAAAAATAAAGAGATATCGAATAGCTATCAGTCACTCGCGTTTACGATGCTTCACTGTCTTCACTCGTTTTCTTCCTGAGCAGAGACGACTTAGCGCAATGAGAATGAGAATGGGAACAAAAACGATCACAGCGAGCACATCTAACGAGTGTATCTGGAAATAGTTGAGCTCCTTGGCCGTTGAGTGCAGATGCACTGGATCGGAATGTCGCATGAGGTATTCAACCCACCACACGGCCAGGTCTAGAGGCGGCACGGGGTTGTCGCGGAAACGTTGAGAACGCAGCTTCATTGCCTGCGAGTAGCTTGGGTTTTCAGCCACTTCACGTATGGCTGAGACCAGAGATTCTGTGCTCATCGTTAAATAATCCACCTTGACAGCTGCGCCAGCGTTAATCGTTTGCAGAAGATTCTAGAGTTAAAGAAGAGTTAAAGTGATAGAGAAAGAAAGGCTGCTCTTTGCCTTACCCGATGCTGATCCAGAAACAGAGGCATTCCCACCAGGGGCACACCATGCCAAGTGGCTTCCTGCGTGCTCAGTGCACCACAGTGTGAGACAAATAGTATTAGAGACTCGTGTGCTGTACTTATGCAGTTATTTAGTTATTGCTCAGCTTGCACACTGTAATTTCTAGAAAAACTTACCCAATATATCGGTTTGGGGAAGGAAACTTCTAACCAAAACATTGCTTGATATCTTTACATCCTTAAGATAATTCTCATCGAATTTCCATATGAAATTGAAGTCGGGCAACTGCCTAAAGGCCTCAACAATCTTCAGCTTGGTCTCGGTATCCACAAACTGAGGTAACATATTCGTGCCAAGCGAAAAGAGAATGGCACCACGTTTTCCACTCCTCACAAACTTGTCTAAGTCGGCGGGTAGTGGCTTACCCGGACGTCCCTGCATGCCACCAATTTGTATAATGGTTGGGGGCAGAGATTCAATAGGATCTGTTGCAGGGTGTGTATTAACAAACGCAATCTTTGTGAGTTTCGCCAATTCCGATAAATGAGGCATATCGTCACCGAATGACGGTCGCACTATCTCATCGAGTTTGGGATTGTAGATCAAACGACGATAGCTGTTGATAAGACAAGGAGAGATTAAAGCCACTATCATATCTAAAGTGCAGTATAGTGAAGTGCAGTGCTCACAGTGTGTCAAAAGCGAAGATGAGCGTGTTATCAAACCTTTGCAGAAAGCTCATGCTGGGATTGTACAGTGTGGAATAGTACGGCACCAGAGCAGGAAAGAAGGAGTTACTCATGAAATCCAGTACGATGGGCACATTAAGAAAAGCCGTAATGCCAATCACGGGTGGATAACGAAACTTGTGGACAAATCCAAGCAGGTGTGGCCCCAGCGAGTAGTCGTTGATTATCAAATCAAATTGAAAATCATCGGGATAGTCCAACAGTTGTTTAAAACCCTTTGATGCTACTATAAACTCTGCTTGTTTAAGCCCATATTGGTACGTTGCTGGCACGGTATCGTAGGCACCAATGTTAATAAACGAGTTTATATCGGATTCTCCCTCTAAAACCTCGTAAGCACGTTCCAGGTGAATAAAGCTGACATTCCTTGGTACCTTTTCGTTGGCACGAGGCAGGTCCACAGACAAAATGGTCAGATTGTGACCTCTTTCGGCCAGCTCGTACAGCAACACATTATTCCTGTGAAACATATCAAATTCCGATTACTTGGGGATTCTCTTTTATAGTTTTATAATCTGCTCACCATATGTGATGACTATGAGATGTCATGCCCATAAGAGCTAAAATGTTATCAGTCATAGCGACGCCGAGCAGCTGTAAGATTAGCGCCGTGTGCAAAACGAAGCTGAAACTGCAGCCGACAAACCTTCCGTAGCTCATCTCGTCGGGTACTGAGTGCATACATGAATTCCGCAGTGCATTTATTATTTGAGCTGTGTGCAAACACTGCAATCTGACCTGATAAAGCACTGTTGGTGAACGCGTGAGGAAGATAGTATAATAAGGAGAGAAGAACTGCTGGCTATCTCACTCTAACCCTAATCAAAGCAAGGAATATTTTAATCATAAATTGTATGCATATTATTTGTATTACTATATATATTATTTATTTTAAGCAGTAATTAATTTATATGTATTTATTATATAAACGACAGTACACTTGCAGTGTTAGCGTTGCCTTGAATAGTTCCCATGATATGAAAACTATAACGGATGATTGAATCAGTCGTGCTTATGATGCTTCACTGTCCTCACTCTTTTTTTTTCTGAGCAGAGACGGCTTAGCGCAAAGAGAATGAAAATGGGAAGAAAAACGATCACAGCGAGCACATCTAGAGAGTGTATTTGGAAGTAGTTGAGTTCCTTGGCCGTTGAGTGCAGATGCACTGGATCGGGATGTCGCATGAGGTATTCAACCCACCACACGGCCAGGTCTAGAGGCGGCACGGGGTTGTCGCGGAAACGTTGAGAACGCAGCTTCATTGCCTGCGAGTAGCTTGGGTTTTCAGCCACTTCTCGTATTGCCGACACCAGAGATTCTGTGCTCATCGTTAAATAATCCACCTTGACAGCGACGCCGGAGCCTATTGCTTGCAGTAGGTTCTACAGAGAAAGTGGAAGGACGCCAAGTTAGAGGAATGTCAAACAAATATGTAATACTTTTTCCTTACCCGATGCTGATCTAGGAACAGAGGAATTCCCACCAGGGGCACACCATTCCAGGTGGCCTCTTGCGTGCTAAGTCCTCCACAGTGAGAGACAAAGAGAATCAAAGAATTGTGCGCTGTAAGCAGTTCTTGGTTATCTCTCTGTTTACTTCTTTATATTTCATTCACAACTTACCCAGTACATCGCTTTGTGGCAGGAAATTTCTAACCAAAACATTGCTTGGTAGCTTTACATCCTTCAGGTATTTCTCATCAAACTTCCATATGAAATTGTACTGGGGCAACTGCCTAAAGGCCTCAACAATCTTCAGCTTGGTCTCAGTATCGACAAACTCGGGCAACATATTCGTGCCGAGTGAGAAGTAAATAGCTCCACGTTTTCCACCCTTCATGAACTTGTCTAGATCGGCGGGCAACGGCTTACCCGGTCGTCCCTGCATGCCACCAATCTCAATAATATTTGGTGGGAGAGATTCAACATAGTCTGTTGCAGGATGAGTGTTGATCAGCGAGATCTTTGTGAGTTTCGCTAGTTCTGTAATATGAGGCATATCTTCACCGAATTTCGGGCGCATTATCTCGTCAAGCTTGGGATTGAAGAACAGACGGCGATAGCTGTTGCAAAGAAATACGAAAGCAATAAACATTCACAGTCTTATTTGAACTACTCTAATACTTACATCGTATCTAGAGCGAACACCAGCGTATTATCGAAGCGTTCTAAAAAGCTCATCTTGGGATTGTACAGGGTGGAGTAGTAGGGAATCAGAGCCGGGAAGTAAGAGTTGGACATGAAGTCCAGTACAACAGGTTTGTTGTGGAAGGCAGTAATACCAATTACGGGGGGATAACGGAACTTGTGGGCAAACCCAAGAAGATATGGGCCAATTGTATAGTCGTTAATTATGACATCGAATTTAAAATCATCGGGGTAGTCTAACAACTGTTGAAGACCCTTCGATTTGGCTACCAATTCAGCCGTTTTTACTCCGAAATTATATATGATTGGAATTGTCTCGTAGCTGCCGATGCCAATGAACGAGCTTATATCGTTTTGTCCTACATGGACATCGTAAGCACCTTCCAGATAAATATAGGTGACATTGGCCGGCACCTTGTCACTAGGGCGTGGCAAATCAACCGACAAAATAGTCAGATTGTGCCCCCTTTCCGCCAGCTCGTACAGCAGAACGCTGTTCCTGTAAGCCGAAAGCAAAATAATGCATATATAGTCGAGCTTATATACCATTTATATGTCAGATTCCTTACCATATGTGATGGCTGTGCGATGTCATTCCCATCAGCGCCAAAATGTTGCCAGCCATCGCGGAGCCGAGCAACTGCACGATCAGCACAATGCTCAAGCCGAACCCGACCGATCTACCGCTACCGTTGCCGTTACCCATCTCAGCGTAGACTGAATATTTGACCACTTACTCCATCGCATTTATAGTTCAAATGTTTGAATTGTATTCTAAAGATATTATTTCGAATACACTTACTCAGCATGACGGAACAAGAATTGTGCGATGATTACTTGATAGATTAGCTGAGACAAGACTCTGTCTACACTTGGGAAAAATACGGAACTGTAAATTGATTTGTATTATCACAGAACCTAGTTTATAGATTAGCTGGTTAGGCTGTATGGTGAAATAGGAAGTAAACTTCTAGACCTATGCCAAGTGCAGCATAAATTATTCCAGCATCATTTATGTTGACAAGTGACAACATTGAGGGACCGATTAGAAGAGAGACGGTGACATTGAACTATAATGTTTATGTATACAATATTTACTTAATGGAATAATTGCATTTAATATTTTCAAATATTATACATTTCTTTCAATGTATCTCATTGAAATGCAGCTCAATCTTTACAACAGCGAAGGCTGTAAATGGGCAATACCAGTGTAGTAAGCTAACATTTTTATATATACTACTACTAAATACTACTAATACATATAACGCAACCTAACCTTACCCAACCCAAGCACAATCAGCTCACTTTGTTTATGAATTCCTTATCAGCTTCGTAGCTAACTGCTTTGTATATGCGGCCTATTGATAACTTTTATGGTTTTATATGTTTCCAGGGTAATCCCAAATACTGTTTGGGTAATACCACTGTACTGATGGGGTCTGCTACCAAAATATTGGTGGTTTTACCCCTTTAAGTACTTTACCGTTCAAAGAAATTAGATAGAATTATCTCTCACTGTTATCTCCCTGATTTAATCAGAGCTTAGCAGTTTAATGTATTTATAAATATAAAATTTGTTATCTAGCATGTTATAAAACGTATATATTTTAACTATATAAAGCTATACAAAAATAAAGCCTCTTCTGAAGAAATATTAAATCAGTCTCGTTTTCGATGCTTCTCTGCCTGCGCTTGTCTTCGGCCCGAACAGAGGCGAGTTAAAGCAAAGATAATAAAGAGAGGAACGAAGACAATCACAGCGAGCACATCCAATGAATGGATCTGGAAGTAGTTCAACTCTTTGGCTGTGGAGTGCAGATGCGCTGGATCGGGATGCCGTATTAAGTATTCCACCCACCATACGGCGAGGTCCTTTGTTGATATGGGAAGGTCGCGAAGTCGTTGAGAGCGCAGCTTCATTGCCTTCGAGTAGCTTGGATTTTCTGTCACCTCCCGTATTGCCGAGGTAAGAGCTTCAGTAGTCAACGTTTGGAAATTCAACTTGACAGCAACTCCATCGTCAACGGCTTGAATGACGTTCTAAAAGCGGAGTAGAGGGAAGTTTCACAAAGAGACTAAAGAAGAAAGAAAAAACTTACTCGGCTCTGATCCAGAAAGAGAGGAATTCCCACTAGGGGCACACCCTGCCAGGTAGCTTCCTGCACGCTTAGTGCCCCACAATGGGAGACAAACAAAACCAGTGACTTGTGCGCTGCAAACAATTCTTCCATTGGTCCTCAGCTCATTGAATTATATTCACAGAAAGACTTACCCAACATATCACTTTGTGGCACGAATTTCTTAACCAAAACATTACTTGGCATCTTGACATCCTTAAGATAATCCTCATCAAACTTCCATATGAAGTTATACTCGGGCAGTTGCTTGAATGCCTCAACAATGTTCAGCTTGGTCTCGGTACTCACATACTGAGGTAGCAAATTCGTGCCGAGCGAGAAGAGAATGGCACCACGTTTTCCACTCCTCATAAACTTGTCTAAGTCGGCGGGTAGTGGCTTACCAGGTCGTCCCTGCATGCCACCAATTTGTATAATAGTTGGGGGCAGAAATTCAATAGGGTCTGTTGCTGGATGTGTATTAACAAACGCAATCTTTGTGAGTTTCGCCAAATCCGATAAATGAGGTATATTGTCGCCGTATATCGGACGCATGATCTTGTCTATCTTTGGATTGTAGTACAAACGCCGATATCTGTATGAACGTCGAAAAATAAAAAAAAGTCCCAACCTTATCTGAAATGAACTTCATACTCACAGGGTGTCATAGATGAAAAGAAGCGTGTTATCAAAACGTTGTAAAAAGGTCATGTTGGCACTGTACAGCGTGGAGTAGTATGGCACCAGGGCTGGATAGTACGAGTTGCTCATGAAATCCAGGATGATGGGAACGTTAAGAAACGGCGAAATACCGATCAGAGGTGGATAATTGAACTTGGGGACAAAGCCCAGTAAATATGGTCCCAGTGTGTGATCGTTAATTATCACATCGAACTTGAAATCATCGGGATAGGCCAGGAGTTGTTTCATACCCTCCGATGCGGCTATACACTCTGCTGTTTTCACACCATAGGCGTAGTTAACTCGAATCGCTTCATAAGCACCAATGTTAATGAACGAATTTATATTTGTGTCCCCCTTTAAAAAGTCATAAGCACGTTCCAGATGGATAATGGTGACATTCGCCGGTACCTTTTCATAGGGGAGTGGCATATCAACCGACAAAATTGTCACATTGTGCCCCCTTTCCGCCAGTTCGTATAGTAATACAGTGTTTCTGTAAGTTGGATGAAGTGAGTAAATACAATTCATAATGTAAACTTGTCTGATTACTTACAATATGTGATGGCTGTGGGATGTCAACCCCATCAGTGCCAGAATGTTGCCAGCCATCGTGCAGCTGATCAGCTGCACGATCAGCACAACACTCAATCCGAACCTGACCAATTTACTGTTATCGTTGCCGTTACCCATCTCGACGTAGACTGAAAGCTTGGAATTTCCATTACATCGCTTTTATACTTCAAATTTGTGCACTGTATTCTTGAGATACTATTTCAAATTCACATAGTCAGCATGACTGTTGAGAAATTGCTCGAAAATTGTTTGTTAGATTAGGTGATACAAACATTTGCCTACACCAGACACATAATATGGAACTGTAAGCTAATTGGCATTATCTCAAAAGCTTGTGTTATTGATTAGCTGATTGCGGTCCGTGATGAAATAGGAAGCAAGCTTCTAGACTCAAGTCTAGTTTATGACGATAAAGTGACGACACTAATGGGAAGATTAGACAAGTTGAATGTTATCAGTGACGGGTGGGGCCAACTTACACGTGTATATCATAAGCTGACTGAATTGGAGGTTGAGCGTGTATAAATGAGAATGAAAACGAAACTTGTGAAGAAAAGAGCTTTCAGTCGTTGTGGAATCTTCTCTGAGGTTGCTTGTGGAGGGGAAAAAAAGATTCTCAGATAAATAAAGATTATTTCTTTTTTATATTACGAAGGAATAATTTTGAATTAATGATGAATTTAAATAAAAAATTAATAAGTGAAAAGTTCGCTGGTCATTAAAAGAATATTATAAATTGTACTATAAGTAGTTGTATTTAAAATCAATATCTTGGCAGAGGATAAATGAATAAATATTTATTTATATATATTATATTTATAATATTTTCGGCAGTCTTCCGTTCTCGTTTTCTTGCAGTGTATCCCATTAGAATGCAGCTCAATATTTACAAACACGAAAGATATGAGGAGAGAATGCAAGCATACTACTAAATTCAACAAATACTAATACTAAACCATAACCCCACCTACTAATACTTTATCAGAAACCTAACCTACGACAACCCAAGCACAACTATGTAGCTCTCTTTGTTTACCAGGTTCTCCACTGCATAGGAGGCTTTTCTAAAGTTTGTATTATTCTCAGAGTTTTTGGCTCATTTTGTTTGTTTCGGTTTTATATTTTTCATTCCCAAAAGAGCAGAGAGAAATAGAAAGAGAGAGAACTCTCTTGTGATACAATAAAAAAAAAAAAAATATACAAACTGATAGTCTTATCGTGGGCGTCGATAATTTCTTATCTTATCAGACCAGACCACACCAGGTGAAGCGCATAGCCAGAATTTAGTCTTGTGTGGATTGCCGGCAACATGAAGTCAGCTGGTGGAGCTCTCCTGCTGTTGTTGCTTCTCAGTTGTAATCTGTGGCAGCCGTTGCAAGCAGCAAATATTCTCTTTATTATAGGCACACCGAAACACAATAATCCCCGCTGGGTGAGCCCGCTCTATGAGGCACTCCTGGGGCGTGGTCATGCAGTGACGCTGCTAAGCACTGAACCTGATCCAAACTTGAAGAATTTGGAGTTTGGGCATTTGAATAACTCGTACGATCTCATAAAGAAGCATTATGTCAATGCAAAAGGTAGTTTTAATCAACAATGGGACATCAAACACTTGATGATCTGGTATGAATCGCTGCTCGGTTCGTGCCATGCCCTCTTGGAGAACAACCCAAAACAACTAAGGGCCGAGTACGATGTGATCCTGTATGATGCCAGCTATGCAATGGATTGCATGCTCGCTCGACTGCCAGTTTATCGCACAACGCCCGTGGTAGGTTTGAGCAATGGCAAATTGACGCAGGATCTACTAAAGCTGGTGAAGGCGGAGAACACCATTAGTATACCACGTGTGCCGCACTTCGTCAGCCAACTACCCGTCGAGATGAGCTACTGGGAACGCATTCAAAATCACCTATTCTACGTGGCCGAGAGCTTGTAAGTTGAGTGCATCTTTGATAAGGATTAAGTTAATCCTCTTGCACTCACAGCCTTCGTTGGGGCATCATCATGCCCGTGCTGGATGGCATATTGCGCGATGGTTTTGTCATGCAAGACGTGCAGATAGTGCTGTTAAACACGCACCCGGTGCTGGACTACGTGCAGAACATGCCGCCCAATATCATCGAGGTGGGCGGCCTGCATATTCGCGGCGAATCGTCGCCGTTACCGCTCAGTCTACGGGATTTCGTGGATAATTACACCGAAGGCATTGTCTTCATAAATTTGCAGCACATCGATTTACTCGGAGAGTTGGGGCACAATGCAATTTCCGGCATGGTTAAGGAATTCAAACAATTTGGTTTCATTTTGAACGTAAAGAGTTCAGATAAAATGCAACACGTGAAGAGCTTTACCAATTTGCGAATCATTGAGACATCTGGAAACATGCAACAGGACATCTTGGGTAAGCTTAGTGTACACTACTCTGGCTTCATTCACTTAATCTTCCGTTTATTTCTTCCAGCCCTGTCGCACATTAAGGCCTTTGTTACACATGGGGATAGCTTGAGTCTGCAGGAGGCCATCTACAATGCAGTGCCGGTGATTTTGCTGCCTCTGATATTGGAAGAGCTTAATGTGAGTAGCGGAAAACTAGACAGTTCATTTGCTATAGTTTACTCAATCTATTTAGAATGCCAAGCGCGTCGAGGAGCGATACTTGGGCATACGGATTCCCTATGAAGAACTCAAGGCAGAGAGTTTCTTGAATGCCTTGTCGTGCCTGGTGCGCGATGAGGCCTATGTTGATGCACTGCAGCAGGCACAATTCAGTTTCCGAAGCCGACTAGTTAAGCCTCTTAACAAGGCTATCTGGTATATCGAGCAATTGGCTGGCGATCCAGAGCTCTTTAAGCACCTGCAGCATCCGAGCTCCAGGGAGAACAACTTCTTTGTGAAACACTCGTTCGATGTGCTCATCTGGCCGCTTCTTTTCGTCATAGTGTTCATTTTAAATTTCTGCGTCTTGATATTTTTACCGAAGAGGGGAAGCCCGAAGCCATTTGTAAAAATTCTAGGAGATAACGCTAAGAAGACAACAGTGAACGCGGAGCAGTCGAGCAATGAGGAAATGGAAGAGACACACAATGCCAAGGAGTCCCAAACCGAGGACGTGTTCCAACCCGATGATGACTCCCAGCCCGAGCAGGAGTACCAGACCGAGCAGGAGTACCAGACCGAGCAGGAGTACCAGACCGAGCAGGACTCCCTGCCCGAGGAGGATTGCAAAACCGAAGCCGATAAGAAGCTGGATTAAAATGTGCAAACTTTGAAAAGTATTCTTTATGTGATCGCGATAAATTCTATAATTATAAGGAGAATTAGGAAATAAATTCACTGGAAAACAGTGTTGATCAACTTAATTTGTGGTTTTTTCAAATAAAGGAAATGCAAGCAGGATAAGCAGTTTACTGCTTACCTAATTTAACATTTGACACGTTGAGATCGTGACTTGGGGAGAGATTTTAAGGCAATAGAGGGCGGTGGGCGGTGCCGAAATTCGTTCCCTGTAGAGACTAAACGAGTGCGCACAAAAGTATGTTCAATTGACGATAAAGTGGCAACGCTTTATTGCTGGCAGCACAAAAGCAGGCAACGGTTTCAGGTCTTCCCAGTCAAATTTCTCTTTGACGGAAAAAATCTGAATTGGCAACACTGTTCTTAAGAGAGCACCAACGACTCTCTCACTCTCTCTCTCTCAAGTAAAAGAAGTCAAGCCAGCTGCAGACCAGGTAAACCCGACTCGCGCAATGCAGGGAGAGAGAAGATTTCAGACCTTTCTGGCGACAAGTGAAACAAAGAAGCCGCATTAAAATACAAATCCGATTTCCGAAATGCCCACGGAAAATGCGTCTCTTCAGTAGTATTTGGAAATTCGCAGAGAACGGAAGGAAAGAATGTTGACAAAGTTACTTAAGATTTGCTGCAATGCGCGGCAATGCACGTTCGCCAAGCCGTACGAGGCCATGCCGGGTCCACGAGGTCCCTTTGGCATTGGTAACCTTTACAATTATATGCCCGGCATCGGTTCGTATTCGTGGCTGCAGCTGCACAAGGCTGGCGAGGATAAGTACAAGAAGTATGGTGCAATTGTGCGAGAGACTATGGTGCCGGGACAGGACATTGTCTGGCTATACGATCCCAAGGATATTGCCACGTTGCTCAACGAACGTGACTGTCCGCAGCGACGCAGTCATCTCGCTCTGGCCCAGTACCGCAAACAGCGACCCCATCTCTATAAGACTACAGGACTGTTACCCACAAATGGCCCGGACTGGTGGCGTCTGCGTTCCCAAGTACAGAAGGAGCTGAGTGCGCCGCGTAGTGTGCGTAGCTTTGTGGCCGATGTCGATGCAGTCACGCAAGAGTTTCTCAAGTTTCTGCAGCAGTCCGAGGGCGTAGGTAGCACCATCGACATGCTACCCAAGCTGACCAGACTCAATTTGGAATGTGAGTGAAGTCTACAAATACTATTACACACGCCTAAACGAAACTCTCTTCGTATTCCAGTAACCTGCCTCTTGACCTTCGGTGCACGCATAGAATCCTTTTCGCCGGGAGAGCAACATGCGGAGTCGCGTTCCACACGCCTCATGCACGCTGCTGAGACCACCAACAGTTGCATTCTGCCTACGGATCAGGGCCTGCAGCTGTGGCGCTATGTGGAAACGCCAAGCTATCGCAAGCTGCGTCGGGCACAGAGCTACATGGAGAGCGTCGCCTTGGAGCTGCTGGAGCAGAACATGAAGTCAGGCAACTCTCGCTCATCGCTGATCACGGCTTACATACAGAATCCTGAGCTCGATCGCTTCGATGTGGTGGGCACCTCAGCGGATCTACTGCTAGCTGGCATCGATACCACCTCCTATGCCTCGGCCTTTCTGCTCTACCACGTGGCACGAAATCCCCAAGTGCAGCAGCGGATTTACGAGGAGGCGCTCAAGGTGCTGCCCAATCCCGAGCAGGCACTCAGCGCAGATGCTCTACGCACTGATATCACCTACACGCGGGCGGTGCTCAAGGAATCTCTGCGACTGAATCCCATATCGATTGGTTTCGGTCGTGTACTCAATCAGGACATGGTGCTCAGTGGCTACTTTGTGCCCAAGGGGGTAAGTTGGGAGTGGCAGATGAAGTGAACTCAGTCAGAGATTAATCCAGTTTATTCCCCTGCTTAGACCACTGTGGTTACTCAGAACATGGTCGCCTGCCGTCAGCCCCATCACTTCCCCGATCCTCTGCGCTTTCTGCCCGATCGTTGGCTACAGCAACGCAACGCCCTCAATCCGTATCTTGTGCTGCCCTTCGGACACGGCATGCGTGCCTGCATAGCGCGTCGTCTGGCCGAGCAGAACATGCACGTCTTGCTGCTGAGGGTAAGTTGAAGATCACTGAAGATCGCTGATCGTCTCGATTGATTTGCAATTCTAAATGTTCTTCTCCAGCTGCTGCGCAACTATGAGCTCATCTGGCGCGGTCGAACGGATGCCGAACTGGACATAGTAACGCTGCTGATCAATAAACCCAACGCGCCGGTACTGATCGAGCTGCGATCGCGCTCCGCTTGATTTGCAAGTCAAATTCTTGTGGCGAGTGTGGTTGGTTACACGTTGCGTTGCATTGTTTATTTGCGTTAAAAATGAATTTTAAATAAATTTTATATATATATATATTTGTAGTATATATTTATAATTAGTGTAAATTATATTTCTAGTGTCTCGTACATTCACATACACATACATATATCTATTTTCAATTGAAAGGCTGCGGGTGTTTTGGTCTATAAGTACTACAAAAATGACAACAAACAAAAGGCTCCTTTCGGATCTCTAAAAAATTGAATACAATATATAGAAAGGCAACCGCTTGAAATTCTTAAGGTAGTGCCAAAGTTATAGAGTTGGTTTGCTTTAGAATTACATATGTGTGATTTCGTATAATACTCGAAGACTTGAGCTTAGGGTGCCGGGTTGCCAGCGCGCCTTGATTGCTGGGCTTGGCAACCCAGCAGGCTAGCCTATATGGGGGGTTCTATATAATATGCGTTTTATTGGATTTTCTCTGTGTGTCTGTGTTGTTGTATATGGCTTTAAAAAACTGTCTGTTGTTCCCCTAAACTGACTGCTAACCTAACCGAGGTACAGTTGCGCCCTTTAAGCTCAACTCTTTCTTACCCTAATCCTAATAGACAAGCTATTGTAATCAGACTGCAGTTAGTCAAGTGTTAAGTCGAAAATATGTCCTGCTTCTTCTCTCTCTCTCTCTCTGTATCTCCGATTTCTCTATCATTGTCCGTCTCTTTTGTGTTCCCTATCTCTGTCTCTGTGTTTGTGTTCTGTTCTAACCTATAAGGACTTTGGTTGTTTGCCGCACTAAACGCTAGGATGATTGGTGAAAAAATACATGTACATCTAGATTTTTGTGTCTGGAGCCGACCCGGAATACAATCGCGGAACACTTCTCAAAAATAGATATATATATATATCTCGTTTATCGTATCGTATATCGTATTTTATCAGGTCGAGGGGGCTCTATCAACTATATGTATCGTACTATCGTATGGCTATCGTTGAATATGTTATTGTTTTTGTTGCTGTTGCTGTTGTAGCTGTCGCTGTCGCTGTTATTGCTATCGCTGTTGTTGATGTTGCTGTTGTTGATGATGAAGTTTGAGATATGAGTTAGCTGCCCCAGTTCTGCTGCTCCTTATAGCTCCAGCAGCAGAACCTCCTCATGCTAGAGTATGTTGAGTAGCGATGAGTCCATCATGCGATCATCGTACAAACTGAGTGTCTTTGAGGCACGTGCCTTACGCACCGAAGGCGGCACATCTCCGGGAGTTTTCACACGCTCGCTGGGATCGCGCAATCGCTCGCAACTGCCACGCCCACTGAACACTTCACGAAACACTTCCAGACTGTGTTGACGGCGCATTTGTTGCTCCGTTTGTGGCTCTGGCACAAGGCCACCATTGCTGCTGCTGCTCACGAGCAGCGAATTTGTGCGCAGATGACCGGGACGACGCTTGGACACAGCCCGCGAGGCGGACAGTGTGTGCAGTTCGTTCTCATTGCTCAGTGTGCAGCTGTTGTTGTTATTGTTATTGTGGTTGGAGCTGCTGCTGCCGCTACCATTGCTGCTACTGCTGCCGTTGTTGTTGTTGTTGATGTGTTTGATGATGCTGCTGGAGAGGGAGCGGGGCACAATGTGAGCTGGCGTGCCGCTGCGTTGCTCCGCGCTGCGCAGCTGCAGAGGATTACGATCACGATCCATGGGTTGCAACGGACTCAGATCCAGATTGTTGGGTCGCCGCAGTCCACCGGCCAAGCGGGCATTGTCCACGCCCTTGAGAGCAGCCACCAGATTGCTTTTCTCCTCGCCTAGTTGCAGCTGCCGGCACAGCTCCTCAGCGTGCTCCTTGCGGAAGAGCTTCTTGTGTATCAAGGCGCGCACGCCGTGCCAGCCACGCAGCTTGTGATCCGTATTCTGTTGCTTGGGAAATCCTTGGCCTAGGCTGCTGGAGTTGTGCTTCTGCTGATGACTCACAATTAGCTCCTCCACACTCACATCGTGCTCCAGACACGACAAGCTCTGCTCCTGTTGCGGCTGGAAACTGTGCTTCTTGCTGCGTTCCACCAGCACCGGCGGTGCACGCACTGGCTGCGGTGCCAGATTGCGTTCCTGGCAGGGATTGCGTCCTTGCAAATGTGGCTGTAGCTGCGGCTGTGTATAGTTCAGGTGATTCTTCTCTGTGGGCAGCTGCTGATTCGGAGGCGGCTGCAGTAGGCCACCATCTGCTGACGAGAGCTGCGGCTGTGACTGATGCACTGCAGCGGCTGCTGTGATTGTGGTGCTGCCCAGACAACTCAGTTGCGTCAGAGGCGATGCCAGATTGTTTGTGTTGAGCAGCGGACTGGCAGGCTGTTGCTGCAGACGTGGACGCAGGCTGGACATCTCCTGCATGCGTTCCTCGGCGCAGAGCGAAGTGAGTCGTGCATCGGCATCGTGATCCCAGCAATCCTCGCAGGTGTCACGCACCAGTTTCGCAGCTGCACCACCTCCCCAGCCGGCGGGGAAGAGCGGGCGGGCCTTGTGACGCACCACCAACGCCTGCATCTGATCGAAACTGGGATGTGGTCCCACCTCCTGTTCGTATGGTGCTTTGTACGGCGGCGTTATCTGACTGGGTGCATAGAACTCCGAGCAGCGTGCAGCAACCTCCCACAGCACCAGGCCCAGCGCATACACATCCATCTGCTTGAGAGATGTCTCACAGTCACGCAGATTGACGGCACCTTCAAGCAGTTCCGGCGCCATGTACCGCAATGTGCCCACCTCGTTAATGCTCTTCGTCTCGGCCATGGCCACCTCTCCCTTGTACTCGTACTTGGAGCCGAAGACCTTCAGCGCAAAACCAAAGTCCGCTATGCAGCAGCTGAGATCGGTCTGGACGAGTATGTTGCGTGAATTGAGATCCCGATGAGCCACGCAAGGCTTGTGCAGATCTCCCAGTCGCAGCTCGGTGTGCAGATGCGACAGACCACGTGTAATGGAGCGCAACATGCCGCAGCACTGTGCAAAGTCGGTGCTGTTGGCAATGAGCCAATCCTGCAGGCAGCCCAGAGGAGCCAGTGACAGCACCAACTGGTACTCCATGCGACCATCCATGGTGCGACGCTCGTCGTAGCCTGCAGAGGTAAAGATTAGTTAACATATTAAGCTGCCACTTGTGACTCTCTCTTCTGCTTACCAAAGTAGCTAAGCAGCGCTGGACACTCCATCAGCGGCAGCGCGTAGATGTTTCGCTCGTTTATATAATACTGATGATGTGCCTCCGGATAGATCTTGACGGCAACCTCCTGTTCGTGCAGCAGGCCCTTCATCACAGTGCCGTATTTGCCACTGCCCAACATGCTGATCAAATTCATGTTGTCCACATTGCGCAGATTGGAGCTGTAGCCAGGTCCCGATGGCGCCAGCGGTGACTCCTCGGGTTCGGGTTTCTCCTTAACACCCCGACAATATTGAAATGCCAACAGCGCTGCAATGAGTATGAGCGTGACTAGCCCAGCAAAGGTGAGCAGTGTGGTGGCACGCAGTGAGTTCTGTTGATGCGTTGCAGCTCGATTCAACACTGTCGCTCCATGCACATTGTTGGCCAGTTCCAGTGGCGCTGGCTCCACTACAGCCACCTTGGCATTGCACAAGTCACCGGAGCAGCAGCAGTAGTAATAATGCGAACGGGATGTGGGCGCTGAGCTGGTGCACTCGGATTGGCTGCAAGTCGAATTGGGATCTGTGTTGTCCTTCCAGCAACCTGAGAGGGGGAGAAAGAGGCATTAGTTGAGCTACTTGGAGTGCCACTTTGCTGCTTACCCTGCTTGACCAGCTTGGTGCCATTGCTGGTCTGACTCCAGAGTGTAAAGCAGAAGGTGTAACCCTCCGGGCAGTTGCGTTTGTGTGGCTCGCTGGGCGTTGCACTCGGCTCCAGTAGTTGCTGCAGTGGCTCCTGTTGCTGCAGCTGCTGCTGCTCCTCCTCTTGTAGCTGCTCTGCGCTTACTCCTTCGCTGTTTTCCTGCTCGAGATCATCGTCGTGTCGCGAACTATCGTTCTCCTGATAGCTCATGCAGCTGTATTGCCGGCTCGGTGCAGGTGCTAAGTGGAGAGGGTATGAGATCAGCTGGAAATTGGAAACTGCATGGATTACTTACAGGCCAGCACAGTTGCCCATGGGATCGTAGCCAGCAACAGCAACAAGCTCCACATTTGCTGCGTCATGTTGCCAACTTATTGATTATCTAACACGTTTGAAGTGTTCCGTCTTTAGTTTTTTTTTATTGTTGTTGCTACTCCTGTTGTCGTTGTACTGTTTTTTATCACCTCAACTGCTGCTGTGTGTGAGTGTGAGTGTGTGTGATGTTTATGGCATTTTGGCTGATGGTGCAAAAACGCGAATGCTGCTGAAATGCGCATAAATTAAACAACAAATTGTACTTTGATTATTTTCTGTTATAAATATACCAACAACAACAATCGTTATAAAAAATAAACAATGCGACACAACGGACTCCCCCCACATGAATTCTGATTCGATTTTTGCGCCCGCTGCTTCCTCTCTGTTTGCTGCTCTGCTGCCACTCTGCTGCTTCTCTGCTGCTACTCTGCTGCCGCTTCTGTACTCCACGGGGCGCATCGTCGATTTCGCTTGCGCTGCAAGTTTATTAAGCGACGCCGATAACGCCCAGACCTAAATACGCGAATCGCGCCCAATCAGCTTGCTAGGGCAACTGCAGCAGTACTTCTATATCTGTGTATGTATGTATGTGTGTGTGTTTGTGTTTGTGTGTGTCACTCAGTCCGTCACCCACCCACTTTCTTGTGCTTGGCAGCCGGCGCTGCTGCGGCGAGGGGCGTTTCGCAGACAACGCTGCACTTTGGAATCATTTGGGGCCGCATTCTGATGTGCAAAACGAGCGCCAGGCAGAGGGGGAAGGGAGAAGGAAGGAGTGTAAATAAATATACACTGTGAAAAAGCAGTTCTGCTAGACTCAATAAACATTTGTAAGGAAGCGACTATAAATAACAAAAAAATGATAATTTAAAAAGATAATTTATAGAAATGAAGTGAATAATAAATAATTTATATTAAATAAAGTGTTTAAATCATTATCATAGACAACTGGAAGATTAATTAATACGTAAATACACTGCTACCGTCAATAAACTTTTAAATGGATGAGAGTAGAATGAAAAACTAATCTAAAATTAAACAGCAAACTTAAAGCTTGTTGAAATTTAAATTAAAGAAAATAAAAATTAACCAAAATTATATAGGAGAATAAATAAAAATTTATAAATTTAATAGTCACTTGGAAAATTTCTGAAATGAGCATTTAATCATCATCTCAATCAAGCTTTACTATTGATAATACTTGAGTGTACGAATATGTGATCAGTGTATGAACATTTACCGCATATATATGCATGTGTACGCGTATGTGCTTATAAATAGGTACACGCATGCATATGCAGAACGCCTTCCCCATATGAAGTGACGCTGATTAGAAATTTGTTTTGGCTTTCATTATACGGTTGGCTGAACTTTGGAAAATGCCTAAGCAAATTATGTGAATTGCTTCACGTTTACACCGCCCCGGCGCGCCTTATCTGGCACACATACACTAACACACTCACTAATTTGCACACACCTACGCAAACATATTTATGTCTAATTACGTTTATGAATTATTATTTGCAACGATGCACACAAGTGTCTTTTCGCGAAAATTTGGGTTAATTGCTGTTGAGAATTTCTTAACTTAGACAGGATAATTATGCGCATATTATGTGTAGAGAGAGATAACTAGCAGGCAACAACTGTGTGTACTTTAAAGTGTAGTCCAAGGTGTTATGCGATAATGGTGAGCTTACATGGAAATAATCACTTTATAAAACGGAAAGTCGTCTGGTTAGACTAATTCAAAACAAATGTGAATGGAATTTTGACAGCCATTGATGCCCGGCGGATTTAAAGAATGAAACTGAAAGCTGTCGCTCAATTTATGACTTATTGATAATAAGAAAACAGCAAGGTAGCGTTTGAGATGGAAACGAAGTGGGAGATCGTGTCACGAGCTGAGCATGCAATCGAGAGCTTTAAGTGAAGTAAATGTAATAAAGTATTATGTACATCAAATGAACATTTATGTAATTTGAATGCAATCGAGCTTTTTAACATAAATTTAAAGCATTCATTATTTCAAATATTTTGCTCTTTAGAGAAAAACGATTTTATATTAAAATGCAAATGAATAGTTTTCGAAAGAAGATAAGGTTTAGTTATGGGATTTCCGATATGGAGTATAGTCAAAGTTACACAATAAGCTCAGTATTATATTACATTATTATAATACATATATATCTTTATATATATACATATATATACTGTCATTAATATTTATCGTGCTTAATCCGTGACCTCAGTACGCTGTCATCTCGAAAAACACCGCACGAACTGTAGTAAATATAAACATGGCAACTAATTGTGCAGCCTTTTGCTTTATGCTCTGTTTTCGCACGTTATCTTGCTTACTGGTAGAGAGAGAGCAAACGGCGACGCCGGCGCGTGCTCTCAATGAGAGAGCGCGGCAGAAGAGGCCACTCGAGAGTAGTCTAGACGTGGGCACTCGCTCTCTTGCACTGTCTCCCTCTCTCTTTCTCTTTCTGGCACATGCGCGCAGTGCGACGGAAAGAGAGAGACAGGGAGAGCAAGTGGCGCGCCAAAACAGGTTCCCTAAGGTGCTGTAGAGGAGCCGCAGGGGCCGAGGGAAGGGGGCTCCGTTTGTTCCAGCATGACAGCCGACGGCGCCAGTTAATTGCAAACTTTTTTATAGCCTCTCGCTGTTGCGTATCTTTTGCCCTGATGACGGGAAGGGAGGAAAGAGGACTGTGCAACGAGCTGATTAACTTTTTGCATGCTGAGCGAGTGCGTTTGTGTGCGTGCGTGTGTGTGAGTGCGTTCGCATTTTTTGTTGCTGCGCATCTTTTGTCACTGCAATGTTGTATGTATGCAGAAAATCAATGCAAAACACAAACACAAACACAAACACGAAAGTGCAGGCACGACAAAGTTGAGGACAACACGAATTGTGGACAAAAGAGGAAGACGGCGAAGTGAGGGGGGTGTCTATGGCCCAAGTCCGGGTCTGGTTTTGTGTTCACCAGGGTGGGTGGGCGCCCAAGTCAGCCTGCACTTGTGTTTGTCTGTGTGAGTGCGTGTCCCTGTCGGTGTGTGCGTGCGCAGACCTGCTAAAAAATTGATTTTTCCCAGAGTTGTTGCCGCAAATTCCAATTGAAAAACGACAAATTCAACTCAAAGTGATCGAATTTCGCATTTTTCTTTGAGTTTTCTTTTCTTAAACATTGCTTACACTTTAATCACTTATTCAAGTCATGTCCGCACTATCGTTTGAAGTTGTTTTCTCGCGATTTTCTTTCTAATTTAAACAAACGATGCACTTAGGAATTTATAGCTGCTGCTACTGCGACGCCTGGCGCCAGTCGCATTACGGAATTATTGTTTTATTATTCAAATTTATTTTGAATTTTATTTGTTCACTTTTTGAATTGACAACTTTGTTTGCAATGCGCTGTGCGACGCCGTTTGCCGTTTGGACGCCGCCTTCGCCGTTGCTTGCCGAGTACTGACTGAGAGTGGAAGAGAGAGACTGAAACTGCGAGTAAGGCGCCAGCAGCGGCGTCGACGACAACACCGACAGAGACAGCGTTGCTTATAGCAGCATGCGCATATTTACGAAGCAGCATGTAATGGCGCACACAGCGATTGGCGCTCAGAGAGAGAGAGAGCGGCAGTGCAAAAACTTACTGAGAGAGCATACAGAGTAGAAGACGGAGAGAGAGAGATAGATAGAGAGCGTTGATGAGAGAGTGAAAGAGCGAGTGCAAGACGACTCACTTGTTGATTGTGGGTGCTGATGGTACAGTTCTAAAAGGAAGTTTTCTCTTTATTGCTTCATGACAAGTAAAAGACCTTCCTATTGCTCCACAGGATGTGCCGGCAGCACCTGACCAGCACAAGTGCCGAAGCCAATGCGCAGACCATTCTTTTCACAGTGTCCACGGATGATGACCTCATCGTAGTCTTGCAGGAATTTGCGCGTCTTGCCGCCCTTCAGCTCCACCGTCTTGGTGCCACGCCAGCACAGCTCCAAGAGGGAACCATACGAGTCGGGAGTCTCGCCACTAATGGTGCCCGAGGCCATCAGATCACCAGGACGCAGGTTGCAGCCGGTGGCAGTGTGGTGGGCGATCTGCTGCAGTGGCGTCCAGTAGAGATGCTTGAAGTTGGACTTGCTGATGAGTGTTTCGTTGTCGTTGGCCGCTGCAAAGGATTACTATAAGAACAGAAGCACTCTCAACGATCTCCCGACTTACGCTTCAGGGATACCTCCAGGTTGATGTCAAAGTTGAAGGGCTGCTTTTGCCTCAGGTAGGGCAGCACTTCCGGTTCCTGTGGGAAGTTGTCCAGTAGGAATGGCTTTAGCGCAGCTGTTGTGACCACCCAGGGTGAGATGGTAGTACCCAGATTCTTGGCCGTGAAGGGCCCCAGTGGAACATATTCCCATTTCTGTATATCACGTGCACTCCAATCGTTCATCAGCGTGAAACCGAAGACGTTCTTCCACGCATCATCCACCTTGATGGGGTCACCCAACGCATTGCCAGGACCACCAATGAAGAAGGCCATCTCCAGTTCAAAGTCCAACAGCTTGCAGGCACCAAAGACGGGTTTCTCAGCACCATCGGGCAGAGTCTGACCAAGAGGACGGCGGATGGGTGTGCCCGACACTACTACAGAGCTAGCACGGCCATGGTAACCCACTGGCAGATGTCGCCAATTCGGCATGAGTGCGTTGTCTGCGCCACGGAACATGATGCCCACATTGGTGGCATGATGAATGGACGAGTAGAAGTCAGTGTAGTCACCAATCTCAGCTGGCAGATGCAGGGTAATCTCCGACTGTGGCACAATAGCACTGTGTGTGTAGACAAGCAATTAAATATGAGGTATTTTACAGGGTATTCCAAGTGCTTACATGCTGCGCAAGTCCACATTCTGTTCTACTTCGGAACCCTTGGAAAGCAACTTCTGGGTTTGTGTCCTCACTGCATCCCAAGCTTCGTGGCCCAAGCTCATCAGCAAGTTCAAAGTCTGCGCCTGAAGAGCAGCCTGAGAGAGACAGAGAGGGTGAGAAAGAGAGTGCGCATTAGAACAGCAAGCGCTTACCTGCAGCGCGGGTGGGAAGAGATGAGCCACCGCATTCAGATCCAATATATGTTCTCCAATGGCCACGCACAGGCGATGAACGGGCTAAAATACGATACGATGAAATTATACGATACACGCTTACGATATTCACTAGATAGATAAGCCCACGAGCTGCACAGGTGTGAGTACAAGAACAACCGATTGTTTTTGTAAACAAACTAGTTTCTCATATGAATTATGCAAATCATATGCAGCAAAGCGGTTTTGTTATTGTTGTTCTCGTTCTAGAGTTCATTTTACGAATTATATATTTAAAAAACATGTAAAACTCGCTAAATGTCACATGGTAACATGGAAAAACTAGCAAATCTCATGGAAATTCATAGTTTCTAGACACAATCTACCATATTATTGTTTTGCCTTTCATACTCACGTTCGTTTTGGTTGAGAAAACAGCATATGGTAAGTTTTCCAATGGGAAATCACTGCCCACAGGTACTGGAACAAAGCTTGTTGACATGTTATCCAAGTTCTCGAGATTCGTGTGATTATAAGAAAAGAATTTACTACTTTTCGGCACTTGCGAACAGATAAAACTGATTAAAATGACAGCAGCAACGCGGAATGTGCGTAACGCCAGAGCGACGAATGATAACTGAGAAACTTCTCGGCAACGATCTTCTTTATATACCCCGTTTGGTTGCTCTTAAGCCGGTCGAGCCGGTTTCGTTGCGCTCTTCGCGAACCGAGCCCCCTAAACGGACGTCGGAGAGTCTCTTCATGTGCTCTTCGACTACGTTCTTCACCTACTCGTATATTTAGTCAATATATCGTTGTTTTGATGCTGGAATAATTGTTTTATTCGAATTCAAATTCTCAAATACATATATAGTACATTAATTTATACATAAAATGCAGACTATGAGATCTGACGTCTGATTTGCATTTGGTTTTTTGAATTTTAAATACATATATCTGATATACACATAGTTTGTTTCGATTGAACTCAGTAAATAGCACATTAAAATACAGTACATACAGTTATATATATTTATAATGCTTTTCAATTATTCATATTGTCAAGGTATATTTGTGTACAGCGCGTGTAATGATGAATTTCATATCGTGATGTTCGTTTTCTTCGTTCTATTTCCAACACGCGGCTGCTGAACCAAGTTAAGATAAAGAACTTAATCGAACCAAGGTTCCTTTGAAGTATTTTCCAGCATTTTTCTTTTGAGTTAAGTTTTCCTTTATATTAGCGTACTATAATTGCGTTTAATTGACACCGAATATATTCATATATCAGACATTTATAATAATCATAAACAGAGTCTAGAAACTAAAGATTTCAACTAATTCGTTTATACGTATTCGTGTATATAGCACAGTTCGATACTTGGACTAGTTTTCGCCAAAGTCTCCTACAGTAGAAGCTTCGCATACAGCTGCATCTATATTATATAGTAACTGATGTCAGCTTCCGCCTGCAGGTCTTAGCATTTCAATTTTCTACCAATTTCTTGGCTTACACGTTTCATCAGTTTAACAAGCACAGGTCTCTTTTGGTATATTTATAGGTACTTTGCCGAAAGCAGTAACTCTGTCATAGATCAACTTTAGATATACTTTAGATATTAGCAACAGAATTGATAATAGATGCAACCAATTTAATTCGTTTTTCGATTTCAACATACGTATAACTTTTCGTAATACCGCTTGATATGTTAGGATATCATATTGTTTGATAGTTTTCCAACATTTTGTAGTCGTTTTTTAATCTTCCTAGCAAAACATTCTATTTATCAGCAGCCTCTCAAAACCCATTCCAAAATTATCATCTATCATAGTCGAACTTTGTTTGGGATTGTGTAGTTAGTTGTGGTTGTTGTTGCTCTGGTGGCGAGTGTGGCGGGTGTGTTATTAATATAAATATAGATATTAACAGTGTTTTACTATATTCTTTGTTGATTTTCTAATAATGTGCAACAGTCATAATAAACTTCTTGGAATTATTCATAAAATGTGAAACGAAAAAGCAACTTGATAACACTTTGATTATACAGTATGTGATTACATAAGTATAGTATTTTTTTTTTATAGTTTATCAACACTGGCCTGATGCTTACACAATAAGACAACTTAAAAACGTAACGGGAACGTAACAGTTTAGCAACAGTAACGAATTTACAGCAACACTGAACTTTGATTAGTTGGGAGATATTTTCTCTGTTTTGTTTTTTTTGCGTTCTTATGATATGCTTTTTACCTTAAAGATACTTCTTGGTTGTATGCACTACAGCACAACAGTAGCTACTCTCGGAAAGAAATTGATACTTGTCAACCCGCTTACAAATCATCGCCCAGCCGATGAATCTCATCAAGCATAAAGTCCACATCAATCTCGGTCACAGCGGCCGACGAGATGATCGACCTGAAGAAGTTAGGTCGCCGATCGTCGGGCTGATAGCCCACCATGAGTGTGCCCTTCTGCATCATGCGTCCCTTGATGATGGGGCAGAGCTGTAAGAGAACGATAAGTATCTAAACTGTAGAATTTGTCTTCCATTCTGTCTTACCTTGGCCAATTCGACCTCCTTCTTGGCATCATGTGGAACTCCCCGCAAGCGCTTTGGCACATACCAGAAGGAAACGTTAACGCACTCGGGTTCCATGATCAAATGAAATCGATCGGACTGCTCGCGTATACGCTTCAGCTGGTACTGCACCAGTTCCATCAAACGATCCTGCTGCTGTTCAAAGCCCTCGGTTCCCTTGGCACGCCACTGTAGCCACAGCTTAAAGATGTCATTGTGCCTGCCGCACTGGATCACCTTGTCGCCAGTGTCATAGCTGATGTCGTACTGCTTGTCGGTCATGAACAGATATTCGGCAGACATCTGGTTGCAGCTGATGAGCAGACCCTGCAAAGGAAATGTATATATGTACATAGTATAATCGATAAAGCAACGCGTTTTATTCTCAATTCTATTCTACATTCTGCTCATAAGTCAAGTTGAAATTTTAATTAAAATTCCGCCTGCCAAAAGGCGCAACTGTGACCGAAGGCAACATATTGAACTGAGAGAGAGATTGAATGCTAAAAAAATACGAGCAGAGTTGGGCCAATTGGGGGGTGATTCTTCAGGGTTGTCCAACATTGTTGCCCATTCATTGTTGCATTGAGCTGCGACAACCCCTGCCTGCTTCCTGCCCAAACCCCTGTCTGACTGTCTGCATGAGAAATAACAAGGAATTGTGCAAAACACAATTGGAATTCTTTAGATAAACAACAAACATTGTGCCACGCTGAAGAATGTTGGGGAAGCAGTTCTCATGGAGAGAGATGGAGACAAGGTTTTAACGGCAGTTTGCCAAGGCACAAAAACACAGATTAAGCGGTACATTTACATAAACTAAAAGGTTAAAACTAAATAAAATACACAATGAAAGAGTATTCTATAAGTTTATTTTGTATTATTCAGGTATAAATGATTTAAATATAACTGAAAAAGAAAATTAAAATTAGTGTAGAAATCGAGGTCAAATCGGTCTGAATAACACGACAAAAATACTCCGTTTACTGGATCCTAGTGATTTACAAAATTCACCTCACCTCAAAAATTAAGCAAACTTCAATTTGAATTTTATTTCTATTAATTACTTCATAATTTTTTAAATTTTGTTCTTTGAAAATATTGATTAATACTGTATTTTTGGAAGCTTTTAATCAGCACGAAATTACTATACTAAACTAGAATTTTAAACAGGTAAAATATCTAGGAATACCCTATTTTCCTTATCTTAACTGTGCCCATATGTACTTACGTCCTCCTTGAAATGAATTGTAGAGCACTGCAGCAGCGCTCCCATGAGCTTGTGTGGATTCCAGGTGATCGAATCGGCGCTGCAAGAGTCAAATCAGAACGAAGAGCAAATATTAAATGACATTCAATTACAAATTACAAACAATTAACACTAAGCGGCCTGTGCAGTGACAACCCCCCGTCGTAGCATCATTCCCCTCTGCTTGCCACAGGCAAGGACACTGGCAAGTGCCATAAATTGTGGCAATTTGAGGCCGCAGCACTTTAATTGAATTCGAAGCGACAGCAACCCTCGAGGGTTGTCGTTCCTAAACATCCCTGGGGGAGCTATTTACAGTTATGTGCGGGTGTGCACAAGTGTGTGTGTGTGTGTGTGGGTGTCTATAAACATGATGCTTATGGAGTGCCTGTAAGTAAGCTTCAGCTTGGAGTGGCGGCATGTGGCGTCAACTGTGAGGCTGAGAACTTGTCATTGTTTCAGTCCACAAATTCCCATCGACTCAGCCGAATTAAAAGCATCTCCTAGCCAGGGTCCTGGCTTGGAACCGATAGCCATTAATCAACAACGGCTTAGCTGGCAGAGGCCGCAAGTTGTCAGCTGCCACGCGCACATTTAATGATTAATTTATAAAGCGACTCATTCAATTAGAGAACCACAATTTGCATGCCACATCGCAGAATGTCCAAGGCGATTCGAAAGGAAGCCGTCTTGATGGATGGGTTGGGGTCCCATCAATTTGAAAGTGTTTATGGGCCACTCCCATTGACCGCAAGCTGTCGATACGACAGCTGCTGCAGTGGCGACATTTGCCTAAGCCAGGCGGGATTTAGAGTAGGACTCAGTCAGTGGATGGAGCAAGTGGCAAGTGCACTTAGGAACTCTCAAACTCTCCGTAACTTTAAAATTAAAAATTCCTCACGAACATTGTGCAGCGTAATTGTTGTGTAAGTAATGCCCAGCAGGCACAACCCCCCGCTTGCTTCACCCGTCTACAACCTCTCCCCTGCCACAACCCTGCTTGAAGGGTGGCATTTGAGTGCGGGTTGGAAAATCCACTTTGTTCATTTGTTTGTCTTTTACGTAAACGAAAATGCACTCGGCTTTGGGCCTTGTAATCCCACTAAGCTCTGAACACCTGATGGAGGCACTAAATGACAAATTGAGATTTCTGCCACATGTCGCCGACGCAGAGAAGGGCTGCAGGAGGACGCATTGTATGGTTGGGCGGGCTGTGGCGTGTGTGCAGCGAGTTTTGAGCGATGCGGGCCATTTGGGAGCATTTAGATTTGAATTTGCACAACAAGAGATTTCAATTTTTGTTTTGACTGGCGAATATGAGGGCAAAAGGGCAACGCAAGATGATGAATGAGAAAGTGAGGAGTGTGATGGCAAAAAAAGAATGTGAAGACTTTAAGAAGGCAAAACAATGAAGTGCTTGTAGTCTTTAAGTTAAGGTTTCATAGAGAGAATCTTTGACTTTATAAAAATTATTGATTAAAAAATATAAATATGTGAAATAAATATGTTCTTTATTTATCAACGTATTATACCATAGTTAACAAGAAAGTTCAGTTTCTAATAAAGTTACTATATAGAATAAGAAAATAAAGATATACCATATAGTATATTATAAAGTCATTTCTTACCGTTCGACTCCTGTAAAGCGAGGATGCCGATGCTTGCGCGACATCAACAGGCCGCCGCCCCAAGCCGCCTGCAAGCAAAGAAAATAAAGGAAAGGATACCCCATTAGTGATTTCCCGCTACCCACACAGTTCCCACAACTTACATCGATGTGCATCCAGCAGTTATACTTCTGGCAGATGTCCGCAATGGTATTGATATCATCGAACGCGCCCAGCACAGTGGTTCCAGCTGTGGCGTTCACAAAGAACGGTATATCGCCCTTGGCCTTGCGCTCCAAAATCAAACGCTCCAACTCCGAGGTGATCATTCTGCCGTGCTCATCCGAGGGCACCATGATGCAGTGATCAGTGCCAAGACCGCAGACAGCAGCGCAAGACTTGATCGAATAATGACACTGATCCGAAGTGAACATGACCAGTGTGCCGGGCAATCCCACAGAGCCGTGTTCCTTGTAGTTGGGGAACATCTTGTGGCGTGCAGCCAGAAAAGCGTATAGATTCGAAATGGAACCACCTGGAGCCAGAATGGAATCACCACCAGACCAGCCAATGATCTCACGCATCTTCGTCAGCACCACGTTCTCCATGAGTATGAATACCGGAGCGATCTCGTATGTGAACATGTTGGTATTCGCTGTCGCTGTCAACCATTCGCCGGCCATTGAGATCAGATCCAAGCCGCACGACAGCTGATTGAAGAAGTGCGGATGGCCTGTGAGGAAGTGGAAGAAAAGTCTCGTCGTGGTTAATGTAGCTGAAAATGGTTTGCGTCCTTCCGAGAGCTTTCGCCTCGCTTGTCTGTCAACTCTGGAGCGCGCCCTAAGCCGACAGCAGATGTGTCTGGCAGGCAGTGTCAGCTTTTTTGTTTTATTAAAAACAAAAAGAAGCAACAACTGCAGCACAGGCAACACTGGCAACACCCCCATGTACAGCCACCTCCCTTACTCGCAGCATGCCTCACTGGCCTTCAATACAAGGCCGGATGTACACATGTTCAAGGGCAGACCTGGTTGCAGCTCCGCTTTGGGGGTCAGCAAAAATCAATAGGCTCGCGTCAGCTTGTCGTACATTGTTGATGCCTCCCCCTCCCGCCCTCGCTCATACTCCCCTTCCTCTTCCCATGAGAAAGTGTCTTAAATTGTTCATTTATTGCAGCTAATTGCGACTTGCTGCGCTGCCAGGCTTGCCAAATCCCACGAAAAATCACAAAATGCTTTCAAACGGTGAAGAAGAGATGAACACAACATATAAACAAGAGCACAGACGGATAACAGACGGACAATGGCAACAGGAAGCTCCCCTTGGTGAGCTGCCTGCCAGCCTGCCTGGGTGAACCCTTCGTCGTCGTTCTCCTCATTGCTCTGGGCGTCTGTCAGTTCACATCTTGAGTGCCATAAGTCGTGTGATTAAAATCCCATTGCCCACAAGGCTAAATCCACCCACACACAGGCACACACACACACACACACACACACACACACAGCCATACACCCAGGCAGAGCGTCGGCATTCAAACATTTCAATTTGCCCATGTGGCCGCAGCTGCTGCCGCCACGAAGACATCGCCGACGCACCCTCGACCTGAGCACAAGCCTGGGTTACTCTGCCAGGCAGTCGTCAGTCATTCATTCGCATCAAAGGATCAGGAATGCAGCGAGTCAGAAAATAACAACGGATTTTGATTAAAGCTTCCCTTTTTATAGAGTCGTTTGGCACCAGGCGACGTAAAGCCCCAGTCTCTCTTACTCTCTCTCTTTGTCTGCCAGCCCCTGCCTGGCATATCATGTTTCCCCTGCGACAGACTGCGCATTATGTGAGATTATGGATCATAAATGGGATTTATAGCATGCCAGTTTACGTGAAAATGTGCGTGCTCCAGTTGGAGTGGAGTACTCCAAGGACTGTTGGATCTTTTTGGCTGCTTATTGAATTGATTTATAGTGTTTTCGGCTAGTTTAGTTAAAGGTAGTTTTTATACTCTTTGAGCATTTAAAATGACATAAAAGCATATTTTAATAATTTTATAATAATTCTAACTTGATTTCCAGATTTCTTTATTAAAATGTCGAAAAGTTTATACTATTTTTTAATAATTTTATTGTATAATAATTCTAACTTGATTTCCAGTTTTCTTCATACATTTAAATACAATACTAAGTTTATAAGGGAAATTTCTTCACTTCTTTCTGCATACAAATTATGCTTTACATTCCTTCATGAAGACTATGGTATACTATTTACTAGTATTCTTTTCCTTAACCTTTAGTTAAGGATTTATTTGTAATATTTGCTATCAAATACTTTTCTTAACCTTACTTTATTTCGAATTACCTTGAGAGTCCCAACCATAGCTAAAACCACAATCAAGCCCTGATTCCATTCAGCCGAAATTAAAATTCGTTTATTCAGCTACTGATTGCATCGCTATGTCAGGCTGCTTTTAATTCAATTTTTTCCAGACAAGGCTACTGATATAACATATTTCTACCATAATTTCCTGTGCAACCCACCAGGGCAAGAGAGTGCGAGGGCTGTAACGGAAGCGAACGCAGTTTGCTAGACAAGGCCGTCGCTTCCGGGGGTTGGGCTCTGCTTATTATCGATACTCCAAACACGATTGCGGTCACGTGTCGCCCACAACGTTGCCGGCCCCGCCTACTTGATTTAATTTTCAATGAAATCAGGCGCATATTCACAGCAAGTGAAGAAAAACCAACAAGAGGCGGAAAGTAAAACGTGCGAATGACTTTTTGGCTGCTGACTGGGAACCCTTTTTTGCCTGATTTATGATTGATGGCAAATGAGATTTAGAGCTTAAAAGAAGAGGGAGGAGGGTGGGAAGAGTGAGACTGACGAGTGTTTTTGAAAGGTGTAAACAAGTCGAGGACGCACAGCTCAATGGGCCATAAAATGGCATTGTCTGTTGTTAATGTGCTTATCTCGCAGACTGCACACTTTGTGTGTCTCTCTGGCCTAATGCGACCGCAAGTTCCCTGGGCACGCGCCCAGAAAAGTATGCAATATTACCCGAACTCGACCCTGATCCGGGGCTAGACATATGCTCTGCGTCTGGTATATGCAAATTTATGCAGAGACAAATTTGATTAACGCCAGCCGTGTGCCTGGACAAACAAACGATAAGCTACCTCTGGGAAAGCCAAAGACTTTCCCACTCTACTCCCCTTTCCCTCCACTTACCCGTCTTCACTTGATACTTCAACGTTGTGGCGCAATCCTCGATCAACTGCTGCAATGGCAACGCCCGATCTGGCACTTCCAAGTCCAGCAGACGCTTCATATCCTCGGGATGATGAAAGTCCAAGACCTTCTCATTGCGATCGTTCGTTGCCTTGACAAAGTCCAACAAGACATCGATAACCTTCAGCAGAAATTCACGTGTCTCGGGGCCAGCGCTCACTGTGGTGGGCATGAGATCTGTGATAAGAAAGAGAAAAGAAAAACATCATAAGTTTCTGCTCAGCTTCTGTCTTATCGCTGGGCATAAAAAATGGCATGCGCTGCTGCTGACAGCCTAAATGACTTTGCGGCCTTATCTGACCGGAGGGTTCTCTTATGATATATGATTATTATTATTATTATGGTGATGATAGGTGGGCAAAGCATAAAAAACAGATTTAATTTCGATACCCTGTGGGATTTTAAATCAGCGGAGAATACTTAAGAGACATCTAGTAGAGAGGAAGTACTTAAATACTTTAATAAGGAGACTTAAAAAAGCAATCAGTGTACTAAGTTTATTTATCATAAATATAAGGACAATAATAAATAACTCTATATATGATGAACAATAATTTATTCTTTTGATTACACAAACAAATAAATAAAAAGAGGCAATAAGAATAATTTTAAATGTATGTATATAGTTACACCTAAAGCTACTCCAATATATCATAAATGTATTCCAGCAATAACAATAAATTTATAATTGTTTTTTTAGGTTACACAAATTTTTGCCACTTTTAATGAATTATTTTAAGCTTTATAGCTGTTGCTCAGCTGCATTAGATGGCCAGATTTAATGGCAGACAACCATATGCTGCTCCAGCCTGTGGCTTTCTGGGGAGGTTGCCCCATGCTGTGGCAAGGTTGACTCACAGCGTGTGGCGTCTCTGACCCCCCGTTGGCTATTGCTGGTTGCGGTTGATGCTATTAATTGCCTGGCTTTGTAGCATAATTAATGATGGCCCATGGAGCGAGTAGAGAAGATGAGAGAGAGGTAGAATGAGATGGAGGACGCGCTACGAAGATTTCCATAGCCGGACACGCTCTAAATCAATTGGAAACTTAACGTTGCGCATGATTGTCATTAAAAGGTTGCCAAGTCAGGCCTATAGCATTTTAGAGCAGCCTCTCCGCCCTCCAGTCTTCTTCCCCACCCCATTCCCACCAAATTCCTCAAGTTTTGCAAGCAAAGTTAAATAAAATTTAATGTGCCGTCGTCTTGTGCGCTTAACGTCAGCCACAGCCGTGGCCAACCCCCTGATTCCGCCTTTCCCAGAGCCTTCCCGAGCGTATGTAGCGTATGTGCCATCTCGCTCGCACTGGCAGCAGCGTGCGTAATATCCTGTGACTAAACGGTTTATGTTTGTTGTGCTTTCAATTTGGTGCACGCGTCTGCCAGCACCTTCAGCCTTCTGTGCCATGTACCATGTGTCCTGGCCATGGTGGTGGCTGCCTCTGACTTTTGCACGTCTGTCCGGGAGTCTGTAAGTCTGACTGTTTGTCTGTGCGACTGTTTGTTTGCTGGCCAAAATCTGTTACAGGGCACTCGGCAGTTACACGCTCCGCCGAAGCCAAACGGCGCAGCAATTTATCAAGGTCTCCTGCAGCAGCAACAGCAACAGCAAAAGCAGCTGAAGCTGTCCTCGACAGCCCCGTGAGTGCGTCCTTGTCGGTGTCCTTTGCAGCGTTTTGTTTGCCAGTGTCAGTTTAACACTCTCATTTATTATTTGTTCAGCAAATAGTTGAGAATGCGAAGGATAACGCGTATTTGATGAGGTTTAGTTATGTTTGTGATTAGGAAACTTGACAGGGTATTATATTATATATTATATTGAGAGATCCTACTGTTTGTCCTTCTATGAACTGTGATACTGTAAACCATATTCTCGTTAAGAAGAGTTGAAACAGGTAGAAGCAAGAACTTAAAGCATATATCTTGCCCAATATCAAGAAATATATAATAATGTATATAAGAATATATAATATGAAACATATACATATATTCTTGAACAATGCAAAGAAATAATTGGATTAAAGCTATAGGTTAATCTTCCACCTTTCACCAACGCAATATTAAAAAAAAAAATCATTAAATATTGCATTAAATAAGCTTGATCCTATCGATAATCGATGAACTTGGATATCTTCAGTATAACTGAGTATAAGTAATCTTATTTATTTTCATTAGAATATCTTATATTTTACATACTTCTATTATCGTTATATATCCAAATTCTTTTAAATTAATTGAATAATTTAAGCAATCGTTTTATTTGATCTATTTCTAATATATATTAAATATAATATTATATTCTTCATATAATATCCTTTACATTAGGAAACCTTTTGCCAATTTATTATATATCTTATATTATATGATGGCTAAATTATCGTACTATGTTACTTACCATATGCTGTCAGTTTGCCCGTCCTATCGGAGAGCTTATACCCGTTCGGATTGATCGACATTTTCTCCTCTGAAAAGAAGAAGACAAGTCCAAGATGGATAATTAGGGATAGTGAACATATGTTGCCTGCCAGGCAGATAATGACAGGATGAGCATATGTATGTTATGCGATTATCTAATCCTGAACTCAAGCAAATGCAAGGTGTTACACAATATCCGACTTAGAACGGATATGCCAGTCTATATGTGCGAATACGATATGCGATTTACGATGTAGCTACGATTACATAATCAAATGCAACGGTAAATAAACAGAAAAACAAATGGAGGGAGAGAATTATGTCCCCACCTTTCAATGTATATAACTTCCTAGTATGGCACAAGGACAACTGAAGGACAAAATCAGTGTGTGAGTGTATGTGGGTGGCAGAGACCTACAACCTTATATAGTATATATGCATATACACTGAGATTTCATATACTGTGACTGTGCAGGTATATAAAGTGTGGGTTTATGTGTATATATAGAGCCCCTGGCGCCATCTGCATTTGCGCACTGCGTGTTAAGCTAATTTCCTGTGAGTGTGGGTGTGCGGGTGTCTGTTGGTGTTGGTGTGAGTGCGACAGCTGCGCGTAATGCGAAAAACGTTAAACCTGAAGGTAAATTATGTAACAGACACGTCGCTGTCAGATTCGAAAGGAACATACTATATTACTTAGTGGTATAGAGAGTGGTATCTCTCTGCTTAGTCGATATCTTACCGATAATCCTGCGGATATCGTCGATGTATTGCTTTAGGTAATTCACTTTGGCTGCTTGTACGTTATAACGTGTGGATGGCGAAAATGTGCGATTGAAACAACAATAACAACAAACAAAATGGCGTTTGTGGCGAACGAGCGTGCGAAATGAGGCAAGTTGGCTAGTTTAGTTAGTTAGTTGGCTAGTTTAGCTAGTTTTGGCTAGTTAGTTGGCTACTTGAATGCGTTTTGAGGTGAGAGACAGAGAGAGAGAGATAGATATTGATAGAGAACTGATGGGGACAGCAACTACACAACTTACGAAGAAACAAACGTAAGACGCGTTCACTTGCACTGGCAAACTTTCAACTCTGAACCGAACTGAACGGGACGGAACCACTTGGCTAACTGTAACTGGAAGCTGTAACTGGTTTGTAGTTGTAACTGAAAGCTGTTGTTGGCGTTGCCAAAAAGCAGCTACACTCGCTGACGATCTGCCGAGCTATGAGCAGCAGCATCCGCCTGGGTTGCCTACGAAGCTTGCGCTGCCAGGCGCAAAATGGCTGCCACCTACACACGCAGACACACACACACACACACACACACATATTTACCCACTATGTGTTGCATAACCTTCACAACAGCTAAGACATTCCGCTCTGCCCGCCATCATCGTTGTCGTTGTACATATGCAAATGTATGTGCGAGTTTGGGTTGCCCACTTTGATGACGTCACGGCAGCATCATGTATTTTTGGCAACCATCTTGGCTGCGTTTAGTTTTATTAGGGGCGGAGCCAAGCGAATGGGCGGCAGCGTATCCAAGTATCCAACAGATACACACTGAGCCACAGCGCATGCGCCGCTTTGGGGCAGGCGAGGATTTCCCCTACTTCATGTTGAGTGTGCTTTTTTACAAGTAATTTTAAGTGCCTGGCGTAATTTGTTGTTGTAGTTTTGCACACCCCCTCCCCCAGGGCTTGGCACTTTGTCTGTTCTCGTCATGTGATGTGGCAGAATGAAAAGCTAATTAACAAACTAATTTTGCAACTGTTTTTGACATTTACAATGGCCAAAAGTTTTTTATTGCCCTCGGAAAATGCAATTTGCGCAAATGGAAACACGCCGTGGGGGCGAAAAAGACTTTTACGCAATCCTTTAGTAAATAAATAAAGCTGGCAGCACTATATAGCTAGGGATATAGGGATACATATAGTACACATGTGTGGGCAAGGCAATTTATGGATTTTTTTCGGCTAGCACTCGCAGGAATTTAGGTCACAGCCAAAGTAGAAAAAGAAACAGTTACACCTACACAACACAAACACACACACACATTCCGAGAACTACGTTTTTCAATATGGCTGCCAGTTGGGACCCGTTTTGGAGCAACCCTACCAAGGCAACCCAGGCAGTTCAATTGCATTACGTGCAATTGAATGATTTCCATAGCATACATTTGAGTGCTTACACACACACTCACCCACACACACTTGCACACTAGGACACACAGATGAAGACTTACGTAACTTTGCGCTTTGCCTGTCAGCCAGGAAAAAGGAAAAAGGTGCTTGCTATAGACAACATCATCAAAACTTCTAACACTTCTGACCAACTTGCGTACAGAGAACAACAAACTGAAAACAGAAACAGACCTAAAGGACATTTTTCAACTTGCTTTTCTCTTATCTGACAACCTGCAGGCTTCGTTATTGGCCCACAAAACTTTTGCAAGCTTTCGAGGAGCACTCAGCTTGTAGCCTTGTTCCACAATGTCATTACGAGATGAAGGTTTTGTTCTGTGAACTTAGAAGGACGCTTGGATGATGTGCTCTAATTAAATTGGAGTGTGTAATGAACTGAAAACTTGCAGAAACTGTTAAGTTGTCATTGTCATAATTATTTAATCTGCATTTGACTATCCTTATGACCCTGTAATGTTAAGATACAATATTATGATGTACGGATTCTTCACTTAATAATAATAAAATAAAAAAAAACAAAAAAAAACGAACTGAGTAGTTACAGAACTGTTTAATTACGTATTAAAGATTAATTTAAGAACAGGCACCATAAAACTACAAGAGCTGAGATTATAGGATCATGTCTGACAACCTAACTGACTATTGCTTTGCTTCCATATAAAGTATAATAATTACTCAATTACATAATCTTAATTAATTAATATAATAATATATATAATTAATCATCTCAACAAAAAATATAAATCTAACGATTTTATTGGATATTTGTAGGGTTTTTCTGTTCATAAATTACTTATTTGTAACATTCATATATCTTCAATTCGACTGCTCTTAGTTATCATTAAAAGAAACTTGATGAATCCAGCATTATTCCCTATACGAATAGAGATCATTATTAACTCATGGATAACTACCTAGTATATGTAGTATATGTATATACGAGTTAATTAATCTCTCTTTATGTTACAATAAAACAACATATTCCAATCTCCGGTCTTTTACACCTGCTAGCATTATAAATCACTTCGATTTCATTCTCTCTTCCTTATCTCTTGCCGATTCATGCATAAACACAGCGCATTTATTTGATTTCGTTGTATCGCCTATTACCAGTACACACAAACGGTTCATCAACCAACAAATGTTATCTATTTGATTGAACTGACAAGTCGGTAGCTTATCTTAGGCAAAGCCAAGAGCTACCAATTATAATTAAGCGCTTCTGGGTGGCTCTTATCTACGCTTATGGCCAACAATAGGGCAAATATGTCAATATAGCATGTGTCAAAAATACAACACTCTCTCTCTAGGTATGAATGTTTATCATGCTGATACTGTTTTATTATGAGTGGCTTTTGCTTTATACTATACTCGTATACTGCTAATAAAACACTCGACTAGCCTTTTTAAGCACGTTTCCCCATCGAACTCAAGTTAATTTTCGTTGGAACAGCAAAACGTGCAGCACGCGAATTATTAAAAAAATAAATTGAATAAATCATAATAACTTAAATTCAACTTTAATTAAATCAAGTTCTGTTCATTTTGTATGTAGTACGTGTAAGAAGTAAGTTTGTTGCGGGAGTGGATTACCATATATAGAAATTAAGAGGTGGAATTGAATAAATATAAAGTTGTCTTGACAGTTTATTGATGTGGTGATATGAACTGAAACAGTGTTTTAAGTATATAAAGATTTTTTCTTTACAATATCTATATAATATTCATTCAATATACACTATAAAGAAAAATGAAAAGGACATGTAGAGTTTCCATTTTTATATTTTATATCGATAATAATAAAAATGATGAATAATATAATAAAACTTACACGCCTCATTTAATGCATTCTTCAGTCAGTGACTGAATGCCAAGTTCCTGCACAAGACATTAAACTTAAGTTGATAAATAACATGCTATCTATTTCTTTGCTATACCAAAAAAACTGTCATTAATCAATGAACAAAAGAACTGCGCAAATAATTTGTAGAGCTCAAAGTAAATTGTGGCTTATACAAATTCCTTTAGCTTGAAAAATGAATGCAGAAATAGCTCAATACTCAGAATAACCAGATAACCACATACATATACATATAAACAATATATATATGCAGTTTAAACTCAAAGTGAAACCATCTGCAGACTTTAATTAACAGCACGCAACTCTGTGGTTGAGCGCCTGCAGAATGTAGCATTCTTATGGGAGTATACGTAGTTACCCAGCTGCGCCGCAAAACCGACTTGTTTAATTAAAGCAAAGTATTTACCTGGCTGTGTTTGCACGTAGCGCAGATAGGCTCTGTAACCCAGATAGGCGAAAATATTTAAAGCGAGCCAAGCAAATCGTGCGCGAGTTAATTGAAAAGCAGCCCAAGTTGGGAGTGTGGACTCTATAAAAGGATGTGTCTGCCTGCGCTGGCAACTTTCAACTGGCAGCGCGACGGTGGAGTGTGTATAACAGCAACAACATTATCGCGGAGGAGCTGGCGTGAAGTAGATGATGCCACGTGATGCTACAAGGAGAAAGGAAAAATCGATGTTGATTTAGGCAGGCAGATAAGGTGTCAGAGCTATGCAGGAAGATCTGGGCTTTAGCGATAGCTGAAACAAAGGCGAAAATCCTTTGAGTTTGGCAAATCAAGCGCATGAAATACCGATGCATTGAGCCGTTGGAGAAGGGGGAGTGGCATGGTGCGCCCTTCCAAACAAACAATGGAGGCGATGCAAGCGTTTTGCTGCCTACTTTCAGGCGCGCGATAATTGCATTTCGAGCGCAATTGCCTCTTTTGTATGGACAGTGTTCGCTTAGGAGGCGTAACACACACACACACACACGTCAGTCCCTACAGTATACTGTCCCTCCTTCCTGCCTTCTCCTCTCTTTCTTTTCCACTCTTCTTACAAGCTACATTACGCATACCACATGTAGCACGGCCATGACTATTTTTCCTTTACATATGTACAGGCAGCTTCTCACTCACTCTCTCTCTCTCTCTGTCTGTCTCCCTCTAGCCCAGCTCTACAGCATGCTGCGACTGCTATTGGTTGTTGCCGCGCTCGTCTGTGCGCAGACTCGTGCCGCCGTGACGTCACAACAACATCCACGTCTACTACAGGCATTGGGGGATGCTGCTCGAGCGCTGCAAGCAGCAGAGCAAAGCCTTCAAGACGCAACGCCGTCGTCAACTCTGACGTCCGTCAGCGTAGTTCAGGATTGGAGTTTGGTGTGTAAAGAGCTCTGCGGGTAAGTCGCAAATTTCTTGGCCTACAGCCAACAAAAAAAAAATCAGTTTAAATTGAACTTGGCAAACAGGGCCCAATCTTATCGAGGAACGGCCTTCCCTAGTTGGGCACTTTCGAACTCGATAATCATCCGCGAAAGGCTGTCATAATTGAATGACAAATTACCCGATTCGCGCATTGACGAGTGAAAAGTGCTGTGTGTGATATGCCTGTTGGCATTTCGAGTGTTCCCTCATTTCGGCCCGTACTGATATAGACGGGTGTATTGGCCAACTATGCCAAGCACTTTGTCTAGATCTATTTGAGGCATGAGTGTTAAATTCCGTTCTTGATTTTTTCCTCTATGTTCTGCAGAGCTGGCCTCGGCGTTACGCCATGCGCGAATTCTTGTGCGAAGTCGGGCCGCAAGACGGCGGAGATCCTGAACAAGGTTTTTGATTTGGCTAAGTGCGAACAACGGCATGGATTGCAGACGGGTAAGTGGAAGATGAAGAGATTGAGAATAATTAGTGATTAGCAATAAGGTGTAGAGTTGTGCGAGTAAAGGTTGAATAAAGAATTTAAAAGTAATCTATAAGTTTAAGTAATGCGATGTATAGTAGATCGATTGATCTGACTAAAAGCTGTTTCAAACTTTACTTTAAATATTACTAGATAAGCTACAAAGCACAGATAAAACCGGCTTTTATTTTACTAAAGAAATAAAAGAGTGATCTCTCTCATTATACGATTACTACGTCAACTTATTCTTAATTAAGACAAGTATAAAGAGATTGAGCTGCATTGAAGAAGACAAATATACTCAAGATAACAAAACGATTGCAATCACTTGATATTTACATTTGCTTTAAAACAATTGTAATGTCCAATAATCCACGACCCCTTACCTAATCCCAAGAACTGTCTCCTCTTCTTTATCTTTGCAGGCGCCCAGTGCGAAGGAGTCGAGACGGTCAAGTCTTACGGCTCTCGTCTCTGCACGAGCTTTTGTCACCAACGTAATCACACGTTGCCCGGCTGCAGTCCATGTCGATTGTTACGTGTTATGGATACGGCCAGTAGCAAGCAGAGTGATCCTACACACGGTCCTGTGGTAGGCGGAGCACAGCAGACAATGGCAGGTACAACCAGGAATACAACTGCGGTCAGCGACTCCGAGACACCGGACTGGGACGAAGTGTGCAAGGCACTCTGTAAGACTGGTGATGGCGGGTCTTTGTGCAACTGTGATTTGTCGCCGTTCTTCAGCTAAGCGCTGAAAGGTGTACAAATCACAAAAAAAAAAATATATATATATACCACACATATATATATATATATATATTGTTTCGTTGTCTTTTCTGTTGTACACTTTAGTGAAAGTGAAAAAGAATAACAAGTTTTGATTTGGTGTCGCACTCTGCGACAATTTCCGTTCTATCGTTCTGAAATTTTGTTAATATGCTAGTGTTGTCTTTATGCTATATATCAACTGTTGACCTTAGTTGAATTGTAAGAAAGGCAAAGCAGCAGAGAGTTAAACAAAAACTATATAAATATATAAAAAAAAATATCTGTGTGGTTCGGCAACGAGCTACAAAAAGCAAAGAAAACATACGAAATTCCCTATGCGAATCAATTAATTTGTAATTAATTTCAATTAATATGAAAAAATCTATAAAATAAGCGAAACAAAATATGAAGAAGAAGAAGAAGAAGAGAAACAACACCTTCAGCTCGACAGCGAAAGAACAACAAAATCACACAGGGCTTCCAGTGCACGACTTGTTGGTAAAATATAGAGGGGATAATCCCTCCTCTATTGGAACCTCAGGTCGGCACAAAAACAAACCTAAGGATTAGTTGTAGGAGCATAGAAGGATTAGCGCATAGAAATCACAACCAATTAATATCGAAAATACACAACATATCGTCGTAATTATTCGAAAAAACTCTATAATATTATCACTTTTGTTTGATTAACGGAATCAGCATATCAATTTACAAAAGGCAGAAGGAAAACAAAAGAAAAACAAAAAAAAAAATTGATATATGTTTATTCAGAATATTCGTTGAGTTCAGCTAAAAATCAAATAACGCAATCCGCATCAATTATGTGTCACAATTATGGTATCTAAATGTTAACCAAGAGTTTAGTGTTGGTCAATCCATCACATATATATGCATACATATGAATATACATATATATACAGTATATAGCTAAATTGGTCTATACAAAAATGAGTTGCGATTGCAAATCAGAAGCTCAAAACCCGAAAACGGCAAAAAGAAAACGACTTGCAACGTTTTGCGCCGAAGAAGACAAGAATTAAATAAGTGTATTAAATATCTCAATGTGCATAAAACTATATATATAACTCTATATATATATATTTACTATATGCTAAAAAGTGTTTGGAAGACATTTTTTCGCATTTCAGCAAACAACAACAAGCATTTTGGAAGACATGCGTCAATTGCGAACCAACATCTCTTGCAATTAGTTTTTTAAGAGCTTATCTTATAGGAATACCCTATATATACCTTATATATAACAATAATATTTGAAGGCTAGCACACGTTGTTGTGTCCAACGCGACGCTGTGACAGACAATAATTGAATATATACTAAAAACGATTCGAACGGATCGAGTTTTATGTATATGTTACGTTTTCAGCAAACAGCATTGGCTACACTGCAACAAAAAGCAGATTTATCAACTATTATGAATGTTAGTTAATACATGTATCTTAATCTGGCACTCTATCGATGTTTGTAATTGCACAATTAGTTGGAAAAGAAGAAGATCGCAAAGTTTAAAATTGATTCAGAGCACATTCATTTAGAAATTTTTGCGTCTTCGAATATTGTATCAATGTGTAGCAATTTTTGAGCATTATCGCTAAACATTGTATTCCCTAGTCTATATCTATTCTATATATATTTATATATATATATATTATATGCACTTTACATATATGTAAATGTATATGTGTTAGGCGTTGCGTTTCTGCCATGAATACAGCGGCCAAATGTCACATAATAACACAAGAAATAATAACAATAATACAATAATAATACAGTAATAAAACACTTAAACAAAGAACAACATCATCATCAATTACAATTACAAGTTACCGAACCTTTAGCGGATCTTTTGTTTCTTGTAATCTGGCAACGAATTGATGCCACAGCAAAACAGCAGAGATAAAAATATAAATAATAATAATAAAAAAAAAGCAACAACATGAAACATGAAAGAACATTGAAATTAGCTCGAAAGTACTCTAGACACAAGCTTGCATAGGGTAGCAGTCATAACACACAATGAAATTTAAAGACAATTCCATATAATAGCCGTAAAACAGAAGAACCCTACATGAAAGTCAAATATATTATGTGTTAAATGTTGTAAAGCCCCTCTAAAACAACCACATGTGTTTTATTTCAATGGGGTTGGAGGATAATATGGATGGGGAATGGGAAGGGATTAAAGATACACTGTGGCTTTAAAATATATAACTGTCATCTATCTTTCTACAATCCTACAAGAAGAGCTAGTCAAGTTAGTCTACATTACAATGTTTTTCTTGATATAAGGATATATATTTATTTATTTTATTATATTTTCAATGCGAAATATGTACCAGGGGATAAAGAGGCATGCTAATCCCTTTTTTCTTCCAAGTTTCCAGACGCTGATCTTTAAGGGGGAAGGATTTTGGCACCCCTTTTAATTCGAAGGGGGTATCTTACTCTTGAATGCGCTCGACTGTTGCTCTCGTTCTTATTATATTTTAATTTGTTCTTCTTTTCAAAGGTTTTTCGCCCGCCAAGAGGTCACCAGGGGGTGGGGTGTCGAAAAACTGTTTCTAACAGCGTATCGAATATCGTACGAGGCACATTTACGATATTAAACTGCTTGCTGCAAAGCACAAAGCAAGCAGTATAGCACAGAGCTTTCGACAGAAAAAGCTCCAGCTTGAGTGTACTAAAAGCTCAGTGTTATAACACAATGAAAACAACTGTGAAGTGTTATAAAATGTTGTTAATTTCTTTTTATTATTATTTATACTGTTTTTGTTATTTTTTTACGCGCTTCATAAATGAAATTAAACTTAAACTGGACGATTGACATTATATAAAAGTTGCGTAAAAGTATTAGTTTGTAATATCGTGTACAATTATTTAACAAAACGTTCGGCAAGTCTTGCAGCTGCCTTACCAAAAAAAATCTTCAGTTAAACATTTCAACTAATTTCTAAAACAAGGAAGATTTCAGTATTGTGCTTAAAGTCGCCTATGACGCTCGTGTTGCTTCTCTTCTTCTCTGTTTTCTGTTCTTCTTTATTTTCTTTTGTTAAGTACAAAATAAGGCTAGTGTGGCGTTTAACGTTTTACGGCCAAGGTAAACAAGGTAAAAGAACAAAACAACCAAACACGATAGGATATAGTACGAGAGCATACAACGTTTCTTCAAACAGACATCGAGAGTGTATATGTTATGATTATTGGATTAGTATTCTCGCATGTGTGTTCGTGTGGGTGTGTTGAGAGAGTGAGTGAGTGTGTGTGTGTTGGCCTTGTCTCGGACTTTAGCAAAGTTGTTTGTTACTTAATTATGCTTATAAAAGAGTTTTTACCTATTACAAGTTACAATTGGCAAGTTGTTAAGTATTTTGTTATCGATTCTTCGATTCTTATTACAATATTACGAGTTCATCTTGTTGTCTTTTATCCGTTCTTTATCAAATATCCCACTGGTATGTGTCGGGTGGCCCCTCAATGGTCTCCCGCTCTAAAGTGTATTAGCTAATCGACATGCGATTAGAGAGACGTCTTCATCATTCACCCGCCAGTTCATCGATCCGGCAGCGCACAGCGTGTTCCAGCACCTCCAGGCTGCCATAGTCCAACTCCTTGATCAGGCACAGTGTGGCCGACAGCAAATTCGAGTTCTGCGGAAATTCAAATGGAACTTTAGCAAGTGATTCATTCACAGTGACTAACTTTAGTTCTACTTACTCGATTAACAGGCCGACGATGACAACCGGTGTAGTGCAATACCGATACATTACTCACTGAATCACTGTGACGTCCCTCGGGTCGTCTATAAAGAAAGAAAGAGGGAGAACATAGATTACAGACTGTTTATGTTGCTTATCAATTGCGAGTCTCTCTACCTTGATCTGGGTCTCTCTTCCGCCTCCCATTCACTGCCGTTTTCTCGCGCACTGCCATTCCGATAGCCGTAACGATCTCCGCTGACCTCAGGCCCCGCACTGCGACGCTGCGACTGATATTGCAGTTGCATTTGGCTGCCATAGGGATTGTGATGCACTTGCGGCGCCTGCTGCTGTTGTTGCTGGTGCTGCTGATGTTGCTGATGTTCCTCCCACTCTGTCAGATCGGTCTGACTGTGACGGTAGTGCGAGGGAAACTGGGGTCGCTCATTCTGATAGTATTCCTAGATATGAGAAGAAATAACACAAGGTAAAAATGGACATATTCATTTGCAAGTCTCATCTAGTATAAATGATCGTAGTTCCTCCAACGATGCTTACCTTCATCGAGTGTGTGGACATGCTGGGCGGCAGAGGTGCTGGACGCGCCTCTCGGTAACCAACATGCGGACTCTCCTGATCTGAGCCCGGTGAGTTCTGTTATAGTTGTTGTTACCGTTGTTTGTTAGTGTGCGTGCAGTTGTTTTAGTTGAGGGTACAAAAAGAAGTCGAAGTTGTTAACAACATTAGAATACCATCAGATACCAACACGTATTACGAAAAGCTGAGCTGAGCTTGTTGTCGCGCCAGTCTTCAAAAATCTCCGGGCGTAACCCATTTTCGTATTTTGTGCGTTTTCTTTTTCTAAATTCCGTCTGCTTGTTGAATATATAATGACCCATTTAATCAGTTGGCTTCTGGGGCAATTATGTTTGTTGCTTGTCTCGTCTCGTCTCGTCTCGCCTCGATTTCAGTTTCTCTCAAAGTCAACACGACTTAACCCAGAAACCCCACCAAGACCCTCTCAGACAATGGGCCAAGTGATGCGCTAGAACTGGCAAACCTTAACCATGCCAGTGCCACATCGCGTGACTCGCTCACGCGTAACATGCCGCCCATTAGGGCGAGGGTGAGCATGAGAGAGACATGGGAGAGGGGCGAGGCGAGCGTGGTTCAAGTGTGACGTGTACACGCCCAAAAAAGAAATAAGCCACGACAACAACAACAAGCTCAACTGGCAACTCGTAATAGATATGGTAATATGGTAGGTCTCCCTTTGTGGTATCAGTGGGGAAGGGAGGGGGAAACTTACATCATATTGATGATAGGAAGTGCGTTGCTCTTTAGTAATGGTGTTATATTTGGGCGATGGCGGGTGTGCAAATTCCTGGGGAAATAGGATACAAGCCAAAATGTTAGGTCAGTGTTAGTTGGTATCAGTATTCACAGTATTGTCACATTATGTCTAATTATGTTTGGAAACCCCTAATTGATTCCATTGTCCCTGTGCCAAATCGAGTTACAGAGCAACCTAATGACCCTTGACCTGCGCCCACTTCATACTCTGCACACGATGGGTTCATTTACCTTTGTGGGCGTTGGGGGCACTGAGTTCTGTATTGCTTGATTGCTAAATAAATCGCCGACACTATTTGTTCCTCCATCGATGTTGTTGTTGTTATTATTAAGGGCAATGGGAATAACAGTGACGGCTTGTGGCGGCTTGTTAGCAATTAGTAGAACAGTATAGAAAAGTTCGTTAGATGAGCTTAGTTTCTGCATTGCGAACAGGTTGCGAGGGATGGGGAAGTGGGGGGTCAATGCTTACGGGGGAGTAGAGCGACTAAGAAATTTGATTTACCTCTTTAGTGGGACTCGCGCTCTGTCGATGCTGAGCTTGACGTGGCGACTGCATCTGTTGATGCTGCTGCTGCTGCTGTTGTTGTTGTTGCTGCTGTTGCTGCTGTCGCGCCTCGTATGCATCCTCGTAGACATCCTCCTCGGCCGCCTGCTGCATACCCTCCTCACGCATGGCATTGTCAACCTCCTCCTGAGTGACCTCCACATTGTCCAGTTTCTTGAGATTAGGCAGTGCGCGTAGCACGATTGCACGATAGCTGGAAGGGATTCCCAAGAGAGAGGTGTGTTAAATAGGCACAGCTTGGGCAGAGATTTCAATAGTAGTTACTCACTTTGGTCCCGCTTGATCGCAACAGGGATTCTCCTCTAGCCACAGATACTTCAATGCTGGTAGATTTTGTAGATAACCTATTTCTCCGATATCCGTTATATTGTTTTTACGTAAATACAGCTCCTGGAGTTTCTTGCAGTCTTCAAAGGGCGCCAGTGTGCTGATCCGGTTGACGCTGTTAAAGGCAAGAGAAAGAAAACCATTAATATTATTATCAACCGCACATAAATTGACTGCGATCTTTTGTTCACGACATGCTGCACATTTTTCTTGCAGTGTATATTACCATAATACGAGGGTCGTTTGATAAGTCCGTGACTTTTTGAATAAAATATATTTTTTTCGTCAAAGAAGCGTTTTATTTCTCAACATAATCTCCTTTTAGCTCTATACATTTAGTCCAGCGTTTTTCCAATTTTTTTATTCCTTCCAAATAATAGGTTTTCTCAAGGCCCTCAAAATAGTCGTTTGTTTCTGTGATGACCTCTTCATTTGACCCGAATCTCTTACCGCCGAGCCATTTCTTCATGTTTGGAAACAAAAAATAGTCACAGGGGGCTAAATCTGGAGAATATGCTGGATGGGGTAGCAGTTCGTAGCCCAATTTATGAAATTTTGCCATGCTGACTACACACGTGTGCACCCGTGCATTGTCCTGATGGAACAGCACTTTTTTTTTCGCCAAATGCGGTCGTTTCTGCTTCAAATCAATATCGAATCTGTCCAAAAGCTCTGAATAATATTCGCCGGTGATCGTTTTACCCTTTTCAAGGTAATCGATGTGAATGATACCTTGTGCATCCCAAAAAACTGTGGCCATGACCTTGTTGGCCGACAGACCCACCTTGGCCTTTTTTGGTGCACGTTCACCCGGAGAAACCCACTGTCTTGATTGTTCTTTGGTCTCTGGTGTGGTGTGGTGGATCCATGTTTCGTCTACGGTAACGAAACGGCGCAAAAATTCGTTTGGATTGCGGTTGAACATCGCCAAACACTCCTTTGAAATGGTCAGACGGTTGCGCTTATGGTCGTGTGTGAGCAATCGCGGCACCCATCGCGCGGAAAGCTTTTTCATGTCCAAATATTCATGTAAAATGTGATGTACCCGTTCAGTTGAGATGCCTACAGCCTCAGCTACCTCACGCACTTTCATTCTCCGATCATCCAATATCATTCCATGGATTTTGTCGACGATTTCTGGCATGACGACCTCTTTTGGGCGACCTGAACGTTCGGCATCACTTGTACTGGTACGACCACAACGGAACTCAGTAAACCATTTCTTAACCATTGAAATTGATGGTGCAGAGTCCCCATAATATTTATCAAGTCTTTCCTTGGTTTCGGTGATGGATTTTTTACGCAAAAAATAATGCTTAATTAGCACACGAAATTCACTTTTTTCCATTTTCGTTAAAATTCACGAGATCGTCTGCTTTCAATGCCTATAAAACGCAAACTAAGAAACGCAGCTTTCTCAAAATTTTACAGTCAGCTGTTAATCGATAACTGCTGACAGGAGCAGTGTTGTATTTAGAGCAGGTGCGCGGCAAATACAAAAAGTCACGGACTTATCAAACGACCCTCGTATATGAAGAGTGACAAAGATGCCGCGCTTAAGTGGCATGAATCATTTGCAAGCACGAAACATTTTTGGAGGCTGCAAAGCGACGGCGACGAGGTCATTTAATTTTGTGACGGCGTGAACTTTCTTTCAAGGCATATTTTCATCATTTCTCCATGGTTACCGTTAGGCAAGAAGCTGAACAACAAGCCGACAAGCTGACAAGCTGCTGAGCTTTGTTAGTTTATCGCCCGTCATCGCGTCTAGGTCAGTTCGCGGTCTCATCGCGCATTCTTAGTTCGCACCTTGTTTTCTTGGCTAATTACCCCACAAATTGCCAATTTGCGAGCATTGCGCGTGCTTTGATTAGTGCCCGCTTTGTATGTCTCTCTTCCCGCCCCGATAAGATATAAACTGATAGCTGTGGTTCCCTCTATTTCCCCCCTCTTCGCATGGGTAAAAATAAAACCACAAACAGCAGACACTGCTTTTTCTAAACATAGCAACAAACGATACTCGATGTCTTATGGTAAATGGCACACGGGTGCATTGCCACTAGCAGCATTTTGGAGCGCCACACACCCCCCTTCCTCCCTAAACTCCACCCATTCCAAAGTAGTCAAGGCGTATTTATAGCAATAGATACTCAAAGGGAAACCAAAGTATCGCATAGTTAAAAGTTGTCGCATCGATGTCTCTACAGCTCTCAAGGTTACCTCTTCGTTCTCAAGTAGCTCTTGAGAGAGAAGGAATAGAGGCAAAGGGGAGGGAAGTTATTATTAATGGAATCCAGTAAAGTGCTAACGGCACGCAATGCAAATCAATATAAGGTTCGCTCCACGGGGCGAATGAGTAATACTACTCGGGCGAAACTATGTGGGCAACACACACAACTATGTGAACTGATTTATGGATAGACAACGACCTACGCCTGCCATTGCCTAGCACAACAACCCACAATAACCCAGTAATAACTTGCTCAATATGCGCCCATAAATGGCAAGGCAGACTAAGGCATAAGGCAGAAACTGTTGCGGCTGCTCAGCGAATGGAAACCGAAAGGGTTGCCTTGCAGACGGGAAGTTATTGCCCCCTATCTCTGTCGATACAGACTGATAACCGACTCGAGTGAGGGGGCTGTCTCGAGACTGTTTAATTGAGTAACAGTTTGCTGATAACGTGGAGAACCATTCAGGTTATGAAAGTTTGCAAATATGCTTTTAAAGTTATTGAAATCTCATAAGTAAAGTTGTTTACCTTATTTCTTTACAAGTAAATGCGAATTATAAAGCAAATATATCTGTATACTGATGATATATGCAAATATTGAGCTGGTTATTAATCATATTAGATTGCTATAAAAGTTTCAATAGTTCACCAGAGTTCTTTTTCTTACCCCAGGGGGTCGTCTTGACTTGACCCTGTTCGAGCAAGATAAACAAGAAGTTGATAAAGAAGAAATCGCGCTTGATTGGAACAAGAACCGAGGCTACAGTTGAGTGTGCTCGACTTTTATATACCCGAACCACCATCAAACAGTTTCTTAGCCCTGGATGTCAGGAACAGACAGAGGAACAGATAGAACAAATGGACTAACAGATGGGCATGATTATATCAACTCGTTTGTTGATGTTGATAAAGAATATACATATGTACATATATACGCCTCCTTCTGCCTGTTAAATACATTTTCAATTGACCCTTCTAACCTATGAGCAATGGGTATAAAAACATACTTGGAACTATGTAAGTTTCAAAAACATGAAAAACCATCTGTTTGCCACAAGTTGCTGGGTTGTTTTGAAGCCTTGCTCAAGCACATTTATACATATAAGGCAAATGCATAATAAAGACATTATAAAGCTTGATATAGTATGTATTTATAGATACAATATGCACAGCAATCTGCTGTCCATATGACAAACAGCTGGCTTGCAAATCGATTCACAGCGACCTTGACAGTCAAAACAATGATTTCGCCTCAAAAGGCAACAGATACAAAGATACTTTGCGCAATCATCATCATCAGTTACGTGCATAAGATACAAGTATCTGTTGTGCGTTAAGAGTAAGCATATTGTGTCTTGTAGTTTGTTTTCAACTTGTGGCAAGTGCGCTACGCCTACACAGCGGCAGCAGACCGAGCCCACGCTCGCTCGTTCGCTTGCTTGCTGGGCATTAGCTGGACAGCTAAGCGAGCGTTGAGTTGTTGCCAATTTTGGTGCTCCCACAACTTGAGCGCTTTTTACTACGTTTTTTGTGCATTAATTACGCGCTTGAGCGTGCCAAAGTTTTTTGCGCTCGCCTGACGATGATAATGATGATGATGATGATGAGATGCCGACGGCGACGCTGCCTCTCGCTGTGCGAATGACATCATTGGCGCACAAGTATCTTACGGATAGCTACTTATCGAGCTACTCTCTCTCTCTCTCTCTCCATCTCTCCCACTCGCTAAGCGCCGCAAGCGATTAATTGAATTCGAAATCAATCAAAGCGCAGTGCAGGAAATGAGCGTAACCGTAGTTTCGTCTAATCTATAACATATCGGGACTTACCTAAGCGCCAAGACTTCCACACCGCTCATACGCCTCAATATGCTCACATCGCTGAGATCACTTCCCCTAAAAAAAGAGACAAAGCAAAGGAATATGATATAATATAGTGGAATATTAACCAGATGAACGCTACAGTCGAGCACGCCCGACAGTAAGATAATTGAATAACTTCTAGGTTTAAATTACGATCGTATTATTGTAGATGGTAAATAGATACTATAGTCAGCTAAGTACACTAAATAAAAGCTGTGTCTTTAATGCGTCATCGAATTGAAACATTAAATTGTTGATTTGCGGGAAAAGTGGGCGGAGCTTACAACATTTGATATAAACTTTATCTGCCAATGGTACTTGGAAACATGTATATCAAATTTGGTGTCTTTAGCTTTTATAATAGACGAGATATTGACGTTCAAACGGACCGACAGACGGTCGGACAGACAGGCAAATAGACAGATAGACAGACATCGACTTGGCTAGGGATCCTCATCAAAAATATATACCAATAGCTATTTTTTTGACTGATAAACATATTTGCAAAGCTCAGTATACCCTTTTTAGACCATTTTTAGTGGTCGAAGGGTATCAAGATTTAGATGCGCTAAGATTTGCTTGACTTTTGAAGGCTCTTGAGCTGCTGCTGCTTCGCTGAGTGAAGTGCAGCGAGAAAAGCTGTTTCCACTTAACCCCCTGGGAGCCGTTTGACTCGACACAGATTCAGCGGGCGACCAAGTGGACAATGCTCGGAGACTGAAACTGGTTGCCGAGGGATTTGGGTCAGTTAGCCTAGTTTGCGCTGTCTTTGCAGCAGTGAAAGCAGCAATAGCAGCAGAGGCAGTGGCAGTAAAGTGGGCAGATCCCAGTACCCCAGAGCACAGCTTGGCGTGGGCTTTCACTTACCAACAATTGAGCTTTGTAACCGATGCCAGATCCGATTGCTTCGATCGAGCAATCACCATTTCCTCCGTTAGGCGCGACATATTCTCTGTTCAGCGATGGGTCTAGTAATGCTTCGTCTGCAAACAGGTGTGCCCTGCCAGGGCTCAGTTCTAGTTCTCTCTCTCTCTCTCTCTTTAGATTTGTGTGTGTGTGTGTGTCTAGTATGGTAGACTTGACCGTTTTTAGACAGCGAAAGGTGAACAAGCAAAACAGTTCACAACAGGTTACTACGATAAGGTTGTTGTTGTTGTTGTTGTTGCTATTGAAATCAACAGCGTATCGCAGCGTAGGCGTGGGCACAATTATTTACTAGTTACTGTCCCCCCGTGTACCCCCAAAAACAACAACAAAACAATGCAATGCGCAGCGCTTACTAAGCCAAAAGCCGAACTGCAACTGCGCTGGCGTAACAACTCACACGGATGACTAAGCGCCGTGTTGTTATTGTTGTTATTATTATTATTATTGTTGTTGTTTTGTCTTGTCTTGTTATTGTAGCGTCTGTTGCTGTTGCGGCTGCTGTTTTGAGCTATTGCGCGTTTTTGTTGTTTAACTATTAACGTAATTCACTTTTCAAGTTGTCTCTTTCTCCCTCTTTCTCACACACTATCTGCGCTTAACTTTTACTTCAGAAATTTGTTAAGTTTATTTTAGAAAATTTTATGAGACTTGTACAATATACATTTTCCTTTTGAAATTGAAATTCTGTTGTTTCGCCCGGTTTGCATCGATTTTTCCGTTCTTGATTGAGTCTGCATCGCCAACTGGCAACAATTTCAAGAGTTTAATATTTAGATTCACTGCTATTTATGCTGCATTTGTTGTTAATTGCAGTCTTGGTCTCGTTTTCTTTTGTTTGGTTTTGTTTTAACAATGATTTTCCGATTTTTTCATGCACAATTTTCCTGACTGACGTTTACATACACACGCGGGCGCACACATACCCATGCAATGACGTGCTTGCTGTACAGGTATTCGTATTGGGCTACTCTATGCGTGCGAGCAGGACAGCAAACGGGAATCGGGCCTCAAAGACAGAGACTTTTTCTTTTACGTGCGCTCGCACTGACAGCGCCGCAACGACTGGCGCTTTGGGGCTGAACGAGAGCTTTCATTGTGTTTGTTTACGAATGTTGTGTGAAGTGAAACACGCGTTGCGTTGTATGCGTGCGTGGCACTGTCAATGGCAGCCTCTCTCTGCACTTGCAACATGTGTGCATTGGCACAGCTAATTATAAGTTATTATTAATACATTACATATTATTTGCACATTAAGTTAAAGCAAACTTATTTCTGAATTGCCACAGCCGATTATTGTTATTGTTTGTATGCGTTATATCGATGTTCATAATTCATAGGCACGAAAAATATCGATAGCAATGACGTTATTCAAACTTGAGTAAAAAATCGGTGTCTCTACTTGTCGTATCTTATGTATTTATGATTAAAAGAATTATTGATGTAAAAGGAGAGTTCAATATTTATTTTCTTGTTCTATAATATTGCCCTAAATATTTGGTGTATTGACATTTTAACCAGCGACCTCGATACTATCGCCATGATCACCGATAACTTCGACATCGATAAAAATACAATGTACTTTTGTACTCGATACCAGCGGCAGTCGCAGGCAAAGGTTGATGATGACGAACGTGAAAAATCTTCTAAAAATAAATTAAAAATATTAAACGACGCATTATAGCAACTGGTCAGTACAAATTGCCAAATATATTGTGTATAACGCAAAGTAAACAAGCGACAAACAACACACACACAGATATACTCATTCGCAGACAAGATGTAAGCAAAGTCAAGCGAAAACACGTCGCGTTTCGTGCTGATTTATTTATGAATTAATTTCTCTCTCTATCTGGCGTAGCTCTTGCGTTTGGGGCTTTGTTCACGATTCGCTCTTCGTGGCCGCCGTCGTCGTTGTTGCCGTCGCCGTCGGTCGTATGTGTATGGAATTTTGCAGCATTCATTAGTATTTGTTGTGCCGTGGGACGACAACGACGTCTCCACCTCTCCGAAATCAAACTAAGTTAACGAGATAACCTTGGGGCGCGTATGTATATTGCGACGACGGGGTGAAGGGTAAAGGGAGAAGCAAGTGTTGTGGTGTGTGCATTAGAAGTACCACCGCCGGAGCTGGAGCTGTGCTGGAGCTGGAGCTGTGCGAGTCAAAGCAAACATCTGGCGAGATAAGGGCGCCACAAATACCACTCGTATTTGCCCGTATTCCGTATAGACCTTATTAGTGTGTGTACGTGTCTACTTCTGAGTGTTTGTGTGTGTGTCTGTGTATATTGCAAAAACGGCACACTTATATTGGTGGATAGAGAAGTCCACGAGATAGAACGAACGTAAGTCGATTACGTCATCGTTTGAGCAATTTTTAAAAAAAATAATCAAGTGATTTTCTTGCCTCATTTCTAGTTATATTGGCCCCAGTGTGCGCGCGCTCTTTCGTTGGCAATACGCCTAAAATAGGAAAACGATCGCAAGATGATTCATGTGGGCGAAAACACCTGGAACCTGCGGATACTTATCACAGATCTGCAGGTAGAGAAGACCCTCCGTGTCCGTGGAGATCAGCACATTGGTGGCGTCATGCTACAGCTGGTTGACCCTGAGATGCCCAAGGATTGGTCCGATCATGCGCTGTGGTGGCCTGCACGCAATATTTGGTTAACGCGCACGCGCTCCACCCTCGATCAGGCGGGCGTTCAGTCCGATTCTTTTCTATATTTCACGCCCATGCACAAAACATTGCGCGTGCAGCTACCCGATCTACGTCATCTGGACTACCGTGTCAACTTCTCCATTAACACCTTTGGTGCTGTGGTGAATCTATGCAAAGATTTGGACATACGCTACCCAGAGGAACTCTCACTTTGCAAGCCCGTCGGTGCGGAGCATCTAAAGAAGAACTTCTCCAAGTTACCACAAAAGATGATACCTGTTGCTGAGGCCAATGGCACTGCTTATCTACAACCAGCGCCGGATACCAATTCGTTTGTGCCCATCACGAATGCCTACAATGGCAGCAATGGCAGTCTGGATCGTTCACATGGCAATGGCAACTTGCTGTGCGCCCCAGCCTCGCCATATGCCACGACTCCACGTCGTGCTGCTACTGCACCCGGCACGCCCATCAGTTCGCCCACAGGCACATGGAAACACAACACAAGTCAAAATGGTTACACCAGCTACGATTCGGGATCCAGCTATGGTGACTTCCAGGAGAATCTTGCTGTCTCGCCACGTTCACCCAGTGCCGAGGTGCGTGCTCGCCTGGTGCGCCCCAAAACTTTGGTGCAGAAGGCGCGTCTCAATGTAGGCTGGCTGGATTCATCGCTGTCCATCATGGAACAGGGCGTGAGAGAGTTTGATACGCTCTGCTTGCGCTTCAAGTACTACACGTTCTTCGACCTGAATCCCAAGTACGATCAGGTGCGCATCAATCAATTGTACGAGCAGGCCAAATGGTCCATACTCAACGAGGAGCTGGACTGCACCGAGGAGGAGACACTCATGTTTGCCGCGCTGCAATTCCAAGTGAATCATCAGACGGACTTGCATCCGCCCAGTCTGGATTCGGGCATTGATACATCAAGCTCACAGAACGGAGGTGGTGGTGGCGGTGGCGATGATGACATCGATTCGGCGCTAAACGAGCTACAGATCACACTAGAAGGACCCAATGCTGGAGGGGATGCAGGCAACATAACACGTATACCCGAACTATCGGACTACTTGCGATTCCTGAAACCGCAGCTGTTTACGCTGAAGGGCTACAAACGATACTTCTTCACATATCGCGACCTGCATCTGCATCTGTACAAAACACAAGATGATTCGCGCCGTGGAGCTCCCAGCATTAGCATCAATCTACGTGGCTGCGAGGTGACACCAGATGTGCATTTAGCACAGGGCAAGTTCGCTATCAGGCTCGAGGTGCCACCAGAGGGACGTAATGGACCCAACAGCGAGTACTGGGTACGTTGCGAGAACATGGAGCAATATGCCAAATGGATGGCCGCCTGTCGGCTGGCGGCCAAGGGTCGTTCTCTGGCGGACAGCAGCTATGACAGCGAGGTGAACAGCATAAGATCACTGCTGCAGATGCAGAAGCCACAGGCACAGGCTGCCCCCTTGAATATCAATCCACGCACTGTGGATGCCAATGATTATCTATCGCCCAAGATGTTGAAGAAATTGTCCAGCAAAGCCGTACAACGTATACTGGAGGCACATGCCAATGTGCGCCAGCTGCAGCTGATGGATGCCAAGCTAAAGTACATTCAGGCCTGGCAATCTCTACCGGACTTTGGAGTCACACTATTCGTTATCAAGTTCGATGGGCACAAGAAGGAGGAGTTGCTGGGTGTGGCGCATAATCGCATCATGCGCATGGATCTGAACACTGGGGATCACATCAAGACCTGGCGATACAATACAATGAAGGCATGGAATGTTAACTGGGGCATTAAGTGCATGATGATTCAATTCCACAACGAGAATGTTATCTTCTCTTGCCTCTCCGCCGATTGCAAGGTGGTGCATGAGTTCATCGGCGGTTACATCTTCATGTCGATGCGATCCAAGGAAAACAATCAGACACTGAACGAGGAGATGTTCCACAAACTGACAGGCGGCTGGTCATAAGCTGCGGCAGCAGCACCACCCCGCAGCTACTTAGGACTGGATGAGAGAGTCCACCAAGTGCCAAGCACAAAAAAAAAGAAATGTCGCATGTTTTTAATTGCAACGGAATTAATTGATTTGTATGTGTGTGTGTAAATGTTATAATAGACGCAAAGATACCCCCTTTTTAGGGTAGCGCTAATATCTAGACTAATACGTATTAATTGTAATATGTCCCTTCGTTTCCCCATGTTGTGCCTTGCATCGAATCAACCAATACTAAACAATCTATAGAGAAAACGTGTTTTCTGTGCCTTGTTATCAGTGTAATTTTTATGTCGTAGTTGTTGAAATAGGTAACAGAGAACATACACAGAGAGGAAGAGAGAGATTAATTATTTGTCGACATCTAATCAGAGTTTTTGTACCACTTTATTTTTTATCAAAGCGAAGAATCGAAAGCATATAAACGTTCAAGTGGCCTTGCAAACTAACCAGAAATTTTATAAATTGTATATTTATTAAACAAATTAATAAGCAAATAAATTATTTTGTATGTTTTTAATGAACGTAAAAAAAAAACAAAAAATGCATATTGTTTATTTGTCATCAGGCCTGTTCTCGTTCACGCGGAAGACGAGATAGAGATAGCGCAGCTGGAAACTTGAGCTGTGTCTGGGTCTGTCCGGAATTGATTACTCATTGAGGGGCGTGAAAATGTCTGTGTTGATGCAACAGCGTTTAATAATATAAAGCGTGCTATTGTTATTAATAACACATATTTTCAATTGAGTTGATAACTGGCATATTGTAGCAGACAATATTTACACAGCGAATGCCTTATAGAGGGGGATTATGCGCGAGTTACACACACACACAAACTTAAGTGGCGAAACATATTCATGTTGATTGATGACGACGTTGCTTAATGGGCAGGAGGCAACTTCTCACAGTCCGCTGACCTTGCACAAATGCAAATCTGAAGTTTTTTCAATTTAATTCAATTAAATTTCGAGTTGTGCAGGCTTATTTAAATCTCGATCTTCAAGGTGCATGTGAATGAACTGTATATTAAGTCAATGCAATTTGAAATGGCGCGGCTAGCAAAGTATCGATACTGACCTTCAATTAGTTGCACTTATCTGGCAACGCTAGATATCGATATCGATAGCAAATCGCAGACTTGATAATGGCAATGTATCGTATCCCACAACGCCGCATGATTGCTGCCTCACAGCAATAACAAATTGCAAGTATTAAATTCGTAACTTAAATGGACAATGAGGAGGACCCCATTGTGGAGGAGATACCCGTTTTTCTGTCGAAGCATCTGCAGGACAACCTCTACTTGTTCCAGTACCCCACAAAAACTGAACTGCCAAATCACGACGATGCCGTTGTCGTCAACTGCTGCGTGAAACCGTTGACACAGGAAGTCAAGGTGGATTTTGGGCTCAACACTGAATCAAAGTACTACGATCGTTTCAAGGCCGAACAATTTGCTATCGCTGCCGATGGCAAGAACACCTACGGGGCCGTGCCGCCCAAGGGTGCCGAACGTCCGACATACAAGCGTGGCATCATGGACAAACAGGCATTCACGAGCACGCGTTCGCTGACGGACATCTCCAAGTATGTTGTGGGAATCTATACGGACAAGGAGGTGCATCTGTCACCGCTAGCGAGCATAGTGCAGCTACGGCCATCGCTTAGTCATTTTGATAAGGATGACAAACGACGCAAGGCGGAGCAAAAGGCACAAAGCGATGACTTCGAGGAGGAGGAGGTGGCACAACAGGTCACGGTAAAGTTTGCACGTGGCACGGGCGCAGGCGCCACAGCGAAGAAGACAAAGGAACAGCGTGGCACATATGATAATTTTGTACAGCGCATTGTGGATGAGCCATGGTGTGAATCCTTCTGGCATGCCAGGGATACACCAACCGCTGAGCTGGCCCGCCAGAAAATGTACAGCACAAATCATCAGGCCAATCAGTCGCTATCGCTGGCACCCAGTGAATATCTGGGTAAGCTGCTACCACACGACGAGCATGTCCAACAGGTGGACGCGGCCAATGTGATGCCAGTGTACAACAAGGCGATGCTGAAGACCATGCCGCTGCTGGATCAGCTGCGGGTGATACTCAAAGATGCCAAGATACTCTCGTTCACGGATGTGCTCAACATTCTGTCGGAGCACATTGATCCGCACATTAGTGCGGAAAAGGTGTTGGCCCTTCTGCCCCAAGTGGGCATATTGCTGCACGGCAACTGGGTGCCCAAGTCGGAGGTGGTCTATCCGGAGAATATGCTTTCACATGCCAACGGCGTATCCGCGGAGCAGATGATCCGAGCCAGAGATTACATAGTGAGTTATCAGAACCTATACCCTTTATCTCATTGCTTTTAATTGCTCCCTCTTTCTGCCTGCAGCTCTACCGCTTCTCACGCACACCTTACCTGCATCGCACCCAGGTCATGTCCGCCACGCAGTTGCCTCCTGCAGAGACGCTGGACGTGCTGAGCACCGTGGGACGTGTGAATTCCACGAAACGTTGGGAGCTACTGCTGCCACCGGACAAGGAGTTCGAGCAAAAACATCAGGAGTTGGTGCAGCGTCAGGAATTGCATTGGCGTGCCACTGAGCAATCCTACAGTGAAATGGACTGGGCCAAGGAGACGAAGCGAGTGAGGAAGCGTTCCACCCGCAAAAGTGAATCACAACCACAGACAACAACAACCACAACGACGATGCCACCGCCTGCCGTACATCTAACTACGGAGACGTAGCACTGACAAATAGTTCCAAATAAATTAAATTAAAAACAGCAACTTATTTTGTTATTAACAATTTTATTTTTATGCATTGTTTGGACTTCGAAGAGTGCATTTTTGGCATCGAAATTACCGGAACGGAACCTAGCAAACCACTTTTGTGCTACACGTTAATTTACAGTATCGGACCCATAAACTAAATGAATTTCTTCAGTCCATCAATCGATACGCGGTCAAAGACAAACTTTTAGCGCGATAAATACGTTGTCAGCGCCTTATAGTATGCCATGATCCGACATGTAACACTAGTAATATGGTCAATAACGCCATCTCTTAGATGAAAACCGAACGAACTTTTTACTTGACCTAATATTATATTAATAATTCTCTGAAACATACTTCAAAAATTTCTCGCATATTAATTTAATTTCATTAAGTAATTTATCGAATTACTTTCAACGACGGGCAACTTTCTATCGTAAAAGCCATATTGGTATTTTTTCAACAGGCTGTATTATTTCCGCTTTAAGCTGCGGTCACACTGTGCGCCGTATTCGTGTATTCGTTTTGATGTCCGAAACACGAGCAGTACGTCAGTCGCGCATGTTTGAAAATCGAAATTAAATATAGTTGTTAAACCGCAGTCAACGGCAGTAGTGCAACAATAAGTAAATAAATCATTTATCGAAAATATAAATAAAGGCGATTAGCTAATTATTGTGAGCCTGCGTGAAGTGAAGTGTAAATCAAAGCAAACTACGACTGCGGCGGCGTCGCTTTGCGTCGTCGTGTTGTTCTTACGTTCGCTTTTTGATATTCAAAGTCGTGTTTTTTTGGTGTGTTCTCGTCGTGGTCGTCGCCGTTGCTTTCCATCTCTCCCCTTGCCATAATCTTTTCTTAAGCCCGCGAGTGCGACTGCGTTTGCGTGGCGCCGCCGCGATGTTGTTCGGTCTCAGTGCATCATAATAAAGTGCAACAACTGCAGAGCTCAGTGTGTTGTGTTCTTCATAATACTCTCTCTCTACTTATTTATTAACAAAAAACAATGTCGGAGGCCGAACACAAGACCTTGTCACCAAAGCGCAATGAGCCTGACGCCGCTGTCGCTGCTGCTGCGCCGGAGCTCCACCAACAACAGCAACAACAACAGCTGCTGCTGCATCAAACAACGCAATCTCTGCTAATGGCCAGTTCCATGTTTTGTGCACCGCAGCCGCAGCCCACTCAGCCACAAATGAAGATCAATGTGGAGGATCTGCTGCGGGAGAACAGTCTGCTGCACGCCAAGCTCAAGGAAGTGAGCATCGAGCGGGATCGTCTGCTCTGCGAAGTGTCCAATTTGCGCCTGGAGCTGGACATGCTTGAGCTGAAGCGGTTGCCACTGGAATTGGATGAAGGGTAAGTTGCATCCACATTGCATAAGCTTAACTTGTTTTACCTCTTTACTTATATAGAGTAACGGGGGTACGGGTTGGAGGGCCTGACTCATTGCTGCGTCATGTCCTTCTCAAGTCCAGCTGTCAAATTGGCTGCAGGGCTAAAAATCGTCAACGACTTCTGGTTTTTGCAACCCCATTTGCCACAGGCTACCTGTATATGTGCCTATGTCAGTGTCTGTGTGTGTCACAGTCATGGCCAAAATATTGCACCAGCCATGCGCGCCTTTGCGATCTGCATGCCAAAGTGTTTTCTTACCTGATTTTTGCAACCTCGTGAGTCACGTTACCTTTTGCGCTTGACAAACTATGCAGTTGTGTAGAGCGCTCAGTTCTCTCACCTTATCGCAGTCGCCTTGCTGATAGTACATGCGACACACAAACACACAAAACGATATTCGATAAGCAGGCCAACAAAAACAGAAAAAAAGAAGGAAAATTCAGTATCAAATTGGGAATTTCAGCTACGGAAATGTCAATGGCAAGTTTAAAGCAGCTGTCGTATTAGTTGTTGTTGTGCTTTTGTTGCCCAGAGAGATGAGTGCAGACCATGCCAAGGGTGGCAAAGTTTCTTCTCCCACTGCGCCTCGCCTTGAACTAAAAAGCCCCAAACAAGCCTCTAAATTTTACGGTTTAAATATAAGTTAATATTGTTTATAAATCAAATAAGTCTTCGAACTTCATGTAAAAGAGAAAACGAAGAAACGAAAAAGATGACAACAAGAAAAGATAGATAGATAAAGCAAATTAGAAACGTGGGAAGCAACACAAGAGATAACATATTGTAAAAATGTGTATCAATAAGAGAAGTGGGAAGTGTAAATAGAACTGATAAATCTCGTGGAATGCATAAGCCCCGATTATTATGGAATATGTAAAAGATAATCGGGGTAGAAGGGGAAATTGTAATTCGATGCCGAGACACGCCCTATGTCAAAATAGAGAAAAAACATTTAGAAATCTTGAGATTACGCACGGTAAACGCAAATGCAAACACAAAGTAGTACACCAAAATATCTGAAGATTACTTGGCACACACACTCACACACACACACACGTATCTGTGCGACATTGAAATGCTAAAAAAGCGACAGATACAAATGGATCTGAAGAAATACCTTCTTAATTGGTAGAATTCGTCTTTGGTCATGCCCAGCGTTGAACCCACTTAGGCAAATAAACGCAAGTGTTCAGTTCAATTATCTCTAGCTCTGTCTTCCTCTCTCTCTCATTTTCTCTTCCGCTCACTCTTTAGCGCACTCTCCCGCTCTAAGTTAACCGTTGTTGCGGGCCCCGTTTAACCTCGTTGGGGGGCAAAAGATCATCAGCAAAAAAGGTTCTTTTTTTCTTTTGGTTTTATTTTTCGCGCGTTGTTCACCTTCGCGCAAATAAATAACAAAATAAATAACAACAAAATTCTCAAGATGAAAACGTTGAAATGCGCGGGCAGCTCAAATGAAGTTGTAGTTGTAGTTGTTATTGTGGTTGTTTGCTCTGCTGCTTTTGGTCAGAGCCAACACACAATGGACAATGTCGTTGGCTTTTCGCCGTGGCTCGCGAGCCAACTCATTAGCCAAGTTATCATCATCTAATAAAGCTAAAACCTACAACAACAAGCCGCACGCACAGCTCCGGATGGAAATGGTTGTAAAATGGAAAAATGAAAGAGAGAAAGAGAAACCAAAAAAAGAAGAAAAAAAAAAACATTGCCCATTTTAAAATGTCTGTCGAGTGCGATAATTAAGCGAGTTGTGGGGAGTCTATTAATTTCATACGCCCCTTTTAAGCTGGTCAACGCAAATGACCAGAGGGGGGAGAGAGAGACAAAGAGAGAGAGAGTGCGAGAATAAATGAATGATAGTTGAATAAAGGGATGAGCAACGGGAACATTTAATGGCTCTGTCTGCACTTAACTTGTAACTAGGTGAACGAGGGAGAAAGAGACAGAGAGAGAGACCTTATTAAATAATGCGAATTCATAATGAAAAATTCCAGCAGAAAGAAGGTGCCATTAGTCACAGTCGAAACAAATATGCTAGGTAAATATTGAAGTTATAACAGACATAAAACAGTTGGCAACTATTGGCAAAGCTTGGGGACTATCGTACTACAGTTATCTACCTATTTATCTGTGCAAATAATATGAGTTCATAATTTTCTTATCTGGCCAAGAAAAACCTATGAGTAGGAAAAGGGGTATACTGTGATATATTAACTGTCTGAATGAAAGATTTTAATAAATATATCATGTTTCCTATACATTCCAACTCTGCACTGTGTACACGTGTAGTCCCGCTCGCAACTCGATCTCTATCTAAGTTTAGTTTGTACCTGCTGTGGCGTGCAACACATTTGCTGCCTCTGAAAACATGCGTGCAGCAAATGCTCCTCTATCTCCTCTTTTTATTGTTGCTATTTAATTAAAACTTATGCTAAATGGACATGCACTGTGCGTCATTGTAGCATGATGCAAGGGGAGGTACAGTGGGCAGTGCTGATCTAAGACAGACAGTCAGTCGGGGGAGGAGCAGCTGACTGTGGGACTCAGCTCCCTCCAATATGACTAGACAACAATGCGAACTGCGAAGCAGTTCGTAATAAACAGACACAAATTATTTATTACGCATGCAATAAACAAAAACACAAAAAATAAAACGAAACCATTTTCACATGAACCGCCAAAGTTTTTCAATTGAAAAACAAGTAATGAAAGTTGCAGACAAAGCGCAGACGACTGTTAGATACCCTGCAAACAAAAAGTGATTCACTGTTTTATGCTTGAATACTACGACATGTTTTTAAATTGATTTTCAAGTAAGTTCGCTGTATTCACAGCTACTAAATTCAAAATAAACTCAAGATGTATATAGTTTATAAGCATCTTCATGCCAGATTTATTATCTCCAGCTCTTGTCATAGCTGAGAGAATGCCGAAAGTAAACAAATACTCCCCATATCACACATTTCTTAATAGTCACTGGGTATAATGAGATCATCGGACATCGGCAACAGTTCCAACAACAGCAGCAGCAGCAGCAAGAGCAAAAAAGAATAATAATTAAAATCACTTGTCTATATCATTTTGAAATGTTTATTAAACAACGCCAGCCTCGTGTGCTCGTGTTGTTGCTATTGTTGTTTGCCTCAAGCAAACGAAATTTCACTTGCACAAACCCCATATGATATTTTCGCCCAGCTTATTGCTTAAGTCTCCTTCGGATTAGTTTCGACTGCGGAGCAAACAAACGCACAGATGGCCATGTAAATTGAACTGTAACTGGGAAAGTGCCTCGTTACGCGTTACTCCTACAAGCCACTTCCGACTCGTGCAACATTTGATGGGTCTCCCAGTTGACAGTTCAACAAGCCATGCTACTGAAACTTGGCCAACGCTTTTGGGCCGCAGCTCACGATCGTTGCCGTCGCCCCGTTCCATTCCGTTCTGGCCGCGCCTGCGCTCGATTGCGTGACCCAAAAATGGCACAAAAGTCTCGACGCTAGTTTCTGTTTTTGGGTTAAAGAAAATGTGGGATTTGCCTTGATTATGGTCGCGTGAAGACCGGACTAGCTACTTGAACCTCGCTACAGCTCAGCCCCCTGTATGGACACGCATTTACAGTCCCCTCTGCACACTTATTGGGAGTGAGAAGAGTGCGGAAATTGATTGGATATGCCAGGTAGCTGGATAAGGAAGGCGTCTTTCATTCAATTCGATTCGATTTCTAATTATGTAAAGCTTGTGCAAATGATGTAAGACTTGCGAGAAGGCGTGGCAGGGCAGCAGCATCAGTAGTTGAGCCTAAAGTAACCATAATTTTCTGATTTAAATTGCATCATTTTCATCATATTCCGTACTCCATTCCTCAATACAGCTTCACTTTGGATTGTATTGTATTCCCTATCTTTATACTGCAGTATTCTGTCTTAAGCAACACCTTCCTCAGCTTATCATCATAGTCTTTCAGCCTCATTTACCTAGAGATAAGATACAATCTGTTCTCTCTGCGTAGAGAGAGAGTGATAAGTGGGAAGTGTAAAGCGGAAGCTGAGTCAGTCAACGAGAAGTTCAGTCAACTAGAATCTCTTTACTAAGCCTATAATGCGCACAGATCTTAACAAAGATCTTAGCATACATACATATCTCATGGTTGGAGAGGGGAAAGTGGAAAGGGGGGGAATGTTGTGTGTGTGCCAAGTGACAGGCACTTCCGTTTTTTGTGTCTCGGGGCTTTCGCAATGCCATCAATAACATTTCCATTGGCAGCTGCATCTACTTTGTGGCACTTTTTCTTCTCTTTCTCTCCCTCTCCCCCTCTCCACGTTTTTGGGGTCAACTGCAGAGGGCGCCAGCAGCTCGTGCCGTAGCCGTCAATCAATTAACGAATGCGCGCCCATAAAAATCGAGCAAATTCTTCTTTCAAAACAACAGTAAATACAACATCATGTTCGGGGTTTCATTTTATTGTTTTATGTTTTTTACGTGTGCTTCAACGTTTTGTAAAAATTATAAAAACATTAAAAAAGAATATTGGGGATTTTCTCTCTTGTACATTGACCCAAATTCAGTCTCTCTTTCTCCGTCTCTCTCTCACTCTCTTATTATGAGTGCGTACTTCCTACGACTGACCGTACCGTAAGTATCTATGCTTGTTCTATGCCTCCTTGCCTCCCCCGCCATCTCTCATGCAGCAGCACGCCCCAATTGCTGCTGGTGCCAAGAAAATGCGTCGTTGCTTAATTTTCCACACACACACACACTTCCACGTGCTGCACCCCTCCTCGCCCGTTCGACACTTTGAGTGCAGCGACATTGGCAGCGCTGCTCACTCTGGTGGTGCTGCTGCTGACGCCCCCCGCATATTCAAATTTAATTTTCAAAAATTAAAAGCACGTCAATGTCTGTGTGTGTGTGTGTGCTGCCTGTGTAGGCTTTGCGATTTATATTTTTAGGTTTTTCTTGTCTGTTTCAATATTTTTTTTCTGGGCTTTGTGTCATATGCGTAAAGCAGCGACAACAACAAACAGCTGCAACAACAACAAACAGCAACAACGACAACTTCGCTCATCAGTCAACTTGGGGCTTGACCTTAGCTCTCTCGCCTGCAGCAAAGGCAACAGCTTCCACTTGCTGTTGTTGTCCACTCGCCAACGTCAATGGACGCAGCCAGCGGCGACATCGACTCTTTGTCTTCCTCACTTCTATCTCTCTTCTCTGCCCCTCCTTTTGCCCTGGTATTGGTGATCGCGTCGCCAAAAACGCGTCGTCGGCGCCAGCGAACGCATTCAGCAAAACGCCCACAATAAATTTGTGTTCGAATATGAATTTATCTATACTCACACTCGACTATTTTGTTTTTAATTTCTGTTTCGGTTTCTGTTGCTCATTCATTCACGATTAAAAAGCGAAAACGCAAACGAAAACATGCAAATTGAAAGCGAATTCGGTTTTTAGACAGCACCAGCACCAGCAACAGCAAGAGCGCGTTCCAAAGCGTTCCACACTTTGTAGACACCAAAGAAATCCAAGTGAGCCAGCAAAGCGACCAGTTAACCAACCAGAAGATAGCCATTTACGTGGCCCATTAATCGATTGTCAGCAACGTCGTCATATTGCGGTGGCCCCTACGCCGCCCTCCCCTTCTCCCCCTACTGTCCCCTACGCCCTGCTGCAAACCACTCTGCACCTCGTTGGCCCCTTCTCTGCTGTCCAGCGTCCGTTGGTATCGCTGGCGAGTGCTGACAACCAGTTGTGGCATACTCTAACTCTAGAGTGGGGTATGCTGAATGTGTGAAGGGGAAGAAGTTTGTAGAGGTTTTCCTTTATAAACTATTTAATGAATAGTTCTATCAGAGATTCCAATTGTCTTACTTGTAATGTGCTAACTCATTTAATTCTCAAATTATGAATATCCGAAATATTTCAATAGTTTAAGTAACATAATAATACAAATATCCCTTTTGTGGAAGTTTCCCACTTAAACAATGCTTCAGATGTAATAGACACCTATACCTTCTTATAAACTAATATTCTTCAAGAGTTTCCGATAAAGTTTTTCTGCAAATACGAGTTATTCAAAGTAGTTCACAAGATTATTAACTTAAAATGAATGATTCGACTACTGATAGACTATTTCTAGTTATAACTACATATATTATATTATTTTATTATTAAACTCTGTGAGAATCTAAGATTCTTCAATACAAATCTAGAATTTCCTTCCTGAAAAGTCATGCTGTTTAAAGTTGATACTAATCTTTACTATATACTGACCTACTGCAAGTGATTCACAACTGCAAGATTTGATACACAAAATAATAGTAATAATAATACCGTAAATCCAATACAAACTATTCAGAGTATCAAGTTATTCACAGTACTCTAGTTTACTTCCAACTTCAAATGAATGAACTCATATTATATATAATATAGTGACTTAGTGACAATTGATAGACTGTTGCTAGACGGTATTGGTATTAGGTCTCTATGTACTCGAGTAATTCAATGCCTTACACCACCCACTTCAATTGTTTGGCGTTCGTATTGCATTCGAGTGCATTTGAGTGCATTCAAAGTTCGTTCTTGCTCTCTCGCTCGTGTGCGTTTTGCTTTGATTTCTAGTTACTGTTTTCTTGCTGTTGCTGTTGTTGTTATTGTAACTGTTACGCTTGTTGTTATTGTTATTGCAGTTGCAAATGTTGTTTCTACTTAGTTTGTAGTTGCCTCGTATTATGACTCTCTTTGGCGCAGTCTCTGGCTGTGTTTAGAGAGTTGCCCGGACCTGTGATTATATTACAGATCTCTCGATGTGCGCAAGGCTAGAAAACATCATCAAGAGCTCAACAGCTCTCATAGCCAGTCATCATCATCATCATCATTGTCCACATCCTCAACTCATCATCGTGTTCATTACGACGAAGCTGCTTCGTGTTGTTGCCGTGGGAAGGCAAACAAAAGTTTCGTATCGATTCAATCAGTTTTGCCAGCCAGCAGCGACGGCACCCACAGCAGGATACAGTCTATATATATATACATTCATATATAGCTAGGTGTATATAGGTTTTACTGGCTAAAGCTGTTGCATGCCGCATTCATTGGCACTTTGCAGCAAATTAAGTTACCGTTAATTGCGTAGCAGACGAAGCTTTGCAACACCCCCAAGACCGACACACAACTAGGCAACTAACCTCGCTAGGCAACCTTTTCCACTCCCGCTTCCGCTTCCCCTCTCTCTCTCTCTCTCTCTCTCCACTCTCTCTGCATTTTAATTACGCCACCCAATTAACACGCCCCTGTGCACTTCCCCTGCCCTGCAGTGTGACAAATTGAGGCACAAGAACTTGATGCCGAAATGGTTTTCATGTTTTCCATGTTTTCAATGGGCTTTAAAGTCTCAATTCGTGTTTGTCATATTAACAACTTGTATTGCTTTGCCGATAACTAAGCCAACAAGCGCCCCCACACACACACAGTCACACACACCTCTCCGTATCAAGGTATATATATCGTATACCAAAAACAACACACAGAAGGCAACGCAGATTTTCCTTGTGGCCGCCGCGTCGCAAACGCTCTAAAAATAGAGTTTAACAAACTGTAAAAGTATTCAACCACATACAAAGCAGCAGCACCAGCAGCAGCGGCAGTAGCGCACCCAAAAAACACTCACACACAGCATTCATACACTCACATGCACTCACACAATGACACATTGGGGATGTGACGCGTTGATGCAACCAAAACAGCCTCCGACAATTCTGACGAGAGTGCCGAGACTGTAAGTGTGTGTGTGCCGAGTATGTGCGTGTGTGAGTGTGCGTGAGTGTGTGTGTGTGTGCTTGAGTGTGGTGTGCGTGCAAGTGTGTGTGCTCTGCTGTTGTGCCCATTTCACATCTCGCTTGCAAATATGCAGGAAAATCTCAGCACACTTTTCCTATGCCTAACGAAACGTCATCGTCCTGTGTGCCACAGGCGTTGCACCCCCTCTCATCCTGCCCCTGTGCCTGCCTCTCTTACACCAGCTGAGTGACTGCAGGGCTCAGCCCGAGGCCACAGCTCAACAAGGTGGGGGTGGAGGGAGGGGAGTGTCTCCCAGTGAAACAACTGCGTCTCCGTTTTTCTTTCTCTGTTTCTGTTTTTGTTCTTGTGCATCTTCTGGTGCTCTATAAACGCAGGGAGAGCATGCTGCATATGGGATTAACGTTGGCAGAGCAGAAATATATACTACTATACTAGATAAGTAGAAGGATTTATGGATGCAAGTTTAGAAAGAAGATGGAAAGGTTTATCCACTTGAAAGAAAAGAAAGAAATATTGTAAAGTTAAATAAGTCGAGTAAGCAGAAAGAAAGATACAATTTCTTCTGTTTATAAACCATATGACACTAAACCCTCCACTCTGATTAAAGATAAAAAGTTTTATATTCTTTAAAGTTTTCAAGTTGATTAAGAAAAGAAAGAAATAAGGCATACATATACACTGTATCTTCAATGAGTTGACTAAGTTTAAAGAAATTTAGTTCAATTTTCTTCGTTTGTAATCCAATTGATAATGAAAATATAAACCGAAAACCTTTGCTATCTGTCGCTCTGCCATGCTTCCCCGAGTCTCTCTTACATACTCACCTTAGCCTTCCTCTAGTTCATTATCAGTAGTCATCGTTAATAAACAACTTGTGAGAGTATAAGTATCGATAAGATTCGTTTCAAGTACAGCAAATAGTTCTTAAAAATTAATCGCTGTCGCACCGATAACTCAAGAAACTCATTATAAAGAGTGTTAGAAGTGAGTTAAGAGAATAAGAATAAGATAATTAGAAGTGAGTTAAGATAATAAGAATGCACAGGAATAAAAGAGTGTCAAGTAAATGAATGAATTCTTTATTGATTTCAAAGAGAAACACGAAGAATATTGAATGCCATAAATCATTCAATCATGATTGAAGTACCTCCCATGCAATAATGATATATTAAAAGCGTATTTAATATTCCTGAGCAAGTTGCGCGAACTTCTCCTTTCATAATGTGTCAAAGAACGTTTCAGGGCGCCGCCGCCGCCGCCGCTGCTGGCGTTGCTGCCACCCCAACAGTTGCAGCAGCGCCCCAACATGTTCATCCAACATGTTCTGCATCATGAAGTGCACTCCGACGCAGTGCAGCCCCTCCTCACTCCCTCCCACTCTTCGCCCTGCGCTGTGTGTGCTCTTTAGCGTTTGCTGACTTTTACACCAAGAGAAAAGGGGGCAGAAATGAAGTGAAAAGGGGGCAGAGATAGAGTAGAGAAGGAAACAGGGAGAGGGTAAGGGAGCAGAGGGAGGGCAGGGAAGCCTATGGCACAGCATGTCCAAGGGATTTGCATAGACGATGACTATGATGATGACGACAACGACAACGACGCGCAGCTGCTCCATTTTCACAATTTTTCACATTTTTCGCCCATGACTGACAGCAGCAGGCAGAGCAATGGGGAGCAGGCACAGGCTCAGTACTCTGATTATTTATCCTATATAATTAGCTGCCATGCACAAAGTGCAATCTACTTCCAAGTTACGCAGAGGAGTCTGCAGATCCTCCTCTACTCCTCTTCAGCCAGTGCCACTTGGCCGAGCTAATAACTTGTCATCTTGCTGTGGCTATGGGAAATTGGAAAATTCTTTCAATTTGCCTACTCACAGTTGGTCGTCTACCCGCTGCCGCCGCATTATCTTGCCATCTCGCTCACTCGCATTGTCTTTTTGTGCATTTTCCATTTTCATTTCGAGTTCATTTCCATTTGATAACTTTGTGAAGATGCGTCGAGTTCTTTTCTTCTTGTGCTGCTGCGCTTTTGTTTACACTTGAGTTTTGCTTTTCTTCTTCTTCTGTTTTTCTCTGTTTGTTTGTCTGTCTTTTTATCGACTCCCCCGTCAGTCTCCCCTCACCCTCCCCCCTGCACCTGCTGCTTCGAGGGGGAGTTCGACAAGAGTTTTTTTATCTAGTTCAAAGTTGCATTTTTGATGCTGCTGCTGCGTTGTGTCGTGCGGTTAATGCGTTTGACCCATTTCGATGGGGGGAAGGAGGTTCAAGGAAGGGGGGGAGGCATGTGCACCCACTACAAAGAGAAAAACTAATCCATGAGAAGCGCATTCAAAGTTTGAACTTCTTTTTTTTTAGCCTTTTTCACACAATAAAATGCACAAAGAGACAGACAGAGCGAGGGAGAGGAAGTAGGCAGGGCATCTGGCTGCAGTGTCGTCTCACAGTTGCAATTACCCCTTGCTGTTGTTGTTGTCGTTGCTGCTGATTATTAAATAGTTATTGCCGCGTTGTATTTGAGCAGCGCTGCACAAGAATTGAATTCGAAGGCGAACTCGCTGCAGTCTCTCACTGGGCTAACCTCGTCTCCAGTCTTCATCGTGCCAAGTGGTTTTTGTTGTTTTTATTATTATTGTTGTTGTTGTTGTTACTGCATTGCATGCAACGGGGCCATAGAAAGTGCAGACAGAGCAGTCAAAGCACCCTCACACTGCCACTGCCACTCCCCCAGCCGTTGCCCTGTCCCGCCCCATTGCAGACACTCGAGCACGCACACAGGGAAAGGAGTTTTCCAGAAATAAAGAAGAAGCAGAAGTACTATTTCAATTCGACAGTTTTCTGGGTCTACTACACACCACGCTAATCATAAAGCTACGCCCCAGAGGGGGAGGGAAAAGGGGAAAGTTCTACTGGCCTGAGAATTGTGCGCAAAACGCTTTGTGAACAGTGTCAGCTTGTGACTGCAATTAATATCAAATATTTATAAATAAAAAAGAGGGGCAAATTAAATGGGAAGTAATGCGAGACTTACAAGACTTCTAATCGGACTAGAACGGCTTTATAATTTTCTTGGAAACTGAAATGATTTATAATTATAAAGTATCTAAACTAAAAGGATTTATCTGCTTCCTTTATGACCTTTTATGCAAATGCTAGCAATCTTAAGCAAATTACTTGTTCAGCATTTAATAACTTAATAGTTGTGTTCTATATAAAGTATATCTTAGAGCTGCAGCTTGCTCTACATAATTTCAAGCTTAATTCTTTAATTATATTATAATATAATATATTATTATTATGATCATCAATTATTGCAATTGTATCATCAGCCTAAACCTGTGTAGATGTGTAGATATTTCTATATGTTATCTATTTATTACTTGAAAGTTTTTATATAAATATTAGTTTATAATCAACTTGCCAATTCATTTCCCTGAGTGTTTATTGCCCACAATCATCTATTGCAATTAATTAAATAACTTTGGTTGATTCCAATGTGTAGATACTTATTTATCTATAATCTAATAATCTATAATCTTATAAACCTCATTCAGTTCTATCAGTGTACATATTGCAATTCTTAATCTTCTTATTGTAATCATATCTTCAGTCGCAGTTCATTCTCCTTATTGCTTAACTACCATAATCAACTGCCCAATTAATTTCTCTCAGTGTACTGTGCTTTATTTCACGCTGGCAATGCCGCGCACAAACTCTCTCTCTCTCTCTCTAGTTGCGTAGCTCGCTCTCTTGCAGCTCACCCCAATTTGATTGGCGCATAAGGGTGGGCCATAAATTGCCGTCTTACATCTTAGTGCTCCCCCTGCCCCTACCCCTGCCATAGAGCAGCATCTTAAGCACACTCCAAAGTCGTCGTTGTCCTTCTTGGCGAAAACATTCCAGATTCGTTTCGCACACGTTCCTCGTTGCCTTGCGACGGCATTCACAGGCAGGCAGCGCAGCCACCCTTAAAGAGCAGAGAGAGATCTCTCTCTCTCTCGCGGTTGTGCTCGTTCCCCACCTTTCCCCTCTGTGCTCCACAAAACAACAAAAACAACAGTTGCTCGCTCGCTCTCTCTCTTTGTCTTTGCTCTCTGGCTGATTGTTTTTAATGCTTTAATGATTTTTAATGCTCACATAAAACTATCAACATCGGGAAATTATCAACATTAGCATTATGTGTAATTACCACAATTGCTGCCTTGGCCTGCAAGAGAGTGTGAGAGAGAGAGGAGCAGAGTGGGAGAGAGCCGCAGCTGTCCTGCAGTTGCAGTTGCAGTTGCTCGCATTGCTGCAGTTGCAAATTGCAAGTTGTCGTCGTCGGTTGCAGCCACCACCGAAGGGAGCAGAGCAAAGTGATAGCAAAAACAACCCGCACGCACATCTGGTTCAACTGCCACAAGGGGCGCGCTCTCTTGAACACACTCTCTCTCTTTTTCTCTCTGTCTCTCAGAGAGGCTCGCTTGTTCTCTCAGTTGACGCCGCTTTGGCTCTGCCGACGCCTTTAGTAACGTCAGCTCCGCAGAGTCAGTCTCAGTCTTACAATTCAGTTAGCCGACGTTAGTTTTTCGCAGACGCTTTTCCGCCTAGTAACATTTTCACACACACACACACACATGCATGTATTACTGCATATATATGTGTGTATAGATGTCTGTTAGTTAGGACCGATGTAGCCGCCTTGCTAGACTAGTTCTAGAAGGACTCGCAAGTAGTCTAGCTCTAGTTAGTGCATCCGATTCGCGTGTAAAGGGGCCAAACCCGTGTTCCGTTTCAGGCTTTTTGCGCTTACCTCCGCCCGCCCCTGCCAGCCTTGCCGTCGCCGTCGTCGTGTATGTATTCGTTTGTCTGCGGCCAACCCCGGCAAACTTCCTCGCCTCCTTTTGCCCACTGGGCGTTAATAATACGAGATTTCCTTTACACATACACACACACAATGTATGGTATATAGAATATATTGTGCGTCTATCGAGTATATCGCGAAATTGGCCCGCCGTTAATAGATACTGCCCAAGTGAAATTTTTGCTCGTCTTATTGATTTTTCTTCATCGTCGTCGTCGTTGTCGTTGTTGTCGTGGTGCCAAAGTGTTGTAAACCGTCCATATACATATATATATGAAATCAAAGAACCTAGTTCCAAACTAATCAAAATAACAACAACAACAATAACAAACAAAAGAAGAACAACAATTCCGTTTCATAAGACACTGCCCCGCCGCTCTGCAAAAGAAGGAGAAGGAGGAGGGTCGCTGTCTGCCTTAAAGGAGAGCGCAACTCATCAACTATATAGAAATCTAGTTATACGTACTGTTATATACACACACACACACACACCATGAGCAGCTATACGGCCGCCCAGTACTACAAGACCACCAATATGATTACCTCCAATGAGATCTACTGGTAAGTGGCCCCTTTTAGTGTGATTATCCTTTTTGTATCCCTTTTCCGTTGCGTCTGGCTGCACTTGTGGGGCATCCGGCTAGGCCACTTTTCTACCTCCCCTCCCTCCCCTTCCCCAACTCTCCTGCCGCCTGCAGTTCAAGGTTCGGGCTGGACGAGGTCGCTTGTGACGCAATTCAGCGACGCCGACGTCGCCCACAGCAGACGCATCATCACATGGATGGATGCTGCAGCGGCAAAAATCAATGGCAAAGTTGCCCCTGCCCCACTCCCTCCTCTCTTCCCTCGCCTAGTTTTGATTAGCTGCCCACGCAACGTGCTTGTCGTACGCCCACATGGCCGCGCCCTCCTCTTTTGGCCCACACACGAACTCCCAGGCGAGGGCGAGAGACGCTGCCCACGCACACAAAATGCACTATAAGTTTGAGGGATTGGATTCCATTTCAGCCGCAAAGTAGGCACCACTTGAGTCGCCCGCCCACTCGAGTTCCACGCTTTACAGTGGCCTGTTAAGATTACCTAACGATCTCGAAAGTATGCAATGGAATAGTTAAATTTGTAACTGTTATTTAACAGCCAGTTTACAGCAAACTGTTAAAATCGCGTTTTGCCCCGCCCACCGCCCCCCTGACGCCCTAGAGGCGTTTTTTGAACGGTTTTCTTGAGAAAAAAAGGGGGAGCAACCGAGAAAATAGGCTACAACTTTGGAGCCCCCCACAGGGCGGGACGTACGGCCTACGAACTTGGAAACCGCTGCACTGTTTAAAGAAGAAAAACCGAACAAGTTGGAAAAAACCGCTTGTCGCTAGCTCTTCTCGTTTTGGAGCAATTTCGATTTGAAAATTGCAAAAAACCTCCGTTATTCTAAATGAAAAACTGCTTGTTTTTCGCTAACAGAGCCATGTTAAGCAAGCAGTGTACTGCTTGGACTGCTTGGCGTCCCAATCAAACACGAATTTTCATGTTTTTCCGCTAATTTTTGGCCTTTTTGCTCCTTTTTTGATCCCCAAATCCACCGATTTCGACAGCCCTGGGTCTGTCTACACTGAAATCAAAGTCGGAAAGAATAATGAGTAGAATATATATGAATATATACATATAATAACTAATAACTGGTCCTATCTACACCAGTTCCCCACGGGAAATCAAAGTCGGAAAGAATATATAGCTATATGGCAATTGATATGGCAAGCAGGGATGGCTGAGCCGCCTTGACAGGCCTCTGGCAGGTTGTAAAGCTCGTTCAAACGGCAAGAAATCGATTATATTTTGCACAAAGTGCCCAAAATAACTTTATACAGGAGCATATATATCTCATGTACATGTATTTATGTGTTTTTTTTTTTTTTTTTTGTAGCGCATTACGGTAGGAAAATTAAAATCTTCTAAAGATACCACCTACCGTCCGTAGGTGGCATGCACGATTCATAACTCTCCAAGTAGAGTTATGCCTACGTACTAAAACAAAAACCTCCGTATGCTCCTCAGTCCTTTACATGCTCACCGGGACTGCCAGTCAAGGTATGACTTCAGTGAGCAGGATGTGAAGCCATTCGCACTCCCTTCCTTAAGCGTTGGCCATGGGGCGCACGTCCTTCCGCTCTTTCGCTCTTTAGTCGCCTTTTACGACAAGCCGAGCTGGCTGAGGTAGTATTCGCGACCCGCCACCCCACGGGAATACGCCGTCTCGTTCAGTCTCCAGTTCTGTGGGCAATCTCATCCGACCGTACCCGCTTCATAATATCGATTATGATGCGGTGCCCAATATCCCATGCTCCTTTGTCCGCCAGCATGCTTGCCAAAAGGCCTCTTGGACTGAAAGGGTCTGCGGACAGTGCCACTAGATGTTCTCTTTCAACATGAAATCTTGAACAGTGCAGCAGGACGTGTTCTGCTGTTTCTAGCGCGTCTGGACAGAAGAGGCACAGGGGTGACTCTACGTGTTTAAACCGGAAAAGATAGGCTCGGAAACAGCCGTGATCCGTGAGTAGTTGGGTCAGGTGGTAGTCAGAAGTTTTGTGCTGACACTTTGCCCATGCCGATAGGTTAGGGACGAGCTGGTACGTCCATCTACCACGCTCGGACGAATGCCATCTGGCCTGCCATTCACCAATCAGCCACTCGTGGGCCTCTTCCCGGGTAATGCCCTGCCTTGTCATGCCAAGAGCCTTGATCTCCAGGTCAACTGGCGGCATGCCTGCCAGGACTAGAGCCGCATCCTCGGAAATCGTCCGGAACCCTCTAATGAGCCTAAGGGCCATAGTCCTTATCACCGATTGTGCACCTTTGGTGTATGATCGCTTGTTTGTGGCACTGCTCCAGATTGGCGCGGCATATAGTAAGGCGGACTTTGAGACTGCCGCCAGCAGCTTCCTCGCAGGCATTCTGGGGCCTCCCACATTGGGCATGAGTCTTGCCAAAGCCGCGGACGTGAGTGATGCCTTCCTGCTTGCATACGTTACGTGCTCCTTGAAAGAGAGTCTGCGGTCTATCTGGACACCAAGGTATTTCAGTGATGCAGCTGAAACCACTTGTATCCCACACACAGAGACCTGGATGCTTTCCACGGCTTTTCTGCTGCTCAGGAGTACAGCCTCAGTCTTATGCGCTGCGATTTTAAGGCCGACCTTCTCGAGCCAGGCGATGGACAATCTGATCGTTGCATTGCACTTGTCCTGAAGTTCCGACAATGTTTTAGCAACTACAGTGATGGCCACGTCGTCAGCAAAACAGTGTAGCTCAGCTCCTTCTGGCATGCAGATGCCCAAGATCCCGTTGTACATAATGTTCCACAGGATCGGACCAAGCACCGATCCTTGTGGAACACCAGCCGTGACTCCGTATTTCCTCGGGCCAGCTGCCGTATCGTAGCAAAGGGTACGGTCCCTGAAATAGCTGCCTACAGCGATCCTAAGGTACTCTGGGATGCCCATATTCCTCATTGCGGTGAGGATTACCGGCCAACTTGCTGTGTTGAAGGCGTTCTTCACGTCCAGGGTGACTATTGCGCAGTACTCCTTCCTGCCTCCTAACCATCTGTCGCCTTTGAGAGCGTCCCTCGCAATGTTTACCACAGAGGAGAGCGCGTCTAGCGTGCTTCTTCCCTTTCGGAATCCGTACTGTTGTCTCGCTAGACCGTTCGTGCTCTCGGTTATTCTCTCTATCCGAGCAAACAGGATGCGTTCGAAGAGTTTACCCAGTATGTCCAAGAGGCAAAGAGGGCGGTAGTTGCCTGCAGGATGGGCTGATCCTTTCCCTTTTGGCAGCAGGACCAGTTTTTGGCCTTTCCACCGCTTAGGGAACACTCCGTCTAGTAGGCACTGCTGGAATGTGTCCCTGAAGATCTCAGGTCTAGCCAGCGCCGCTGCCTTGATGATCACACCCGGGATACCATCCAGGCCTGGAGCCTTGTTGGGCTTGATCCTCTTAGCTGCCTCAACGACTTCGCCCACGGTGACATCCGGGAAAGGAGAAACAGGGGATTCTACTATTGGTTGCCATAGGGTGTTCTGCCTAGGGAAGAGTTCAGACACAATGTTGGACATTAGGTCGGGTTCGTCGGGAGAACTTTCCTTCCTGCTCAGTTTTTTGGTTACGAGCTTGTATGCTAGGCCCCAAGGATCGTCGTCCACGCTTTCCAGTAGGTCCTTAAATGCACTCGCTTTGGCGGCTGCTATCCCGTGTTTGAACTCGGTGCGTTTTCCTTTGAATGATTCTAATAGCTCTGCATGATGAGGGGTTCCTCTGGCTCGTTGCGCACGTCTTCTCGCTTTCAAGCATTCCGTCCGTAAATGGTGTAGGGATGAACTCCACCAGTAAACGGGAGGCTTACGTTTGGCCCTCTTTTTCCTCGGCATTGTTGCATCGCACGTTGCTACTAGGAGCTTCGTTAGCTCATCCGCCATTGACTCCGCCTGTCCGTTTGCAACTTGGAGGGCTTCCGTTTGGTACGCAAGCATGTCGTGGTCGAGCTTTTTAACATCCCACGCTTGTCGGGGTGCTCTTTTCTCCTGGTGATGTATCGTGGCCAGCGGACGAATGCAGAAAGTGATCAGAGTATGGTCACTCAGCGTTATCTCGTCGTGCACCATCCAGCTTGCATCTGCCACTAGCCCTTTACTGACAAAAGTGATGTCAATAAAGGACGAGCCCCTGTCGTTGTTGAATGTGGGCTTGCGTCCGTCATTCAGCAGGACCAGGTCAAGCAAGCTCATGGCGTCGATAACTGCACGCCCTCTGTGGTTTGAGACTCGACTTCCCCATTCTGTTGCCCAGGCATTGAAGTCACCGGCTATGACTGTCGGCCTGCGTCCTCTAGCATGACTCACTAGCGTGTCCAGCATCCCTTCGAACAGGTCCGGACTGTCACTCGGAGGAGCATAGCAGCTGTACATATGCACCCCCTTGACCTTCGCATACGCGATGCCACGCATCGGCGAGGTTGCCCATTCCTGTACATAGAGCGTACTGCAACACTTAATGGCCGCCTTGCCCGACTCATCCAGAATCATCGCCGAGTTTCTATCACGCGGGAGGTAGGGTTCGCTTAGGAGCATTACATCTGTTTCGCGATCCACCGCTGTTTGGGCCAGGAGGCTCTGAGCGGCAGCGCAATGGTTCACATTAAGCTGAATGACTTTAATTTGATCCATTGTGCTGGCTCTTGGCTCCCTTCATACACGCCTTGTAGGTGGGGCACGTAAAGCAGCCCGTCATATGGTTTCTGTCGACGTCGTTGCTGCAAATAAGGCATTTAGGCAATGCATTGCAGCCCTTTGCCTTATGGCCTTGCTCTCCGCATCTAAGGCAGCAGTCTGAGCGATCGGGCCCTTTGCAGCTGGCAGCACGGTGGCCGAAGCCCAGGCACCTGTAGCACTTCGTAGGCCGAACATCCTGTATGATGCGGCACCGTGACCATCCCACGGTTACTACGCCCCTCTTGGTGACCGCAATGGCATCGTTCGCACTCATCAGCACAGACGCTATCTGCGTTCCGTCCCTCATCCTGCGAAGGCTTTTAATATCCTCAGGCTTTAGAGCGATGTCCGGGAATTGTGCGATCAGTGAGCTGTGTAACTCCTCTGGTGTTGTTGCCTCGTCTAGTCCGCTGCAGATTAGTGCTGTTCTCTGCGCCCCGGAGCGTACGGAGGCCACATCCTTGAGCGTCGCTTCAAGCTCACTTCGGAATTTGGGGATGCTTGATGCAGCTTTCCCCTTCACTACCAGCAGTAGTTCTCCCTGTTGCGTCCTTCTTATCTTGCTGACGTGTTTGCCAAATTCGCAGAGGTTCGGGTCCGTTTTCATTTTCCGGAGCATGTCAACGTATGTAGCCTCACCCGTTTTTTTAACTATAAACGCCTCCGGTTTAATACGCAAGCGCTTGGGCTTGACTTTCGACCACTCTCCTTCCCTGCTGTCGTCCTTGGTGACGGACGCGTAGCTAACTGGCTCCTTAACTGTGGTTTGCGCCGCGGTGGGATTGGTGGCGGTTGAGGAGTTGCTCGTGTTGGGCCCCTGCACTTTGGATTTTGCCTGCTTGGAAGACTCCATCTGGCTGCGCTTCGCTGCTTTTGCCTCCGTCTGGGTGGCGGTACTCCTGGCAGGCGGCTTGTTGGCGGCACCCTCCTGTAGCTCTACCGCTCTACTATTGAGCGCCGAAAGGTCCATAATAATGCCTTTAGTGTCCCTGGTTACGTGCCGCTGGGTCTCGAACGCGGCTAGTAGGGTGTTGATTTTGGCGCTCATCCTGGTCAATATGCTGCTGAGGTCCTCGTTCTGGAGTGCCGTGGTCAGCTCCAACGACCGATGAGGCGATCCAGATGGGGACTTTGCTCCCGTCTTTTGCGATGGCACACTGATGAGGTCCATCGGCTTCTGATTCGACGAAGATGAAGATCCCAAGATCTCCACCTCCGCCGCAGCACTGCAGTTGCAATTTTTCGGCGGCTGGGGGCCTGCTTGCTCACCCCACACCACCAACGGAGCCGTGTTTTCCGCTCTCTGAATCGGTTTTCCGACTCCTCTAGTGGGAGACCTCGATAGCCTGGGGCTGCTCCTGAACGGATCGTTGGGATCGGGGGCACTGCCCCCGCTGTGCTATCCATATATTAGGATTTCAGCGGCCTGCGGTTTGGTGGGCACCAACTTTAGAAAAAAGGTTCCCTCGTGGGCCACGGATTTCTCCTTGGCGTTTAACCGGTGGAGGTTTGTTCCGCCTCTAATCGGACACCAGAGCCTCTGCTTAGGCACCCAAACGGTGAGAGGATGATATTTAGTCTGTCCGCGACCTTTGAGCCTTTTACCCTTTCCAAAAAGTTGGTCCGCCACGCAGCAATCCGAATCAAATTTGCTTTTTTAATTCAAATTTGAATTTGAAATTTGCGCCCAACAGTCACGACGCAAATTTATCGGAACGCAAAATGAGCGTAACGTAACAGTCTGTTACTAACAGAGAACGCAGCGACGATCGGCGACGATCTGGCAACGCCACCCGCACAAGATCGATAACTAACAGCTGTTTTATGCACTGCAGAATTTGCCGAATTGGTATAAATTGCAAATTATTGGGACGCAAAGTGATTTCAATTGCTTTACTTTCACTTGGAACCAAAGCAGAAACACTAAGGGAGGCCCTGCAAAGTTGCCGCTTGTTCCGACCGACCACACTCCGTAAGTAACTCCGTATACAACTCCGTAATAACCTTCTAATTAATGAATTTCGCGCAGCGTAACTAAAAGACGTCCGTACTGCGCGGGATTTCATCTCCTTATGCATGTATTTATGTGTATATTGATGTATGTGTGTGTGTTTGGTGTGATATGGGCAGCATTTGTTAGGCAACTGACAGTTACATAAACCTTGAACTCTGACATTTTACTTACTTACCATTCGGTTACTGCCAGCACACACATGGCATACATAGCAATTTGCATACATTTATAGTGTGTGTGACTCCCACGACGAGACACGCGCATAAAATTCCATGATAAACACGTGATTATCTGTACATAACTGTCAATGGGTCTTGGAGGTACTGCAACTGTGGCAGACGAGCGCATTATCTCCCCCTTTCTCTCTCTGTTCCTCCCTCTTCTGCGTTCTTCTTGTCTTATTATTGTACTGCAATTTACGAGTCTTGTCTAATTGGTTGGATAACATTTCCGTAGGGCTGCAGGCAGGCAGAGCCAAGATTGCCATATGCCAGATAAGGCACAGAGTGAACGGAGGCCCTAGACCAGGTCTAGTCGTGTTGTACGTGCAAATAACCCAATTTTATTGTAATAAACAATTTGCATAACGCAGCAACAACAATTGTTAATTGATATACGCGCTGTAGTTGTCTTAGTTTCGAATTTTTTCGCATTTGATCATGGTCATTTTTTGCTTGCCTACCAACAATTACAATAATTATAAGCGCTTTTGCTGGTTTTGTAATAATCAAAAACCACAAAAGACCTCAATTTGAATTGGCAAACGACATAAAGAGTTAATAATACTAGTATAATCTCCTATTTGTTGGCCAAGCCAGCCAAGCATGTTTAAAGTACCTCCCAAAATCAAATAAGGAACTGCATGCATCGCTGATCGTCGCTGGTATCGCATAAAACCGGAATTACTCATCGCGCTGATCTATGTATGATCACCTTAGAGCCAAACTAGATTTTATAGTATGTGTATAAAGTTTTTATAGCATACTAAAACTAGCTGGTGTGCTAGGTTTATGAGAGTCTCTTCTCTAGACTGTCATATCAATAAAGTGATCGCCGATCTTCGCTTAATCGAAATCGATTAAAAGTATTGCGATCTTTTCGCGTATCTAATGCAAATTGACACCTTAATGTGTGTTTAGTAAGTATCATCGAGTTAGCGCACGATCAGATGATCGCCAGACTGTGAACAGTCTGATCTGTCCGCTGATCTTGTGCCCTCAAGCTGAAGTTTGAGAGTTGTCGAGAGTCATCTAATTTAATGTAAATAGCCAAGTTCAAAGTTTTCCCAAGCAGCCACGTGATGAACACGATCCACGTGATCTTTAGATTTATAATATCTTTATCTCACTCTCTCTCTTTCTGCCGATTTCATTCTCACTCTCTCCTCTCGATAACTTGTTAATTGCAAACTAGCTCTGCATAGTTCTTTCCTCATTGATATGAAATCGGGAACTGATTTCTCGTCGTGGTAGTGTCGTCTGCCTTGATGCGGCGGCATTCGACGGCATCCGGCGAAGCTTTTAGTAGGCTTCTGGGTTTGTAGGCCTACGCAAATGTGTAAATAAATTGAGAAATGCGATGGTATAGCCGAAAAGTCGACGAGCATCAAGAAAGCATCTAAATTAAACTGAAAACCAGTTGGCAAAGCTGAAGAAGAAGTTGCCAACTAACTGAGCTGACGTCATGTGTGTGCGAGCGAGTGAGAGAGATAGTGTGGGGGTTAGGGAGAGGAGGGGTAGGGTTGGGGGTAGGGGAGAAGGTGTTGGAGTCGAGCTGCCGGTTGCCGGTGGCAGACCAGTTACCAGTTCTTGTAGCAGTTACCGATGTAGTTGTTGTTGTAGTTGCTGTAGCTGGCGCTGCCACAGTTGCCGTTGTTGTTGTTGTTGCTGTAGCTGGCGCTGCCACAGTTGCCGTTGTTGTAGTTGTTGTCGTCCTAGTTGTGTGCCAAATTTCTTGAGTTCCAGTTAGTCAGTTGGCTGTGTAGTGCATATGCAAAGTAAAGAACCCCAAGAAGAGTACCCTGTAATCAGAAGGCTTTAAAATGGGAGTATGCACTGTAATGAAAGGGTTTATGGTTAGGTTTATATGATATGATTGTCGATAAGTGGATAAGTGCGATGGAAAAATATATATTTACTATCTTATCGAACTGGCTAGACCTTGAACTGTGGGAAATTGCAGGTTATAGTAGGAATTACATGTAAGACACAGTATATACCCATAAGAATATGAATAAAGCTAAGACTTGGAATATATCATGTAATTTATTTATTATGCCAGCAAGTTCCTTATAAATTGGGAACTATGTAACGTTATTTATAATATATTTCTCAGAACAAAATAATTGTTTAATGACTAGTTTTTCTTGGCTAAATTGGCAACTATCTAAAACCTTTTCAAGAACTTCCCCTCTTTTAGACAGTTTTATGTTGTAAACCTATTCAACTATACTTGTTACTAGTAGTAGAAACAATGTAAGACCTTCTCAGAAACTTTTCTTCGTTTTCTACAGAGTCTACTTCAATCGGTATACGCAAAGTTTTAAGTACCCTATACTTAAAAGTTCTGACTTGTTTGCACAGTTTTGTTTTGTTTTGTTTCTTTGGCTGTTTGTTGTTTCCTTTTTTCGTATTCTCTGTTTTGGATTGCTCAATCGCGGCAATTGTTGCCTTTGTCGACAGAGCAACCGATTTGCATTCAATTGAAAACTGACGAAATGACGAATCAACTGAATGTTGTGGGTTGCTAAATCACAGCAAAAGTATCGTGTGGCGTATGTAAGGGTTGGCTGATTTATACACTCTCAATGCGATCTCGAAAGTTCATTAGCTTCTGTGGAAAGCATCAGGTCACATTGCCAAAAATAGCCACAAAAGCCACGAAAACAACAATAAAAGTTTCGCATAATGATGTCCAATTTTGGCTACTGCCTGCCTGATTATGCAAAGCCAGCGCGATTTGTTTTGGCGATGATTGCGATGATGATGTCTGTCTCTCTGATGATGACGATGATAATCTTAATCACAGATCTTGCACAGGCAGCTCGATAGAGTCGAGTCGAGTTTTCAATTGCATGAAACATAAATAAATAAATAATAGGCTGCTAATCGCTTGTAAACATGAATTTTTCCAATGAACAACGCAATGAGAAAGCGCAGACAGCCATGGCAGGGAGAGAGCATGGGGGCAGGTGAGGGGGAGGGAGTATAAGGTGCGGGGACAGGTGGGATTGGCTACGTGATTTAGAGCCTAACGAGCATAGAACCCTTGTGGGCGCACTTTCCCAAGCAATACAATACACACACACAAACATAGCTGAGTCGTGCCACATGATGCCTCGCGGCAGACGTTGCTGCTCGCTCCGTGATTGTTTTGTGATTGATGAAGGCGACGCCAGTGGGCAGCCAAATAGCAGCGCCAGTAACAACAACAATGCGAGGCAAAGCGCTTCATTCATGGCCACAAGAAGCAGCGGCGGTAGCGGCAAGTGAAGCAAGTGAAGTGCGGCATGAAGTGCAAGTGAAAGTGAAGTTTTTGGCGGCGCTTCGTCGTGTACTTCATTGGCAACCGCAGAAAAAAAAGCCAAATTTCCCACTAACATCATTTCCAACAACGGGCAAAGCGAAGTACGATAAAGAAAACAGCTGGCAAAGCAACAAATACAACAACAACAATACCTACAACAGAAACAACAAAACGTTTGCCGCCATTGACTAATGTGATTGTACTTCTTCTTCTGCTGCCCCAGCTCCATCTCCATCATCGTCATCTTCTTATTCATCTTCATTATTGGCGCCTCTGTGTGTTTGTTACACATTTAATTAAATGTGCCCCCCTCTACTACCCTCTTTCCTGCGCCGAGTGAGAGTGAATCCGATCGTCTTTGACTGGGGGGAACTTTGCCATGGCTTCACCTTGGATTAAAGATGAGTGACAGAGGGCGAACCGAGAAGCGTAATATGGAAAGGGAGAGCGAAAGGGGAGGAAGACAGAGTAATAAGATGGAGTTGATGATTTTTTAGATGTGAAATTGAAGATGGAGATGAGTGATGGATGAAAGTAGATCAAAGGTGGCACTGTTTAAAAAAGATATAGATATATGCATAAATAGACTTATATAGTTAGATACTCGTAGATAGAATGATTAATACATTAGTAGCTATGTAGAATACTGATTGATATATAAATATCGAGATAGATATATTGATAGACTGATGTATAGATAAATAGATTGTTATTAATATAACTATAGGTAGATTGCTTTTCAAGTGTTTGAAGCTTTCACAGATCTATCGTAACATTTTAACTTATATTCATCGATATAGATAAAGTTTTATATAAATATAAAGGTAGATATTATATTGATAAATAGTTGGTTCAGTACTCAATGTTTCCATAGACGCATCGTTGCCTGGAAATTGTATATCTGCCAATTGATTTGAGTCGCATGTCGTGCTACGCGGTGCCACGATGCGACTAGGGCAGCACCCTGCACTCCGTACCCATCTCTACTTTGTGCCAGCTCCGCACTGCTCTGGTGGCACGCTTCATTAACTGCAGCCCAAGCCGCTTGTCGCGCTCACATTGTCTCAGCTCACCCAGCTGGGCCAGCACCACGTTCACTTTCTAATCACCAGAGTCAACGTCGTCTCTGTCGTCTCTGTCGTCGGGTTGCCATGACCGAATGCAATCAGCGACAGCCCCGACAGACACGCAAGTTGAAGGTACTCTAACCGGCCGAATATGGTGGGGTTTGCTAAAGGGGGGAAGGGCAGGGTAAGAGGGAGGGAATGGTAGAGGGTAGACAGCGGGTTGCAAGCTATCGCAATCGTTTTGTTTGGCTTTTGGGGAGGTTTGAAGGTCTTTCAGCGCCGCGTACAACGTACAGGGCTGCCATATGTACACACACATACACACACGTTCACATTTATGTGCATATTTATCCACAAATTGGGTTCAGACGCCTAAGGTCAAGTCAACAACAGCGACAACTTAGCCAGACTCAGTAATCGTAATCGCATAGTTAGTAACTACATGAGCGATGTTTACTAATGAAACATACAAAACGATTCGTAATTCGTATGTGAGCTACAGCAAGGGTTGCTCGTAATGTTCTAGAATTAAGTAAATATTGAGAAAGAGATAAGATAAGATTAGAAATCAATGTACTAAAGGTTAATGGAACAAGTAAGATAAGATAAAATGTATTCAGATGAACTTCACTTTATATGTAATATATTATTAATGATGTTCCATTTTTTGGGCCTGTTTACAAAGAAGATCATTTGTTATAAACCGCTCCAAGGTGTGGCAACTGCACTGAGCGACCCTCGCACACATGAACTTGTTGTTGCCGTTGTTGCTGCTGTTGCTTGTCATCATCGTCGGCAGTTGTTGTTGCTGTGTTGATTGTTTCATAACAGCTGAGTGAGACAAAGTCAGGCAAAAGGTAAATGGGTTTTGTGTACCTTGTGCCTAATGCGTTAATATCATCATCAGCTCAGCTCACGGAGAGTGAAACATACGTGTACCCTATAAGTCGGTGTGTATTTCGGATAGAGATGGCACAGTGGGCACAAGTTTTGCTTTTTATGACTTTTAGTTTTAACGATGCCAGTGACAGCAACAACCACAAAAACAACAAGTTTCAATGAAAAGTCAAAACAGGCCGCAGGTCCGGATATAAATGGTTTGTTGTTCACACACTCACACATACAGTCACACACTGAGAGCTATATGCAGTGTGGAACACACTCATCATTACGCTTAACGCTTGGCTCAGTCGCAGTCTCACACAGGCCCAGACCCAGGCCCAGAGTCGGCAGAGCCAGACCCAGTCAGCCATTACGAATCGCATTTTGTTAGTAGCCCGCCGCAAGCGACTAACTACCCGAAAGTGCCTCACAGTTTGCGTTTACAATGGCCATAACGTACTGCATACACAGAGAGAGAGAGAGAGAGAGAGAGCGGTAGAGTGGGAGAGCGGAAGAGTAGGAGAGCGGCAGTGGAAAAGAGTGAGTGAGCGCCCGGGCGGGTACTGCCATCACCATGGGCAAGAGAAGAATTACATATGTAGAAGGTAAAGAATAATATACAGTCGTCCGATCCGACTTTGAAATCCAACTGAATATAGTATATTTCGGCGTCTTAAGTCTCAAATTGTATGCAAATCCATGCATTATTGCACATTATATTAGTTAACTTCCGCCACATCGCTGTTCTGGCCCACTGTGCGCCCCCGCTCGTGCAGTACTGCCGCCTTCGTCCGCCCTTCACTGACTGAAGTCGTTGTCGGTCGTGAGTCACCTGAGCGTAACGTAAGCGCAGCTTATTGTGTTGTTTGCTCGTGCGCCTCGGGTACTTGTGCTCGTTATTATTTTGGCACTCGTGCGCTCTCTTACTCCCTCGCGCTCTCTCACTCTCTGGCGCACTCTCCCAAAACTGCAGTTGCTGCTGCTCTCTCTGAACAAGTGAGCAGCTGTTTTGGACTGTCATTGTGATCGGTTTTTGGGCAGTGTATATGTGTGTGTGCGAGTGTGTGTTGTTCGTGTCGTTTGCATACAAATTTACACCTTTTACTGCAAGTTTTTTACTCATGCTATGTGATTTATTTCCCAATTTGAGAAAGGCAGGCCAGTCTCCAAACTGTTGCATTGCAGATGTTTCTAAGTAACTAGTCACGCCTAAATCGCATCTGGTAATTGTGGGCTTTTTTAACTGCAATTAGTCCCACTGTGCCAGTCACAGCGCACATACGTCAATGCTCACTTCTTATATCACTCTCTGCTCTACTGGTACAGGTGTGTACCCAGTACGTACGTATGCTTACCTTTGTTTGTTTGTTTGTGCTGCAAGTGTTTCATTTTTTATAGACTGCCAATTGTTTTCGGGTAGAACAAATTGAAAAGAACAGCTTAAAAGTAGCAGCAAAAACAACAACGATAACTGGCACACACAAACTCGCACTGACAAACACAAACACATACACCGCTCTCCAGCTCTCTTCGGCACTGCACACGACCAGTGCTGCCAGAAGAATAGCCAAATTAGATATAAAAAAGCTAAGCTGCACTAAAAGAAAAGCTGACTGTATGGAGTTTCCGTATAAAAAATGCTAGATAGAGACATTTCGACACCGACAGCCCAGACTAGACGTAAAAATAGCTAAATTGGCAGCACTGCACACGACGATCTCTCTCGTATTGCACACGACGACGCTCTCTCTCTCTCTCGCAGGCTGCTCTCACTTCGGCCCGACTGCGGCTTGGAAGCTTGGCACCTTCGTCAGTTAATTTAGTCTCTCTCAAAGTTTCGTCGAGGCAGGCAGCACAGGCAGCCACAAAACAGAGCAAACGTGCGCGCGCTTTTCTGTTTTCTGTTCGAAGCGACGACGTCGACGTCGCTGTCGCAGTCGCGCTCTGTCTGATCGTGCGTTTTGTTGTTAATATTAACATTAACTTGGCTCGCTCCACTCACTCGTGCTCACCTGTGTGTTTTTTGTTGTTGGTATTCCCATTTGAAATATATTTTCGAATATGGAAAAAAATGAATGTTAATTGTTGTTGTGGCCACTTTGCATACGCGCAAAGCAACAAAGTTTTTTCGAAAATTGAATAACAAATTTTGCAGCGCGCCAATTGATTTGCAAACAAACGTCTATGTGTGAATTGTGACTGTGTGTGTCTAATAAAGTGAGAAATTAAGCAGCAACAATAGCAACGGCTACAGCAACCACATAAATTGCAAAATATACACAAACACACTCTCATAACACGCAGCTCACGACTCGGCGATGCGTGTGTGTGATTTGTTGCTGTAATTCCCAATTCCCAAGTTGTTTTTGTTGTTGTAGTTGCTTTTGGGGCCGACATGCCAGGGCCGGTTTATTAATTTGACATCGCGTCGTGTTCCCCCTTGCCAAATAAAACAATAAAACAAAAAGCAACAACAGTAGCAACGAAAAAGTAAAGACCACCGAATAAAACAAAACGGAAACCATGAAAAAAGTAGCAACAACAACAAAACTTACAACTACAGCATTGCACACAATTTTTTAATGTAAAAAATAAAATATAATTAAAGAGAAAATCGCCTTTCTCTGAGCGCCGCATATCACAAAAACAATAGTGCCGCCAACAACAACAACTAGAGGAATAGGCGTCGACAGCGGGAACAGCAGAAGCAGCAGCAGCAGTGGCAGCAGCGCAGCAACCGCCACGGCCACTGCCCCGTTACGTTTCGGCAAACACACGACCAATGCGTCCCACTGTCGGACTATTTCAGTGCATGTGTGTGTGTGTGTATGTGTGGACTCGACTGGAAATTTCTGCTACACATTTTTAATTGAAACTGCTCTCAATGAGAGCACAAGCTCAGCCTCAGCTCTGCTCTAAGCCCTCGTATCAGCAGCGAAGCCAATAAGATTTCATTAAGGCAGAAGGAGAGAACGTAATTGAATGAACTGTAAATAAAGCTTTGCTCGCAATGAGCCTCGCAAAAGCTTCGATCTGTGTCCAGCCTGGAATCACTTAACCTTATTGGAATTTTACACTGTGACTGGGCAAAAAAGCTCTCTTAAGTACTTAAACAGCTGTTTTCACGCAGCTGCAGCGCAGTGACAGAGAAAGCACGAGCTGCAGCAGTTAACGGTTAAAGTTGCTGCTACTGCTGCTGCTGCGTGCACTCCCAAAACAAAAGCGACGTCGCTGACGACGTGAAACTGTCTCTCTCTGTCACGAAGTTTGTGGGGTAAGGCGTCGCTGCTGCGGCTTCAGTGGCTGCTGCTGCTTGTGTAACCACTTGCCAGGCGCAATTACGGCGCAGCGTCGCAGTTGCCGTCGCGTTGTGCAGTTAGCGTTGTTGCATATTGTGTTTCCACTTCCTCTTCCGCTCATTTTGAGCCGTCAAAACGCATGCAATTGTTAGGCAGGTACAGAAAGGAAGAGGGAGGTATAGGGGGAAAGGTAGAGGTAGAAGAAGAGAGAGTGGGAGAGCAGGAGGTAGAAGAAGAGAGGGAGAGATAGGCAGTGCAGGAGAGGGCGAGGTAGAAGGAGAAAGAGAGGGAGGCGCATGAGAGAGCGTGAGCCAAAGAGAGTTGGATTACGTGCACCGTTGCTAATGACACGAAAGTGAATACAGTGTGGTAGCACACAAGCCACTGTGAACCCACTGTGCAGCTGCATTTCGCTGCCACGCTCCCGCTCTCTATGCCAGTATGTATGTGTGTGTGTAATAATTATAAATTAAATAATTATACAACACAAGCAAATAAAACAACTTGGAACTGATTGTCGTCGCTGTCGCTGCTGCTCGTGCAGTGGAACACCTGTAAAACAAAGGCAGCTCTATCTACAACAATATAGCAACTACAACAACAACAATAAACAAGCTATTGTCGTGCTTACAGTGGCGGATGCAGTCAGTCAGCGCTGCAGCCCGCAGCATAAATGAAAATTCAAGCCAACACAAAATGCTAAAAACCAAAGCAATTTTCCGCATATAAAAGGAATTCAAAACTGAGAGAAAAACTTTAAAAACTTGTTCAGTACAAAGTCGAGCGAACTATTCCACGTTTTGCAGTTTGCTAAAACAGCTTTTAGTAAACAGCAACAACAACTGCTTCACGATAGTTGTTAAACAATAATAAAACATATTCGAAGTCGAAGCTTGCCTCTGATGTGAGTGGGTTTTTTGGGGGCAGTATAGACAGCATTCTCACAGTAGACTCGACTCGATTCTCGATTCTCGAATCTCAGAACAAAGTAGAACCACTGTCAGTATGTTTGTGTGTTGTGTTGTCTTTGGTAGTAGGCGACTTGTTTTGGCCAAATAATGCCATGACTTGTTGTGGAATCCAAGGCAAGGCTAGCTGGCCAGCAAGAGAGAGAGAGATAGAGAGGGGTATGGAGAGTGCGCTAGATTAACAGCGAAATTCGTTGGGGCTTTAATGCTGACTGTGTCTCACTTTTCTGAGTAATCCGAAATGACGAAACAATCAGTCACAGCTCACGGAGACAGTGTCAGTTCACAATTGTAATGAATTTCAAGAAGATGTTGTAGCCGCTGATGAAGCCATCAGCGATCACTTGAGACACTTCAAGCCAAAAGGTTCTTGAACTTGAACAGCAGTAAAAAAAAGAGATTTATAGCTGGAAAGTGTGGGGGCTCTTCACACACACACACACACACATAGAGAGAAAGAGACACTCACGAAGATTTGTAATTTGCATAGCGTCGATCAAGATCAAGATCTTGTCTAACAATTTTTCCCTTTCTATATGCGCCTCTTACCCATTGTCTTCCAATTGGCAATATTCTCACGTAAATTTCCATATGATTTATGGATTGGGATTGAGTAAAGTGGATCAGGTCAGATCAGAGACAGAGACGGGGCCCTGAGCCTGGGCGTGCTGCCAGCTTAGCTTTTGATTGCAGACGGATGCCAAAACTGTTCACATCCCCCCATGCATGTGTGAGGGAGTGAGTGTGTTCATTCGCATTCAATTTGAATATTTGTTTACTTGGCACTCGTCGTCGTCGCTGTCGAGTTTCATTTATTTTCTAGCTTTGCGACTTTTACTTGTTGCGATCAGCAGCGATCGCTGACCTAAAAAACTGAAAAAAAGAGCTGATTGAATGCGCTCCCCGAGAGAGTTTTGTGTGTGAGACTTTTGCAAGTCTCTCATGAGCAACAGCAACAACAGTAACAAAGCAAAAATGAAAATAAAACAGAAAGAGAGACAGAAAACATTTTGCAAGTGTCACGCTACCCACTTTGCTTCATTAGCGATTGTCACTTGTCTCTCTCCCTCTTTCGCCTCATATATCTAGACGTCTTCCCCTCCCTGTCTATCTCTCTTGTTTTGTGTGTCAATGTGGCTGTTGTTGTTGCTGCTGCTTTATTACAGCGTTTTGAAGGGCATTTGCTATGCTGCTGTAGCTGCTGTTGACACTGTGGCGTATACGCAATGCGCAGAAAACAAACGATAGCAAACGCGTGTGTGTGTATGTTTGTGTGTTGGAATGTGAGCTGCAAGTTAAGCAAAAGTAATTAACTAATAATATTATCGCTTAGAATACCTTAAAATACCGAAGCGCGTTATCAAACGCAGACAACAAAATGTAGCCCCGAACTGCGGGAGGGAAAGAGAAAAAAACGAATGAATAATCGCAATAACCAAACCAAAGATCAAATGGCAAAGAAATCAACAATAACAACAACTGCAAGCATAAATAAATTATGCACATAAATTAAAACGAAAGCAAGAACAATAAATTATCAACGAGAAATACAACAAATACAACAATAACAACAACAACAAGCTGAAATCAATTTGCAAATGAAAGAAACGAATGAAAGCAAAACAAAGTAAAAATCACAAACAATACAAAGAAACCGCAACAAACAAATCTACGGAAAGTGAAGGCGAAAGTGCTGCTTGGGCACGCCCCCCCTCTGCAGCTGCCTCCCCCTTTAAAAGTGTTTTGTGTGCCCCGCAACAATTTTCTTTCTCTGTGTGTGAAACGTAACGAATGCGAAACAGCAACATTGCTATTGTTGTTGTTGTCGTTTCATTTCCCCCGTACCGATCATGTCCAAAACGAGCAGCACCCACCACAGCCACAGCAACAACAACAATCGGCGCCATTTGCCTGTGCCGGCGCAGCTTGAGGACAGCGAATCCTTTCTGCAATACGACAGTGATAAGAAGCCGCCGCCAATTGTTGTTGTTGTCGGCGATGGGCGGAGTCGTGTGCGGCGTGTGGTACGCACCGCCACCAGGCACGTGACCGTGGTGAGCCTGTCGACGAGACACAAGGAGACGCAGACACACACCTCGCACCATGTGACGGCAGTCAGGTAAGCGTCTCAAGGCATGTGTGGAATGTGTTGACGGGGGGCAGAGCGGGAGTCCCCTGTCTGCACTCGTCGTTATCGTTATCGGCTGCGTTTTATGGCCTGCATATAAAAACATCTCAAACAGCTTCTAGAATGAATAGCTTGGCCTGTTATCGTCTGGGGTTTTATGGCGATTTCGTTTCCGCTGCGTTCCACGCGCTGGCTGTGCAAGGTGTGCCAGGTGTGGAACGTGTTTTGGGAGAATTGAGGTGAATTACGCTTGAAGATAGAAGAATGTTGCATACTTTTGACCGTCGGGCAGTCAAGGTGTAGGCGCTGTTAAGCTGAAAGTGCTGTTAGTGCACAGGGGAATGTTAATGGAAACATCTGTTAGCTTAACAGCGCACTGTTAAAAATAAAAGAAATAAAAAAAAAAAATTAATTAAATAAAGAAAATTAATAAAATAATTTAAAAAATGAATAAATAAATGTAAAAAAAAAATAATAAAATAAATAAAAAATAAATACAATAAATATTAAATTTTGAAAAATTTTGAATTATAATAAATATAAAGAAACCCTTGGATTTCTATAACCGGAAGAATATTTATGAATAATATTCATATTGAGTGTGACGTCGTGTGTAATTCTAATCTGAATGCACCCATATCTGCCTCTGACTCAGTTGTGTTAACACGATTCAGACAACTTTGATAGGCGCCCATTTGGGTGTGAAACAAAAACGAAAACTAAGAGTCGCCGCCGCCTGCCGGACCCCCTAAGAGGCTTCCCCGCAGCGCTGTCTGTCGACTGTCTGCCCGTTTGTTTACCGGGCAGGCGAACCAGACGAGGCACACTTCATAAAGCATAAGACCCCCTCAAAAAGAAGACTAATGTAAAATCAATAACAATTACGGGTGCGCTTTGGTAAAAGGCGGTCGCCGACGCCGCCACCTCTGCCGCTGTCTCAGGTCACGCAAGTCGCCAGCGTCCGTCGGTGCCGTCAAACGGCGAACAGAGACGACACTTGTTGCATATCAAGCAGTCAGCGAGGAAGTGGCTGAGGAAGTTCGTGGCACGTAGCGGGAGTGGGGGCGAAGACTTTGGCTCGCGAGTAAAGCAAAGTTTGTGTGTGAGTGACGTTGCGCCAGCCGCCAGATACAAATGTATCCAACAGATATAGATACATCACAGCTCCAGATATGCCGCAGGCAAATAAACAGCTGGCAACATGTGCAGAGGCAAACAATTAGCAGCGACGTGTGGCAGATGTTTTCTCGGACTTCAAGCAGGACTCGAACTCACTTGCTGAAGCACTTAAAGCGTAGAAAGAGACAGCCATAGAGAGGGGATGTGTGTGAGTGAGAGAGCTCAGGTTGCTTAGCTGGCAACAATAACAACAACAGCAACAACAGGCTCTGCAACGAGGGCAACTACCTGCCGAATGAAAGGACAACACGAATGTTCCTACTCGCCAGGTGCATTTCGGGATACGAGCAAAAAGTGAAAGAAGATGAAAAAAAAACAATCCGACAAGGATGATATTATTTTCGCCCTTACGAAAATCGTATTGTGCGTATTCCTGTCCCGTCCTGGTTATCCTGCTACAATCCTGTTTTCTGTTTTCAGTCTCTCGCTGCGTGCAAAATGCAGCTGCTCATTGTGTTCCCTGTTTGGATTGTTTTCGGTTAGAGCCATGGCTAGAGAAACCTATTGGGCCACCAGCTGAGCTAGGAATGCAATCGTGGCCAAGTCGACAACTATACGAGTTCTATAATTGATTATAAGCATTGAAATCGATTCGAGTTGTTGCCTTGTTTAATTGAAAATCAAATCGATTCGTTTGGGAAATTATAGAAAATGGGAAAATGCAGTTAGTAACTCATCTGAGTGTACTACTGTAATAAATCTCTTTGGGATTTATCTTCTTAACTGTTTACAGCTTATATAGACAATGATATCTTATCTTATCTTATCTTAGCAACTTGGGAAGGCTAAACTAGAATTAGAAATATTATTTGAGCATTCTACGATAATAAATCCCTTTAAGATTTGCTACTTTAATATTATTCTCCCTATACCCTTGTGATAGATGTATATCTACTCTGCGCTTTGTCTCCAATCAACCGCCAATCTGTCAACAATTTCCCATCTTAATTTCAATTTTCAATCTCTTATTTTTTTTCAATCTCTCACAGAATTCACACTTTCTTTCTCTGCACTGAAGGGTAGCTGAGATCTTATGGAATTTTTCTGTATATGTCATCGTTAGCTAATCATTTCCTTCTGCTGCTTCTTCTTCAACCGAAATCTATTCGATCCCTTCCATCTGCCATATGCTGTATGATCTTTTCAACCCCCCAACTCCTAAAGGGCACTGCCTTCTTTTCACTCTTCGCTTTCTCGAAGAAGATGGATCCTTTTACGCTGAGGATCATCTTCTTTTACTTCTTTAGCTACTTCGTCTTCTTCTTCTTCATCTTCTTTGTTGCTTGTTCATATTGTCTATGGCTTCGCAAGGGTAGCAATTGTTATAGGGCTCTCTCGGGCTAACCAAACAAAACAGATGCATTTCGGATGCGTAGGCAGCTGACACACTAATACACTCTCGCACACTCACACACACACGGACACACACGGACACACAGTCGAAGTAGAATAAACCATGCGAAACACGTTTCTGTACGCCGACGCGCATGCGCCGATCATCGTTTCCTACCCGGCGATCGAGCAGTTTGTTGAGCTCGTTGCGTTCGCTCGGTTTAGTTGAAACGCGAACGTTGCAGGGCGACGACGTGATCTTCCGCCGACACGCTTAAGTGCTTCCTATCTTTAACTACACACCCCGGTCTAACCGTAGCTCGAAAAAAGGGTTCCAAATTTAATTTGAATATTCCAAATTTATTATCGGATATTTGTTTTTGTTTGTGCATATTTTGATTACCCAACAACAACAACAATAACAACAAACAAATCCATAACTGTGTCGCTTCCTCATGTGTGTGTGTGCGTGCGTGTGCGTGAGTGTGTTTAAGTTTGAATCTACAAACTGAAATCGTAGCCAAGCCGCAGACAAAATGATCATTTGCATTTCGGGTTTTATAATTGGCGAAAGGTATGCAAAGATCTTGTATAAATCAGATGAGAAACAAACGAAAGTTCTGTCTGAAATATTATTAGTTAATATAAATTATAAAAGACTGGCCTAAAAGAGGGTGTGAAGAGAGAGAGCTTGAAGACATCTTGACTGGAGAAAGATCTGCAAATTAATCATGTGTTTTGAATCTCAAAACCCTCAGTTATATCAAGTTACCATTTATAATTTGTAATATATTTGAAAGTTGTCAGGCTGATCTATGCTCTTCTATATGTCTAACTATTAAACATATATATAATTTGACAACATAATCCCAATATAAAGTGAAGTCTAACAAGACTAGATTCGAGAAAGATCTGCAAACTGATAAATCTCTTTGTTGAGTTGAAAGTGTTGCCTTTAATCTGGAAATCTTCAGTTATATATTAATGAATATTCATATTCATATATATCTCTGCTTTATAGCAGAGAAAACCTCTAAAAGTATAGTCTTTCGACTTCAAACTCTATATTTCATATCGATCTCACATACTATATCAATTATGTATATCTTACAACTCAAAGAATATTCCCCCACCCGTTGAAACTTGCCTCAATCAACCTCAACACCTTAACTAATCTGTTTCTCCTCTCCCCCTTGCAGCTTTCCCCAGAAGAGCATCGAACGCAGTGGCTCCACACAGTACGATCTGGCTGGAGCGCCAGTATCGGCGCATGGGGGCTCTGGTGGCACGACCACAGATGGAGTTGGCGGCTATGTTTATCTGCAGAATCATTATGCCGGAGGTGGTCACAACTCCGCCACGGCAATTAACTATCCCGCGCCACAACAGCATCCACAGCAGATGATCTATCAGATTCAGCAGTATCCCACGTGCCATCAACAGCAGCAGCAACAGCAACAGCAGCAACAACAGCAGCAACTGCAGCAACACTACATGCAAGTGCAGGCAGTGGCAGCACCAGGCAATGCTGGCCACTATCATCATCACAATCATCACCTGCTGCACAGTCATGGACATCATCATCATCATGGTGGCGCTGTGGTTATTGCCGGCAGTGGCGTGGGCACCGGTGCTGGTGGCGCTGTGGTGCTGCAACAGCAGCAGCAGCAACTCCAACAGCAACAGCAGCAGATGCACAAAAAGAACTCCATACGCAACGGAGGTGATGTGCTCAAGCGAACGCGCGCCCAGTCAGCGTGAGTATTGCCAAAGTTATCCAAAGTTATCAGCAGATATCAGTTGTAGAAGCCCCCAATTGGGCATGTCCAGAGCTAATGAGCTTGGACTTTGTACCACTGCGACAATTGTTGATAGGGCTGACAAGTAGCACACACAGTAGTTCCTCTCTTTCCCCCTCTCTCACTCTCTCTCTGCACGTTTACGTAGTCACTGACGCACGATAAATACGGTTTGTTGTTGCTTTTGTTCTATGTAAATTCATCTGAAACAAGTGCAAGAGAGCTTTCAGTCTAGACATGGCCAGCAGTGGCAGTAGTTGCAGTATCTGCAGCTGCACCTGCACTTGACGTTGCCAGTATTACCTGTACCAAAGAAGCGGATATATCATAGAAATTTGCACCTGCATTTGCCGTACGCAAACAAGCTGTGCGCGTGCAGGGGTTGGTAATCATATTCTTCCTATGGGAAACTCAGTGAGGAAGGTTCTCTCACTTCATTTCTTTCATATTGCAAAGGAAGTAACAATTGAGACTGTTGACAAGTAAAGAAGGAAGAAGCAAGCTGGGGAATCCGCAAGCCAAAGTTCTTTATATATTCCATCTACTGTCAGTTTAGGGCATTACATAGGCTCCATCAGCTGTCTGCAGAGTGTCTATGGGGCTGTCAAACTGTAGATAACACATTGACAATATAATTAAAGTGTCATAAATCATGGTTAAACACAAAGAACATGTCATATAGTGTAAACGAAGTTATATAGTTGAGTTATAACTGTGTTCTATTGGCATTATCTATAGGCTATTTTCCAAAGTTCTCTATAGGTATTATCTATAGGCTTTTTCGGCCAACTTGACTCACGCTGACGCTCTGCAAAGCTCAATGCTCGGCCCGTTTAGTCATATGAGCTTTATCTAATGGTCTAATTAATAGGGAACTTCACTAGTGATTCTTCCAGATGTTTACTATCTATGTCGATCTAAATTAAAAACGGGCAAACTGTTAAGCAAATTCTGTTGCCTCTTTTCCGCCTTGTCGTCTGTTTTGTTTGTTGTCGTCGTCGTCGTCGCTTCGTGTTGCTCGTGGCAGCATTCTAATCAGGTCGTAACGTTGCCCGAAAAGACGCTATCTTATCGGCCTCGTCTGCCAGATGGGGGAGCGGGGTAGTGGCGGCGAGGGGGGCAATAATAACTTGCAAATGCTTTCGTTTCTCAGTTCTGTGCAAATATTGAAGGCGTATAGCGACACACGACGCAGTGTCGTCGCAGTTTTGTGAAATTCCACATAGAGAGTGACGTGCTAAATTGTTCTCTCTTTCTTCATTCTTCACCTGCAGCTACGAGCTATCACAGGATCTGCTGGACAAACAGATCGAGCTGCTGGAACGCAAGTACGGCGGTGTGCGAGCGCGCAATGCTGCTGTGACAATACAACGCGCATTTCGACACTACATGATGGTCAAGAAGTTTGCCTCGATCACAGCCATGGCCAAGGCAGAGAAGCGGCTCAGTCGGCGCATGGTGGTGACAGCTTCAAGCATGACGCTGGCCGAGGAGAGCGCCTCAGCGAATGCATCGCTATCGTCTGCCTATGGCAGCACAACAGAATCTCAGCTTGAGCAGCAGCAGCAGCAACTGCAGCAGCAACAACAGCAGCAACATCAGGGACAGCAACAGCCACGTGTGACTATAATGGCGGGTCCAGCAGGCGCAGCCTCGCCAGGACTCTCAAGGACGCCACCCACACGCTCGCTATCGATGCGCGAGCGACGTCAGCTGGACTGCAGTCCCATACCGCGTAGTCAGTCAGGTAAGCATTCCATCTCTCGCTCTCTCTCTCTCTCTCTCTCTCTCTCTCTCTCTCTCTCTCTCTCTTTCTCTCTCTCTCATGATCAGCCTTGCTAACAATTTGTTTTCTTCTGTAGGCGCCTCACCCGTGTCCATTGCCAGCTCCACAACCTCCGTCTCCGGCTTGGCCTCGCATCCACATGTCAATTTGTTGCACGCAGCCGAGCCACATTATTACAACCCACAGGCCATGCCCTCAGCGGCGCCGTATTACACCAGCTATCATGGATCACCGCATGATCTGAGCTATGCCAGCTCGGCGGACACCTCGTTGAACTCGTCGTGGGTGAACACCAGCGGCCATTCGCCCCACACTCCCTATTACTCAGCGGCACAGATCTACATGCGACCCAAGGGAGGCAGCACCACGCCCACGCCTAGCTGTGGCAGTCAGGGCAGCGGCAGTGGCAAGAAGGTGCCACCAGAGGTGCCCAAGCGAACCTCATCCATAACGGCACAACAGCAGAGTCAACTGCTGATGATGCAACGCCAGACACCGCCACCACCGTCGTTGCTGCGCACAAACGGACTCTGCAAGACGGCGGAGAACGGCAGCTTGACGTCGGTGCAGAGCTCTGGCTCGGACTCGAGTGTTACCTCTGCGGAACGGAACATGAACAGCGACCTGGGCTCGGATCGCAGCAATTCACCGCACACCTGGAAACGTGGCACTGCGTTGAACAGCTCACAACAGTTCTCCACGCACTCGGCCGACTCGACAACAGGTGTCTGTGTGACTGCATCACAGATGCAGCAAGTGGCTGTGGCAGCAGTGACAGCAGCAGGCGGTGTACCACCCACAGACGATCATGCTGTCTCTTCGCACACCAGCGCAGCACAGTACGAGCAACATGAGCAGCAGCAACATGAACAGCAACAGTTGCAGGCTGCTGCCTCAGCTGCTGGTGTGGCACAGAACTACAAGATGTCAGAGACAATACGCAAGCGACAGTATCGTGTTGGCTTGAATCTGTTCAACAAGAAACCAGAGAAGGGTATTAATTATCTAATAAGACGCGGCTTTCTGGAGAATACGCCACAAGGAGTTGCACGTTTCCTGATCACACGCAAAGGTCTGTCGCGGCAGATGATCGGCGAGTACTTGGGCAATCTGCAGAATCAGTTTAACATGGCTGTGCTCAGTTGCTTTGCCATGGAACTGGATCTCTCTGGCCGCCAGGTGGATGTGGCGCTGCGTAAGTTCCAGGCCTACTTCCGTATGCCCGGAGAGGCGCAGAAAATCGAGCGACTTATGGAGATCTTCTCGCAGCGCTACTGCGAATGCAATGCGGACATTGTGGGACGACTGAGGTCATCCGATACGGTAAGAAGAACAAATAAGTACTCAGTCTGGCATTCCGTACTTATCACTTACTACCTTCCACAGATCTTTGTGCTGGCATTCGCCATCATCATGCTGAATACGGATCTGCATACGCCAAATCTAAAGCCAGAACGACGCATGCGCGTGGAAGACTTCATCAAGAACTTGCGTGGCATCGACGATTGTCATGACATTGATAAGGATATGCTTAGTGGCATATTCGAGCGTGTCAAGTCCGATGAATTTAAGCCGGGCAGCGATCATGTCACACAGGTGATGAAGGTACAAGCCACCATAGTGGGCAAGAAGCCCAATCTGGCGTTGCCGCATCGTCGCTTGGTGTGCTATTGTCGGCTGTACGAGATACCCGATGTCAATAAGAAGGAGCGCCCTGGCGTCCATCAGCGTGAGGTGTTCCTCTTCAATGATCTGCTTGTGATCACGAAAATCTTCAGCAAGAAGAAGACATCGGTCACGTACACGTTCCGTAACAGTTTCCCGCTCTGTGGCACCGTAGTCAACCTGCTCGATCTGCCCAACTATCCATTCTGCATTCAATTGTCGCAGAAGGTCGACGGCAAAATCCTCATCACATTCAATGCACGCAACGAGCACGATCGCTGTAAGTTTGCGGAGGATCTTAAAGAGTCCATTAGCGAAATGGATGAGATGGAAGCGCTGCGTATTGAGGCCGAATTGGAGCGACAGAAATCGGCACGGAATCGTGCCACGGGAAACGCGGATAATCGCGACAGCGGTGTGGCCGATGTTGAGGTTTGTCCCTGCCCCTATCAGCCTGGAGGTGGTCAAGCCGCTGGAGAGCAGGCGCCAAACTCGGGAGATTCCACGCAACTGAAGCGCAGCGCGCTCAGCAACAGTCTACTGGACATGCACGAGCAATGTGAGTGACAACTAGATACTTTCCCGGGTAATACAGTAACTAATCTTGTTCCTCTTTCTCATCCCATATTTAGTTGGCAATGAAAAGCCACAGCGACGTGGCAGCGTGGGATCTCTGGACAGCGGCATGAGCATCTCGTTCCAGTCAACAACAACGTCGAGTGCATCACGTGAGAATGCTGCAGCCATTGCAGCAGCAGCCAATGCAGCAAATGCCGCATCCAAAATACGTTTCAATATGCAAGCAGCTCCCAATAACGTATACGCTGCCCCTGGCATGCAGGCCTACACTCATGCAAACTTTGTGCAACAGTCGCAGGCTGTTTACTTGCTGCAACAGCAGCAAATGCTACAGCAACAGCAGATGGCGCAGGCTCAAATGCAGGCACAGGCACAGGCGCAGGCACAAGCTCAGGCACAGGCGCAGGCACAAGCGCAAGCGCAGGCTCAGGCTCAGGCACAAGCACAGGGACCTGTGGTAATGGGCAGAATACCGGGACGGGAACGCAAAGCTTCGCGATCCGACGACTCACGCTCCACTGAGGTCTAAATAGTTTTAATTTCTGTGTATATTTTAGCGTTCGATAAATACAGTACGCTATGAAAAACATGCGATATCTGTAGACTTTACTATACCAAACCGAAACCGAATCGATACGAACCGAGAAAGCCATTTTCAAAAAGAAATGAAAATAAAAGTAATGAAAAGAAATAACAAATAGCACCTAATAGGCAGCCTAATCTAACACCAGCAGTTACATTATGAATTCTTAAATGTTCCTTCGTTCTCTGATAATATTAATGTATATAAATTACATTTTTCGCGATTCACAATTAACGGTTTAAGTAAGTTTTCAAAACTAATTGTACATATATATACACTATACCTTTACACGATATCCCATATCTATATTTACTATATATATATTTATATATAAATCAACTACAACAAACTATATAATCAAATCTTAAGATAATCGCATTGTATCTGGCAGGTAGCTAATCCAAAATCCACTTGGAATACCCTCCCTTTGGCAGTACGTATCTTTACTAGCATTTGTTTTCTTTTGTATCTAACCTCTCTACCCCCCCTTTCTCCAATCTATCCAATACGTATACAATATACTTACGCGTAGTTTTATTACTTTGTATATTATGAATTTCGATCCCACAATTATGTTTGTGTAACTTAATACGATCGTCGTATATACCGCGTGTTTCTATCTATCTCTGAATGTGTGTGTATATACCAGGAATATTAACTTAAAAGCAATTAGCTATAATTATTCATATTTATAGAGCCAAAACTACCCAAAACATAAAATATACTAAATAATACGATAATAATTATAATACAATACGATAATAATAATAATAATTAAACGCAAACACCCGATATGTATATGAAAAAGCAAAAGACTTAAAAATTTAAATAAATGAAAAGAAATAATACCAAAATTACGTGTTTCTCATTATGTTCGGATCTTACAGAACCGATTTTAATTCGATCTTGATTAAAACATAGTTTTCTTCTGTTTTGTATAAATTTGTATATATTTTATTAGTGATTTCAACTTATTTATATTATTGCTGACTCTACTAATTAAGGCCTTGTACAAATTTATTGTATTTCTGTTTGTAGGTGCTAAATTCTATATTCGAAGTAATGTTCTTATAACTTGTGTGTGTGTGTGTGTGGGTGTCGTATTTAGGGGGTCGCATTATCAGCATGTTAGTCTAACGATTATTGCTTTAAACAAATGTACAAAAACTAAAAAATTATACAAGTAAAGCAGAACTTTACATAAAATGGTTGGGACTACCCGCTTTATCGCTCCCCTTCGCTCTACTTACAGTAAATTGCACTTGCAAACTCTTTCAGATGCATTCGGATGATTCGCGAGTGTTTTGTGTGGGGCGGAAAAAACATTACAAATAAAACTAAACATATTTTGGCACTGTAAATAAAAAAAACCGCTTCCGATCTCAACTCAAATTGTCGTAAAAACAAATCATAAATTGTTGCTACAAAACGGAACACACACAATTCAATGCAACCGATCTAATAAATTACAGAGTATCGCAAAGTTTTGCTTGCCAAATGCATTTCGATTTCCTTCTTCACTCTTCGTCTAAACTGCTTTCGTTTTTCGATTATGCTAAGGTATGATGAAGCGGCTTCCGGGTCCAACAGAGCTGCTCTGTTTGGCTGGAGGCGCCTGCACTACTCCTGCTCCTATTGCTGCTACTACTCCTACTGCTCCTGCTTCTTTTTCGTTTGGAACTAGACCATGCCAAAGTCCGTGCACACTGAGGCAGCAGCTGCAGTAGCTGCTGCCGTTGTTGCCGTCTGGTTATTCTGTTGTTTCTCCTGCGCACTACTGGCTGCAACTGCAGCTGCCGCCGCTGCTGCCATGTTCAGTTCGACCAGCGTATCGATGCTGTTCAAGCTAACACCCTGTAGTATCTTGCGCGCTGCCAGGGAGGTGAAATTGAAAGACAAATCTGTGAGGCTTGGAAAGTTGTAGAGCTCCTCACTGCCAGCGGCCAGTACACTGCCCATGCCCTGCTCCAATGATTCCTTCGTTAGACTTAGTCGCCTGTCCATGGCCTCCTTATCGATAGCTTTATCATTCGCATGATCTTTCAGTGCAAGATTAGGCTCACTGCCCAATGGATTACTAGACTTTTGCAGCAGATGCGCCAGCGCAAGTTCTTCTCCACTCATGGAACACTTTTGCAGCTGACAAACAGATTCATAGCACAAATTCTTCAGATCACTGCTGCTATTGTTCATCAACTTGTGATTACTCTGAGCTGGCGCCAAATCCTTTGAATGCTTCTCATAGAAATTCAGATTACCCACCGAGCCGGCAATCTCGAAATCCTGCTTAGCCAGCGCCGCTAGCTTCAGTGGATGTGGTTGCTCCCCGATGGGTGAGTTCGGCTGCGATTCATTCTTCAGCACATTGTTCTTGTAGGCAATGCCATTCGCCAGTTGCAGGCACAACTTGCGACTGTTGTTCATGGTCGCATCATTGTTGGTATTCTTGGCGTACTTGCCACCATCATACGAAGGCGTCTCCGTCGCCGTGTTCTCTGGCGAACTCTCACTGATGAAGGAAATGGAATCGCAGGTTTCAGAATTGGCCTCCGTTTCGCTTAGCGGCTGCTCCGGCACCGACTCTGGCCTGGCTAAGGGAGTCGATGTGGCCATTGGCACAGGTGCTGCCGCTGCTGGCGTTGATGTCTGCTTCGAGAGCGTCTTCTTAATGATCTCCCCCTTATCATTGGTCATCGTCTCGTTGTTGATAATGAACACATTCGAGTTCTCCAGCATTTTTCCGTTCTCCAACGTAATCACACTGCGCACTGGCGAATTCTGCACAAAGATCTTTGTGCTGGGTATGCTCTGGCCGCCGTTGTTTGAACTGGTTGTCACCTGTAGTGTGATGGAATTGTTGCTATTCGAATTGGGGAGACCATTGCCGGGGTACGACATCTCCTCGAGTATGCGACTGGGCGTGCTGGCACGTTGCCGCTGTGCCTGCGCCTGAGCTTGCGCCTCTGCAACACGCGCTCGCATCGCCTGATGGCGCGGCGTGCCACGTGGTGAGCCATTTAGCAGGAGTATGGAACGTGTGCTGCCGCTGCCATTAAGCGACGTTGAAATGGGCTGTGCCACCACTGCCGTGTTGGTGGAGCACTGCGAGTCCAGACTAGAATGGCCGCTGGTCTTCTGGCTAAAGGAGACTTTGCCGCTGTCGATGCTCGAGGGGCCACTCGTCAGCATCGATGTCTTGCACGACTCTAGGCTGGAAGGGCCGCTGCTCTGTAGGCTACGATACGTTGACTTGTTGTCCATGGAGCAACCATTGAGCAAGAGTCCATCTGTCGTTTGCCTCTTTACAGGCGACGCCGACGACGACTTCAACGTGGAGGAGCGTACTCCAGGTGAGCTCTCTGCAAAGATGTGTTTGCCAATCACTGATTTTTGTGCTGTTTTCTGTGGCGTGGGCGTGGCCGCATGCAGACGCGACAACGTTGCCGACGAGTGATTCATTTTGGTGTGGTTGACAGTGCTGCCATTGGTGCCTCCATTGGGGCCTCCAGCAACGCCACTGCCACTGCTGGCTGGTATGGACTGCGTGGAGCGAGGTAGCGAGCTGCTGCAGTAGACAGGAGAACGTCTTCGAATGGGCGAACCATCCCTGGAGGATATCAGAAACGTGGACTCGCTGGACATGTGACGGCGATGGCGGCGTGGCAGCGTCGACGAGCGTTGGCTCAGCTCGGAGCCGTCGTAAAACGTCGAATTGGACAGCGTGTGCACAGCAGGCATGTCCTGCAGGGGGAAAGAATGAAAGGTATAAGTATCTCTATAGGAATCTCCTCAAGAACTACTCACATGATCTGCCGTCTGTGTGCCCACACTGTGCAGATGCACGGCACGCGAATTGAACCACTCGGCGGGGGGAAACTGCGCCGAATACGTCTCAATTTGTCGCTGCTTGGCGCGTCCGCTGCGTCGGAACAGCCGTGAGAGCAAAGATCCTTTTTCTGCAAGGTGAGAAGGGGAAAGAGAGAGAAGCTATTAAGGTACTTTAATGGGTATTCTACGTGGACACTCACTGGGTGATGACGAATCTGTGCTTTGGTATTCCGAGCTGCTGCTGTCCGTCGTGTTGAGCGTCTGGGCGTAGGTCTTGGACAGGCTGCGTGTGGAGGCGCAGCGTTGCAGGCGCTTCGATGAGCCAAAGAGCCGCAAACTGTGCCGTCGTTCCAAGCTGCGCGGCGTCGGAAATGATGCACTGCGTCGCTTAGCCGCACGCGGATAAATGATCTTGTCATTGGGATTGCCTAAGGTAAAAGATGAGGAGAGGATTAGAAGGTTGATATTACTATAAACTTACTACTATTCTAGTACTATTTCTGCTACTTCTAACTGCAACTACTACTACTTACTAGTACTACTACAAATACTATTACTACTTTAATTTCTACTACTACTACTATAACTACTACTACTACTTCTTTAATTTCTACTACTACTACTACTACTACTACTACTACTATAACTACTACTACTTTAATTTCTACTACTACTACTACTATAACTACTACTACTTTAATTTCTACTACTACTACTACTACTACTACTATAACTACTACTACTTTAATTTCTACTACTACTACTACTACTACTATAACTACTACTACTTTAATTTCTACTATAACTACTACTCCTATAACTACTACTACTACTACTTTAATTTCTACTACTACTACTACTACTTCTACTACTACTACTACTACTATAACTACGACTACTACAACTACTACTACTATAACTACTACTACTATAACTACTACTACTATAACTACTACTACTACTACTACTACTATAACTTCTACTACTACTACTACTTTAATTTCTACTACTACTACTACTACTACTATAACTACTACTACTACTACTACTACTTTAATTTCTACTACTACTACTATAACTACTACTACTACTACTACTACTTTAATTTCTACTACTACTACTACTACTTTAATTTCTACTACTACTACTACTACTACTATAACTACTACTACTACTACTATAACTACTACTACTATAACTACTACTACTACTACTATAACTACTACTACTACTACTACTACTATTACTTCTACTACTACTACTACTACTACTACTACTACTAATACTTCTACTACTACTAGTAATACTACTACTTCTACTACTACTGCTTTTATTATTACTTCTATTACTAATACTACTACTTTTAGTTCTTCTCGTATCTCTAATATTTTATTAATACATGTATATTTATATTATCTACATTCTCTACTATTTGTCTTGTCTTTCATCGTCCTCCACTCACCTCCACAAATGACATCCGCCAGATTGGTCTGTATGCACTGGTGTGTCAGATCGCCATCCCGTTCCGTGGAAATTTCGCCGTACAGCGAGTGCAGTGCCTCCGCATTGGACATGAGCATCGTTCGCGCCTCTGGTGGCACCACATCGTGTTGTTGCTCCTCTTCCGCCAGCTGCGAATACACCAGGCTGCCGTTGGCACTGTGGCCTCCGTTGAGCTGGTGATGATTGCTGCGCGGACGCGAGCGACTGCGTCGTCGTCTGGCAGAGCGATTAAAGGAAAGTTAATTAAGACTATGATTGCTGCTTGCGTTGCTGGTCTACTCACTCTGGTGTGAAGATGAAGTAACCCTTTGCGGTCTGGTAGATCTTCTGCTCTTGCATCAGCTGTGCCATGGTATCGTAGATGACCTCTGTGGCGGGTGTGGTCATGTGTGGGAAGCGCACGCCGAGCTTATTCCTCACATGCTCGATAGTTGCCGATTGACCCTCAGCCGTGAGGTCCATGATGACGTCACACAGCGCCTCGGGCAACGGCGTGAACTGTCCCTGAACCGTTGGCGTCACAATGCAATCGTCAATGTCGCCTGCAAGAGATGAAACGAAATCAAGGAGAAGCAGAGTGAGTCTCAGTTGAATGACAAACACTTAAAAGGCTAATCGCAACCAAAGCCAGTTCCCGCCCCCACCTCACCCACCCTCTTGCCAGGCCAGCTAACGCATTTGGTCATCAAGCAAACTTGCTCGCATTTTTTGACATTTTTTGGGGTGGCCACCCGAGCAGACACGCCGCAGCCAGGCCGAAGTCAGGCCGGATCGAGGCCGGCGAATGTCGCGTAGTTGCCTTGACTTCGCTTGCCATTTGATTTGTTGCCTATGCGAGAGTGTGTGTTTGTATGTGTGTGAATGGGTATTTAATAGTTGGGGTAATTAAACGGCCGGCTACACATGCAGCAGCTGTAGCAGGGGGAGGGGTGCACGAAATTGCAGGTGAGTTTGTCTGCTCCACTTCAAAGTTGGATGCTGCTAAAAGGTGAACACTTTACAGAGCTGCGGCCTTGTTTGAAGGTTCAATTAGGCAATTTTTGGTTAACAATACCGAGTTATTTTTTTTGCCAGATCTTGCCAAAGTCGGTTACATACATATATGTATGTTTTATCTTAGATTGATATGTGCAGGGAATCATTTAAACTTATCAAAAAATTAGTATAACCTTTTTTGACCATTTTCAATGGTCGACGGGTATAAAAACTTCTACATTATAGGTTAACACTATGGTTAATAAATACTTGTAGCACAAGGAACTTATAACGATGACTAAGTAAACAAATAAATAACTATAAATGATACATCTACATATATAAGTATGTTTATCAGAGCAGGGATCTTTGATCTTTTCCTCTGTGTTTCGTTGGTCCTTCTTCTGTCTATCTCTCCCTGCTTTCCCTATCTTATTTTTATAAGTATTTTATTGTCTATTTATTTCTCTTAATCTGAACATATATTTCTTATTATTATACTTTAATTTTCAGTTCTATTTATACATTATTATTATACAATATATTTATTATCGTCAGTAGTTTCTGCTTTCTTTCTCCACGCAACTTTACTGTGCTTTCTACAGCTATTATCCTGTTCTTCTATCTGCCCTCTTCTTCTTCTCTTAGATCTATATTTCTCTGCAATTTTCTCTATTTTGTACCGCACATGACTTCCGTTGTCACTCTCATTTCCATGTGCTAATCGAGCGCACCTCGCAGCTGCAACACACACACACACTCCCCCGCTGTCATGCACCCCCTCCCTGCCCGCCCTCAATTCAAGGAGCGTCTTCCAAGTCTGCCTTTCCTAATATGGCAGGCAGCAAATAATTTTGATATATCTTACTATAGCTTGTGCTTTATGCACTCTCTGTGCCGTTCACGCGTCGTATACTTAATTAAAATGCGCACCCAGCGACGGCAATTATAAAGTCAAAGAAAACACATCACAACAACAACAACAACACTAAATAAAATAAAAAGCCCAGCACAGTTTGTTGTTGCTTGTCTTGTGGCAAGCACACTTGGCTGCCGCATTGTCGCGAAGGCGCCGCCGCTGCCGTCGTCACAATGCTTCCTACTTGCTGCAGCAGTTTAACCTCCAAAATGCCGCAGCAACAACAGCAGCAACAGCAACAATGACAGCAACAACAACGCCCCCGAAGCGAGCATCATCAACAAAGATTGCAACACACACACACACACACACACACACACAGACAGCAAGAGGAAGCAAGCGAACAAGAGAGGGAGGGAGGGAGGGAAGAGGGCAACAGCAAAATCAGACCAAGTGTGTGACGACCTCCGTTATTATTGTTGTAGTTGTAGTTGTTGTTGCTGCTCATGTTGCTGTTGTCGCCGAACTCTGCTTGCAATCGTTGCAACGTCCTTGCGGCAGTTGCATAATTTTTCAAGTTTTCACTTTCTGCAACAGTTGCAGCTGCCGTTGTTGTTGTTGTTGCTGCTGCTGCTGTTGTTGCTGCGGTTTATCCGGCAGCAATTTGCGCCGCAAAACGCAATATGCAATATGAAAATGCCATGTGGGATGGCACCGCGTCGTCGTCGTCGTCGTCAAGGACAATTAGCGCCATTTGATGGGCGACTGCGCGACTTGTGCGACTCGTAAAATGCCAGCGACAGCCCGCAGCTTCAATTGCTCCCCCATGGTAACCCCTCACCCCTACACCTGCCCCTACCCCTACCCCTTCCTCTAGCTAGCTAACGGCAATAACACCTGCTGCATTCGCACTTTCACAACGGCAATAGAAATTTGTTTGCCGCTTAATCGTTCACTTGGTGCAGGCTGCAATTGAAATTGCACTCAATCTAAATCTGAATGCCACAAGGCGCCACATTGCCACCCCCCACCCTCCCCACACTCCTCACTCTCCTCTTTCTACTGCAATTTATTTGCCTTGGCTTATCAACTGTGGCCAAAACGTTGTTTGCATTTCAGTTTTGGCTTTTCATTTGGCAGCTCACCCGATCGCTCGTTCGCTCGCCCTGGCCATAAATTGCAGGCAGGCGCAGTAGCCAAATAGCCAAGCTCGCTGCATATAATAACCATATATCATTCATACTCGTACTATACTATATAGTAAGTATAGTAATATGTGTGTGCTTCGATTGCGAACACATCTGCAAGTGCTTGCGGGTTTGTTGTCCTTGCCAGAGAGTTGGCAAAGTCTGAATCGCAAAAATATTTCAATGTTTTTAGGCCATTTCAATGCAGGCGGGAGCATTGCACTGGGTTCTACAATATATATGCAGGTTTGCTTGTGGGAGTATCTTACATCTTGATATCAAGGCTGTGTGGCAAATCAACAAGGCCATAAGTTATGCAAGTTTATTGAGTTAGCTGCGCTTGTTTATGACTGCGGGGGAAGATGGCAAGTGCGATCTATAGTTTGTTTGCTGCACTAACTCATCGAAATCAGAAATCGTTATTGAATTGATTTCTTGCTTGGCTCATCTGCACATATTGCACTTAGCTTTGTGTAGTGCCAGCTTCATAGTGATTACAAAATAAACCATTAAGTTATGTAGTATTTAGATTTACTTATAATGTTATTCATTCAACTTTGTTAAGCTAGTTTTAATGCTTTGCCTACCTTATCATATTGAACTTATCTTTGTGTAGTATACATTTCTTAAGAATTGGAGCATAAATACCAAAGTTATATGATTTATAGAGTATAAGTTACTGTACCATCTTCAGAATCTTTGCATAGTTTTGAAGCTTTGTCTAAATTCGAATCTAAAACTTATTTTTAGGTATTCTAAGTTTCATAATGATTGAAGAACAATTTCAGCAGTTATAAGTATTAGATAAAGTTACTTATCTACTAGTCTAAATATTATTATAATACACAGCACAAATTCCCTATAATTCACGCATATTAAATGTATACTTCTATACTATTCATCATATAAAGATAGCAGAACTAAGAAGCCATTAATGATGTCTCTTTTAAGCCTTTAAGCGAATAGAAGCTCTTGTTATGAATATACCTATGCCCAATTCAAGTGCCTCTAACCTTATAAGCCATCAAAAGTCAATACCCTTAAGCTCTAGTCGAGTTCCAGATCCGTTTGCCTTTAACTAGGACAGTTATTGAACCCACAGCGAATTGAATGGCACTTTCAATTGATTGCCTGATTGATTCACCTGCCCAGTTAAGGACTTTTGGGGCATGCAAATGATAATGTTTGTGTTGCAACTACGGGAACGTGTTGCATGTTGCAAACGAAAGCCGCGCGAAATGATAATAAATATTACAAGGGAGAGAGTGGGAGGGAGAGGAGGGGCGGGTAGGGGCAGCGGGAGAGAGTGAGACGTGGAGAAACGATTGCTGCATTTTCCCACCAACGCGATCTTGTCTCAAAGGCAGGCAGTGTGCTGCAGCACCTCCTACCCAAGTGCCGGCGCCCCCTGCAGCATCCCCCCGTGCCTCCCTCTACACTCTGCGCCACCCCCTTTAAGCCTGCCTGCCTGTGCGCTTCCCTCAATCGCCTCATTCGTCTTAAGTAGAGTGAAAGTGTTGCGTTTTGCCTCAAATTGTGGACTTTGCCATTGTTGCTGTTGTTATTGTTGCTGTTGTTGATCTGCGTCTCTGTCAGTGTTGTTGTTGCTGTTGTTGCAGTTGGCTTGACTGCACTTTGGTTTATGTTGCTGTTGCTGTTACTGCTGTTGTTGTTGTTGCTGCCCGGCGGACACATATCCTTGTGTTCAATCAAACCAAAGCGACGTCAACGGACACCGAGCGAGCCGAAAGCCGAGTCAAGTGTTTTGTAGCTTGAAGGTTGTTTCGCGTCCACCTCCCACTAGCTCTGGCTCCCTTCACCCCTCACCCCCCTCGCACAGCCCCTGCTGCTGCTGCTGTTGCTGGACTGCCCCTCGTCACGCTGTGCAACATGCGGCAAACATTTTTAGCGCTTGTAGCTTTTGCTATGCATTTTTATGCAAATGAAAAATGTTTCTTGCGATTTTGCAGCATTTTTTGCAGTCGATTTGCAGCCTCTTGTTGCAAGTTGCAGTTGTTGTTGTTGTTGCAGTTGTTGCTGTTGTTGCTGCTGTGGCCATTACTGTGATGCAATTGCCGCGAGTTACAATAATCTTGATGTATGATTTTTTCTCTCCCTCGTTATTGTTGCTGCTGCCGCCGCCGCCGCTGCTGCTGTTGTTGTTTTTGTTGTTATTAGAAAAAGAAAAAAGCAAAAACCGAATCGAAGAGTTTCTTTTTTTCTTAAATAAAAGAGGAAATCTGCGCACCTATCGTGTTGTTGGCACATTTTCGCGTTGTTTTGTTTGATCTCATAACCGCCAGCGATTCAACTGGCAACAACAACAATCAAACAACCGCAGCAGCAACAACAACAGCAGCGACAACAACAACTTCAACGACGACGTCTGCGGACACCATAAACATTTAAACGCTGTCCATTTCGAAATAATCAATAATTTTTAGCTATCAGTGGCAATTTATTATTATTTTTTTGCTCCTCTGGGGACCACAGCGAAAAGAAGAAAGAAAGAAAGAGAGAGACGGAGAGGGGGGGGGGCAGTGTGCGAGTGAGCAGCGGCTAAATTAACACTTCCTTAAACGATAAACAGCCAAAAGCAGCCGAAACAAAACAAAGGCCAAAATAGACGCCAAATCTGCAATTGACCATCAACAACATCAACAGTAACAGCAACAACATCAGCAGTCACAACAACAAGCACAACAACAACAACAAGAAGCAAAAGCCCCGACGCGAAATCGATAATAATTGCCGCGATGTCGATTTGTGGGAATCGCATTCGATATTCGTTTATTAATTTTAATTGCCTTGGCCGACAAAATCGTTCGATAAACGACGACAAATCGGTTAAGTGGCAAATGGCAAACGGCAACGGGCAATTTGAGGAGGTGCCTAAGCCAACGCCCCACAAGGCATTTACGAGGCAAACCCCTCTCCCTGCCCATATAAGGTGTGCAAATTTTCACCCGAAAATGAAGAAAGAGTGAACGTGATTTAACGAAGATTGAATACTCTACATAGCTCGATAAATGTGACACAATTATAAAGGATATACTGAATAAGTATCAACCCATGATTATTTACTAAACTAAAGTAGTAGGATTTAGACTTTATAATAAATAGACTAGATAGTCTTCGTGGATAGATGACAGTTTACTTAAGAGATTTATATTGAATTTTTATGAAGTTGAAGTTAAAGGAATAAATAAGTGGGAAGAACTGGAATTGATACAAGGAAAATCTATCTAAAATCTGCAGAAATACGTCATCTACAGAAATACGTTATATTATAACATACTACCATAGCATACTCCAATATAAATCGAATAAAATACCTTAAAACCTTAGGTTAAACGGTTGCCAAATAATCTCTCATCAATATTGGTCATAAAGACGATATCTAAGGTTATTATTAATCGATTGGCATTATTTCCTTACCTCTACCTCTATAAGGTTTACCACACCTCTGTAAAAACTCTATAACAATACTCTCCATTACTCTATAGTTCTCTAGACTGCTTTCTTCTCTTTCTTTCCCAAGGCCTTTACAATATAAAGTCGACTTTCAGTACTTAAAGCACAACAATTAAACTTGGCAAAAATTTCGCTTTGTTTTGGCTTTACAAAAAAAAACCGCTAAGATCTAAAGTTATGTTAAAGAAAAGTTTTGCATTTAATGCGAACCCAGGGCTATGATTTAATCAGTTTCTACTCATATAATTAAAGTGCTTTAGCGTAAATAAAATCTTTAAGTAGCAGTAATTATAAACATATAGTATAGTATGGTATAGTATAGTCTCATTGCAGATAGTATCTAATTCAATTAGCTGGAATTTCATGAAGATTTGTCTAGGTATCTTAGGGTTTTTTTGGTAAGTGGCAGATTAAGTTGGTTTTGGGAAGAAGTGTAAATTAATAGCCAGAAAACTGGCTACGATACCCATTGACTGAGTAAAGATATGATCGTCAGAGCAGATCTCTTCATATCTTCGGGTTTTAGCTTTAAGTGTGTGTAGATATTATGTTATGTTCACAAGCTAGTTTCTTAGTTATACAGCATATCTCTTAGTCGTGCTGTCCTAACACACACAATCTCTTTAATTTATTTACGTTTGCAATTTCTTGCAAATTTTTTTGTTAAACATGTACGTGACGATAAAATGATAAAAGCGATAGTTTTTTGCAATTTCAGTGTTGTTTTTTATGGCCAACATCAGCTTGTTGTCGATTCGTGCAAATTTTAACACTTGTTCGCTTTGATCTATTGTCCAACGGTATTTCTAATGCCAGACATCTGACTTTATGGAACTGGTTAACTGTTAAGACGGGAACTGAGGTATGTACAGTAATCGAGGGGGGAAGGTTTCTTTTCGCAATTCGCTTAGATCTTCGTCGGCAAGGCGGACAAAGTCTCTCTCAAGGCAAACGAGCGAGTCTGTCCCAGGCAGATCCCATTCCCGTCATTTACATAAGTTGCCGCCCACTCGCACACACACACACATACAAACACATGCACAGCATAGCCTGAATGACTATCGATAGTCAGACATGTAGAGCAGCAGCAGCAGCAGCAGCAGCGGCGGGTGGCGACTGCGCTGCCGAAAAATGTCTAGCGGCAAACGACAATCACGATTTTGTCAGTGTGTGTGTGTGTGTGTGTGTGAGTGTGTCTGAAATGCTTTTTGCGCGTTTTCAATTTCCACAAAGTTTTCACCAGGGGAAAAGGCCACGCAAAAGGCCGCGATACGCCTGTCCAGGCAGGCTCCCGATACGATACGATATATATACATATACGATATATAGCTATACACAATATGTTTTTCGTTATTGTTTTTTGTCTTTTGCGCTGGAGAAACGGCTGCGAGGCGACGCTAATTGTTTCCGTCGGTTAATAAAAATATTTCAGGCCAGTTACAAATTGAAAACAAGGCTGCAACTGCAACAGAGTCTGCTGCTGCCTCAGATGCTGCTGTTGCTGTTGCTGTTTATGCAACGTTGCACGAATAGCGCAAAATGCAAATTGACATTTTACGTGGTTGCAACACCAGCAACAAAAAGCCGCCAAATCAGCAGCAGCAGCAGCAGCAGCCCAGCCGAGGCTGGCAAATAAGGAGCAACACGACGCGCCGCACAATGATGGCCAATAGCAACAACAATATCACAACAACAACAACGGACAACAACAACAACAGACAACAGCAACAACAACAGTTTTTGTTGGCGACACTTTTTTGGCCAAATATCTCTTTGGCAAACCGAGTCTGTGCCCAAGCTCGAGTCGAGGCGGTGTTAAAGGTCAATGAGTTTTGTGTGGGGCCCTCTGGACCTGAACCTGGAACTGGGAACTGAGGAACCCTGGAACCCCCGACTGTCGATCCAAGACGATGACAACAACTGCTGCGCGACGTTGCCAAATAAAAATGGCTCCTTTTATTGCCGCTGTTGATGTTGTGCAACAAGCCAGAAAAAAAACAACAACAACAACAAGTCAAATCAAATCAAATGCGAGTAAAAATTTCCTCAAGAGTTCATAACTTTTTCCCGCTAACTTTGATTTGGTTTTGGCGCATTTTTAGTGCGTTTTCCCGCTGCTTTACTGCCTGCTTTCCCCCACGTCATGTCTCTTGCACAGAATTCGCCAACTTTAACTGCAATTGCATCCTAATTGCAACTTTACGACGTCGACAAAGCGAAACTTAAACTGTCTTTTGCACATTTCGATAGTAAATCGAGTTAGCCCATGGGAAAACGTGGGGGAAAACAGCAGGGAAAACTTATTGTGTGAAATTGTGTTGAGCCGCCGCCGGCAATTTGTCGAGCAGACAATGCCGAGTGAGACCGAGAGAGTGAGAGAGAAGCAAAGAGAGAACACTTTCCCGTCGCGCAAAAGTGGAAAACTCTCTCAAGCGTAACCACTTAGAAGAGTTCAAGACGCAGTTCCATCAGGTTAACCCGCTCCCCACTCCCTGCCCGGAATGGGTTGACCTCATTAACGGTGGCAATCAGCGGGTGGAAGAACGAGAACAATGGAATTACAATAATCGCTTTGGCAACGCTCGCGGTGGAGCTGAGGAACTGCTTCCTACTCTATGGGGTGTTCAAGCGAGCATGATGAACTTGCAGAAGTAGAAGACAAAGACGGAGACGAAGCAATGACAACGTTGATATGGCGTTGATAGCATTAGCTGCCACTTCAACTACTGACTGAACATCAGCTTAGTATTCTTCTTTAACTTCTTCGTTGAACAACTTCTTCTTCAACTTTAGCTTGAACTTCCTTCTTAATTTCTTCTTCAATTTAACTTCAATTTCTTTGTCAATTTTAGTTGCAAATTCTTACTTCAAATTCAGCTTAAACTTGTCAACTATGCCTTCAACTCCTTCTTCAACTTTAGCTTCAACTTCTTCAAATTCATCGTCAAGCTCATCCTCAATCGTTGCTTGCCTTCAACTTGAGCTTCAGTTCCAGCTTTATCTTCTACAACTTCTTTCTCAACTTCTTCTTCAACTTCTTCATTAAGTTAAGCTTCAACTTCTTCATCTATTTCCGCTAAAATCTTCTTCAATCTTTCCCAACTTCTTCTCCAACTTAGGCTTCAATTTATTCTTCAACTTCCCATTTAACTTCCTAAATTTGTAGCTTCAATTTCTTCTTTAAGTTTAGCTTCAACTTCTTCATCGAATTCTTCTTCAAGTTTAGCTTCAATTTCAGCTCAATCTTCTTCAACTTCTTTATCAAATTGTTCTTTAACTTCTTTTCTCAACATTACCTTCAACTTCTAAACTTTATCTTCAACTTCTTCTACAAATTCTTCCTCAACTTGTGCTTCAATTTCAGTTCTATCTTCAACTTTTTTCTCAACTTCGACTCCACCTTCAGCTTTTTGGCGAATTCCTTTGGGGTCTGCTCTGGTTACGCTTTGGCGAACTCGTTAACGATGACACGCTGAGTTTGGTAACCTTCTTCGGCTCGGGCGCGTGAAATTGATGTAGAATCAGAGAATTGTAGTGCCCCCGTTTAACGGTATTAAATGCCATTATTTATTTATCTTTTTTCTATGTCTTTTCATTTTGGAAGTGTGGGAAACGGCAGGCAGGCGATTTGTGCTTTGTTAATGGCATAGATATTAAATAGCGATTATCGGCCAGATTGACAGACGATCAACGGCAAATAACAGCAGCAATAGCAATAGCTTAAGCGACAACAAAAACAACAACAACAACTTGGCTTGGCCACTGTCATGGCCACATTTCACTTTCAACGGGGCAACATCTCAACGAGAAATCGTGATGAAATTGATTTGCGGCTCTTGAAACGTTTTGTCTTGTTTCAATTCAACAATCATAGTTACCGACAGCACCGCAGGGGGTAGCAGTCTGCCCCCTCTTCCATCTCCTCCCCCTCAAGCCCGATCTCCTTCTTCTCTTCTCCGCATTTCCAACGCTTTCCAACTATTTTGCATTTTTGTGCGGCGCAGCCAAAAACAAAATGTTCATTTGTCTCTGTTTTGCTATTTTGATAGCTCCCCTTCACCTTCCCTCTTACCCCTGTCCAATTGGCAATGTGCATCTCCCGCTTCAGTCACCTCTATCACTCTCTGCCCCTTTGGCATTCCCATGGCTTGCGTTTCTTGCCTTCCTTTTCTGCATTTGCCACTTTAACACGAAATTGAATTTAATTTCGTTTTTCTGTGTTACGTTGCTTTGTTTTGATTACTTCTATTTTGTCTCTTTTGTTGTTGTTGTTTGTTGTTCATCTCGTATTGCTGTCTAATTGAGCGTGAAATTGCCGTTGATTGATTGTTTTGCATGCGATTTGTTATAGCCGTAAACTGAAGATCTTTAAGAGGAAATCAACAGAATATGAGGCAGATATGGCAACAGTTTAGACTATGTGGAAGGGAGATCACACTTTTATTTATCTGTTTTATATTGTTTATGATTTTTAAAACTTTTTATTGTTCATTTGTTCAATTTCTCGTCATTTTCTTTAAAAGTTTTGCCATATACTAAAATTTATTACAGATTAAAATCTTCTTGCTAACCCAATGTTCTCCCGATACAACCCATCTTACTCTCTCCCAAATCAATCGACCGAGTCGTAGATGCACTCTCCACGCACTTCAGCTTGCCAGATAAATTGCCATATGCCATATGGTCTGCACTGCACTGCTCGCTCAGCTTGTTTGCGAATTGAATTGTCATGTTTATGGTAATTAAGAGCTAATGGGTTCTACGCCATTGCAAGCGTTAATTAACAACATGGAAATTCTGCACAACACAGTGTGGCAGCTTCACGAGGGTCCAAGTGTGCAACTCTTGTGTGTCTGTTTGTTTGACTGGCTGCAAAGGCGCTTATTGTTTGACTGGCTATTTATGAGAGTGTATTTCCTCAATTGAATGCCACAAAGCCAACTACCTCCGGGCTAAATGGGCGCCATCAGCCTCAGCCTCAGCCGATGCTGCCAAATCGCAGCTTATTAATTTCCAAACGGGTTGCCCAAAGGCCGCCAATGAGCAAAGAGGGGAAGCCGGTAGACGGGGAGCGGGAGGTAGACAACAAGCTGCACAGTCCGGCAACGACAACGTCGGCGATCTCTGTTCGTCCGGCCATTTATCAATTCAGGCGCGCTCAGTTGCCATCGATGCGGCTGGTAGCGGTGGCAATGGCAGCCAAGACATGGCAAGGTGAGTGTTGCAAGTGCGAAAAAAGCCAAAACGATTGCAGGGTGAGGAGTAAGAGAGAGAGAGAGCGAGAACGGGTGGGGAAAGGGGGAGGGGACTCCAGGGGCAACTGAGTGTCGCATTAGGCGTGCAGGTGTCGCACTTAATTGACAGCTAACGACAGAGGGGGCACCACACGAACTGGCCTCGTGGCCTCCGAGGCCACAGCGCCCATCAAAATGTGATTAAGTACCCTTTGGGGCCTGGGAGAGAGAGAACCCTTAAAAGAGTCCCGCAACTGCTCCACTCTTTATCTGCGATCATCACTTGGATTATCCTCGCCAGAGCTGTCATTCGGAGAACTAGAAAACTCCTCTTCTGGCTCCTGCTGCTGCTGATCCAAACCCATGAGCCTTTTCCAATTATTCTGCAGGAACTGCACAAAGCTTTCCTCCTCCTGCTGCTGCTGCTGCAGAGGCTGTTGAAGATCAAAGCTCCTCGCCTGCTCCTGCTCTACAGGGTGCTTGTGCTTGAACCTACTCTCGTGCTGGTGTACAGATTCCTGCCGTTCAAAGCTCCTGTCCCGCTGTTGGCTTACAGTGTGCTCCAGCTCAGAGCTCTTGTTGCGAAGAAGGGCTGCAAGGCGCATCAGCTGCATATGCATATCCTGACTCTCATCTACAGGTTGGTTAAGGTCGAAGCTTCTTTCCTGCTGCTTTTCTCTCGATTGTTTAAGATTAAAGCTCCTTTCTTGCTGTTTTTCTACAGGTTGTTTAAGAGTAAAGCTACTTTCTTGCTGCTGCTCTACAGGATACTCTAGCTTGAAGCTCCTCTCTTGTTGCACAGGCTGCCTAAGATCCCTGCTACTTTTTTGCTGCTGGTCTACAGGGAGCTCCAGATCAGAGATCTCACTGCTAAGAAGGTCTGTAATGCGCTTCAGCTCAGAGCTCCTAGGCTGCTCCTCGTGTACAGGTTGTTTAAGTTCGAAGCTTCTTTCCTGCTGCTTTTCTACAGGTTGTTTTAGATGAAAGCTCCCATCATGCTGCTGCTGTATAGATCGTCTTAGATTAAAGCTCCTCTCTAGCTGCTCCTGTACAAACTGTTCAACATTAAAGCTACTGTCTTCATGCTGCTCTTCGGATGGTATTATATCGAAGCCTTTGCCTTGCTGCTGTTCTACAGAATGCTCACGATCGAAGCTCCTCTTCTGCAGCTGCTCTGTAGGGTACTTTTGCTCAAAGGTTCTCTCCTGCTGCTTCTCTATAGGGTACTTCGGCTCAAAGTTCCTCTCCTGCTGCTGCTGCAAAAGCTTTTTAGGATCAAAGCTCTCCTGCTGCTGCTCTTCTGGGTATTTGTGATAGAAGTTCCTCCTGCGCTGCTGGTCTATAGGGTACTTCGGCTCAAAGCTCCTCTCCTGCCGCTTCTCTGTAGGAAACTTCGGCTCAAAGCTCCTCTCCTGCTTCTGCTCCAAGAGCTGCTTGGAATGTAAGCTTCTCTCCAGCTCCTGCTCTATAGGATATTTATGTTTGAACTTCCTCTCCTGCTGCTGCTCTATAGGATACTTCGGCTCAAAGCTCCTCTTCTGCTGCTGCTCTATTGGATATTTGTGATTGAAGTTCATTGCCTGATTCGGCTGTACAGCATTGTCGAGAATTCGATAGCGCTTCTTATGAAAAAGCTGGTTCAGATCGGAACTGTTATTACGTTTCTTCTGAAAAGGCTCCCGACTCCCCATGTTATAGGGTGGATAGAGATGGTCCATTAGCCAATGAGCACGTGCTATGGAGGACCTTATTCTGTACAGCTCGTCAATGATGCTCTCAATGTCCCTCTGCGAATCGAAGTCAATAAAGTTGTGCTGCGCATGTTGCGGCGAATTGGGTAACAAATTGACGGTCTCTACTACATTCTCGCTAGCGTACTCCGTTTCGATATTGCCCCGCGTTAAACTGTCATCTAAAAACTTGTGGTACCACAGCGGATTACGCCAGGGCACCCCATTCCACAACGCACTCGCGGGTCTCTGGTTCTTTTGAGTAGTATCTTGATCGGTGGATGGAATTCTCGAATTTTTTAGATCATACAAATGCAGTTGTTCCTCTAGTTCTCTCTGCTCCGTCAAGATGATGTTCCAAATGGATACCCCAATACCATCTTTGCCATGTTTATCCAGATATTTGTGCTGCTCTTCGGTCATGGCCCAGCGCAAGTAGCAAAGATCCTGCCAACGTTGCAATTGCTCAATGTGCTTCATCTCCTGCTCGACCTTCTTTGTTTGCTCCTTCTCTGAGAGCTGCTGCAACCACTCGCTTGTGATGCTATCAAAGTGTTGTGCCCAGTAGAGCATGCGCTCCATCACCCACCTGCGCTGCATATCCCGCGCTTCCTCACTTATCATGGACATGGTGGAAATCTGTTCCTTCTGCGGCATTGCTGCAATGTCCCCCCCGTTCTGGGAAGTGTGTCAATAATTTCTAACTGTCTAACTAAATTCGACTGGCTAACTAGTTGGGATTGGGAGTGTGAGAGAGTGGGAGAGTTTACTGCTTGCTTACTTACCCACTGAGCTGATAATGTAGGTGGCTGGCGGCTTGAGCACGCTCCTGGCAAACGCGCCACGTAGCACCTCCAGGGCGCAGGGTTCGGCGGTGACCAGCAGCATTCCAGGCGCCACATGGCCCGCATATTTGAGAGCACGTGTGGCAGCTGTCAATGGAGCATTCCACCAGCATTGCGCATTGGCGGCCAGGAAGTTCTGCAAAGGAAGGGAAAGGGAAAGAGAGAAATATTAGTTATGCATGCGATATGTAAGGGTAAGTCAGTGATCTATTAAAATAGTAAAAGAATCATGAAGACAGACCCTTACAGGGATACTCTAAGAAGAATCTTTACTGAAATGTTCACTGAAGTCCATGCAGAAGAGTTATCCCTTGAATTCCTACCGAAGAATCCTCCAGACTCGCCCAGAGGATATCTAAAGTGTTCCCTCTTGATGAGCAAAGCAACATTTCAGTTGCAGACAAGATCTTTAATCGTAATTGACAAATTGCCCCACTGCAAGTGGCATAATTGAGTTACCTTCCTCCCCTCACCTGCTCCCGCCACTCCCCCTTCTCCTGCTGGCTGCCCACCCCCAGCCGCTGTAGCGTTATCCATCTGTGGGCGTAGCATATACCACGAAACCAGTTGGCAGCCGTCAATTAGCTAAGCGGATCACAGCACGCCCCTGTGCGGCAGCAACTTCAACTGCAACTGCAACTGCCACACTACGCCACATGCAACATTTGTCGAGCAGGCGCCACAAAGTCGCTGCATCATTGCCCCCAACCAGAGTTGTTGTTATTGTTGCAGTTACTGCTGCTGCTGCTGCTGTTACTGTTGCTCTTGTTGTTGCCAATGAAATGCCAAATCCAAATCCTCGACCACGTTCTGGCCCATATAATACCGTGGGCAAATGCCAGCATTTTCCATTTTCCATTTTATTGCATTTTCCATTCGCAAACACTTTTTCAACTTTTGTCCGCGGGCAACGACGACGACGACGACGACGAATAAATGTCCAATTTGTGCGGTGACAGGAACACTTGAGGCACGTTTCTGATGTAAACATGCGCCCAGGGATCGAGCTAAAAGTCACACAGAGGCTTAGTCGGGCAGCAGTAGGATTGAAAGAGAAGGGGAGGAGGGTGGAGAAGAGGCAGCTAGGGAATACAAGCTTAAAGTGCAGTGCAAAGGTTTATCTGCCAGTTTGGGAGGGAGGGCAGAGGCGACGGAGGTAAGCGCGGCATTTCTTGGGTGAAACTTGGGTGAAACTAAAGCAACTTTGGTCCAACCTCTTCTCTTGCTCTCCTTCTCTGGGCTACTCTTTACTGCCTGCTTCCTTCTGCTCCCTGTTACCCTCTCTTCTCCTTCATTATCCTCCTTCCTTCTGCACCTATGCATATCTTCCTCCCCATCCTCCTCCTACTTCCACATCTTCCTCCAGCCTTTCCATCCTTCTCCTGCTATTCCATCCTCTTCCTGCCGTATCCTCTTGCCTCCTCCTATTGCCAACTCTTCCTTTCTCCTCATCCACCTTCACCTTCCACCACCTTTCGCCTTTTATAGCTTCAAGCTAATGAACATCACCCAGTTTCAGCTTTTTCGCCTGTGCTTCGATTTGACCTTTTGCGCTGCCGCTGTGGTCACTCCTCGGTCGTCTTTAATGTCGCCAGCACGTCGCGGCTGGCATTATACAATGCCCAGGCAGGTCCAGCTATACTCCTTCTTTGCCGCCCTCAACTAATGTCTGAGCTGGCGCAGAAATTAACTCGTCATTGCCTGATGAACCCGTCGACTTTAGTGCATCCCATCTGGCCATTCCGTAAAGTAGGCGTGGCTGGCTGTCACGCGCCGTCGCCGTCGCTGCTGCCGCTGCCACCGCCGACGTCGTTGGATGACAACGTCCAAGCTGCATTATCTATGCAATCATAAGGCGCATAAGACGCGTCAAGCTCCAGCGGCTCACTAATTTGTGCCGCATCATCTTCAAGCCAAGGCAAAGGCGAAGGCGGGCGGAGTGATAGACGTCATGGAGCTGGAGCTGGAGCTGAAGCTCAAGCTGTAGCTCGACATGGCTTGGCATTCCGTAATGTGTTCATGTCGGCATCGTGTTTGACTTCTTCTTCTTTTTGGGCTTTCGGAAGTAATGCAAAACTTTTAATAATCGAATTAAAAGCGCACGCCGAAAGTCGGCTTAGCTCTCTGACAAAACCCCTCTAGTCTCACTCTGTTAACCTCCCTCCCACCCCCCTTTTTCCACTTCTCTTGCATTACGCTTTCATTGGACTTTTACTTAATGCGATTGAATGGAAAACCAAACAGGCAAGCAGACTCAGCGAACTCAACTCCCACCATGGCATCAAAACAGACAAAACTATCACCAAAGTCGGGGAAGAGTTTTATGAGAGTACACAAGAGGGTAAGGAAGGGAGTGGGAAATAAAAGAGAGGTGCAGTGAGGAGGGGGAAAGAGGTGGAAGATCTTTCACTCTGTTGTAGCAAAAAAACATTTAAACAGCAGCCAAATGTGCCGGGCTAAAGCGCAACATAATAGAGCCGTGATGAAGTATAATAATCCTTGACCTTGCCACAAAGCCAACCTCAAGCGGCAGCAGCAGCAACAGCCACTCAACAACAACAATAGCAACAACAGTTAACAACAATAGTTAACAATTTAGTTAACGTTTTGTGGTGAAGATCTTCTCTGAAGAGGAATGCAAATAGCGCCAAAGAGAAGTTGGTAAAACCAATGAATGAATAAACATAATGCAGGAATAATCATTATGAAGAACTTAAGATGGTATTGGCAAGCAAACATCATTAGTTCTACATGCCAGACACATACACACACACACAACATACTATATATCTTTATAATAACTATAATTACTTAAACGTTTTTAATGAGGTTCTGCCCCCTGGCACAATCCACTCTTCGCCCCCAAACCCCAGTTCAATTCGAGCTCGTTTGACTTCTATCTAGGGGCGTCATCATTGTTTATATGTCTAGCCAGGGCCGGGACTTGGCTAGCCTGCGGTCAATGCTTATTCGAAGCACTTTCCGGAAGCGTCTGCTTGCATAAATATTCCTTGAAACATTCCAATTCCAATCAATGCGTCAACTGATAAGCGCGCAACCACAGCGTATGCCACGCCCACTTGCCTGGGTGGATGAAAGAAGGAACTCCCATACCCTTCCTTCTTATTCCTTCCCCTTCTGGCGTCTTTGGCAATTTGCACTGCACTTAAACTGCCAACTCGATTTGGGCAGTTGAGCGTAGCCGTATCGCCGTAGGCTGTGACCGCTTGCCCTTGGGGGAGGGTGCAGGGTGGTGCCAGGGGAGTTCATTGACCAGCAACAAATCTACGAAAATACCCACACCCTAATCCTGCTGAGCACATGCGATTTGTTTTATTAGTTTTGCAGACTGCCAAAACAAATTGCAATGCCAACAGCTGTTGGCAAAAACCAACACGAATAGAACAGGATGAAACACGATGGGGACAGGATACGACAAGATACGACAGGGATATGCCACATAAAATCTAATGTAATTCTGGCAGTGCCATGCCAAGCAAGTATATCGTATCTTTTGGCAACCCTTTTGCAATTAATAAATAAACATCGAGAGACGAAAGAGTTCCAAACTCAAGGCGAGTCAATTCAATTCAATTCAATTCGAGTCAATTCGAAGCTCTTTAAACCCATCCCAATCCCCGCTTGCCATCCCCATTCCATTCCACTGGCCTGTCAGTTGCTCTGAAACTTTTTTGGAATTGCAAAACTTTTGGCAAATAAAACGAGCAGCTCAACTATATAGTGGTTACTATATAGCACATACATATATACACGTATTTATCGCCTGCTAAAATCAGAGCCTCAATTTAAAACCGAAGCGTGAAAAGTCTATTAGGTTGAAGCCGGCGACGTCGTTGGGTATAAATACTGTGGGAACAATGAAGTCTGCTGCAGTCAGCTCCAATTTCAGTCGACAGGCGTTGGCGTCCCCCTCCCCATCATACTGTCCCCTGCCACATGCAGCGCATCCCAACTCGACGCGACTTGCACCTGCCTCGTTCTGACTTTTTGCATTTGATTTGTTTGTCGCTTTGTGTTGTAACTTTTGTAAGGTATTGTTATACCCTACAAATGTGGAAGGGAGTGCCAGCTATGTCAACTGAGATATGCCTTATAAGTTATATGTATGTATACATATATATTTTGAATTGTATAGGAAAGTTTGATGTTTTAGGTTTTATTTTTTAAAGAGAACTTTATGGAAAGACCTTATACTTTGCTTATATTATCTTGAAAAAATGTCAAAGAATTCAGATCTTTGAAGAATATTTAAATTGCTGATCGAATATGATTGATATACGTTGTATACTTAAACAAAACCTCCACTGCACACAGGATGTCTGCCAGTCAGTAATACTGACAAAATTATAATAAATTTTACTCCTACATATATTATAAGTAGTTTAAAAAAACTTCCCTTTTTTTATAGCGCATCGCCTAGCTGCGCATACCCCACACCACCCATTGTTGTCGCAGTTTTGCCTTTTGTATTTTGGCGTTGATGCGCAGCTGGCACTTGCTGAAAACTCTGGCCGGATTGGCTGCGGGCTCTGTCACTCATGGCAAGCAAGTTAAATAGCTGCTGCATGCAGTTATGTATCTGTATCTGTACAGACTATGTATCTATAATAGTAACTCTGTGTGTGTGTGTGTGTGAATGTGTCTGGCATTTAGCACGCAACTTCTGTGCACTGTCTGTCATTCAATCAATCCGACAATCATGCAATAAAGCAAAGTGCTGCTAAGGGCATTAAATATGAAGCAATTCCCCCAGCAGCTCCCCACATTATTAGAAACTCACGTTTCGCTCCTCCTCCTTGTCAACATTTAATGGAAATAGATGAGTCTGGCTGTCAGAAGTTCTAATTGGAATGGTAGATGAGTGGCTTAAACTGCGCTCTCGATGCAATCCAATAGTAATTTAGTTATTGCACTTTAATTGACACATCTCGAATGATCAATTAGGTGACTAAATCTTTAATCTTTCAAAGTACTTTAGACTCCAAGTCGCAGTTCATTAGAACTGTATACTATACTATACTATATACTGTATACTGTTCCATAATTAAACAAACAACCTTATTGATTACCAGCTTGGATCTATTAAAATAGAGTTCGTATTTATCAAGCTGTGCCAACCCAAAGTCACCTGGGTCATTACACAGAGAGAAAGCGACAATAGTTGTATGAGTGAGTGAAAGAGAGAGAGAGACATTGTCTATAAAGAGAATATCTCTACACACATATTGTAATCAGGTTTATGTTCGTAGGTCATTAAAGTGTGCGCTTTAAATAGAACTCAGAAAACTCAGTTAGGAAACTTAAGATACCAAAAACAAACAGAAAATAAAATGTCTTAGAAGGGCAAGTGTTTGTGAGAGAGAAAGAGAGAGCCGCAGAGACTCGTCTCCAGTAACAGCTGTTTTATGTGCGGGCCGCGCTTTTCCCCCGGCAAGCTCTCAGCTTAAAGAGCTCACTTAAGATACAGTTGCCAAGACGCTCCCAAAAAAATGATAATGTTGAACTTAAAATGCAAATGAGGGCCTTAATAATCTCTGGACTACCTAAACTGTAATTGCTATATTAGCTCAAAATACTTTTGAAATTTCTCTACAATTTGTGCTAATTTCCATTCCAGCTAACAAAAACTAAAACCAAACAGTTTATTATACACGTGGGTACTCGTACTGAGCACTGGTACTGCAACTTCATGAATTTGAATCCGTATCTAAATCTGAATAGTATATCGGACATGTTGGCGATTGGTGCTGGCAATTATTGTCGCCAGCGTGACTCGAACTGAGACACTTGGCCGCTTTAGACATTGGACATTGGACACTTTACACTCGACACTGCACTACATACTCCATACAGACTCCACTCTACACATAACATACACTACGTAATCCAAGACGACCTTGCCTCACTTGGCTTGCATAATCCAAAGAGAGAGAGAGGAAGAGGGAAAGAGATGCGCGGCCCACACAAAACAATTCGCGTTGCCCGCTTTTAAGTTTGTTTACTGTTTGTTTGCTTTGCCAATCAAATTAGTCACTTGAGGCAATTGGAAATGAAATTCGAAATTCGTATTCGAAATCAAAAAATTAAGATCAATTATATGGCGCACGCCAGGCAATTAAAGCAGACTCAAACTCAATTCAAACTCTTTAAGCGAGGCGACAAAACTTAATTTTTACGCTTAACTCTTGCGCCATCGTTAAAAATTTCATTTAACTCAATCAGCGTAATCCGAGGGTGCCAAAAAGCCTTGGGAGAAGGGGTGAGACTGAGGGGGAAGTCGGACAATCAAAGCGCATTACGCTGCCGAGTTGTGTGTGCCGCGTGCCGATAAATCAATTTGCTTTGGCTTCGCTCTTTGCTTCATTTTTTTTTTTGGTTTATTTTCATTTTGATTGCACATGAAAATTGTATTTGAACAGCGACAGGCCGGAAAGTTGGAGTCTACAAGTCAGTGGGAGAGAGAGGGAGGAGGCAACTAACAAGCTGTCTTTGTGACTGCTGCTGCTGCTGCTGCCGGTGAATGGCATCGATTGTTGTTAACCGGGCTCAGATCAAGATCGTTACTCAGACTGAAACTGAAACAGGAACCGCATATGCTGACGATGATGAGGTTATTCATACATATGTACATCCCATATTGTCTAGTGGTTAGGATATATGTATGTATGTATGTATGTAAAGTGTCTATGACATTCGTGCGGCCTTCGAGTTCTATCGCAAAACACCAACGCATTTCACTTTTTAACTTTTTTCAATTACCATTTTCATAGCTTAAATTTAATGCCAAACCAGGAATGGGGGGAGGGGCGATTTGCCCCCTGCTCTTTTTGTGAAATCGTGTTGCAATCGTATTTAGTTATGTCTCTCTCTCTCTCTCTCAATAGTCTAGCGCCATAAAAGTCAAACAATAATAATAAAATATCATGGAATACGAGAAATACAAAATATAAAACAAGTTGTGCGACTGAAGTCATTTGTCTAAAAAGATATATCTGTCTCCCATTCTCGCTCTGTCTCTCTGTATGTGTGTTTGTGTTTGTGTGAGATCAGCTGAGGTGGGTGCACACAGATCAGGGGCCATATATTTTGCACAGTTTTATAGCAACTGCAACACTGCATCCTTCAGTATTGACACTGAGCTCGGGGGTCGCAAACAATTCATACAGCAGTTACTATCGACATTTACTATCGCGATAAACAAACAATCGCTTCAACGTACAATATGAAACTCAAGTTTATGAATCTTAAATAAGTCTATATGGTGTACACATGTTTACATATGTTTTTTTCGTTGAGTTAAACAAATTTGAAAAGTGCTTGGCGAATTTTATGACACAATCATGGGATTTGTTTCGTATATAACACATTAATTTCATAATGGTTTGTGGAAAATTTTCTTTAAGCTGAAGAAATAGGTATTTCGATTAAGGTTTGTCTGTTTGACTATCTACATGTTTTTATGGCTGTCAGGCTATTGAAATTGGTTAAAAGGCATATCGCACCCACGGGTAGTAGAAGATAGATAACTCGCCTCTTAACTCTTTTTCTTTAGCTCTTGGGGCTATAATTAGTTTTCAATGGTTTGCATAAGCGCCTCTCAATTTCGTCACACTAATATGCGCATTTTCTCATCATTCTCTGTGGGGCTTTTAAGCGGAAGCTAGGTATTTTTTAAAAAAGCTATATCCATTAAAATAATATATGTCTGACAGTTTTTGATATGCTCATTAAACGAGCCCATTGTCCCTGGGAAACGCCCTAAAAACCGAGAGAAATATTTACGTAACCACTGAGCTCAGTTCTTGTGCGACAACATTATGTTCAGACTTCAGTAGTAACTCTTCATGGGACCACCCTGCCCCGCCCCTGCATAGTTTACACTTGATTGCACTCGACTGGCGGCGACTTCTATATCAGTTCTGTTTCACTAGAGTAGTTTCTTATATACACAGTCTCTCTGCCTTACTCACTTCCTCTGTGTGCTCTCACACACTTTTCAATAACTTCGAGGCATGCCCCAAATTGGCATTGTTTGTTGATGTGCTTGGCCCTAAACATATATACCTTATATATAAGTGCATAAACAACTACAACAACTTCGAATTGGTCTCTTCCGATTCCCATTCGGGGCACGCTTCACAGCGACGCGTCGGCGGCGATGGTGGTGGCTTATCTCCAGAGACGAGCAACTCTACAAACGGAGCCAAGGCACGTAATATTAATTAGCACACTGGACAGACAGACCTACGAACTGGGTATGGATTTTGTAATATCCATATATAAGTACAACTCATGTTTGTTTGCATTGTGTGAAACTTATGGAAATGTAACTGAACTGAACCGAGTGTATTCACTCAAGGGAATTACCTGCTTACATATGCGACTCGCTATTCGCTTTTTGGTATTCAGAAATGCAAAAAAAAATACTACGGCGAAAATGTACTAAAGATAAAAGAGCGTCGCCGACGTTTTGAAGTGTCTGCCAAGTGTTGGCCAAGTCACGAAATTGCACTCGCATTCATTAGTCACTTTTATGGCAATTGCTCGACATTTAATTGAATCATAAGATACCATAAGTTAATATAAGGGAAACTTGGTAGTTTTTGCATTTTTTCAAGACTATTAACTCTCATAGTTTCGTCAGAAATCATGTGAATTCCAATGTAGATTGACAGGTCACAAAAATGTTTTCGATTTGAATAAATTTTCAAATGATTAGTATTGAAAATTATTATATATATAAATCAAAAATCAAGTTATGCAAAATAATGTTCAACTGCTCAGGGCAATCAGTATTGGCATAAGGGTCAAGTGCGTACAACTACAGGTTTTTTTAAATACTCTGTGCTTAATATTGTTTACTTTTTTAATTTTTATATTTTTACTCTTAGTCATTTGTAGCGCTACATAAATTATGCCGCAAACTTGAACTTGACGCTGACGTCATGAAGCAATCAAGTTGCAATAAACAATGAACAGAACAACCAACACACAATAAAAACTCAGCCACCGAAAAACTGTATAAAAATCTGTCGGAACACAACGCAAAATGCGAAAAAAAAAAATAATAAAAAAAGTCTAAAGCTGAAAACAAATAGAAAAATAACAAAACTAATTTCAAATTCAAATTTACTGTCAACGCGTCGCCACGTTGTAAAAGCCAAAGCTGAAAGAGGAGGATGGGACTCTGAATGTGAATGGGAAAAATCTCACAGTTTCGATTGCTTTTTAGAGGTGCAATTTATAATGAACTTCATGAATATGAAGTTTGCTGTGATTTATTTGCTGTTGTGCTTATCTCTCTTTCAGAGAAAAAGGAGTAAGTTTTCTTCAGCAACTTCCTCTTCTTCTTTTTCAAAGTCATCAATAAAAGTCGAGGCGAATAAAAACTCCCGACACGAGTTGCCGCCAACTCCAGTAGGGAGTTTCTTGTCGGGACTCTGGTCTAGTCTAGTCTAGTCCAAGTGACGCCAATAACCTCAACAGATTTACAGCTATTCAGAGTGCAAACTGGCAACTTCTCGTGTTGTGCCAACCTGTGCGGCATCGTTCCGAGTCATTTGCTGTCATGGGAAGTGCGCACAGGTCGACCTTGAAACGCAGCTCTGACAACGCATGTAATACATGCTATATAAAGATAAATATATACAACTTCAATCTGTTTGCTTATTTATAGCAAAGGATTCAAGATAATCTGCGCTCGTTAAGCGTAATTTGTTTTTTTTTTTATTTCGTTTCCTAATTGCAAATCTTACTCAACGCAGATATAGAGTATATTATAGCTATCTCAAGCTTCACTTTATTGTGAATCACTTCGTATACCTGCTACTTATAGGGTATAAGGGTATTTTAATTTGGTGCCAAACGAATATGTATCAAGGCATCTCTATTTCTTACTTTCGTCCGTAAGAACACCTAGATCTAAGAGACTATAAGAGCTAGCCCTATCAAATTTTATTAATTTGCGATACGTAGATAATCCTTATTTTAGAATCGGACTTCTGACTTTCTTCTGCTATCGTAAATCGAAGAAAAATGAGTAGTATTCCAAGAAGAAGGTTTATTTTGGGTTTGTACAATAACTATCACAATCCAAATGATTTCAAAAGGGGCTAACAGGTATAAAACCGTCGAGCACACTTGCCTGTAGCTTTCCTCAACATTTAAGTGTAAGTGCTCAGGCCCGGCCTCCCCATTTCTCATACATGAACACGCACTTTGGGGCGCTAAAGCGCCAGTTAACTGAACTGAGCTCAGAACACAGAGGCAGACAGAGACTGGACATGGCTACAGTGGGACAAGGAAGACGGGACAAGGGAAAAGGGACACTGGATAGTGGTGGATGGTAACCAGTTCGTGTATCTCTTGAAACCAGTTCGCGTAGCTTGCTTTTGGAGCTCACCTGAAATATCATATATCCCGAGTCGTACATCCAAAAGTCCTCGGGCGTGTGGCCCGGCTTGCTCAGCTGGATGGCCAGGCAGCGCTGCAGTATGAGGCGACAGCGTTGCGGACCACCGGGTGACTTGGTGCCCATTGCGTTGCGATTTTTTGTCTAAAAATAACGCGACGACGACGACGACAACGAAGACGCAGAGAGTGAGCGAGACAGGGAATGAGACTGAAGTTCAAGTTGAAGCCTCCAACACGCGGGGCGGCTCAATTCGTTTGTTCTTGTTGTTCTCGTTGTTGTTGGTGTTGTTGTGCGTTTTCAAAGCTTCATTACAGCGTCACTTTTAATGGTCAGCGAAAAAGACAACGACGACGAACCGAAAGACGATGAAGATGAAGAAGAACCAAACGAAACGAAACGAAACTCGTATTAAACTGTTGCTCGATTGGTTCTTGTTCTTGCTGTTGTTGTTGTTTTGTATTGCTTCTTCACGCTGCTGTTTGTTGTTGTTTTAGTTGTTGCTTTTGTTGTTACATTTTGGTTTTCGCACACTTTTATTTTCGACTTTGTTGCTCTTCGCTTTTATGGCTTTTACTTTGACTCAGATGAACTTATGAGCTGCAGCAGCAGCGACGCGGCGGCGCACGCGCAGAGTAACACAACGAAAGCAGCGATAAACACACGCACACACGAACACTCACGCACACAGCGATGCAATACGAAGACGAAGACGAGGCGAACGCGAACGACAACAGCATGCGGTGCTGCGCAACTGAGAACCGAACGCAACGAGAGACTGAAACGTACTGAGCTCTCTCACAGTCGCTGCTGCTGGCGCTGGCGCTGCTGCTGCTGCTGCTGGTGCTGGTGTCGGCTCTGCTGCATAGCACGAGCGCCAACGAAGCATCGGCAGCGACGCGAGCTGCTTCGGCTGCGCAAGTGGCGTTTGCATTGGTTGTTATTGTTGTTCGTTTTCGCACACGTTTTGTGGAGACTTTGCGGCTTTGAAGTTTTGCGTGTGGAGTGTAGAGTTTGCCTGTGGTCTTTGCTGAACTGAAATGACAACAATAAAAACAAGAAGCGGCATTAAAACCTTGATTATAAAATCAATTAGGCGGACCCCGAAAATATAAAAAAAAAACTAAATCATAATAAACATAAAACTGACGTCGAACAGTCTGTGCTACTATATAGTTTTATTATCATCATTATCAGCACCATCATCATCTCCCTTAGCAATCAGGCTTAACGGTTTGGCAAATTTTCATTTTTTGGCAACTTGAGTTGTTACGATTTCTGGGGCAAACTCACGAGACTCTTGCCACACATTTCCTGCCCAAATCACCGGATATACTAATGACCGTAAATGGGTTAATTAAAATATGCCTTTCGGTCTACCCTCTCTTTGTCTCTATATATAGCTCCATCTACGTATTATTCAGCTAGAATTCAATTAGCATTTTTTAGCTAGGAAGTGGAAAGCGTAGATTACCTTTAATTGCGCATACGCCATGTATGCCATGTACGTTTTGTTGCCTGTCAATCGATGTTTTCCTTAATGCAAAACTGTCACAGAGAACAGCTTTTTTATGGTAACAGCTAGACGAAAATGGCACAAGAAAGAGGAAGAGGAGACGGAGAAAAGGAAAACGCAATGCGTCAACTATGAGAAATTTACATAAGGCAAATTGATCAGATCAGTGGCTGAGTGAGTGATCGAATGAGTGAATGAGTTGCTGACCAGATTTACACTTGATTATTTGATACGTGTCGCGTCAGCACAGTGTTGCCTTATCTTTACTCACATTTGTCGCACATTCATCTTATAAATTCGGTCAACGTGCAAGGGGGCATAGGAGGTGAGGGAAGCAAGCAGGGTTGAGTGCAGGTGAGCTGGCGTAAAGCTACAAAGAACAGATGAACCGGCAGACAGAAGAGGGAGAACAGGGGAATAAATGAGGCAGAGAAGAGGAAGAAATGAGGGAGAAACGAGGCGGAGATGTGGAAGAAGAGAGAGATATATAGCGGGGAAGACAGCGCAAGACAGCAGCCAATTATATCGCTATGATCTCATCGCCCACAACTCACACTCTCTCTTTCTCTGTCTCTCTTTCTGTTATCAGGTGTGACTCCAAGAAGTTGTTCAAGTTGTTGTTCGGAACCTTTACGCATTTTCCTTTTACTATTTATTTATCTCAGCTTTTATTTGTTATACCATTAACACGTTTCGTATAGTCCCAAAGTTGACCACATTCCACAGAGAATTCGCCAGCTGCCGCCTCAATGCCCAATGCTCAATGGATTTCGGTGTTTCTGTTTATTCCCATTCAGTGTGGCTTTATCATTGTTGTTGTTGTTGTTGTCGCTGTTTTTGTTTGTCTTACAAATCACAAACATTATAAATCGGTGAAACCGGCAAGCATAGCCAGCACGGAGCTTGCCCGCTTGAAGGTGCTAAAAAACTCTACATCAATTATTGCTATTAATAATATGCTGTCCAAGCATTGGGGGATTTGCATAGATTTTCAACTCGAGTGCCCCGAGGGGCCCACAGCTTCAAAGAGTCGACTTTATGTGGTTGAGTCAGTAATTAAATTTGCGAATGACTTCGAGCTTCAATTTGAATTTGGAATTCAAGTTTTGAGTGTCTGTTTTCAAGTTTAAAATCGTGAAAAACAACTGAACAATGTCCTTTTGTGACCTTCGCAACGGGGTGCTAAAAATAAAGTTCAAATGATGTTCATAAGTCGAGAGAGTCGGAGTATGATCTCATAAGCACAACGCGCTGACCTTGTTTTTGTAGTTGGCCTATGCCAAACACAGAGCTAACTTTCTAATGAATATATTTCTGTACTAAGTAGATCTGTCCATGATCTCTGTAAGTCTGTCCCTCTGTCTCTTTGTCTCTCTGTCTCTTGTTCATTGTCATTGTAAGCATAAAATCAGCATAAGTTCAGTTCAGTTTTTTTTGGATGCCAACCGTGATCTGTTATTTTTTGCGGTTTATCTTTGAGGTGTAGCCATTCTACCCGTTATAATGGGATCAGGCATGGATATCATTGTCAAAAGATAAATGGCATGATAGCACGAAATGAAGTGTCGGAGCAGAAATAGCTGAGAATAAATTGAAATTCATTATTTTTGGCTGTAGAGAAAGCAAGGTTCTGAAGCTATGTATAGATAGCATCAAGTGCAGTTGAACTACTTGTGCGGTCGAATTTTTTAAATATAGGTTAGGTTATAGATAGGTTACTCCGTGAAAGACTTGCACATTCAAGCCCACTTCCGGTCTTTTGAATAGTTTTGGCAGAATAATTCAGCTAGATGTTGCGAAATCAAGCCGAATTTTGACCTTATAGGTCGAATAGGTCGTTTAGTCATTTAGGTTATTTATTTTAAAGAGCAACAAACAATTTTCTAAGATGCTTTCCAGCTACCCATAGCTGGGGCAGGCAGAAGGAGGTGTCTGCAACCCCACATAGTATATACTATATTCTTAATCAGCAACAACACTCGAGTTGATATACTTATGTTCATCTTCCCGTCAGTCTTTCCGTATATGGGGTATATCAAAGTCAAGCACACGCAACACTAGCTTGTTTCAAATATCTTGGAGGTATAAATTTGGTTATATATACCACATAAGATATACTCCCCCTCGAGCTATGTTGACAGCTCACTTTCAATTGCGACATCTAGTTAGCGCAGAAATTGAAGAGCCAAATAAAACGACACGATCGACTGCATCGGCTGCATGAATGAATCGCTTAATGAAGCGATGCCGCTGCAATCTCAGTCGCAGTTGCAGTCGCAGTTGGAGCTAGAGCTGGAGCTGACGTTGCTGTCGATGGAGCAGACTGACCACGAGGCTGCCCGACGACTACGACGACGACGACGGTCACTGTAATTGTGGTTGTGGTCAGTCCGTCAGTCAGTCCGTCTATCAGACAATCCACCCGCAAAACGTCAAAGTCTTTGGCCAGTTCGATCCATAATTCAGTTTTACGGTTCAGCGGATTTGCTGCATGCTGCATGGGGCATGCCGCTTGCTGCTTGCCGTTGCACTGGGCAATTGCTGCAATGTGGCAAAGCAATCGATTTAAGCGCCGCCGCATAAATTGCCAGTCGTAGTCGCAGTCGAAGCCGCTACAGCCAAAAGGTTCCTTCAATCTGCGCGAGAGAGCAGGCGGCAGCAAAATGATGAATTGTTTTCTTTGTCGACTTGTTGAGCTGCCAACTGCGAAGAGTTGCAGCCACAGTCGCTGACGCTGCTGCTGCCGCTCCGCTGCGCTGCTGCTGCTGCTGTTGCTGGTGATGTGAATGATGAAGTAGGAAAAAAAATTGCAAATTGTATCAAAAATTTAAATTTTCGCTTTCATTATGCGGCGGTGGCGGCGTCGTTGACTGCATCCAATTCCAGGCAGCCTGCCCCCTTGCCTCCACCTCTTCCTCCTCCCCTGGCTGCCACTCAGCGCCAGCATTTGCTAATGGACTGACGGCTCGTCGTCGTCGCTGTCTTCGCTGTTGTTGTTGTTGTCCATGCTGTGCTGCCATTGTTTTGGTTTATTTCTGCAGCTTTTCCCTATTTTCAGTTTTGACAGTCGCGTTTTTCACAAAATAATGAGCTGCTTTTGTTCGCCAACGAGAGGATGTTCAACTCCCTTGTGCCCCCTCCGCCTCTATCCCCTCGACAAGGCGTTCGCATAATTTATGACCTTTGACCGCAGGGCTGATAACAGTCGGTTGAGCGATAGTCTCAGCCCGACACTCGATATACACACCGACACCCGATATTGAGCGCTGATTGCATTGCACACGCGGCAAATGCGCAAATGCGGCACATGCGGCGTATACGCAACGTCGTGAAGCCAAGCTGAGCTGAGCTGTGCTGAGCCGAGGCAGGCGCAGGCATTCACTTTCAACTAATTACGCGCATAAATTAAATGCACAACAAGCTGCATTACAAATATCTGCAGCGAAAAAAAGTAAAATGAGGAACACAATCGCAGCTGGAGAAAGACAAAGGAGACAAAAAGAAAGACAGCGAGAGAGAGAGAGATGGGAGAGAAAATGAGATTTTTTTCTTTTTCTGCTGCACGAGACGAGACTTCAGGAATGCCAAAGATGTTTGGCGAAGCCAAGAAATGACATGCCATGCTTATACTCAGACCCAACATGCTCCCATGCTCCCGTGCGCCCGGTGTGGCAACGCCACCTAATCTCCCCTGCCTCCTCCCCTCCTTCTTCTGCTAGCAAATGGCAGCCACAACGACGACGACGACGCTGTCTGCCAAGCGGCTGAGACATTGCGGCAGACGATGCAATAACAATCACAACAACAATAACAACATGTCAAGAAACTGCAAAATGAACAATCGAGGCGCGGTAAAGTTTAGATACTCTTTGAGCTGCTCGAGGTGGCATAAGATATAAAATGATTATAGTTGAGGGAGTTCAACTGCAGTGTGAGAATATTATTGCATTATAGCCACAAGATTGTGTAGAAGATTTCTATAAACCTCATTACGTTTTACTTGCAACTTCAATCAATCAATAAAAGGTATTATATTTATTCGTTGAAGTTCGAATGGGAAGTATGCTGACAATATGATTGTATAATGACTATAAAGACGCTTAGAGCTTATAGAATTAAGATTAAAATTATTCTTGAATATATGTTCAAAGACTTTATAGAACCCTCGCAGTCTGGAGGTCGATACAAATTAATAAATAAATAAATATAATTCTCATTATGTTTACTGAACAATCAATCAATAAAAGATTGATCATTGGTGTGGGAGTTGAACAGAGTTAAGCTACCAATTATAGCTATAAAACTGCTAGATTTTAAAGCATAATCACAGGGACTTCTCGCAAAGAATCAATAGGTTTATCAAAGTCAAACTTAGTTTTATAGCACTGCAATCTGTATAGCTTCTGCACTATAACTATATTATGGTAGACACCATTAAACGCCTGGCTGCAACATCGGCAAGGGCAGGCACAACAACACGCAATATATGATAACAACTACAATAAATGCAGCAACAACTGCAGCAGCAACACCAGCAGCAGCAGCAGCCACAGCAGCAGCAACTACTGCAGGAGCTGTGACAATGCCGTTGATAACAACAACAACAGCAACAACAATAGCCAACAAATTGCTGTGCATTGTATGTGTGTTATGTGTATATGTTGTGTGTATATATTGTGTGTGTGTGTGTGTGTGTGTGTTGTGTATTTGCTGTGCAATTTAACGTGGCGTCTTCAATTTCAGCATTCTTTTGGCTGTCTGCATATTTGCCGCAACTGTTGTTGCACAGCGCAAGTTGGTGCTGTTGCTGTTGCATTCACAACATTGCCATCGATCGGCGGCGCACAGGCTGAGCCAATGTGTCGTATGCGTAATCTGACCGCACAATGAATTGTTTTCTTCTTATTTTTTTTGCACAGCCAAAAAAGTTCGGGAAGTTGTTATCAAACAGTGAAGTTATTGCTGTTGCTGTTGTTGTTGCTATTTCAGCTGTTGCTGCTGGCACTGCTTGTTGTTGCTGCTGCTGCTGCTGCTGCTGCTTATTGCAATATGAGCAACGCGCATTGAGCAAATTCATTTAGGCCGTGCGACAGTCTTTCTCCCTCTCTCTCTCTCTTTACACCTCCCCCACACTTTGAACTTAGTTGCGCTACACATATTGTTGTCTTCTCTCTCTTTCTTCCTCTCTCTCTCTGTCGTCCTCTTTCTCTGACTGTGTATGCAGTTTTGTCTTTTCCTTGTCTCGTTTGTCAGACATTTGACAGTTTGTTTGTTATTTTTGCACGTTGACTTTTTGTTGCTGCCTGCCTACCTCTCTCTCGCTCACTCCCTGCCTCCCTATCTCTCTCCCACTCTCTCCCTATCTCTCCCTGTCTCTCTTTCTCTCCTTCTCTCCCGTATCGTGTGTCTCTGTGGCATATTTTCCATACCCCTTTTGCAACCGTTAGCAAGAGTTGCCTAACAGCCGCCCACTTCATCACCAGGCAACCCCTTACCCCCCTTTCCAACCCCTTCACCTCCCTTGTCATGTTTTAGATTTCAATTTTTATGGCAAGTCAAATTTTTGTGATGCTCGTTTCGTTTCGTTTCGTCTCGTTTTGTTTTGCTTTGTTTTGCTTGCTTTGTTGCCATTTTGGCAGCAACAGCAACAACAACAACAACAACAAGGAGGAAGTTAAAATTTGCATAGAAAAATGGAAATTAACAAGACCATTTGACTAGCTGTCTGCCGACCTCCTGCACCCCGCCCCCCTCTCTCAGGGGAAAGGGGGGTGGCTCGTCCTGTTTGTGCATTTGTCGTGTGTCTAAATTTAGGCCTGGCCAACATGTTTGACCAACTGAACTGACTCGACTGAATGACTGACTGCCACAGTTGGTGGAAGTTTCATATAGACATGCACATCCCCTCACCCCTCACCACACACCCTCTCCCCCCCCGCACTCCTTCCACATGCACTCTGTCTGTGATGTAATCCACGTAATGCATGCGACAAAACTTGCGACTCGCATTTCAATTTCCAAGCTACACAAAAAAAAAGAGATCAAAGATCGCAAACGATTGCATCGCATTGCATGTGGCATGCATAATCGAATAATCGCAATAGCAGCAACAACAACAACAATGAAAACATATCGAATAATTAATAATTAATGTTTCATATTTTTTCCCAGCAGCATCGCAAAAGTTTCACTTGAGACCATCAAGAAAATGTTTACATAAATTGCCACAGCTCGAGGTCTGCCTCCCACTCGCTCTGCCCCACTCGCACTCTCTCTCTCTCTCTCTCTTCACTGCCTTCTCTCTCTCTCTCTCACTCCTGCTTGCACATGACCTCGAAGACAAACCTCACGTACAAGGATTTTTAGCTGTACAGGCCGCACTTGCGCACTTACATAAAGCGCAGAAGTACATTTTCTATCTCCCCTTTCCTCTTCCTCTCCTTACCCCTTCACCAACCCCTCTCCCTTGCACTTGCATATCTTTTGTATGTATCTCTCGTGCTGTATCTGCTTTTTCATATCTTTTGTAAAAAGTGAAAATTGATGCATGCTCAGGCATAAAGGAAGCAGCATCAGCTTTACCCTTGCACCCCCTTTGCCCCCCTGCCTCCCCCGCTTAGTCGCATCAATTTCCTTATGGATTTTCATATTTTTTTATAAGCAAGTCACGGAAATTCGTTTAAAGACTTAATGAAAATGAGGCAGGCGCCAAAAGACGTGCACATCCACTAAAAGTAACATGGGAGGGGGCGTGGGAGAAGGCGTAGGGTGCTTTGGCGTGACAACAATCGAGAAAGAGAGAGACAACAATCTACAGAGAAATAGAGAAAGATCAAATGAGATTCAATGATCGCAGCTTACAAATGTTAATTGAGTTTCTGGGAAAATAGTCGAGGCGTATTAAAAACTTATTCACTTTGTTAATGGCAAATACAAACGGCAATGCACAAGAAAAATGATGTCATAATAAACTGGCAAATACTACAGAGTACGGACGGACAAGGCAACTCAAAGCGACGCGCCAAAAAGTCAAATTAGTCCACGTTAAACAGAAAAGCGAGCAAAGCAAAGCAAATGCGCCAAATTGAAACACAAACTAAGAGTGAAGTGGACGAGGAACGGCAATAGAAGTAGCACTGGAGGAGCAGGGGAGTAGAGGAGCATGAGAGGAGCAGAAGGAGGAGGAAGGTGAAGGAGTTTTGGAAGCTGAAAGTGGGAGCCAAAGCGAGAGCGAGCTCGACGGCACGACGAATGTCTAAACAGGCTTGGCAGCCAAATGAGCAGAGGCTGTGGAGGAGCAGCTGAGTGTAAAGAGGGAAGGAAGACAGGGGCGAGGCACTGGCGGGGTGTCTTGAGAAGGAGGCAGCACAACTCCGGCAGTCAGACAGGCAGGCAAACTGGCAAAAAACGGACAGCAAATACAATAATTAGATCACAAACAGACAGCAACAGACTTACAGTGGAGCAACGTGACTGACAAGGAGAGACAGAGAGAGGGAGAAAGAGAAGGAAATACAGAGAGTGGGAGAGAGGGAGAGAGGGGGGGGAAGTCACTCCGGAGTGAGTAATGAAGTGGAAGGGGAGCAGCAACAGAGGCAGCAGCAGCACTCAGCGCATTTGATTCTCCCAGCAGGGCGAAGCAACTAACTAAGTTGTTAATATTATGAACTGTTGCACTCTGCATGCCATTTGTATACCCTGTAAATTATGGCAAGATAAAGGTGTATGCATATTATATTATATTACCATATTATTGTATGGTATTATATAAAAATAGGGTTAATTTCTTGAACAAATGTTGAAGATTTTCACACACATGACTCAATTTTGGCAATTAGCAGGCACATAATAAATCATTATGAGCTAAAGATCGGTAGATCTAAAGATATTCACTTTATGATTGGATGTGGCAATACTTGCTAAGAGGTTGTTGACCAGACATCTACAATATTAACTTTTATAGTTTCAACAACTCTGATTGCAAAGATTATATGATAATTACAATATTATATATTATATTATCTTACATATACAAAATATAATATATGATAACTAATACTAATATTATACGCAATATAATATATAATAATATAACTAATAATACTAACATTATACTTATTTTAACTATAATATTCTATAACATCATGCGCAGAAGTTCAGAAGAAGATTTTAATTGGAATGTCGAATGTCGAAAACTTCATTTGCTTAGAGGTTCTTGAACAGAAACCGATTTGTATATACATATATTATCTACAATTATCTTGTGTTGATAATGTACTAGGTGCAAATCTTATGTTTTTAATTAGGGCAGCTGTAATCAAGCAGCAGAGTGGCGCAGTGGAAGCGTGCTGGGCCCATAACCCAGAGGTCCGAGGATCGAAACCTTGCTCTGCTAATGTGTAATGGGGAGTGTTTTTATTATTTTTTTATATTCAATAGTATTTTGTTCCATATTTAAAAACACTTTAATATAACATGCCTTAATTGAAGGCAGAATTTTTTAAATTTTGTTCCCTTTGCTTGCACATTTGAACATTTAATGATCTTAAATTGATTGATTAAATATCTCTAATATTATGGGGCACACAATTCTATCTTCACAGACTACAGGGTATTTCTGCTGATGCCAAGACAAGTCCAAAGTGTCAGTTCCCATAGAGTTCTGTGGCAGCTTGAACTGTTGTCGGAGACAAGCAGAGCTGCTTGTTGTGTTTGTCTCAAGACATGCAAAGCGCTTACTAAGTTGCATGTGCAGCAGCTTCCTACAACAACCAATAACAACGACAACAACAAAAACAGCAAGTACAACAACAACAACAGGCACACACTCGTGTGTGAAAAACTAAACTCAATTACTCAACAAACACAGTAACCTACTTCATAAAGGCAACAACAACTGCGCCAACAACAACAACGCAAAACACTGTTAACAACTACAACAAACAACAAGAAAAGCAACAAATTCATTTTCGCTTTTTATTGCTTTTTTTCAGCTCAACACGAAGAGTTGAAAGAGTCCTTCAAGCGTGACAATCACATGGAACAGTTGTTGTTGTTGCTAGTTGTTATAGCTGCATCTTGTTGTAGTTGCTGTTGTTGTTGTTGTTGCTGCTGCTGCTGCTGATTTATAGTTTTCATTTTGCACACAGCTTGTGCAGCTTGTTGGATGTTGTAAAAGGAAATGTCAATTCTGTTGCCCGTTTGCCAAAAAAGCAACAACAACAACAGCAACAACAACGAAACACAATGCAACACGAAACATTTGCGGCATCAGCGGCCTATGTGTGTAATCTCAGCAGTGCCAGGCGGAAAGGCGCAAGGGGGCGGGGCTGCTGATGTTGTTAACTTGAGCGCCCGCTAATGTAAGTCATATAACAAATTTTGCAACTGCATTTACAACTGCTAGAAGGGAGGGAAGAGGGCCAAGGGGAAGTAAAGAGGGGAGAGGACAGTAAGGCCAGGAGCAGGCGCAGGGACAGGGACAGGAGAATGACTACAGTGAAACAGTTTCAATGCGGAAAAAGAATCAAATGCTGCTGCTGCTGCATCCTCCTTCTCTTGCTGCTCGTATTCCTACTCCTGCTCCTGCTCATCCGACTCCTCTACATCCTACTTTACCTCCTCTTTCGCCTGCTTCAGCTCATACTTCTGCTGCTCCTGCTCTACCTCGTCTTTCTCCTGTTCCATATCCTCCTTCTGCTTCACCTCCTACTTCTTTTACCCCTCCTGCGCTGTGCAGGCTTTCTCCCTGCTCAGCACTGGCGCTGGGCCCAAAACCGGCTGACAACGGCGACTCCTTCGCGTGCTGGCCAACACTTTGCTGCAAAAATATGTGCCCAAGCGAGTTTTTTTGTCGGTCTTGGGCCTAAATGACCGCCTTGCCAGAATTTGTTAGTTCAAGAGAGAGAGAGAGAGAGAGAGAGAGAAGCCGAAAACCAAACACAAAGCAAAGCGAAGCGCCCAGCAAGAATGGGAATAAGATCTGGCAATGGGAATGGAACTGGGAAGAGATGGAGAGGGGCAAGCTGATGAAACCTGGGCAACCTGGAAGTGGCATTCAAGCTGAGGCAAAACTGAAACGGAGACTGGATCGTGAGTCAGCAGCAAAAGAGTCAAAAGCGCAAAAACCAAGTCAATGTTGATTTATTGCTGGCTTATTAGAATGGGCGAAGAAGAAAGAGACACGCAGACAGAGACAGAAAAAGAGAGAGAAGAGAGAGAGTAAAGGGGGAGAAGAAGAGTGTAAGGGGGGGGAGGGGGAAGACAGAGCTATATGTTATGCGCAGTTCTGAGAAGCAAAAGGTACGCAGACATATTCACAATAGGCCTTTTGCGGTAAAGCACAAGCTTGGGTATTTCTAATGCTACACTGAGAGAAATAGGCAAGAACTAAAGAAAATGATTAAATATAAAATAAAAATAAAATATATTGATACAATATACTATTATTATATATATTAATAATAAATATTATTAAATTTTTTTTATGGTTTTTTTTCAATTTTTTTTTTTTTTTTATAAATTTGTAAGATGGTCCTTTCATGGGGATACTTATGTACGGTTATTTACTGCTAAAATATGATATGCTTAATACATATAATATCAATTTCATTTGAATTGGTATAATTACTCATATTAAATCCTAAGTATAGAGATTTATTTTATAGTTAATTCATTACTTTTTTATGTATTGTAGTTAAGATCATTTCATTGCTTATACTCTTGCTAGCAAAATTCTGAGATGTTTTTTTAAGAAACTTATTCCCATATAATGATCAGTTGATCTGCAATTTTAGCTGTATCCTATCATAATGCAAAACTTCCCTTATAAACTCTAAGTTACCTTAGCAAATTATCAATTTCTCATCATAAATTCCTGCTTCATCATATCATAATAAAACTTTTAAACAATATTTTCTATATCTGGCAAGCTAAACTTCTCTCTCAGTTCTCTGCTTTTCTCATTAACATTCTGTCTTTCATCCTGCAACGGCAATTAAAATTGGCTTAGCCATAATTCAAGTGCATTAACAGTACGTTATGACCAGCTTTGGCTTGTCTGCTTGTCTGGCCTTCTGCTTCTTCTGCAATTCTTGGAACTCTTTTGATCGGCAACAACAGCAAGAATTCATATGTCTCTTTCTGCATATATAGATATACATAGCTAGATATATGTATTTATAGTATTGTATTGGCCATGGCAATCTAATATAAAGCACAATAAAAACTTGAATATTGCTATTTGCAACACGTCAACAACAACGCCACTAACAGCAACAACAACAACAACAACAATCACGCCAAGGCAATGAACGAAACGTGCCAAACGGCTGACGATCGCTGATAAGCCGCTGCCAAGGAGCCAAAGCCGGAGCTGAAGCTGGAACTGGAGACGGAGTTGGAGCTGTAGCTGGACATGGAGACGGAGCTGCGACTGGAGAAAAGTTTTCTTTATATTGGGTATATATTTTGTCAGGACGAGCGGCGATAAATGTTAAGTCCGGCGCGAGCCGCGTGTTTTTGGCCATTTTTATGGCTATTTCTCTATCTCCATCTCGCTCTGTCATTAGCAATTAATAGTCGTCGCGAGAAATTTGCATGACCAAAAGGAAAGTGACAAAAACAAACGGCAACAACAACAACAACTGTTGCTGCTGTGCTGCTGCTGCTACTGCAGTTGGTAGTCAAAATGGCCAAAAAAGATTGCAGGCGTCAAACGACGCGATAATTTGCGTTCGAACAGCTTCGACTGCGGCAGCTAAACATGAAATGCTAATTGTTATGTATATAGGGTAATACAGGGGGCAGGGGGAGAGGTAGGGGGCTCTACATTGGCGCCTTGTGGAAAGTGAGAGTGACACCTGTTGCGAGGTTGCCACTGCCACTGCTGCGTGCGTGAATTATGCACTTGGCCAACACAACCAATCAAATGTGGCAACAACTCCGCGCCGCATCGCCAACGGCCATGATCGATAAGCCAAAGATCAGATGGGAGAGCGAGAGAGTGAGAGGCATAGCAGGTCGACTGCAGACGAAACGCATTAAGTTTCATATGAACGATCATTATTTTAAATTATGCGCACGAGCGTGCGGCCAACACAAGAAGAATGGGGCAAGAGGAGAGAGGAGGAGGGCACAAGTCAAAAGGCGGTTCATTTGCATGGGGCATGATGGAAGCGAGAGCACCAAACACTTTCAATTGCAGTTGATGGATCAATGGATGAGCAAACAGCGCTGATGGTTTCATTAGGAGCAGGTGTTGTTGTTGTTGTTGCTGTTGTTGCTGCTGGCAGCGGAATAAGCCAAGTTAGCCATAAATAAAGCTATAAAGGAAAGGCCAACGAAAACAAAGTTTAACTCCAAACAGAGACATTTGACTGGCAATACACACACACTCCCACCCACAGCACACAGACACACACTCACACACACACAGCTACAGTTTGAGCAGCTTCATTAGAAAACATTTTCACAGATGACACATTACTGTCAGTGCGGCGTTATGAGCTAAATTTATTGACGTCGCCCCGTGGTGGCATACAGAATATTTTCGTGTTGCCACATGCCGCATGCTCATTTAGCTTGCCACCTTCTACAGCGCCCTACTCCCACTGCTGCTTCATTCCTCCCTCTCTGGAGAATGTCACATGCATCTTGTTGCGCGCATTTGAGCGTTTGATTTGTGTGAGGCAGCAAGAAAGCAGCAGCAGCAGGAGAAGGAGAAGGAGAAAAAAAAGAAGGTGAAGAAGATGGAGAAGGAAAAGAAAAAGTAGACATATATAGACAGCGAACAGTCTGTGCATGACGAGGCATAAATACCCTTGACAGTGTCAAAGAAAAGAATTCAATATTCCTGTGTAAATGAAGAAAGCGTTTGCATTAGAGAAGAATGCGCGGTTTTTGTAGACAGAAGAATGAGAAGAAAAAGAAAGACGAAAAAGAGAACCTATGTTAAAAGACCACAAAACTTATTTCTTTATCGCATTTTTCTATTTATGTTTTGTGTAGATCTTGAGATCTCTAAATGAACTCATTCAAATTTTACTTGATTTAAAGAAAAACCACAAAAGATTAATAGATGTCAAGAATACTAACAAAATTATATTACTAATAAAAGAAATGAGCTTTTTTATATACAATAAATAAATATATTATATAATCTATAAAACCCTGTAGTTTCCCATTAATAATACTAATAAATTATGAAATATATTATAATTAATCTTCCCAATAAATTCAAAAGCACTCAGAAAGAACTGTTCTTCTCTACTCCCCCACAACTTTTTCTTTAGATATTTTTACAGCTATGCCAACACCTTGTATAAATAAAATTTACGCCACAACATTTTGTGGTAAGCAGAAAACTATATCCCCAAAGTGGGAGGCAAAAGATCATCATTTCGTAACAGCGCTGACAACTTGGCTAACGGTAAAACAAACTGCAGGCCAAGGAAAATTTATATGAATTTATGTAAAGAATTTCCCCCCACACCATTGAGGAATGTACATTCGTGACATAGATTAACGCCAACACCAGCGCAGAGGTGGGGGGAATGCCTACCGCTGGGTTATTGGTGCAGCATGTTGCAGCAGGCGTGGGGCAACGATGCGTGCGCTGATGCAACCGCGCCCGCGCAAGCATCGATTTTAATTATAATAATTATTGCTAATTATTCAACAACATTTTGTTATCAAGGCGCGTGCAACTAATTACGGCTTCGCTTCTTTCGCTTTCTTTGCAGACAAAGAAGGTGTAGCAGAAGGAGAAGAAGAAGACTTTCGTTACTTTTGCGCAGCGATGCGTTTGCCTTGTGCTGCTGTAATCGCTTTATTTTATGTAATTATCTGTTTAATTACAAGTAATTAAAATGTGACGCTTTAAATTTCGTTGCAGTTTATTTTTAGTTTGGTTTTTACCTTTGGTTTTTCGGCTTAATGCCTTCATTTATGATTTCTGTTTTGTTTTCAGTTTCTGCTTTTATTTTTTGTTGCTGCTTTTAATTTTGGTTTCTGCTTTTATTTTTGGCTTTTCTACAGTTCATTTTTTCTCTGTTTATGTGGAAATTGATGTTGGTTTGGTATTGATGTGGGGCAAGCGCATCACCTCGCCCTCTAATGAGGTCAAGTGCTGACAGGAGTCGTCGCCTCGACGCTCCACGTGTTTTTTGCCCCCCCTCCTTTGCCATGTGTGTTGCATAATCTTTGTGGCAGCTTCGTCATAATTTGTTGTCCACTTGGCGCCTCGAGCAACTGCAACTGTCCACTTGAACTGCATATGCTTTTTTCTTTCTTGCCCCCAACTTGATCAAGTGCAGCCGCAACGAAGGTTGAAGACGTGAAGACACGTAAAGCTCCACTTCCATAAGTAATTAATGTGCACACTGCCCCTGCCCCATAGGGCATTGCAGCTGCTGCACACGCTTTGTTAGGGAAGTACTCTACCAGTTTGCCCGTTAGCTTTATGCATCGATTTATTACAAAAAGAAAGAAAAAAAGAGTGTATAAAATTGTCGTTTCGATGCGTTTAGTTTTTGTTTGCTTTTCACAACTGAGACTGCGCTGAGAGAGCTGAAATTGTTGTCTTCAATTGCGGCCATTGCATAATTAAGTCAGCACTTCCAGTCACAGTCCACGACCGTCTCCCAGCCCTGTCCAGTTGCCCATTTGACTGACTGACTAACTGACTAACTGACTGACAGGCCGTCAACAGCAACGGCAGCGCGAACAAAATGCTCAACACCCAAGCCCGTGGCTAGCTTGGCTTTTCCCGGAGCTGGCCTAATCCGTGGTCGGGTTTTTTTAAAGCATCATCTTGCAGCACAAATCAAAGAGCCATAAAAACCAATAATCATTATTAAGCCAAACAAGCCAATTAATGCTGCAACGGGGCAGCTGCAACAAAAACAATCGCAGTTGCAGTAATTAAATGAAAATAAAACACAAAGTTTTGGTCAACTTTATGCGAGACCAAACAGGTCTAGCTCCGGTGGCAGCCTTCCTCTCAGCACCCTCCCGTTGTCTCTTGCTAATTTTGCCATTTGCGTGCAGTAATAAAGCGATAAATTGTGGCAAAACGTTGAGAGAGAGCGGGAGAGAGTGAGAGAGCGAGAAGCAAAACATGCTCAAGTTGATAGGAAAGAATATTAAAGTCATGCTGTGGCAATTAGTGTTGGAAATCGCACAAAATATGCAATTCCTCATCGCATATTACTCATACGCCACGTTGGTACTGACATTGTTGACTGCTGATGAAGCAAATCAAATCATAGACAAATCAAATCAAATCAAATCAAAGTCAAATCCAAATCAAAATCCAAATCAAAGTCGGCATCAAAGTGCGTCCTTTTAAATAATTTCAAACTTTAATTCGCAGTGAAAGTTGTGCCCGTAATGTTGTTGTAGCTACCGTACAACAAAAGGCAAAGCCCAACCTAGGGCAATATCGTGTTGCCGATCGTTTCAATTGATAAAAAACACCACAACAACAACAACAATAACAACAACCCCGAACGAATGCTGCCCAGCGGGAGATTTCAGTAAAAAATACTTTTGGCTCGCTTCATTGGGCGACGTCAACAGCGACGCCAACGTCGACGCCGACTGCGACTGCAGCTGAGGCTATTTAATGCGCGCTGGAGGAAACACTTGGGGTCAACGCTAATTGATTTGGAAAGGCTTTCAGGTCGGTCAGTGGCTGCCATAAAAACAACACTACAAATCCCCCCAAATTCCCCTTCCCCACTCTTTACTACTCAAACTCCACACAATTATCAAAATGATATGGCCCGAGGGCGAGCAAAATGCGATTTCTCGCAAAGAATTCATCAGATTTAATTGGAAAATCGGCCATTTATTGGGGTGATATAAGAAAATTAGGCTTAGGTTGAAGAAGAAGGAGGTGAAGTATAAGATTATAGATTATTAGATTATTATATCTTTTGACATTAATACTTTACTTGTAATTTCTCATGTTTTCTCAATTTCAATTCAGTGTGACCAGCTCAACTTACTATACAGTATATTGTTGACAGAAAATAATGAGAAATAGTTATTAAACACTGTTTGTATACTGTTAACCTATCGCGAAAGCTCTAAGATCTGGTAAATATTGAAGATCTTAGTACAGATAATAAGCTATGTTGGTGTTTCATTGTGTTCTTAGATTGATTTAGAATTGTATGAGCTTCTCCGATATATTTTATATGCTCTCTTAGATCTTAGCTAAATAGGTTAGTAGTTCATTGTGAATTAAGAATAATCTAGCATTTATTCATTTATTCAATCCTTTTATATCTAAGACTCTATTATAATCAAGTTTTACGCCTTGGATTCTTATCTTTACAGAACATTAAACTATCTTTTTTTATTTACCGATCAGGATATCATACCTAAATGTTTCTTTGCTCTTATGTTATGCAAAGGAATAGATTGTATATAATATGTACATCATATCCCCTATTTATTCAAATTATGCCCCTAAATTACCATTGCTCTATTTCCTGATCCGATTTTTGCACTCAATTATTCTACGAAATTTCTCACAAAGACTTAAATATCTCACTCTCTGCGCAAGCATCGCCACAAACGAGACGAGTGCAACCTGCAGCATGCAACACATAATTGGATGCTACTTATTTCAATTACCCACAACTAAATGCGGCTCTTTCCCATGGCCACCAAAGTGCAGTTCACTCATCCACTAACGCACTGTCCACCTGCCTTCTTGTCCAACTGTTCCACTGTCCATCTGCCCCCCGCCCCCCCTCCCCACTCCCCTTTGTTTAGCTGTCTGTTCCACTGTCCCCACTCGTTGACAGACATCGCGCGTCTCAAGTTTGGCGCGTCTCTTTCACTTGACAGAAAATGCAATGATTTTTCATGTACATTTTACACATTTCGAATTTGAAATATTTCTCAATGCGCGTTTTCATTCAAAAAGTAAAGAGCACTGAGTGTTTTTTGTTTTTTCGGTTTTCATTTTGGTTTTGGCATTTCAAATCTGTCCGCTGTCCGCCGTCCGGCTGTCTGTCGCATCCGTCCGGTTTTGCCATTTGAAGTGCTGAATTTTTCATGTGCATTTAATTAGTTGAATTATGGCTGTGAAATGTGGCCAAGTGGGCAGTGTAGATGATTTTGTGTGTGCAGTGCAGTGTAGAGTGTGTGTTGAGTGTAAACACAGTTTGATAGTAAAAGAAACTAACTGAAAAATACGTTAATAATAATAAAGCCAACACTTTTTTTCGCCATATTATGCGACAACTTTCGCGAAATCATTTTTATAGACTGCACAACGACAGTTTTCAGTTAGTTTCTGTTGTTGACGACGGTGTTGTTGATGTTGTCGATAGTGTTGATGTTGTTGCTGTTGTTGCTGTTGTTACTGTTGTTGCCAATCTATTGGCCAATTGTCACCTTTCGAATTTTCGTGGAAAGTCGGCAGCAACAGCGCCAATTTGAACTACTCCATCGACAAGGACGTGACACACATGCAGAGACCTCTAACACAACTCGTTACACTCTCCTCCCTCCTCCCCCCCTCCCTTGCTGCACTTGTCGTGCGCTAAATTGAGCTTAATTTCAATTTGTCTAAGGGCCGCCCGTGAGTCAAGCAACCTCCAAGCGCAGTAAAAAATTTGAAAAAAAAAAAATTAAAATGAAATAAAACCGCAGATAAAAATCTCCGAGTTTTTCCACAATTTTTCTCTACATAAGGTACAGATATATTGCTGTCTCTTTCTCTCGCTGACTGACGACGACGACGACTTGACCCAGTTACATTTGTTGTTTTTTTTGGTTTTTTTCTCGAGTCTATTTCGTTTTTTACTCATTTTGTTTTTGGTTTTTTTTCTTTATTTGTTCTTCCACATTGTAATTAGTGACGAGAATTGTTTATAATGAGACTGAAACTGAAACTGAGACAGCGGCAAAGGTATGAAAAAGTACTTTGTGGATTGCCTACACTTGTTGTTGTTGTTGTTGTTGCCTTCTTCTCTTGCCTTCACATTTATCCAAATTGTGGGGCATAATTAAAAAATTGCCGACATAATTAGCGTAGAACCACATGCTGGATTTCAAACTGAGTTCAGGCAACACAAGCCAAAGTGGTAACTCCATTAAAATGTGAAGGACATGAAGCAAGAGATGATGTTGTTGTTGTTGCTGGGGTATCAACAGATTGACTCAACGCACGAGCTAAAGATGAAGATTCTCTTTGCGCAGCTGTGCGCCCCATAACAAACTGATTGGCGCCGCTTTACACTTCCGGTCAACGTGAGATGGTTGATCTGGAAGTATGGCAGGGAAGGGGAGTGGGAGGGAACCCCCTGGCATCACTCGATGGGCTCGAATTGTTTATGGGGCACGTGCTTATAGATAGTGAGTGCTCAATGCGAACCGGAGACATGTGAGCTCGTTAAAGCTGAAAGCTTCGATGAAAGTGAAAACGCAGAGAGATATATCAACAAAAGTCTAATCAGTGCAACTAACTACGAACAAAAAACGACAACAACAACAACAACTGTAAGTACATACACTGAAGAAACAGAAACCAAACAAACAACAACAACAACGACAACAACAAGCCACATATCATGCTCGAAACTCTCTTTCTGTGTCATTGACAGACGTTGGGTCGTTTGTTCGTTTGCCCGCCCGTACGCCCGTACTTCCCCCTCTTCCCCTTACCTCCCTTCCTGCCCCAGTGCCCTATCCGTCTGTCTTCGTTTGCCTTTTCGACTGACTGACAAATGAAAACTCAATTGGCTATCGCAAGACAATCGAAAGACGCAAACGAAGACGAGAGAGACAACGATGACAACGAGATGCTGCGATGCCGGTGTAGCTGCTGCTCATGTTGTTATTGTTGTTGCTGTTGTTTTGGTTGTTGTTGCAAACATTACACACATTACAACTGAGCAAAAGAAATGACAACAACTGCAATGACAACAACAACAACAACAACAGCAGCAACAACAAGAAGAAAATTCACTTTCACTCATCGCTCTTTTAATTTCTGAAAACGTCATCGTGTCGCACACAAACCAGCAACAACAACAGGAGACAAAAAGCAACAGCAACAACAAACTGCAGCAGCAACAACCACAGCAACCCCAAAAAAACCTAAGACAACAAACAACCACAACACCAACAACAGCAACAACAAACAATAATAAACATTGGAAAAAGATGTCGCTGATTGATGCTTCACCATACACAACGCCAGGGGGCGCTTTTAAAGTAGAACAAACGAAATTTGTCAACGCCCACCCCCTTTGCAGAGCCTGCCCCGCACTCCCCCAACTCCCCCCTACTGCCTACCGCCTGCTGCTTGTCCAATTAAATGCAAATTTTTTGTAGAAATCGCTTGCCAACGGCAACTGCAACTGCCAAACAAATTTTAAAGATACCAAAAAGAGAGGGGGCAGCATGAGAGAGAGAAGAAAGGGGATGGAGTGGAGGAGGAGCACAAGCCCTCTGGGCACACACAGCGTCCATTCGGTTCCATTGGGTGACCACCCACATGGACCAAGCTTGGCGCTACAAACGTCTCACTTGGTCGCGGCAGTTGTTGAAATTTATGTGCATTTTGATGAAAGCGCCAACTCGGCGTGGGCGTGGTGCAGTTGCCCCAAAGGCACCACGTTGTTGTTGTTGCTGTTTTTGCCGGCGTTGCTTGCTGCTTTGTTTTTCTTTGCGGGACTCGTATCTCTTCCATATTTATAACTCTTTATTGCTTGTCTTTTGCGTTTGGCTATTTCTTGCTCTGGCATTGGAAAATGTAAATGAAAATTTAGGTGGGCTTTTTTTTAAGTGTAGACGAGAGAGGGGGAGGGGGGCAGACAAGCGGAAGCTGTCGATTGTGGCAGCGAAAGCAATTGGCAATTGGAGAATTGCTTGATAGCGAAATCGGTTAAGAGCGAACTTGAATACGCTGCGGTTATGCAAGAAGCGAATTGAATAATTTGCAAAAAAGAAAGAAAGAGATGAAAAAAGAAGCGAAAGCACACAAGGAAACTGAAGAAGTCATGTGTTATAATGTGAGTAGAATCGTGCAGTGAATGAGAGAGTTGTGAAATATGAGTAAGCATTGGGAGAGAAGAGTTAAAAGAAGAAATGGTATAGGGGTAAACTGTAGATACGGGCAGTAGAACTTGAAATATGAGAAGACGAAAGAAAGTTGTAATATTATATTGCAGCATCATAATTATGATAAAGACAGCCATGAAGAATTATTATTATATCATTTTAATTGAGTGAACTATAGATATTGATATTAAAATAAGTTAATAACCCTTTCAATATTAAAACAATATTTCTGATTCTATTGGATTCCGAAACAGGTTATTAAAAGTAAAGATAAACAGAATAAAATCACTAGAAAATGGATCAATTTATGTTATATTTGTAAATATACATAATAAACTATATCATATAATCGACAAATTAAAGAAAAAAAATCAACAAAAAGCCATGCTGCAATTAAAGTCAGTCAAAACTCAAGAAACACTTGAATAATGCTACCAAAATATTTTAAAACAGTTATTTCAAAGACCCACCAGAGGCCTGCACTTAGTTTCTGGGTTCTGTAAACACAGTTCAACAGCCACCAACACCAACAACAGTGCCAGCAACATATTTTCCACAATTTAACCCATTCGCATTGGTACGTTAAACGAGCGCGAATTTGGTCAAAATCTCAGCATGTTGCATGCCACATTCCGTTGCCCAGTACAGCAAAAAAATAAAGAGTAGAAGAAGAAGAGGAGGAAAAAAAACAGAAACCGTTGTTTGCCCTAAGTCAGCAATAGCATTAAAAATAGACGAACAATTTATGAGCAAAGCGAAACCGAGACTCGTCGAGTCATTTGGCTTGGAAATTGCAACGAAGAAAACTGCTAAATCTCTGGCTTGTTTGCTGCCAATGCCAAATGGCCAACCATCATCATCATCAACATCATCTACGGCTTTACCTTTATCTTTATCTTTCTCTGAGGTTGGGCCCGAGTCTGAGCTAATAATGTATCTCATTTCAATTGTTCAAAAATTAATTTGTTTCCGTTTGTAATTAAATCGCGAACTTTGCTTTTCTCATAGCGGTTCTCTATCTCTCTCTCTCTCTCCCTGTCGCTGTTGTGGGCCAAATCGGGTCAAGCAGCTGGACTGACCTTAATCGCAACTTGTGCGCAATTTAAAATCTTTTTATTTTGCTTGAAGTTGCTTGAGTTACCTTCAAAGCGATTCATAAACTGAGTACTCTGAGTATATTTCTCCACTTGAAAAATACTGGCAATTCATGGCGCGCACATTTCTTTTGCAGAATGTGAAATCCGAACCGAGCCGAGTTCCAATCCCCAACAGCCTCACCCACCTGAAAGAGGGAGAGGGCAACCTGCGACGCTGCGCGATTGTCTTTTCTGCGCATAATTGCGGCTGATTTTCAATGTACAAATTTCTTGTCAATTCATGGACTTTAATTGCAAGTTGTTATGATCCGCTTAGACCAAGACCCAGACCCAGAGGCAATGGGAGTGGGAGAGGGAGAGGCAAGGCTGCCATAGGCTATGGTGGCCCATAGTCTCTGCATGATATATGGCCTGCAGCAGGGGCACACTGCCTCTACCTACCTCCCTCTCTGTCTCTCCTCTTTTTGCAACTTTCCTTTGGCGGCCTGTCTGGTCCAACGATTGATGTGCTTATGCAATGCAACCCTTGCCCATTATCCCCTTATCCATTTCCTCAACTCCTTACTCCTCTTGCCCCCTTTGGCTTTTGCAACCTTATCGCAGTTTTGCGCATCGCTGGCTTTGAAGTTTAGTTCCAGGCACGCAAATATCAAAAAGCAATGCAGACCAAATAACAGCAATAATTATGAATACCAAGCAGGGGCTATGCATGACTAACGGATACCCTATAGCAGTTTAATGTTTGAAAATCACTTTAAATTCACGAAAGAGTTACTTTCAACTATATGTTCATTTATACAGGGTATCACCAGCTAAGCTGAATGGCAGTGCATGTTCTGAACAAATATAAAATTCCCTAGAGAAGGTTTAAATTGATTTTGACTCACAATATTCTTATAAATTCTACAGTTTGTTTGTTCTAAAGAAAAAAATTTCAGATGCTACTCAAAATAAAACTTTACAGGGTATGCCAACAAAGGCCATACAAGTCTAGGATATATACAATAATAAATCTATTAAAATGTATAATATACGAAGCATTTTCTGTATAACAATTGTAATTGCTTTTCAAACATCCCGCTTACAGGGTATTTCAAGCTCAATCTGCCCCTAACACGCCCACACAAATGCAATGCACACACTGCCAGCCCCGAAATCCGCTTTAGCGAATAAAATTAAAATTTGTTATCATTTTTGGCTAATTTCTGCTGCATGGCAGCAAAGGAAAACATGCAAAAGTAAAGTGCAAAATGTCGCGGCTTGCGATAAATAGAAACACCCCAAAGCGGAAATGAATGTGTATGAAGGTCCTGCAGGGCAGGACCCTTTGCCAGTAACTGACAAAACTAAAGCTAGCACAATACAAAACTCACTTTTATAGAGCAGGAGAAAAGTGAAGGAAAAAAAAACTTCATTTTGCCGCAGTCTAGACGAGAATTTGCAACTGCAATAAGGCAGAAAGGGAGAGGAAGGGGGAGACGGGGCTTGGGTTAAGGCTCACGGGTCACGGCTGGCTGGGTGAGGTGTGACGCGGCTGCCAAAAAGGACATTAAATCATTCAGCACGTAAGAGCCACAGGCAGAGCCAGAGCCAGAGACCCTGGCCAAGACTCGCCTCGGTCGAGGCCAGACAAAACAAGGCTAACAAAATTCGAGTGTCTGTCTGAGTGTCTATCTCTCTGTCTCTCTCTCTCTCTCTGTGTGTGTGTGTGTGTGTGCGATAGTATCGTCGCTGTGCGCTGCGCCAAATAATAGTAATTTGGCTAATTCAAAAATTGCAGCTATCGACGCGTCGTTCGTTTTTGTTGTTTCATTCGTTCGTTCGCTTCTCTTTGCCATGAACTTGAAAATGAAAATGTTGAAATTGGTTTTTGTTCGGCTTTTGCTTCTGCAACATTTTCAGGGGCAGTTGCAGGGAAATAGGTGGGGGGCAAGGGGCTGACAAAGTGAAAATTTATAACTATTCTTGTTATTGTTTTGCGCCGTAACAAGAGAGAAACACAAAGACAAAGAGAGAGAGAGAGAGTGAGAAGAAACAAAAGCATAACGTTTATGCCCTTGACTAGCTACACCAAAAACGTAAACAAAAAAGTTACAATACAAAATTATTTAGCTGATTGTTGCCATGACAATAGTAAATGACACGTAAGTGAGGAAGAAGTGGGCAGGGTTTTTTTGGGTGTGTAAACTTCATGTTAAGTCGCACATACAATACAAACTTAACTGCGCTTAAAACTCGCTTAGTCAGCACAAAAGCAAAGCCAAATCTTCTATAATTCTAGTATTCTATAGTTCTATAGTTCAACAGCGGATTCTCCACTCATTCTCAAGTGCAAAATTAAATTGTAAATCATTTTTAAATAAGTGAAGTCAGTTGACGTTGTTAAGGCGTGTACAACGGGGCGTATGAGTAATCAGCATAGCGTATACGTCGGCTAGACAGACAGTTAGACAGCATAGCAAAGTAAGTGTGTGTGTGTACGTTTTTAATGACCAAATCGCCGGACAAAGCAAACATTGCTGTGCAGCTTTAATTAGAGAGCGAAGCAGCAGCAAAGGAAACTCAAATTTGCATTGCCAAAGAGGCGAGCAGAAAATTGTGTAATTGAATTGAGATGCAGATGCAGCAGCAGCAACAGCAGCAGCAGCAGCCGCAGCCGCAGCAGCAACAACTGTAGCAACAGTGGCAGCTAAAGTAGCGGCTACTTAACAACGCGGAAGTGCCGCAATGGAACTTAGTCCAGCGCGTAACTAACTAACTAAGTTAGTTGTCGATTCAATTGAATTATTATGCAATTAGCAATTAGCATAAATTGAATCCAATGAATGGAAAATGCAACTCAAGAATGCTAAAACACTCGACTAGGTCAACCATTCATCAGCGACAACAGCAGGCGACGACCCCGAAGGGAGAAGAGGGGCAAGGGGAACCCCGCTCCAAGGTAACATGCAACGCTCTTTGTTATTATTTGTTGTTGTTTACCCATTTTGGCGCAACATTTTGTCAGGCAAATAATGAAAATTTGTTTCATTGTTGATATTTGCATGCGGCAATTGAGACCACATGGCCAAAAGAACCAGCACACACACACACACACACACACTTGGAAGACTTGCCTACAATAGCAACACAATCTTCTGGCAGTGCTTCAAGTGCCTCAAGATTTCGTCATCGTGCGGATGCGGGCACGAGCGCTTCAACATTGCCTTCTCTTCTACTTCTTCTTCTTCTGCAACTCCAGCTGCTGCTGCTGCTGCTGCTGCTTCTTCTTCTTGCTGCTCTGCTCTTTGGCATTAAACAATGCTTGAACTTAGCCAACAAGCTGCTCGAGTGCATTTCGTATGATGTAAATCGTAACAGCAATCGGCGATATCCAAACTACGAAAGGCGCTGCGTCATGGGCCCATGATTCTTATAGCGAAGAGTCAAAGTCCAAACTGCGAATACGAATGCGCTATAAATAGGCAAACAACTGCAGGCAAACAGACAGACAAACAGAGAGACAGCCAGACCGACAGACAGAGAGACGGTTAGATGAGACAGACAACAAGCTGAAGATGCGGCCACAGTGCCCCCAACAAGCTGTAAGCAATCTGGCTTAATCATGTGAGAAACGTTCCAACACAGCACCAGCTAAACAAGCCAGAAAGCAACAACAACTACAACAATAAGAAAAATAAAAACCGAAAACAAAACTTAACTTGCAACAACGTAGAACGAAATCAAGTTTCTGCAACGTTGAAGCGCAGATTTTGTTCTGGCCAAGTCTTCCAAGATGACTCAACCAGTCAGAAGACAAACAATAACAAAGTGAGAAAGAGAAAACGAGAATGAGAATGAGAACGAGAACTAGTAAGACGAACATGAGATGCACTTCAAAGTGTGCAATATCGAGAAAACTGAAGAGATGCGCTAAAGAATGATATGATTTCCGAAGATAAATTACTCTTACTTACTTAATCTAGTTGGCTTGACTTTTAGATAGAAAGATTCCTTACTTCAGTGATATATACATATACCTATAAGCCTTAAAGCTACCTTCTACTTACTATAAGCCACTTTCAAGGATAGTTTCCCTTAGAGTACTTTGTGCCCTGCCCAGAACGTGACTAGCCAAGTGCAATTCACAAATTTCCTAGCTGACGAAGCGTAACATGGCGTGCAGGCGACAGAGAGAGAGAGAGAAAGAGGCGAAAGAGAGGTAGAGACAGAGAGAGAAAGAGAGAGGGAGGGAGAGAAAAAGGAGGGACTGGGCAGAGTATGGAGGTAAGGCGAGCAAGCTCTGACTAACAGCGACAACGAGAAGGAAACATCACTTCCTGGAAATGCGCTGAGCTGGAGCCGAGCTAAAGCTGAGCTGGCGCTGCAGCAGACAGGAATTGTGCAGAGATAACTCACTAAGATGATGCACAATTGTTGGACAGGAAACAGTTTCGAATAGGTATGAAAAATCTGTGCAAATCTTGGGAAAATTTGATACCACGTTTGGTGAGAACGAAAGCGAAACAAGCGAAGCGCAGAGAGGCGACCTTTGCCTGAACTAATTAAGCGACTCGCATGAGCTGCGCGGGTGGGCGCCAGGAGAAAGATAAAGGAGAGAGTAGGGGAGGGAAGCAGTGGAAACACAGCAACAACAATGAAAAATTGCCGGCTTCCTGGGCCGAAGAAATGTAGCAAAACAAACTTGTTCATCTTCGGCTAACGAGTCAAGTGGGAGGCGCGATGGAAAGTGGGCGATAGGGGGATGGGCAGGGGGTTGGTGGCCAAGTAAAGTTGGCAAGTGCAAGTGTAACAACAGCTGCTGGGGTGGGTGTAGGCCGGGCCAAAAGACAATAAACAAATAAATTACACGAAAGCGGCGGCCTGCCACAGTTTTTGTTGAGGCAAAGAAAAATGTGCAACGCCAAACGAGATAGATAATCACAATGAAGCGGCACGAACTGCTCAGCGCACGTGTGTGTTAGTGTATTATGTGCGAGTGTATGTGTGTGTGTGTGTGCAGCAATGTGGCATCCTCATTAACCCAGACTGCAGCACAGTTTGTCCGTCTGTGTCTGTTAACCCCTTGTGCAGCTCCTGTGCTAAAAGTGAAAGTCATGGCGCAAATGTGAAACCCTCCTACGTCTCTCTCCCCCCTCTACACACTCTCCCCAGTCTTCTGCTCGTCTCTGCTCTTCTCTCCGCGTGCTGCAAAGTCAAAGTAATTGGCCAGTTGAGCTCATGGGTTAATTAAAACGCCAGCCACGCACTTTTTTCACGTCTTTGGCGTCTCTATAAATCTATGGAGTCTATCTCGCTTGCTCAGTATGTAGCGCTCTCTCTCTGACTCCCTCTATCTCTCACTCTCTACTTACTTTAAATGTATGTAAATATTTGTGCGACCGCAAAAGCCGCAAAACGCGTCGCGACGCATCCGTGAGATGCCTTTGAAATGTGCTCACTGCAGAGCAGCAGATCGGCAGATCGGACGCGTTTGCAGAGCTGGGTATAGATTTGCATTGGTTTTTGATTTACTTGGCGCACTTTTCACTTCCATCTTCCGCATCGCAGTGAGAAAGTACCGCGTTGTCGTTGTCGCTCCGCATATATAGAAAGCTGCTCCCAATGAGATTCAATAAATTTGCTCGAACGCGAGCTGTGGCAGCCACTTAAAGCTGATAGCTATATTTAAGTCCAGTCGGAGCGAGGGGAGGGTGGGGAGGAGTTCCCCCTGTGGCAAGGCTCTTTGTGGGTCAATCGAACTCACTGTGGCGTTCTCTCTCATGTAGGAGGCAAGCTGCCTCAGCTTCAGGTGCACACGTACAACACGAAGGTGGGCAGCCAATTGGGTCAGATCAGTTGCCCAGCTCATTACCAAGCTTTGATAGCTTACAACAGTCGCTTCCGCTGCCCCACGGCCCCTGCCTTTTGCCTGAAATTGAAATTTAATCAGGCAGCGCAGCAGAGACAATGCGAAAAAGAAAAACAAAAACAGAAACATAAAAAATGAATTGCCACTTGGACACTTGGCCACTTGGTGACTTGGCTTGGCTTGGCTCGGCTGCTTGGCCTCGTCACGTGGGCATGACAGCTAACAAACCCTCCTAGACAACTCAATAAACTAGGCACTGGCCTATTGACAGAGCACACACACGGCGCATTCACACACACACACACACACACAGACATACATTGAGATTGTGCAACTGGGTGGGTAGAATCTGAGCCAAAACCTGTGACTGCGCCAGCACCAGCTGGTCTAGCCTGACAGACCTTGCCGAACGGTAAATGTTGTACACACATTGAGTCTGTGTGTGACTAAGTATGTGTGGGGGGCTGCAGCTGGTTACTCGACAGGGGGGTTGGGAGCTGGGGCTAACATTACCATAGCCCACATATCTAAGCACAGCAATGTAGTAAGTAGGCATATCTGTGTGTCCATATGGCACTCATAGTCACATGTAAGTAGTATGAGATAGCTGCATTGACATGCTCTGAATACTGTACGCTCATTGTTTAATGCGACTGCCGCAGAAATGCCCTGTAAAAGGTTTTAGACAGTATGGGTAGCTTAGAAACTAAACTGAAGTTGGCACAGTTGATGCAAATACTCTGCAAGCTCAAATTGAATGCAAAGCGTCGATATAAAATCAGAGATATATCGTTTTGCTTAGAGAAGTTTCTTAACGGTAAATGATTCAATTGGGTTATCGATAAATACCAATAATGTAGCAGTAAACTATGCTTATAACAGCTTTTTAAGAATTCCCTCTCCCTTCTTTATTGAGATAAACTTCTGAAAAAAGCCTAACATTTATCCCTATAATGTAATTTCTTCTCTTTAGTATTAAGAAAGGCATCTGATGAGATTTAAACTCTATTTAAACATGGTTAGGTTATCGATTATAAACTAAAACGAAGAAGTAAATTTTCGCTTTGCATAGATAAGCCTTCAAATACATTCAATTCAAATTCTCCCCTAGAAAAATTCACTTAGAATGCATTCATACACTTAACAGGGTATACCCGAGTGTAGCCTCCTTCACACTCAGACTCAGCACTTGCAGCAGCCTTTATTGCCGCTGGCTCTGGCTTGAGAATGGCATTTTGATTTATTGGCTTGTTTTTGCAAACAGTTTTTTTCTTTTTGGGCTGCAACTTACGGTGAGTTATGCAATCGGGTCTATAAAGCGCAGTCAGGCAGCCAGCCAGGCGCTATAAATTCTCGAAATGCGTTTTTTGGCTCACTGATTTTTCCCACAATTTGCAAACAATAATGAAAACTGCCGCCTAATTAAATAAGCGCAACAAATAAACCCGACACACACACACACACACACACAGATATACTTATACAACTAACTGAATTGTGGTCTGCATGCCACAAGTGGCCAAGCAGACCGGCCGGCAAGGCAGCCGGCAACGACCGATAAGAGCCGCTGCACAAACAACAAAATTGGCAGCAAAAAGGCAGCCAATTAAGGCCAATTTAGTTGCAGCAACGCCGAGCGGCGACACAAAAAATAATCACTGGAAAAACGGCGACAACAACAAATACAACTCTGTATGCAAATGAGAGCAGAGCAACAACCAAAAGTAACTTGATACAACCAACAACAATAACAACAACAACAACAGCAATGGTGGCAAAAATTATGTATGCCCAGATATTTGTAAAAATTTTCACATTTTTGTTGTTGTTGTTGTTGTTGTTGCTGCTGCTGCTGTGGCGGGCTGTGAGAAAAATGTAAAGCAGCAGCAGCAACAGCAAAAAATCAAAGTCCGCTTGTTGTTGCTGTGCAGTGTTGCCGAGTCAGCTTTTTCTCGGCTATTCTGGCTATTTTCAAAGTTTAATTATCGGACAAAATCAAAAACATTGCTATAGCTAGATCTTTTAAATGCCTGAAACTCCATACAATCAGCTTTTTTCTTATTGAAACTCTATAAAGTTCACTTCACACTTCGACCAGGGATACTAAATTTTTTTTTTATGTAATAATTTGGCTTTCTACCCTTAAAATTCTGGCAGCACTACTGTAGTAAAGTGCAGGTAAGATAAATATAGAAGGAGCAAAAGCTTAATATCGATAACGCGCTGCAATCGAATGCAGTCGAAGCGCCTTTGATTAATGTGACCAGGCGTTGACAACATGAAAAACAAAAGCAACAACAACAAGTGTGTCAGCGTCAAGTGCAGTGAAATCTTGGCTGTTGTTGTTGTTGCTTTTTCAATAACAATTGTTAAATGCGACTGCGCAGCCTAAAGGCGGACCGTGGCTTTGAAGCTGGAAAAAAATAACAACAACAACGGGTACAATAACGGGTCAGTAACGAGCGTTGGCTTGAGATTTTATTTTATGTATTTATTTTTTCTCTTTTTTGTTGTTTTTTTTTTGGCATGTAAAAGGCCTCGCGCTGCGCCCATTAAGCTTTGAGCTGGAGCCCTCCACAGCCGGCGGCAAGTGGCCGTGGATGACCTTTTCGTTTTAATTCCAATTCTCAATGTATCTTTCATTGTTGTTGTTGCTGTGGTTTCTGTGTGCTGAGCCGCATCTAATGGCTAGTGCAATCAGTTCAAAAACTCAAACTCAAGTGCGGCGAAGAGTTGACTGAGAAGTTCACGCACTGTTGGTGTTAACAAGCGGCCCGGCATTATCATTGCAACAACAACAACAAAATGAACAATCAATTTGAACAGGCTTCGCACACACACACACATACGCACACCCACGCATGCCGCAAAGTTGCCTGACACTGTCGTCTCCGTCTTGCTGACTGCAGGTGGCAAAGCTGCAACAACCGTTCAACCCGTTTTGGTCAGGTAGCCGCTGCTGCTGCTGCCGCTGCACAAGAAGCAGAAACATTCGCACACACTTGTTCACTTTCTTCTTCAGCTTCTTCGCGTGTGTGTGTTTGTGTGTGCGTACTGCCTGTGCTTGTGTATGCTGAAAGTAACTGTATCTCGTTGCAGCTTCAGCTTACCTGTCCAGCGAATTAGCAATATGGCCGCTAAAATATGTGTCGCTTTCAATTGCACCACGCGACGACGAACTTTAACTTTAGCCCAGGCTCCAGGGCCCGCATTGTGCATGCACGCGCATGCATGGAACGAACAGAGAGTTGTAAACACACTTGCACAAATATTGTTTCGAATAATGTCAAGACAGATGCCGCCGTGCGCGAGATGCAAGATGCAGCGTTCTATATGCAAAATATATATTTTTTGTTGTTTTTGTTTTGTTTGTATGTTTGTGCAACCCGTAGCGCTCAAATGCAGCGCCAAACGAAAGCAACAACAAAATGCAAAGGCAGCTCTCGTTGCGCTCTTTGAAAGATACAGTTACAGTTACAAAACTGCAATGTGCGCTGCCGCTGCTCTGTTAACTTCACTGAAAGCTGTTATACTCAAATTGGTTATGTTAAGTTCAAGACGATCTGGCCACATTATTCTGTTCATTTGTAATATTTTAAAAGTTTACAATCTGTATGTAGTACGTTTCCAGCTGTTAATTTAAGGTAAATTATAGCTGCAAGTGATGTTAAACTGTTTTTTCAATTTTATCAACATTTCCAAACTACTTTTGCCGCAACTACGTCAGGCGAAACTCTCTTATTGACGCAACCTTCCATGCGTGCAGCCCTGTCAGCTGTGGGAATCTGAATTTAACAATGTGGCAACGTCAAAATAACAGAATTTTGCGTCGGCGCAGAAATTTTACTTTGTCTGCTTTTTCATTCTCTCCCAGTCGAAGTTTTTCTTTTCAGCTGGAGCTAGTGAAAACGAAAACGAAAATATGTTAAAGTCAGAAGTACAACATCAATACTGGATTACCAAAAAAGTGGTACAGCGCAAGCTGGGCAGCAAGGAGGACAAGCACATCATCTCCTCCGATGCCGAGCTGGATGCCAAAATCGAAATCTTCAAATCGATTAGTGACACCAGCACGGAGCTTTGCAAAATCATTGACCAATACCAGGAGCGTCTGTGCATATTGTCGCAGGAGGAGTGTGTGTTCGGACGCTTCCTCAAGGAGGCGGGCAAGCGCAGCAAAACGACGGGAGGCAGCATCACAAACGCAGGCAAGGCCATGTCCTTTGCTGGACAGCAAAGGATGTGTGTGCGTGTGCCCCTACTACGGCTCCAGCACGAGGTCGATGTCTATCGCTGTCGCGCCGTTAAGGACACCGAGCTAACGCTGCAGACCATGGAAAAGGAACGCACCGAATATCGTGCTGCCCTCTCATGGATGAAGCATACGGCCAGTCAGGAAATGGACCCGGATACGGGCAAGGGGCTGGACAAATTTCGTACTGCCCAGGCACATGTGCGTGCCGCCAAGCATAACTTTGATGGCTACTCCATGGACTCCATACAGAAGGTAATCCCAAGTTAATTGATTTAATAAGTTCCTCGACTACGCTTGATTCCTCTTGAATACCGCTCAGATTGATCTGCTGGCTGCCTCACGTTGCAACATGTATTCGCACGCCCTGGTCGCCTACCTGGCTGAACTAAAGACCTTTGCCCAGAAAGCCGCCTCCACGTTCCAGACCATATCCAATGCACTGGTCGTCAAGCCTAAATACGATTTTTGTGTGCTCAAGGAGCTCTCACAGAACGAAGGGGGCGAGGAAGCGCCTAAACCACGCACACCCATTCGGGCCATCGATAAAGATCAATCCTTGTTCTTTGCGGTATAAATTTAACAAATTATATATATTTTGTAAAGTTATTAAGTTTAGTTTTTGTTTTTTACTATTGCTGCAGGAGGAGTATCAGGATAAGCCTGAGCCGGACGCCCAGTCAAAACCACAGGAGACACAGCCGGCGGCATCTGCAACTGTGACATCCGTATCCGAACCTTCGCTTGCTGCTGCGCCAGCTCCCGCCTGTGGTGACAACGAAACTTTGCTCATTGAGCTGTCCAAGCAGCTGGAAGAAAGTGCGCTTATCGAGGCGCCGCTGCTAGAGCCACCACTGCTGCTTGACAATAGCAACAGCAATAGCATCACTGGCGGCTATAGCAACAACAAGTTCTGGGCGCGCATGTTCAACCAGCAGCAGGCGCCGCTACCGACAGCAACAGGTGCAGCAGCTCCGACTTTAGCCAAGGCGAACAACAACAACAAACCGAACCAGGCGAGCAACCAACCCTGTACAGGCAGCAGTAACAGCAACAACGCGTGGCTCGAGCTCTTTGCCGACCTGGATCCACTGGCCAATCCCCAAGCTTTTGATCTGAAAATGAGCGGCGGCCGCCGTGTTGCAGAGCAAACATAAAACCTTTCGATCCTTGTCGTTGTCGGTCAGGACTTGCTAGGTTTCCGGGAAGCACCTTCTACAAGAACTACAGCAAGAAGCACGAGTAGAGATTGCTATCTAGCTGCAGTACAGATCAATATATATGTATCTTTAGTATTATCAATAGTTTAATTATCCATTTGCTATCGAAAGTTTTGCCTTTTCACTGTCGATAGTTTTAGCTTTTCCACAAAGAAAGATTAACGAGAGTTTGTCAATAAAACGTGTACAACTTTTTATGTGTCATTAATGAATTAGGAACCCGAAACTCGATACGATAGCATTTTATTTTGGCTTCAAAACTTTACAATTTAGATTTACCAGCACCCGACTGAAATTCCGTGACACTCATTTTGTTAAAGTCAACCTTGTGCAACAACTCTTTAACATTGTTCAACTCAGGTGAACTTGTTTCTTGACTTTTAATCAACATTTCAAGCATTTCGCTTTCAGATAAAAATAATCTAGTAATCTTCATTAAATTATAAATGGAATGGGCTTCCATTCCAAGTTTCACCGCATCAACAATCAGATTGTGTCTAAATCCTGGCGTACATGATTTGATCATCTAAAGAATAGATAAAGAATAACTAATTACATTTTTGTAAATGCTTTTTATGCTAACACACTTACTTCATGAACGAATGGTAGAGAGTACAATTTCATGATCAGCTCAATTAACTCATGGTTGGTCATAGATTCGAGACGGTTTTTTGTTACTTTAATGTACGATTTAATCGAGCGCGGCACTTTCACTTCAGCTGCACAATCGAGCAGCTTAATCAGTGAAGGAAACAACACATTCATTAAAAATGCCTTGTTACTGACAGTGTTAAGTTCGGAATTATTCAACATTCTCGCTTGTAAATCCCCAGTTTAGGCGAAATTACGTGTGACCGTCTAGTCAGCAGAAAAAAAAAACAATTGAACAGTAATTTCCAAAGTCTAGTGTGACCAAAGATTGCAAAAGACGAAACCTTTTTAATCAGCCACAACAAGCAAACAAGATCATTACAGCTGGAACCAACATCGATTTATCAATTTACTTAATACTTTTGATGTACGATATTTCGCTTTGCAAAGTATATAAGCATAAGATAGTCATTGTTATTGAGAAATCGAGATAACCTATCCGTTCCTCAAATATCGATGTTCCTTCCGAAAGATGAGTGCATAAGTTCGTGCCCGATTCTGCTGGATGCCGTTCGAATCGTTTGAGAGTGGCGCTCGTGAAAGAAATACATATATACATATTATATATCGTTGGAAAGGTGACAGTCCGAACTAGAGCTGCAAAACCATCGATGGTCGAACCATTCGGACTCCGAACTGTAAATCAAAAATAACTTCATTTTGATTTGCGTTGCTTAGTGAAAAGACGCATGGAAGATGGACAACGAAAAAGATCATATGCGTCATATTATGTTATACGAATTCCGCAAAGGAAAAACAGTGGGCGCTGCAACTAAAGATATTGGTGAAGTTTATTCGGACCGTGCTCCAGCACTCCGCACAGTAAAGAAATGGTTCGCGAAATTTCGTTCTGGAGATGTTAACCTCGAAGATCAACCTCGAAGTGGACGGCCTTCTGAGCTTGATGACGATGTTCTAAGGACTTTAGTTGCGAATAACTCACGTATTTCGACGGAAGAGGTTGCCAGTGAATTGAACGTCAACAAATCAACTGCGTTTCGTCGTTTAAAAAAGGTTGGGTACACTTTGAAGCTCGATACATGGGTGCCACATGAGTTGAGTGAAAAAAACAAAGTGGACCGTATGTCAACAGCAATTTCTTTGCTTCGACGGATCAGAAACGAACCTTTTTTGGATCGGCTCGTGACTGGTGATGCAAAATGGGTCCTGTACAATAATGTTCAACACAAAAGAACGTGGAAACAGGCACAAGAAGGGGCGGAACCAATGTCGAAAGGTGGATTGCATCCGATGAAGGTACTGCTGTGCATTTGGTGGGATATCCGAGGCGTGGTCTATTTTGAGCTCTTGCCAGCTGGAGAAACGATCACTGCCAACAAGTATTGTCAGCAATTGGTCGAATTGAAGAAAGCAATTGATGAAAAACGTCCGATTTTGGCCAATCGCAAAGGAGTTCTTTTCCATCTTGACAACGCCAGGCCACATGTTGCAAAACCGACCCTGGCCAAACTAAAGGAGATGAATTGGGAAATCATGCCGCATCCCCCATATTCACCCGACATTGCACCTTCTGATTATCATTTGTTTCGAACGCTGCAGAACAATTTGAATGGAAAAAAATTTAAAAATGTGGAAGACGTCAAAAACCACCTTGACACCTTTTTCAACGAGAAACCGCGCGATTTCTATGAATCAGGCATCCGTAAATTGGTTGAACGTTGGGAGTGGGTTGCCGAATATGATGGCGAATACATAATTGATTAATAAAAGCGCTTTCTTCAAAAAATTTCAATTTTAGTTTGCACTTGAAATCGGGCACGAACTTATGCACTCATCCAATATTAAAGAAAACTCGGATTTGTATGTAACTTTTCGCTAAACGTTCAAAACTTTTTATGTTTTATTTAAATAAAATGTATGTTGGACACAGCAGCTAGGGCAGAGCAGGAAGAGGCGCATCAGTATGAGGAACCATGCGTATGTTGCTGGTGGCGGTGCCCCGTCTCATTTGACAGCAGCTTGCGCCTCCTTCTTTTGGTTAACCAATTCGACAAGCTCCTTGACGCGACGCAAGCAATCCTTTTTACTGCGATTCGGTATGCACGCTGCAATGCAATCCCAACGATCTGCCGTTGTTGTCGGATACGTTTTCATGGCCTGCTCAAGCAGTGCCTGCTCCTCCTTTGTCCAGGTCTTAGATGCCATGCCATTGGTAGTCGGCGTTGCAGCTGGCGTCGCATTGCCATTCTGCTTGGGTTCTGCCGACTGCTTAGATTCCGCCACCTGTTGCTGCTGATTCTGTTGATTGTTTACATGTACTCCACCATTCTGTTTGACATTCTCTTTACTCTCCGCCGGGGAATCACCGAGCGTGATATCATTTGTTGTTTGCACCTCCTTCTTGGACTTCTCGAAGCTCTGGAAAGCGGCATCGTTGGCCTGTGTCTTGAGCGTGCTCTTCGAGTGGTCAGTGTTCTGCAGTGCCTTGGCCTTGTTGAGTACATCGCGTGCGGTCACGGCACCAGCTCCTCCATTACAATGCTGATTGATAAACGTGGCAATCACGTCCCAGCGCTGGGCAGTGCCGGCGGGAAACAGATTCACCGCCTTGATCAGTAGCTGAACGTTCTCGTTACTCCAGAGTTCATTCTTTTTAACCTCTTTGACACCCGATTTGGGTGTGTTGTTAACAGGATCTTTCTTTTTCTGCGCCATATTAAGTTCCTCCAGCTCGTCAGCGATCTTCTTTTCGGCTGTCTGCAGCGCGGCAACAAAGGACTCGCGTCCCTTCGTTTCCATGGCCTTGTTCAGCGCCTGCAACTCAACAAGGTTAAACGTTTCGCATATCTTCTCGGTGCCCTCCATATGCTTCAGTTGATCTTTATCGTTTTTGGCATAGTATTTGCAATCCTTCAGCTTGTCGCGCAACGTTTTACGCTCCTTCTTTAGCACCTTCTTCTGCTGTTCGCGCTCGATACGTATTTGCTCGATACGCTTTTGCTCAGCCTTTTCGGCCTTCTCTTTGGCAAGTGCCGCTTCGCGTATCGCACGATCCGCTTCGGCCTTTTGGGCCTGAACAGCATCCATTTTAGCTCGCTTGGCTGCCGCCTTACGATCCTTTTCCTCCTGTTTGAATCTTTGGATGCGCTTATCGTTGTTGTACGCCAAATCGACTAGGGCACGTATACGAGTCATCTCCTCCTTCTTGCGCTTGATACGCAATGCCTTGTTCTCTTTCTCAATCCAACGACGTTCATCGCGATCCTGTCCCTTTTCCTTGTCCTCCTCATCTAGGTAACTGAACTCACGCCATGACTTAAAATCGTACCAGAAATTATAGAAACGTTCCACCTCCTCACGCTTGGCGTCCACCTCGCCAAACGGCGGTACATGATTCTTTTCACTCCAACGCGCATTTAGATTAAAATACTTGTTAAAAGACTCGTAGAAATTGCTATCAATATCAGATTGTGTGGGGAAGGCATCATCGAATTCGGGATCCACAGAGTCGTAGCTGCGACGTGCCTTCGGGGTGCCTAGTAAAAGAAATATAATTAACCATTAAAATCATCAACTGTTTCACGTAAAATTGGCGCCAAAAGAAGCTCAGTGCAAATATTTCGATAACGATAACACTATTGCAAACTGCATATTGCGCTGCCACATCAATTAAAATAATTTGATTTTTAGTTAAATATCATGAAGATATATATGCTTTCGCATGACTTATATGTGAAAACAGAAACATATATTTGTTGCATCTTTCACGATTTCTATTTTTGGATAACCTACCAAGTATTTCATAGGCCTTTGTTATGCATGTGAAGTAATCGTCGTCGGTAATAACCTCCTCTCCTTTGGCTTTTCGTTTATCCGGATGATGCTGCAACACCATTCGCCTGTAGGCCCGACGAATGTCATCATCACTGGCTTCAAACCTGTGTTTGGGATGGAAACGCGCAGTTAATACACGTGCACAACCACACACAACAACAAATTCATGTGATGCGCGAGAGTGAGAGAGTGTGAGAACTATACGTACCTCAATTTTCCAAGGCCGAGAACGCTGTAATGGTCTTGATCCTTCCATTCTTTGGGATCTAGCGATTTGAGGTAGCTTATATCGACTTCCTCGCCAACGCCCGCCAATTTCTCATCAGAATCGCTCCGCTCCACGCCACTTGCATCGCCAATTTGGCGGCGTGCGTTAAAATATGCGCAGCCAACGCGTTCGATTTTATGACGCGCTACCTTCAGTGCGGAGCATTCCAACTGTATGCTGTTAGTCATTGTGTGTGTGTGTAGTGTGTGGGGGGGTTTGATTGAGTTTATGGCAAATACTTAAAGGCTTCAAATTACATAAAACACACTGCACTACCGCAAATTTACTGTGAGAATCCCGAAAATTCAGTAATTAATTCACTTCACTACCGCATGCTAACGCTCAGTGTGGGCAAGCGACCGAAAAAGGAATCGCACAACTCCGATTGCAATTATATCGTTCGTTTGTGGTACTCTGTTCAAGTTTTGCAACACTTAATTATATAACTATCGATAGCCACATTATTTATGGCGGCTATTCTACTGCACACACAAGTTCTGTTTAACAATGCAAAAAGGAATATGTTAGCGAACTTTCGCAACAGAATTTAATTTTGTTAAATTGTAGAAAAAATAAAAAGTTCAGAAAATTGTAAATTATACTTAGGCTATCACTATTTTTTCAGCTGACGTTTATCGATAAGATTTTGTCAACTTTAAAGTGAGGAGTGCCCTTATTGATTGAAACACTTCATAACGTAAATAAAAAATGCTCCTGATGGAATCAACCTCAGGAGAGGAGCAGCAAGTTCTGCCATATCCACGGAGGATGTATTAAATACAGTTATGCCCACAAGACCTAGTCCGCGATAGAGGCGATGGCAGTATCTACAACCCACGCAACCAAAATTAGCCAATAATACTTTATCAAATTTCAAACACAATGTGAGTTCGAAATATGGATGATTTTACTTTTCGAAACATGGTCACTCACTTTGGGTGACCAATCGAGACTTATCGGAGGCTATATCGTAAACGAAACCAAATATTCAATAATTTTACGTTTTATGTTCTTCTTATTTCGTTGATCAATTAATCAATCGTCAAATGTTGACGCCTCAGAAATAACTATGTTTTAAAATATAACGCATATTTTCATCCCTGCCAGTAAATATTTGATTTACCGATAGTTCTTAGTATCACCTCTGAAATAAAATCTCATCGATAAAATATCAACAATCCCACTCAGTCTGTTTATAGTCTATTTACTGGTGTGTGGAGCGCTGCGCTTGCCACTGTCTACTTAAACACTGACCACGGCAAGCGGGCAAACAGTCGATTCTAGTCACGCGTGTTGAAAGCTTCACCAACACACTTAAACACCCCACCCGCATCGCCCAGCGTCGTCTCGGCCAAAAAAGAACAAATACAAAGTAAACGCAAACACAACACGCGCCACGCAATGGATGAACTCAATGGTATATTGCAAAAAACCAAAGATAAATCAACGCAAAAGGAACAGGACGAGGTAGCCCCATTTGAACAACTTACCACAAACCCATAACCAGTTAACCGTACCGTTAGCCAGTGGCACTTGAACTTTGACATTTTTGAGCTGTCTGTGTGTCGTGTCTGTTTACTGGCCCCAAAAACCGAGCACATTAACTCTGCGTTTATTTTCTTCTTCCCTCGTGGCTTATTTACATGCTACTGTTGCCATCGCCCACGCATCCACAACCACCACACAAACACACGCACAGATCCTACTGCAGCCTTTTACGTACATACAACAAATTCCTGGCAAACAGTTTCGCTCCGAGTTGGCCTTGGCCTTCAATCACTGGTTGCTCATACCGGCCGAAAAGTTGACGCAGATTGGCGAGGTTGTACAAATGCTGCATAATTCCAGTTTACTGTGAGTTCAAACTATTTATATATATTTAATCCGTATTCAATCAATATACATATATAAATTAAGTAAACCTAAATGTATTTGTATTTATCGTTTTTCATATTGCATTTTGTCTCTATCTTCATTTGACCTTTTGTTTCTTTATTTTTTTTTTCATTTAAGCTTTTGTTTGTTTCTGTGTTTTTGTTATATACAGCACGTTTGCACTGTTACCCATATGTACCCCATATCACCATCATCATCAGACTATGTTTCATCTCACCTCGCACTCGCTCGCCTTTTGTATTATTGTTTACATTAGGTTATATTGTAGTTTGAAATTTATTAGCGCGTAAACATTCCAGGGAACACAGCAAAGAATCGAAAATACTTTCCTGCTCTAGTGTGTATCTAGAAAAAACTTACTTTTCGAACTATAACAGGCCATTTTGTTATTTTCATTCCAGTTAAAGACTATTATTTGCAAGCAAACAACCACCTTAACAGTGTCTAAGCTAATAAATTATTTTTTCATAAAATCTCATTACTTTTTTCAGTTACAGAAGGCATTGTTTTAGCTTATTCAAATGCAGTCTGTCCTAAATGATAAAGTGTTTTGTTTAATAGACATCTGTTCCGGTTGTGGCAGTAAACAGATTGAGTTTTAGATATGTATAGTACATACCACATTTTATATCAGTATGTATTGCATTATCATCGTGGTCGGCACTTAGCTAAGCGAATTCGTATAGAATGTTGATGACTCACACTAGTACAGAACTATGTATGTGTGTGTAACCAGCCTTGTGTGTTTGTGTGTATGTAAATTTACCAAATTTTAACAAAAGCACGCAGCGCTTTGTTTACATTGAATTTCAATAGAATTTATTTGCAATGGAATTTCATGATTTATTTTGATTTTTTATTTTCTCAACGAGAGATTGAAAAGGGCACGGTAAATACTGATATATATGTATGTGCCTTCAATGTTGCTCCAACTCGTATTTATTTCATTTAAAGTATAAGATAAGAGGCACAAGAGAATAGTTAAACTTTGAACTCCGTCAATTAAAGTGCATGGCGAAACGTTGCGCGCTTCAATTGAAGCTCTCCCCGAGAACGTTTTTAAAGACAACTTCCCCAGCAGCTGTGCAGATAATATATGATGAACACACATACATATATAGCATGGCACACATAGTCATCATTTCTTTTAGCACTTGGCCATTGTTTGGCTTTGCTTTTGACTTGTTTTTCGCTTCAATCATGCAGGCTAATCCTGTCTCGTTGCCACCTGTCGCTCCACCCCCCTGCCTGCGGCTGCTATTCAAATGCAAATGTGCTGAAATGTCCTTAATGTTCCTTAATATCCTGCATTGTTCGTTGGCACCAGTTGTAGACAGTGGGCTGACAGCTGGAAGCTCTTATCACTGCGCCTGTCCCCATTCCCCTTTCTTGCCTCTGACAACCCACTTACTTAAAAAGAAAAAGTAAATGGCATTCTACACAAGTCGCTCTTGCTCGTACTTTTTTGTTCAAATGCATTTTCATATCGACAAAAACAGGCAAGAAGAGCTTCAAAGGACACACAGTGGCAGAAGCAGCATCGTCATCGTCATCCCATTGTCATTTAGTCAGCTTGTCGACAGGCATTGTCACAATGTTACAACTCTTGCAATGCAACATGCCACGACACTATTGGCCAACACTCTTCCCCCTCAACACTCTTTTGCCACTCACTCCCATCCCAGTACCACACACCCACACGCACACATCCATTTAACTGGGCTGGCATCGCTTGAACGCCCACGCTTCCAATTCCCTTCAAATGTTTGCAGCCTTACGCGCGCGCAAACATTTTTTAATTACGCAAATGTCGACGGCCCGGTCTGCCCAGTTTGCCTTGCCAGCGGGCGGGCGTGTGTTATTGAAGCGATATGAGGCTCAAAGAGAATCTTAAATTTATGTACTCGCCTCGTTGTATGGTTAAGTTATGTTGCCGTTGTTTAGCATGATGCGAGGGTGGCCACAAACGTGCTCAAACATACAACCTTCATTTGTTTAGTAGTAATATTAACTTAACCTTATGTAAACCTCCAAACACCAAACCTCTTACAACTTAAACAGCATAATTTGATAATTAAATAAAATGTTATCGTTTGTGGTTTACTTTAAGTTGTAAATATTTCTTTAGATACCTATTTTTAATATATGTCAAATAACAATACCACAAATATCTATCCAATACACCAATGCACCCATCTTAGAGGAAACAAATTAACTTAGTGCTTTCTATGTGTTCTTAACTTGACTAACTTTCAGCATTGATGATATTGAAGACAATTCGATACTTCGCAGAGGTGTGCCAGTGGCGCATTCTATTTACGGCGTGGCCAGCACCATCAATGCAGCCAACTATGCACTATTTCTGGCCCTCGAAAAGGTCCAGCAATTGGGTCATCCGGAGGCAAGTTATTTATTGATAAACTGCAGCAATTAATAGAACAGGAAATGATCAATCGATAACTCTTCGCTATAGGCCACTAAGGTGTATACCGAACAGCTGCTGGAGTTACATCGAGGACAGGGAATGGAAATTTACTGGCGTGATAGCTTCACTTGTCCCTCCGAATCTGATTACAAACTGATGACTGTACGCAAGACTGGGGGCCTCTTCATGCTGGCCATACGCCTGATGCAGCTGTTTAGTGCCAACAAGGAGGACTTCACCAAGTTAACAGCCATTTTGGGCTTATATTTTCAAATACGCGACGACTATTGTAACTTGAGTTTGAAAGAAGTAAGTAAGGATGGGTGTATTCGATGAATCTATAATCAATACATACCTCTTTTTCAGTACACGGAGAATAAGAGCTTTGCTGAGGATCTTACCGAGGGCAAGTTTGGGTTTCCAGTCATTCACGCTGTGCGCACACAGAAACAGGACAAGCAGGTTTTGCGTATGTTTCGTCTGACCTGACCTTGCTACGAGTCTGTGTATTGCTTATTGCTTAAATGTTGTTACTCTTCCCTCCGTAGATATATTGCGACAACGCACGCACGACGTTGAGGTCAAGAAGTACTGCATCAGTTTGCTGGAAAAACTTGGTAGCTTTCAATACACACGCAAAGTGCTCGAAACTCTTGATGTGGAAGCGCGCGCAGAGGTTAGTCTTCTTAATCTAAATGCTTATCCTTTTCTCAATTGTTGTTGTTTTTGTTTCTTCATTGGTAGGTGGCACGTTTGGGGGGTAATCCTCATATGGATCGACTGCTCAATAAGCTCTTGTCGTGGAAGAATAGTGACAGCCAGAGCATTACGCAATCCAATCAAATCAATCACAACAATGTCACACGCAGCAGCCCCAACCAGAACACGCTCAACTGTAATTAACAGTCGAAGAGGCAAAAGAGGGAGCAATTGTGAATTGCAAACGGCAGTGCCAAGGCCCGAGCCCAAAACCGAGCCGCCTCCTCTTTTGCTGCTAATCCGAAAGCACCGCTACAACAGGCGCCGCAACAACAACGGCAACATGCAGCCTGCGTTCGTGCGACTCTATTACGTTTCCTGCAAAAACTAAAGATCTTCTAAGGATTTATTATGTCCTTGTTTCACTTTGCCTCCCAAAGCTGCTCAAGAGCAAACAATTTGACTAGGTTATTCTACAACATAAACCCAACAACAGCCTTACAAAAATATTTAAGCCCAAAGTTTAATGATAAGCAAAGCTTACGAAGAGCCATAGCACATTTTCCCATGAATTTGTTTAGAATGTGTTTTTATATTAAGTCCTCTCTGATGCTAAGTACTTAGTATGTAATATAGCAATGTTCCTTTATTTCATTCGACTGCAATTTTCTCTCAAAAATTTCTAAATGTATTGTTCACTTTGTAACTAACAAACTCGAAACTTAATGTGCACTTTCTGTCGTTGTTCGATTTTACATTTGTTAATAATGTTTAAATATTATATGTGAATTCAAGAAACTATAAATCATATGCATTCGTGTATACACGTGCATATGTATTACCTATAAAATTGTTAACGGTTCATGCAACCACAAAGAAACTTTAACAAACAATATTTGAGATGATAAAAATTGTTAATTTATGCACTGCTCAGCAGACTTTTTGCACTATAGTTATACAAACAAACACACACACATATAAGAATCTATATATATACACATATAAATATATTTTTATTGTATACATGGCACGTTAGAAAACTATAAAATGCTGAAGTGAAACAAAAGTTAATTGAAAATAACAGGAGTTGAGTGGAAAGCCGAGAATTTATTGTGCACGCCAAAATGCACTGCGTCTGTACTAATTATAACGTATATATTAAGTATATATATTGTCATACACGAAAATATCTTTGAAGTATTTAAATAAATATTGTATTTAATGGTAATACTCTTGAGATAATTATTGTGAAAGAGAAGCATCCCATGGGTAAAGAAAGTATGTGTGGTGTATCTTCAATATATATTTATTTAATATATAAGAACTTATTAAGTTATCACTCGTACAAGCTATGAATCCTGCTCAATCATGTCCATAAGCTGTAGAAACTCTTGGGATGCGGCATCTACTTCGGTTTCTTGTTCGTCATACTCATTTATATATTCAGCTTCGGCATCATCCTATATCATAGAGAATATCAATTAATTTCTATATTGAAATAGATTTTTACGTATTTAAACCAACCTCAAAGCCAAAGCAGTTGTTGGCATTGATCTTGCTGCTTGGTTCACGTTTGACTACAACTTCGCTATCATCATTAACCAGCTGAACTACCATAAACTGATCATCCTCGCCCTGCAGTTCTACGGTAAATTCATTGGCGTCCGGCTCTTCCTTAATACGGAATGTACCTTGCGTTGTTACCTCACGATGGACACGGGGAACTTTGAGTTGACGATTAATAATGATGGGTTTGTTGGACGTTCTCTGCTGCTGGTCTCGTACGTTATTCGCGACAGTTTTGGCGACGCTTCTTGTTCTTGAAGTGGAACTTGGAATCGTTTTTTGAATCTTCTCTCGCGGTGCTTCTTCCTCCTCTTGCTCAACTTCCTGCAGCTCAGTGATATCGTACTGTTCGTCAATATCATTTGACATCGCATTGGTTTTACTTAACTCCTCAATGTCAGATCCATTCACCAAAGTCACAATGCTGCCGTCTGGCTGTAGCCGTACACTGCGCCCCAATTTTAGCTTCAGCTTCTCTTCGCGTGCGTTGATCTTGTCATCGTGAGTTTCCATATGCCGCATTAGGTTGCCCTTGTGCGTAAAGACACGTAAGCAGCTGGGACAGGAGTGCACTTTCTGGCGTGGCTCCGGCGGCTTGTAGTCCTCATCGTGCACGAGATTCTTATGTCGACGTAGTAGTTGACGTTGCCGGAATGTCTGTGGACACTGATCGCAATTGAAGGGCTTTGAATCTGTATGTATGAGCATGTGTGAGTCCAGATGCCGCTGAGACACCGAGGCATAGCTACACAGGCTGCAGCGATAACACTTTTCCCCCTCATGCGACTTGATATGCAGCTTATACTGATAGCGATCGGGTAGCTCCTGGCCACATCGTTTGCAAACTATAGGTTTGTCCGAGGTGTGCATGTTTGTTACATGGGTGCGCAGATCTGCTTTACGGCCACATGTCGTAGGACACATAGTACATTGAAATACTGGCTTATCCACAACACTGTGGATGAGTTTGTGCGCTTTGAGAGAGTTAGATTGCGTAAAACGTGACTTGCATATGTCACATTGATACTTCTTTTCGCCCGTGTGTATCACCAGGTGACGCTTCAGCTTGAACATATCCTGGGAGGCATATGTACAGTGTGGGCATTGGAAGGGACGTTCTCCTGTATGGCAGGTCATGTGGCGACGCAGTTTGGTAAGCTCCACACTAGCGTAGCTGCACTCGGTGCACTTGTGAGGCTTCTCCTTGGTGTGCTTGTACCGCGTATGGCGTATAAGTTCGCCGCTGGTCGTAAATGCACTGTCGCACTGCTTGCACTTGTGCGGCTTGTTACCCATGTGCGTATTCAGATGATTGACCAATCCCATGTTCGACTTGAAGCCACGCTCACAGATCGAACACTTGTATGCCAAATCCGAACCGTGGGAGCGCACATGTCGCGTGATCAAGAATTTTTTGTTGGTCGTATAGCTGCAGTGAGAGCAGGAGAATTTGTTGGGTGCCGCCGAGTTTGCCACCACCGTTTTCAGCTTGTACTGTTTACCAGAAATCACAAAGTCAACATCCGACTTGGCGGATGTGTCGCCTGCATTCTCTTCAAACTCGTACACTTCATCATCGTCGGTGTTGGCTTTTTCCACAACGGACTCCCCGATTTCATCTGTAGCGTCAACATAAGAGTCCGATTTGTTGTCACTAACGATAGAAGGATCATCCACTAGCTCCTCGAGAAGTTCCACCCGGTTCACCACCACTCTTTCCGTCAATGGCTTAGAAGGGACCCCCTTGGCAGGGGTTTTCTGGGCATTTCCTGACCGTAGATAAGCCTTAGGTGAGCTAACTACTGATGGTCCTTTAAGAGGGGACCGTTTTGTAGGAGTTGCGCGAATATTTATCTCATTAGTCCCCTTCTGTTCTACAGGGTCCGTTTTTGTTTTGGCTGGTCGCAAATTGATTGCTATTAGAGGGTATAATTAGCCATTATATTATATATAATTTACACTCCACTAACCTTTTGTGGCAGCTGCGCTGCTTGCAGCCCGCGTGGCCCTGCGTACAGTAATTTCCGCAGTTTTTGTTGCTGGTGTGCTCGTTAAGGCTGGCGCTGGTTTGAGTTTCTTTTTTAATTGATGCTGCTTCTTTGGTGTTGTTTTGATGTAGCAGTTTCCTTCGTCATCAATGAAGTATTTGTCATCATCATCATCTTCATCATCCTGTTCATGTTCCTCATCGACATCGGCATCTTCCGAGGCCTTGGCATCTTTGGCTTCACTGCTACCATCCTCGATCTCTTTGTGAAAATTCCTGAGGAATGTCTGTACGTCCTCCGAATCGGAATCACGACAATTTGGCATTTTTGCTTCCTAGCTGTTGGAAAAATATATAAACTGTATGAATTTTGCGCCAAAAATGTAGGTGCAAGTGGCGACCTACAGCGGACATAAAGCGTCCAGCGACCCCAAGCGGCTATTGATTTCTCGCGGGGACACGGCCACACAAATTTATCAAACAACAGCTTGAGAAAACGTTCGCTTACATTACCTTTCCTTACTTTAATTGTCAAATTTGTTGCCGATTAGCGAAAGTCAAGATTGTTGATTGAATTGTTTTTTTTTTTGATAATATAAAAAGTCAATGCTTAGTGCAAAGAATTTCCGTCAGAGGCGAAGCAACAGCAGCTGCACAAAAGATGGCGGAATTTACAGAGTTGCCACCTTGTTAACAAAATGCCCGTTGACAGTTCCATTTTGAGTTAACATGCTTTACACAGGCAGCCAACACTTTATTGGCGCTAAAAATTTATTTTCAAATGTTATTTTGGCAACCCCTGAAGTGTTTACAACATTCGAGAATAAAATAAGATCATTACTTTTTGTGTGGAACGCAAAACAATTTATTTTCTTCGTAATAAGTTACATATATATAGTATGAGGAATTTTTACAATTTCTTATGTCCAAATATATAATTATTATTATAGTATTATAAATTCAAATTTTAGTTCTTACCCACACATGGTAATTTACATGTAAGTGTCCCACAAAACTGATGGCTCTTAAGCCCCATGTGAATATTACTTTTAAACTTCATTCCCATACTAAATATCATCGTCTCTATAAAAATGCTGTTAAAAGAAACAACGTTAAAAGAGCCAGCCAGCCACATATGATGAGCAGATGCATTTATGTATGTTGGTTTTTTTCAATATATTATTCAACAATTACAGATGCCCGAATACTCACATACTAAGCCGGTTCGGGTAGCCCTCATCGTTTCTGTGTGTAATTAAGGCATTGCGAATTTAGCATGAGAAAGAGATTAAGTTAAATATACGTTTGGTTTGTTTAAACTACATAAGAACGGCTACAAGAGATTGCATTACAAAATTTTGATGTTTTATTTTATTTTTTTTTGTAAATACGTACGTTAGAAGTCTTCATCGAACCCTAAGGAATCATTCAATAATCCTCTTTAGCTGCAGCTTTCAGGTATACGTACCAAATCTCAATATGTTGCTATTATTATATCTAACAGTGAGAACAATTACGCATACATACCGAACCAACCACACACTCGCAAAGATATAACCACCAGAAGATGAATAAGTCGACGAATACGTACCCAAAGCTATGTGAATGTTGTACATACATATAGTATGTACATACTAGAACGTTTATTGCATATTCGATATGTAAATATCGCGATCCCTAGCAGGTAAGGCTAGGCAGACGTTCGTTCACTCAATACGTACCCAGCTTAACCGGCTGCAAAGTGACTTCAAGTAGAAAACGCTTTAAGGTTACAATTTACAGAGTATAGAAGAGTACAAAGTTAAAGTGAGTGAGAAAGGCTTACCCTAAACGGGCCGATAATACTCGTACAGCAACACATTATTCACCTTGGGGCCAAGCTGCTGAGAGCTGAGAGAAATTACATACAATGCTGAATTTCTGTTTTCTTATCATTTCGAGTCTTTTGATTTTTGTTGTTGTTGGGGGAAATTGTAAAGTTAGTGGTTACTTGGGGCTCTGGCTCTACGTACCGTAATTTTTTAACAACTGAACTTGGCGGAGGGGCTGTCAAACTATTAAATTTTATAATGTATTATTTGCTTAACAAATTTAAATTTTCGGCTTACAGTTATTGTGTGTGTTCTTTCTGTTAGTTTACACGGATGAAAGATCAAAGAGATTAATAATAATATTTTACAAAAATATCTGCATGGCTTCCATGTATATTGAAATCATTTATTAATCAAGTAATAATGCAATTAGTTGGTTTCCGCTGATCTATTTTTTGTTTATAGATTAAGTTGTTTGTTTGTGTGTTTTAATTAATGCTACGTACGTGCGCTGGACACTGTCGTCGTCAGGTGGAACTGACTCCCTCGCTCATGAAGTTCAGCCTCTAGCGACGATAGCGTTCACGAGAGAAGGATCGTCGCCTGCTACCAAAATTATCGTTGTTGTTATAGTTGCGACGATTACGTGGAGATCGCTCTCGTGAACGTGAGCGACGTCTGTCGTTCCGACGATCTCCTCCCCCTCCACCACCATTTCCATTGCCTCCGAAACGTCCTCTATCATTGCGCATGTTACGATCTCTGTCCCTTCGGACATCCCGCTCTCTGTCACGATTATCCCGGCCACTGATCTCATTGCCTCCTCCGCGGCCATTGCCACGTCCATCTGCATCACGACCACGTTGATAAGAAGAGGCTCGCTCTCCGTCCGCATCTCGTCCACTGCTCCTATCGTTGCTGCGATCGTTCGATCTGTCGTTGCTTTGTTTTTCTGCATCACGCTGTCGCTGGCGTTCCCTGGAACGAGAGCGATGGACGCGCGACCGTCGATCGAGCTCACGGCCACCTACAAAGTATCGATTTCTTCCCCTCGAATCCTCTTCACGATCTGGTATCTTACCAGAGCGCTTCAGCTCCGCCTTGCGGGGAGCAGCTGTCTTCTCGAGTTCAATGAGCTTCTCGCGTATGGTGAGAAAACCAAGATGCAACTTACCACCAAAGTGGTCCGCCAGACGAATATCGTTGTCGTGTATGCCCAAGTAAGCGGAGCACACTTCACATACGCGCAGTTTCTGTTGCTGGTAGGTTGATGCTGGCATCGAGGTTCTGTATTCATGTTCGGCCTTTATTTTTTTTCCCCGCAGCTCGTCAATTTCTTTCATCAGTTCCATGCTGTCTTCCACTTCACCGGCCTCGCCCAGCGCCTCGGCCTTTGCCAGTTTTTTACCAATTTCCTCTGCCAGAGAATGCACTGCATTTGCTTTTTCCGCCACTTCAGCTGTTAATTCCTCCTGTGTCTCCTTTAACCGTTGCTTTGCTGAGTCTGTGCGTCGATCACAGTCCGCAATGAAGGCTTGCAGGTGCTCCATTGCCTCAATATCGTAGTAGTAGTCACGTGTCTTCGACGCACTCTCGTAATCTGCACGGAAAGCCAGATCATGCACTTTGGGACACTCACCGAGATCCATTCGCGTGGATGCCAGAATGTCGTGGGGACAACAGTCCAGGAGAAAAGACTTGCAGACGCGTGCATCTGAGAACTTGAGGCCGCGTCCATCGTCGCCATTTCGAGTGGTGCCCATTAATTGGTCCAGCATGGCCCGCATCTGATCTGTTGCGGACATTTTGTTGCTAGGCGCGCTCATACTGCAGTTTCGAGTTCAATCTTCTCAATTTTTCAGCTTAGTTTTCCTGTGAAAAAATAAGTGAGTTGTTGTCGAGATGAGCGATAATAATGTACTTGCTATTTCAACCGATTACTTTTCGGTACATTTTAGAGTATCGATATAGTGATGAGTCACATTTTGTGATCACGTAATAATGAAAAGGTATTCAGCATTTTTTTAATTTGAAATATTACAATACATGTTTTTTAACATTATAATTATATTTAAAAAAAAAAGAAAATACACAGAATTATTTATTGCTTTATTGTACTTAAGCTACCACTATTTTTGTTTATTGACGTCTATATATATATTTTGATGTACATGTTAAATATAACTGTCATATAACAAATACACAGTAAAAAATGTTTGTTTAACAGCAACCCAATTTTCATTAAATTTAAAAAATATTAAATAATTTCTATACAAACTGCACCAGCGCTTCACTTCATTGCAAATACCAGAATATTCCCATGAATCGATAATAGCTAATTATCGATATTTTGAAATTATAATATAAGCTTAACAACCCTCCTACGAAGTGCAGAAAAGGAATACCCTTACCCATCATAAAGTAAATAAAAAATGCTGCTGATAGAATCTGTATGTCAAATATGAATAAATCTGAGGAGAGGAGCTCAGCAAGCTCCGCAATCTCCACGCCGAATGCTGCCGCAGGTGATGAGCTGCACAGTGTGAGCGATACCTTCTACACTAGCCAGCGCAAAGGAAGTCACATCTTTCGTGTTCGCCTGGACGCGACGGGGTTCATCCTGCAGCGTGAATCGCCTGCGGGTGTGACGATTAAAGAGCAGACAGTGAAAATATGTGATATTGTTGGAGCACGCTGTATGCGGTTAAAGAAATCTTCACGCAGTTTGGCACGTTGTGCATGTGTGAGTCCTGGAACTCCGGCGGCAGCTGCCGCATCCAATCGCAAGGCAGTTGGTACACCCAGTAAATGCAGCACGGCCAGCAAGGAGGACTACACTTGCGATGGAGGCGATGCCAGCGCTTATTTGTATCTATTTGCCTATGTGCTGAAGAAGAAGAGCTTGCGCAGCAGTCTGCACAGAGAGCGGACCGTGCTGACGTTACGATTTCGTTCGTTTGACACCTTCGAGGATAATATGCACGAAGCGGATCGTTGGTATCGCGCCCTACGCTGGCAGCTACATCAAACACTCGGAGATATATTCGTCGACCGATTGGATAGCACACGTCGTAGTCGCGTCCTCGTGTTACTTAATCCGAAGTCAGGTTCAGGCAACGCACGCGAAGTCTTCAATATGCATGTTGCGCCCGTGCTGAACGAAGCCGAAGTACCTTACGATCTATATGTAACCAAACATTCCAACTATGCTATCGAATTTATGAGCACACGACGGCTAGACGATTGGTGCACCATTATAGCCGTCGGTGGAGACGGACTATTCCATGAGATTGTCAACGGGCTGCTGCGACGCGAAGATTGGGCTAAGGTCCTGAACAACATTGCGCTGGGCATCATTCCCTGCGGCTCTGGCAACGGCCTGGCGCGCTCCATATCACATGCCTTCAAGTGGGTAAAAATTCGGTTTCTTCTCTGATGGATTAACTAATCATCCTCTTCTCTTGCAGTGAACCCTACTTCAGCAACCCCGTTTTGGGTGCGGCGCTGACCGTCATCAGCGGACGCAGCTCGCCGATGGACATGGTGCGCATAGAACTGCCCAATCGGGTGATATTTTCATTTCTCTCCATCGGTTGGGGCCTAATCTCAGACGTGGACATTGAGAGCGAGTGCATACGCATGTTTGGCTATCAACGCTTCACCATTTGGACACTGTATCGTCTGGCCAACTTGCGGAAGTACAATGGAAAAATCAGTTACCTATTGGCGGATGTGTCCAATGAGGAGCTAGAGCGGGAACAAACTGGAATGGAGCAGTCGGAAGAGCAGCAGCAGGGCAAAATGCCTTCGAGTCGCAGCTGCAATGTGCATATCGATAAGCTGTCCAATGCCAGTTACCATCGCTCCTCAGAGTACATAGCGCAGGAATTCGAGGATGTCATCTCGCTGGAAACGTCAATCAATCAATCGTTTCGCTCGCGGTGCGACAGCTGGCTGTCGGGTGGATCCCGTCGTAGCTGCTACTATTCCATATCAGAGAGTGTCTATCATAGCTTGGCGGATGAGAGCGAATTCACGCACCAGACGGCGTCGGTGAGCTTGGAGCAGCAAAACTTTGGACCCGAAAGCAGCTTGCCAGCATTGGACGAGCCGCTGCCTGAGGATGCTGGCTGGCAGGTGGAGGAAGGTGAATTTATCATGATGCATGCTGTCTATCAATCACATCTCGGCATCGATTGTCACTTTGCGCCCAAGGCGCAGCTGAATGATGGCAAGATTTATTTGATTTTGATACGCGGCGGCATTACACGTTCGCATCTGTTGAGCTTTCTCTACAACATGAGCACGGGGAATCATCTTCCGGACAAGAACAATGGCTACATAAAGGTGCTTCCGGTGCGTGCGTTCCGTTTGGAGCCACATGACAATCACGGCATCATTACTGTGGATGGTGAACGCGTTGAATTTGGCCCACTTCAGGCGGAAATATTACCTGGCATTGCGCGCGTCATGATACCCAAGTGAGGGCGAGAAGGGCGGGCGAACCTAATGAATCTCACTCAAGCAACGAGCGTACATTCGAGCAATAATTAATCTCCATTGGGGAATCTCTGCATTTGTATATGTAGCTGTGTGTGCACCTGTGTAGGCAATTCCGTTGTTACCTACACACACACACACAGATGATTTTTTAACCTTGTAGTTCTGCTACAATGAGTTTTATAACCTTCTTGTTAACATTTTGAAAAATTATTGCAGTTATTAATAAAAGTATATATATACATATAAGAAGATACTAAATTTGTGCAATCAATTAATGAAATCCCCTCTTTGCTGCTTAAATTTCAAAGGAGACAGCTGTTTTTTTCATCGAGCTTTGACAACCCTTAACTGTCATCATTTATCGATAACTAATACAGAAACGCAGTAGAAAAAAACAGAGTGAAAAAATTATTTGAGGCTGGAGAATTAATCAGTGCAGCAGTTAAAGCGCATTGATTCTTGTCTTTTGGCCACGAAGTGAACACCATAACGTGCGACCTGAGCACGGAGATCTAAACTTGTGGCAAGAACCTCCAGTTTAAGCGTAATAACAGCTGCAATATGTCTGAGGAGGAGCTGGCGCCAATTAACGAGCAGGACTTTAGGGACCTGAAAGAGCGCATGAAACTTATCGTCGATGCAGATCCTACCCAGTACCATAATGATTTCTCACTGCGACGCTATCTGCGCGCCTTCAAGACCACAGATGCCGCTTTCCAAGTGAGTCATGCATGCTAGCAATTACCGCCCACATCTTGACATTGAGGCATTTTTTTTCCTTTTTTGTGTATTGCCACCCGACCGTGTACATTATATAGGCCATTTTGAAGACGAACAAATGGCGTGAGTCATATGGTGTGGCCAAGCTGGGAGACTTGGATTGGAGCCACTTTAAGAACAAGGCTCGAGTGCTACGGCATCGCGACTGCATCGGGCGCCCTGTTATCTATATTCCTTCCAAGAATCATTCTACCGCACGCGACATTGACGAGCTAACGAGATTTATTGTTTGCAATCTGGAGGAGGCGTGCAAAAAGTGCTTCGAAGAGGTAACAGATCGTTTGTGCATCGTTTTTGATCTAGCCGAATTCAGCACCTCGTGCATGGACTATCAGCTGGTGCAGAACCTCATCTGGCTGCTGGGCAAGCATTTTCCAGAGCGATTGGGCGTTTGCCTCATCATCAATGCGCCCGGTCTGTTCTCGACCATTTGGCCCGGGATTCGTGTGTTGCTCGACGAGAACACTTCGAAGAAGGTTAAGTTTGTCAACAACGAAGCAGATCTATGTCAGTATCTGATACCAGACATATTGCCAACGGACATGTAAACAACTCTACAGCGTAGGCGCTTCGCGTTCCACTTAGTCATAGACATTACATATCTCCATATGAGGCATATTGTGACATTGTGAACTCCAACTCTAGACGACGTGTACCTATATTAGCAACCAGTACCTAAGCAAGCTAACAGTATCTGTATCTTTATCCGTGTATATGTGTCTGTCCCTCGCCTATCTATGCAGTGGGAAATGGGACTAGCATAGTCAGTACTCCACGCGTTTATTGTATACAAGATGATTGTGTTTTAATTTATAGCGAACAAGTTTATTGTAACTGTATTTGTGCATACTATGAAGTATTTTAGATAAATATTTATGTATTGATGCGTATTGTTTATATTTATATATATATGTACTCTATATATATATATAGATACAGTTAAATATGTATGTGAATGTGAGTAATTATATTGATGTATAAATAAAGTTGTAAAAAATCCAAACAGCTCCTATTTATGATATGAGTGAGCTACATTTAGCAATTCTTATCTGAACACGAGAGATAACAGCGCAATTTGTTCGAAAGTTATAGGTCGCGATTGCCGACAAAAAATAAACAGATTAGTTTGCTTTTTTCCAATTTTTATCACTTGGGCGCCAACAGTTGTGGCGTTGCCAGACATGCCGTGATTAAATATTTAAGACAGCTACAGGCGCGCACCAGGGTCACACTGAAAGAAGGTTTCACGCACAAAACATTTGCTAACATATACATTTAAAAAATAACTTAAATTTGGGTAATTAATATCATATATAATAAATATATAAAAAAAGTTTGTTTTATAAAAGAATTTTAGTTATTTTCATTTCAAACATTTAATTGCACGAAAATATTTTTAATTTGCAGTTATGACGTAACACCGGTTTGTTCTGCCTGCCATTTTGCGTTATCTTAACTTTCAGTTACTCTGCTGATTGGCACCAACTGGTTTGGTTTATTATCTTAATTTTGATAAGCAATTAGAAATAGCAATATGAAACACAATAACAATAACTGCAGCGCAAACTTAGTTTGCCAGCGGACGCTGTTTGAATATCAGTGAGAAACAAAGCGTGCGTCTGGCAGCAATAGCAACAGCAGCGGGAGCAGCATGACAACAACTTTGAAGTCGTCGATAGGGGCATCTCATATTGCAGCGTTAGATGTTGGAACGACGTACTTGCGTTGCTTTGTGCTAGATGAGGGCTGCCGGGTCAGGGGCTCGGCATCGGATACAGTGAGTAGTTAATTAAATGAGCTGCTCGCAACTGCACACTGCGGGCAAAGTCGATTTTCATTGAAATGTGCGACTTGCGCATTGCAGGTTGAGCTATTAAACCCACAGCCTGGTTACTTCGAGATTGAACCTGAGGGCCTGTGGCGCAAGATAGTCAAGGTGATAACGGAAGCGATACGAGGTACTTACCGGGCATACTTGACTTGTACTCAACCTAATCCTAATCTTTATCCCAATTTTGATTAACGACGCCAAGATGCCAAGCTGACACCCGCGGATATCACTTGCCTGACGATTTCCACACAACGCTGCACGTTTCTCACGTGGAATCATGAAACCAAAGAATACTATCACAATTTTATTACCTGGAAAGATCTGCGTGCGGATGAGCTAGTGCAGGAATGGAATGCCAGCTGCTCGCTGCGTGCAATGAACAGAGTTTCGTATGCTTTGTTCTTGCTAACACGCAATGCTCGCTTTTTGGCTGGCAGCGTGCTCAAGCTGATGAACGGTCAGGTGACACCGCGGCTGCTCTATGAGATTAGACACAATAAGAGACTGCAGCAAGCGCTGCGCGAGAAGAAGGCACGGCTAGAGCTACTCGACTCGTGGATCTTGTACAAACTGCGTTCGGGCAATGGCCTTGAACCCGATGTAGAACATATCACCGATGTAACCTCAAGCACTGCCACCGGTCTCTATGATCCCTTCACATTGGGTTGGTCGCCGTTGATCCGATTTCTGTTTGGCATCGATGTAAGTAGAGAGTGACTTATGATTAAAGAGATCCCTCTTACTAAATAAGATGTATTCCTTAAGGTGAGCATCATGCCACGCGTTGTGGACAATAGCTACGAGAGCTTTGGCCACGTGCACCCCGCTGCCCTTGGTTCTGACTGGGGAGAGACAAAGATTCCGATTGCCGCCTCGATTAGCGACCAAACTGCGGCCATGTGGGGATCGCAATGCTTTGCCACGGGCGATGTTAAGGTGACCATGGGAACAGGAGCATTCCTAAACTTGATCACGGGCGCAGACTGCAAGGCGGTGATTAGCGGCATGTATCCATTAGTGGCCTGGCAGCTGAAGCGTCATAAGGATACGCAACCCGAAACCATCTACTGCGTTGAGGGCGCCGCTCATGACTTTGGCACCGTTGTGACATGGGCACAATCCTGTGAGCTGTTCGAGCACCCAGCAGATACCTCGGACATAGCGCAATCTGTTCCAGATTCGAATGATGTTTACTTTATGCCTGCCTTCAGTGGATTGGGTGTAAGTATATGGGTTTCTATTGATTATTGATAACTGATTGATGTATTACTTGCAGCCGCCCGTCAATGATTATCGCGCTGGCAGCGGCTTCATTGGCATGACGCCATCCACAAGCAAAGCGCATATGGTGCGTGCACTGCTCGAGAGCATCGTGTTTCGTGTGGTGCAGCTTATAGCAAGCGCTGAGCAGGAGACGGGACAGAAATTGAAGATTATCAAGTGAGTCAAGGTTCTCTAGCTCTCTCCCAGTACTTTAACTTCTCCCGCCCCTGGCAGAGTGGACGGCGGTGTTTCGCGTAATGACTTCGTCTGTCAGTTCCTTGCTGATGCCAGCGGTTTGCGCGTGGAACGTGCCGAGTGTTCCGAGTCTAGCATAATGGGCGCCACGTACCTGGCCGGAGTCAATCATGGCCTCTGGCACAGTGTCGATGACCTGAAATGCTTCCGTAAGGTAGAACGCATATTTGAACCACAACCAAAGCAGAAAGAGATCATTTCCAACCGCATGGACAGATGGAGCAAGGCCATCAAGAGATTCAGTGGTTGGTACTAGAACAGAAGGAAAGAGGACAGCACAGGGAATTGCATAAGGATTTATAGATCGATTAATGTCTTATATTAGAGTGTATTTAAACATTGTTGCATTAAATACTAAAAGGTATGAGAAATAAAAAAGAGGTGCGAAGAATATGGAAGGGATCAGTTGAAGCGCTGCTGGAAACTTTGTTGCTGATTGAACATCATTTGCTGTTGCTGCTGTTGTTGTTGCTGCTGCTGCTGCTGTTGCTGCTGATGATGGAAATCCTGCTGGTTGCCTGTGCCGGACAGACGCACCCGCTTTGCATTCGGTTCGTTAGGATTCATTTGTTGTTGCTGCTGCTGTTGTTGTTGTTGCTGTTGCTGCTGTTGTTGCTGCTGCTGTTGTTGTTGTCGCTTGTTGTCCGACTTGTCTTCCTGGTCGTCATCGGTGAGGAACTCCCGCTTCGGATACGGTATGGGGCAACCAGCGAAAACATCCTGCGTCGGCAGTGGCTCCTCCTGGAAGTACTGATCCTGCATTGCCTGCTCTGAGGTGATGCGCTTATTGGGATCCATCAGCAGCAGCTTTTGCAGCAAATGGAAAGCTTTGCTATCGGGCTTTATCTTGTGCCGTTCCATGTACTTGGCCAGAGAGCAGGCTGAGTAGGTGGAACGTTTGAAGTCCTTGGTGAGCGTATGATGCTCGGGCATCTTCTTGATGTCCTCCCAGTCCTTGTCTTGCGGAAAGCCCATCACATTGAATATGCGATCCAGCTGATCATGATGATACGGATTACTGGTCTTGATGTCCTCCTGGCGGCAATGAAAGATTGGCTCCGATGTCAGCAGCTCGGCGAAAATGCAACCAATGGCCCAAATATCAATTGCCTTGGTGTAGTGACGTGCACCCAGCAGCAGTTCAGGTGCGCGATACCAAAAGGTGACCACCACCGGATCCAAATCGGCCAGCGGCTTGAGGGGCGCATTGAACAACCGCGCGAATCCCATGTCAGCAATCTTCACACGCCCACGCTCGTTTCCATCGCCCATGACGAGTATGTTGGCCGGCTTGAGATCACGATGCAGCACCCAATTGCTGTGCAAATAATGAATACCGTCTAGAATCTGATATAGAAGGCTCTTAACCATACCGCGTGGCACCACCACTTGCTTCTTATTCGCTTTGGCCGAACGATGGAACTTGATTATGTGCCACAAATCGTGCTCGGCATAGTCAATCAGAAGAAACACTTTGCGATCGTTATGCGACAGAAAGACACGAATTAGTGTGATCACATTTTGATGTTTCAGTTCGCGCAGCAGGGCAATCTCACGGCAGGCGGACATGGAGAGGCCAGTACCATCGATTTGTTTCAGTGCGTACTCCTTGCCGTCGCTAAAGAATAGATATTAATAAATTATTATTCACTAGGAAGCTGCATAGTCTACTCACCTGGTCTCCTTCCACTTGGCCTTGTATACATGGCCATAGGTGCCTCGGCCAACCTTGCAACCTTCATAGTTAAACAGATCCTCCACCTTGGTACGCTCCATTTGCGTTTTCATCTTAAAATCGTAGTCCATTTTAAAGAAAAACTTTGCATTTGCCTTTGACGCTCAGCTGTGTTTACAAAATCTACACGACACAACAAAAGTTGCAATAGAGATGGGTTTATTCAATGCCGGGAGGTGAAGCAACTATCGATTATTAATCGAGGCATCGAGTATTGGCTTGAAAGATTGTAAACAAAAGTTATAAGCAAATAAATATTTGCGCTTCCAAGGCCCCAAGATCTGATAATCGATCATGAATGAACGGATCGAATATGTTGTTGGGCTTGGAACAAAAATAGAGTTATCTTTTTTCAAACGCAAACTGTAAGTAAATACAGTGAGACCATCGTCAAGCAATTCTGCGAGGTAAAATATGGATGATTTTTTATTTTGAATGCTGGAAACACTGTTTATTTCAACTGATAAATTGTATGCAAAATCGAGACTTATCGTAGGCTATATCTCCTAAACTAAGCCAAAATGTCAAAAATATTTCATATATTCGTCTTATCTCATTGTGTTCTATACGGATCAATCGTTAGATTTTGGTTTTCGGAAACAGTTATCTTTCATAATAACAAAACGAATTATGTTAATAACATTCAAGCAAAATGTTAACATTTGTTGTTGCAATTGCTGCAAACAGCTGTTCTGATTTCTTTCGAAGAAGAAGAAAACGTGCTAGGCCACTAGATTTGGATTATATTCTTAATTGCTTTAAAGCTTTAATTTCAAAGTGCGAAGTGCAGTTAACATAATCACAAGATAATCGGATCTGAGATTCACGTCGCCATTCACGGATTTCATTTTCCAAACTTCTCGCGGCAAATCAGTTTGTAAACAAAACAAAAAAGCACTCTTTGTTTGTTTCGCTCTCTGTTTCCGTTTCCAATGCCGCTGAGAAATTAGTAAGCATCTTAGACACATGTCTTTGCTGCTGTAAGACGGGGCCGCGCCATTGCCATTAAAGAAGTGTGTCAAATTATTATAACTTGTAGAAACAGGCGAAGCCACAAACTACAACCGCTCCAGTTATTGGACTGAGTCACATTTACGGTTAGCTTTTATACTAGATATTTGCAATTTAAAAGAATAGCGCCCTGCCGGTGTTCGACTGTGCAATGACGACTGAGGACAATTTTATCTACCTAGGGAGAGCTCTCTCGAGAGGTAAGCTGAATTTGTTTTTCCTTTTGAACAGAAAATGTTGTAATATCACCCAAGTATCTTAAATCATACCGCAAAGAACATTATTATATTTTAAAATTTTTATCTGGCCGTGCCCACTGTATGTCTTCATGCAATCTAGAAGTGAACAATCAATTAACAAATAAATTGAAAGTGAGATAGATAAGCACACTCCCTGTTGGATGATCAGTACTCGATTCGTAGATCCTGATACAAACAAACCTCAACAATGAAAGCAAAAAGCTTTCGCTTATCGTTTACGTGTACGATCACATTTGAAATATGGTTTCAAATTGTATGTTAATTAGGAAAGCTTTCAAAAAATCTGTGCTCACACGGGGAAAGTCATTTTACAAATGTTACAGTCACAGTTTGAACATTTTTATGAAGCTGACGCACTAGTTCAGCTGTTTATGAAATATGAATGCAAATACAGTTAAATAAAAAACAATCAAATGATCATTATTATAATACAGTGACCATTGAAAACGTTTAACACAGGGGTATACTTTTTGCAAATAATATTTGAAAGACAGAAGGAGGCGTGGCAGACCAATGACCGAGTGAACTAGGTCTGTCAACTATTAAAAGAGTTAAAGATACACACTTTAGTATAATCGTTTCGGTATACCATAAGTAACATATTTAAAATGTTAGATGCCACAAATTAATAATTTAATACACATTAAAGATATAATTTTCGAACTTCGACATGATTTCATGTCACAGAAGCTAGCTCAAGATTAAGTCCCTTAGTCCATAAAGAAAACTGAGCATAGGGTATCTAACTGTCGAGTCCGACTTTTGCTTTCGACTGGTTTTGAGTTCGTCCGCTACTTTGTCAGTGTGTATATTCGAAGCTCTAATTGTAATGAGGTGAATACCCCGAGGTTCGGTTAATTTAACCAAAATAGAAGGTACGCATGAACGTATTTGCTCTATATAAAATTAAAGTTCTACTCAAATTCGGCGAGAACATTTCTGATTCAAGCGTCACCTTTATTATGTGTTTGCCTTTTCTTTTCATTCCCGTTTCGCTGGCACGCAGTTCCTAAATACATATGCATGAACACATACACAGTTCCAGACATACGTTCATATGATTATGCCTCTATTTTTTTTAGTCCAAAATTTCTTTTACAACCGACTAGGAAGAACCGAGAAGTGCATGTGAAACAGACATGTTATTTACCTGTTAATCTGGGGCTCTGGCGCTCAATGAAGACTGTCTTCTGTCGTTAAGTCACCTCCATCCCATGTCAAGGGTATCCGTATCGGTATCGTTGGGTCCGCGTTCGTAGTAAAGTTCACTTTTGGTTATAGCTTTTGTTTTATTGTTTGAAATGTGCTTTCGTAATGCCTAAGTTCGGCTTGGCTTGACGTTGTCTCCTCATTAATATACTTATCTACATACATGTACGTGTATGTATGTAATAGCTAAGACAGACTCTTATACATGTACACATATGTAGACGAATTTTTGTGCAAGCACCGACGATTGTGACGTCGACGCCAGTTCGGCTGTCGCGCTGCCTCTGCTTCTGTCGGCGTTGCCGCATCGTTTTTAACGAAGTGACAATGAAATTTCATTCAAACACGTTTCACGCCTTCGAGCGATCGGTCAAACGGATTGCGCCAAGTCGAGTCGAGTCGGAGTCGCTCGTCCGCCGTACGACGCCAGTGCGAAATAAAGCTGATAGTTTTTTAAGATCGGTATGCGATCCCGCATGTAAATAAGTACACACGTATGACAGAGTTCATGTGTGTGTGTTTGTGTGTGAACATAAATAAAAAAGTATATTTCTTGCCGAGAATAACTGCTATTGCTCGAAGGAGTGTGAAAACTCGTTAAACCATTGACTGCACACTGTGAGAACGAGGTATTCAAAAATGAAAGTGCCCGCACGCGACTCGAAGTATTCGTTCAACTTGAAAATATTTAAATTTCATGACAAAAAACCGACGCAAAGTCAAACACAGACCTCGTTGGCATCCACTGTTACTCCAGCACTCGCACCTGCTCCAATGATCTCTACCAAAAGAAATTCCTGGCGGGCTTCGTGGCGCGCTGCCATCGGAGTCGGCCCCAAAGGCAAATCCATCCATACCTTCACACAGAATCATAATAACAATAATAACAATAACAATGACGATGAAAGCAGGAAACCTTCAATTTGTGAATCACGCAGTGAGCTGAATCTGGATCTCAACGAGCGCATTCCTCACATTGATGATCTGATGTGTAAGTACAAATAGCGCCTAATCCAAAGTCGAAGAGCCATAAAAATAAGCGAGCATCTGATCCATATGAAAGCTCAATGCGTGATAAGAACGGCGGCCAGATAACTGAAAAATTTTCCGAAACTCGCGTGTCTGGCAAAGTGATTACGAATATATTCACTTTGGCTGTGCAGACATAATAACAATTTTAAAGGCATTATTATTGTCATGGAAAGTAACCGAGGGTAATCGTCGTTACCAACTTCAGTTAATCAACAACAATTCAAACCATTTTTACAAGGTGGCAACATCAGTTTCGTTCAAATGAAAACACAATTTAGTGACTGTCTCTCTCTTTGCTCTCCCTCCCTCTCTCTGCAGGCTTTCAAAGTAAATTCTTTACTCTCTCTAGCTCTCTCGTCCACTCTCACCCTCCTTGAGCTGATAACAGATATGAAAACGTTAGATTAAGCAATCGAATGCGTTGTTTGTTGGTCTTTACAAGTGAATTTCTGCAAACGCTATTCTTTCGAAGGTTGACTATATTTCGGCTTCCCAATTTGCAATGCATACTAAGTTGTTATTTATAACTATTGTACAAACGTGTATACTTCAGGGCTCATTGATATTGTACATACGTAGTTTGTGTATAACGATAAGATAAGGATTATGGGTAATTTCTTACTTAGTGTAAGCAATTCAGGGGGCCAGCGCTCAAGTTGGAAACTTTTAACTGTTGGAAGCGACAGTAGAGGCTAGATAAGCAGCCATCGGTATCGATATCGGTTGACTCTCTGGCTCTATTTAGTATCGCACATGTTTTCATTTGGCCAACACGTTTGTTCACTCACTCCGACATCGACAAGCAATAGTTGTCCGCCGGGATTGATACCGTGTTAGTTACGATTGTTATTTTTTACACCAAACAAAATGTCTCCGCTCTTTACTCATTGAGATTAATAGCCGTGAACAAGTCTTCCCAAGTTAGTTATTCAAGGAACCCTTTGACCATGACAGAAACACTCGATTTTACAACGATCTTTGATCTCATCATCGAATGCGGTAAGTGTCAGATCGATTGCGTTGAGTTAGTAACTACAGCAAAATGCAAAGGGCACCTTAAGCGAAGTTCCGTCTCGCGATTAGAGTTTAAACGTGATTCGAAGCGTGCCAGATTTACCAATGCAATATCGTCACAGGCCATAAATGAGTTACGACTTTCTGGTAGACTCCGGAACTCGTAAAATAAGTTGAACTTAAATTCACCCGACTTAAAGGGTAGACTACTGAACTTCCGACTTCAAGATAAATATAAGCTTAAATATTCATTCTTCCCTTTTGAATGATCAATAAGCATACACATATGTATACACTGTATATTACAATATTCTGATAAGAATCACAATGAAAGTATTATAATAGAAAGATATTTTGAAGAAATTTTTTGAAGGGAAAATTTTTTTAAAAAACTAGTTAGCCTATGAAATTGGAGAATGATAAAATGAAAAAAAATGAATACATCCGATTCGATGACTCGATACTACCTGAGGACGTTCCGGGGACACCTCTGGATACCTGCATCCTGTATTTAATTTTTTTAATGAAAGAATTTCTGTTTTTCTCTGTTAAATTAATTCTTTGCCTATTTCGGCTTTTTTTTTTTTTTGAAAACTACGATCCAAAAAAATATTCATTGCTAAAATCCTTCAAATCAGAATGTAAAAAATTAGAATGAAAGTGAATATTGCATATCCATGCGCAGGGTTCAACAATAGTATTAGAAAGATTTCAAGTTACCATGGGCGAGTCTTCATATGTAGGTACATACGATAGCGTTTCAAACATACTCTTAATGCATGATCTATGCTCTGGTATATTACAGCAATGCCATGGTTTGGCATGGACATTGGAGGCACTCTGACAAAACTGGTGTACTTTGAGCCCAAGGACATAACCCCTGATGAACAGGATCGTGAGGCGGGTATCTTGCGTAACATTCGACGATATCTGACCAAGAACTCGGCATATGGCAAGACCGGTCATCGAGACACACACTTGCAGGTGAGTAATGAAGAATTCTTCTACATGGAATAGTATAAATTCACACTTAGTACTAATATATTACCGATTTGAATGGATTTGCGGCGCAACACTTGTTTTTGTTACGATTTTCTAAATATTATATTTTTGTAATCAATGGTGATTACGTTCGCAGATCATTAGCATTAGCTTTAACGTTATCATTATCTCCTGGCAATGACACGGGCCGCCAGTTTTGCACGTTCAAGCGCGAGCAAGATCATAGTCAGGTCGTCAGATTCGAATGCCGATCTTGTGATCCAGTCAGCGGTATATAGCATCAATTTGATAGGTCTGTACTCGGGGCAGTCAGAGAATTGCGTGGCATTTGCATGTTAGCCATTCATTAAGTTGGTAATTTAGCTATGTAGATTAGCTAAATTATCGTGTAATACAAATAGTGCAAAACTAAATTATTTGAAATTACATGGAAATGTACAGATGAATACATCTGTAAAAAGCGATTAGAAAATAAAAATTAGTTTACTTTCTAAGATCTCTGATATAGACTGATTTCCTATTTATAACTCTTTGAATGACTGCCCCGAAAATACCCCTAAGATAGTTGTGGATTTTCTCACTGATAACGTCTCGGAAACTCCCGACACATTATTTTATCAGATATAATAATTTGTAAAATCCCATATTTTATTAATCATAGATTTCAAGAATAGATTGCAATTTGTTAATGGTGATTACATACATACGTGTAGTACAGTTTTAAAATTGTGCGAGTGTTCATTCATTTTCACAAATTTATTTAAGCTGTTAGTTGGCTAGATTGACAACACTGTCAGGAGGAACTTGAATCATATGCACGACGGCAACAACATCGCTGTCGACGCCAAGTTTACATAGAGCATTCATTGACTTTTGACTTCCTTGTATAGGTTTTTTTCTCTGTTTCGTGTGTATTACTTTTTGTTTAAGTGCTATTGGCATATAAATGATGCGACGCACTTGCTAATTACACGCGCACTTCGTGGTCAAGAATTTCGACTAGACAATTCAGCGTTCACGTGTCTTTGTGTAATGAAGAAATAGAATAGAAGAGTCCCATTCGGTAGTAGCAACTGTTGAAAGTCTAATTTACCGCAGCTCAGATTGCATTATATCCCACTGGAATATCCATGCATAAATAATTCTAGAACATCAATTAAAAATAGTTCTTCAACTAAGGAATATTTCTAATTATATATTATTATTTAATTCTTATACCTTTTGGTACTTTTAGATGGACAATGTTGAAATCAGGAAACGACGGGGATCTCTTCATTTCATACGCTTTCAGACCACAGATATGGGCAACTTTCTCTCACTGGCCAAGCAGAAGGGTATGGCCGAATTAGTGACTACAGTCTGTGCCACAGGCGGAGGAGCTTTTAAATTTGAGAAAGATTTTCGTGATCAAGTCAACATGAAACTGGCCAAGTTTGATGAACTAGATACTCTGATTAAGGGTATTCTGTTTGCTGATATGCACAATTGCACGGAGTGCTATTACTATGAGAACGCACGGGAAATAAAGTAAGGCTCCTTGACACATCTCTTACCGCAAGCTATTCCCAATCATATACCGAATTTCCCCTGCAGTAAGAGTGAGAAACGTGCCTTCAATTTCTCGCAACCTTTTCCATTCATATTGGTGAACGTGGGATCTGGTGTATCCATTTTAGCCGTATACGGACCAGACAACTACAAACGCATTTCCGGCACCAGGTACGTGAGTTGTGCTTAGTTTAAAATATTTCAACTAATTTTCTTCTAATTCTCTTCTACAGTTTGGGCGGAGGAACATTCCTGGGGCTTTGTTGCCTCCTCACTGGATGCACGACATTCGAAGAGGCAATACAGTTGGCCACCGAGGGCGACAATAGGAAAGTTGACAAACTGGTCAAGGATATCTATGGAGGTGACTACAATCGCTTCGGTCTGCCCGGGGATCTAGTGGCATCCAGGTAAATTTTTAGTTCGTCTTCATATGAAGAGTAGAGCCTTATAAGACTTCCTATTAATTAGCTTTGGTCAAATGCACATAAATGACAAACGCTGCTCAGTTAGCCGGGAAGATCTGGCTAACGCGACACTTGTCACCATTACCAACAACATTGGCTCAATTGCGCGAATGTGCGCACTCAACGAAAAGATCGACAGGGTGAGTATCAGAAGAAAATATCTAATATCGTTATAAACTAAAGCTAATCGATTTCCTTTTCGTTCTTAGGTTGTATTCGTCGGAAACTTTCTACGAGTGAATCCCATTTCTATGAAGCTGCTAGCCTACGCAATGGAATTCTGGTCGAACGGCACAATGAAGGGTCTCTTTCTGGAACATGAAGGATACTTCGGTGCATTGGGATGTTTATTGCAGTTTAATGGCGAACTGGCTGCGGCGCTAAACGAGACGCTTGATCATCCAGGAGACGCACCTTCAACTGATGCGACGACAGCCCACTCTGATCCGGAACCGTCCACAGCATGCGGAGACGCATTGGGCAAGCAAAATGATGACACAAATGCGACAAACAGATAGTCGTGTCTCAGGGCTCAAATCAAGCGCATGTATCATATAGCATACTGAAAAGTATCTAATAGGTCGAAGGCAACTTAGGCTATGGCAATACTTAGATGCATTTTCCCGCTAATTATTTTAATTTGAAAGCTCGCCTTTAGTCCAGAAGATGCACAAATTGTAAATGTTTGAAATTAAAAGATAAAAAACAATGAAAGGAACAATGGATAAAGTGCCTGTTAAAACGCAACAACATCAATGTATGCTAGAAATAACTGTTATGTCATATGATATGTACCCACTTGCTTTCAACACAACTTGATGCCAAATGCCAGTAAACTTCATTCATGTTATCGGATTCTGGTAGTCCTCAACATAAGCCTATACTTACATGCATATACAAGTATTAGGAATACTTAATCGTATAAAATATGGTCGTGTGGTTGTAGAAACTGCAAATTCTCTCGTCTGCAAGGTAATTGATAAATTTATACGCCGTATGTTATCTATAGATCATTAAAGAAGCTTCACTTTTGTAACTTATCGGTTGGAATTGAACTAATTAACTATGGGCGCAACAATATATGAGCGTTATGCAATACAAATAGATATTTACATACTTATATGTACGATTACATATGGACTTTTACGCATAAGTATCTACCGAACACATTCATTTTGTTGAACATATGTTCTCATTGAATCTTTTAAGGCTTCATTGTTTAGCATAAGTTGTGGTCTATTTAAATGTAAGATTTTACCTTGTCGACTTTTCCATAAGAAGTTTCTTCATCGAAATCACTTCGATTGAATGGAAATAAGCCGCAAGGCAAGCGCAAATAAATAAATCATCATAATCCGCTGGGTCTCTCAACAAATGGAAATCGTATCAAATGTTTTTTGAAAAGATTTTTTTATTTGTACAAACAATTTTTGGATTATAATGTTCGCGTTCAGTATCTACAGTATTCGTGAAAATTGGTATAGTCTCTTGGAATTCCGTAGTTGTTGTTTTTAAAATCAAACACTCGTAGGTTATGATCGGTGGCAACAAACATATAAACACTATCACAGGCAAGGCTGTATACGGGAGAACCTCTGTAATGCTGACGCGTACGGCTCGGAAAATACAACTGGATGTACCTCCCGGGCACTCGAATATCGTATAGGTTAACACGAGCATGGTGTTTGGCACCACACAGTACGCCATAGAGGCCGTCGTACTCGAGGCAGTAGAACGAGGAGTCGAAAGGGTCCTCCCAAACTGAAACGTCCCGATCGATTCTTCGATCAAACATGCGAAATGTCGTATCGAAGTTGGCAGTGAATAGGACATTATCATCTTTCAGCTTCAGATCGTATATGGAAATGCTGTCGGAGTTGAGAACCAGCTCCTCCCCACTATAAAAAGGTATAAATATATATATATAAAACAAGAACTTTACTAATATAAAGATAGATCGAAACATCGTACAACACAAATGGAATTAAGTGAAAGAAAGTTCAGTCATCGCCCACCTAACCAAGTACGATAGTACCCCCGATAGTTATACGTCTGAGTTTACCTGTCCACATGTATGGCACGCAGAGCTCTTCGCTCTTTGTCGGTGTAGAGGCCTCCGTAAAGCCACTGGCCATCATCACTAAGTTTCATCGATTTAAACGAGTGGTGCAACTGCATAAATAAATCAAAGTGCGACAGTCCGAACTCCTGAGAACGTTTCCAGAGCTTGCAGGAGGTGTCTGTGCTAGTCGCATAAACATTGTCCACGAAGTCGACGCAAAAGAGGTATTCCTTGGCGTGATGCATTAACTGTTCGGTAATGCCGTCGGAGTCGCTCACAAAGCACGAGCCGTTCACTCGACCCGCGAATATCGTATTTTGTTTTTTCACAAAGTCTGATATATCCGATATCGTTGGAGTAGTTATTTCCTCTTCATAGCGTCGTTGTAGATACTCGGGTCCCGTTCGACGGTACTTACGCAAATAATTGGCATGTGTAATGTAGAGAGCATCCGAATCGAGGCTCATCCTTGAGGGGAACATCTGCGCGTGGTGAAAGTAATGTCGTTCCAGATAAACACCTTGTAGCCAATTTCTCGCAACTTGCAGGCGCTCAAGGTATGTCAGCTGTTTTGGATTTCTGCAATGGGAATTGTGTTATTGAGCAAATGGAAATACTGAACTAAGAGACTCACCTCGTCTCGACACAGGGCTTATTCCTGTGGCCACACAACAGTAAATCCCGTGTCATGGCATAGAAGACATGCTGCTCGATTATTGAGCCCAAATAGTTGTTAGCCTCACACAAGACGATCAGCTCGCTCTCAGAAAGATATTTGAATATCTTTAACAGACAATCAATGTTCAGGTCCGTAAGCCTCATAATGACGGTTAAAGCGCGGCTCAATCCCGCCTCAAGCTGGAATTTCCTCACATTTATTTTGTTTATTCTGAAGAGGAGTGATGTGATTTGCCTGTTACAAGTCACGAGTATTAGTAACCGTAACATATCCCTGGCAAGTTATCGATTTCACAATATTTTTGTTATCGCTTTTTTATTATAGATAAATGTAAACTCGGGACAGTCTGTTATCACTAAACACTGCTTAGCGCTGTTATGTTATTAACATTTGACTTTTATTCGATAACATGAAAACTCAATTTTTTTCAACCGCCACATTTGAAATTGGACGTAATAAATAATAGCGATGAAATAACATTGAGCTTACACTTATTTGTTTAACAATGAATTAAATTTTTAATAAGTATAAATTGAATATTTAAATAATCAACACATCTGGTATCGTCATGGCACAAGTATTTCTATTAAATGTCAGACAGCAAAAGAGACGAATGCTGTCTGTGCACATCAATACGATTCGAGTTATTTAGCACACCCTTTTGCTAAATTAGACGTAGAACTTTAGCTAAATAATTACGCTAAATACCAAAAATAAAACACATTTAAATGCAACTTTTCAAAGATTACCAGACCCAACAAGAAGAGGGTGCCAAAAGTGGGAATATTCTAGCGGGGCCCAGATTTCAATCGAAATCTCATATCCTCTCGACAGCCATGCCTATACTATATAGTATATTTGACATATTAATTAAACGCCGACATGTTTAAAGACACGTATTGTTTACGTATTCTTTGTAGTCTTCCGATGATAAGAACGGAATGCTGATATTGCGAATAGCGAAGGAAAGATCGTCTATCTTCGGCATACCTCAGCTACGCTAATAATTTCTATCATGTCCCTATGATATATACCACGTTCCTATCTTCTTCGAAGATAAATAAACAAATATCAATTTAAACAACTTCCCATAGAACTTGAATTAAGAAATGCACTCGTGATATTTACTTAACAGGTTTACATATGTGTGTACGTACAAACATACGTAAACTTTTATTGGGGTACATACTCATGTGAAATGACAAGTATAATATGCTAAAGATCGAAGGCTACTACATATCAACAAGTTATCGAACCATTCCTGATGCTCTAATTAAAAAAACAGAGTCATAATTAGCAGCAAATTGGGGAATAACAATTAAGCAAAATCATTCTAGAATAGTTCCACACCCAGTGAAAAGTATTCCGACAGCAACAGACAAAAGAGAGTCGGAAATCACCATGATGGAAACGTTCTCTTCGAGGCTTTTACGTTGTTTACGAAATGCTCTCGGCGATTTCATAATATTGCTCGTACGATGACTAAAGTACACTTTGAAGCTACGTAGAACTTGGCACGTCGGCTGCCTACCAGTTCGCCAGTTATTGCGTCGTGTTCAAAATAGTTGGCAAATACGTTAGATAGGTGGGAACATATTTTGGGGTGGAACTTTTATTCATGGAAAAATATGAAGATATTTCATGCCCATTACTCTCGCCTGTTTTGCGTGAAATATGTAACAACCCCCATTTCCTATTTGTATTTCGTATGATGGTTCAATGTCGCCGAGTCAGCAGAGTTTCCCTTAGTTCGGCTAATTCCAGGGGAATTCCAACAGATTCATACATTCAACAGATCATATTAAACACATGCTGTTGTTGTTTTTAAAGTCCAAGGTTTTCGAAAAGATCTTCCGGGAATTGCCGGCTTAGCGCCAGGTATAAGGAAGAGAAAATACATATGTCATATGACCTCTAGCAGAACCGAGAACGTTCTAGTTAGAGTAGTTGACTAGCAGATACGCAGTAAGCTAGAATAGGGGATAGGGGTTGCGAATATATCACAGATGCATAGTTAACAATTTAATAGGAAAACTTAAACAAAATATAGTCAGGCTAATTTTTTAAACTATCTTTATTATTTTTGGACAGAAGCTTAACGAGTTGCATCGAACGTGCCAATGAATGAATTTGCAATCTATCTTTATATTTACAATACAGTAGATAATGCTCGTAAGATTTTCAAATATTTCATATTGCACACGCCCATACTTCGGGAGAGGCGTACGTGTCTTTCAACCCGTTATAGGTGCTGATAACCGCTTTACAGGTTGTAAGTATGTTTGCCTTTTGGCATTGAAAACGCAATCTCATTAGGTACAATTAAGTACTGATAAGCCTTATCAACGAAGATTACCTTTTCCCATGTGGCAACCATCTTTTAAGTTTTTTGTGTAGGCCATACAAATTTGTAGAACACAGCTGCAGGTGCAATCTATGATAAGTGACGTCAGCATTCTTTTGCTGCAAATTCCCCACACTGATGTCCCCAACTTACGTCAACTTTGTATTTTTTCCGTTGATAATTATTAAAAACTGGTAATGTTTTTTAAAAGTGAGATCAAAGTTTATGTTTTATTCGTTTCATAATTTTTCACTTTCATAATACGCAAAACTTCAAAAAAATATTAAATAATAAATAACAATTTGCATTCGTTGCCATTTTAAACATTGAAAATAATGCTTTCTATCGATTGAAATAATCAACAATTTACAGCAATTCACAAATATTAATTTATGTATTGTACATAAGTTTCTTTAGGAAGAATCAGTTGCAGTTACGAGGATTCGGATTCGCATTCTCATCTCGGAAGTTTACAATTAAGAATTCTACAAGTAGAACGAGAAAATTCGTTTCTTCTGGAAGGCAGTGAGTCATTGTTTATGTTTACATTATCAATATTCAATATTTATATTATGTTTGTTGTTTTCGTATTTTGTGTACGTGTAGGTGTAGTAGGCGTGGGTGAGCGAGGCTTCAAAGTCTTTTAGTGTGCGAGTGTCAGGTTCTGTCACCTCCGGACGAGAGAATGACGTGAAGAGCGCGGCCGCTTTAGCCTCGGCTAACTTCGTCGTAGCAGGCATAAATCAAGCTATGCACCTCACCTGGCCAAAGAAGCCAAGGGGAGGTGCAAGAGGAACATCGAATCTCACGCGCCAGCGTATACGAGATAGCGAGCTTTAAGTGGCCCTCGAATCGGCTCAGGATTGAACATTGGTCAGCCCATGTCCTCGTCGGCCTCAGTCTCCGTTGTCAGGGAACTGGAGCTGAAGCTGCCGCTGGAACTGTTGGACTGTGCCATTTGCAGGGTACTGTGCGTATAGTCGAGTGGCTCCACACCAATGTCCTCGTAGTCATGCTCGTGCTTCTCCCCACTTAGGGTACACATCTCACTGACATCTCCTTCATCCATGCACTCGTCCTCCTGCTCCTGATCCTCCTCACCCTCCCAGTCGTCATCGATCTCAACATCCACTGGCAGGTACAAATGAAACGGGCGCTGTTCCTTCAACCAGGGCGTTAGGAATATGTGCGACGCTGTCATCCGCTCCGTATAATCCTTACGCAGTAGCGCCAGAATAAGCCAGCGCACCGACTTGGACAGCGATAAAGGTATCTGGACGACGCCATGTCTGATAACTGTGATCAGATTGCAGTTGGCCTTCTCATAGAACGGGTATTGCCCCACGAGCATGGTGTACAGTATCACACCCAGGGACCACATGTCCGCAGGCTTCCCCTGGTACGTGGGCTGAGGGCACAGCAACTCCGGTGCCGTGTACAGTGGGCAGCCGATCTTGTCGCTCAGCGTGTCATCGTCGCCGTCGAGTATCATTGAGCCCTCCAGTGATTCATATTGCAGTTTGGTTCTGCAATCGAGAGAGAGAGAGAAATATAAATAAAATTGCTATTAGCCGAATTTAAATTTATTGTGAATGCAATCACAGTGAGTTGCAGAGTTGTTTCAGGGTTGCATAATCATAAATTTGACTGTGTTGCCATTTACTGGCGCATTACAACAGACACACACAAATCGATTGGCATTGCGTTGGCGTTGATGTTGATGGCGTTGCCAGCTCCACTCAGTCAGGCCTTGCCGTGAACGTATGTAATTGACACAACACACACACACACACAAGCAGACGCGACCCCAAACACCCAAGAGCGGTGACACCATGTTGACATTGGCCTACATTTTCATGCAAAAAAGCTCAAAAGAGACGCAAGAGAAGATGGAGGAGTTTTAAGAGGGGAGTGAGAGAGGCTGGCCCTATGTGACTCCAACTCCACCTACGGTTTCAAATCTTCTCGTGGAGATACAATGAAAACAACAACTGCCAAACATCAAAAGAAAATGAAAAAAGAAAAAAAACCAGAAAGATAATGAAGCGAACGCCAAACCCACAAAAAGTTTGATTGTGCCATGAACAAACAAATAATGATGCACATACACATGCATGAATATATACATACACATAAATAGGTATGTATGTACATATATGCGTGTGCACATACATATATGAACTTAAAAACCTCGAGCTGACCCTGAGCAAAAATGAGCAACGAAAAACTCAAAGCGCCTCTTGCGATCAAACACAAAATTACAATAGCAGCAAAGCAAAGAGAGCGAACAGAAGAGATAGAGAGACGAAGAGAATGAGAGCAACGCTGCTCGTTGTTACAACAAGCGACCTTGTTGGCTTGTGGATGAAGAGAGAGAGACAGTGAGAGGAGGTGAGTGCATTGCGCAGTCCAAACAACTGAAGAGCATGTGCGATTGGTGCCTCTCTCTCTCTCACTCTGTACGAATGTTATACAAAATGTATTTTCCAAACGATACTACAACACTCAATTAACCTGCGAAGACGCGAGACAAGGTAAGGAGATGAGAGAAGGGGAGAGAAGAGGAGGTTATGGCAGAGGACGTCGACGTCTACGGCGCTAATACGTGCTGCTAATTTAAATGCTATTTAAATATGTATGTAAAAATAATAATAACCACATAAAATACACACAGAAGATCAGAGTCAGGGACACTGCGCAATTTGACCTTACAAACGAATGGGTTGTGCGTGTGTTTGTGTATATGTAAAATGTATGTATGTATGTGTGATAAAGCTGCTCACATTTGCTAATCAATGATATGTAGCAGACGAAGAGTCTGCCCACCAAAATGTACTCATTATTATATTATCTTCTTCTATTAACCGACATGACTTATGTATAATCGCATTAAATATAAAGTAATTTTATTTATTTTTGTAATCTAAGAATTATAATAATTATAAGTTTATTAACAGTTATAATATAAATTTGAAATTAAATAAATGAACTGAGTAAGTTATAAACAACTTACGAAGCGAAAACGTTTCCGCTGTTTAAGTGAAAGTGGAAAGTCTGCGCAGTTTTAAGCAGGTCATTATCTTCAAAGTGTCGTTTACCCCTCGTGAAACATTAAGCTGTAACTTGACTAGACAAGAAATGACTCGATTTCTATTTATTAAATTGGGCGTATAAAGAAAAATGTATAACAGAGAAAAGACAACGTACATTCAACCCAAAGTATTTTTTTTATACATGTACACCCTGTATATGTACATCAGTGCTAAATTTAATTACTGCACAGATAATTTAAACATTTCATTTCATGATACACCAGTAATCTGATTATATATGTCTTTAGTGAATATATATTAAAAAATAAATAAATATATGAATTCGTATAATCTCTACGACATTCAGTAAATCTGATGATCTTCAAATTGTACCTGTTGCCAATACTCTTACACAACTGTACTATGACCGCTTAATATTGTTCGGTGCAAAGTATAAAGAGGAATATGAAAATAAACGACAGACACAGAACGAAAAGCGGAAAACCTCAATGCAATAAATTTGCTAATTGCATTGGCAATGGAAACGTGAAACACAACACTAATAAAAAAGTTCAAAAACATTCAACAAGTATTGCTTCATGTGTAAGAAGTACACACGTGTACGCACACACACTAGCAACCCAACACACATATACGTTAAGAGAAACTTCAGAGTGTTTTCATGCAATCAACAGGTATAGCAAGAGGGAAAAGGAAAGCTTTCAAGATTATATATATATATATATATATATATATATGTATGTGTGTGTGTGTGTACTCTCGCAAGAACTTATGTAGATATTCACTTTGTAGTACAATAACAAAAATGAATTATTTTGCAAGCAGCCGCCAAGTTTGAAGGTGAGCCAACATTTCGGCGTGCACTGTACACAAGAGCGTATACATACACTTACACAGGCACACACACACGCGCAAACAGCAAACACAGTGAAACGAGTAAATGAGTACAAAGTAGGAACCTCGTCACTGCTTGTCCGCTCCAGATCAATGTATGTGTGCGTGTGTGCGTCTGTGTTGTTTGCTTGTATTCGTGTGTGTGCGTGTGTACATACGAGAGACTTACGCACGCATTTTTGTTGTATTATCAGTTTTAGTGTGCGTACAGTATTGACCAAAAAATTGAGCAAAACAAAATACCCAAAAAAAAAGAACGCAATATTCTACGTTTCATCAAGATTTCGTCAGGTACAGTAATTTCCGAAATCGACTGTGACTGTATGTCACTGTGACTGTGTCTAACTGTATTCACTTTGTCGCCAGTGTTGATCTATTGGTTATTGTTGATTGCAACATTTCTTAAATGTGTTCAATGTTACCCACAACTGGCCGGGCCGAGACACCAACAACAACAGCAACAGTGACGGCGTCGGCCAATAACAAGAGCAACAATTGTGGCACCAATAGCAGCAACAACAACCAGCACGAACAGCAACAACCAACTGTGTTGCTCATAACGAGTTTTTATCGAATTGCAAAATAAAGATATGCAACCAGTACAGCGCGCAAATGTGTGCGAGGTGTCTGTCTGTCTGTATCTCTATGTTTGCCTGTGTATGTGTATGTATGCGTTGTGCTGTTGGCGGTGTCAGTGCTACCAGTGCTGCTGTTGTTGGGTATATCATGCGGGAGCGGAAAGCCATCATCCGATGTACGAATGCTGTATGTATGTAATAAATACATACACAAATACATACTTTGTACATTAGTTTGTATGTATAATATATTAAACATATGCTTGAATAAATATAAATAGTGTCAATATGATCTATATATGAAGTGACGATAAGATATCTAGTCAGTGTTGTGAGAACACCCCTTAAAAAAATTTGAATATATTTATGAAATTGGGCCAAACCTTGAATCATTATGAACGGCGCGACCTTAACCTGAACTGAACTTTGTATGGATAACTCGTACCTTCAATTATGATTATTATCAGCATTGGATGGGAGATTAAAACATGGCGTATGCTAACTTTAATTAGGGTCTCCCACACGCACCAAATCAGAACTGACTAAGTACAGTTTTACCTCTGAATGGTGAAACCTTGAAGAAGATAAATAAGCAAGGTACATAGGGAAGAGAGACCATGAGACAACCTCTAGGCAATTCGCCAGTTTCCTAACAAAAACATATCTACATAACATATAATGGATTTACCATAATTAAGGTCAGGATATTATCAAAATTATAGGTGTGAGTTTTCATATCTTCCTCTCCTTTTTCGTATGTCTTCTTATGATCTTTTTATTCTTTCAATATATTTGTAGTGCATTTTATAAAGACATTTGCGAATTTCATAAGCATATAATTATTGATATATCAATATATTGCAATATTTTGAAATGATATGTCTTTTATTGTGCACTTCTATTATTTTGATAATAGCTCTTCTCACAAGAGCGATCTCAAGACGAACTGTGAACAGTTCCCATGGACTAGTTTGATTTCCCGACATATTAATATGTCCATCATGCATTTACTATAATTAAGGTCATCATATTTGTAGACCATACATCATAGTCAAAGTCAATGTGAGTAATCATATCGTTGATTTGGTATACTAACCTCGCCTCATCGATGAAGTAGAAACGCTTGAGCTTAAGATCGCGCAGGATGATTCCGTTACGATGGCACACCTGGACCGTCTGGCAGATCTGGTGGAAGATGGCGCGGGCCTCCGACTCGCAGAGTCGCTTCTCGTGCCTGATGTAGGTGTGGAGGTTCTCGTAGACACGCTGCTGCTTCTGTTGCGCAGGCGCAATGATGATGTAGGTGCGGTTCTTGGAGAGGGGCACCAGATCGTGGACGCCGCGGATCAGCGAATGACCGTAGATGGTGCTGCGGCAGAGCTGCTCATCCTGCTGTAGCTGGAAGTAGGCGCGCTGTACCTTATGCAACGGCTCGTTGATGGTCTTGCAGGGGAACTGCTCGCCCGTGAAGACATCCACGCATTGCAGGTTCGATGAGGTCAAGTCGATGAGGTGACGATACGAGGCGGGCGTTTTGGCCGCTGCTGCGGCTGAGATGTGACTAGGCTGGGCACTGATCAGATAGCGGTTCTTAAAGATCCGAACGGGTTGCTCCCCTCCCATTCCGCATCCGCTGACACTGGTGCTGAAGCTGCCGGTGCCGTTGCTGCTGTTCGTCTGTTCCGCGAAGCTCAGAGCGTGCAGCTCACAGACAGCGCCGGGTGTACGAAGCAGTTTCTCTCTTATGGTGCGGAGAATTTGCTCGTTCGGGAACTCTTTCGTTGGTGTTGACATTGCCGTGTGCGGGCTGGAGGCGGAGATGGGGGTAGGTGGTGTAGAAGGGGGGGAAGGTGACGAGGAAGCAGCTGCTGCCGTTGCCGTTGCCATTGCTGATGCAAAAACATTCAATGCGGGCGTCATACGCTGAGGCGACGCATTGTTGCTGTTGTTGTTGTTGCTCGAGAGTGAAGGCAGCGTGTAGTTGACTATTTTGTTAGCTTCCACCGCATTGGTATTACTGCTGTTATCCATTTTGTTATTATTTTGTATTGTGGTTGATTTGTTGTTGTTGTTGTTGCTGTGGTTTTTATTGTTGTTAAATGTTAATTATACACTGCTTGCCAGCTTACAATTATCACAGTTACTTCTTACTTATTTTGCTTACTAACTGTTGTTTGACTTTAGCTCACGATTGGCATTTTCATTGTCTTTTATTTGTGTGTGTGCGCGTGTATGCATGCGTATGTGTATGTGTTTGTGTGTGTAAGAGACGCCAGCAATATTTTCATTTATGAATTTTGTGCTGACATTTTATATTCACTCGCTTTACGCAATAAAGCCGATTAATTGCGAAATATTTTTTAATAAACGAATATTTATTTCGCGTTTGTAATTGTTGTCGATTTTAAAACAAATCGAACTATATATTTAATCCACTCACTCGCACACACGAAACGAAACGAAACGATGCGATGCGCGCCCGTCTGTCTGCTTTGCTCTCCGAAATGTAAATGGTTCCACTTTTAACGTTCGTTCCGTTTAAGTATGCTTCGTCGTGCAAGCAACGAAGAGGTTGCGCTCGGCGAATGAGCGCGTGTGTATCACATGAACGTGACGTCATGTTCCTACCATTCTGACAATTCAACATGCGAGCATTTTGATGTGGAAGTAGATGTATTATTATCTTTTGGCGATTGATGAAGTAAACAAATATAAGTAAGAGATATATTTCGATGGTCATAAATTTATATTTTAATATCCTTTACTAATAATTATTATAGTACATTTCAAATAGTTTTTAATTAATATACTAAATACATATATTATAATATAACAATATAATAAATACAAAAATATAAAAAATTATATAAATATAATAATATATATATGAATATTTTAATTTGCTAGCATTGAGCCATACATCATTTGGAATTCTTCGAACCTATTAATATTGCTTTTTGTTCAATATAGAAATGTTAAATTTGTGACGTCAGCTCACAGTAGAAATATTTACGAAGAGGCACAAGAAACTGTCAATAAACAACCTTGCAGTAGACACTATGAAAACGCGACGATGGAATGAAACAGTGTACCAGGGCTTCATTTGCGACGCTTGCATTGGTATGTGTGAGAAAGTGAGCGCTTGTGCGACGTTATTTTCGAATACAATTGAAATATTGAGCGAACACGTTGCATGTCTGTACGTTTCTGTACGTTTACGTTAAGAATGTGTACGGAAATTCTAGATTGAGAATGAAACGTTGATTTCGAATACCATATGCCAGCGTCGTTCGTTCTGCTTTTTCAATCATTCAAAACAACCCCTAGATGGCTACGCATTCCCAGTGTTGTATGTGTGTATGCATATTTTGATGAGACAATACACACACACACACACTGAAATACCTAGAGATGCCATGATCAACAGAGAATGTAAAGCATACATCGGCATGGGGGCAACAAACGTCAGCAACGATGTTTTTGTTTTGTTTTACTTTCTACTTTGCATGATGAAAGCAATTTCGCAAGACTGGGAAAAGAAAAGTTATCACTTGGGAGTGTGATGTACAGTAGATATATGTTGTATACATAATTGCATACATACACCATACATGTGTATGTACACACAGGCAACTGTTCATTCTGCGTGAGCAAACATAAAGCAAGCCCGAAATAATTGTTCGATATGCGCAGCGCATTTTATGATTTCGCTGAGCAGCTGCGACTCCCAAATAAAGATCATTGGCCTACGCAGGAATTATGCCAGCGCACAGCAGCAGATCTCACACATGTGCATGACTGCATGTGCGTGTGTGTGAGACATAGTGAGTGCATGCAGGTAACGATAACTACAACAACTACAGGTAGATTTCCATTTTCCGAACTCTGCGTCCGCGCATCATCCCCTAAGTAGTGAGGGATGGCTGTACGTTGTAGGATGTTGCAGCTGTTGCAAGGTGATTTCCAAGTACGCATACATGCACACATGTCGGTGTGTTTGTCCGCTTGCATCCATCTGTCTTTAAGACTGCGAGGTGCGTTTAAGAAGTAGTCGAGGCTGTACCTCTGCATATAATGTGTTATGTCTAATAACTGATATTTGTATACAGAGAGATATAATGATCATTCTTTATTAACCTTTGTACATTGATCATATATCGATGCTTTGGACAATATGGCAACGGGGCAATGCGCTATAGATGGGGCTGCCAGATGGGTGTCGTGTAAAATAAGTAGATGGCCTATAATATAATAATATTAATAATAATAACAGTTTATGAACAGTAAATAGGCTCGAAATCTGAAAATGTACTGATAAACCGGTTGATATACAATAGAAACCCTAGCTACATATATCTCTGTTTATATTTCGAATTACCACAGACTGTTTAATCAAACCTCGCATGCTCATTGTTCACGTTTGCTTTGAATTCATCGCATCACATCGCATTGGCATTGGCGCTTCTTCTTCTCCCTCTTCTTCAGCCTCTTCTTCGAACAGCCGGCATCCTATCCTATCACCTTGTGCCTCTTCAATACAAATCTCACAGAGCAGAGCGAACTTGTCAATGGCATTGGTACAGGCGCGCGCGCAGTTGTTGATTTTGGTTTTCGGATTTTGGATATTTTGGGGGTCACAGCAAAGAGAAGAAGTAATGAACAGAGCACAGAAGAGGTGGGTGCCAGAAGAGGAGAGTAGCGAAATTCAATTAAAACACGATATTCATTATTAAATTGTAAAAGACAATCATCGTCTCTTATCAAGAAGCATTTCATGCCAATTTCCCCGTTCTCAAGGAAGCAACTGTAGCTCCACAGAGAGTATGTTTCCACGCACACAAACAGTCCCATACATACACACACACGTGTGCATATTTCATGTTCACTTTATTCCACTTTAGCTTACGTTACTTTTCGAATTTAAATTCAAAACCCAAAGACGTTAAGCTCGCCTCCAACGGCTCGTTGCGCTTGCGAAATAGCGCCAAGTGCTTGTCTCTCTTTCTCCCTCTGTCTCCTTCTCTCTACGTCTTAAGCATCAAAAAGTCATGCGTCGGGAACCCGTTTCGTCTCTGCACGAATTCTAGATTTTGTTGTTGCCAAGCTCGTAAGCTCTCGTGCGATCGTTTCATACTCTTTGTCTCAGGCCTTGGCTCGTGTAGCGTACACACACGCACACACATAGGCATTTCGCTTGTGCTTTGTGTATTGCTTTATGCGTCATCACGGCTGCGTCATCGAAATGAGAGCCAGTTTGATGACGATATACTCACTTTCCTGCTCCCTCTCTCTCTTTCCACTGCAGCTTTGCTTCGATAGACAGTCGCGACATTCCTAATGCACGAATATGCGAATTTGCCAGTCACTGTTTCACTCTCGCACGAAATGCAAAAACTACTCGAAAACGCATGCGGAAAGTCACGATGTTTTCGAGTGGCATTGCTATTGAAATTGCACGTGACATGCATACGATTTACCTGTGTGTGTGTGTGAGAGAGAGCTTAAACTAGCTTAATACAAAGTATAAACTGGAAGCAGTAAAACTTACTGGGAACTTGATAGTGCTACACAACAAAGTAGGAGAAAAGCTTCTGCATGAACTAAAGTCAAAGTTGGTTTTAAGTTTTATGAAATATCTGATAATTCCTATTCAAATGGAATAACTGACTAGTCATATTTCATCAACTATATATGAGTATGTTTATTATGGTACCCTTGGAAGCTTAGAGGTTGTTGGGAGTAACAAAAGAAAGGCAGCCTAGTAGAATGGTTCTTATCTTATCACTCATATACTCGGACGGAAATGACATGGTGGTTTTTACGTTCATATAAGTTGAAATTATATAAGCCCATTAACTTTGAAAACTGACAACCAAAACAGAAAACTGGACTTTATACAAATAATTAGTTTATCAAAATGTCAAGTATCATTTTAGGGGGAAGCACTTCAATAATACAATATGTACATATGTATACCAATCATAATCTTGCATACATACCCGATTCCGTACGTACCCGATTCAGTAATATTCCGATACGTACACCGTACAATGATGCGAAACGAAAGATTAGCATACAAAAAAAAGTGTTAAAAGCAGGTTGATGAATAAACAAATAACAATTAATCAATGTGATTGTTTACTGGTTCCTGTTAGAATGCTGTATGTTCTATGACTCATCTGAGATAAAAGTTTACAAGTTAAAAACATGTTTTTGTTTTTCACCTTTCGAATTAACGATAAGGTACCACCCAGGATGATGGAATCTCAGAGAAGGTAGTCGCAAACCGTATTGTTTTGGTAAATATTTATTTGTATACACATATATTCATATATTATATGTTAAACAATTCGCATATACATATGTATATATATATTTCAATACACATATATCTCTGGAATATGCTTTAATTAACTCAGATAGTCAGATACTTTGATAATACAAATACACTAATAAAAGGAGAGTATGTTCGCTTTAGGTAGACACTTGACAGTTTACAGTTATGAATCGAGAGGTACTTGTTCAACAATTGTTATAGGCTGGGCCACTATCCACTAATACACACATACATACATATTTATGGGAATAGATATCGACGTGGAATAGGTTAAATTTGCGCGTTCAATTTGTGCTCCTCTTCAGGGGATTAATAAAGATCAATAAACCAAGAATGTTCGTCACAGACCCTTGTGCTTTGTCCAGGTGCAGACATACATAACCCACACTCTGATGTATGTCTCCTTCGCTTTCGCCTTCATCGAGAGGTTTAGTTGGGACTGTCGATGTCCTCGACATCGTTCTCCTCGACAATCGGCTTCTTGTCCTCGAACTTGCTGCGACCCATGAAGCGTTCCAGCACTGTATGCCTGCCACCCCTGCCAGCGCCCTTGAAGGAGCCCCAGTTGAGCTTACCTGCCTCGGAAGAGGTCATTAGAATGGAGTAGGAGGAGCAGGCTTCGCCCTCCTTGCTGTGCCGTATGCCGTAGAGGAAGTAGACCACCATGCCAATCGATACCCAAACAAAGAAGCGCACCCAGGTCAGGGCGTCCAGGTGAACCATTAGCATTATGTTGCAGAAGATGCCCAGTGCGGGCACGTACGGCACCAGGGGCACCTTGAAGTTGAGCCCTCGCGTGTTCTGGTTGTGCACTGCCATGATGGCCACGCAAGTGCTGGCGGCGAAGATGATGAAGCCATAGACGATCAGGGCCCACCAGGTGCCAGTGTACAGTTGCGCCCAGGACACCTTCAGTTCCAGACAGATGGCAAAGCTGAGCACAATGAAGAGCAGCACCGCAAACGAGACCACAGAGCCGGGTGTAAAGCGACCCAAAAGCGGCTCCAGCCAGCGGAACTGGGGCTTAAGGCGTCCAGCAAGTGCACCCTCGATGAGGTCACTGGTAGGCGAAGCAGTATCAATGCTCGACTGCGATTCGGCATCTTCGTCGTTCTCGTCGTCGGGGGTGTCGGGTGCGTAGACGGGATTGGGGCTGCCCACATGGTGCAGGGGTCGATAGCGTAGAATGATCACACTGGCCGAGACAATGGTGTACGCCAGCAAGGTGCCGATAGACATGAACTCCACCAGCTTGGCCAAATCGAAGACCAAGGCGAGCGAAGCACTCAGCAGGCCAGAGATGATTAGATTGAGTATCGGCACTTGGGTGGTCGCGCTTATGCGGCCAAAGCAGGCGAAGAGCAGTCCATCCGAAGCCATGGCGTACATGCAGCGGGGCAGAGCATAGAGGGAGCCCAGCAAGGTAGTTGTCATGCCACAGAGGGCACCGATAGAGATGATATACTTGGCCCACGGCAACTGCAGTTGGCCAAAGGCCTCCGGCAACGAGGCAGCAGGATTAATCTCGCTAATCGGAATCATTAAGGTCAGGGCGGCGCTGACAAGAATATATCCAATGGTGACCACACACAGGGAGAGTATCGTGGCAATGGGTATGGACACTGCTGGATTCTTGGCCTCCTCGCCCGACGTGGCAATCGAATCGAAGCCAACGAAGGCATAGAAACAGGTAGCAGCTCCAGCAATGACACCGCCAAAGCCATAGGGCAAGAAACCGCCCTCCGCCTCGGACCAGTTGTTGGTGTCAGCATACCAGAAGCCCACGCTGATGACGACCATCATGACGCCAATGTTGACCAGTGTGAGGATGCTGTTGAAGACAGCCGTGGCCTTCACTCCGCTGCCCAGTGCCGCAGCATAAACGATGCACACAAGGAATGCCAGCACATCCGGATACTGAGCCAGGCCAGGCTCATGTAGTCCACCCATCAGCGACAGCGTCGTGTTGGCAATCCAACCACCCAGCATGGAGTCCACGTAGCCACTCCAGGCACGCGCCACCGAAGCAGCGCCAAGCATGTGCTCCAGCAAGATGTTCCAACCGATGACGAAGGCCCAGAACTCACCGATGGATATGTAAGTGTAGACATATGCGGATCCGGCCTTGGGCACCCGCGTGCCGAACTCCGCGTAGCAGAGCGCAGCCAGCATGGAGACAAACCCGGCGAGCACGAAGGATAGAATGATGCCTGGTCCAGCCATCTCTTTGGCCACAGTTCCCGTCAGCACGTAGATGCCAGCTCCAACCATATGGCCAATGCCTGTCAAGAGATAGAAAGCTATAGTCGTTGGATCCAGAATGGAGGCACTTACGCACCCAGCAGAGCAATGTCAAAGGTGGTCAGGCAACGCTTGAGTGGCGTTTCCATCACATCCGCCGGCACGGGCTTGGTGCGGTTCATCTTGCTGCACAGCCCGGACATGATGTGACCCAAGATGGCGCGTCGTGAACTGGGCATGTTGTAGCCGGAACTGCAAGTGGTTGCTCTACAAGAATCTTCTCTCTGCGTTCTTCGCTCTTCTATTGCCAGTTGACTGCCAGCTTAACCATATGCCACATAATCCAGAGTCCTACTGCGCTTCCGTTACTTGGCGGCGTGCTCAATCCTCAAGGAGTTCTTGACAATTCTCAGAGTTATACACTTTATCAGTGGCTGAAGGACTCCTTTACGATTTTAAAACGATTTGTGACGTTTTGTTTTCTCGTTTTCAATATTTTCCGGCCTCTTCTTAGCTTTTTACACTTGTTGTACACGAACAGCTGGCGCTATATCGATTTTTCCTCTAGCACCGTCCCCCCACGCTTAAGCAAACACTTCGGGCATTGCCAACACTGTTCGCGAGGAAGAACTTTTCACTCATTGCAGGAGCTTTTTGTCAACTTGTACTAAAAAAAAGCTTAATGAAGTAAGCGACAAAGGGTAGTAGTAGTTCCTGAATACAGCTTTTCTCAGTTTACTCGGCCTGAAAACTTATGCTAATGGCATAAGGAGGCGTGGCAGATATTCTCACTCAGGATCACTAGGCTATCAGCTATGCCCGTGTGGCCTGTCCGGATGTCTTGACTGTGGGAAGATTGATCGTTTTATTTCTTCTTTTTTCAAGCTTCCCGCCGGCGGGCGGCTGTTTTTTTCTTTGTTTGCCGGCGAAAATTCGGGGTTGGTGGGCGAATTCATTGTCATCCAGGCCACAAATGGGGTCGTGTCTTGGGAAGCATTTCGCTGTATGCAACATGGATTTGAACCAGGTGCGCGCAAAAGTATGCAATCAGTTCGTTAACAGTGGAATGTTACAACCGCTTTTTTCGCCGCCACGCCCCCCCGGTCGACCAGGGGGGCGTTTTTCAAAAGGGGGGCGTTTCGAAAAGCGAGGGGGGAGCGAAAAAAGCGGCTAAAACTTTGAAGCCGTCCCCAGGGCGTGCTGGGGGCGCTGCGAACCTGGAAACCGGGGCTCTGTTAAATGGAGAAAAAACGAACAGTTTGCAAAAAACCGCAAGTCGCCAGCTCGCCCGGTTTGGCCGCAATTTCGAATTGAAAATTGGAAAAAACCGCCGTTATTCCAAATGAAAAACTGCTTGTTTTGCGCTAACAGAGCTCGCTTCCCTAGAAACAAACCCGCTTTTTTGTCCTGGCTGACCAGCATTTCGTAAGCAGTACACTACTTGGTCCTGCTCGAATTCGCCCTGCCCCCGGAAATTCGCCCTCTAACGAAAAAACCGCTTGGCGGGAAACTTTGAAATTGGAAAAAAGAATCAAGAAAATATAAAAATAGAGAAACAGTCGAGCACACTGGACAGTATAGGATACCCTGTACCTGTCAGGAGCCTACTATATGACACGATCGGACTAAACTTTTGATTATACGCCATAATAAACTTGATCTGCGCACAACAACCATAATGCAAAATTCCGAGTCCTTGACGTCAAAACAGTCGGGTAGACCTAATATCCAATGATCGTACTATGGGGTCTCTCTCCTACGCTTCCTTCTGGCTGTATATACCCTTTATTTGGCCATTTTCTTTTTATTTATCAAACAATGGGAAAAGCTAAGTTGGCAACACTTAATTTAGGGCATAAAAAGGGGCCAGTCTTCCACAGTTCACTGAAGCTGCCCGTATTTCAAGGATTTTTTCAAGTTAGCTTATACAATTTAAAAGTAAGACATGCCGCTTCAAATTTATTTGATAGCCACTTTAAACAATAAACAAATGTTTAATTTTGTAATTACAAAGTACCAAATTAACCACACATATACAGTAATCAATTAACCTGCTTGATTTTGTGTGGATACTGAGGAAAATTAGCAAACAAACAGATGTGAAAACTGCCAAATTGGGAAATAAAATGGAAAGGGCAAAGTTAAGATTGAAACAGGTATGCCAGAGTTGTGAAAACTATTCATTCAAATTCGAATAAATGAATAACCAGTAAGTCATTCTTACTTATTGTAAATAATAGTTATGTATTCAACGAGTAGTTTTTATTTGTAAATTCGTGAAAAATATTGATATGAGAACAAAGGCTTCAATACTCGAGTTTGAGTGACTGCCAAGCCATCAAATTGATTGCTGTTGATATTTCAGTTATACTATCAACTTTTAAACATATGAATTAAGTTCGTGAATAAATGTTTGCTTAGCATTCAATAATGCACATTCTTGTATCTTTGTGTTTCCAGAGTCTATTAGGATTTCAATCCATTAGTTAGTTACTAAATTGAGGTTCAATGAAAACCTTCAACTCGATTTCAGTTTGCGTAACTCTTCATTTCGAATCGACTCGTTAACGCAGCTTCTTCAAAGTACAAATTAGTAATATCTATTTATCTTCATTTTGATTATTATTTCTGGGCGGGTCGATAACTTAATTTGTTTCAAAAGGTTGTGTTTAAATACAAGATTAAGTATACGCAGTGCTTTCGATTAAATACCTATTTTTATTGTAGAGTGTGTAGATGGTAAAAGACGTCACTGCCATACATCTGGTGTTACTTAACCGATTATGCAATTCGTAGAAATTCGGAACTTGTTATTAAGAAAAAAGAAAAAAAGTATTTATAGAAGAGAATCTGTAGCTTAATCTGCATTTCAATAATAAATTTGTCGAGAATTAATTGGGCAAACGATTAAAAAACGATTGTACTGTAGCGGCTTAGCTTTTGACCTTTCAGGGAATCCCGTTTCTCTGTGTTTGTACTGACGTTAAAGCCTTTTTCACTTCCAGCTCGACAGGATCTGCTTGGACTGTGACATAACCTCACTGCTATGGCGTTTGTAACTTGTCATTGGAAAATTGTTTTCTTTTCATTCTCCCTTTGTGCTGCGTTTCGTTGTGTACAGGTTTTTTGTTCTCTTCATTTCGACTTCGTGACCTCAAAAGGTTTTGAGTGTTGACTCGCTGGGGAAGAAGGTGAAAAAATGAGAATTTTGAAAAGACTTTGGCATTAGGCGTATTTTACGACGATTTTTTTTTTGACTAGCTATAAATCAACAAAGCGTACAAGAAATAATGATAAACAGTAATTAACAATATGTTAATATCTATTATTGAATATTTTTGCACCGTGTCTGTAGGCAATATGCGTGTGTGTGTCTTTTTTATACGTCCCTCCAACGTCAACGTCACATGGCCATAACGATGAGCAGAGGCCCAGTAATCGGTCATCAGCCAGCGGGGAGGTGGAGCGTAGAGTGGGGAGTGGATAGCAGGGGTGCAGCGGATGCGGGTGGCGGATTGCCTTGTCGCCATGACCGCTTGTCCGTGTCTGTCAGCAGCACGAAGCGGACGCTGGGCAGCCGAAAAGTATGAATAGGCACTCGCATTACCTGTTCGGGATGATCGGCGCAACGCAGCAACTGCAGTTGCAATTGCACTCGACGTCGACGTCGTCGTCGTCGTTGCCGGTTGCGGTTGCATGACCAGCTCTGGCGCGTCGATGGCGATGTCGAAGCTGGCCACGATTTCAGTTACGACAATGACGGATTTTGGCATTTGGGCCCTAAAATATGTACAGAGGTGTTAGCCATTTGCCGTTGCCTCTGCTGCCTCTGCTTTTGCAGTTGCCGTTGCCTTTGCGGATCTTTTGGCTGAAGTTGTCGCCGTGTTGCAGCACCTGGCAACGATGGCGACCGGGTCAAGATGAAGAAGAGGCAGACGGCGGGCGACGTTTAACTCACGCGACTGTCGCGCGCATAAATAGAAAATTGAATGACAAATATTGTGCAGACAGCAGCGACTGTTGAATACCCTTGCAATAACACCCTAAGCAGAAATTCACGTACATTAAATACCCTTACGAAAGCAAATCTTGCACTGTAACTAATTTACAAGTCACTTGAAATGCGGAAATTTTAGTTGAGGTCATGGCCGTGGCACAGGTTCACAAGAAAGGAGGCTCATGCCCGCAAATATTATATGGTATATAGTATGGTATATTCATATATAGTGCCACACCTTGACTCGCATAAAGCATAACGAAATAAACCCCCTTACCCCCTTTCCTACAAGGTCTACGCCACTGCTCGTTGCACTGCTACAAAAGGACATCCCAATCGGTGAGGCGACCTGGGCGCAACTTTGCGCCTTATTAGCGTATTTGGTTACATCTCGCGAGGGGCACTCGAAAAGAAATGCTCACCTTTGGGCTAATTGATGGCAGCCAGGGTTGTCAACTGCAAAAACATTGGCAAATTTCGAATCTTGAACAACGTTTTGCTCACATTCAATGCATGCGAGAATCGCAATTATTTTTCGATCAGGCCTCGCCAGGTATAAAAAAATTGTAAAGTAAATAACTCTTTTGTGGCCGGACGAGACGAGCTGATGCTGCGTCGTCGTCGCTGCTGCTGCTTCTGCTGCCTCCGTTGCTGCTGCTGCTGCTGCTGCTCTTTTAGCCGCTGCTGCTGCTGACGATTTTGCTGTTGTTTTTGTTGTTTTTGCATTGGCTGCGCCTTTGGGTTTTGAAAGCAGAGTTCCAAACGATTTTAGTTAAAACATGCTACGTGTGTGTATATAAACGAAGACGCGTCTTCTCGCCGCTTAGTGCGAAAGCAAACTCTTGGCCAGCCGGCGATCGAACAAACTCAACTCAACTCAGTCACCTCAGTTAACTCTTTCCCAAACGACGACCTGCAAGCATTTACAGTAAGTCAATCCCAATCGATCGGGCGATCGAGTGACCGACGCTAATAGCTACCAGTCTTCAAACGGATTTCGACATCTTCGAGAACTAACTCAAGATTTGACAAGTTGACAGCACTACTGTCTGAGTGTGTGTGTGGAAATACAGAGTATTCAAATTCGACCTAATTTCAAGAATATTGTAGAACATTGAACATTTTTAAACAACAATTGCGACTTAAAAAGTAAAAGTGCTAATTTCGGAATGTGAAATGTTGAAAGTGAATTGTTCGTGAATATAAAATCAAGTATTATTATCCCACATAATTCCATAATTCATGACATCGTGAGACTTTTGACTTTCGATTAACCTGTTCCAGAATGTGTCCATTATTTGAATATTTAATTACTTTCATTTGTTCATTAAATCGAATGAAATTTAATTTCGGTTCAGTTTGAGCAGATGATCTAATTGTCGTAAGAATTCAATTGGAGTTCAATTCCAAAACGGTCTCTCTCAGGAGTGTATCACAAAGGTTTCGAATTGAAATTAATGAATCAATTGAGAGTGGTGACTAAATCATAAATATTGTAGCTTCTAAGTAGATGCCCACCTGAAGCAACCATTAAATGACATTGTCAGCTGGAGTCACGACTCGACTTAAAGTGCAATTGCTTTTTTGATATCTTCTCATTTTATTTAATTTAATAAAATTCATTTTAATGAATTTGATAAATTACGGATAATATATTCCTAAACGCTAGATTTAATTATAGATTAGGTAATATTAGCCGAGCGAGAGCCCGATTCGCGTGTAACCACGGGGCAAGGCCGAATCCGAAACTGAATCCAAGACGGGCTTAAATCGCATTAGTGCCGAAAAAGAGCTTAGCCAAATCGAGCGCAGACCGCGGGGCATTTGAATTCTGCAAGGTTTTTAGGCTTAAGTCACAACTTATCTATTCATCTATTGCGAATACTTTATCCCGATGACCTAATCATTTATGAACGAACGAGAGTGAAAGATCTTCAAGATACTTAGGCTTAGAGAGGTACTACAATTCATTAAGTTGATTTCGTATTAATGAACGAGATTGGGAGATCTTCATGTTATGTAGGTTAAGCTTGATTATCTGCCTAGCACCGTGTATTTATCACACGCAATACTGATACTAAATACTCTTGTTAATAAATGAGAGTGGAAGGGGTCTTATAGATATTTATGTTGAGCTTGATCATTTTCCTAGGCAAGCTTATATTGGGAGTAAACCATAATCATTTAATCCATGTTGATCTCTTGTTAATGAACGAGAGTCGAAGAAACCCAAAATGTTTTTGGGATTTTATTTGATCAAGGAGGTGTAGCTTAAATTGTCTATTTCGATAACCTAGTCTCTTATTAATGAACGATGGTGTCAACTCTGACACGACTGATTACGAGGTTAACCCTGTTGCAAAAAACATCCAATCGAGATTAACCAATCTGATGATTGGAGACAAAAAACACCTGCCCCACTTTGGCTGTACGGCAGTAGCTCTATACGTTTGTATTCATATTTACCCATGCACGCTATACAGACCCAATAAAAACAGACCCTGATGCAATCAGTGGCGCACGCCGAACCTCCCATACCCTAATTACGAATTCCAATTCGAATACAAATACGAATTCGATTCCATTTCTGCAGCTAATTGAGCATAATTTGAATACTTCGAACTGTCGAAGAAATGAGTCGGGGTTTGAATAGATCAAGCTTGAATGCTATTGAAAGGGGCATTGCGAACTTACGGGCGAACTATAATGAAATAACTAATGCGAATAAATTTATCAAAAGTCGCCTATTATTGAGGCTCCTCTTGTGAGACCCCACGGTTTGCGAACAGCGGATTCGAATACTTATGATGGACCTAAGTGAGTGTCGAGGCAGATTAGTCAGAGACGTTAATTTGACTGCTGTCCGAGGCAAGCAATCAATTCAATCAAATTGCCGGATATTCGCGTAGGGTGATGGAATCGAATCAACTTGACATTATTGCCGAATGAACTATAGCATATGGCAGATATAATTGCCCACAATTGAGAGGCAGCATAATGAAGTGGGACTGCTTGCACAGTGCCGTGGACTGTTGACTGTCCACTTGCAGTGTCCACACAGTACACACCTAGATTGATGACTGCCCAAAGGCGTGTGCCAGCCGATGAAGATCTTTGTCCATGTATACTATAAAGCCGAAGATATGCATACAATGCGTGGCTGAGGCGGTGTTAAAGCCTGTTGGGTAATCACCTGTTTGCCATGACGAATACGAATACGAGTACGTGAACGAATACGAATACGAATTCGAATATGAACACGAACACGATCGTGCATGTGTGCGGTGCGCCCAAATGGCAAGAGTTCACGGCAAGATCATCAATGTCCAAGTTATTATTTATCTCATTTTGTAACCAACGAGTGATCGTATAATCTTGTATTCCCAAGCCAGAGTACCCGAGGTAAGGCAAAGGTGCTACGGGTGATATGGATTTTCTATCTCCGGGTTTGATCGTAAAGATCGAATCGATTCTATTATTTCATTTAACGGCAATGGCTACGGTGACAGTCAACAAATGCCGATCCGCTACTTATAATTAACGGTACCAATTTAACAAGGTGTCTTCACCTGATGCTGATGTACAAATCGACCAAGTGTACCTCAATCAAATTTGCATTTCCAGCCAGTTCAGAAATATCACTTTCGTTTGTTTCAAGATTTATGAGTGTTTACCACACGGCAACAGAATCTTCTACCTGCTTACCAGTTTGTCATTTACTCTTCCCCAACCTATCAAGAAATAAGAAATAAACAAATAAAAAATTTAGATAAAACGAATGTCAATTAACGCCGAATTGCATCGGCGACTTTTACTGCGCACCCAATGAAAAAAATAAAACCCGAAACGCCAAAAAACCTGTCAATATTTCAAAATTAAAAACTTCAAAAAAATCTTGTACTAAATAAAATCTATTACCACTACTAATACGAACACGAACACATGTATTCATTTACACAGACACAATATGCGCAAATTGCGCATTAATAATTCAACATGACAACAAAAGATTATAATAATAATTTAGGGATCCCAAAGAGTTTCAAGGTCGCGCCGCGGGCTTACAACTAAACGAATAAACAGCGATGAATGAATCGTATTCATAGGCATGCACGAAATGTGGGAGCCACAGCGTCTTCATCTGTCAGTCTTTGGCTCTTTCAGACATCCAACACAGACACAGACCGACGCACACATTGACCAGGTGGCCAAACGTGTCTCCCGGCGCAGCGAGACATTCGACTGCATTACAGGCACCTTTGCCTAATGCTGTACCGGTTTGAAACGCGAACCGGTTGCAAACCGTATTTGTACCCATTTTCGAAACGGTACATCCCTAACACCGAATTGTCCGCCCCCAAACGTCAAGCCGGGTTGCATAACCCTAAGTTTTCTGCACTTTTTTTTATAACCTGGATTAGGCCCGTCCTAAACCTGTTCGCGACTTTGGAGTGACATCTTGGCGCGTTTGAAGCTGTCGTCATTCAAGCTACTTTATGTCAACGACTTACAAACAGCATTTGCAAATTACATTTGAATACTTTTGAATACATTTCAAGAACAAGAACGATATAGAATTGATCAAGCTGTACAAAGTTGATCAAGCAAAGTTGTTTTAGAAATACCCGCTTGTGAATGTCGCTTCAGAAGGTTGTCGGTCTATCCTGAGATGAACGTACTCGAATGCCTTTTAAATATATTTTAAATATAGATATCATTGAACCATTTATATTCGTGTAAAATTAGGTCAGTTCTTATTTTAACCAAAAAGGAAGAGTGGTTGAAATTGAATTTAAATTGTGATTTAAAACTAGACAGGAAAGAATTTAAATCAACTTGGGGTATCGACAGCAATGAATTCTTTAGCAATCTTACAAGTTATAGCAACATAATTGCTAGCTACTGTATAAAACTATGTGCATTGTTTATTTATTCAATATAGCCAAAATGTTCAATGATCACTATTTATAGAAACTAATTTCCATTTACAACAGGTTTTTGACTGAGCGACAAATAAACCAAATATGGTCAAAGCTGGCCACACTTTGTTTCTGATTCAGCTTTTGGTAGGCATCTCGTAAGTCAACTGACAGATCATCTGAGACTAATCGTTTATTGCACTTGAAGGTCATAGCACACGGATTCGATCATTATGATTATGACCATGGTAATGAAAATGCGCCAGAAGAGTCCGCACTTTCATTCCCGCGAGTATCGCGCACCGCGTCTGCGTACGACGGAAACATTGAGAGGATCGACGTGAAATGCGACACCTCGAATGGCATGATAGTTGAAATTGAATTTGCTGAAATATTCAATGGAATTATCTACAGCCAAGGTTATTACAGCGATCCCAAGTGCAGGTTAGTAGTGGCAGTCAGATAAGAGATTTTAGGGCTTGGTTTTTATTTTCAGAACAGTGAATTAAATCCTTCCACCATACTTCTGTAGATATGTGACCGCTGGCAACAATGAACGACGATTCGTATTTAAAGTCCCCTTTGATGGATGCGGCAGCAAGCCCTCTTGCTCTTTGTGTGCATCTGTTGACAATATCCTTATCATCCAGAATGAAGAGGACATTCAAGAAAGCTGGGACACAGCTCGAAAAATCACTTGCAGTCGCAGTGATGAGCAGGAAAAAACAGTCTATTTCCGACCCTTTGTTGTTGATATGTTGGAAGTTATATCTGTTGAAACTCCCAGTGGTCCAGTAGAATGCTGGATGGACATAGGAACTGGCATTCCTCCAAATATTAAACCCATTAACTATACTTTGAAGCTGGGCACGGATATAACGTTCACAATTAATGTTAAGCAATCAACCCAAACTTGGGATATAAATATACTACAATGTTTTGCCTCAGACGATCCACAATTTGATGCTAGTTCAACGAGAAAGTTGAAGCTATCCGATAAGAGAGGTTGCTCGTTGAAGAGCAAAATATTTGGTGAATGGAAGAGGTTGGATTCGCTTCCTGGTGAAACATTAACATACTATAATACACTCAAGGCCTTCAAGTTTCCCGATCGATCTCAGGTTTACCTAAAATGTGATATTGAATTATGCAATGGAGCTTGTGAAAGAGATTATACTTGTGGAACGAATATCGAAACAACTGAAAGAATAACCGTTGTGACTCAGAGGCCTTCCAAAACTACAGTTAGGCCCCGCTGCTATCCAGGATCTGCAGATCCCGAATGTCAACCAGCCACATATCTGCCTCCAACAACGACTCGTGCAGAAATTACTACATCGAAGCCTAGAACTACAGTAAAGCCACGTTGTTATCCAGGATCAACCGATCCTAGTTGTCCACAGGAGCCTAAGACCACAGCTAAACCACGTTGTTTCCCTGGATCAACAGATCCTCGATGCCCTCAAACCCCTATAACCACACCACGGCCACGATGCTATCCAGGTTCAACAGATCCCGAATGTCAACCAGCCACATACCTGCCCCCAACAACGGTTCGACCTCCAATAACTACATCGAAGCCCAACTGTTATCCAGGATCAACGGATCCACGTTGTCCACAGGAACCTAAGACCACAGCAAAACCACGTTGTTTCCCTGGATCAACAGATCCTCGATGCCCTCAAACCCCTATAACCACACCACGGCCACGATGCTATCCAGGTTCAACGGATCCCGAATGTCAACCAGCCACCTATCTACCTCCAACAACAGTCAGACCTCCTGTACCAACCTCTAAGCTAAACTGTTATCCCGGGTCTACTGATCCTCGATGCCCCCAACAGCCCAAAACAACAGCAAAACCCAATTGTTATCCTGGATCAATCGATCCACGTTGCCCACAGGAACCCAAAACAAAGCCCACGCCTTCATGTTCTCCAGGGTCAAGAGAGCCTGAGTGTTTGAACTGTTTCCCTGGTTCACCGGATCCACGATGCCCCAAAGTACCAACCACGAGAAAGCCAGGATGCAGTGAAGGCTCAAGCGATCCCGAATGCCAGCCTGCAACATATCTTCCCCCAATTAAGACAACCAAGACTCCGAGCAATCAATATACACCACCCAAGCCAAGATGTTATCCTGGTTCAACTGACCCAAGCTGTCCACAACTTCCCAAGACAACACCATCTCCGAACTGTTACCCAGGATCAACCGATCCTCGTTGTCCACAGGAACCTAAGACCACAGCTAAGCCACGTTGCTTCCCCGGATCAACAGATCCTCGATGCCCTCAAACCCCTATAACCACACCACGGCCACGATGCTATCCAGGTTCAACAGATCCCGAATGTCAACCAGCCACATACCTGCCCCCAACAACGGTTCGACCTCCAATAACTACATCGAAGCCCAACTGTTATCCAGGATCAACGGATCCTCGTTGTCCACAGGAACCTAAGACCACAGCTAAGCCACGTTGCTTCCCCGGATCAACAGATCCTCGATGCCCTCAAACCCCTATAACCACACCACGGCCACGATGCTATCCAGGTTCAACGGATCCCGAATGTCAACCAGCCACATACCTGCCCCCAACAACGGTTCGACCTCCAATAACTACATCGAAGCCCAACTGTTATCCAGGATCAACGGATCCTCGTTGTCCACAGGAACCTAAAACTACCGCGAAACCTAACTGCTACCCCGGATCAACCGATCCTCGTTGTCCACAGGAACCTAAGGCTACAGCTAAACCACGTTGTTTCCCTGGATCAACAGATCCTCGATGCCCTCAAACTCCTGTAACCACTCCAAGACCCCGTTGCTATCCTGGTTCAACAGACCCCGAATGTGCACCAGCTACCTATCTACCTCCAACAACGACTCGTCCACAAATAACTACATCGAGACCTAGAACTACAGTGAAACCACGTTGTTATCCAGGGTCAACAGATCCTCGTTGTCCACAGGAGCCTAAGACCACAGCTAAGCCACGTTGCTTCCCTGGATCAACAGATCCTCGATGCCTTCAAACTCCTGTAACCACTCCAAGACCCCGTTGCTATCCTGGTTCAACAGACCCCGAATGTGCACCAGCCACATACCTTCCCCCAACAACGGTTCGACCTCCAATAACTACATCGAAGCCCAACTGTTATCCAGGATCAACGGATCCTCGTTGTCCACAGGAACCTAAAACTACCGCGAAACCTAACTGCTACCCCGGATCAACCGATCCTCGTTGTCCACAGGAACCTAAGACTACAGCTAAGCCACGTTGTTTCCCTGGATCAACAGATCCTCGATGCCCTCAAACTCCAGTAACCACACCAAGACCCCGTTGCTATCCTGGTTCAACAGATCCCAAATGTGCACCAGCTACCTATCTACCTCCAACAACGACTCGTCCACAAATAACTACATCGAGACCTAGAACTACAGTGAAACCACGTTGTTATCCAGGATCAACCGATACACGTTGCCCACAGGAACCCAAAACTTCACCGAAGCCTAGTTGTTATCCGGGTTCAACCGATCCACGATGCCCAAAACAACCAAAAACAACGCCCACACCTTCATGTTCTCCAGGGTCAAACGATCCTGAGTGCTTGAACTGTTTCCCTGGTTCACCGGATCCACGATGCCCCAAAGTACCAACCACGAGAAAGCCAGGATGCAGTGAAGGCTCAAGCGATCCCGAATGCCAGCCTGCAACATATCTTCCCCCAATTAAGACAACCAAGACTCCGAGCAATCAATATACACCACCCAAGCCAAGATGTTATCCCGGCTCAACTGACCCAAGCTGTCCACAACTTCCCAAGACAACACCATCTCCGAACTGTTACCCAGGATCAACGGATCCTCGTTGTCCACAGGAACCTAAGACCACAGCTAAGCCACGTTGCTTCCCTGGATCAACAGATCCTCGATGCCCTCAAGCTCCTGTAACCACTCCAAGACCCCGATGCTATCCTGGTGCAACAGACCCCGAATGTGCACCAGCTACCTATCTACCTCCAACAACGACTCGTCCACAAATAACTACATCGAGACCTAGAACTACAGTGAAACCACGTTGTTATCCAGGGTCAACAGATCCTCGTTGTCCACAGGAACCTAAGACAACAGCAAAGCCACGTTGTTTCCCTGGATCAACAGATCCTCGATGCCCTCAAACTCCAGTAACCACACAAAGACCCCGATGCTATCCTGGTTCAACAGACCCCGAATGTGCACCAGCCACATACCTTCCCCCAACAACGGTTCGACCTCCAATAACTACATCGAAGCCCAACTGTTATCCAGGATCAACGGATCCTCGTTGTCCACAGGAACCTAAAACTACCGCGAAACCTAACTGCTACCCCGGATCAACCGATCCTCGTTGTCCACAGGAACCTAAGACTACAGCTAAGCCACGTTGTTTCCCTGGATCAACAGATCCTCGATGCCCTCAAACTCCTGTAACCACTCCAAGACCCCGTTGCTATCCTGGTTCAACAGACCCCGAATGTGCACCAGCTACCTATCTACCTCCAACAACGACTCGTCCACAAATAACTACATCGAGACCTAGAACTACAGTGAAACCACGTTGTTATCCAGGGTCAACAGATCCTCGTTGTCCACAGGAACCTAAGACAACAGCAAAGCCACGTTGTTTCCCTGGATCAACAGATCCTCGATGCCCTCAAACTCCAGTAACCACACAAAGACCCCGATGCTATCCTGGTTCAACAGACCCCGAATGTGCACCAGCTACCTATCCACCTCCAACAACGACTCGTCCACAAATAACTACATCGAGACCTAGAACTACAGTGAAACCACGTTGTTATCCAGGATCAACGGATCCTCGTTGTCCACAGGAACCTAAGACCACAGCTAAGCCACGTTGCTTCCCTGGATCAACAGATCCTCGATGCCCTCAAACTCCTATAACCACACCACGGCCACGATGCTATCCAGGTTCAACGGATCCCGAATGTCAACCAGCCACATACCTGCCCCCAACAACGGTTCGACCTCCAATAACTACATCGAAGCCCAACTGTTATCCAGGATCAACGGATCCACGTTGTCCACAGGAACCTAAGACCACAGCAAAACCACGTTGTTTCCCTGGATCAACAGATCATCGATGCCCTCAAACCCCTATAACCACACCACGGCCACGATGCTATCCAGGTTCAACGGATCCCGAATGTCAACCAGCCACCTATCTACCTCCAACAACAGTCAGACCTCTCGTAACAACCTCTAGGCCAAATTGTTATCCTGGATCAACCGATCCACGTTGTCCGCAGAAACCCAAAACTACACCGAAGCCTAGTTGTTATCCGGGTTCAACCGATCCACGATGCCCAAAACAACCAAAAACAACGCCCACACCTTCATGTTCTCCAGGGTCAAACGATCCTGAGTGCTTGAACTGTTTCCCTGGTTCACCGGATCCACGATGCCCCAAAGTACCAACCACGAGAAAGCCAGGATGCAGTGAAGGCTCAAGCGATCCCGAATGCCAGCCTGCAACATATCTTCCCCCAATTAAGACAACCAAGACTCCGAGCAATCAATATACACCACCCAAGCCAAGATGTTATCCCGGCTCAACTGACCCAAGCTGTCCACAACTTCCCAAGACAACACCATCTCCGAACTGTTACCCAGGATCAACGGATCCTCGTTGTCCACAGGAACCTAAGACCACAGCTAAGCCACGTTGTTTCCCTGGATCAACAGATCCTCGATGCCCTCAAACCCCTATAACCACACCACGGCCACGATGCTATCCTGGTTCAACAGATCCCGAATGTCAACCAGCCACATACCTGCCCCCAACAACGGTTCGACCTCCAATAACTACCTCGAAGCCCAACTGTTATCCAGGATCAACGGATCCTCGGTGTCCACAGGAACCTAAAACTACCGCGAAACCTAACTGCTACCCCGGATCAACCGATCCTCGTTGTCCACAGGAACCTAAGACCACAGCTAAGCCACGTTGTTTCCCTGGATCAACAGATCCTCGATGCCCTCAAACCCCTATAACCACACCACGGCCACGATGCTATCCAGGTTCAACGGATCCCGAATGTCAACCAGCCACATACCTGCCCCCAACAACGGTTGGACCTCCAATAACTACCTCGAAGCCCAACTGTTATCCAGGATCAACGGATCCTCGTTGTCCACAGGAACCTAAAACTACCGCGAAACCTAACTGCTACCCCGGATCAACCGATCCTCGTTGTCCACAGGAACCTAAGACCACAGCTAAGCCACGTTGTTTCCCTGGATCAACAGATCCTCGATGCCCTCAAACTCCTATAACCACACCACGGCCACGATGCTATCCAGGTTCAACGGATCCCGAATGTCAACCAGCCACCTATCTACCTCCAACAACAGTCAGACCTCTCGTAACAACCTCTAGGCCAAATTGTTATCCTGGATCAACCGATCCACGTTGTCCGCAGAAACCCAAAACTACACCGAAGCCTAGTTGTTATCCGGGTTCAACCGATCCACGATGCCCAAAACAACCAAAAACAACGCCCACACCTTCATGTTCTCCAGGGTCAAACGATCCTGAGTGCTTGAACTGTTTCCCTGGTTCACCGGATCCACGATGCCCCAAAGTACCAACCACGAGAAAGCCAGGATGCAGTGAAGGCTCAAGCGATCCCGAATGCCAGCCTGCAACATATCTTCCCCCAATTAAGACAACCAAGACTCCGAGCAATCAATATACACCACCCAAGCCAAGATGTTATCCCGGCTCAACTGACCCAAGCTGTCCACAACTTCCCAAGACAACACCATCTCCGAACTGTTACCCAGGATCAACGGATCCTCGTTGTCCACAGGAACCTAAGACCACAGCTAAGCCACGTTGTTTCCCTGGATCAACAGATCCTCGATGCCCTCAAACCCCTATAACCACACCACGGCCACGATGCTATCCTGGTTCAACAGATCCCGAATGTCAACCAGCCACATACCTGCCCCCAACAACGGTTCGACCTCCAATAACTACATCGAAGACCAACTGTTATCCAGGATCAACGGATCCTCGTTGTCCACAGGAACCTAAAACTACCGCGAAACCTAACTGCTACCCCGGATCAACCGATCCTCGTTGTCCACAGGAACCTAAGACCACAGCTAAGCCACGTTGCTTCCCTGGATCAACAGATCCTCGATGCCCTCAAACTCCTGTAACCACTCCAAGACCCCGTTGCTATCCTGGTTCAACAGACCCCGAATGTGCACCAGCCACATACCTTCCCCCAACAACGGTTCGACCTCCAATAACTACCTCGAAGCCCAACTGTTATCCAGGATCAACGGATCCTCGTTGTCCACAGGAACCTAAAACTACCGCGAAACCTAACTGCTACCCCGGATCAACCGATCCTCGTTGTCCACAGGAACCTAAGACCACAGCTAAGCCACGTTGCTTCCCTGGATCAACAGATCCTCGATGCCCTCAAACCCCTATAACCACACCACGGCCACGATGCTATCCAGGTTCAACAGATCCCGAATGTCAACCAGCCACTTATCTGCCTCCAACAACGGTCAAGCCAAATTGTTACGTTGGGTCACCGGATCCCCGTTGCCCACAGCCGCCAAAGACAACCTCTAAACCAAATTGTTATCCTGGATCTTCTGATATACGTTGTTCACAAGATTTGGTGACAACGACAGCATCTTCATTGACAACCCCTACCTACTGTTATCCAGGATCTGTAGATCCACGCTGTCCTGACACCTATAAGGGTTCCACACCGATTCCAGCCACGTACTTGCCACCTCTGGACAACCCCGGATATGATCGGACTGTACGAGACGCGAAGAGCATTTTTTTCAATGAGATTAACGGATTAGCATTGACCGGAAACAACATTTTTGAGTTAGATGACGATGAGGAAATCGATCACTCTAGAACAAGACGGGACCTGAATAGTATAGACATAAATCCAATAGTTTCTGACGAAGCTAACGAAGACCTGCTGTCTAGGAAAATTATGAAACGGGAGTATAATGAGCATGCTCCAGAGAGAGAGGTTATTTCCTTCACTCTCGGCATCCGAACAGGAATCCGAGTGGATTAGACCGAGTGCCAATAACGCAACTCTCGCACTTAGGTTAACATGTATAAATGTATTATAACTACATACATATTTATAATTTACTTTAAACACAATCGTCCCAATATACTCGAACTCTAAGTTCTCTCAGCTTGCAACGAACGATCTATGTAAATGAAACAAATTTATGTCTTACAATAAAAGATGTACGAAAATCTACATAAAAGGTGTTTAAATCAATATGAAACTGTACCATTTTTTATCTAACTGCGATAAATAGCTGAGAAAACAAATTAGGAATAGGATCAGTCTCAGGTGGTTACCGGGGAATAATGACGTACCATGAAAATTACTAGGAAATTAATATGAAGATAAGCCTGTACCATTCGAAGTTTTTCTTGATAGTTCCTACTTCCAGCGTATTTCTGACATTGGCCCGTACAAAAATGTACTTATGTAATAATTATAGATTCCATAAGTACAGTTGAACTGGTAAAGTAGTTCCAATCACAGCAGGGGCACAATAGATCTTTTAGATCTCGGTACTGATAAAACAATCAATTCAAAATAATCATAACGATATTTATCTCGAGATTTAATTATCTGAGTAAAGCAAACTATTAGCCGAAAATATGTATAGTATTGTTTTGAGCCGTGAAATAACAAAATAGATTTCAATTGTGTGGAGTTCTTATGTCTCCGGATAGCGGCAATACGAATTACTTTCGATTGACTCGTTGGGAATCCATTCCTCATAAAGGGGCAAACGATTCTTCAATGCTTCGATTTCGCGGAGAATTCTCATCACATTTCCACCGACCAGTTTCTTGATGGCCGCGTTACCCCAAACCCGATCCCGTGCCAACTCGGCCAGCAGCAGGGCGTAGCTCTTGGGTGCACCGCCCAGGCCAATGTGGTCCACACCAGCCACTTTTCGCACGTAGTTTATGGCAAGTATTGCTTCCCGCACGCTTATCGGTCGCTCTCCACAACGCTCCAAATTCAAAAGAATCACACCTCCATTCTCCGGTAATAAGCTACAAAGACACTGATTAGAATTTAAGCTCGTAAGAAACGATCAGATGGCAAATCTCACCTGAGTACATGATCCGGTATGGAGGCCACGTTTGTGCCATTGTGGCACAGGGAAAGTGGAGCGGCGTTCATCAGCAGAACAGGAGCCTTAGCTGTGCGTAGTGCTATGACCATGGCCGTTTCGCTGAGCTGTGAGATCTCAACCAGCATTCCCAGGCGGTTCATTTCGTAGAGCATTGTCTGTTGAAGAGCGGAGGCTATAATAGCTGAACCTTTACGACCTCTGCAGCTATCCTCTACTCACCTTGCCGAATTCGTTTAAGGAGTTGGTAACATTCTCCTCTATGAGGTAATCTCGCCGACGAATGGCAGCTGCTGCCCATGGAGTAGTGCACTCCAGACTGGTGATTGAAACGAAACGGGCTCCAAGCAGATAAATGGAGCGCAATACAGCAAGGCTGGTGCCCAAGGCGTGCCCGCCGCCGATACCCATTAGAACGGCAACCTCGCCCCTAATGTGCGTCTGTTCCATTTCATCAGCAGACTCCACGATATGCATTAAGTTTGTGGCAGCCGTGATACGTTTTGCTTCATCAATGCCCTCCAGGGCCAACTGCACTGCATCCAGATACTGGGCTCCGCAATGAACGGTAATGGGCCAGAGCACGGCACCAATGTGGTTCTGGCGAATGTCAGCTAAGCCACTGTTGTTTCCCCTTATGTCGCTGGGCGGTTTCCAGGAACCCTCGATGAGCGGCGATTCCGTCAGCAGGCGCCGTATAAATGCCAAGCGAGCCTCCAACAGCGAAGAGGAGCGTAACTGCAGAGCTAATGGAATGCCCCCAGCCATAGCAATGCAGACTAAAACAAGACAAACACCCACCAATATTCTGCGACTCCGGGAACGTCCAGGACGCTCAGCCGATGACTCGCTGCAGGAATCCTTCTTGCAGTTGTACGTCGGTATACCGCCATTGGAGCAGCGCAGCTTCTCGTTGCCGCCCCCGAACTTGGTTATCTCCGCTGGCAGTTCAATGTCTGCTATTTCTGTGAACACAAAGCATTGCTGCTTGCAATGGGGCTGGTGTTGATGCAGCGGATGCACCTCCATAAAGTCGCGGTTTGGCACTGGGTTCATTGCATTCTCCTCTCAAGTGTGCTACTTTCGCTAGCAAATGTTTATAATGCCTTTAGTCAATGCAGACAAATATTATCCGAGCAATCCGAGAAATTCACAATATTGATTTTCACCAGCATCACAACCGTATTACATTTGGCTCCTGCGCAGTGGAGGTCCTGCTTCTGGGGAAGGATATTTGGAACTTGCAACAACAATACGGTCACACTAACACCAGGCGCTTCCATTTAAGAATAGTTTACAATTCAAAATACCTTTATAAACGTATTTTAGTTACATTTATGTATTTTAACTTATACCTAGGCTAATATTTGTATGTATATCAAAGTTTCTTGTGCGCTGCAAGAACTATTTTCATTAGAGAATGTTGTGGAAGGTTCTCCAGCACGCAGAGAAGTTGAATTTGATTGGTGATGCAGTTGGAGGTCAGGGCTATCTGCACCGCTTGGGCAAATCGTTCCATACACTTGAGATAGGCGGGGTCCTCTTCGGCATCCACTTTCGCCTCCGCTAGACGGGCACAATATTTCTGCAACGATGTGACTATTTGCATTAGATCTTGAGAATGTAAGGGAGTCGAATCGCCACTGTTGGCCATTTGCATCAGCGTGTGCAGCAGTGATAGATGCAAGTGGCTGTAGGCTTGACGATTCGAGACCAACGGAGCGAGCACCACCCAACGCAAGAGACCAGCCAGCGGAGTTGCAAATGGCATAGCAATGGCGCCTGCGGGCAGCACAAGGGGTTGTTGTGGAGCCTGGCAGAGCAATGGATTTTCTGTCGTCCACTCAGTGATCGCATCCAGTAGTGCGTCGGGCGGTGGCGTTAATACACCTCCTCGTTTCTCGTTCAGATAGAGATCGGCCACAGCAACCATAAAGTTGGCTGTAAAATGAGGACCCACCATAGGTAGTTGCTTTAGTTGTTCGGGAGTTTTTCGAGAGAACGATATGAAGTCGCTAACAATGTTCTGTGCAACCTCAAGACTGGGTGGCGTCTTGCATCCAACTTGTTGCATCCACGTTCCTGCCGACGAAAGCAATGGTGCAACTGAGCCCGAAACAGCAGTGCTAATAAGTCTACAGAGCAGTCTGGAGCGCTGTGGCGTCAAGTGGCTTCCAAACAGGGATAGAAATATAGCGTTCCGTGTGGCATCCCGACCTGGCCTCGAGAAATACTCAATGAGCGCCAGAATCAACTGAAACTCTTGATATATATTCATTTGACTGATGCCCAAAGTTTGCATTTTTCGCACGTCTCCATCCTTGCTTCGCTCCAGGAAAATGAACTCAGAAATCATCTGCATTGCCAAGTTCTGTTTATTCCGGCTGGCTATGAGCCCCTCTGCAACAACAAACCCGTCAGTGAACCGTTTTCGTGTCATGTACGAACATACATACCTAAGCGAGAAAGTGCCTCTACGGCACACATCGGATAATCTAGCTTTCGCAAACTTATCTTACAATCGCCTAAGGAAGTCATTTGCTTAAATTATTTATAAACAAAACTCTTTTACGTCAACGTTTTTGTGTTTGCGTCTTTTCGGGTTCAGTGTAATTTTTCAGTGAGGCTGCAACTCGAACAGCTGATTTCCCATCCACCTATCGTATTTCCGCCGACTGGTATCGATAACTATTGCACGAGAAAGCCCGCAATATTTGAAATCGATTTAATTTGCATGCATTTAGTTTACCAGTGGAAGTATTCAAAATTTGTTTAATTAAAATAAAAGAATAATAATTGGAAAAAGACGTCAATATCATTTATTTTTGATCAATAGTAAAAGTAATCGTTCCTAGCGTACAATTTCCAATTAATTAATGCCCAATTATTAATGTCATATGTATATAGCGCTAGTTTTATTGCATGTATTCATTACGAAATTAAATAGGGGTACTATGGCCCGTTTCTTTGTATAAGTAATTGAGTTAAGCCTTCTCGATAATAACCTATCAACGTCGGTACAGACGTCTGCAACAGGCGATGGGCCTAAATGAATTAGCAATGAACATTAAAAATTACCAAAAAACCTCTTGCTTTAAGGCTCAGTTAAAATATAACTTTAAAAATTAGAATATTTTGAAAGGATTTTTGCTCAAAAACCGGCTCATTTTAAACCGAACGTATGGCAATATGATCTAAATGTCGAAAACCAGAAACATAATTAAAAATGGCAGAAAGTCTCAAATTGGAGCAGCCAATTTGGAAAGTCGATAAAAACTACAAGCCAATACGCAATTGAGGCATGTTTAAAATTATACATACATATGATTAAGAACTTTTAAAAATACTATTGTTGATTTATAAGTTTCGAACAGAATTCATACATTATATCGTACTTGTTATCGTGTGTTCTCTTTCTTTGTGTTCGTGGTTGTGTTCGTGTTTGTGTCCGATTATGTGTGAGACAATGCAATGTTCCTTAATTATTATTATATGTTTAATGCTAATTGTAAGTCATGCTGCTCATACACATTTTATTGTAATGGCAGTCTAGTGCTATCGCCGTCGCTGCAACAATTATAATTTGGTTGCAGCCACTTGCGCACCACATTTAGATCGACATTGGGAGTTTACTTAGAGCTAGTTCAGAGTCATTCATCATTATCATCATCTTCTATATCGTCAACTTATTTTCGGAGAACTGCGCATTAACGGGTCGCACTCACAATGACGGACGAAATTATCTAAATTATTAAGAAATAAAACGGATATAACTTGAACTTTCTGCGTGACTAAGCAAAATACTATTGCATATATATATATATGTATACTCTACGATTAAGAAGTGCAAATATTGGAAGTTCTTAGATTGTAGCTAAGAAAACCTCCTAGTTTACACTGAAACAAGGTCCGAGTGCAACCCTCCAATACGCAAATGCAGCTGAAACAAGTCTGTGAGCGAATCTAGGTCATGTTCCACGAGGACGATGACGAACTGGATGAACAGTCGTCGCTCTCTGTCGTTGCACTGCTACCCGTGGGCTTGGGTCCCCAAATACGCACAGTGGCATCATCGCTAGCACTGGCTAAGAGGGACGGATACACTGGATTCCACGAGACGCAATTGACCGTCTTGGTGTGACCGGCCAACTTGGCCAGCGGCTCCTCTCGCTTCAAATGCCAAATGTACACAACCTTATCTTCGCTGCCGCTTGCCACGAAGCTTTCGTTGACGCCGCCAAAGCAAGAATGAATGGCAAAGTTGCTTTGCCTGATTCCCTGGAAGCGGCGCACCAGGCACTTATCCTCAATGTCCCAGAGATGCAGTCCCTGATTGGAGACATTTAACAGGGCCAGTCTATCGGCCGAGTTGATGCTGAACGTCATTATTGGATGCGGCTCCCGCAGTATATCAAAGTCAGAGCGAGGATTATCAAAGTTGTAGCTGAAAGTGAAGACTAAATTGATTACGAGATTTCTAGCCACATCGGGCCATTCTGCTGCTTCTTACCCTCTTATGCGATAATGATTATCAGCTGCTAATATGGTTTTGTTGTCCGCCCTGAAAGCCACGCTATTGACGCGGACTCCCTCCCAGGAATCAATGAGGGTGCCATTCAGATCACATAGATAAAGCTGTCCCTTTTGGCCTCCACAAACAAAATGATTGCCATCGCGACTGAATGCGCCGCACGCCAGACTATCCTCCAACGACTGTGAAAACTTTACCACCAGCTTCCCATCGTCCACATTCCAGATAAACAACTCATGTGAATCCTCGGTTCCACCAACCAGAATCAACTTTGAGTCTGGACTCCAGCTGACAAAGCTCACATTAAGCTGCGAATGACCTTCGAGCACACGACGATGCTTTAGTGTAAGTTTGTATGGATCTACATCCCAGATGATCACAGTGGAGTCTTTGCTGCCCGTGGCCAACCTGAGGCCGTCGGGCGAGAACTTGCAGAACCACACCTCGTCGCAGTGATCGGTCAGCACTTGTATTGTCTGCATCGGAAAGCCGTCTGTCGTACAGCAATGATCCGTGAGCAGCGACACTGTCTGCAGATTCGTTTCCCAGGCCATGTCGTGGCAGGGACAGTTCTGGCTCTGCAGCTCAACCGCTTGCTGAAGCAGAGTGCGCAGGCGACGTGGCGACATCATCACTGATGGCGGCATAAATGACTGCAAACGTTCCATGACAAGGGCCCGCGATGCAATGCCCTTTCCCTCCCACTTGGCGCGCTGGTAGAGGTCGTGGTTAGTCGAACACATCATGTATGAGGATAGCTGATGCACACGCGATATATTGTGCTGCAGAGGCGTCAGCTCGCTGCGCAGAACGTGTAAGGCATCTAACGGATTTCCGTCGTCCAAATGCTCCAAATACTTCTGCTCCAGCAATATGAACTTCATTTCGGTAATTGTTAATGATTTTCCATTATCGATCAATGATTCCAAATCCTGAAAACATCGTGAAATAATCATGTTAGTCAAACTGACGATCTTGATTCATTCAAGAGGTTCTCGCACAAACCTTGAGATCAGCATCAGCTTTGCACCAGTCTCCAACTAGCACATGCTCCCTGAACTTCGTAGCCGACGGGTGTTCCAAATAGCAGTTCGATTCCCCCATTAAAGTCTTAACTGACTTCTCCAGACCAACGTCGTGAAGATACTGTCCAATCAAGCGTATAATCTCCTGATTTGACTTGTCCAAATGAATGCCGCTATAGCCGACACTGTTGTTCTCCCGATTATTCTCTCCATCGACCTCGCAGCCATTGTTGCTCCCATTGTTGTTCGCCGCGAATCCATTGTGCTTCACATCGTGGCCGTTTGTGGTATTATTGCTGTGGCCACTGGACTGTTGGGCAACGTCATCCGCTGTGGCATCAACAGAAGCAGCGCTTGCGCCCTCATGGGTAACATTGTCGCCCCCACCGCCAGTCGGTTGATTGACAGCGGAGCCAACCCCGGAACCATCTGAAGCGCTACCACTGGCGCCAGTGGTGGATGACAGTGCTGTTGTGTTCTGCATGTTCATACCAGTATCGATGCAACTGCTGCTGCTGCCGCTGTTGTTGTTGTCGTTTACACTGCTACTGTTGCTGTTGCTTGTCTGCGTGTGAGTGGCCGTCGTAGACGTGCCTGATTGTTGTCTGCTTGCTTCCGTATTCGACCTGCGGCCCTGCTGCGATTCACTCCTCCTTTCAGTGGTCGTCGAACTGCCCGTGTTGTGCTGTTGCGCCGCTCTGGACGTAGATGCTGCGTTCGAATCTACGACAGAAACTGAAATTGGTCCACCTGAGCGACGTCCCTTTTTGCGCGGCGGCTGGTCCCCGGCTGAGGCACCAGTTGCAGCAGCCTTTTTGTTCTTTCTATCAATTTTGAGTACTTTTTTGGAACCGCACGGCAACAAGCAGCCACTCTACTTCCTGTCTACGTCTGTCCAGTACCGTGTCGGCCTTCTCGATATCACACTTCGCCCGCCACTCTGACGTTTCAGATTCTCCGGATCGTTGATAACAGTGAGCTCCGATTCCCTACTGAAGAAAATAACAGACAAATTAATAGAATAATACTTAAAAAGATTGTTCATTCGTACTTATAACAATAACAATGTTTCAAATTTTCCTTTTCCTTTAATACATAGATAAAGAGCAGTAGTTTCACTGTTTTGATATTTATCAAAGTCATTGTAGATTCTACACATGGAATTATCGTATATGTATTTCTGTTGTATAAATTGCTCATACACTCTTATTTACGCAGTTTACTGTAGGAAATCTTATCGCTTTCTTTTATTAAAATATTTAAAAGTTTTACCAAACACTTTTAGAAAATTTTACACACATATTCACGCTTGTATGTATGTTTACTGCTTTATATTCAACGCGCAATTAGATACATATGTATGTATGTACATATATTTACATATATATAGGTCTTTATATATGAATAACACATACGTATGTACATATTTAACAGTAATCTGAATTTAGAAATGGATTAATTTGTTGCCATTTGTAGTACGAAATGAATAAATAGTTGATATATTTTATAAAGAAAATAAACAATATTTATCATAAATCAAGGCTGTTACACATAAACATATTTACATATTCCCGTATGTATCTACATCACTGATGTAAAATGAATACCCCAATCATAATGTATAAAAATTACAGTGCAAGCACTGCCATACACATACATTTGTGTACACACATATGCATTTGAACACACATACTAATATGTACATGCGTGTGCACAAAATGCATTTGCCACTTTGTATAATACAGGGGTTCGGCTACCCATAACCGAACACTTTCGGGTTTCAACACATACGCAAGCCGAACCATATAGCTAAAGGGAACCAAGTGTGTCAGAAAGGGAAGAATTGCATTCAAAACAAAAACAAAGCAGAAACAAAGCTGCTGCTTCTGCTGGTGCACACCAATACAACTGCACACCCCGTCGCTCTCTCCATGGCTGATGTACGTATATACATACGTTCATAAATACATAATGCGTACATTGGCTTGTACATACATGTATGTAGATGGTTGCCTATTTCCACACAGACTTGCACGACATACCCATTTATATATATTTTCTTTCTTGCTCACTGCTTTTTTAATAATTTACATTTTAATGGGTTAACAATTCGACAACTTCCTACTCTTTGTGTCACACACACCACCACCAACAAAGTGTAAAAACAAAAAACGCACTGCCACACATGCATACATATTCACATTACATATGTATGCATGCATATGTACGTACATAAATACAGGAAACTGCATACATATACAGTTTATCTTATTTCATTTCAGCATTTGGCTTTTGACGTCCTCTGTGCATACATCAGTATACATAGTTTTTTCTAAATAACGTAAGTTTAAACATATGAACTGTTTTAAACAATTTATTATGTACTTTTTATATGCACTTTCAACTAAAAACAACGACAAATGGTCACACAATAGATAATAAGAAAAAAGTAGATGAGTGTGACCAAAGATGGTTGGCAGAAAAGTGCAAGTATTTGGAATGTACTAAAAAGAATAGATTCGATACAACAGAACGGGTAAAAATACCAATTGTTATTTTTGTAAAATAAGAAAGTCTTTCAATTTTTGGAAAACCCATTTCGACTCTTTGTCTGATGGAAAATATAATAAATTTCATGATCCAATCAGAAAAAAATCATTTTTTTTCCACTTGAATTAAAAACAATCAGATCACATATAACAAAGTTAATAAAACGACATGTCTGATCTACGGATTGTTATTTTTGGAAAAGAAAACCTGTTCTCACTCTCATTTTATTGAGTTAGATATTTATTGAACAGATTTTAACAAATTTACAGATATACTAACAATTATACTAAGCAAGTTAGTTCGAATAAATTAAACTGTTTTTCTTCTATTTGCTAGTATACTCGTTATAAAGAATTCTCCAGCTTTGTACGAGCTTCGCACAAGTGGACCACTGGCAGTATAAAGAAAACCAAGCTCATTGCCCCGCTGTTCCCAATGCTTGAATTTTTCGGGTGTCACATACTCTATAACTTTCAGATGTTTTTTTGTGGGTTGCATATACTGTCCCAGAGTAAGACACTCAACTCCAACTTCTCGCAAATCTTGCAGCGTTTGCTCAACTTCTTCGTCCGTTTCACCTAGTCCCAGCATTATGGAACTCTTCGTAATGAGATTCGGATTAAACCGTTTTGCCTCGCGTAGAACATTTAGGGTTTGCCTATAGTGTGCGCGACGATCACGCACAAATGGAGTCAGTTTTTCGACTGTTTCAATATTATGGGCATAGACATCGAGGCCGCTATTTGCAATTGTCTTGACACATTCCAAATCGCCACGAAAGTCTGGCACCAAACACTCGACAAATATATTTGAGTTACTGCAAGATAAATAATAGTTGTTATATCTCTTTCCTTATGATTTGAAATTCACTTACCGTGTCTTGATTTCACGTACTGTCTCCGCTATATGATTCGAACCGCCGTCAGGTAGATCTGGAAAAGGGAGACCCATTAGAAATAATAGGTATTAAAACACTTTAGTAAGATCAAAGACAAACCGTCGCGATCCACAGAGGTCAACACTATATAGTCCAATCCCCAAGAAGAAATCGCTTTGGCAGTATTCACTGGTTCGTTCACATCTAAGGGAGGTGGAGCACGAGCTGTTTTCACCGAGCAGAATCGGCAGCCTCGGGTGCAGGTATCTCCCATAAGCTGTAATCAGCAAAATGCGTTATGCTATCAGCAGAGGGCAAAAAGGTCTTACCATAATTGTTGCCGTCTGTGTGCCATGCTCCCCGCCGCCCCAACACTCACCGATGTTTGGGCATCGTGCTTCCTCACACACAGTGGACAACTTGAGTTCCCTTAACTGGGACTTTATTTTAGCATAGTTCTTTCCCATTGGAATCGTTGTCTTTAACCAGGGTGGCAGGCGCAAGTATTGAGTTTCGCCCTTATCGCGACGCAATTTTCCTTCGTAGTTCTCCCAGTCCTCTTTGGTATTGTCGGAATTTTGTACAAAATCTTGAAAGTTTGGGCCTTTTGAGAGTCGTTCTCGAATCTCTTCGAGTTTTTCGGCGCGTGTTGACGCTGCTCGCTAGAAAATAAAAACACAACATTGTTAAACCCATTTTAAAGGAATGTTTAAATTATATTCTGGTTGTTCTTACCATGAATATGGCGGCTTGTGGAGAATTAAGTCTTCGCAACATTGTTTATTTTTGTTTTTCAACTACCAAAATTTAATTATCAGCTGTTTACCACCCAGGTCTTACGAAATAAAAGGAGCATAAAAAGTAAGTTGCTGGTTATCGATTGTTCACAAAATCCAATCGATATGTTTAATAGATGGAAAAACACTAGCAGCTTGCAATCGATACACTTCACGAATAAATGTTTGATACCAAAAAGAATAATATCGATATATTAAAAATATTAATTGTTCGTTAGCGTGCACTAACATTTAAAAAACGCATATTTGAAAAAAAAAACATTTACAATAATATCAATGTTGATATATATAATATCAAGTTTATATAGTAACCAAAGATTAATTAATCTTTAATGTCTTATAGATCATTTCAGCAAATAAAACACTTGCGAATTGTATAAAATCTATTTGTAGTAAATGATTGTAAATTGTTTATTTGAATGCATTTATATACATATGTTTTTATGTATGTATGTATGTTTGGATAAGCATGTGTACGCAAACACGTATGATAAGCAAATGAATAAACAAATAAATATACATTGCAGAAGATATTATAAATTGATAATTCTGGACGGAAAACATATTCAGGTATGGACGTAAAATGGTTAAAGTAAGAAAAGATTATTTATACCAGCCTAGTACTTCAAATTTGGTAGACTTTCACGGTGGTGAGCAGGTTTAGAAACCAGATATTTTATGCAGTTGTGCGCAACTCATGCAATGTTCCATAGAGTCAACATCTTCTATGGGATTATCGCTAGTGTCTCTAATTATAATTAAACTGTCTCTACTGGCCTAAATTAAAATAATCGTATCGAACAATACATATATTAACCGCGTCAAACTAGTGGAATGATCTTATACGTAAGAAGCATAGTTTAAATTTAGTGGTTAAAAACTTATTCCTAATGCTAAATCGTTCTCTTCGTTGCATTTCTGTGTCCTTGTGCTCCGTTGTTATATATGTAATCTTATTGTTATCGAAGCTCAAACTGAATATTCTTAAATATGTCCTAGAAACGATCCTTTGACGTGGCGCTATACTCGAGTTCGTTCAGATTTTGGATCTCTTGCAGTTCCTGAAACTTTTCGTGGTCACGAATGTGTGCGTAATTTGCCGAGAGACACATAAGATAGTGCACAAGACTGAGAATGACCAAGAGTGTGGAGAGGGTGGCCAAGATGAACATGACTTCAGCGTTCTCCACTCCATCCTTGCAGAATGCCTTGATCTCGTATTTTTCGCATACCTTCATATCCTCGAGTTTGGTGTTTGGAGGAAACATGAAATCTAATAGATAAGAATTAATTAATTTAATTTCAGTTATAATGTTATTACTACAAGAAGTATTTACGAAATTGTGTCAAGTCAATGCAGCTCAGGGACTGTTCCACGCTCGAGCACATATTCCAGAACATGGTGTAAATAAATGTGACAATAACCAAGAAGCACAAAATGAGAGTCCACACGAAGTTTAGCAGATACGTGATGCCCATGAGAACTGCGCAAGAGATACGACCGCCCACTCGAGATCGCCACGCCCGATAAACTTTATAACGAGTTGCTCCAGTTGCCAGAAAGCCCACGAAGAGAATCATGAAGCCGAGAGCAGCCATGCCAGCGCCAATTATAACAAATATCATTTGCACAGCCTCTATCCTAAAATCAGATCATATCAGTTACTGCTCTAACGACACTGCAACGCACGAAGACTTACCAAATTAGACGCAGATGAAAGACCTGATCCATCATTATAACCGTTAGCGACGCCCCTCGGTACATCGTGCCACAGAAGATGCCCACGCCAAGCAGGCACATGAGTGTCGCTATCAGCGTTGCATATGGAATGCGTGCCATACATGATTGGCAACAGTCGGCTAGAAGGAATAACATAAAAAGCAATTATTTACATAATTTTAATTCTAGTGCAGCAATAAGGTGCGATTTTAAGAGATTCATTTACCAATATGCATACATATAATGAACTAATATATATTTACAAAACTTATACAAATAATGAGTTCAATCCATACATCGTACAAAAAATTAACACTTTGAAAAAATTAGAATAGTTTAAAGAATAGTGTACAGAATATTGATATAAGGCTGGCCTGGTTTTATTCTCAGTGAGGTGTTGATTTACAGATGAACTTGGTTGTAAGGAACCAAGTTGATCAGCTATTTTAATACCCTTCTGGTTCGATACAACGAAGCTCATTCGAGCTACATACAAAGTAAATGCGAGAGCACAGTGTAATGTGATAAAGCCGTGAGAATGTACACTTGTATGTGTGTACGTATCTATGTGATTACACATGAGTGTATACGAGCTGTGCGTAATTGATTAGGGTGCTCTTCATCGTCCTCCTACCTTCACCTCCGCGCTCTGTGTACCTATCCAAGGAGTGCTCCGATTGGTAGGCACTGTATCGTCGATTCTGGTAGGGATTGTTGTTATAGGCCCGCGTCAGAACCCCACCGTCGTCTTCGAAGTTCGTTTCGAGTAGAATCTCTTCGCGTGGATCCCGTATGCGATCTCGATTATTGTTATTGCCTTTACCGGGCATCTTGCACAGCGGAATATCGATGCTTTCGAACGCTTCTTTAATACAATTTAGTTAATTCAATTAAAGAATACTTCGAGTAGTTTTAGTTATTCGCAGATGGGACAAAGAAATGAAACTGAAAGCTCTCACAGTGCGTACTGCAATGTTTTTCAATGAGCTCAACGACTAAGTGAATCACACTCAACGCGACGTCACCAAAGACTTCTCTTCTCTGCTATTAACTTGTATGTGTATGTATCTAGTGAGCCCTTCTCACCGAGTGCTAACTCAGATAGCGATTACGACTCCACTCTCTTCTCGAAGCTGACCGCGTTCGGCTCGTTCTCTCTGAGGTTACGAGGCGCGGTTGGAGCCAGTTCAGTGTGTTTGCTCTGGAGAGCGGAAACAGCTGCTTATCTCACGTACAAACACACACACTCGCAAATTATCCATCTCTCTTTCTATTATTCGATCAAGAGAGCATTGGTCACCTTCGAACTCGAAATAGCGCGGGACGAGTCTCTTATTCAATTGAAGTTGTCAATTAAGAGGTCAACAAAATCATACATAAGTAGATCAGTTGAGTTCAATCGGGGCTGACAGCTGCAGGGGGCTTGACCTGATGGATTACACTGAGGGAAACCTCCGCAGGCAGCATAACTCAATTTGATTATTACAATTATCTTATTGGAAAACAGTTGACTATTTTTTAATTTCAATAAGACCGTCGACTTAAAAATAATGCTATAATTTAAACTTATATTAATCCAATCAGTGTTAATTCTTAATTATGCTAAATAATATGCATAGAAAATTCAATATGACCAGTGAAGTTACTCTTTCATCCCGTTTTAGTAATTTAACAAAGAACATTTAAATTAGTTTATCCGTTTTAAACAAAATGGAGATGATTACTTTTCGTTTAAAAACATAAATAGTTAACAAACACTAGTGTTAATGTCATTACAACGAAAGCACATGCACATTTCGTTTTGTTATATATTTTATTTAGGTATATGTCTGTTACGGAATTCAATGCATGCACAATCACGAGTATTGAAACACTTACGCATTTTGCAGCTTTGTTTTTAATTCAAAATTTAAATTATGAACGTTGTTCAATTCTTAATTAGGTTGCTAGTTTGTTTATGCAGGCCAACTGACTAAAATTCCTGCAGCCACTTTGTTTACTTGAACACGAACATGGTGAATACGTGTGCGAATGTGTGAATGGAATGAGTGTGGATTGAATTTGTATACACAAAGCCAACTCAAACCAGTTTTTGAGCTGTCGACCAGACTGTGCACAACTTAAACTGAAATCTACTGGCCAATTGGTAAATGAAAACTGCACTTATAAAAGTACTTTTATTATAATTCAATTTAAGCCACGATTTTCCATTTTCCACACAAAATTATTTACTAAGCTCACGAATAAAATAAACAAACTTAAATTAAACTGTGCAGCACTGACTAAAAACACTGAACTCGTATCTATGTACCAAAAATACTAGGGATGTAAGTATTGTTTCGATGACTACCTGCTCACATCGATAAGCAACCTTTTGATATTCCGATAACAGCCGTTTGCCGCCAATCGAGTTTACTGCATGTTTTCCGCTAACACAGCTCGTTTCCCAAGACACGATCCCAATTTTGTCCTGGGTGACAAGCAGTAAACTACTTGGTCCTGCTTGATTTCACCCTAGCCGCTTTGCTGAATTTCTGAGATAAATAAAAAAATCACAAGCATTTTTTTTAATATGCTAAATCTAGCCTTAAATATGCTAAATTGGCAACACTGGCAGCTGTGTGTTCAAAGACCTAAAGAAAACAAATTCAAACAATTTATAACTGTTCTATTTTTATTATTAAAAACATTTTTATTTTTTTCTTTTTTAAAGGAACAATTCAAATTCAAGCCTAAATTTGAAACTAACTCTGAACAAACGTTAATTTTGAAAAGGAAACAAAGACGAAGAGGTACAAATAAAGAAATTTATAAAACTAGACTTTTCCTATTGTCAAAAATAGATAGAAAATATATAAAATTTATATAGCACGAGAGATCTCTCATAAAATCAAAATGCTAGTTACTTTGTTCTTAATAAAATCTATATGAGCATGCGATTATGCCAAGGCGCAGCTGTCGTCGTCGGCTTGGAGTTCATGCCATTGCAGTCAAACTTCTTGCTCCCGATTAGGGGAGCACACTTCAATTTCATCTGCACTTGAGGGAGTTGTGCAAGTCGATCCCTAACCGCAAGTGGTAGGTCGTCATAGTCCGGGAAGTGGGTGGAGACCCCGCTGGGCTGTGTGTAAGTTACACCTCCACCCTGAGATTCTGGTATTACCGAAATTACCGATCCGTCATAGAATTGCACTTGCACAACACCATGGGACAGCTGAAAGTATATTAATATCAGTAATGACATGTATCCCCCATCCAATCTTCCATAAAACTTACTTCAGTGGCAGTACCGACGCCCGGAATAGCAAGGCGCTTAATTGGCACGTTCTGCTGGGCTGCCAATATCTGGTTACCAAAACTATCACCTCCGCTGCGCATCGATGATATTGTGCTTATGGAAAAGTTGATGGAGCCCTGCAACAAACTGGGAATACAGTCTTCAATCTTCCAAATCGTATTAGTATAATTACCTGCTGTGACTTGGGTGTGGAATATGCAAAATTGGTTGTATCCCGCAGTCCGATATCGGAACGTTGTGCAGAGTGCAATTGAGGTGCAGGGCGACGTCCAATTGTGACGGGAAAACAGGTGTTGCTCCCCGTCTGAGCCAGTTCCAGAGCGTTACATATGCTGAGACAGTGGGCAAAGCACTCATTGCTATGTTCAATGAATCCCTTTGCTGCGGGGCTCGTCTGATCCGACAAGTGCAGACCATTTTCATTGTACACTTTGATACCTTCACTAGGTGATTTAATTAGCTTTGCTCCTGAATAGAAGTTCATCTCAAAGTCCGCCATGTTCTCCATCAGATGGCACTTCGCCAAGGTGCTGAAGTACGTTACCTTTGGCGTTTTACTCTTGACCAGTCCCACAAATCGAGCAGCATAGACGTACTTCTTCCAATGCTTGCTGGGCAATTGGTCATAGGTAAACGTGCAATCCTCGCCAGTCGGATAGTGTTCCGATGGTTTCTCTCTTATTGGTAGCCCTCTAAAATGTACAAAATATATAATTTAATTTGCATTTACCATTACGAGTCTTTCTTACCGCCCCGGATCCGGTTGGTATATTATAATGCGTCGTCCATCGTTGGAAATACGACAAATATCAACTACACGATCTTCATTCATTTTACTCTTGCATTTGATAAACTCGATAACAACCTCCCCGCTCGACATAATGCTCATGATCGCATTCTTTGTTTTGTACCGCGTGGGCTGCAGCCGAAGAGTATTCAGTGGCGGCACGGAGAGTCGCTCCTTTTTCTCCTTCGGCGCAGGGGGAACTGCCAGTGTTGACTGTGGCAGGAATTGGCCTTCGTTCCTTAACGGATCCGTCGAATTCTGTCTGAATGGAGCCGGTTGTGGTGCGTGATTCTGACGCTGTTCCTTAAAGTAACCAAATTCCTCCTGTATCAGTGGCAGCATTTGTTGCGAGGATTGTTGCTGTTCCATAGAACGAAGTCGGTTGGAATTCTTTGAATCATCTGGTAATAATTTTAAATTTGAATTCAATAACCAAATAATGATTAATTTGTCCACTCACTGCTTGCAAATGTGATTATGCCACTGTCGCCGCTGGCGATGCTCTGGCTATAATTCTCCGGCGCACCAGGCGTTGTGTAAGATATGCTACCGCCAGCTTTCACCATAAACGGATGTCTAAGCACTTGCTCCAATGAAATTCGTTCATGCGGATTTTTTCGCAGTAGCTTATCTATTAGATCGCGCGCCTCATAGGACAAATGGTTGGGCATGGTGTAGTCGGAGTGAACCACTTTATTGAGCGTCGATTGTACGGCGTCGGTGTCGAACGGTGGTCGTCCGACAAGTAGAGTGTACAGCATACACCCAACACTCCAGAGATCCGCAGGCAAACCGTGCGACATATGTGAAACAACTTCCGGCGATATGTAGTTTGGAGTACCACACATGGTCATGTGACGTTCATCCGGTCGTTTAAGTTGTGTCGCCAGTCCGAAATCAGCAATCTTAACCTGCATATCCTTACTAAGCAGTAGATTCGACAGAGATATGTCGCGGTGCATAATGTTGTGCGAGTGTAAATACAGGAGTCCGGCCACCACTTGACGCAGTATAGAGGCTGCTTCTTCCTCTGTGAAAGGACGCTTCATCTGTTGGTTCATGTAGCGATGCAATTCACCGTTGTCGGCGAGTTCCAAAACTAAATACACATAATTTTCATCTTGAAAGAACGTATAGAGCTGCAGCACCGATGGATGCTTGAGGCGAGAATGGATCTCCACCTCCTGACGAACTCGGTTCGTCAATCCAGAACCCTGTATGAGCTTCTTGTCGATCTGCAAAAACATTGTTTTATTTTTACCAAACAATTATGAGTTGTTATATTTATTATTCGCTTACCATTTTTATGGCCACATCTTGGTGCGTGTGCAGGCATTTCGCTTTATAAACACAAGCGAAGCCTCCCTTGCCCAGCAGGTGCTGTACCTCGTATTCCTGTGAACGCAAATAGTTAGTAATACGAATATCCCAATATCCCGGCAACATTTATTATCATATTTACATCAATTGTTTCACCATGATTCCGGAATGGTAGCATAGCTTACTACGTTTAACTTTTACTTTTGGTTTTAATTTTCATAAACAAACAAAAACAAGCCGAAAATCATTTAAAAGAGGAACGCCAACTTAACAGTGTTTAAAAATGCAAACATAAACTGAGAGCACTTACGACACTTATATCGATATTTGTATGTGCAATCGATAGTTCATATCGAAATGGTTATATTCAAAATCTACCCCAAATTTTGAATATTCCATTCATCTGATGAGGAATAAGTACAAATTGCCTTTGTAATTTTAAGATCATCAGTTAATGACTTTAATAATAATAAATATAAAAATATAATTTATTCATTCATATAAATTTCACATGCATAACTGGAAAATTCAGATTATTGGTTTATTTATTAATTTCTTAGTACCTTTTAATGAATGCGCACCCAAACATTTACAATTGTAACATTTGATTATTCGTTAAATATTAGGCAACTTTATTTACACCCATTACCCACGTTAGTACAGACTTCTGTAGGTCAGCATCGCTCACTACTAATAAAAAAAAAAATTCTTTTGAAAAAAATTTCGTAAACTTATGAAATATTTTTTATGCATGTTTTGTATATTTGTATTTGTGTGTTGTGTAAACAGATTGACAGATCAAAGTACATATTCTTATTTGATTATGATTTGAAAACCAAATTTCAATTTGATTCGCGCTTTGGGAGATTAGTGTCCTGCTATTGGAATTCATAATTAACGATATTAGATTTTTACGGGCATTCATTGTTCAAATTGCACAATTTTGTGATCAATTATTTTCAGTCTCACGCAGATTTTTTTTATTTTATAGTTTTGTTTATACACATAATTATTCAAAAACGGGATTATTTATATTGTAGGTATATTAAAAAATATAAGCTTTTTAAAATATATCCGTTTGGGTGCTTTTAGTACACATTCACTTGTTGATAAATTCATCTTTAGTTTACAAATTTAATTTAAATACCTAACAAAATAATCATTTGTAGTTTCTTCGTACGGACAACATGCATAAGTTTGTAGCTAAACTAATTAATACTATTACTGCTAACTTATTCTAATATAATATAGATATATATTATATAAATATATATGTATATGTGTGTATATGTATGTATTCATATATATAACAATTTATTTAATATTAAAATGCTAAACCTTTAACTGCCTCACAATTCTGCTTTTATTTTAAGAGGAAACTAAGAGGTTTTTTTCTATTTGTCTTTGAGCTAAACACTGATCTTTAATATGTATGTAAAGGCAACAAAAAACAGAATGAACGCTTAAGGGAACTAAATTTAATACACATTGCCTGTGTTATTTCTGATGCTTTTTTATTGCCAATATGTTTGTGTGTGTAAGTTTGTTGATCATATGTTATATTACTCTAACATAAAAAAGTATAGACAATTTATGCTCGAATTGAATATGGATTTGAATATAGCAGAAAATATTATATACATTCATAATATTATACAGTGGTCAATACGAATAGCCCAACGTGCGGCAATTCATCACTTTTACAGTATATAATCTTAGCTTAGCTTAGCTCTGGTTTATTTAGAGATGACTTAAAGATAGAGTGCTTTGGTAGAGCATGTCAACCCGATCTGAGCCCGAGTCTGAGTTTGCCTGCCAACCTATTTGTAGTTCGTTACAAAATCTGTATGTATTAACTTTGCCACCAGGCACACTCCACCTCTCGCTGTCTATAGTCTTCCCCTTCTTCATTGAAGTATGAAGCATATAGTAAATGCTAGGCATCCCCCACCATTGCGGCACCATGTTGTTGGTACTTAGCTGAGCAAATTACACCTGGAGGCAGAGACTCTTGCTGCTCGCGTAGTTGGCGACGACGTTTTTTGCTCCAAAGCTCATGGCAGTCCTGCCACGTGGGCAACTGTGGTGTAGGCATTCTGTGGAACGAAAGAAAATACAAATTGTAGTTATAGTCTTTGCAAATTATAAATTCATGCCTCTCTCGCCCTCAATGCATACAATTTTACACAATATACTTTTAGTTTCGCTTATACTCACTCATCCGGGTTAATATTCTTCAGCCATGGCGATTTAAGGGCGTCTTCAGCTGTAATGCGTTTGTCAGGATCCAGGTCTAGCATCTTATCGAGCAGATCTAGTGCTGATGCTGGCATAAACTCAAAATCTTCACGCAAACGCCGGCGATGCGTTTTCTTCTGTTTCAGTGTGTGAAAGAGCGGCAGCTTAATAACATTGGGCCATACAGCAGGGACAGGCGAGCCACATATTTTTGATATAGTTTCCAATTGCGCCATTTCAGCATTGGCTTGAAACAGTGGTCGCTTAAGAAACAATTCTCCTAATATGCAGCCACAGGACCACACGTCTATGGACGGCCCGTACCGCTCTTCACCCAGCAGCAGCTCTGGCGGACGATACCAAAGTGTTATAACTTTGTTTGTATAGGGCCTCTCTCGATCGTCCGCATTGTACAATCGGGCCAGGCCAAAGTCAGCTAGTTTCACTTTTCCCCTAAAAGAAACAAACGTATGAGTAATCAAAGTAGTCTACATAATGCCGGGGCTCCATACTTATTGTTCATCAGAATGTTGGAACACTTGATATCACGATGAAGGAAATTCTTTTTATGGCAGTAATTAAGGCCATCCAAAAGCTGTTTCATAATGCTCGCATTGTTCTCCTCGTTGAAATCAACCATTCCGGACTCCAGCAGACCCATGAGATCGTGGTCCATGTACTCGAAAACCAAATAGAAGGAGCCCTTATCCTTTCGAAACTCAACCGCATCCTGTTTGTCAGTAACAATTTCATGCAAATTAACTATATTGCGATGATTCAATTGCCTTAATATTTTGATCTCTCGTACAGCCGTTATTGGAAATCCTTCCTTTTCATGTTCCAAGCGCACTTTCTTCAATGCCACCATATCATTGGTATGATGATCACGCGCTTTATAAACCTGAAATAAAAGCAGTTACTTAGTAATTTGAAAATGTTTATATACAAGTATTAGGTATTACCTGCCCATATGTACCCTCGCCAATCTGCGCAATAACCTCGAACACATCCACACATCGTTCGCCCCAATCCCGAACATTATTCCGAGAGTCACGGCGGTTAAGTATCACTGGACGCCGACGCGCTGCAGCTTGTGATGCATTTGCATTCGGATTCTGATTCGTACTGTTACTGTTGCCACTGGGTGTATCAAAGTCTTCGGGACTGTCGATGACATCATCGTCACCACTGAGCTCCTCACTTCCTGGTATGACAGGAGGCATTGGCAGATTCAAAAGGCTTTTGTTGGCATTGGCATTGGCGGTTAGATTCTTTTCCTCCAGCGTCAGTTTTTTAACCGATTTTGGTGCTATCTCTTTTCCTACATCTGGAGGAGATGGCGTAGGTGCGTTGACTAAATCGGCAGCACTCATGCCCGGCGGCATTGGCAGAGCCGTTAGACTCTTCGGTTTTTGGTTTGCGTTCGTTTTGAGGGCTAGTGACAAATTCGTTGCAGAGGCATCTGTTAAATCCGTACCAACAGTTGTCGGATTAAGTTTGAAAGTGTCATTATCCTTGTTTGGCATTGGAATGTTGTTTAAGTCCAAATCAGATTTACCCCCGCCCACAACGACTCCGTTGGGCGTTGCATTGGCAGAAGATTGTGCCGCCATAAAAGATGTGGATGAACGATTCTCGCCAACGTTAGGTGTATTGCCCTCCACAGAAGAACTGTTTTCGTTGATGGTTAAGGCTCCGTTGCTGTTGCTGTTCTCTTCCTGCCGTTCAATAATCTCCTTTAAAGCCTTCTGCCGCTTGTGTCGATCCTTAACCAACTCTGCGAATAGGCTTGTTTCGCTTATTTTTTTAATGTATTCATCGCGTTTATGTTTCAGATCACGAGAAGTTGGCGAACGCGTGTGTGACCTCGAACTGCGACTGCTCCCAGAGCTCGGAGATCTTTTACGGCTGCTGTTGCGATGGTGCTGATGGCTCCTTGGGGATCGACGATGGTGATGTGATGTCATTCCTCCTGGCGATGGTGGCGATGATTCATAATATCGCGAGCTTTGCCGAGGCGAACGTGACGAGTAGCGCTCAGCGGATATGCCTATGCCCGAGGCCCGCTTGGAAGATGTCCTCGCAGACATTGGAGGTGATGGCGAATGAGGAGCGCCGTATTTGTTGTGTTTACTGTGACTACTGCTATTACTATGTCGATACATATTTGCATTATTACCACCTGAAGAAACACCTCCCCCTGGCGACAGTCGACTGCGAGATAAACGGTGTACGCTTGGGCTCCTGTTAAGAGAATAAACGAGATATGATAAGGAATGTGGAACCATACAGAACCATTATCACTTGCCTGGATACACGCCGAGAATAACGATCTCTACTGTAGCGATCGTATTTAGCTGCATGGTGCCTGCCGTGCTCGAATGTACCCGCAGACGATGATAAAGATGCATCCCGGCCATCGCTGAACTTTCGTCGTTTATGTGGAGGTGTGCTCGGTTGATGATGGTAGCGATCCAACTCTGTAGAGAACAATTATTGAGTCCATATTATACAAAACACAACAAAAATATAAATTAGGGTAATCCTAAAATTAAGTCGAATTACAACTTACCAGGCGAAATACGCTTTAGTTTTCTCGCATCAAGGCTACCCCTTTGATCAACACCAACTGAGCCACCCCCTGAATAACGCCCTGAATACGTACTCGCCCCAGAACGGTGATGAACATTTAAATCATCCTTAAGTGGACTCTGGCCATAGCGTGAGCTACGTGGTTCACGTGTACTTCCAGCGCCTGAGTGTGAGTGACCAACCGACTGTGGAGGAGTGCGTGGAGACGTGGCATAGCGTTGGCTTGTGCCACCAACACCAACGCGCGCCGGAGAACGATGTCGACTGTTGGAACTGGTTTTGTTCGTTACTGTCACCTGCAGGCTACTCCCCAGAGGTGTACCTGGCGTGGCAACAGCTGTTTCACTGTAGTAGGTGTTATTACTGTTGGGACGCCGGGCTGGTGGAGTGCCCGCCGATAAGGGGCTGCTTTGAGTGTCTTTGTGGGGCGTGTAAGGGGGCAACGCAGCGCTTACTGTACGCTCGGCACCATCGACGCGATTTGGAGCTGTTGGCGGCGTATAACGTCTGTGTCTGTCCAACAAGGAGTTGAGGTTGTTGTCCGATAGCGAATCAATGCTTGAATATGACTTTGCACGCTTTTTCTTGCGCTTCTTGGACTTCTTCTTTGACTTGTGCTTGTGCTTATCCTTCTTCAGTTTCTTGCGCTTCTGTCGTTTCATTTCAGCCTCCAGTTCATCCGTATCTATTGAATCGCTAGACATATACAGCTCCCGATTCCACTGCAACTGTTCCTCCTTCTCCTTTGAGTTACGATTTGACTTCTCAGCAACAGTGGCAATAGTCATTCTACTGCTGCTGCTGCTTGCCACCACGGAGACTTGTCTCGCCAACCCAACCGCAGTAACTGAAGCCAAGTCTTCGGTTTCTTCGTTGCGCCTCTTCCTACAATACACGTAAACAAATCATTTAAAATATTTTATTACAAATAGTATTAGCATGGACCACAATTACCTGTAGTCATTGTTTTTTGCTATACGCAATGAATCCGAAGATGGCTTTCTAGTTTGATTTTGATTATCCGGTTTTTTTCCTGCAAGCGCAGCATCAGAGTCGATTTCTCCAGCTTCGGGATCAGAAAAGTCCTCCGAACTTACGTCAGAATATTCCACAAGCGCACTCGACGCCGCAGACGAGGAATGCATATTTTTTTCAACAATTTATTGACTTGTTTAGAGTACGATCTTCTCGATGTTTTAACAAATAATTTATTCCGTTGTCCACCGCGCTATCGAATACTTTGTGCAGAGTTTAAAACCGTAACTCGCGAGAACAACCAAAGTAGAAGCTGACATTTGAGATGGCGGTGAAGTCTCCGTAATCGCTACCTTTCGAAAGGATTTAATTAATAGACGTACAATTATTTGTGTACAACATATGTGAGTACAAATGCGCTCGGTCGGTCGGTTCCTAATTTTCACTTTTTGCTTATATTATTTACATCGCTGCATATACGAAAACAATAACCGAAGTACCCTTTAGACACGATCCCATTATTTATTGAACGGGCTTGGGTCAATAGAACTGCTAGACAATGGTAAACCACTCTAGAAAATGGTGTATATTGTCGTCGTTAAATTGTAGTCGCTTAAATTGAACAAAAAAGAAATTTGTCACTTGTCATTTTTAAGGTTATATTTTATGTGTGACCAAATTTGATGAAACACAAAATGCACACTTTATGAATCGAATTCAAAATGATGATATTTAATGATATAAAAGCAAAATAATTACATTGGGCGTAATTTTGGACAATTTTTTATTTTTAATTTCTACTCCATTTTTTTGGTATATTTAAACAATGGTTATAATATGTTTCACTTGTATGTCTTTTGTTTAAAGAACAAATATGATCTCGGTAAAACTAATATTTCAAAACGATTTTTTTTAACACAATTTTTTTTTAAATACTATATCTCACCGGTCACATTGAAAGTATCAATGAGCTGTCATATTTATTACTGATGCAACTAAGTCAACGTAAATTTACATCATTTTGGGCTACATACAAATACAAATCAGTCTGTCGTTGGGTAATTTGTTAAGAAAGAAATTAACAAGTTAGCAAAATCTGTCGTTTGTGGCAACAAACTTCTCTGTTCGAATTTAACACATTCGCATGTACATATGTACGAAGTATATTACATACAGACTTACATACATACGTGCATGCATGTACTTATATACTTATGTACATGCATATGTATGTGGGTCATTTTATTTGTTCTATGTACTTACCAGCACTGTGGTTTTAATTGTGCGTGTTTCACTTTGTTGTTGATTTATTTTATTTTTTATTTAAAAATTATCCGTAATACGCGCACTCACTTGTTGTGTCGCGTCCTACATTATTAAATAACACGTTCGCAGTCTTTTCTGACAATCAGAACACAGTACGTGCTTAGAAATCGTACGCAAGAATTGATTTTGTTCGCGGCATTTCTTTTTTAGTGATGGAAATTAATATAATAATCATAACATTGATTCGCCAAAAATCTTAATTTTGCATAATGAAAATAAGCAGGAAAAGCATAGAACCGTCATATATTTTGCATGCGACGGAGCTCGGCCGATAATTGTCAATACCAGGGTTGCAGCGACGATAAAATACAACTTTATAATGAGACCAACATTATTTATTAAATACTATATTCAGTTTACAGCAGAAAATACCGTTTTTTGGCACTATTAGTATTTAAATATATAAATGCATACAAATATTTACAGACTAGTATTTCTAAAACCTTTTTAAAACATTTTGAAATGCATTTATGTATCTCACATACTCCTTAACAATAAACGCACAAACTACCAACAATGTTGACAGCCTATAGAATTGTGTACCTTGCACAACGTTAAAAGCCTTCACTAGGAAGCAGAGATGATAACATGTTACTAATATGTAATGCAAGTTTCTTCCAAAATCAGTTGTATTGCTACCCCAGACTAATATTGGAAGTAGGAAAAACTTGGAGATATTTGTAATGACGACCGCTTTTAATATGTTATGTGTGAAGGACGGTATCCCAGCAAATGTTATCTGTCTTATCCTTAAAAGCATAGCGGATATGAGCAATAGTATTGTTATTAAAAGGTATTCTGTAAATTTAAATTAAAGTTATGGCTAAGTAAATTTTAAATATTAACCATCGAGTTACCTCCGACATTTTGTATTAGTGACGTAAAAAAGCCCGCTTCCAATACGGCGATAATTGTATCGGCCCCTCGCGTTGGTCTACATAATGCAAACGATTCTAATATTAACATAACGAGAGATATTTTCCAATAAAGCTAGAAGTTTAAAATATTTTGTTTTGAAACATCTTACTTAAATAAACCTCTATCATTCTCACCTTAAATGCGCCATTGTATATCATATGCCGAAAAGCCGAAGAAACCAACAGAAAGGCATCGATTATTATAATAACTTCCTCGACTTCTATATATTTATCAGTTATTTGATGGCATTTATCCTGTAAATATTTCATAATCATTAATTAATAATTCATTAATTAAATTTAAAGAAATTCGGCTTTATGCTATATGTTAGAGATGCATCTTACACAGTGAGTGGGCTTAACAGTGTTATTGTATTTTTTGTATAACTCTCCCACCGGGGCTTCGCAGTTTACGCAAACGTAGCGTTTTATATTTTCGTCAGTCATGATATTTTCGAAAAATGAGTAGTTCTTCAATTTTGTACATCTCCCAATTACTATAAACTTTCATCAGCTGATTGGGGAGTTGGGCAGCATCGATGAAGCTTTTATCGATATATACATCGAAATATCAAAATTAATAAACTTTTAATTAAAATAATTTAAATATATTTCTGATTAAAAATATTATTTCTGATTGTAAATAAAAATTCTAGGTGTGTCATATATACTTTCAAAAAATTGTCAAACAGCCAACTTAACTATCGCATAAAAAAATCGAATAAAATATCAATTTGCTCGATATACCATAAATTTGAGTACCATCCTTAGAAATTTTGTGAGCATCAACTTATCAGTTTGAACAAAACGTAAGAAATAAAGTGTATATAATAAAGCCAAATAATAACAAATATTAGAAATTAGTTAAAACGCTCCGTTTGCAAGACAGCCAATGTGTTGGTGTGATTTGTCCCGATCTAGAACAAGAAGGTTCATGTGGATTTAAAGTCCCAAGTATATACATGTGAACATACGTACGTAAATACATACAATGTATACATATATGTACATATTTACATATTTATGTACATTTGCGCAATATACATGAACGTACAAATGTGTACCTAAGAATTTAAATATTTAAACAAGCTCTGGCGTGTTTTTAAATAGATTCTACATACAGTGAGCCCCAAGCGTTGTATTGCGCAAAAAAAAGTCCAGTTATTGCGACATCTTAATTTGCTTGTCCCACACATACATGCACACACGCATACATACATATATATCAATAAATGTATCGATAGGTCAAGTTTATCGAGGATATAATCACATTTGTGACTGCTTTCAGGTCAGAACGAACGTCTTAGTTTGCTCAGATTGTCTGCCCAAACTTTTGCACGTGCAAAATGAGTTCCGTCGGCGTTGGCAATGTCGGTGAAGCCCCAAACTTAAGTGTACCTGGTCGAAGCCAAACCATATGCCGATATTACTTGCGGGGTATTTGCCGATTCGGTGACCTTTGTCGCTTTTCCCATGACTTAACTCGAGGCCGTCCCGAAGGTGAACAGCAGTGTGGCTCAATTGCAACTATTGACGCCGATGCAGTGACTGCGGCTGCGATTGAGGCTGATGTGTTGCCTAGCACTAGCCGTCACAATTGGGCAAATGCACCGGTGTTTGTGCCTGGACAGAAACTATTCATAGCCTCACCTCTGGTCGAGGATGATGGAGAAGTTGTTGTGGCGGCTGGCAGCGCCGTTCAAGACGGAATCTCATGGGCCGAAATTGTTGGTGGCCCATCCCTAAATGACGTTAACGTTGGAGTTAAACTTGGCGAGCCGCAATCCTTGGAGGAGGTTTGCCCCTATGAAAGTCCGTGCCCCTACGGCGAGTATTGTCCCTATCGCATACACATGGAGCTATGCGAGATGTGCGACCAATACTGCCTGCATCCCACGGACCAAGCTCAACGTAAGAAACATAATCGTGAGTGTCTGCAGCAGCACGAACAAGCAATGGAGCTATCCTTTGCGATTGCCCAATCGAAAGATAAGACCTGTGGTATATGCTTCGACACAATCATGGAAAAAGCCGGCCGAGAGAAGCGGTTTGGCATTTTGCCTAACTGCAATCATATATTTTGCTTGGAATGCATTCGTACATGGCGTCAAGCCAAACAGTTTGAGCACAAAATTACGCGGTAAGTTTATTCGATCATAGTTTTTCAATTGGAAACTCGTCTAGCAAAAGTATGTAAAATATCTTGCATACTTTTGTGCGCACTTGATTTGTCCGTATTGCCCCGCGAGCTGCACAATTAACAAAATTAGATTTCCGTACTCTTTTTAAAAAAACTGATTTCGGTAGTTTATTTTTCTTTTATTTATTATATGTTTTATTTTTAACATTTAACAAAAAAAAACTTGATTTCCACGCAGTGAAACTGTACTTGCAGTACAGTGGCACTCCCAGTACAGTGGCACTCGCAGCACTCGTGGCTGCTGCTTATACATTTTATATGTGTTTACAAAAATGTCCATGAAAACGTAAATAATGTAAAAAGCACTAACCGAAAGTTTTATTTATATTTTAGTGCATGCCCCGAGTGTCGCGTGTGCTCCGACTTTGTCTGCCCCAGCGCCTTTTGGGTGGAAACAAAAGAGGAAAAGGACAAACTGCTCAAAGATTATCGCGCAGCCTTAGGCGCCAAGGACTGTAAATATTTCAAAAAAGGCGAGGGAAAGTGTCCGTTTGGCAACAAGTGCTTTTACAAGCACGCACTACCCAATGGCGAAATTGTGGACGTTGGGTTGCCGAAACGAGCCCGCAAACTGCACAGCCAGAATGAACTAATTGATTTACTTGATGTAAGTACTCTGTGCTCTGATTGTTAACAATTCTCTTTTATGTGTCCTAAGGTCTCTTTTAAATTAATACATAATTGACACTAAAATGTAATCCTAAGAAATAACTAAAAAATATATCATTTCTTTTATCGCCCTTCAAAATCATGTGCTGTGGGGTTTCACTATATATTTGATCTTTCGCAGATTTATCTCTGGGAATACGTTGATCAGCGCGATTATTATTCGGTGGAACTGTTTTCGAGTGAAAGTGAAAGTTCCGACTACACGGATGATGAATAAGCTTATCACGCCAAGAACAATAATATTATTGGAACAACTATAAGTAACATATGCATAACTAAAAGTTAGATTCGATACAGCAAAAACAACATAAACATTATAATGCTGATATATATATATATTACTGCATGAAAAAATCAAATGTGTAATTAAAAGTAAGAGATTTAAGAACCAAATTTTTGTTTACCTACGGAAATAAATACAAATATTTTTGCCCAACTTAACGCAACGAAATTAACAGCAAACTTTCCGCAAATACAAAAAAAAAGGGAACGCAAAACCCAAAAAAAAATTTGTAAAAAATAAACCAAAAACTGTGGTTAAAAAATAAATTTAGGAAGTTAAAAATGTAAATCACTTATAATTTAAAAAACAAAAAGAAAAGAAAAACTATTTTAAAATGAACAACAGGATACATTAAACAGTTAATTATTCAAAATAGGTGATATAAAAATGTGTATACACAACTATGCCTTTCAGACTGAATTGTAAACATAAAAAATAAGCAAAGTTTTTTTATGATGTTTTCCACTTACTGTCCTTTAAAGTTTACTTAATAATAAGAGATGCGCACACAGGAATATTCAGATGCTCATGCACATACATATGTATACATATAGTTAAAAATTAAAAATTGTTTGTCAACCGATTCTATTAATTGTATTGTTACGAATCTACTTATTACCTAATTAGATATTATTTTCCTAATACATAATATTCGAATAATACATCGTACATTCTGTGGTCGCAAAGTATTCAATTTTAATTTATTTGTTTGTAATGCCCATTCGAAAACAATGCACATATTTAAATATATTTTAAGTTATGTTATTGCCTGTTATACAAAAAACACATAGAAAATAACCAATTTAAATAAATTTAATTCATAACGAATTATTTAATTCGAAATTCTCCAAAGCTAAAATAATGAAATCTTGTTTAAAATTTTTTATCGCTCCGCCCAATATTACAATTGCTTTAACGTAGAAAATCACAATTTCATAGTTATGCCGATATTGATCTCCCGATTTGCGGATCCAGTCAGGGCTTTAAAAACATACAACTGAAATGTACGGGTTGCTTTTAGCTGATGGAGGCGCAAGTACTAAATATCAAATAAATAGGCCTTATAACAATGTTTTCATGAATTGCCAATGTATGAATATACATATGTATGTCTGCTAACAAATTTATATATATATATATCTGATTTACCCCAAGTGTATTCATAAAACAAATAAATGGCTTGAAAGATTGAAGCCTTAACTATTAAACTAGTTCAAAAGTACAATATTTAAAAAAAAAATAAAGAGGAAAAATATTTATGTCCAATTCTAATAGAATGAAACAATAGATTGTATTCAATAATTAAAATGATAAATATGTGTTATATTTTGTAATTAGATTATTCAATTAGAAAACTAAAATTGAAAACTGGTAACAGCTATTTATTACTTTAACCAATTATTAAAACAAAAAAATGATATATAACTGTATTGCTGCACCAACAATAAAAAATCCTGCGCATGCTGGATATTCTCGATATTTACCCATTAATACATTGGCATTCCAAAAACAAACTAAACTGTTGATATCACAAAAAAACTCGTTAAATATATTATTTTGAATAAAATTGATTAATGGTGTGTCCTAATATACTGTCTCAATTATCTTAAGTTTATGGACATTTATTTTTAAATTAACTGAAGCTGTACCTTAAGTAGCTTTAAAAAATATTTGTATTCTTCAGTTCATACCAACAATAAACGGCAAACCGAAAAAAACACGCAGTTTTAGTATTTTATCGAGTTGTGCAATGTTAACATCGTTCAAGAACATTGATAAACAGATATCGCAAAAAATAACCTATCGATAGACATCACCAATAAGCTATCGAAGCACTTTGTTCATCGCTAGGAAGCACTCATTACCTGCGTACATTTCCGAAAATCAGGGAAGGAATTAAATTTTAAAGATGTTCCAAAATAGCGCTGCTAAATTGCTGGTTCCTGCCATTCGTGGCGCCATGCAGAGGAGATGCCAGTCGGTTGTTTCTGGACCACCAACAAAGCATGTCTCTACTGCTGTGAGTAAATTTTTGGGTAGCCTATGGGGGTTACGTAAACCAAAAACATAATGCATACCCTGCAAATGTTCAAAAGGTTGTACTTCATACTAATATTTCTTCCTCGCAGGAAAAAGTGGTTCTTGGCGGAGGAATGTGCGCCGCGGCTCTTTTTATTCCCGGTTGGGTTTTGTACCACATCCGTGACTACAAGGCTGGAAAGTAAGATGGGCCAGATTCGACTGTCTAGCTGCGTTTAACCTGTAGATAAAAAGTTGCTTACAAGTGTAATGTCAAAGTAAACATAATTCATTAAACTTAACTACACAAAGCGCAGTACATTTTGTTATTTAACATGTGGATATTTAATTTCTTTCATTCACTACCCCGGGTGAGAGTTGGGTGTCAACGAAGTGAATCGTTATCGTCTCAGCAAGTTTGTTTGTCGAAACACGCACATTGGGTAGGAATGTTTTATATTTTAACAATATGCGTCATTTCATAAAATGGATAGGAGCTTAAATTGGAAAGAATTGATTCTAAACATCCCTAGAATAAGAAACATTTAATATGCTGTGCTGCAGAATGAGGATAGAACAGATTTGCGCATTAGCTTACGCCATACATTATACTTAATTAATACACCCGTTTTTTTTCTTAATGGGAGAGAAATAGCTGCTTTCCCTGTGATAATAGTAGTGTTTTATTTGAAGCATGAACATCTGCACATTATTTCAGAACCGTTCGTTTACTTATGATTTGTTTTTAATGCAAATTTAAATATATATGTACTCGTAGAAAGCATTTCATTTCTTTTGGTCATCCTTGCCATCGGTTTTTTTATCCTTGTCTTTATTGAGGGAACCAACGGCATCACGTACGGCCTCCGATTGGGGATCTACACCAGGGAGATTTTCAAGTACACTCTGCAAAAATGCCGGATCACCGATGACTTCCGAGTAATCTTCGTCCACATCCATGGGAGCATGGGCATCATCAGTTTTAGGACGTTTGGCCTGCTGTGTAACATTATCGTCAGCAGCATCTTGCATTGACATTTGCATGGCAAAAGCAATTTGCTCCTCCTCGGTCATGTTGGCAAAATCGGGCAAATTATCCTCTGGGGTTTCAGTAGACAGGGCCAATGCACGCTGTAACATAGCTTCTTCCGAGTTAGAACTGGGAAGAGTTACTCCGGAACTCTCAGTTGCGGTTCCTCCACTAGTTGGGGCTGAACCAACTGCGGTTTCTCCAGCCTCTCCAGTTGCCCCACCACTTCCGGCTCCAGCGCGACGTTGTTCGCTTTCCTGGCGTTGACGCTGCTCCTCCATTGAGACACGCAGTGCCAGTGCAAGTTCTGGATCTTCATTAGGGTCAACACCAAATTCGAACACTGCTCCACCCAGTCCAGCAGCACCCATGCCATCTTCCCCTTGGATAATTGGCGATGACAACAAGGCATCCGAAAGGGCTGATCCACGAGGTACACTAACCAAGTGCGAGCCGGTACCATCCTTTCCATTAAGGGCGTTGATAAAAGCTGTTAATGTTTCGATGTTGTTTCCGTGGTCTCCAAAGCTGACTATATCGACATTAACCTTCTCCTTCTTCAAACGCTTAGCCTGCTTGACCAGCTCTCCTTCTTCGTTGTTAATGGGCGAACCCACAAAAACAACAATGCGCATTTTATGATTTTTGCCTTGACGATGCTTCAACACTAAATGAGCAATTCGAATGCCTGTTAGAAGATTTATTTCTCCCTTCGGTTGAATCAAGTGCATCTTTGAGAATATACGGCCAACATCGCTAGTTAGTGTGGCTAGCACTTCGACGGTGCTGAAATCAGGAGTATATGTTAGTATATTGTCAGCACCAACCGAATTCTCTTACGTACTCTGATAAAGTCATTAAACCAACATTATTTTCCGGATTGGATCTAAGTTTTGTGAGACAGACAAGATTGATGCCATCTTTCTGAACATTCAAGCGGGTCGGAAAGTAATCACCATTTCGTTGGTAATCACTGTTATCAAAACTGTTAAGAAACGACGTGGATTTCCAATTAGTATTTGTATTATTAAATAAATAATGTATTTACCATATCATAGTACTTTCCAAGACCATTTTGTATTTTTGCTTGTCACTTTGCCACTGAACTGTATTTCCTGGCTACTTACACAGGGTTGATAAGTTAAATCAAAAAAAAAAAATAGTTGATCGCTATTTATCGATACTTTTAATTACTACCAAAGTCGTGAAATAAATTCATCGTATGTCGTGCCTTATACCCGCTTATTGTTTGTGTACAAATTTCTTAGGAATTTCAAAATTTAATTTCGAATTTGTTTAAAATCTTGAAAATATTTTTACAGGTGTTAACATTGTTTACTTACCTTCAGTTCATCTCCAAATAGTTTCTAACAGAGTCCGGCAACTTTATCAAACATAGTCTGGCAACTTTTACAACAGATGTTTGGTCCCATGTCTGTCATGTGATATTCATACAAGTCGAAAAAAGTGCCTTATTCGTGATCACTTTTTATAATTTTCTGTTTTTCGTCCGACAAACTAAGCTGCTAATCTCGGCAGACCTGCAGTATTAAAAATAAAATAAATAAAGTTCAAAATGGTTGAAGCTTTCGTTCCCCCCGTTATCATTACTGTCATTTGGGCAGTTATTGGCATCATCGGACCCTTCTTTGCAAGGGGCCCTAACAGGGGGTTAGTCTTTCATAAAATATTATATATCTCAAACAAATTCATAACTCTTTTTTGATTTTAGTGTCACCCAGTGCTGTATTATGCTAACTGCTGTCACCTGTTGGCTGTTGTAAGTATGGCCTTGGTGCCCATGTCTACACAATTGGCTGCCCGTTCTGCAGCACCCTCTGACGAATTCATCATTACCCCTTATCTCATTCTTTACAGTTGGCTGTGCTGTTACTTGACGCAAATGAACCCATTAATTGGCCCCAAACTATCCATGAACGAAATTATGATAATGGCCCGTGAATGGGGTAACCCCATTGAGGATACGATGAAAGTTACAGTTACATAAATGTGTAAATGTACATATCGTGTCATTCCTTTGTTATTATATTTTCTTCCATTACCTTTTTTTCCATCCGTAAAGTGTGTTTATCAAATATTTCTTTTTGAAAACTGTTAAAGTTTGCATTATTTTATTTACAAGAGAATAAATACCATACTTATGTATGTGTGATGATTAAGACATAGTTTTCTTTTACGCATGGTGCTCGCGTTTATCTTGTAAGCCCTCAATTCATTGAATTCGATTTTTTTTTGCATGATTTTATGTTCGCATTTTCCAGCAGAAAGTAGTTTTTCTTTAAAAGAAAGAATTTGGTTTGAGCCAAACCGAAATCCCAAAGCACTCGACACATTAATTGCTGCCCTTTATGGTAAGTTCAATAAAAGTTTATTTATTTAGCAACTACGCAAAAACATAAATCACTGATTGTTTAAAATATATAGTATGCATATATATGTATATAATAATAATAATAATGATAATAATAATAATAATAATAATAATAATAATAATAATAATAATAATAATAATAATATGTATGTGTGTATATTGATGTATGAGTGTATATATTATTGAAATATTTATTTACACTTTAGCGCTAATCAAATTTACAATTTGCTTAAATAAAATCCGAAACTTTATTTTGATTTAAAACAAATGAGAAGAACAGCATTGCAAATGAAGAATAGGATATCGCAAGAGGAAATTGAAACAAAAGAAAAACAAAAAGCGAGACAATGGCAAATCAACTCAAGACTGTGTGACTACATATTTACAGACAATCCCCGGCGTGATTCGACAACAGTTTACTTAATCACTAACTGCAGGTTCACAATTTCGAAATCGTGAGGTTCAGTTCAGTTGCCGAACAGTTGGGCTCCAATGCTAATGACTTGTCATGAATTTTTGGGGGTACGGTTATGGCTATGGCTACGACTGCGGCAACTCCAAACGGTTTCGTATCATATCTATGTGTTTGCAGAGCCTGCGGATGTAGTATTGGATGATGGTGCAGGTGCTGCTGCTGGTGGAGGTGCTGTCATGTTAGTCTGAACCGGAGCAGCAGCTGGCGAATAATACGCAGTAGTAGCTGGAGCGTTTGTGCTAAGTGCTGTAAATACATCAAATTAATATACAAATAATTGAAGCATAACCGATCAGTTGCCTACATTGGCGCAGTGCCTTCTGGAACTTCTCATATTCCACATAATGCTTTAAGCGCAACTCATCTTCCTCAATGAGTTGTCGCTGGCGCAGGAGCAACAGTCGCTGGTGTTGATTGGTGCCCAAGCGTGTGTTACACAACTGATTCACCAATGAATCCAGGTTGTGTTTTATGTCCTAAATTACACGAAGGGATTAGTTTAAATAAAGTATAATGAGTAATGTAGTTACGACTCTTACCGACTGAATATCGCTGGGAAGCAGGTGAGGATGGGTGGCCGCCAGGGACACGGGCTCCTCGGCAACTGTAATTAGACGGTAAGTTTTAATTATTTACAAAAGTAAGGTATGCAAAACATTACCTTCAGCAACAGCCGGATTGAAGAGGGGCTGCATAACGTGCTGCATGGGCTGGCCAGGCTGAGGCGCTTGCTGCAGCAACTGACCCGTTGCCGAGACTTGGAAGCTTGGCTGCTGTTGCTGGTTGTAAATGGCATTTACATTTTGCTGTGGCTGTTGCTGCAGATGCGTCTGCAGTTGCAACGTTTGCTGCTGCTGTTGCAGCAACTGGTGCGATCCTGGCATTTGGTTTGATAGTCCCAATTGATGCGACTGCATTCCCTGCATTCCCATTACCAAAGGCGATAGCTGATGCATTTGATTTGGCTGTGCCTGCAAATACTGTGGCTGCTGCTGCTGCTGCGGCGGCGGCTGTGCTTGTGATGTCGAGAGGGCAAATTGCTGTGCAGCTTGTTGTTGTTGCTGCTGCTGTTGCTGTTGCAGCATCATAGGTTGCTGCTGCTGCTGCTGCTGCTGTGCTGGTGCCTGCTGATGCTGCTGTGGTTGCTGGGGCATCATTTGAGTTGACTGCTGCACCTGTTGCTGTGGCATTTGTTGCATAGGTATTGGCTGTTGTTGCTGCACAGCATTGACCATTTGTGGATGACGCTGTGGCATGTTTGCCAGCGGTATTTGCTGCTGCTGTTGTTGTTGTGGGAGCCCCACTTGCTGTGCCGGAGCACCGTTTGGCATAACTTGAGTTTGTGGCACCATCACGCCCACAGGCGCGGGCTGTTGCTGCTGGTAAATCAATTGGAAGCCATTGATGGCCATCGGAACACTTTGTATGGGTGAACTGATTAGTTCAGTCGGTGTGTTGACCATGCTACCATTCTGCATAGCATTGAAATTATGACCCTGTCCAGCAGCGACTCCAGCGACCTGCAGGTCGATCTTCAATTGATGCTGAAGTGCTTCGTCCGTAGATGTTTTCTGCTCCTGCACGCGACTAACACTAAAGCGCGATATTTTGCGTGCATTGACACTTGCCACAGTCTCTTCAGGTGGTTTAGGTGTTGGCACTGGAGTTGGCAACTGTAGAAAGAAAAGAAACTATAAACAATACAATCTGAATAATTGAAAATTATGAAGTTTACCTCGTCTGCATTGTCTGCATGACGTAGTGCAGCCAACTTTTTCTCTAGATCGGCTATGGAAGTTAGATTGAGTGCTCCGTTGCTGGGATTTCTGGACTCGCCACCGGCAGTCGAAGCATTCGAAATTTTATCCAGACTCTCCTGTTTGGGCAACTGCTTCTTATCGTTGCCTGTTGTGGCAGCACTCTCAGCATTTGTGGCGCTTTCGCCCCCATCGTGATTTATATTTAAGTTGGAAGCGGGCAACTGCATATCGGATCCCATGCTATTGTCAATCGACGTGCGTCGCGAATTGTAAACCGATGATCCCCTGGCCGAGTTCAACACGGCTGTAGGGGTATTCTGACCAAACGATGCGGCGGATCCTCCTCCTGTGCTGTTCGATTTGTTGATCTACGCAAAAAATATAATTTCCATTTGAATTAATGTTTTTCTCAATTCAAAAAACAAGCGGAACACGCACCAAATGTGCACAAAAGCATCACAGAAGCCATTTAAGCTGGCCCAAAAGAAAAGCGTTAGTAAATCAATGGCTCAAAAAACATTACTGCTACAAACATAAGTATTACGATAGTCATACGATGAACATCGTGATGGAACCAGCCCCAGTTTAATTTAATTACAAATCTACCAAAACCAGTGCAGATTGAGCTCTGATAATCTCCTTCACATTACAATTAATTGAAATACTTTTCATAATAATGTATAATGCATTATTAATCGGTTAATCGATGAGAAGATTATTACTTTTGTAACCGAAAAATATATTTAAAGTGAAAATTAAATTCAAATTGAATTTCTTCAACACAAGTTAAGGGGTGAATGTAAAACGATTCCAGAAATTTTAGTAATAATTAGCGAAGAGGCACCAAACTGGGGCAGTGGGCGTCCTCCTTTACGGAGATTAGTTAACATTATACGGTATAAAATCGAAAATGCCAAATTAAATACAAATATTAATAACAAATAAAACAAGAAGCAGTATTATTGTGCCTTTCTCTTTTTGTTCAAGCACGCAAATCTACAGAATACACTTATTAAAAAACAAAGCAAGAAAAGTAAACGAAATGGAAAGCACAAAGCGCCACCAAAACACACACTACGATAACGATAACACATAAGGAAGAATTGTACTACCAACCACTGTCTCTGAATGGACCTGCTGCTGCTGTTGGGCAGACAGAGCCTTCATCGATGCAATTGCCGGCGAGGCTTGATAGGTGCTTGTGGGTCGACTACCAATGGAAGCGACCACAGCTGAGGCAAATGCGTGAGCATGCGTGATGTTCTCCAGTTCAATCTTTAGCTGCTCCAGCGTATTGGCGGCACTTGGTGGCTGCACTGCGCCCGCTTGCACGCCAGTCTCCTTAGACTTTTCCGCGCTAGCAGGACTCTGCTCGGTGGCCTGTTTGGCAGTCTTGCTGGGCGGCATTTCGAATGTGATGTTCACCTCGCTTAGATCATCCAAGCTACGGGTGTGCTTCAGATCATCGACGATATTCAACTGTCGATTTAATGGCAAATTCAAGCTTCGGGGCTTGGCCTCGCTTCGTGTCGATTCTAACAGCATTTGCACCCGACTTATGGCCATGCTGCGTGCCTTTTGTTCGGTCAGTGGCTTCTCTGCGCTGCCATCCAGCGGCTGAAATGCATCGTTGCCCGTTGGCGTAATGGCGCTGTCCGGCATATAATCAATGGATAAGGATGTATACTCCGAGGCGGTACTGGTTTTGCGTGACACCGAACCGGATCCAATTGTTACGTCATTACTATTGTTTCCTGCATCCCTCGAGGTAGTCGAGGAGGATGACATGGTCGACGTTGTTGTTGGTGGTGTCGCTATGTTCGATGGCAATTCCGCATTACTTTGCACAGAAGATTCACGCACTCGACTCTCAGAGCTGGACTTATCAGTGCCAACGACATCCGCAGAACCTCCACTTCCACCTCCAGTTCCTCCGGCAGAAGTCGATGCGTCTCCGCTGTTTACCGTAGAGTCGAACATCTTAGTGATGTCGCTGGCGGTTTCATCCCGCTAAAACAATTGGTCGTTGAAATAATATATATAGATTTACATATCGATTAATCTAACGTTTATCAATGTTCATTTTAATTATTTCGTAATATTTCATATAATTTTGAGTTTGGCTAAATAGGCGCGAGTGTAGGTAAAGTCATAAGCATTATTAATCGTTTAAAACAAAATTACTTTTCAAGGGGGGATTCAAATCAAAAATATCATTGAATTGTAGTATTGTAATATCCAGGGTTTCTTTAATTAGAAAACACTATATCCTACTTATACCGATCAAAATGATCTAGGAGACAATAAAAAATGAACAAGAAATATTTGAAAATCCTCTTGGTGGCAAAAATAAACATATGAAGTAATCTATTTCTTCAGAATTTTGTTATAATATAGTACAATTGTGAAACTCATTTTGCCTCCTAAATATGCAATAAATAATTCAACCACAGAATTTAAAGCTTCAAAATCATAAGTACTTTTGATTGTTTGAATGAAAACTTTAAGATACGAAAATAATAATCCTAAAAACTAAAAGAAACATGTTTGCTTTAGAAACTAAGTAGTATGCATAGTATATAGTACATAGACGAGATTATAAAAGTCCTTAACAGTGCACTTAACACTTACAGATCTATGTCTTTGATGGGTTCTAAATGTGGAACGCTGTCGAGTTAGAGACGCGTGTCGGACCTGTTTTATTATGAGTAGTAGAGATATATACAATACATACATTGAACATGTTAATAATGCATTTTGATTCGAGATATATATCGCAGTTTGTAATAATTAACTCGCACACGACGTTGAACACTTATTTCTCTCCCATTAATTTCACTATACATTCGTAACTACAACACTTTTTAAAACCGACTATCCGTTACTTTATAATTTGTAACGAGAGATCTTTAACGATAGATGTTCCGTATGGCTGTAAATACTCCAAAAATCGTACCGCTGCAAACTGGAATCTTCATGAATTCAGAGAGAGAGAGTGAACCAAACTAGCTTTAAGGTAACTATTTGGTTCTCTTCACAAAGTGGGAAACAAAAAGAATTAAAGAAACTTATTGCAAATGAAAGTACCTTTTCAATGTTGCGGCGATAAGTAGTTGGGATCGGAATTTGGTTTGGGTTCAACTTGACTTGCTCAACGATATCGTTTATCATCTCCACGAACACAGTACTTTGACAATTCGACAATAAGTCTTGTGCAATCTATAGGAAGTTAATATTGCAGTAAATAAATTATGATCGAATCATGTTGGGGCAATGTTGCTTACCAATTTGTTAGCAATTTCGACTGGATTGACGTCGCTTATGTCAAATTTAAATGTGATAGTTTTCAGCTTGTTCTCCATGTGGCAATTGATGACACTGCCCTCATCCACACTGGTCACGCTCAGCTTCGGTATGCGCTCGTTACCGCTGCGATTCGATCGACGCGGTTTCTGAACACGTCCTGCAGCACTTTGTTGCTGTTGTTGTTTCTGCTTCTCGCCATCAATAGGGTTGGACACATCGACCCCTGGCGTCTCAGGAGCTGATGCATGTTGTTCTAATGCCACAGGTGTTGATTGCTGCTGTACGACTGGCTTGCTTGGCAATTGTTGTTGCTGCTGTTGTTGCTGTGGAAGCTGCTCAGCTTGGGGTGTTGACTGCTGTAGTGGCTGTTGTTGCTGTGGTTGCTGCTGCACCACTTGTTGCGGCTGGCTATGCAACAGTTGCTGCAATTGCTGCTCCAATGGTATTTGCTGCTGATGCTGCTGTAGTGTCTGTTGTTGTTGTTGTTGTTGCAGCTGTTGTTGCTGCTGCTGAATAAATTGCTGCTGCATTTGGTTGGCCAGCTGAGCTTGTTGTTGGGCATCAGCAACATTGGTAATGGGCTGTACAATCTGTTGCTGAGGTTGATTGTATGTTGCCGGTAGGGGTTGCTGATGCACCTGCATCTGTCCTTGTATCAACATTGTCGGCTGTGCCTGCTGGGCCATGATTTGAACAGCACCACCAACAATGGGTTGCATTGTCAGTTGAGTTGGAATTTGGTGCGGAAGGAACTGTTGTTGTTGTTGTTGCTGCTGCTGTTGCTGTTGTTGTTGCACGAACTGTTGCTGCTGTTGTAGTTGTTGCAAATGATGTTGCTGCAGAAGCTGCTGTTGAGTTGCAGCAGCTTGTTGCATGGGTTGCTGCATAGGTTGTTGTTGCATGGGTTGTTGTTGAATGGGTTGTTGCTGTATGGGTTGTTGTTGCATAGGTTGTTGTTGCAGCGGTTGTTGCTGTATGGGTTGCTGCTGTAGTGGCTGCTGTTGTATAGCCTGCTGTTGAATAGGTTGTTGTTGTATAGGTTGTTGCTGTATAGGTTGTTGTTGTATAGGTTGTTGCTGTATAGATTGTTGTTGTATAGGTTGTTGTATTGGTTGTTGTTGAATTGGTTGTTGTTGTATTGGTGGCTGTTGAATGGGCTGTGTTGGAATGGGTTGTTGATGTTGCTGTGCCTGCAGTTGATGCTGCTGCTGAGCCATTGGCTGCTGCAACTGCTGTTGCTGCTGCTGTGATGATGGTAGTTGTTGTTGCTGCTGGATTGGCATTGGCTGAATTTGCTGTTGTTGTTGCTGTTGCATAGCATACGCTTGTTGTTGTTGCTGTTGCGATAGTTGGGCTTGATGCAATGCCTGAGCTTGTTGTTGCTGATAGTATTGATGTTGCTGTTGTTGCTGCTGCTGCACTAGATCATTTGGTGGCAAATTGGTTTGCATAAGGTGTTGCAGTTGTTGCTGCAACGGCAATTGCTGAACCTTTTGCTGCTCGCTGAGATGCGGCTGCTGTTGTTGCTGCTGAATCACTGCGGCTGGCTGTTGCTGCTGCTGTTGTGGTGGTGGTTGTTGTTGATGGGCAACTGCAACGGGCTGTACTTGCACCTGCACCTGTTGTGGTGCTTGCAACTGAACCACTGGCTGTTGAGCAGTCTGCTGCTGCTGTTGTTGTTGATTTCCCGTTGGCGAGATGACTTGGCCATGCCCGTTCGCAATGTCCTGCATGGCGTTGCCGGCACTTTGATATGAAGCCATCTGAGGGTTCTGTATATAATGAACCGTCGTTGAATGTTGCTGCACCTGCGCAATGGCAGGAGCAGCGATCACTTTTTGCTGCCCTGGCACCAATTGTGGCTGTTGCTGCTGCTGTTGTTGTTGTTGCAACTGCTGGTTGCCGCCGTTTTGAATGGAAGTTGTTGATCGTGTGACCAGATTCGGATTCTGTGGATCTGTACTGTTTGTGGAAGTAACCAAACTAGTTTCTGAATCGGTATTAAATATTTCGTATTTCAGTCCTTGATTCCATTTGACGCCATCCTCCTCATCCTCAGACTCATCCTCTTCGTCATCCTCCTCTTCCACATTAGTTGGCAAGCTTTCCCGCTGCTTCTGCAATGCCAGCTTCTCCAGTCGAGACTTCTCATTTTGTAGCTTAATTTGCGTTTGACGCTGCGCCCTCTCTTTGAGTAGCGACACAACCTGCACCTTCAGCAGGCGGGCAACGGCACGAGAGTCATCCTCCGAAATAATATTCTCTTTCATCATATCAGTCGCGATTTGCTCGTATTCATCGTGTTGTATGTTATACTCAAACTGGATGGCTTCGTTCTCTTTGTGTCTTGCGGAGCGCTTCTTTGGATCCATGAATCGCAGCCGAAACTCAATTATGCTAATACTCGGATCAGAGAGGAACTGCTCAGAGGCAGTGGGCTCCACACGTATGCCTATGTCTTCATCAAAAAATTCAGACTCCAACAGTTCGTTACACCTGGGACGATCCTCCTTTTTCAGCTCGATGCAACGCTCAATAATATCTCGAACATTGGGATCCTCAACCTTCGAGAGGGCCGCTGGCTTTATACCCGATATTACCTTTTTGTAAATCTGGGCAGGGCCTTTGCATTCGCTGTACGGATACTCGGATATGGCCATCTCCAACATGCACATGCCGAAAGCATACACATCCACCGATTCATCGTAGTGCTCCTCGTACATTTCGGGTGCCATAAATTCAGGTGTACCAATCACAGATTTAGCATGGGACCGATTCTTCAGAGTTGCTAGTCCCAAGTCACCGATTTTAACGCTACCAGTGGTGCCAGTTATAAAAATATTATCACATTTCAAATCACGATGAATTATAGGAAATTGACGAGTATGCAGGAAATTTAAACCCTTCAGGATCTGACGACACCAAGACTTCAAAACCTTAGGGTGTATTTTTTTGAATCGCTTCAAATACCTGAAAATAAGTAAAAGATCAATTAAAAATCATTGCCAATCAATGGGATACGTATACGTACGACTTTAAAGTACCAGATAACATTAGTTCGGTGACTAGTACTATATTCTTTTTACGTCCAATTGGAAACTCCCAATATGTGTAGAATCGCACAATGTTTGGATGCTGCAATTTTTTCAACATATCCGCTTCTTCTCGGAATCTAGTGCGCTCACTCTTCTTCACTTGTTTATCCTGTGAAAAGATAAATGTAACATATGAACATAAAACATAGATTATATATGCAGTCTTACATACCAGTAACTCGCACCAGGCAACTGGCACTCCAGTTAGTGTGTCCAGGCCACGGTAAACAGTTTTAAAGGAACCACGACCAACTTCTTTGTCGTATTTGAAGAATCGTCCACACGGCGACATTGCCACAGGATCATCGTCCTCATCGCTCTTACGCTCCTTGGTAATGGATGCAGCCGACGATGCAGTCGATGCAATGGATGTGGATGATGGCTGCAATGATACCGATGCTTCAGGAACAGTGGCATCTCCTGGAGTCGCCTCTCCGCTCTCCGCCTGCTTTGATGAGCTTTCAAAATCCTTGGGCTGACCCTCATCATGTGGCGCATGGGCATCGTGCTTTTCCTCCACTTGAAATCCAACGCGTTTACCACCTGTCGACTGTTTGTTCGCAGGCTTGGATGGCACATCAACCGTTGTATTTTCAGCCTTAACACTACGGGACGCTTCAGTAATAATCGTCTCAATAATGCCCGCTACCTGATGATTGGCAGAGTCTGTGGTATTCGATCGGGTTGGTGTACGGAATTGTTCCTCCAAATGCTCCGCTTCACGGGACAGCATCTCAATGTTGTCATCATAGTCGCGAGGGAATTCCGTCTCCAGTTCCTCAAACTGCATTGGATTCGCATTTCTGGTGGACTGTTCGACGTTCTTGCGGACAAAACGTATTGTATGCACATAATTGTCCGCACCACCTTTGCCCGTCTTGTTGCCCTTTCCATGTGGCGACTTAAAGGGCAAAGGACCGGTCATGGACTGCGGTCCTTGTGCAGTCCCAGAGTGGTGTTTCAGCACGGGCTCAATGCCCGTATCAGATGACGATTTTCTAGTCTCCATTTTTTTTGGTTTACCATCTGCAGCTGGAGACGCCGACGTTGATGGGGAGACAGCAGTCTTGGCTGGCATGTCTTTGCTGTTGCTCCTTGATACTACACCTGAGTCTTGAGGATTCTTACTATTGACTGCATCTGACGGCTGCGATCCACCATCCATTGTTTCATCATTATGTTCCGTAACGGTACTATCCGTTGCCTCGAGACCGAGTTCCTCTGCAAGGGATGTTACGGGCTCCTTTGCACTACAGTCAATATGTTTCGAATACTTTTCACTCTCGTCCAGCTCCTTTGTGTTGCTTTTCTTGGTGACCGTAGTGTGTTGCCTTCCAGTTAAAGCGCCGCTTGAAATCTGACGTAGTAACCGGCTCCAAAGATTATTGTTTTTGTTATGAGATGGTGAGTTTGGTGAGGTCCCCGCTCCTGCTCCAGCACCTAATCTCGGTGCTGGTGGTGTTGATGTTTGATGAATGTTGGTGCTATTAATGTGTTCAGCTTCTGGTGCAGAATCCTGTTTGCGAAGACAAAGCCTATGTTTCTGTGCTGTGCCTTTTAATTTAGCAGTCGTGCTGATGCTTTTTCTTGGGGAGGCAGTTTTATTAGAAGCAGACTGTCCCGGTTTTTGGATTTTAGCTTCTTGCACAGTTTGTTCCTCGCCAGAAATATCTGAGTTATTTCTGTAAAAAATAAGGAAAATAAATATGTGTTCAAAGTATATAAATATACTCGATGCTGCTTCCAATAGGATGTTGTGAAGAGTACTTGCAGGAAGACATTCATGAAGGGCTACAGCACTAACCTTTGAGGTTGCGTGGTACTGGAAGTAGTACCATCTTCGCTGATGGTGCTTTCCTTCCGAATACTGTTTGTGGGTACGACCTCTCTTTGTCGTACAAAGTCGCAAAGGGTTTGTCCAATTTTGTAGTATTTTCAAAAACCAATCGCTGGAATCTGTGCAAAGTAAGGAGAAAAGAGAACAGAAAAAACGTAAAACAAATCTCCATTACTACGTGCAAATTGATTTTATGCTAATCAAGTTAACTTTAATCTGAAATACATAATTAACACGTACATATGTATGTTGTATACGTATCAAATACAAATACATAAACATATGTATCTCATCTTACTCAGATTATGCATAATTTAGGGTTTGTGCATTGCTCGAATTGGCTGTAAAAGTTTTTACTATTGATATTTCACTGCGCCTGTGCTCTAATAACAAACGTTGTACATACATACACATATGTGCGGGTACATATGTATCAAGTACATACATACATACATACATATGTATGTATGTACTTTGATTGCAAAACAGCTGTCGTGCAGTCGTCGGTTTCGGTTTTTGTTTCTTAGGGTGTATCTTAATTATGAGTCATAAATCCCAATTGCACCAAACTACGCCTACTTCTGGCTGACTTCTGGTTTTTTATCCGATCGCTCACTATCTGTCCGTCACTCACGTCCATGCATGAGTACTCATTAATGTACTCACATACACATGCAAATATTAATAAATACGGCTAATACCGAGGTGCGTGCATATGTTCAATAGGGTATGTCTAGTTTACTACAATACTGTCGATTTGTCCTGCGGGTTGTCACAACATGAAAATTATTTCGAGTCGCACAAAATGTATGCACTGATTATGATGTCATAGACGTGGAAAACCACCAAGCAAATTGCATAGAAATCGCGGTTTAGACGTGTGTAACATGATTAGATATCATGTGGTTGATGGCACCGTACAATATGCGTTAAATAATTGTCCAAAATATGTCTAAATTGAAGCACATTCACTAAATTTCACAACAAATTTACAAAATATACCGCCACATATGTAGCTGTCCCCGCACCAATAAAATAGATTTATCGATAAGTTTTGTTTGTCTCTTTTGAAGGTGGTTTCTCAAAGTATTTTTGCAGTTCCAAATTCTATAATATTTTTAACACTTCAGTCTTAACTCACTATTCACTCTTGCATATTTGCAGCGCACTTGTCTTATTTTGTTTAAAAAATAATGTTGGACTATTTTTTGTTCTTTTGTTACACAAGAGTAGAGTCGTTTCGTTCAGAATAAGTTCGATTGAACGGCCCATTGAATTGAAGTACTGAACAGGTTCAGTAAAAGCGAATTAAGAGTTCCGTTGAACAGTTCAATTGAACAGGAATCAATAAATGTTAAAAAACATTCAGCATTGCTATCGAAAAAGTATGCAACGGAATACGATAACAGCACTATGTTAAAAATACATTTCTTGAACCTCCGCTCTCCCTGGCGGGAAAAGGGCGTTTTTTAAAAGTTGTAAAGGAGGAACGAAGTATTTAGTGAGGGCAGGAATTAAATAAATATTGGTTACGCTCGTCTGTAGTATTCGCTTTTAGTTGCCAGTACATAAGTATTAAATAAATATATAACAACAGAGCATCAATATTTCGATTTTTGTGAATTTTTATACTTGAAAAAGAAAGTTAGACTTATACATAGATAAAGTTTGTTTTGACATCCAATGTGCGTCACTCGCGGTTTCTACAACAAAATCATTTAATTCAAAATCTTTACCAAACATTTTACAAAAAGTGGGTGGCGCGTCGGTTGTTTAATCTTTTTTTGTATGCTATTTGCATGAGTTGTTCTTTATCTTATCAATTAGAATGTTTACCTTTTTACTTATTTATTTACTTTGATAACTCATAATGTGAGTTCTGCAGTGCAAAAACTATTCGTTCAATTTATAAAATACATTAAAATCTAAGTGTAAATTACTAATTCATCTCGTATCATCTGAGATATTGGCAAAGAAATCTAAGGCCAAAATGGTTATTTAAAGTTAGTGCGATATATAGATCCAACAGGGTTTTCTCTTTTCTTTCCGAGCCAGCTTTTAGCCAGTCGTCTTATCAGTTCAGTAAATTTGAAATTATATAGCGGTACTTACTTTGTGGATTTCTTGTTCCGCCTAATATATACATACGCTTGCACACGCGTTCCTACGTAGTTTATTTTGAAAGATTAATTACCTGCTCTGGCGCATAGTAAGAAGAAAAGTACATATTTGCAAACTGTTCATCTTATCTGGATATAATTTTATGTGAACAGTTCTCTGCGGTCATCTAAGAGTTTCAGTTAGAAATTGCGGCATTACGTGCCGGCGACTGAATCGGACGGCGTACTTTTCGGAGTCCTACGAAAAATTTTAAATTCGAATCGATAAGGATAGTCAAGGGAAAAAATGTGTGATAAATAAATAATACGGTTTTATTATGACTTTCAGTCGATAAATGAAATATTTAGTTAAGTTTTGCAAAGTTAAAGATTCTCATATTATGTTCAATTGAAAATAATTAAAAAATCTATATATTGAAAATGCCAAATATCGATTTGTCCGTCACGACAGAAGGAACTTGGATTACTTCCAATTTAAGTGCATTTTCGGTCACCTCGGAAGCTACAGTTTCCAATCCTATTACTGAACTCTACGACAACGACAATGGATGCCCTCAAATCAATTGTACGACCATTGAGTACATGGCATATGTTTTGGGTCCACAAACTCTGCCACTCCATAAAGCGCTAATGGTAATGGCTTTACAAACTGCCTTCTGTTTACCCCATTTATATCATTATATGTACTCTTCTCTACGTCTTGCAGATAACAATCATTTTCGGTGGCGTCTTCATAACTGGCGTACTGGGGAATGTGCTCGTCTGTATGGTCATCATCAGGCACTCGACTATGCACACTGCAACCAATTATTATCTCTTCAGTCTGGCCGTGTCCGATCTGCTCTACTTGCTCTTGGGTGGGTCTTATCAAAGTTCACTTTGGATCGTATCTTGAACGTTTCTTAATTTATCTTTTGCTTATAGGACTGCCGGCAGAGGTATTTCTATACTGGCACCAGTATCCATATTTGTTTGGGCTTCCATTTTGCAAGCTGCGAGCATTCGTATCGGAAGCGTAAGTAGGATCCCCTTATCGGATTATAATTTTTTTGAATAGACTGTGTGATATTGCAGATGCACCTACGTTTCCGTTTTTACTATTGTTGCCTTCTCGATGGAGCGATTTTTGGCCATCTGTCATCCACTGCATGTGTACACAATGTCCGGCTTCGAGAGGGCGGCGAAAATCATTACAGCCCTCTGGATCATAAGCTTCCTGGGGGCTATACCGTTTGGGGTAAAGACTGAAATTCAGTTATTGCTATATCCTATTGGTAAATAAGAAATGCATTTATTGCAAACTGGAATTCAAGTTTTTGATATCTCTTATAGATAATACTCGCATTTCGGACTCTGCATTCTGTTCGGTTGACTTGGAATTTCCCGAAAAATTCCCCTTGTTTGAGTTGTCATTTTGTATTTTCTTTGTTATTCCTATGATTCTCATAATTGTGCTATACGGCCGCATGGGAGCCCGAATACGATCGAGAGCTACAGAAGAGCTAGGTAAGTGGCTGCTTTAAATTACTGTATTATACTGAAGAATTCAATTCGTTGCAGGAGTTCAGCAGGGTTCAAGAAATCGAGAATCTCGAAGCTCACAGAAGAAGAAAAAAGCTGTAATACGCATGTTAGGTGTGTATATTTAGAATCTGTACTATTATAATTATAATACTCAAAATTGTGATGATTACTTAAACAGCTGCGGTGGTCATAACCTTTTTCGTCTGTTGGTTTCCCTTTCACTTGCAAAGATTGTGGTTTCTTTATGCCAAAAATAATGATAACTATTATTATGTAAACGAATGGCTTTTCTCAATAGCAGGATTCTCGTACTATATCACATGGTGAGTACAATTAAAATAGTCGAGCCAAATTCATCTTAATCTCTTACCAATGTACAACTTACAGTACCATCAACCCCATTCTCTATAATGTTATGTCCCGCCGATATCGCGTTGCTTTTAAGGAGATACTGTGCGGCAAGAAGGCTGGCGCGTATTATAATAATGGATTCGCGAGGGAACAGTCGAGTTTTATAAAGGCTCAGTCCAGTTTCCGTCACAGTAGCATCGCTACCACAAATTTAGGTGGTAATACTCAGTACAGTCGAGTGCATTCGGTAAGTAAACGTGGTTATTTCTCTCACATCTAAATAAAATAAAAACAAAATGTTTTCGATGGTATTGCAGAATGGAATGTCCGACTTTCCCATGGTAAATACGACGAACATTGTCATTGTCCTGGGGAACAACTCAAGTGATTGTCAAAAAGAAACAGTTGATAAGAAGCCAGAAGAATTGAGCGGCGAAGAGAAGGAAACTTGAATGAATAGTATAATATAGTATTTATATAACAATCAATTAACTGCAGTAAACGGAATCTGGGCTATACAATAATCATATACTAGCTCTGAAAGTCACATGTTAATTATTTCATCAATGTAGCATATTATTGAAATAACAGTATAATTTCATGAATAGTTATTCGTGTCTAACTGTGTACGACCATTTGAATAACAATAAATGGAATCACTCAGAAACAAAACCAAACTTGAAGTCGATGCTGAGTCGCAGTGAAAGTTTTAACTATGCATATTATAAATTCGGCTGCATGGGCATTAAATCGTCATCAGTTAGCTTAAAGCTTGAAAATTCCTGCCTAATTCGATGGCACGCGTGTGTTCTCGAATATTTGATACCCTGTAAATGTGGGAAAGTAAATATTTGCTCGGTTTCGCTAAAAACTAAGCAAATAACCGGATCAATTTGTCCAGAATGCGAGTGCGTGTAAAGTTGACTTACAACGATGTTACAGAAGCTCGCAAAAGAAATCTCCAAACTGGTTCCGAGAGACAGCCAGATGTGACACTCAGGGAAAGATAAGCGAAAACGAGATTGGCTTCTGTTTTGCGAAATGATTTCGACTTCTAAATACCGTACGTTTCGAGAGTTTTTGCCCCCAGACACCTTTTTAAACTCTGAACTAGAAGCTCGCAGCCACTGGTCATTCTTGGCTGAAGTTTTATGATATAACGAAATAACTAACGGCGGTCCAGAAGTTTCACAGATCGTAAATGGTTTGTAGTTTGTTTTACCTCGGAGAAAAGAGAAAGAAACATACACGATCGGCTCGTGGGGCATTAAGTGCATGCAGACACGTTTTTTTCGGCTGCTGCAGATGATTTGCTTGGATAGTCTTCACAAGTGGAGTAGAGTGGTGTGGAGCGGAGTGGCCTGCTCAATCCGGTTCCTTGCATAGACTACGAAATTCAAGCGCTTTGTTCTGTAGGCAATCTTGGCTCGCAGCGTTAGTCGCAGCATTTGACCCAGAGAAGACAGAGCGCTCCACTCGTAGTCTTTAGATACGAAACCGATACCGCAATAGAGAGATCAATCTGACGAGCAACCAGTTCGAGACAAAAAAGCCCGACGGTTAGTGTGTTAAGTTCGAGATATATAAAAGAAGAAAATTGGAATTTGTTTATTTTCGGTAAAAGTGAAGTAAAAGTTGAAGAACCGACAGCTGTGGCCAAGTGGAGAATTAAATGCTTATCGACAGCCGCAGAAGAAAGACACGCGCGTCGCGAAACATCATTTGATTTTGACAATCTCGAAAATGTGGAATACAAGTAGAAACTTTTACTCGGCCGTGAGAAATGTACTGCTCTTGCTTGCCTGCCTGCATCTGCAGGCGGAGAGCAAAGATCTCGCGCCAAACCCATCGATGGCAATGCGCAGTGCACGAATAATGCGATTTTTGACAGATCCAGCGATCTTAAACCACAATCGGCGTGCGGGTCCTGTAGGACAAGGTCCACGCCTGCAGGTGCGTCCAGGTGGAGATCATCTTCAGCCCCCAGCTGGTTGGAGGCCCCCGCTACCACCAGGAGCACCGCAGATTCGACGCGAGTTCAATGGCAATTGGCCAGTGGGCATTAGCCAGGCGAACCGATTCGCGCATTCCAAGGACGCACCTGTACTCGACGTGGGCAAGAATCAGTTCTATCGCCCCAAAGAAGTACAGCAATATAACTCCAATCAGTACCATTCTAACCAGTATGTACACAACTTCAAGGCTTCGCCGCATTTCAATGGCAATGTCGCCGTCAAAACGGAGCAGAGCAAATTTCCAACCTATGCGCCGATCAAACAGCATGCGATTCCCGTTGAGGCCAACAAATATGCCTCGAACACGTTCCAACAGGGTCAGGGCTATGGTGAGCCAATCCAGCACAATCAAAATCAGCTAGGACACGTTCCGAACAGTTATTCCGTGTTCGAGGATGCAGAGAATGTGGTGAAGAATAGCCAAAATTTTGGCATTCACTATCAGCAGCAGGTGACGCCGCCAGTGATGCCACAGAAGATATCGAAGGCAGCCGAGGATTACTTGCATTTCATGAGCACTAATGAGTACTTCCTTCCTCATCGCGAACCCAACTACAAGCAGCTGGATGCGGAACATGATCAAATCAAGTACCAACAGCAGCAGCAGCAACAGCATCAGCAGCAATTACAACTGCAACAGCAACAACAGCAACTGCAACAGCAGCAATTGCTTCAAAAGGAGCCTCAGCCTGCACTGCATGAAGTGCGGGAACAACAGATTGCCGAAACTAGTATATCGCCAGGCTACAACAAAGCTCTGAGGGTATCCGATCTCTTCTATCAGCAAGATCCCGCTCCTGCCAGTTCAACTGTGGTCCGAGGAAGTTACCAGGCGGGTCAGAATTCGTTTGTTGTCAAGTCAGACGGAAACAAGTCGGTCAAGCACATTTTGTCCACCACCTTGACTGCCAAGACCACTAAGCCTCCACAGGCATCAACTTACTCCCACGTCTGGCAAAGCGCACACAAAACCGGAACACCTGAGCCTCTACGGTTCGAGTTCACAGAGCACGATGCCATAAAAGGCTCTGCGAGCTTTACAAGTTCTCCACATGCCCAAAGCTACTACTATGAGACCCACCCGTCCACACCTCATATACCCATAGTGAACGCACCTCCTGTAGCAGAGAGTCCCACATCCGTGAAGGAGGTCGCAATGGGAACAAAGGATACCACCGAATATGCGATTAAGGTGAGCAGAGAAATCAGCGACGATAACTTTTGATCTTTTCCCTAATTTGAATACCTTGCGCCAAGCCACCTATTTATTATTGTTGTCTGAGACTAAACATTTGTTCAGTCGCTTGTTTGAACTATTGCCAGTTAATATTACAGTTCAAAAGCCATTTCATCTATTAATTAGAATGTAAATAAGCTCGATAACGTTGTGTATAAAATTTCCATAAAGATATTTGATCACAATAACATACCAGGCAAAATGACAAAGATATCTTCGGGGCTTGGAGAATTCAGCAACTTTCCACTCTTCTCCGAGTAATTTATTTCGCCCAATCGCTCAACTATATGAGATGACTGTTTGTCATGATTGTTTCCACTTCATCTTCTTTTGATGCCTATTTCAAAGATCGAAATCAGAGTTTATTTGGCCAAAGGCATTACGAGTTTAATGTCATTTGAACCATTCCGGCGACTCTAATTGTACTTCACTTTCTCCACCTTTCTAGTACTTATTTTACTTCTTGTAAATGTTCAATTATTTCATCTCATTTCAGCCTGTCCAAGAGCAGCAACATTTGGAGACTGCAATTGTTGCCACCGATTCGGTAGATCCCCAGAAGGATACGGAAGCCTATTGTGAAAAAATTTGCGCGAATGTTTACGATGAAAATGATGAAATAGTATGTGGTTCAGATGGATATATGTATACGGGAGAGTCTCAACTGCAGTGTTATTCATCTTGCTTAAACATTGGTAAGTTTTGAAAAGTCTTAGAAATGTTTTATACAAAATTATGAATAACTCTTTTGAATTTGTTTTACTTTTTGCAGAGGTATCGATAAAAAGTAAAGGGTCATGTTCATAAATTGAACTCTTAATTTAATCTATTTATTTTCTAGCTTAAATTATTTATAAATTTAAGGTTATTTATTTTACACTTAAGAAAAATAAAACGTGTCAATTTAATTTGTTGAACTTGGATGTTGTTTTAATATATATATTTTATGTACCTTTCTGATTTTTGTTGTTTTTAAATTTTGAAACAGTTTGCTGGAAGAAATTTATGTTGGCAACGTCATGATATGTGGTGGATCGTCGATACTAAAGAAATATCGGTATAAATAAATTTGATATAAATGTCTGTTAATTTTACTTTTTAAAAATTTCAAGTTGTTTACAATATATTAAGGTGAATTATTATTTGTAAGTGATTATTGATACGGACAGTTTCTAATGAAATATATCTAACGCACACATATGAATAAATTGTCAAATCTTGGCGGCAAAATAACTGAAATATCTCTAAAACTATCGATATTTCAGTCTGGGTTCGATATATCACTAAATAAGTATCGTATAAAATATGGCGCAGTATAGAAATCGATATATTGATTATAATATCGATATAAAATGTGTGAAAACAAAGCAATTCACGTACAACTATAATTAGCCAGTGTTTATATAAATTTCAGTAGAAATACGTCGTCCCAGCTCGCTAATAATTCTATATCTACCTTAAGTTCGTTTGCCTGTTGCGCGTGTGTGGAATTTCTTTTGCATGTTGAAGGAAACAAAGCAAAAGAAAGTATCTACACCGAGACAACAACGCAGCGCCCTGCGACCTCGAAACGCAGCCAGTGCAATACATTGAAATGCAAAACTACGGCGTTGGAGCTGCTGCAGCTGCAGCTCCAGCCGTCAAACGCCGTACTGACAGCTATGAGGCTGCACAGAATCACCCTCATACACCTAGCAGCGGTGAGAATTCACGCTGCGAAAGTGATGACGACTACGTGAATACTCGGATTCTGCGAAGACGTATGGAACTACAGTCGACGCCCGTAGTTACAGTTGCACCCACAACGACAACAACATTAACGACCACACAAGGTCATGTTGAGCAACCGGAGCCTACTGGACCCACCTCCTCGGCAGCATCCTACAACGAGGAACGGATGCGTCGCAAGCTTCAATTCTTCTTTATGAATCCCATAGAGAAGTGGCAAGCTCGACGAAAGTTTCCCTACAAATTTGTAGTGCAGGTAAAGCTCAGCTTACACACACATACATACATATGTACATAAATATGTTCCATTTTGCATATCTTTAAGAGTCGCATCTGCTGAGCTTTTAGTTATCACGTGATTCCGTTTTCAATTCTCACACACAAAGGGGTCTGAATTCGGAGCTGTCTGTTGTTTGTTGTTAGCGTGACACATCTTGGGAACAACAAAAACATTGAAAATTATTTTGTTTACTATACGCTATACTGTCGTTCCAAATTTTAATCAATGCTTGCCTTTGAGATTCAATATTTACCAAGTGTTTATCATGCCATTGAAAAGTACTTGGCGGTTAGAACCCACAATTAATTGCTGTTCGAATTCTATAAATGTGCATATATTGCATATTTCATTTCATTCGTATTTCACTTAAAGTGTAATCTGTATGCGTTTTTGTATACATACATACATACGAGTACATTGAATTAATTAATAGACTTACAAAAAATCAGCACTGTTTATATAACCCAGCGTGCACTTTTCAGTTCTCAGTCTACTGTGCTTTAAAACAAACACGACGATTACAATACACTTTACCTTATCTTTGTGGTCTAACTATAAAAACTACGTAATGCGATCACTTATCATGAGGAATGGGCAAAAGGTTTCGGAAATTACTTGACTGCTCGACAAATATAAGGCTTATTTGGGGATTTTTTCGTGGGTGTGATTAATAGAATAGTCGGAATCTCTGCGGATTCAATTGCACAAGTTCAAAGCCAAACTAGAGCACAAAACCAACAGATACTATAGAGAGATATGACAGAGTGACGCATTTGTTAGCGCATAGAAGACATTTTGCGCACGTTTAGCATATTTATGGCAGCTATATACGCTCTATAATAAGTACTTATCAATATTCAGGTAAAAATGTATGGGTTTCTCAAGCAGAACATGCCCAGAGATGATTTGAGACGAAAATTGGCGGCATTTTCATGAATAGATTTTCAATTTTTGATTTCAAAGAAGGTTTTCAATTTCTACTTAAAGCGCTTTTACTTGGTAAGTATTAATTTTTTTTTTTCTTTAGCTATTTTTCCTTATATGGTGGCTTTCCTATTTAAAGAAATTTTATCACTTCCATATAATTGTTATTTGTAATGTTTTTTCTTCTCACTTCCCACAGATCGTAAAAATTGTTCTGGTGACGATGCAGCTATGCCTATTCGCGCATTCTCGATACAATCACATCAATTACACGTGGGATAATCGCATTGCATTCTCGCATCTGTTTCTCAAGGGATGGGACTCGTCACGTGAAGTGGAGAGCTACCCGCCCGCAGTAGGACCGTTTGCATTGTACCAGAAGACGGAATTCTTCGACACTGTGCAGTATGCGGTCTGGGGGTACGGCAACATGAGTCAGTCAATCGGACCTTATTTCTATCCGACATCTAATAACACAATGCCACCGTTGACTCTCTGTATGTGGAACTATCGTGAGGGCACAATCTTCGGATTCAATGAGTCCTATATCTTTGATCCACAGATTGATAAACTCTGCGAGAAGTTGCCGCAGAACGTATCATTTATTGGAGTCGAAAAATATCTGGAGGATCGCGGCGTGGAAGTGAACTTTGCATCACTCGTAACGGCCGAGTTAACCTTTAAGATTAAGACTGTAAATTTCAAGGCCAATGGAGCGTTATCTGCGCCGGATTGCTTTAGGTTTGACGTTTCCATATTGTTTAATAATCGGGACCACGATGGACAAATGCTCTTGTCCCTCGACGCAGAGGCGACGCGCCTTAAATGCAGGGGAGACAAGGCCTTCAAACCAGTAGCTCGCTTTGAAGCCGTACTTAGGAGTATACTCAATATCTTCGTGCTACTAACCTGCATTCTATCCTTTGCACTCTGCACACGAGCGCTCTGGAGAGCCTTTTTGCTGAGATGCACCACAGTCAACTTTTTCCGTACGCATTTCGGCAAAGAACTCAGCTTCGATGGAAAGCTGGAGTTTGTCAACTTTTGGTTAGTGAATTCAATTAACTTTCCTCTAAGCGCTATTTAATTTATGGCTTATTTTATTTCAGGTATATTATGATAATCTTTAATGACGTTCTGCTGATTATTGGCTCGGCGCTTAAGGAGCAAATCGAAGGACGTTACATGGTTGTGGATCAATGGGATACCTGCTCAATATTTCTGGGAATTGGCAATATGCTCGTTTGGTTTGGCGTATTGCGGTATTTGGGATTCTTCAAGACCTACAATGTTGTGATACTCACGTTGAAGAAGGCAGCTCCAAAGATTCTTCGTTTCCTAATTGCCGCCTTGCTGATCTATGCCGGTTTTGTATTTTGTGGCTGGCTTATACTGGGACCATATCACATGAAGTTCAGATCGCTGGCTACCACATCGGAGTGTCTGTTCTCGCTGATCAACGGCGACGATATGTTCGCAACGTTCGCGACGCTCTCCAACAAGGCAACATGGCTGTGGTGGTTCTGTCAGATCTATCTGTACTCCTTCATATCACTGTACATATATGTGGTGCTGTCGCTGTTCATTGCTGTTATTATGGATGCCTATGATACAATTAAGAAGTACTATAAGGATGGTTTTCCCGTCTCTGATCTCAAGGCATTTGTGGGTACTCGTACAGCTGAGGACATAAGCTCAGGGGTATTCATGAACGATATGGACGACTTTGAACAGACCAATTTTATAGACGTTGTGAAAAGCATCTGCTGTTGCACCTGTTGCAGACGTCGATCGGATCAAGCTCAAGGGAACAGCGGGTACACCAGTCTTTCGAGTATTATGAAATAGTTTGAAGCGCCATAGACATGTTTATGCCTTGTTGCCTAGTTTAAATTGTTGTTAGCTTGTTGTATTGATTGATTTTACCGTATTTTTGCCAAAGTTAGTCGTCAAGAGCTTGGAACCACTTTACGTATAATGAGAACTACCGAAAATCTACTGCCAGCTCCTTTGTAAGTTAAGTTTTTTGAACCTTACAATGACGAGGCCCGCAACTGGCAAGTTTTCTATAAGTCCAAAGATAGATTTGCGTACCATATATGATATATATTATAAAACACACGACAAAAAGAACAAAAAACAAATAATAATTGTGTGATACAAAACAGAACAATAGAAGTAAAAGTAGCATGGAATTAATATGCAAACGAATTGCAACAAGGATCTTCCATGTCCAATGATCATCCAAACGAGTTTACGTACAAATATGAAAGTCACAGAATTAGCCAACTACATTATTGTATTGGTGATTCAGTATAAGTTTAATCTATTTATGTTTACAATGAAATATGAAATGAAATGCTTGTAATATATTCAAGAAAAGTATATTATACAAAAATATAACTGTTGAACCAATGAAAGATACTTTCTGTGGGAATTAAAGGAGAATCGATATAGATACCATACATACACTTCGACAAGTACATACAAAACTGAAATCTGACAATGACAGTCAGCCAAATCTAGATGAAAATTTAAAGTTAACTAACTGTTAAACTGTTTACGTTTATTAAGCGTGGCATTCATGAAAGCATTCATTTGGACAGCAATGGACTCTCCATTGTTCATAAATGGCTAATAAAACGAAGGTCCGACCATTATCGCCGGTAATAGGCCATTGACCATACCATTAGCCGAGTTGATTGAAACCCCCAACCCCTGAGGAGAGACCAGAGCAGAGTAGGACTATCGACGTTTTATGTTGTTAGATTTTATTTTAAATGGTTTCCTTTTGTCAATTACAAATGTATTTAGATTTGTTGTTGTTGTTCATTGTTTCTTTCTGCTTTTCGGTAAAGTTGTTTGTTATTGTTGCTATTGGTAACGAATTTAGTGCCATTTTTGACGTGCATAAAAGTCGTTGCACAATTTACAACGTTCGAGTTATTTAACTGTATCGTATTTGATTTAGAAAATGTAATTTCATTTGTAAATAAAATAATATTTGCATTTTCGTATTGTTAAAGTATTTAATGCCTTTCATTGCGTTTCTTTAAATATATATAAATATGCATTGTATATATAATTTCTTTTGTTTTTTGTTTGCTTTTTTTTTGCTTTTCTTTTCATATTTGTTTATTATTTAAATTACATTTCACAAAATACAATTCACAACTACACTTGACGTCAAGTTTCTGGTTTGCATAACTTCAACTAATCCAACAATCACCCAGTTATTTCCAAGCTATTTCCATCATAACCCAAATCCTTTATGAAATATTATTTAGTTTTGCTTTTTTTTTAGTTTTAATTTTCATTTTTCGTTGGAAAAAATTAAAAAATCGTATACATTCGCAAATTGCAATCATTTGTTATCAATTTAGAAAAGTAATTTTCAATCACAAAAAATCAACGTAAAATTGTTCAAGAATTTTTCTTTTCGCTTTAGTTTCTTTTAGTTTTTCCCTTTTTTCGTTTTTACATTTTCCATTTCACTGGTTTCCTTTTACGTATATTCGTTACACTTGTTAGCCTTTATTAAGTATGTTTTATATTTAGTAATTATGATTAAAGCGTTCGCTATTTACGCCCAAAACTAAAGTGTAAAATGCCGAAATACCAGAAGGTCCTTATATTCCATGCAAACTAAATGCTACTGGCTAGCCATATTCTTAATATTCATCATATTTCTGTTTTTTATCTTCTTTTTTTTGTGTTTTATTTTATTTTAAGCTTATTAACAACATCGAATCGCGTTTTTTGTGTTTTGTTTTTCTTTCTTATTGTTTTCTGTTATTAATATGTATGTATGCATATTAAACATTGTACGTCGTGTAGAGAAATTTGCTAATTAATGTTTACGTTTTTGGTTTTCGTTTGTTCTTTTGTTCGCTTAACTTGGAGAGCTTCGTTTTTATGATACGTATAAGTGTTGAGGGTTTCTTGTTAATGTAAATGCTAAATATTTATGTATCAACAGAACGGAAGTAAATAAAGCAAGCAAACAAACATCAACGTTAAGAAAGCTGAAATAAAAACGAAGAAATCAAAATGAAGAACTCAAAAGTGTAATTTTTTTAATGGTTTTTATTACAATTTTTGCTTGTTTTCTGTTTTTTTGTTTCAAGTTTGTTTTTCATAGAAATAGTTATAGTTGCTAAAACATTACACACATAGTTGCTAGTTTATATGTATATTATAATATATTTTATCATAATTAATTTATTTGTTTTGCTTCGTATGTGAAATTGGTTTCAAAATGCCAACAGTTAAATTGTCGCGTTTCCATACAATAAGTTGTATATGCAAATATTAAATAAAAATACAATAGTTTTTAATGCTCGAAAGATATTTCTGGTTTTGGATCTCGTTTACAACTAACATTACATTTATTAAATACTCTTATATCGATTTTATACTTTATACAATTTCTTTTGCTCTCTAAATGCAATAATCCCCTGCGTTTTGGCTGCAGCAGAAGTTGGCGATTTCTTTTGTTTTCGTGTTTTTTCGTTATTGTTTTCAATGTTTTTATTTTTTGGATTTGGGGGATTTTTGTAAATATTAAATTACGTTTTTGAGCTTTAATGCAGCGTTGCCTGTGACGCTAGAAATGCAAATTACTTTCGTTTACTCTCGTATTTCTATTTTCTATTTGTAATGTTTAGTTTAGGACGTTAAGTTAAAAAAGTCGTTTACAAACTAAGCGCAATTTGAAAATATTTACAAAAAATAGTGCTGGATAATGCCTTAAGTTAGATTAAATAATTTACAAATGGTTTTGCAACACTGTGCGCTCGCTCGCTCGCTCCTTCTTTCGCTTTGCTGAAGCTAGCTTTACTTTTTTGATACTGCGACAACCCTATCAATCGCACTAATGTGTATGCGCGAATTCGAAATGTGTTTCTCTATGTTTAGGTTAAGGTTAATAGTTTAGGTTGTTTGATTAAAAGTTACATGTATAATTTCGAAATATGGCTCGTGGCTCTGACTTGGCAGTGTGGGCAGAGTTGCTACGTTTGCTTCTTTCTCTTTGTTCTTCTTCTACATCATCATCATCTTCTTCGTCTTGTAACATTTCTGAATGTTTATTTTGCAAACTCTTTAGGTTTGTTCACTTATCGTTTTGTTTTCTCAGTCTATTTCGTTGAAGAAATTAATGGAAAAGAACCAAAAAGAAAAGTCCCTTGAAATGGCTGCAGAACAAACACGCCTGGCAATGCTCACGTTCAACCTCTTAACTGTGTGTGTGTGTTGCACCTAACCTCAATAACTCTCCAGGCTCGCTCGCTCGCTCCTTTCTGTGTGTCGTTGTTCTTATGTATGTGTGTGTGTTTCAAAGGTTGTCGGACTAGAATGTTATGCAAATAGTTGTATAATCTGTCTTGGGCTTTCTCTAAACAAACTACAGCTACAAAATTAATATGGCGTTGCTTTAAACCTCTGAGTGTGAGAGACAAGACAGAAAGACACAGAGAGAGGGAGATAGAAGAGGGTATGTTGTGGGGTAGTGGGGGGCAGAATGCACTTTTTACAGCTGACTGAAGCTGCTCGTTGAGACCCAGTGCGCGGTGTCTGGGCGTACCATTAACTATATGGGACCGTAGTCGCTCAAGGCCTGCCCCGGATGCTGCGAGCCCGGCCCGCCGGGCAAGGTTACCACCACGGATACGGCACGCGAATCAATAACCGAACCAGGCGCTGTGCTCTGACCACCAGCTGCACCGATGCCAGTGCCGCCGACACCAACCCCACCGACTCCAACACCGCCACCACCAACCCCGCCGCCGTTAACATTGCCATAAACATTACCAGGTGCGCCACCACTGGCGCCACCGCCTTGTAACAAGCTGCCAGGAGGAGCTCCCATGCCACCAACCGTACTATTGCTCATGCCCGCCGTGCTCATCAGTGTGCCGTGACCACCCAGCACACTGCCGCCACCCATGGTTGAAGCTCCTCCCGACTCTCCATGTCATACATGACTGGCCGCTGGCTGCTTGAGAACGTGGTGGTGCAAATGGTGATGGCTGGTGGAGGCCACTGAGGCGCCGCCGGCCTGTGTATAGGGTGTGGCAAGCAATGATCCCGCTGCAGAGCCCACGGGCATGCCCATGCCAGAGCCAGCGTATGGATGCGGAATGGGAGGCCTTTGCTTAATCAGTGCCTGGTTGGCTCCAGTGCGATCTGGCGCTCCAAAGAGCCGACGCCAAAAGCGACGCCAACTCTCCAACGTTTTGCCCGACCATATCCAAACACCCGAAGTGATGCCCACCGCCAAGGCCATGAAGTACTTGAGCATTAGCACGGAGTAGAGCGGCTTCTTGCCGGGTCCCTTCACCTGGGCACACGGGCAGGCCAGTGCCTTGATCCAATCCTCAAAGTAGGCAGCCTCATAAAGGTAGCAGCCAATGACAATTGTTGCCGGGACTGTATACAGCACAGAGAAGATACCGATGCGTATCATGAGCTTCTCCAGTTTGTCCGCCTTGACGCCGGCACCCACACCGCCCTGTTGTTTGATGACCGAGCGAATCCTGAAGAGCGACACAAAGCCTGCCATAAGGAAAGTAGTTCCGATCACCAGATAAACAAACAGTGGAGCGAGCACAAAGGTCTTCAGATGATCCGGATTGAGGTTTCCCACATAGCAGATGCCCAGAATGGGATCACCATCGACAGCGGAGAGCAGGAGAACGGCCACGGATTGCACAGTGGGTATCAGCCAGGCAGCAAGATGGAAGTACTGCGAGTGCTTGGTGATGGCTTCGTTACCCCACTTAAGACCTGCGGCCAGGAACCATGTGAAGCTGAGAATGACCCACCAGATCGAAGAGGCCATGCCAAAGAAGTAGGTGAGCAGAAATACCAGGGTGCAGGAGTGCGGACCTGTTGAACTCTCGCGCAGCAGACGGCCATCGCAAGCGATCTCCTCGTTCTGCAGGAAGTTCCTCGAGAGGTAACCAACTGCAACCATGAAGTAACAGGCGGAGAGGAAGACAATCGGTCGCTCTGGATACTTAAACCTTTCGGTGTCGATGATGAATGTGGTTAGGGTCATGAGGGTGCTGCAGAAGCAGAGGCCCGACCACAGGGCGATCCACAGGCCGGCGAAGTCCTTTTCGTCGTTGGTGAAGAACGGTCCCTTGCAGGGTATGGCGCAGTTTTGTACGCCGGCGATCCTTTGCACAGTTAGATTCATGTACCAGTGATGGTGCATCATGGGCGACTGCTGCATGAGCTGCTCCTTCCCCAGGACGATCAGCGGCGAACGGCACGAGCAGCTGCACTCCTTTGCGTTTGCCTTTTCTCCTAGGGAATTTTGACAGTTTTTTGAATTCTTTCCCTTGCACTTGTTTGCCGTGGACGACGAGCTACCCGATCCGCTGCCACTCTGCTTGCGCTTGCCACCCGATCCAGAACCGCTGCCGCCACTGCCACCACTACCAGAGCCACTGCTGGGTTCCGTATACGAAGGTTGCTCCATGCAGAGATTCTCGGGGTCACCGTGCAGTGGCAAATGTTCGCAGGCCATGCGCTCGGGCCACTCGAAGCTGTACTGCTGCATAATGGGAGCACATCCGGAACGGGCTCGCTCGCAGACACTGCGGCAAACGGGCAAAGGCTTGTGGTAATCCTCCAGGCAAATGGGCGTGTACATGCTGCACAGGAAGAACTTGAGATCGGGCGAGCACTTGATCTCGACCAGAGGCCAGAACTGATGCACCTCCAGGCCCGCCTCGTCCTGTGTCTCGTGATTCATTTCGTTGGGGAACGATGTCATGTTGTAGCCAATGCCGCGGCACATAGGTATCGTGATTTCCTCGCACCGCAGGTTGGGATCCTTGGGTATGGCTGGCACACCATAGCCGGGCGCCGGACTCACATCCATCGAGTGGGAGCCCATACCACCGCCCATGCCCATACCCATGTGGCCACCCCCACCACCGGTTTCTGTCATGTGTTGAGGACTGTCGGCTTGTACAAAGCTGCTGCATACTGTGAGAAGCAGCAGTAGCAGCGTTGCCAGACTCATTGAATTGTGTCGCATTTTGTGCGTAGCTTTTATCTTTTGTCTGTGTGTGAGCGACTCTGTCACTCTTTGTTGTTGTGTTGCCTGCTCGCTTTCAATCGCTTCACTCTCGTAAGCGCTTGGAGCAGTGTTGAGAAATGCTGCAAGAAATCTCGGTTTGGCACTCTCGAGAGCGTCAAATTGTCAACGCTTGACAAACGGCGTGGTCTAACTGTAATGAAAGAGAAAGAAGAAAGAATGATTAGAAACGGCAGAAGAGGATTAATAGAATCGATAACTATCGATATTATAATGAAGAATATATTGGTATTGGCTGTATTGAATTGTAGATCACTGAGCTGTTCTCTCTTTAAATGTAATTCGCCTATCCTTGCAACAGGACAGAAGGGAGAATGATTAAAAATTATTGTAGAGGAGTCAAGGAATTGTATAAATAGGGATGTATTGCTTGTAGATCTCAGAGTTTATCTCTATTTTGAATGTTATTCGCCTATCCTGGCGCCAGAAATAGAACTTAACCTAAGCGCCGCTACAATTTGACTGACTTTCAAAAACTAAAATCACTTTCTATACCCCACATCTAGTGTTGCCTCTGTTGTTGATGAACCAAACGGAAAGGCGGAGAAGTGCAAATGTTGGGGGTCGCTTCGTAGAGCAGTAAATGTTGCTGATGAGGCAATGACAAGCTGCAGCAACTGCTCTTTCCTGTTCTTCAGCTCGCTCTTTTGCGCTTCATTTGTTTCAATTGGAGCGACACTTGGGCGACATCGACATGTCACATGTCAACCCTTCCGCCAATATTTGCTGACGCTGAAACTAAAACTGGACAATGGGCAGTAGCTAAATGGAAGTAGAAGCAGGAGGGGGAGGAAGAGGAGGATGGGGAGGAGCTGGAGTTCCTCTTACTGCTGACCAAGTGGCGCATCAATCAAAATCAGTGATTTTTATTAAATTTGACGGCGTCTGCTGGTCGCCAGAGTGTTTGTTCAGCGCATGCATTTGGGAAAAGGGTGTGAAAAGTCGGGGGAAATTGGAATTGTTTGCTCTCTGATGCGTGTGATGAAGCAGAAATTAATTCAAGACAATTGCTCACTTGAGCCACAGCCAGAGTTGTCAACGTCAGCGAAGCTTTGGGGTGGTGAAATAACAACATTTGTTCATGGAACGTCTTGTAAAGTAAAGAAAAACAATAAATAAATTTATCTAAATACAAAATTCAGGCAGCAAAACCAATTTAACTTTAAAATGGCTGCATTTGCTGGCAAATAAACCGCAACGGCACGTTTACTCGGATCAACGTTGCGTGACTGGCGTTGCCACCTGACGTGAGGTTGCTGCAGATGCTGAAACTGTGTCAGCACTGGATATCGATGTCGATATCCACATTCTGTGGTCAGCAAAAAATGCTGTGAGAACTCTTGGCGAAAATTGACAGCTGGACATATGCGGGCGGCGGGGCGTGGCATGGCGTCAAGTGGGGGCCAAAAGTGAAGGGCGTTTAAGTAGCAGATACTCAAGCACAATACACACACACATAAGCACACACACATGAGCAAGTGCAAGTGTCAAATGACATACATATTTGTGGCTTTTGCGGGCAGCTCCTGCAGCTGCGTGTGGTCCAAAAACAACAACGTGGCGAATTTCAGCAAAAGCTTTAAACGCAACCGAGCAAAACTGTCAGTGGCAGCTGCAAATAGTCTCTGCACACACACACACACACCTACACTGACTGTGTGTCTTGCTGTCCTTGTCTATGATTGCAAGTCCTTTGTCGCAGCATACTTGCTTTATTTTTTAAATGAATGACATTTTAATTAATAACATTTGTGCGACACGTCAACACACCCTTTCTTTTCCTTCCCTATCCCTGCAGCAACTTTCATCCCAAACGATGCTTGAAATCTTTCTCCCTCTCACTCACTCCCTGCAAATGCTGCTGCCTGAAACATTTTTCGTGTAAAACTGTTTGCCAAGCACTTCAAAATAATTAAGTAAATAACGCGCACTGCCAAAATGGGGAGACGCCACCCGTCGTTGCCCCAAAAATAAATGTTGAAATACAATATCGAAATGTGGGCGGGCGTGGGAACAATGCAATGCGTGTGCGACTATCGATTACACTGTCGCCAGTGTTGGCAAGCTGCGGTAGACTGCAAGCCAGCGATCGCTCTGCAAGGCGTCGTAAATTATCGAAATGGAACAGAAATTTAATGTAAATTTTGTATAAATACACAATTATTCAAATTATTAATTTGAATTAATTTGATCTGCATGCAGGACTCTAAAATATGCATGTAATATCGAAAACAGTTGCCCTATCATTTTACTGCTTAATTCAAAGAGTATTCCAAGTCAAGGATTTATTGAAAAATCGAATTGAGTCTTGACTGGTAATTAAAATTCCAGTTATAGTCGTACTACATACATACATAATAATAGATATACACATGTGTATACGTATGTATTTACATGCATATTTATACATATGTTATGTACTTTTACAATTAACTATAGAAAACGTGACCAAAATGGATGACAAGTTTAATGGAAAACCATAAGCAGTGGGAAAAACTACATTTACTTCCATGTGCATGTGTGTGTGTGTGTGTGTCTGTGTTTGTAATCTATCCCAGTCATGGCATGGCCTAAAAACAACAGCAGCAACAATAACAACAACAACGTGCCCTTGTTATGGCTGCTGCTCGGCTACAATATCAAGTGGCATAGAACGCACACATTAGGATTGGCATTTGTGTTCCGTATTGGTTTTGCTATTGGCTTCGCTCCGCTTGGGTCTGACTCGGGTCTGGTCTGGTGTGGTGTAGTGTGGTGTGGTTCGATTGCTGGGCAACCTCACACAGCAACTAATAAGTACTCCAGGTTCGACTCGCACATGTGTTCATGGGAAATGGCTTGGAAATAATAGCAAACGTGCCTCTTTCGCAGCCAAAGAGAAAATGCATAAATATTGCTTTTAATAGAGAGACAGAGAGGGGGAGAGAGGACAGACAGAGAGAGAGAGAGGAAGAGACAGAGAGAAAACATCAACAAATAAAAGAAAAACAAAAACAGAATAGAAAAAAAATGTCTCAAGTGGTCGTTGTTGTCCAGTCCGAGGTCCATGGAAAGTGGTAGCTAAATATACCATATTCATAATGTGTGTGTGAGTGTGTTTGTCTTGGCCCCGATCGCCAGTCCGGTGAGGGTATACGGCGATGTTTATTTAGTGATTTGTTGTTTCTCAACTAAAAATGCGACTCATATTGTTTATTTAATTGTTAACAAGCGTGCCTTCTCGTTACAAGTAACAAATTATTACCAACAAATGGTCCAAGAAGTCTCAGAACCGAGAACTGCCTTGTCTCGACTTGCATTCATTTTGCAAATCATGCAGAGCGAACAAGAGAAAGAGGAAGAGCAAGAGAAGAGGAGAATGAAAAGGAGACCCAGCCAAGTTGGCTCTAGAATTTATACGAAATCACGCTGCCAGCAAGTCTCAACGATGTTTGCTCAAGCTCTCGAACTGCCGTCGCCTGACCATGCTTGCCCAAGACTTGACTGGGACACATACAAGAGAGAGAGAGAGAGAGAGAGAGAGAGATATCGCTGGAGAGATCTGCTGTCCAGAGATCGGGCTGGAGATATGCGTGCGTGCGTGTGTGCGTGCTAAAGCGCTTTGAAATCGGTGAATGGCTGCGCTTCAATGCACTAAACAGGCCAACTACGGATCGGAGAGTGCCCGTACCCGGACTGCCTGAGCAGGCCTAGAAGACGACGGATGCTGTGACCAAAGTTGGCGACAACTACCACTAAAGCAACAACATCTACAACTACAACAACAACGGCAACTATAACTACAACCTGGCGTTGGTTTTAATTAAACAAACAAGGCGCAGGCGCAGTCAGGCAACAGTGAAAACAAGTCAAAAGCAAATAAGCCTAACTGCAAGACAAACTAGGAGACAGGGAAAGGTGGAAGAGAAGGGGAGGACATACAAACAACAGGTAGCCAGTGTTATTTGCTTTATATGCAGGGTACAGTTGACACCCGTCGATGCGAAAATGCGATAACAATGTTGCGAAATGCGATCAACGATCGCTGATTAAAATGTTTCGCTTAAATGCGATCGAGGAAGGTGATAATTATCGATCGAGTTATCGAGGTGTTAACTTGTAGCATAAATACGAGTTAATGGAGTGCAGGTGTTTCTCCAGAATGGGTTTAATAAGGGAACTTACTTTATATGAAGAGGAAGCCCATAAAGAATTAAATAGAGCACCCAAGATCTAATGATTGATTTTTATAGAACTCTACAAAAGATGACAAAAATGTTATGTACAAATTTTGCATTCTCGCATTAGTTTAGAAGATAAAGCCTCCGAAAAGTCTCGATTATAAATAAATAAGTTACTCTTGGTGCGTCCTCAATTAACCTGCTGTTATCGATAACTTTAATTGCTCAATAAAGAAACTTAAGGCGAGCAATTAAACAACAATTGAGCAGCACAAGTTGTTGCGTATTAATCGATAACTTATCGTTCGCTTCGATTGATGGTGGCAATCAATCAAAGCGCTTGTGAAAAGGCCTCGCTTCCTTCCATGGAACGGAAGAACTTGCAGACCGCAGAGCACTTAAACTTTTCTATGGATCGCTGCGCACAAAGAAGCGTCGAGGCAACAACAACAGCAGCAACAGGAGCTGCAAGGAGCACAGGTCGTAGGTGCAACATTGCCCGAAAATAGAAGAAAAAACATACACTAAGCAGAGGCAAGTCGAGTTGGCCTTGGCTCCTCTACGTTGCTGCAAAACCGCGAAAATCAATTGAAAAACTTCCAGCACCAAAGGAACAAAAGGGTCTCACGGGTTGAGAGGGGTGGGAGGGGAGTCCTGCAACTGTTTGACTTGTCGGCGGCATCAAAAAGCGCGAAGCGGCGCAAAATGAAAACAGTTTGTCGACTGGCAGCGGGGCCAATGGGGGGAGGCAATGAAAATGTGAAAAATGGAAAAAACTTTGCCCTGGCAGTCGACCTGTGGCACTCCCCCCCTCCCCTCCTGCGACCGCAAAGTCAATGCAGACAAGTTCCATGACCTTACAAACGCAGCAGAAATAAACACGGCAACGGCAACGTGCAACAGCCGCAGCGAGTCCTGTGGGGTTTTGCCACGGCTGCGACTCTCTTGCTACGTTTACACCGTGCCCGTCCCTCCCCACTCTCCAGCCCCCCTCACTGCTTGTCCTTTGACAACGTGAACGTCAACGTCAACGTAATAAACAAAACTGGCTCAAGATTTTTACGCGTCCGCCCATTAAAATCATTGACATTTAAATGCGCATTTTTGTTATGCACGTCGCCAGGGGGCGCCACAGGATACACTTTTGCTACTTTTAAGCTTTGCTTAGAAGCAGCGACATCATTCGAGTTGCGGCAGTTTTTCGCAGTTTCGAGCACACTCCCTTTGAAGTTTGCTCTCTCGCGTCCTCTCTCCCTCCCCACCTCTCTTCCTCGTCCTGTGTGCATTTGTTGCCGCTTTTGTTACTTTGTTGTGCTTGCACTGAATGCAAATTTTGTATGTGTGTGTGTGGCGCCCTCTGCTGGCAAAGCAGCTGCAACTGTGGCTATCATTAAATGCCCTTTGAGTTGCAGTCGCAGTCGCAGTTGTTGTTGTTGTTGTCCTGCTTACTCTCTCTTTACAATTAAATTTTAATTAAGTGGACAGAAGCATTGCTCTGCCTCTCTTGCGCTTTCTCTCGCCCTCTCTCCCTCTCTTCCCCCTCTCTCTCTCTTTTCTGTCCTTTGAGCTTTGGCTTTGCTGATTACGCGTCGCACTTGGGACCGCATTTTGATGAATTATGTAATGAGGCAAATGCATAAATTATAGTTGCAACTGTTGAAGGAGAAGAAGAAGAACAACAATAACAGAGAAGAAGAAGAAGAAACAGTCAGATAATGTGCAAGTGCTCCCTGAACGATTTGCAACAACAACAACAACACGAGAGTAACAACAATGCGACACAAAGTTCTGTTCTCTGTTCTCTTACCCTCCCTGCTTCGTCGCTTTGTCGCTTTGGGGTTGGTTTTCGTTTGTGTCGTTCCACTTTTCGAGTTCCGAGAGTGTTTCTATTATTAAATTTTTTGCACAGACCGTTCGGGGGCTAAATGACACCGCAGAAAAAGGACAAAAGTGACAGGCGTTGAGAGAAGGGGAGGGGGAGGGGGTGCAGGGTGTTGCGGGGTTGCAGGACATGAAAATAAAATTAAATTTCCGATTTCTTCGGCTTCGCTTTTGGGCTTGTCCCGTCAAAAGGCAGTGGCAAATTTTGCTAATAACACAGCGAGTGCAGCTGCAACAGCGTGGGGGAGGGGCTGAGTGTGCTGGGGGTGGCTTGCAACACACATGTATGTAGGTGAAGGGATGTCGGCGTCGACTTGACTAAAATACAAAACACAAAAAGAGTGTCAAGTGTCGCTAAAAAGGCAAAACATGTGGCAGTTCCTTCTCGCTTACTCGCTCTCCCTCACTCATTCTCTCCCTCTCCCTCTCTCTCTTGCTTCCCCCTCCTTGGCTGTGCAGATTTATTTCTCATTCACAATATTTTTGCTGCATGAGCAGGCGTTTTTATTTTGACAGCTGGCCCAAGCTTCCGTCAGTGCTACATGCCCCTTCCTCTGCCACATCCCGTTGCAGCAAATGTGATTTTCCTCTTGCAGCATAGCATACTTCCAAGGGACACAGGAAAAACAATTAAAAGGGAAATTTGTGGAAGAATTAAACAGAAATTCAACAAAAATATCATTTACTGGCGGAAGAGGTGCGAGAAAGAAGAAGAGAGGGAGGCAGAGAGAAGTGAGAATCGGATTGTTTTACGATTGGCATCGTAAATTATGGGAGTGGCAACATAAAACCCAAATTTGATGACCTTTTGAGTGTGCCATGATGAGGTAAAGGGGGTCGAAGGTGTCGAGAACCAAGTTGCGGAAGTTCCCGGCGACTTTTACGATTCACTCGAAAAATGAAATGAAATTAGAGAAAACAAATATGAAAATTTCCTCAGAATATGCCAGAGGCATCAAGCGATTCATGTTTAATATCCCATCTCGCATTCTCATACCTGTTTTTCCAATTTCATAATTCATATTATATGTACATATTGCCGGAAAAAAGCCAAAGAAAGCTGTTAAAAAACCTCCAAATTTTACGATGGCCAATTTGGTTTTATTTATTACACTGACATTCTATATGTTTATTCATGTTTTATTGCTATATTATTGTTATTAGTGCATTTCCCACAGCCACAAAATGTTTATGGGCATTTTAAGGGGGTCCTCCTCTGCATAAACAATATTCCTTTTTATGGCGACTTTAATAATCGACTGCGTTTTATAGCTAATTTAACGCTGACTTCGCTGGAGCATTCTCCATAGATTTTGTAATTGAAATTCGAAATTGAATTTACAATTTGAAGTTGCAAGTGTGTTGCAACCTGTGCCACATGCAACAAACTGAGTACCTGAGGCCATTTAACGGCGTGTCTCTTTTATGGCAATTTGAGGAGCGACACTAAAAACCCGCGACATTGACATAGAAAAAGAGTCACAAAGAGTCGCTGCAACTCGTAAACACGATTTTTATGGCCAACATGAAAACGACCTGTGGCCGACACGCGCTCTCATGCCTCATGATGCATGCCACAAGGTTTTGTGGAAGCTTGACAATTTAGCATGTTCCTCTGTTGCTTGTCTTCCCTATAAGTACGTCCCTCTTTTTGTCTGTCTGTCTGTCTCTTCTGTTCCGGTTACACTCCCCAGTCCCTGCACACGTGCACACGTATTAATTAATGTCCGTGTGGAAATTAAGTGAAATATATCTGCAACATGCTTCCACAAATGTGTTCCGAGGATGTTGTCGCTATCATCATCATCATCAACATCATCAACATCACCAGCAGAAGCAGCAGCAGCAGCCTTGTTCTTGTTCATCGTCGTTGTCGACGACGTTCTCTATGTGACAAAATGTCGCTGACATGGATAATTAATGGTCTGTCAACTGACGGGGTTGAGCGGTTGAGGTGTTTCTATAAGTCTGTGCATCAGTGTGTGTCTCTCTTCCTCTCTCGCTGTGACCTCGGCTCCTTGGACGGCTCCTGTAGTGCTCTTAATTGCTTGTTTTGAACCTGAGCGGGCGCACTAACTGCTATAGGGTAACCTGACTACTGTGAACTAGTATTGTAGTGTTGGAAAATGTTTAAAGTGTTACAATAATGCTAGTGTTGATATGTGTGCAGCTTGTTAACATTCTACTAATCGTACAATTAGAACTTATGATGAAGTGTTGGTAAATGCTTAAAGTATTGCAATGTTGCCAGTTTTGGCCAGCGTGTAATTCACAATTAGTTTAATGCTGTTGTAGGCGGGCCTGACTATTGTGAAGTAATTTAGTAGTGTTGTACACAGCATGAAGTATTGCAATATTGACAGTGTTGATCAGCGTGTGGCTTGCTGCCAGTCTACTGCTGCTACAGAGTAAGCTGACCATTGTAAAATTATGTTGTGGTGTTGGACAATGTATGAATTATTACAATTTAGGCAGTGTTGGTCAGTGTATAAATAACTATAGGTCTCGGTTTGTCCCAGGGTTGACTAACTACTGTGATTGAATTGTAGTCTTGAAAAATGCTGGAAATATTAAAGAATTTCGAGAGGAAGGAACTATATATTTTACAGGGTATCTAGCAGTCAACTCTATTCACAACACTCCCCTTCGCTAGTTTTATTTATTTACTTGGGCTGCCTGGCAAAAACAGTTATTCGAATTTGGCCTAAAACAGCAAGGAATCATTCGCATGTTTGTTTTGCCTCATTGTCGGATTAATTGTTTGGACATTTTATTTAATTTATGTTCATGCGCGCTTCGTTTCGTTTCCCTCGCATAAATAACAGTAAAGTTAACGAGCAACAGCAGCAGCACCACCAACAACGTTGGAACTTGCGACATTGTTGCTGCAACATTTTATTCGCATTCGCATTCGCATTCAGTATTTGCATTCGCATTCTGCATTTGCGAATAGTTCAGTCAGCGCTGCGCGTAAATTCAACATTTTATTCGCCAAAGATTCTTTGTTATTTATTTGTTTAGAAATTTCTGCGCAACTTGACTTTGAATTTGATTTTGGTTTGGCTTTTTTTTAGAGTTTTTTCGTTATTTTGAAGTTTTGTTTGCAGCTTTGACGACGCGATGTCTGCTTTGTATTTCAATGCCATAAATTGTGTCGCCGTTGTACTATAAAAATAAGCTGACTATCACACACATACAGGCATACACACACAGCCGCACATGAAGTCTTTGGCTTGCTGTAACATTAAGCATACGCCCTGCGGGCAACTCTTCTGGGTGGGCGGCTTCCTGGCATTGATTTTTCTACATATATGTGAATGTGTGTGCGCGCGTGTGTGTGTGTATGTTTGTGAGTGTTTGTTGTTGTTGCTGCTGCTGGCTGCTTTGTTGTGTGTTGCTTCTTCGAGGCTGCTTTGTATTATTTTCTTGTATTTAATGGCATTTCTAGCGTGGTTTATTTGTTGGCATGCGTGCGACCCGACGCCAACGACGCCGCCAACGACGACGAGCGATAAACACGCGGCCCCAGTCGCCGGTTCCCCAACGCCCAACAGCCCAACCACCACCCACCATCATCCAATAGACCCCATATCACATCTCTCCTCTCCGCCTCCCCCTTTGGCTCTGGCTGTCTCCGGCATGCGTTTAAGTTTACAGTTAATGGCTTTTAATGGCATTCCTGTTGTTTTTGTCTTTGTTTCAGCTTTTCCTGCTTTGCTTCTCCATCTCTCTCTCCCTCTCTCTCCTTCTCCTTCTCTCTCTCTATTTGTTAAAAGATCTTGAACAAATATCAAAATCAATTAGTTGCGTAAATTTCGTTTCAGTTTTCAAACGTTTTCGATTTTCTTTGGCTCATCTTACGGCAGCTTTATCATCGTTTATATATAGTACGACTTCCTAAATAAATTTCCAAATTTTTTGTAAATTATTTCACACCCCAACAAAAGTTATAAACTTTAGCTAATCCGAGACTGAACTGAGCGTTCGTTCACAAATTACCAAATACCACAAATTATTTTTCTTTCATAAATTTCCATTTCCAGTTTTCTCCCCTCATCCCCTCCTACTACAGCTGCCTCTGCCAGTCATAGAGGGGGCCCCACTTGAGTTTGACTCGTCTGTGTTTTTGATTTTGTAGACTTTGTAGCGCCCTCTCGTTCTTCCCCTCTCTCTCTCTCTCTCTCTCACTGTATCTCTCTCGCTTCTTGACTAGCGGAGAATTTCAATGAGGCATCTCGTTTATAATTTATGGCGCTGCTGCTAATGGCCAAATTGCCCATAACAATAATTTGCATGCAAGTCTCTTCAGTTTGACTAATTTCCTAGTCAACCGAGAAATATGAGCAATCAAGAGAGTAAAATAGACACGCACACACACTCACACACACACACACACACCGTAGAAATTATGAGGCTAAGCTAAGCTCTTCTGTGTGCAATCTTATCGATAGCAGGCCTCCATATATCACTCAACATCAAGTGTATTCGATATGGTCACGTTCGAATCGAAACATTTATAACAATTGCTTAATTGAAACGCCCCAACGAAAGCCAACAAAATTTAAATTTATGAAAGCAGCAACAGCAGCCACAAATCGAAAATCGAACAAAATCATAAATAAATCGTTCGCTTATCTCGCTCGCGCGGCACCAAAAAATAAAAAAATCAAAGTGAAATGCCGCAATTCATTTTCCACTTGGGAAAGTGGACAACAAGGCAGCCACAATACACGAATGAATCTGAGCCTGACTGACTGACTGACTGAGGGTCTGACTGACTGAACTTTGTACTGGACAGTGTCGTTGACTCGCTACGCCTTGCCTCCACTTGCCTCGCCTTGCCCCGCCCCCTTTCGATATCAACGTGCTGTCAGTTTCGACTACGAAATGCTCGAAATTTACTAACGTTATAAAATCGCCCCTGTGCACAGGTCAAGCTGGCCGTGGGTTGCGCTGATAAGCAGCGAACAGCTTTCTGTTATCATTGCTATACAAATTATAGTGGTAGTAGAGAGAGCGAGAGCTAGAGAGAGGGAGAGAGAGAGAGAGAGAGAAAGAAAGAAAGAGAACATGCTAAGCTCAAAGCATATGTTATTTCTTTTGAGATCTCTCAGGTCAATTCCAATATAATATATATAGTTCTTCTGCTATAAATTACTATAAACTGTATATATGTACCATAAATAACCTTTTCTTGCATAAAAGTTATATTGAAAACACAGTTTACTAGCATACAAAATATTCTTATCAGTTTTCTGAACTATTCAATATACCTATAGTTCTTCTGCCATAAACTACTATAAATTATACACAACCTTTTCTTGGACTTCTGCAAACATGCTAACCTAAATAAAAATATTGATATGCAGTTTTTTAACAACTATACAGTCTGAAAAGAACTAGTTCTATTAATTTATGCATATAGGTACTCAGCTATAAAGTACTATAAATTGTTTATACAGCACATTCCCATTACTTCTGCAAATCACAAGCTCTACTAATATAAATCTATATTAAGATATAATTTATACAAGAACTAGCTTCATTAATTACTGTACATATATAGTTCCTCAGCTATAACGTACTATAAACTGTTTGTAAAGAACTATTCCATTGACAAATCACAAACTTTACAAGTTTAAATATATGGTATATATCGATAAGAACTTTAGCCTATATGCAGTCTGATATGAACTAGTTGCAATGATTTATAAAAATTCATTTGCTATAAACTGTATAATCAAAGCATTTCCGTTGACTTCCGCAGTAAAGCGTAAGTAAAACTTGAAAGTTGTTCAAGATTTAGAAATAATTTCCAAAGTACTCCTAAATCTGCGTATTTGTCAAGTCATATGTATATATTTACCGATAAGAACTTTAGCCTATATGCAGTCTGATATGAACTAGTTGCAATGATTTATAAAAATTAATTTGCTATAAACTGTATAATCAAAGCATTTCCGTTGACTTCCGCAGCAAAGCGTAAGTAAAACTTGAAAGTTGTTCAAGATTTAGAAATAATTTCCAAAGTACTCCTAAATCTGCGTATTTGTCAAGTCATATGTATATATTTACCGATAAGAACTTTAGCCTATATGCAGTCTGATATGAACTAGTTGCAATGATTTATAAAAATTCATTTGCTATAAACTGTATAATCAAAGCTTTTCCATTGACTTCCGCAGCAAAGCGTAAGTAAAACTTGAAAGTTGTTCAAGATTTAGAAATAATTTCCAAAGTACTCGTAAATCTGCGTATTTGTCAAGTCTTAAACAATTCCCCGACTTGTAGCAGTTTGTTGTTGTTGTTGTTCCTCTTGTTGTTGTTGCTGTTGGCGTTACGAGCGAGCCCCGTTAGAATTGGCTCTTACATATTTGGCGCTATGGCATCGTAAACATTTTATTGCACGCCATAAAAAAGTGCAATAGACCAAATAGACGGACGGGTCGCCTTGCTATCAACAGTTTCACGCCTTCCTGTAGTAATACTGTATCGTACTGTGGTACTTGCTGGGTTGTGTGTTGTGTATCTTGTATCTTGTGCGAGTATCTGTTCGCAGCACGAGTATCTTTTGGGCTTTGTTTATGCCACACATGTTACGCCTACGAAAAGTCGTATAAAAAACGCACTACGCGTCCGCTGCCCGCCCGCCCGCAGAGTGCTAGAGTGCCTGCATTGTCTGCCTGCCTGTGTTTCTGTCTGTCTGTCTGTCTGGCAGTCGGACTGTCTCTGGGTTCCTCCATTTGCCTGCCATATGTGGCAGAAATGCTAATGGGCCTCGTGGAAACTTCACTTTTCGAGCTCTACCTTCTATTTTTATATGTTTCCACAGAGGAAGCAGACGAAGACGAAGCGGACCTACAAGAGAGGACAAGAGAAGAGCAAGAAGTAGCGCTCTAGCTCCAGTCGAGGTTGTCGCTGTTCTGTCTCCTTTGGTGCATCCTCCTCACTGGGCGCTTGTCAATCAAAAAAATTATGCGCAGTTTCCTCCTGCTGCGACGACTTCAAGTTGTAGTTAAACTCAAAGTTGTTCCGCCAATTTTATGCACCAAATTGCCAGGAAAAAGAGAGAGACAGATACAGAGAAAGAGAGAGAGAGCGAGTGTGCGAGCAGCTGCAAGTCAGACAAGGTCTAGGTAGTGCATATGTTAATTGAAATCTAGACAGCATTTGCATTTTAGCCAAGTTATCTATCCATCAGAACTTGATTTGCTCATGCATTCAGAACAGATTGTTCCTAGAACTTGGTACGACCCATAGTAACCTATTTCTATACTAAACCTATATTTAATATGCATAAATAATAATAAAATAGTAATCTTTGTTCTCTTCAGAGTTAGTTTCTTACTATTATATTATATTAAGCAGTGATAGACCTTGCTAGAACTCGTCAAAGCAGGAAGTTAAGGCTTTAAAAGTATTATAAGACAAATTATTGAAATTACTTTACTTAGGTATGACATACAAGAACCTTCATACAAATTTCGGTGTCTGTAACGCTTAAAATAGCTGAGATTAAGGTGTTCATACGGACAGACAGATATGTTAAATTCGATACAGTTGTCAAGTTGATCAGGGACAACCTCTGTGGAGCCTATCAAACCTTCTTCTACAATTTTTGCTACTTTCTAATATTAAATCATATGAAAACACCCTTTAATTTGAAGTACATGAACATTTTACAACATGTACGAACTCTACCTCAATAAATCTGACCTTAAATCACATTTCACAGCACCCTATGCCATCTGTCTTTCATGCACTCATATTCTAAGCAATCAACAGTGTTTGCACTCATTTATCGATTGCAAAGTATCGATAGTAGTGTCTACATTGCTAATAATACGATGCCACGAGCTGAAAATTGCTTGTTAACATAATTCCCGATGATGCTGGTGCTGCTGCTGCTGCTGGTGATGCTGGTGATGCAGTTGTGCCAATTGCCAAATGGCCACATGGCCAGACGTGCCTGCATCGAAGCATTAAATGAGCAGCCCCAAAATGCGAGCAGGCAAGTGGGAGAGCAAAGAGGAGGAAGGGAAGGCAGGCAGGCACTGTGCAGATGCAATGAACTCTTGAAGACGCGGTGAGTTCTTTAAAATAGCCACATCGCACACGGGCCAGACATGAGCAGCCCACGCTGCTGCTTCTCTACGCTACTCCTGCTGCATTCTTCGTGCTGCCGCATGCTGCATGCCACGTTCCTGCCTGGCAATCAACGCACTTGTTCCTGCCTGACGTCGCTCGGGCTGCCTCTTGTTATTGTTGTAAACTATTTATGCATTTCGAAGTTTATTTGAAACACGAAAGCAAACGCTCTGCTCTGCTCAGTTCTACTCTGCTCTGCCCTGGCCAAGAATTTCATTCCATGGCATTTCAAATGTTGTTTTTTCTCGCATCGCGCATCTTTTCGTGGCTGTTTGTTGATTTTATGTACTGTTTTTCTTGCTTCACTTCTTGCCCCAAATGGGGGCGCAGTCGGGGGTGCGTACGCCCGTGCCCTGCGGCCACATATGGTCACCTTAATTTAGCCCCTCCCTCTCTCCCACTCTCCCACTCTCTCTCTACCTCACTTCCTCTCACTTTCTCGGTCGTGCTGCAAATAATTTATGCGTTTTTCCTTGAGTTTGGTTTATTTTTCCAAGCGCATTTCAACAGCTAAAGCAATCAGCGTTTCTCAGGGCGGAAGCACCAACAAGGGATGTTGTTGTTGTTGTTGTTCCATGTTCAATCTTCAATGTTAAATGTTGAATGTTGATTCGAGAATGCCTGCTTCATTCTAGATACTCCCGACGGGTGGTTCAGGTCTATTCACCTCTTCCTCTACTCCATCCTGAGGCACTTCACAACTTTTGTTTACTTTGACGCCGGGCGTGAGGTGTTTCAATTGAACGGATAGTCAGAGTGTGAAGCGTATACGGGTTCGTTTCGTTGCTTTCATTAGCCACGAATCGTGGCAAATCTCAGCTCGAAGAAGTGTAGTAGAAACATCACATGAGGTTGAAGAACCTGCCAGAATTTGTGGCAAACTTTTATACGCCTCATATTCGTCTCTCGTCTCGTCTTTCGACACTTTTTTATATCAGCCATAAAGCTGACTCTAGCTATGCTAGCTCAGCTTTTTACTGCCTGCACACATTGACAATTAATGTCAGGTAATTGGCGCACCAGATGTCATATAAGACATTAAATGATGTAATGTGATGGCAGCACACGAGAGACACTTTGCTGTGGCATGAACAGAGACACACACACACACAGTTAACTAAGCTCAGGGACAAACTCAAAGGCATCTCGTGGGAAACATTTTGGTTACTTTTATAGAATCATAGCCGAAAAAAGCAAATAGAGAAGAGTCTCGCTAAATTGCATAACGTATGTTCAACTAATTAATGATTAGTATAATGACTAGCTCTACTTTTATTTACTTTCATAATTTAACTTTATGGTATCAGCTCAGTTCTTACACTCTAATTAAGGCAGTTGGTTTTTATGGCAGCCCAAAAATAGCATGGTAACCCTAAAGCGTAAAGCTTTATTATGTGTCATTGTGATTTAGAGTCGTAAGTTCTTTCTCCCTCTCTCTGTAAAGCTTAAAAACTTCGTTATGAAGTTGTCTCTCTGTCTCTCTACCTCCCTCTGCGATCTATGCTTACTGCACAGGAGCGTACCTTGCATTACCCGCACTACTTTGCAGGCCGCGCCCCTTTTTACAAATCAGAAGCCAAACCCATGCGGTGCATGTGCAATGGATATACACATGTGCACCAAAAAATATGGAAATGAATCAACAAAACTAAATGATTGACTGCCGTGATCGATTTGAAGAGAGGCAACACGAATAAGGGGCGGCACAGAGTGTGGCAGAGCGGGGGGAGGCGCACAATTATAATTCTATTAACAGTAAATTTAAATGTCTGTCTGACAAGGCAGCGCCGCCACATGCTGAGACTTTTCTGGCGCGGCATGTTCGGCATATTTAATTAATTATTGTAGAATTCTTTTTTTAGTAAACAAAAGAAAACAAAACTTTTGATCGCTTGTTGCCCAAAAAAGTTGTAGGCGCATTTATGGAAATATTCTCGTGTTTAATTACAAGAACATCTTCAACTCGCCAGGCATAACAAATGAGTTGAACATGGGCGAGGAATGTGTCAGGGAGAGGCACAGAGAGGCAGACATGCTAACTAGATTGAAACGCCTGCCAGAGCAGTGCAGCAAAGTAAAGCTGAATCCAAAGGGAGTTAAAGGATATATTTTTAACAGAGCAGACGGGGTAAATGATGAAGATGCCACAGAGAAGCAGAAGAAGCAGTACAGACGGAGGCAGAGGCAGTGGCAGTGGCAAAGCAAAGCGAAGCAGAACCGAGTGAGAAGCACAGTGAATGCCTCCGCACTCAGCTGTCGGCGAACAGAAAGAAGTCAACAGCTCGTTAACGTTAAAGTGGCAAGAGATATGCTACGAGAAACGGGAAAGAGAACCGAGAACACGACGAGAACAGACCGAGAAGGAGCCCAAGAACGAGCTCAGAACGAGCTGGGCTGTGCCGGTCCCCATCTGCAAGTTCCATCTGCAAGCTTAGACTGTGAGCCTCTCTGCCTGAGCAGGCAACAATGGGGCAACAAGTCGCGTCTGAGATGCGTCGCCCACGGCAACAACAGTTGCCACAGTCAGCAGACGGAGACGTAGCTGCAGCAAAGGATGCCACATTTTGAAGAGGGAAATTGGCGTTGAAAAGTATCTGACTGCAACTGCTATGATGACGACGATGACGACGGCGATGGCGACGTCGAGCTGCATGGTCAATTGCACCGGGTCAGCTTGTGTTTTTTCCACCAGCTTCGCTCACGCCTTGCAGACTGCTCCTTCCCCTTCACGCTCTTGTGGCAAACTAAGCGCAATGAAGTAGCCAAAGGAACAGGGGGCAAGCAGCCAAGGCAGTTGCGAATGCCGACTTGACTGAGGTCAAGTTTGCAAGATGAAATTGCACACGACAGGAGAATTATGAGTGAGAGAGAGATTCCCCAGTTCATTTTGGTAGGCGTCTTAATTAAGTTTGCAAGTAGTAAGAGGGTGAGAGGGAGGGAGGGAGAGGGAGAGAGAGGGAGAGAGAGGGAGAGAGAGGGAGAGAGAAAGGGAGAGAGAGAGAAAGAAGGAGAGTAAAAGAAATAACAGCAGACTCTTTATAAACTTATAGGGTTCAATGGTAATGTATGTAACAGACAGAATAGTGTCTGTCTGTCCGTATGAGCAGCTATATCTCCAAAACTATAAGTCCGAGGACTGTACAATGTAATGACAATATATTACACGCAGGTAAAGTGAAATATATAAACCAAGCAATCCCTTCTCCAACCACACATAGTCTGTCTGTCCGTATGAACATCTATATCTTCAAAACTATAAGTACCAGGACTATCAAATTTGTTGACAAATGTTCTATTTATATAGAATCTAAATAAGCGCCTTTCCAGCCTAGCAAATCTAAGTTCAATATATGTTATTATCAAGTGATCCTTGCTTCGCCTTGATTGCTTCCACTTCGAGTCTCTTTAGAACTACCCACCCTCTCATAAGCACCCCAAAAATATAACTTACCATTTTTTCCATTCCGTTATTATGCTGCTTTAGCGTTGTTCCTCTTTATGTCTGCAATGAAAGAGATGAGAACATAAAACTTTGATAAGTTATCTGTGGTTTATATTGGATAATGCGCAACCAACTCAATATAATCGTGACGTACACAAAGAAGATACTCCAAATCGGAGTGTTTTGTTTATCTTGGTCGTAAAAAATGTTTATAAATTTTTAATTAGAAAATATTAAAGCGAGACAGCTTAATTACGTAATGAGCATTAAAGTTGATGAGCTCGACATTTAAGAGAGTTAGGAGTGGGAGAAAGAGGAGGAGGGGTGGAAAATTCCGCTGCTTGGACTGATTTATGTTGTGACAGGGACAACAGAAAATGGCGTGAAAAACTGGCGAATAAAACGCTCGAGGAGGAGGAATAGAAAAGCAAAAAGAAGAGCAAGGGTGTAATGCGACATAATTTACAGTCTGCCCCAAAGAATGCCGGGGAAAGTGGTTGGGGGGGTTGAGCAGTGAGTCAAGTGTGGGCGATGGCGGCGAGAAAAAAGAGTTGTGGCCTGGCGGGTTTAGCTGCCCAAATTGTGGCCTGAGTTATGCGAGCCTTGCCTAGGCAAATATGTTAATATTTAGCTAATGAATGAGTGGAACGGGGGATGGGGGTTGCCCAAGAGTAGGAGTGGACAGTCCCAGAAGAGCAGAGAGACAAAGACAATTGTGGTAGCTGTTTTCCACTGGAGCAGGCACTTCAAAAAGCGGCGCGGGCAAACAGAGGGCAATACAAACAGGAAAACAGAGCGGGGGCAAATAGACACACTGAGAAAGAGTGTGGGAGAGAGAGAGAGAGACAGTGTGGGGTGGGGAGCGACAGGGTGCCCCGTCATTGTGGACTACTTTAATCACGCCATGGGATTAAGGGCAAAATGCCGCAGATGATGAAGAAGTTGCGTGTGCCAAGAGTTCGTTGAGGTCGATGAGAAGAGGGGGCGAGGACAGAGAGAGGGGCCGAACTACGCTTACAATTTAATTAACTTTTTGTTTTTATTTCTTATTAAAGGGGGCTCCTTGTCTGTATTTGTTAACGGCACTCTTTGTATGCCATAATGCAAGTTTAATCAGCGCGCGACAAAAAACACAACAAACACAGACAGGCCGCGCACAGATACAGCTACAGTTGGGAGTTACACATACAGATAGAGATACAGATACTACGAATACAGCTAGAGATACTTGCTGCATCTGCAGTGTCTGTTGTCTGTCTTTGTATCTGTTTCTGCCTCACAAGATTTGCCTAACCAAGCACATTGCAGATAAGTCGAACAGGAAGAAGAACTCTACAACAACAACAAGAAGAGAGTCTTTTGTCTGTTGCCGCCTTTGATTTACCTTCTCCTTCAATTTGCCAGGTGTAATCTCAAGCAGCAGCAACAGCAACAACAAGAACATGAGCAACAAAAATCACAGCTCGTTGATAAAGTTAAGCAAACGACAACGAGCAAAACGACAATTTTTTAATTATTAACTCTGGCGCTATTGTTTAATTAAGAATGAAGGCAACAAATTGCGTTGCTTTTGCTTGAAGATACATTTACAGTTGCGCCCAAAAGTATTTGTCTTGATAAGATACATGCTTTCAGATGTTATATTTATTATAGAAACAACGATTCATTAGAGACATAACAAACTGGCGAAACAAGTGCAAGTTATCGATAAAGTCAGATGTTATCAGGTTACAAATCGAACTAAGCACAGTTATCGATTAATAGTTATATATTTCTTTTAATAAAATCATTATCGATTAATGGATCTAGAGTTCTTTTAATGAAATCACTTCAAGTGTTTTGTTTTGCTAGAAAATGTTTAAAGATATCATAGATTGGCAAGCTTCCCTTCCAATTTGAATAAAGTAACTTAAAGTACAGTTTTGTAATATTTCATGCATTCCAATTTGCATAAACTTAAGTTCCTTATAAACTGTGTATCTCGTTTCGAGGTTTTTTAATCATTTTCAGCTTTGTTTCCATTGAGGTTTTTTATCTTTGCTGTTTAGATGAATGTTTTAATGAAATTTGACAGACGAGTGTGCGCGCATAGTTAAGAGATTATGATCACACGATGCGATAGCGAGAAGGCGTGCGCTATTCATATTGTCATCTACCAGCAGCCCATAAATCATGTATATATAAAAGATCTCTGTGTGTGTGAGAGATCTTCAATGCGTTGGCTAACAAATCAAATTCCAAGAAATTCGAATTCGTATTCGAATTCAAATGTGACTGGGCAACATAAGAAACATATTTCAAAAGAAATCTGAACTTGGAAGAACCTGCAGCAACGAGCTGAGATCACAGATCTTGAGATCGCAGATCTTGGCTGAGCTCTTTCAGCTAATTAAATGGGCAGGCAGAGGCGCAGAGAGTCGTCTTCATGTGGCAGGCCAATTAATTAAGCGCATAATTTATGGCTAAATGTTGCTCTCCCACTCTTGCCTCTATCTGTCTCTCTCTCTCTGTCGTAGTGTAAACAAAATGCGATCATAAACTCATTTAAAAACAGAACCAGAGCCAGAACAAAAAGTATCCGATTGCAAATGTTTAATTTATGACGTTGGCAAAAATTTATGACTCAAATTGAAATGCTCAACGCGAACAAGGATGCGACAATGAATATGTATTGTATCTTAGTATCTTTGAAATTGAAATTCCAATGAAGCCCGAAGGAGGCAGGCAGAGAAAAGGCAGCAGCGTTGACTGCGCAGGAAGCAACAGTCAGACAAGGCGCAGACCTTAAGCAAACAGAAATTAATTATGTTTCGATGCGAGAGGGAGACAGAGAGAGATACACACACAGATACAGATACTTCTCGCAGATACTCGTACTAAAGCAACGCGCAGACATAAAATAATTTCATTTCATTTCACTTCTTTTCTTTTCATTTCATTTCATTTGCTTGTGTGTTTCTCTTTTCGCTTCTGTTTATAAGAAAAATATGTTGTTGTTTGTTTTAACGCGCGCTTCCTTTGCGTGTGCAACATGTGCGTGTGCAGTGCGAGCCAGAGATGCGTATCTGTTGGATACATGTGCATTGGCAACTGGAAGAGAACGTATCTATCTGTGTCTATTTTTGGGCATCATTTCAATTAATTTGCCAAGCGCAAACTCATAGATACTTGCGCTGTATCTGTGGGATGCGTTTTTATAAATTTCATATTGCATGCCTCAGTTCCCTCTCCCTCTCTCTCTCCCACTCCCCCTCCACCTCCCTCCCTTCCTCCTTGTGTTCTGCTCAGCTTCATTTTAATTAGCTTGACATTTTCCCTTTTTTTTTTGTCTGCCTCCTTCGCCTCTCGTTGATTTTTCGTTGCCTTTTTGCTGAACTTCGCTCGTTCCACTCTTCTTTTCTCCTCTTTCCTGCTCTCTGCTGCTTTCTGTGTGCGGTTTTTTTTAGGGTTAACAGCGCGTAGATTGATATCTTCAAGTTCATTAGAGTTGCAAGTTGCTTTAATTGGAAATATGCACAGATCTTCAGGCCAGACAAAGGAGACTGCGCGGCACACTTGGGCGAGAATTAATGATGCCTGAACTCGGGACTCAACTCGACCCTGTTGCAGCTCTCTTGCAACTTGAATTCCGCTTAAACTTGGACATTTCATGCCTCATGCAGCCTCAGCTCGCGGTTTGTTTTCTCTTCTTCCTTTCTTCGCTTTTATTCGCTTCGTTTTGCGTTAACTGATTTCAAGGGAAAAACATCTGAACGTTAATTAAATAGCGCGGCAGCAAAGTTCCTCTTCAAAATTTGTATATAGACCTCAACTTATTAGGGACTTCATCAATCAAACTAGCCAACTGTCTATTAAACTAGCTAGCTGGCTAGCTATCTGTCTCTTAATCTAGCGCTCTATCATGTATCTTTCTATATATCTATCTATCTTTCTATACATCTATCTATATATCTATCTATCTATCTCTCAATCTATCTGTTTGTCTCTGCACAACTCTCACTCCACTTGTCTGCTGTGTGTTCGCTATACCATAACTAATTTCCATTTAAATTTCCATTTAAATTCCCGCCTCTTGCCTGTCTCCTGCCCCTGCTCTCCTTCTGCCCGCATGTCTTGTTAATTTTCATTCTAAATCGAGTGTTTTCCCTTAGCTTTTCGTATTTGTTCTTTAGACGCTGCGTATAACAAACAAAATTAACACCTAGTCGCTACATTTCCAGCTAAAACCCACACACACACACGCACACACACGTAGGCAGGGAGAGACTATAAGTCAAACCCCTAACAAGGTGTCATTCGGTCTTGGCGTCTGCTAAATGAATTAGAGAGAGAGGGGCAGGCAGGAAGAGGTAGACAGAGAGAGTGGTATACAGATCTTAGAAAAGGGGAAGGTGGGGGGGGGGGGGCTGCACTGGCTCACACCCACATGTCATACTAACTGAATTTATAACTGACACTTTCGGTTTTTCCCCATTCATTTCAATGCAAATTGCCCAACTAGGCGTATGCTCGATATTTGCACGGCCAATAAGCATATAAAACAAATATACAAACACAAAAAACAATAACAAAGAGAGACATGAATATGATGAGCAATAGTTGCGAATGAAAATAAATTCTAGTTAAAATTGCTGCGATTTTAGAGTTTTGTGTGTATCTAAGAGCGAGAGAGCGAGACAGACAAAGACAGAGATAGATAGCAGCTGAAGCAAGGTTAGAAGAGGGGGCAGAGAGGGCGGCTCCCCGTCTACAGCACCCCGCTGTTCTATTAGCGTAATTTTCTACTTGATTTCTGACGCTCATAAATCATCATCAGTTCCTCCAGTCTGCACACAGCGATAGCGTCAGCAGCGACGCTGTTTGTTGTCATTGCTGTTGTTGTTGTTGTTGTTGTTTAGGTAGTCGTCGTTTTAGTTTTATGGAATTTATCTGCACAACGTCAGGCGACAACAACAGCAACAACAACAGCAACAAAGTGAAGGAGAACGACGACAAGTTTGGCGACACAGTTAGCAGCAGCAGCAACAAGTTTTAGTGTCGTTGTTGTTGCTGTTGTTGTTGCTTTTAGTTTGATGTATCTGCCATATACGCGAATGCTGACAAAATTGATAGCTTGTGGTGTGTGTGTGTGTGTGTGTGTGAGTGTGTGCGAGTGTGCTCAACCAAAACGATGCATAATAAATGTTTCGATAAACAATAAAACAAGAATTTATTGAAAAAGGAGAACAAAAAGAAAAAGATGAATACAAAAAGAAGAAAAAAATGCAGAAAACATAAAAAAAATGCCAATAAAAAACGCTAGCCAAACAAAAAAGCGCAAACACTTTGGCACAAAATGGCGAACTTTAAAACTCGCCACAGAAATCGAAGAGCTTCGAAATAATTTTAAGCATAGTTTGTACTGCAAAAGGTTTCTAATCTGCTCACTTAATAATTGTTAAAGAAATACACAACAACAACATAGACAAATAGCTAAAAGCATTTAGCCAAAAAATGGCCATTAAAAGCCAATTTGACGCGCGACTGTTGAGCAAAGACAAACAAGAGTTTTTTTTATTGTTTTTGAAATTGGTAAACAAAAATTGTTGGCTCGAAATTTTGCGTTTTTTTTTGGCTAAGAAAACTAATTGAAGACGCCGCAACGAGTTGCAGAAACTGCTAAAAATTAACTGGCTCAACTGGCCCACCTACTCCTCCCCCTCTCTCTCTCTTTGTCTGTCTGTGCTTATCTTGTCTCTGGCTAATTGCTGTGCCTATTCAAACGAGCCTCATAAATAATCGGGCTAACAAAACGAGGCAAAGAAAAGAAAAACAAACAGAGGCAGGCATGAAGGAGAAGAAAGAAAGAGAGAGAAGAAAGCAAGCAGAAGAAACAGAAATCGATCGAGGCGCAGCCACTGTACAAAATTATGATCAATGCAATCATGTCAAATTGATTTTTTGGGCTCCCCTCCCTCCCTCCTCTCTCTCTCTCTCTCTACGGGGTCTACGTAACCCGCACGAATATGCCCCAAAAGCCTGGCTTCGGGCTCGTACCAAAATTGAAGGAGCTGCAGAATAAATCAAACAAACGACGAGGCCCAAAGACAACAACGAAGCTACGAGCAAAGGCAGCGCAGTTTGATGAATTGCAGCACACGGGCGCGTTGACTTGGCCAGTCTCAAGTTGATGAACGATTGGCCCCGCTCAGTTGTCTTAAACAGGGCTCGCAAGGGGTCTCTTCCCTGCTACCTCTCCCCCCCTCCCCCTCTGACAAACTGCGGGTACACGGGAAAAATTAATCAATATGCTGTGGCTGTGGCTGTGGCTGTGCCTGCTGCTGATGTGGTTCGTGTAGAAGAAGAGAGGAGAGAAGAGAGAGAGAGAGAGAGAGATAGAGAGAGGAGTCCCTGCCTGATGCACCAGAGGGGAGCTGCGGGGAAATGGTTTTATAATTATGAGGGTCGCGTTCAGGTTGAGTGGAAATTGTTGGTTGTGTGCGACGTGAGCTCGTTGAAGGAGCGGAGGAGGGCTGACCCGAAATAAGTACGACTTGTTTGTCAATAAGAACAACACAAGCCAAAAGACAATTCTTGTGGTCAATAATTAGAGTGGGGCACACACACACACACGTAGGTGCCACACCCTGGGAAGCAATGCAACGCGCTTGAAATTGAATGAGGCAGAAATGTTGCCAGCAACATGTTGCAGCAGCAGCTCGTTAAATTCGATTAGGGGTACTCCTGCAGAGCAAATAAATCATTAAGTTGCAACTAGAACGGAGCAAGAGGAGGAATCAATTTTGTTGCAGTGATTACAGTTCAGGGCGTGCATCACAGAGTTCTTTATAGTGCTTGTACGATAGTAATCGCATAATACTATCGATATATGTATTGTTGATTAAAGTTAAATCATCAACTGTGTTCGATATCATCATTTATTTGCAAGCTTCAGCATTATCATAGATCTTTATCATTTTCGTATATAAAACACTGATCAGTTTTGTATTAATCCGCATGTAATTTGATATGAAACTGCGGTTCAACACAAAGAATTGATTAATGATCAATGAGATCATGATTTAGGGTATAGTATGAGATTGATATTTGTTGATTATGCATGTCAAAGTAAGATAAACAGTCGTTATTCAATGGTAGATTAAGATCATAGCAAGTTAAGATCACTAAGACGAGGATCGCTAAGGCGATCAATAAGATCATTAAGTAGAACTTACAGAGCATAATGTGTATATATGTATATATATATATATATATATATATAATATATTTACGATCGTTATATCAACTCCAGATCATGCAAGATTGTTCCTCTTTAAGTGATCTTCTTCTAACTGATCCTCAAAGTGTTTCTCTAACTCTGAAATTTGAATACAAAGTTTCCTCTCTCTCTCTTGTTATGCCTTCTTCCCTTCCCTTCTCTGCCTACCTGTCTGTTGAAATGCAAATTAGAAGATCGACAAAATAAACAGCAAATCGGTTCGGATCGTGCCGCATTAGTATGCACATTAGCGCCCAAATGACAGCTCCGCACACGGCGTAGCTAAGCAGGATACCCAACATACTCCAGTGACAACTCAACTTCATGACAAGTCAACTTGTCTCGTGGCTGACTGACTGACTCCCTGACTGCCTCCCTTCCCCCCCTTTCCTGACTTACTGACTGACTGAGTGGCAACGCGATTGTCAATAAATTTTGTGGCAAAACGAAACGAAAAACGCTGAAAAACTTCAACGAGATAATCCGCACAATTAAGCAGGGGAGACACCCAAATGCGAATTGGACAAGTTACAAAAAAGTCAAGACCAGACAGAGTAGCAAATTTATGGCCGACTTCGAGAGAGACAGAGATAGAGAGAGACGGAGAGAGAGAAGAGCAGCAACAGCGGCAGCAGCAGCGAAGGCAATAAAACAGTCGAGAAGCAAAAAAGAAAATTTATGATCTTTCGGGGCAGGTAGCCAGGAGAGTTTGTAAAATGATCACCTGTTCGAAGCAGGGCAAGCAGGAGCAAGAAGAGGCGAATAAAAAGAAGGAGGCGGACGCAGAGGAGCAGTGCAAGGCGGGTCAGACTCAGTTGAGATCTGCGGGCGAGCCACATGACAAAGTCAAAGGCGAGTCTCGTCTGGCATTTGAGTGTCGCCTCAGCATGGAGTCCAGTTCAGAGTCGGCATCGTGTTCTGCGATCCTTGGTGTGTGACAGTGTGCAATATTTCGCATTGCAATGTGCGGGCTAAGCGACAGAGAGGGAGAGCACACTGCGCCGCATGGTGTCCCCTGTGCAGTCAGTCAGGCAGGCAGCAGACAGCAGGCAGTCTCCGTCGCAGTCTCAGTCTGAGTTCCACTGCTGCCTCCTGCCTTTTACCTCTTCTTACTCCTACCTCTGCCTCTTCTTCCTCCTGCTGTTGTATGTAAATTGATATTTTTGCCTTGGCACCTTTGGCCACTTCCTTTGCCGCGTTAACGTTAACCTTGAACGCGTCTGTCGTTATATCGTTTCTTTTAACTGAAATTTAATGAAATCATTTCGTAGAGAAAGAGAGAGAGAGAGATTCTCGCCCAAGAATTGTGTGCACTAATAAAAAAAACTCATGAAACGAAAATAAACAGAAAAGCCAAATAAAATATTAACGACAAACCCCAAGCAAAGCTGCAGACGGAGTTGAAGGCGATCCTCAAACCTGTTGGACTGTCGCGAGATCGTCTTGTCGGGCTGGAGCTACATGGAAAAGGTGTCACGTTACGCATAATTTATGACCACAAAAACAATAATTTTCCAAATGGCCGCAAACACGCAACCCGCACACAACCAGCTAAGCAAAGCGATCCCCATACGATACGATACGATACGATACAATCCCAAGACGATCTCTAACTGCAGTGTACTGTCTCCGAGAAGAGAGAAAGAGAGAGGAAGGGAAAGAGAGAGGGTAACATGCGATGCCTTTTGGGCCTCCTTATCTGCATCTAAATCTACATCGAGACTCATCGAGTTGATGGCAGATTAATGAGCTAAACCCAAAGACTGAATCAGGTAGTTTTCCCTGAATTCCCTGCACCTCTCTCTCTCTCTCTATATCTCTCCATCTCTCTCTCGCGCAGACACCTGTCTCTGTCGCTTGCCAACTTCAGTGTGGCCCCAATAATTTGGAAGCTACGGTTACGATAGAGCAGTCTCGTCTGGTAGTCGCAACGGCAGCCAACTTTGACAACAAATAATGAAATAATGTTCAGGGCAAGAGAGATAAGATTTCAGTTCTCTACCCCCCCTCTACCTCCCTTCGCTGTCCCCCTTTGCGCACCACTGTTTTTTTTGACAGCAATATTGATTTGAACGGAACGAAAAACGAAAATACTCAACAGTTAAACGGAAAATACAAGCAACGTTTGCCGCCGCAATTTCTTCCTCTTCTTTCCCACTCTTTGTTGGGTAAACAAAGCCCGTGGCACGTTGGAAAAACGAGAAAGGTGAGCAACAGTGGGCACAGAGAGAGAGATAAGGCACAAGCTACCAAAAATAACCGAAAAAAAAAACACAACCAAACAAACCGTGAGATATATACAAAAACGGGCCACGAATGGAATATGGAATAACTGTATAAGAAAAATAGTGCAAGCGATTGTTGTGGTTTGGTTTACCGATTTAAATGGATTGAAATGTGCTGGCGAGTACGGGGAGTTATGATGGTGCACAGACAGTTGCCTGAAAGAGTGATAGATTGGGTTACCAGAGAGTTGTGGCAGAGGCAAACCATATGCAGCTTGAAAGAACCAAACAAATCAATGAAAACATTGTGCAAATATGCAAGTGCCGGCGTTATCTATGCAGATAGGTGGCAAATGAAAGGAATTATTCATTGTAAAGATCTAGACAAAATGTAAGGAACTTTAAATATGAATATAGTTGGCAAAAGAAAGGTTTAATTTATTTTAAAGATCTACAGAAAAAGTAAGGAACATAAACTATGAGAATAGGTGCCAAATGAAAGGGATATATCAATGTAAAGATCTTTACTTCTATGAGAATAGGTGCCAAAGGAAAGGGATATATCAATCTATTGTAAAGAATACAAAATACTTTAATAGTCTCAAATATTTCTGGCAATAAATCTTTAGCTTAGTTTCTTATACATTTCTGACATATTTCGCATGCCGTTTAAGTTGACACTTGACAGAAGTGCGCAACTTGACAAGATCCCAACGAAACATTTGTATCTGACGTGTACTTGGGCAGTTTTCAGTGTCGCACAACATACCTGAAGATGCAATACGTTGCTGTTGTTGGTAATCCCAAGCGTTGGTAATTAAAAAGCGCCTTGCAACTGTCGCCGAGGGTTAATCCAATTTCACGTCGCACATACAGAAACAGATACATTTACTTGCGCACAGTGGAGAGGGAAACTCTTGCTGTCTTTATTTTTGGACAGATTTTTTAATTAAAATTTCATGTAGCGCCGCAAATGTTGTTGAGATATCTACGAGACGAGACGAGACGCGGATACACTCGACGGTGTCAGGCTGAAGTAGACAGGCGACAGCTCTGCGCAATCTTGGGGAGATGTGGGCCCCACCGTGTGCCGTGTGGCTAGCGCCAAAATCCAATTTCAGTTGACGCTTGTCGTCGTCATCGATCACAGATCACCCAAATGGCAACAAAAACAACAGCAACAACAACAATTGCGACAAGGAGCGACAGAAAAATCTTGTTTCTTCTTTTTGTTTTGTTTTTATAACAATTTCGTACACAGACACGACGCGCACACACTCACACGCACAATTTGTATTTTCATAACTCGTTTTGCCTCTCGCAGACGTCGACAGAGACAGCGACGGCGACAGCGACGGCGACTTTGACTTCGACGCTTCTTGTTATGATGCCACTTGGCGGCTGTTTTATTAACTTCTTTTTAATTTATGACAGCCTCTATTTGTTGTATTCGATGTTGTACTTGTTGTTGTATTTGTTGTACATTTGTTTTGTACCCCGTTTATTGTTACAAATAAAAAGCAACTCGTTAGCCGACTGAGAAATCAACGTGACGCGCTAACAACAAAAGGAACAACAGCAGCGGCGTTTACCGTTCGTTTATGCTGTGCTGTGCAGTGCGTATTTATGCTTTTATTGATTAATTGAAGTTTGAAAAGGTGTAATTAAGGCAAAGTCGCGCAATTGTCTGAACAATTTCGATAAGGCGAAAGCGGCTCCACACACACTACACAAGCGCGACACCACCGAACGCAACGATCGTCGAAGACAAACTGAGGCCTCGGCTCGCCGCGTCGCTTCTGCAGAGCGAAGAGCCACAGCTGAGGCGAGAGAGCTGTAGTCAGAGAGAGCGAATCAAAGAGAGCAAGCGAGCCGAACATGAGTAAGTGCGTGCCTGACTGTGTGTGTGGGAGAGCTAAGGCGAAGGAGAGCGACAGTGAGAGAGTATGTGAGCGTCGGCAAGTGTTGACGCAGCAACGGAGGCGAATAAATTGTCATCGCTCGCCTGGCAAATACTCTGCGAAATGCAAATCAAGTATATTTTGTTATTTTATCAGTATTTGCTCATTACTTTGGTTAGTTAGTGCATGTGAGGGCTGCAGTCTGGCACAGTTTTGTACTTCCTCTTTCCCTTTTTCTTCCTCCTGCTCAACCCCCTCTAGAGGTTGACAAATCCTGCATGATTGACATTCCCCGTCTGAACTGCACATGTGCTGCATTTCGCATGCCAGCAGCAACCCCCCTTGTGGTTCGCCCCAGGCATTTGGCTGGCATGCTTTTGCTCTCTCTCTCTCGGAGAGCGAAAATTTGCAGTTAGGAACGTGTGTTCCTTAGTCGTGCACCCTGCTGACAGGGGGAACAAGGTGGTGGGTGACGCGGAGGCTGAGACAGCGACAGAGACAGAGGCAGAGGCATCGACTGATGATAGCGGCACGTTTCGCATACAATGTGCTCTCTCTCTCAATCATTGCCTCTCTCTCATTAGCCACTGCACTCATTAAATGCGCCCGAGGCCTATTAGTGCATGACAATCACAGGAACTAGCCGAAAAAGGCTAGAAAAGAGCTCACCGCGTTAATTGCAATCCCTTCCTGTGCACGCTCAGCGCGCTCTCCAATTGCTAATGAGCGCACGTTCTCTGCAGTTTACGCTCTCTCTCCCTCTCTTACGCTCTCTCTCTCTCTCTCGCTCTTGCTCTCTCACTGTTTTGCGCTTGCGGGACCGGTTTTCAGGTTTTTATCTGCTAAGGGTCTTGTTAAAAGTAATTCGTAACACGTTGTTACCAGATAACGCCGCTCTGCCCCCTCCCCTGGCGTCTCCTAACGAGTTGCCGAGTCGCCCATCTCCCAGTTGGGCTTCGGTTCTCGATTCTCCGTTGCTTGTCTTTTTCTGGTTCTTCTGCTTTATCCGCCACTTGGCTTGTTAGCGTCGTTCGCTTGCTAAAAGAGCGATAAAAACGCAGAGAGGCAGCCACAATTCAAGATCAGACCAGGCTCACGTTTTGACTTTTGGCTTCGTCTTCGTCGCCAGTTCAATAACACCCTGTGCCTGTGTGTAGCTGCAGGGTGCCTCGTGCCAGGGCCGTAGCGATGCTCAACTGCAAAACTTTACACAGGGCTTTTGTGTAATTAAATTCTTTAAAATACTGTTTGTATTTAATTTATAGAAGAAAAATTAGTGCAATTGCAAGTTGATGTTTTCATTAAAGAAAATGAAGATAAAATGAAGAAAGTTTGTATTAATTATATGGATGATTTATAAATTTGTAAAACGTCTTGGAAATTGTTCAATAGTTTTTGGGAAATCAACATTTCCCATAGGGAAATTATAATGCCTTCCACAGTTGGTGTTACTATCAGCCCCGCTCGACTGTAGCTTTTATTACTGGGGCCCTTGATAGGAGGGGGCCTTGGTGCACCGTACACATCTAGCTACGCACCTGGCCAATGCCCAGTGCCCGGTCGTGCAGCAGAACATGCCGGGCCAGGGACGTGTTCAGCCAGCATGGGGAGCCGGTTTGATCGGGCAGCAACAAAATGAGAATACCACACCACATGTGGTGCCATCGCTGCTCCGCTGCTGCTCCTCTGCTGGTACGCTGCTCTGCTGGCTACGGGTATGAGTGATTTTGCCTAGTTAGGAGGCGAGTCGGATGTGCAGACATTGCAGAAATCTCATGTTTATATGCATTTCGATTGTCGCTCGCTGCCGTTGCAGTTGCAAGAAAGTTGCCACAATGTTACCACTCCCTTACCACCCCTTTCCCTCCCACGATCTCGAGCAACAAGCAAATCGTGCGCCTTGGCCGCTAATGAACTTACAATGGTTCGCTTGTTTGGCTCTGGCGATCAAGTCGTGGGCCAGGACAAGCTTCCTTCTTCTCCTCCTCTGTCTTTACCTCTTCTCTCTCTCTCTTTCTTTCTCCTCCCACACTCAGGCTAACGCGATTGGCAATCTGCAATGTGAAACATGAACTCGCCCCATGATTGACCGTCCAAAAGTTGCTCGTGCTTCAATCAGTTAGCAGCGTAAGAAGGTGCAAGGGAGAGAGAGAAAGAGAAGAGAGAGGCAAAACAGAAAATGTGGAAGGAGAGGCGCAGAGAGAGGGATAGAGAAAGGAGTAGAGAGCTGCTGCCTTTTGTCTTAGCCCAGCCCAGCCCTGACGATGTCGATCCCTGATGCTGTTGCTGCTGCTGCTGATCATGATCAGCAAAACTAACAAGAGGTGTTGCTTCTGTCGTTGTTGCAGTCGCAACAAGCAGCCACAACAACAGCAGTAACAGCAAAAGCAACAGCAACAACAGTGATCTGGCCATGCATCAGCTCGTCAGACTCTCCACTGCGATCGTGATTTTTCTGGGTGGCGCAGTTCTCCCCTCTCCCCTCTCCCCTCGCCATCTCCTCTCTCTTACTCTTTCTCTGCCTTCTCGATCTCTCGTAGCTTTTGTTTTACTTCCCTGCAATGATGATCACCTGAACCGATTGTCTGCGCTTTGTTTGTTTCTCAGCCTCGTCTCGGTAGCCCGCAGGGGAATTTGCCTTGACTTCTAGGAACAAGCAGCAAAAACAACAACAGGAACAACAGCAACAAAAACAACAACACTCAACTGGCTCTGGCGCTCTGTCAATGCTCATTGAAGGCAGCAGCCAAGAACTAAACAGCTCACTTCACTGGAAGCAATGCCAAAGCCAGAGACAGTCGGAGACGTAGAAGGAGCCTTTGCCTCAGCCTCAGCCAGAGCCGGAGGTGCCATGGCAAATGCTCTCTGGGTGGCTAAGCTGCTCATTCAGCTCAGCCTGACAAATCAATTGATCCAAGAAGGAAGACTCTGGTCCAGTTGGCCAGTTTCCCCAGTCATGGCAATTGACAGTGGCTTACAAATGAGCCATCACATTTAGAACTCATAAATCGCAAAGCGGAAAATGATTGTACAGTTCCATCAATCTTGTCATGTTGTCGCAACGCACAGCCAGGCAGATCGATCTTGTCGGACAAGATCGTGGAGAGATAATCGCCCATTAGCCATGTAGCCATACTTAAGGCCTACAAGGTTTAAGCTTTAGTTAATCCCCGTCTGTCTCGAGGGTTAACGATCGCACCAACTGATCGCACAACCTGAAGATCGCCTGGCAGTTTAAAGAATTGTTATCAAGTCTTGGAACTATTGAGGATACACTGACTTTACTCAACTGTTAATAAATAAATAAGAATATAATATAAATAAAATAATGCACTGATCCTACAGACTGATCGCATTCCGAAGATCACTTGCAAATTTAATATATTCGTATGTTCTTCAAACTCTTGAGCATCCACTGACAGTAGACGACTTTCAGTATATAAATAATAATATTTATAATAACAACGATCGCACAGACTGATCGCAAACTGATCACAGCTCAACGAACGCATGCAAATTCAAAAAAGTCATTATCAATTCTAGAAAATCCTTATCTATAGTGTCGCGCAACAAAAAAATTGTTGACGTTGTCGTTGAACTGATCATGACCAAGAGATTGTCACCCCGTAAGGCTAAAGATCATGTTAATCTTGTCAGCATATCAATTAATTTACTCGCCCAGAAAATAGAATACATATAAAGTACAGTGTTATACGTATATGTATGTACGTAAGGCTGCTGGCGGGGAATATCAATGTCATCGTTGAGCAATAATAACAGCGCGTAATAGACATTCCGATCGTGCCAGTGTAGCGTGCGTGTCGAGACAGAGAGAGAGAGAGAGACACTGAGAGAGAGAGAGACATGAGAACCAATTAATGCGCCACTACAAATCTCATTTTCCATAAATAAGCAACACGATTTATGGCACTGACACGAGCCATAACGATATTATTAGTATTATTATTATAGAAAATATTCCCCGATATCATCATTATCGCAACTCTGCGTAAATGTGATACAACAAAAAAAAAAAAGAAACAAGCATTGTCAATCACGCGACATTATCAGAGCAACAGCGGCAGCAGGAGCAGCCTGGCCATAAAGAATGCAGACCGAAATGCAGTTGGGATCATAATAAACCATTAAAATAATTAAGATATAACAGCTCGCCCGATGCCTCTGCCTCTGTAATGAGGGCAATAAACGGCAGACTGGAGAGTGAAGAGAGAAGAGTGAAGGGAGAGAGGAACACGAAGGGAGCCAACTAATTCACACCAAGCTGACTGAGCTAATTATGGTTAGCCTCGACCATTGTTGGATTGCCCGATAGTTTAGTTCTAGAGGGGGGATATCGGAGAGGTTAGACAGATAAACTGGTCGTGTCGGGTGTGCGATAACCCGCATAGATAAGGAGCCCCGAAAAACGATGACAATATTAAAATTTATTGCCTGCTAAATTGACAGTGCGAGTTTGTGTGTGTGTGTGTAACCTATTCGAAGTGCCACATGCCACGGAGGGAGAGTTACAACTATGTGCATACTATGTATACTCACCTCAACCCCCTCACAAAGTGCGTTGTCTACGCCACTGCGCCTGGCATAGCAGCCGTGGCTAAATTAATATTTAATATCATAAACATGCCAAAATTTTGCTTAATTTAGCTCGTAAATTAGTTGAGTAATGGAGTAGTGGAAGAGGAGGTGCAAGCAGGAGGGGGGGCTGAGAAGGGAAGCAACTAGCATAGCAGGTCAATTCACTTAGCCGAATCTCTTCCAATTCATTTAGTTGCAAATACCAAAAAGAAAAAAAAAACGTGGAACAAATGACAAAAACTTTTTGCAAGCAACTGTGCGGGACGATTGCAGTGCAGCAAATAACAATGTGCAACAAAAGGGGGCGGGAGGGCAGTGACTGAGGGGCTAGCAAAAGGGCATGCAGTAAAGAGAAATCGCCCGACTGCAGCAGCGGCAAATCGAGCGACAACTCTGGCCAAAGTTAAAGCCAAAGGCAAAGGCAAAGCTGAAGCTGAAGCTAAAGCGAAACTTTGCCAAACCGAAAACTAGTGACAAGGAGAAGTTTCAAACGGGGTTAGGTTAGGGTTAGGTCGTGGGGTCCAATGCAGTTTCGAAATCAGATAACAAAAGAGAAGAGAGCGGAACGTGGGGGGGAGGAGTAGGAGGAGTAGCAGGAGAGCAGAGCAGGAGGTACACATGGAGGAGCCAGAGGAGCAGCACATGGAGAAGAAGCAGCAGAAGCTGCCACTGAAGCGTTGCCCGAACTGAGTTCGACCAACTAGAAACGCAGCAGTTTATCGGCCAGAAGAACAACGAACAACAATAACAACAATACAAACAAAAACAACAACAACAACAGCGAGCAACAAACAACAACAAAACACACATATCGAAAATTATACAAACGACACAAAGCTAAAAACTTTGACTCAGTTTGAAGTCAAAAGGAAGTTCCAACTCCAACATTGGAATAGGAATTGCTAACTCTAAGCATGGTAGGGAGAGTGGTGAAGGGGAGCAAGGGAGACTAGCGGGGTTAAGCGTCTTGTTTTTACATTAACTCGAATTGTTTGCAGTTTGCACTTAGTTGTTGTTCTTGTTCTTGTTGCAGTTACTGTTGTTATTGTCCTTTTTATCAAGTTGCGTTGCTGGCGTTGCCACCCAGCAAAAATATGCGCAAATTTCAAAACTCACACACACGCACAAACACTCGCATATTTTGTCAACTGTTTTTTGCAATTTTCACATAAAGTTTTTCACAAAGTTTACCATTTGATTGCTTTTTCATTGTTTTCAAATGGATTTGAGGATGGAGAACTTTGGTTTTTGTGATGCAAATCGATTAATATCATATTTATGAGGTGCTTAGGGAGTCAGAGAACATAAAGCAAAGCTGAAAGGTGAAGTAAATTAGCATTATGTGTGAAAAACAGCGGGGAAATACATGGAAATTTATAATTTTATTGAAATTAAAAGAAAAACAATTGATTGAGTTTGGTTAAGGGGGATATGAAGGGATAATAAGCAAGTAAATTTATAAATTCTTTATAAATATGTGAAATATCTGAGGAAATTTGAAAATCTAAAGATTTTGTATCTGAACCAATGATTTTGTTTAGCTTTCTATATAAATAACTAAACAAATGATTTGATATATACTGATATATTCCAGTTTACCTTAATTTTCACAAGTCACCCGCTTTCTTGGGAAAGGTTCAATGACTATTTAAAGGCTGTTAAACAGACCCGGCAACATTTGCATTTGCGCAGCTGTAGCCGAGGCATTTGTGACCTCAGTTAACACCTTACGACCTAAGTAATGTCAAAAGAGCAAGTTATGTTTGACCTCGAGCCAGAATGAAGGAAACACAAACAAAGCAAAGAAAAAGGTTAGCTGGCAAAGCGAACCCAGCACATCCTGCAAAGTCACAAAGAGTCGAGCTCTGTAGTCAATTCACGGTTGTCAAGGCCGGACGAGATGGTCGTAAAACAAAAACTGTAACTCAAACCCAAATCGTAACCGATTTCCTACCCGTTAGGGGTTAAGTAGTCAAGTGACCTCTTTGAAATTGAACTTTAAAATGGGCAGAAAGAGTAACAGAATTGGAAATCGAAATTGAAAATGCCTTGGCTGCACTTGAGCTCAATTGGAAAGAGGCGTAACTCTTGGTTCCATTTCATCTTCAGCTTTTGATTCCGATTCGGGGAGCTTCTGTTTCTGGTTCTGTTTTTCTGCTTCGTGGCAGCCTTCAATTTATTAACCTCAATATCAATTGTGGCGCATAAATCACGATAAAAGTAAATACGCGCTGTGCATAATATTTCAGTAAAAGAAAATCCGAAAAATACGTAAAGAAAATGGGAGCAAACGAAACGAGACGAATTCATTTGGGCGCAGCTCACAGGATGTAAAAAGGATTGTGCAGGGCAGTGATTTTCAATTTAAAAAATTGCACGCAAAAGCGCCACAAATCAAAGGAATTGACTCTGCCCAAGGAGCAGAGGGAGAAGGCAACTGAGTGCCAGAGAAAGAGAGGGTGAGAGGGAAACATTCGTTCCATCAGTACAATAAATTTCAATCTAAAACTTAACTAAAGGCGCAGCTTCTGTTCAATTCTTTCTCTCTCTCTCTCTCTCTCTCTGTTTCTCTTTCTGCCTTCTCGTCTCTATTCGGCTCAGTTGGGGCGTGAAGTTCCTGTAAGTAGTGTAAAATGCAAAACAAGTGAAGAACGCACCAGTCCACACCCCCCTTCCACTTCTTTTACTGCCTAACTTGAAGCTCTCCCCCTGTACCCCCTTCCATGGCCAATGCACGCCGCAATAAATCTCAATTGAAATGCTTTTTGCTTTCTGCGCTTTGCCAGTGAGAAATAGAGAGCGCGCGAGAGGGAGACAGAGAGAGAGAGAGAGAGAGAGAGAGAGAAATTCACTTCAGCTTCAATGGACTGCAATGGCATGCTGCGATGTTAACTTTGATGCGTTCAAAAGAAATCAATGGCAAATAGTTTATACAACAAGAGAGAACCTTGCTGCTGTAGTCGCCGTGCAAGATATCCTGTAATACCCTGATATACACTTCATTAATTGGCTAACATTTCAAGACTTTCTTTGCAGACTAATAAAAATTATGCTTCTTTAATAGTAAATGGTCCCTTCAATATAGATCTTGGCAGATCCGGCTTTATTATTATAGTAGTATTAAGATTACATCAAATGCAATTATTATCAAAACAAATACCGTAGACTTTCTATTTACTTCATAAAAATTTCTATTCTATTTTTATTATTTTAAATTTTTATTCATTCTTCGCATTTACTTTGAGCCTGTGCGTCTTGTATACCCCACACTGGATACTGGGTATATGCCAGTGAGAGCAGCATTTACAGCGCCCCCTGTCGATCACTTTGAGCAATTGACGGCATTTATAATTAATAAATGCCTGCCTCCTGCGTGCAGGCATGCCAAAGAGAGTAGAGCGAGCGGGCGCAAGAAGAGAGCAACAGTGCGTGGGGGGAAGGGTGAAGGGTGCGCTGATTAGTGCTCCTGGGCTGGGCCGGGGCTGCGCTGCCTTGGCTGCAATGACAAAGCAATCAAAACACTTGGCCACATCATTCACAGCGGCCAATTAAAATGCACAAAGCCCGAAAAGGCGCCCTCTGTCGGTAGCAGAAGGCAGACAGCAGACGGCTGCTGCTGTTTGATATCAAGAGAGCCAAATCGCTCTCAGTGTGTGGGTGAAAGAGAGAAAGCAACTGTAAGAGTACGTGTGTGTGTGGGTGAGTGAGTGAGTGAGAGTTAGTGTGTTTGTGTGTGTGCTTTGTGAAGCAATCACACCAAATAAATCATTCAATGCATTTGCACAAGTTTTCAGTCGGCCATTTTGGGCAACGACAACAAATTCGCCGTGCTGGGCAAGGACTGAGTTAGGAAGGCAGGCAGGGGGAGGGGGAGTGGGTGAAGAAGTTTCCATTGGGAATTATTCATGCAGGCAGGCAGGCAGGCAGGAAGGAAGGAGGGAAGTCAGGCTGGCAGGAGGTTTGCGGTTAAAAGCATCGAGCAGGCTTATCTGTCATCAACCGCACACAGTTTAGTGGCTGCCAAAGGAAATTACACGACTTGACGCAAAATGGCCACCGGAAGTGGATGTGGATGTGCAGCTGGAAGTGGCAACATGCACATGCTTGCACATGCCTGCACATGCCTGATTGCGGCAGGCGATAGATGCATGCAGAGAAGGTGTCGACAAATCTTGTGCATAAAATGAAAACATTCAAATTGATTGATCCCTCTGATCCGATCTGATCTGACAATGCGAATATGGAAAACGTATGTGCGGCACAGTCTAATGATGAGGCTTGAAATTGCCGCATTGTGTAACGGGAAACTGTAACGAATTAAGACGGAAAGAACGTTCCCGAAAACTAAAGCGTGTTAAATCCGACTCGATACATTCATTCTTTCTTTAGTTCTCTCATTCTTTCTTCTTTCTCTTCGTGTGGCAGCTGTGAAAATCCAATTTCTCGCATTCGTTTAAGCGGATGTGGCCCTGAAATGGGCGCACACAAAGGACACAAGGATGCAGGTCACACAAGATGCAAGTTGAGTCAGGGTCGAGGTCCGTTGACAGACATGGATGTGACATGTCTCGTCTGTGGTTGGTCCTGCCTGCTCTCGTTCTCATCGCTTGTCCTCACCGCCTGTCGCCTGCATCCTGTGCCCAGCACAATGTTTGTGTGCAGCGATTTATAGAAATTACTCGCTGTTTAGACAATATTATGGATCGTTTGGATTGTCCTCGACAAATCGTTGACAAATTGCTCGCCATTTTCTAATCAATTTCAACAGTTCAATAAACCCGAAACGGAAACCAGCGGAACGTAGTCAGCGTAGTCTGACATGTCTCTCGTCATGTCATGTCTGAAGGAAATTCCAGAGAGACAGAGAGAGAGATGAGGAAAGGTGAGCGGCAGCTAAAGAAAACTTTTTCTATTTCGAAAATTGGCTAGAAACGTACAAATAATTTCAGCTGAAATGTGCAGAAACACGCCATGTCGCAATGTGAGGTGTAGTAGAGCAGCAGGGGGAGGGGGAAGAGAGGCAAAAGGTGAGGCAGAGGTGTAGAGCGGGGGTAGCAGAAAGGTGAACTAAGGCAGGGCAACAAATTTAGCAGTATTTATGCAGTTTTAGCTGCAAATCATGCAGAGAAGAGAATGACAAGGGAAAGGGGGCAGAAGAGGAGTAGGAAAGGGGGCACAACCGCACTGTCAGCTGTCTAAACTCGTCAATTTTCCATATAGTTAAGCAATTTGTTGCAGCATGAACTGGCGAAGGGGAAGTAGAAGAGGCAAACTAGTCATGTGATTTATGGAAAATTGATTAACTATTTGACATGTATTTGTTGCTGTAGAAAGTATAGTAAGGGGGAACTTTTAACAAAACATTAAATTACTGAATTCAAAAACAGAAAGAGAGAGAGAGAGAGAGAGTGAGTAAGCTAAAGAAATAGCAATACATAACCAAACCAAATCAAACCAAATTCAAGATGAGGTCAACATGGTTGATGTTGCTGATTTATGATATGTCGCAGCATATTCCTTGAAGTTCTACACAAATGCCACAGCTATAGATATGTCAGTCATAAAGGAGAGAGGGAGTGGCAGAGGAAGGGATAAGAATTGACAGGCAGCGAGGGGGAGCTGAGTGCGTTATTCACTTGCAACAGCTCAGCTCGTTGGGGCGGCTAATCTTAATCTAAGCGTCAGCCAGCAACGGCAGTATACCGTTCGTATAGTGACAAGCAGCAAGAACAACAACTGCAGCAAACACTACTACTGCAACAACAACAACAACAACAATAAAGAGGCAGCCGTGCAAACAGGCAGTCGAGGCAACTCAAATAAATCGTTGGAAATCGAAAGAAAAATGCGCCATAAAACAGAAGGGAAAAAAAAACGCGTTGACAGTTTTAGGCAAGCTGTCGATCAAACACCCAAGGGGGGCATGGTCAATAATAACAGCAACAACAACAACAACAAGAACAACTGCAATTGCTGCACACAATTCACACCTTGCCGTGGCGGAATCGAAGCCGTAGCCGGTTGTAAAACGGCGCACAATCAGTGCTTCAAATCTAGAAAAATCAACAAAAGAATCGAACTGAAGTGAGTTACAGCTCTCCGGCCTCTCTCCCCCACCTCTCCTCTTGCTCTATCCATGCTCAACGACCTACCTAGCTACCAAGCAGGCAGCAATTGCAAAGAAATAAAATATCATATATGATAATAAATAAACTGAGATAGAGCTACGTGTAGGGTCGCCTTATGTGCCTGCAGTGCGGATAAATTGAGTTATAGATGGTCCTCAAATTGTGGCAATATTTGTTAAGGAAACACTTGGCGATAAGCATGTGGATAAGAAAGAACTCTGGCTTAAATATTAATGAAAATACATTAAAAGTGTTGAGAAAAATTCAAAAAAATTATGATATCAATTGTAGTTGAAGATTGAAGAGAAAGAAATATAAAGAATGCCACATTAAGAAACGTTTGGTTTGCTGCAGAAAGTGCTTTAAAGAAATCTACAATTGAAAAATCTCTCAGCACTGAAGCAGTTTTGAGAATTGAAATATCTTAGGCAGATATGGTATACTGTAAAGCAATATCTACAATATATTGAAATACTTTAACAAACAATTTTGAATATGAAAGATTTAATTTCAATGGTCTTGAATTTGAAAGAAATTATAAAGCGATATAAGTATATTATATTACAGAAATATTATATTATATTTATATTGCAGAGAATGTAGAGTACTGAAGAATGATTTGTATTGATAAATATAATATAATATTAAATATTATGAAATCTAGAACATCCTATATGAAAAGATCTCTGAATTTTGACGGACAGACATTGAATAACATTTGAATTATAGTATTCAGAAATAAAAAAAGACTTTTAATGTTTAAATTAAAGCTAGAGAAACATCAAATAAACGTCGGAAAACCTTGAAAAAGTAGAAAAATCAAGAGCAATACTAAAGTGTGATACTTGTTTTGAATTTTTTAGAATATTGTAAGGTTTTAAATATTAAATATACCTGACAACAGAATGACTGCTTTTGATATTAAGTATTTGCACAGTTTGAATTAAAAGGCAAAATTGAGTTTTCTATTTCAATTTGTACTCTCCGCCTTTGATATTCCTAGAAACTCTTTGCATTATAGTTTCCATTGTCAATCCATTAATCTTCCAAGTAAAAATTAATGCAAGAAACACGCACAGACAGACAGTATATAGATATATGCTACTATATGTTCGATATGAGGTTGGCCAGCAGTGCAATAAATTGAAATTCAATAACAAAACTAATAATAAAGCAATTGCGAGTGTCATCGGACCACCTGGTAGCTGTGCTATGCTCCTCTCCAGGTGAATGTGGCCAGGTAAAGTCAGTCGCACTCGGCTTGTTTACCTACAGATACAGCTACGATTCGTGGAGTGTGTGCAGTGTGTGTTGGCTTTCTGCACGCACATAAATCAAAGCGCACTCGAGAGATACGATAAGGAGGGGAGAGAGACAGGAGGGAAGAGAGGAGAGGAGGTTTTGGCTAACGGTTATCGCTCTGCAATTGCTGCTGCACTCGCTATGGGGTTGGGTAATCGTCGATCAGGAGAAGGGGTAAGGGTTGGGGAAGCAGGAGAGGCCGAAGCGGGCAAGGGAGGGCAGCTCCAGCCGGGCCCCAATGTTGATAAGAGAGCGATGAAGCAAAGTGCGCCTCGTTGACTACTAAAAGCTTAGAAATGAATTTTAAATATTTTATCGATGCGCTGCGTGACTCACTTTAGACCAAAGGGGACAGACAACCACAACGACGACGACGACGACAACGGAGTCACTTCGATGAAGCCGCCAACTCCCTGTGGACACTCGAGTCCACATTGACAGCGCCACATCCCGCTTTGCCTCGTCTCGCCTCAGTTCGGTCGCATTTTCATCAAATGTAAGCCAAGCTCGCCGCAGTCACAGACATGCCAAGAAATTCCCCAAAAGCCAAGCGAATACTTCCAATAATATGCATATGTATGTGTATGTATAACGGCGATAACTATATGTGAGTCACGTACGCGAGCGGAGCATGTAAATGACTTGGGTGACAAACCAAGCGACTCCAACTGCGACTCCGACTCCGGCTGAGACTGCGACTGAGTCGGGCAACCCTGTGTCTGCAGTCACAACTCACTGAGAGCTGAGACCTTTAGATCTCTCCAACCTTCTCTGTCGGGCTTGTCACATTGTCTCAAAGCACAGGAAAATTAGAGAACAAGCAGCAGCAGTATTTTGGAGCTTCCCTTTTGCTTTTGCTTTGCTTATTCGTGACACGCGCCGAAACAAAATTTGTTTCGATTTATGCAATTGAGGAAGTGCTCGAACGGACTCTGCACGGAGATTGCCTCCTTCTACGCTTTCTGCTGCTTCCTTTTCTGCTCTGATGCAGCCGACAAACCATAATCGTTTTGTGGTAAATGCGAAATTAATAATTAACCCATTGGCGGCAACTTCTGTAAAGGGATGTGAGAAGTGATTGCAATTGTCACTGGGCCAGATACGAAGTGTGATTCATTAGATGAGGCAGGGCAGGAGCTTGGGCAGGCACCTGCTTGCATATACAGAATACTAATTGAATTTCGGCAATCTTGTGAATTTCTTTCACAGCTTAAGCAACTTAGGCTATTCATTTGTATAGTGATTAGAAGATTTTCCACAGTCTTTCATAGTTTCTAAACCTTTTTAATCTGCAGTTTTATCATTGTTGTTTCATAGCAAACCCAAATGGAATTGAATTTAATCCCAAAGAGAGTTTTCTGTTAGAGGATAAACTACAACAATGTTGGCAACCCACACACGTTGAGGAATTTATGTGGCTTGGATGTCTCATAATTTAAGATACATGCAGTATCTTTGTATCTGTATCTGTTGTATCTGTATCCACATATGTGGGCAATGTCACAGATTGTTCATGTTTGGGTAACTTGAGAACGCTGTCCAGGCATTTATTTCATTAGCACGCAAAGGAGTGTGAAGAGGGAGCAGAGAGAGAGAGAGAGAGAGAGATGGAGAAGGAGGAGAAGAGAGAGTTGGAGAAGGAGGAGAAGAGAGAGACGGAGGAGAAGTGGGAACTGGGTGCCAGGCGACAAACGACGCGATATTCATTAAAAAGAAAAATTCGTATGAGAATAATCATTGTAAGGAAACTCTCACCCGCTCCCTCTTCCTCTCCCGCTCCCACTCTGCTGCTTCGCTGGCGATGCCTGGCTGGCGATAATCCCGCGACATGCGCCCCAAACCTCAAGTCGAGGCCAACTGGCAACCCGCTCCTCGAGATGCTGCTGGGTGACAGAGCGTTTGTAATTTATTTAACTGCATTTTTGTGGATTCGATTTCTGAGGAGGCAACAAGAAATTTGTATGCCCTCTTCTCTCTCCCTCTCTCTGCCTATCTCTCTCCCTGTTGATGCTAAAGATACGCACCCAAGCGAGCAGCTCTACAAGATGCTGGTGGTTCTGCCTGCTGCTCGTATCATGTTCGCTGCTGCAGGTAAAGATGCCAGGCCCATGATAAACAGGCAGCGACAGACAACGATGAGTGTGTGTCCTTTGTCTGTGTGTGTGTGTGCGTGTGTGTGGCAGTTGTACAAGGCAAATATAAATATTTATGTGGAAACAGCAGGCGTTTTGTCAAAATATTTGTGGAACTAAGGCAGGAGACAGCGGCGTCGCATCGTGCCACAAATCTTTGGTTTGATTTCTCCAAGAGCATTTCGTACAAATTGTTTACAATTGAAATTATTTGTTTGTATTTAGCAGAGTGTGTGTATGTGTGTGTGTGTGTGTGTGTGTTGCCTGACAGATTAATATTAAGTCATTTTGCAGGAAAAGAGTTTTGCTGTGGGCGAGTTCAGCTTAGGCCAGGTGACACTGTGCACAGTGCACTGTGTGTGGTTCGCCTCTGAACTGGCTCTAGTTCTCTACACTGTCCCTTCTGCCCTCTGCCCTTTGTCCTCTCGCCATGGCAGTTACGCCTGGTTACGAAACGGGGTTAGCATGAAAAATTGCGGGGCTTATGAGTGCACGAGGCTGTAACGAGCGATCGTATAATCCTTTCGCCTCTCATATATACCATATATATATATACGGCATGAATTGTCCTGTGTGCCCCTGGCTCTGCCACGCCCCCTACTCCTTCACATGTTATGCTGCAGCTGCTCTTGTGTGCTTTACGCAGCGAACCAGTTAGTTTTCCAAAGAGCAGATGTGACGCACGGGAACTGTACGAGAAGAGTTCATTGAAAATTTATAGGGGGGAACAATATATGTAATAGTATAAAATAATGTATAAAATATATACTACAAAATATTTATAATATATATATAAAATATATTATATGAAATATATATAATAATATATAAATAAATGATATATATACATATATAATAATATATAAATAAATAATATATATATAATAATATATAAAATATAATATATATTGAATCTATATAATATTCGACAATTTAATACATAACTTAAATTTATTCCAATTTTGTATACTTTAAATCCGATTTATGCAACCTATTGACAATTAATTTATTTATAAAGATTTTGAAATTTCAAAAAACGTATAAAAATTATATAACTTTTAAAATATGTCCAATAACAAGTAGGAAAAGCCTCAATATATTCTAAATTATTGTTATTTAAAATTTAAGGATATTTTTTATATAATTTAAATGTGAAATATTTTGTAAGACTATGGAAGTGTAAAGTTTCTGAAATACCTTGCCGATCTAAAGTGTTTACACTTGTTATATATGAAAGGGAATTGCATTTAAAGTCTTTAGATTATATATTGATAGAATAGAATATATATGTGAACATATAAATTCATGAACACGTATGTATATTACACTTATATATTATATATTAAAAATTTAAGAAACAAATGTTAACTTGTTCAATTGTGCAATTTAAACGCTTCTCAAAGTTCTTTCAGTGTTGCCCATAGGAAATATGTTTACGCTTTTTCCAAACGTAGCGCATTTCACAGTCGCATATGCTCATCGTACAGCGCTTTCTTTTATGACTCTTTTTGGCTCACTTTTCATATCGCTCCTTCTATGTTTCCCTCCCTCTCTGGACTAGGGGTGTCGGGCTTGAGAGGCTAAGGGCCTTTGCTTTGCGGTCGACTTGCCGCATTATCCTATTTTATTTACTGCTAATGTTGCGCTTTGCCTGCTAAATCGCATTTGCAGTGATTTTTTCGCTTGCGACATACCAGCAACAACAACAGCAACAACAATGAGAAGAGCAACAACAACAGCATAAAACACATCATTAATTTAATATGAGGCAAACTAGATAGAGAGGCGGAGGGAGGTAGATGGCAAGCCACGTATCAAACGAGCCAAAAGTCAAAGGACTTAAGTAGCAACAACAATGGAAAGAAGAAGAAGAAGCAGCAGCAGAAGAAGAAAGGGAAGAAGAAGCAGCAACGCAACCAGGCAAAGCACAAAAATTAATTTAGCTTAATTCGTCCACGAAACTTCACTCTTGGAGCGTGCCGAGGGAGCCAAGTCGAGGCTAATGGAGTGAGTCCTTTGCCACGACAAGGAACAAAAACAAGTTGAGCTAAGAACTAGGATGGAGCAACAGAGGGAGGGGGGAGGGGGTTGGGCAGGAGGCAGGGCAGCTGAGTAGCTCGCAAGATGCCGCATACACATGACGCTTGTTGTTCCCCGAGTCGGCCAAGGAATCCTTTAATCCCATTGCTGCCAGTTTAATTATGTAGTTTATTAGGCGGAAATGAAAAAGCGAAAGCCAAAGGCGGAAACGGAAACCGGCAAACCCAAGACCGTACTATATATAATACATATACCTATATATATCTGTGTGTATATGCATGGTACGCCCACTTAGCGGCAACTACTTTGCATAGACTACGCTGCGTTGTAAAAGGTTAAGGTTCTCTTACCGTCTTAAGTTGTTGTTGTCGGGCAGACAAGCGACAGGGAGCTGCAAGCAGAAGAGCAGACAAATAGAAAACATTAGCGAAGTATAGAAAAATAACAAATACAAATACAAATAGTCGAGTGTGCTCGACTGTGATATACCCGCTAGACAAAACTTCTGCTGTTACTATTTTATATATATTTTAAATAACTTTAGATGATTATAGTTACTGAGCACACCAAATATTAATGTTATGTTATGTTTGTAGTCCCAGCTTTAATAGTCTCTAAGATATAGGTGCTCATACGAACAGATATGGCTATATCAACCATTTTAGACCGTGCCTACCGGGTATAGGGGTACATAGAATCGTGAAAAAGGTTAAAGGTCGTCCATTGTTGTTTCAAGGCTGAGTTGCCTCTAATATTTATTGTCAGCGCGTCGCATTGCAAATTTGTTGACTCAAGCTACGGTACGGCTACGGTTGCGGCTTTGGTGACTTCTCTGGCTACGTGGCAGCTGCAATTTTCCAGTTTTCGCTTTGAATTTTCTCTAAATTGCCGCACAATCAGCATAAATTTTGTCTAGGTGACCCCAGCCCCGTCCATCTCCTCTCCTCTGCGACCAAATTAGCCGGCCTAGTTGTTCAACCGTGCCCAAGCAAGAGACGAAATCTGTACCAGAAGTTGAACCCAAACTCGAACCGGAGTCAGAGTCAGTGCTAGAGCCAAAGCGACGCATTGAAAGGCACGAAAATTTGTGCTAATGAGTTTTGAAAGGGGCTTTGTAGGTGGCCAACGGAACCATCGGTCGACTTCTCCTCCTTGCTTCCTGGCCAGCAAGCTAAGCAGGTCAGTTCAGCTCACCTAATACCTCCTTCCCCGCCCCTACTTGGGCCAGTCACGTGTGGCAACTGCTGCCGTAGCTGGTAATTGAGTTAAACTTTTGTGTGCTCCAAAGTAGGCCATGCCACAGGCTTCATTGAGCCGTGTGGCAAAGGCAAAGGCAGCGGCAACGATTGCATCACAAGCATCCAATGCCAAAAGCTTCTTGCTCTTAGCCACACGATGGAAAGTTTTAGAGACCCCGCATTCGCATCCGCATCCCCACTCACACAAACACAAACACACGCAATTGAAAGTGTGCCTATGCAGAATGTGGCAGAGTGAGGTGCCTGGCATACCACACGATTAATGGTGCGTTTATGCGGTTAACTTGTTCGAGATAATTTGGAAATTGATTTGAGTTTTGAATGTTCTTTAGATGGAATTGGAGATCATCAAATCAGTGGACATTTCTGTGTTTATTGAATCCTTGATAACATGTTTTGAGTTAAGAAACATCTACAGTCTGTCATCAAAGTATGTATGCAGATTGTGCACTGTGAGGTTAGGTTGAATAACACCAAGGAATTTTTTAAAATTGAAAAATAAATGTAGTGTATAATATTATATTTTTTATATGTATTTATTGAAATTCTAAGAATATAAATTTTATATATTCATTCATAGAACATTTAATATTTATTAAATATATAATCAATGAAAGTTTATGCGCTTAACAAATGCATGATAATTTGGCAATATTTAGAAAATAATTTTATATCTTTAACAATAAGAATTTTGACTAAAATTTAAAGATTCATATTCAATTTTAATACAATTTCAAAATTTAAATAAAGCAAAAGCCTTTTCTGCGTGTGTTAAATTTTAATAAATTGCAAAATATATTTTTTTAACACTAGCAAATAACATTTAAGAATAATATACATACATAACCTACAAACAGGATTCTAATTTAATATAATTATAGAAAAAGTTCCTGTATTATTATTATTTATATCATAATACAATACAATAATACAAAAATATACTTTAAAAATTCTTTTCTAAACCTTTCTTCAGTTTAACCTATTGCTCACAAACACATCGGGTATAGTGCAGTACAGTATATAGTATTTTGTTTTTTTTTTTTGGACTTTTTCATGATATTTGAGTTTGCTTTTGGTAATCCAAATATGGTAAAAGTGGCATTGCTAGCGCGCTGCCCTTTAGCATTTGGAGTGTTGGAGTGCCAAATCACTAGACACCCGCACACAATGGGAAAGTGCATTTCCATTTCCATTCCCATTTCGATTTCGATGCCGATTCCGATTTTCCATTTCCCCATTTTGGGTTCTCTTTTTCTCTCTCTCTCTCTCTCTCACACACTAAATCCAAACCAATTGAGCCAGCATAGGCTGCCAGGCGTACTTCAAATGTTATTGAAATATTTATAAGTTAGACACCAGGCAGACAATCACACACATACACACACACACACACACACAACCTCAACACTTACAGCAATCAAATGCACACAATAAAACATTTTCAATAACTCTTTCGACGCTGCGCCGCTGCCATTAAGCAGCCAGAGCCAGAGCTGCTACTCCTGGTGCAACGTGCCCCTGCCCCGCACCACATACAGTTACCACACTATTTGGGCTGCCCATGCTGAGCTTCTAACTGCACTCGAATCTGGCACTCGCACTCTGTTTGCCTCCACTGTTTGTTGTTGTTTGTGTCCCACTGTGCAAAAGCGTTCGCTAGGGCCTCCCAATGCGTTCCATTGCTTGCCACACTGTGTGTGCACTGTGCCATGTCAATGGGCCAAGCCAATTCAAAGAAGAGAGAGAGAGTGGAGTGTTGCCTATCTCCCTCTCTCTCTCTCTCTCTCTCTCTGTGCTCTGGCTCAAGTGGCTATCAATCGTCGTTGCCCTTGCGCGGGTTTTGGTTTTTAGTTTGTGGATTCTGCGTTTTGTTTTTGTTTCGTCGTGTTGATGGAATTATTTGCAGTTAGTTCCTCCTCCCTCCCTCTCTTTTTCTCTCTTGCACTTCAACTCGTTTTGGTATTTTTAGTATTTTTAGTTGGGCTGCACTCGACGTGGTTCCATATGAATATAGACGAGCATTTGATTGCTTTGAAAACATGCTGAGCCCGCTGCTTTGCTAACCTGCTCAGCCTCACTCACTGCGTATCTACCTCTCTCCCCCCTCCCCCACTCACTTCTCTCGCTCCCCCACTGCCTCTCTCTCTTTCTCTCTGCTAAATTACTAACGAGTTTTTCACTGTTTGGGCCGCAAAATAAATGCAAGTCACGTACGCAACGCGGCGCGGGATGAAAGCGCTCCACAATGCTCCACAGCAAGGACATTGTCAACACAAAGCCGCCGCCGCCGCCGCCGCTGCTGCTACTGTCCTTGCCCCACCCATGCCATGACAGTCCTGGCTAGCTCCTCTAGCTCTTGTCGCCTGTCTTGGGCGTCACTCGGCATCGTTGTTTGTTTGTCAACACGGCGACAGGCGACGCAGGCAACTCGAACCCTTCATAAAAGCCCCGCACGCAAATTGCGCAAATCCTTTTAAAGGCAAAGCCGGCAGCCGCCGTTCTACGCGCTTCTCACACCACCCAAATGTACCCTCTCTCTCTGTCTCCCTCTCTCTCTCTCTTGCTCACTCTCTGCACGTTTAAATACGCAAACAGTCGACGAGGCTACGTGCTTGGAAAATAATTTAAAAGCTCAAAAGGTGAGCAAAGCAACGCGCATAGGCACGTACCCCCTGCCCCTGCCCCTCTCTACCCACTCTGCACCTCTGCCTGCCGTAGCAAACAACTGGCAACACAACAAAATGGCGTAAAAATCCCGCAGCAAAAACCCGCTTCGCATTTTTGTCTTGTTTTTTTTTTTTTTGGTTTTGTTTTTGTTTCTGTTTTGCTTTTTTGGTTTTTCGTATTTCGTGTTTGTGTTAAGAATTTATGAAAATTTGTTTTTCCCCCAAGCGTCGCCAAACATCAAAAGGCGCCACAGCATCAGATCTAGAACAGGATCGGTGCCGGGAAAACAGGCCACAACGGGATCGGGCTGGCAAATCACTCGAGCAATTTGCATTTTCAATTTGCAACAACAAACACGCAACAAGCAACAACAACAACGCCGCAAATTGCGACCTAACGAAGCAATAATCAATTATCAATAAATTTAACGCCAGTCCCCCTTGCTCCTCTGCCCCTTGCCCCGCCCATGGCTCAGGGGAAAGACATCGTCAGGCGCTGATTAAGGATATAAAGTGACTGAGAGTGATGGGGAAAGAGAGGCGCGGGGGTAGCACTGGAACTGCCTTTGAGTCTTTGACTTTTATCTGCTCCGACGCCACCCAAAGCGCACCCTTCCCTGTTCCCCCTTCTGCCCTCCCCGACCACACCCAGTGTACGCCCATTCTGCGCTTTAATGACATTTTAAGCACACACAAAGAGAGAGAATGATAGAGAGCAGGGGAACGAGGGCGGAACTCGCCCAGCAAAGTCGTGTTTATGCGTCGCAGGATGTTATGATTGCACAAATTCGCAAAGTTAAATAATAAAATAAACATGAAGGCATCTTACCCCTCCCTCCCCCACACGATGATATGTGAACAAACTTTGCTCTCTCTCTCTCTCTCTCTCTCTGTGACTCTGCCGAGAACTCATTCGGAAGTTTTTGCATTGTAGGTGGCATATTCCGATCTTAATTGGGATTTAATATAATGTTATTGTGACTTTGATAATGATCAGAGATGTGTAGAGTATTTTCCTTATAGTTTTTCAGTTCAAAAGAGGTTAAAGAAGTTTTTAGAATTCTGTGTAATGTTTCCTATAACAATTATATATAGAATTAGACTCTGTTTTAGTTAGGCTTAAGACTGTTGTTAACTATAGTTTTTGACTGGGACTGTGTACTGCAAATTTGATTGCTTTGTACATGATCTAGTCTAAGTTTATTTGGCAGAATACACTTTTAATACCCTTCAACCATCGAAAAAAGGGTATATTAACTTTGTCTAAATCTATTTAACAGGCAGTTGAAGGCCTGACAGACTCCGAAAAGTACGAGTATATATATTCTTGTTCAGCATGAATAGCCGAGTTGATTAAGTCATGACCGTTTGTCTATCAGTCTATCTGCCCGTTTGTCTGCTTGCCCATCTTTTAGTCTGCCCGTCTGTCTGTCTGTCTGTCTGTCTGTCTGTGAGTTATATACATATATTCTTGTTCAGCATCAATAGCCTAGTAGATTAAGCCATGTATGTCTGTCAGTCTGTCTACCCATTTGTCATTCTGCCTGTCTGACAGTCTGCCCATCTGTCCGTCCATCATTCTGTCTGTCTGTCTGTCTGTCTGCCCGTCTGTCTGTTCGTTTAAACATCAATATCTCAGCTATTATGAGACCTATTAAACCCAAATTTATCATGCTGGTTTCTATATACTCTGCGTAGATTAAGTTTATTGCAAATTTTGTATGCCACGCCCACTGCCCGTAGTTAGCGATTAAAATCTAATTTTATAGATAAACGCTTTATTATACGAGGGTCGTTTGATAAGTCCGTGACTTTTTGAATAAAATATATTTTTTTCGTCAAAGAAGCGTTTTATTTCTCAACATAATCTCCTTTTAGCTCTATACATTTAGTCCAGCGTTTTTCCAATTTTTTTATTCCTTCCAAATAATAGGTTTTCTCAAGGCCCTCAAAATAGTCGTTTGTTTCTGTGATGACCTCTTCATTTGACCCGAATCTCTTACCGCCGAGCCATTTCTTCATGTTTGGAAACAAAAAATAGTCACAGGGGGCTAAATCTGGAGAATATGCTGGATGGGGTAGCAGTTCGTAGCCCAATTTATGAAATTTTGCCATGCTGACTACACACGTGTGCACCCGTGCATTGTCCTGATGGAACAGCACTTTTTTTTCGCCAAATGCGGTCGTTTCTGCTTCAAATCAATATCGAATCTGTCCAAAAGCTCTGAATAATATTCGCCGGTGATCGTTTTACCCTTTTCAAGGTAATCGATGTGAATGATACCTTGTGCATCCCAAAAAACTGTGGCCATGACCTTGTTGGCCGACAGACCCACCTTGGCCTTCTTTGGTGCACGTTCACCCGGAGAAACCCACTGTCTTGATTGTTCTTTGGTCTCTGGTGTGGTGTGGTGGATCCATGTTTCGTCTACGGTAACGAAACGGCGCAAAAATTCGTTTGGATTGCGGTTGAACATCGCCAAACACTCCTTTGAAATGGTCACACGGTTGCGCTTATGGTCGTGTGTGAGCAATCGCGGCACCCATCGCGCGGAAAGCTTTTTCATGTCCAAATATTCATGTAAAATGTGATGTACCCGTTCAGTTGAGATGCCTACAGCCTCAGCTACCTCACGCACTTTCATTCTCCGATCATCCAATATCATTCCATGGATTTTGTCGACGATTTCTGGCATGACGACCTCTTTTGGGCGACCTGAACGTTCGGCATCACTTGTACTGGTACGACCACAACGGAACTCAGTAAACCATTTCTTAACCATTGAAATTGATGGTGCAGAGTCCCCATAATATTTATCAAGTCTTTCCTTGGTTTCGGTGATGGATTTTTTACGCAAAAAATAATGCTTAATTAGCACACGAAATTCACTTTTTTCCATTTTCGTTAAAATTCACGAGATCGTCTGCTTTCAATGCCTATAAAACGCAAACTAAGAAACGCAGCTTTCTCAAAATTTAACAGTCAGCTGTTAATCGATAACTGCTGACAGGAGCAGTGTTGTATTTAGAGCAGGTGCGCGGCAAATACAAAAAGTCACGGACTTATCAAGCGACCCTCGTAAGTGAGAATGAGTCGAATCAGAGTTGTATATCATATAATAAATGTAGTTATTTTTTATTATTAATTTATCTTTGTATATAAAGCAACCAAATTTGCCATATCTGACTTTAAACCTTCTTGATGTCAAGCTAAATGAAGAATTCACAAGCCATAATCTTTGAATCTGCTGAACTCTGCTGAAATTGCCATGTCTAGAGAATTCCTTCGCATCGCTTGCTCGCTCGCTCGCGTGTCTTGTTCTGATTAACGTTTACGCATAAACGCAATCAGAGAGTGACAGCGACACCTTAACACCTTGTAGCGCCTTCAGCAGGTAGCTACCTTGCCGGATCCTCCTCCTGTTGCCTTGCTGTTTCATCCTTGACTGCATTTTGGCGGCACTTGCTTTCTGCGCCTTGTCTTGGCTCTTTTGCAAATTACTTTGCAAAAATGAAGCGACAGTTGCCGCTGTTGCCGTAGCCGTTGCCATTGTCTCCCTCGCTGCTTGGGTATCTGCAAGATATGCGCAAACACTCGGCAGCGACAGCAGACGTTGCTGAGCATTTGCCTAGTTGCAAGTGTTGCACACTGTGTTTGCCTTTGGCCACGGGCATTTGAGAAATGGCGTCCTGCATGCAGCTTCTTGATAACCTACCCTCCTTTCCTCCAACCCCTCCCCCATCCCACGTACCCTCCTTCACCTCTCTCCTGTGTTGAATGTCCTGGCACTGCGCTTGGTCCTGGTTTCTCATTTCTCAGCTGTCTGCTCGCTGTCTGTTTGCAGCCCAGGCAAAACAGCAACGTAATCACCTTTTGCAATTAATTTAAGTGGATTTAGTGTGCGATGGTTTTGCGTATTTGCCCCCCACCCCATCGCCCTGCACACACAGTCTGCGGTATTATATGTTAGTCCTGCTGAAAAATGGCTGACTAAAGGTGTTGATGAGCTGTTGTTGTTGCTGCCATTGCTTCCTCTGCCTGGCAAATGACTTTGACTTGCAGCAGGCAGTGGGGGAGTGTGGCAGAGAGTTTGGCTTAGACACTGCACCACCAAGTGTGGCAGCTTATTTGGCAGCGTCAGTGCAACGGTAGCAGCATCAGCTTTCCACTAGATTAGCCGCTGGCAATTTTAATACAGTTTCAGTTTCGGTATAAGCAAGATTCTCTAATCGCATTCACTGTCAAAATATCCCCAAAGCTTATGTGTGCCCCCCCCCCCCTCTTGCCACACTCCTTTCCCCTTCACTGCTGGCCCAATCAAGTGATTCAACTTTAGCCAAACATCGTATTTTATTTCGCTTTCGAGCATTTTGTTTATTTTTCCAGTCGTCTCGTCTCGTCACTGTTCGACTTTGCTTTTTTCCCGGGAAAAACTTCATCTAGTTCTCGCTTTTCCAACTCTTTTTCCCTGCCACAGCTGCTTCGTTTGATTTATTTACTTGCCCCCAGTTCGGAGAGTCAGAAGGAGAGGAGGAGGAAGAATCGGTTGTCGTTTGGCATTGTTGTTATTATTACCATCATGTCGAGCATGTCTGGCATTCTTTCCTCTCTCTTTTTATGTACAGTAAAAATTCACATAGTTTATATTGACTGGAAAATAAATACAAATAAATAAACAAATTGTGCGCAGGTCGTTGCTCATACGGCGCGTTGTCTCAGCTCTCAGCTTGCAGTTAATTTGTATCCCAAACGGATCCCTCACTCTGCTGCTGTTTATCTTAAATGTTTACGCTGCATTTTCACAACGGCATTTTCGTGGAACTTTTCAATTGTTGCTTGAAGTGCACGACGAGCTCGGAAAATGCGCGTGCATTTAGGTGTAGGTGGATCACAGTCCCCACCTCCTCACCTCCCCTCCTCCCTTTCTGCTCCTGCTCTGGTGCCCCGTTAATCATTATTTCAATTTTGAAATATTTCAAGCTTCGAGGGGCCACAGTACTATTCCTTGTTTACTTAGCTCCAGCTTGCTCATTACGAATGCAGTCGCAGATTGCAGCTCTAAACGAAATTAACATAAATTTTTATGAGCTCTTCCCGGTAAACGAGAAACAAGATGCGAGATCCAATGGTCATGAGGAGGAAACATTTTCCCTCAGCCAGCAGTGATGACTGTTTCATTTCTTTTTATGCTAAACTTGTGTAAACAAAACACAGAGAGAGAGGGGGGAGGGGGAGAGAGAAAGACTCGAGTGACTGATGAACTAATGAGTTGTGCCACCACTGGCAACTACTTGAGCAATCTCTGTTGGAGTCGCAACCACAGCTCCAGTCCCTTCCTTGGTCACATTATCGATCTCTGCTGCGTCTGTCGATGCTGTGCGCTAAACTGTTGCCACTTGAGCATTGCAATTCATCAATTTATCAAACGTTTGCACAGCCAATTCAATGACAGACCGCCCGGACAGACCCCAGCCTAGCCTAGCTCGAATCCACATCCGAAACCCAGCCCCACCCAGCCCAACTCAACTCAGTTGGGACTGAGTCAACAGACGCTATCGAGTGAGTGTTCTCAGCGCGCTTTTTGCAAATCATCATCATCATTCTTTTGTATCGTCATGAAGTCGTTTGTATCTATCAGATACGCTGAGTTCAAGTTGCAGCTTGGAAGTTACGGAGGGGAGTATAGGGAGCGTCTAGTGCTGTGAAGTGCATTGCATGACATGTGGGTTTGCCTCTTCTTCCTTCTCCTTCTCCTTCTTCATCTCCTTTCTGCGCTGTATTTTTTTAGGTTTGCTTGCTTTCAATCTTGTTTTCTATAGCTGCATTTTTATTGCCCGTTCTAACGGCTAGACTAGTTTTTTAGCAGCTGCCGAGTTGACCAAAAACTTGACCAACTTCGGCTAGAGATTTACGAGAATTGGCTTTGGGACTGCGGCAAGGCTGACTTAGTGGGACCAAGGATAATGCTAGTTTCGTTTTGCGGCTTTTTGTTCCGTTTTAGTTGAGTTGTCTCGCCTGCAGTTTGCATCTTTATAGTGAAGAACAGAAAAGGATGGTGTACTTTGACATGCAGTAGATAAAATACTCTTCTCCTATTAAGTCTTTATAGGTTTTGCTTAGGTTTTGGGGTATACAATTTTCTATTTGTATAAGTTTTAGGGGGAATCTTAAGTTTTGACTGTTGTGCCTATTGAAACTATGGTTTATAGTATTTAAATTTGTGTTGAATATATTAATGAAAGTGTAATATAGATATAAAATTGTCATACCTAAACTGGTATATCTGGTGCCAGAGAGTTTTTGGTATAGCAGTCAGATTATATTGAAATTCTGACAATATATATTTTAAAAAGGCTATAAAGGAGTTTTAAAAAGTATATTAGCGATATCTTGAAGGCCAAGACAATTCTTCAGATTATATATATGCTAAGTATACCATATATTGGGCCGGTAAATCTTGTATAAACATATTTATAGCACCCATTAACCAAGTTTAACAAAGATAACTTTCAAATTGAATAAGAAATCGACGCACACTGCTAAATCGGCCAGTTTCTGTCACGGTTCACGAATATATATAATTTATGGGCTTGTCTTCTGTGTGTTGCATACTTCTAATCAAAATTAAAACACTCTGTTCAAATGTACAGATATAAAGAAGTTTACATTCTTTGACTTAAAGAACTTATAGTATCATCTGAAGATCATACTTAGAATACAGTTAAAACACATACAGTTACATCAGTGCCATATAGTTATAGTTTATGCTGGGATTAATACTTAGCATACACATGCAGATACGTTGGGGACCGTAGTAGAGTTCTTGGGGGTAGCAAACAACACTAATTTGCTCATTTCAATTTCATTAAGTTGGCAACCCTGTTTGCATATTAGCATGCCAAACAGTCTGCAGCTCTGCCAAGAGGGGGACTAACAGTTGATGAGACATTTAAACAGCACTCTGCAGGGCAATGAGGATGCAGATGATGAGCCAGAGAATGGAGATGATGATGATGCTGATGATGATGATGTTGCTGACGATGGGCTTGTGGCCAATGTTGTCTGTGCCGTGGGGCAATAACAACACAAGAGCCAAATGAGCTGCAGGCAGAGCAGATAGCGAGACAAACAGATACCATAGCTGGCAGGGAGAGGGGACAGTTGAGAGGGGCAAACTAAGCAACAGCAGCAAGGATGTGAATCCGCATTTCGTAGTTGTTGCTGCTGTTTCTGCTGCAGTTTTGTTTGGCAAGAGGCTTCATCGTGCTACCGTCTATGAATCCAGCTCGAACTGGGCATATTTGCAAACGAAGCCAAAGCAAAAGCCAAATACACACACACACAGAAACAGCCGAGAAGAAGAAGAGCCCCAAGCAGAGAAGAGACGAGGCAAGAGAGAAGAGAGAACTGTCTAAACGTTGTTGGTACACGGCAAAGTTGGCAACCAAATATTGTTGCAACAAACGGACAACAAAGCGGGGCAACATCGAGATAGAGATGTGAGCGTAATGATCGACTAGACAGATGCGCTTTAAATTTTATATATAGGACAGATAGGAAATAACTATTTATATAGATGGAGAGAACACAAGATAATAAACAACAGTAAGTATTTTTAGGCGGATAATGAACAATTTAAAGTTTTTTTATGCAGCTTTACACAACAGTTTGTTTACAATCGATAGTCTGTCGATAGTATGAAAATAAGCGTATAACAGTTATAAATATTCACAGGCTAATCGATTAAAAGGCACAACGTTTAGAAAGGAAACTGTAAAAATATTTTATAACACAAGATAAATCATTATATTGTATATGATTCTTATCTTTTCTTTATCGATAGTTTTGCGATAGTATAGTGTAATCAAATAGCGAAATTTGTATCTGTTACATAATTTAAAGCCGTGAAATGAATAATTGTATTGTATTTGTGCGTGTACTATTCTTAATCGATAGTTTTGCGACAGTACGGTGTAATCAAATAACAAAATTATTAATTTCACCAATCGATAAACATTCATTGACTATCGCTATATAAAAGTCATTAAGGATATTATATTATTCATGATATAGAGCTCCTTGTCATATAAAAACCATTAAGTATATTATGTTATATATCGTATAGAACTCCCTGCTATGCGATATACCCCTTCTACTGCTAACGAGGCATCATAACAAGGCCTGAGAGCGCAGATACTCGAGGACAGCAGACGGCCGCATAATTGACCAAGTGCTTGGGTGCCTCCTCTGTGCCAGGCGCATGAGTCTGCTGCAGCAGTCGCCACCTGGACACAGACGGGGGAACACACACACACACAAACACACAAGCACACACACAGAGACAAGGCAGGAACAGGCACAGCAAGCGAATCAACTTCAACCTCAGCTTCAGCTTCAGGTTCAACCTCGGCCTCAGCTGCAGCCTCGTTCGTGGTCTATCGCTGGCTTTGCATCTCGAGACGAGTTTGCCGGGTAATAATTTTATTTTTAGTCATCCTCCTTGCACGCTTATTCGTCGTCCATCCATTCGTTCATCGTGCCCGGTTAGCTGGCCTGGGCTCCCCATAACGACTTGCCGCTTGCGTTATTATCTCAGGGCATAAATTTTATGGCCAATATTCACAGCTCCACCCACTGTTGAAAATGTTTTGTGTGTGTTCTCTGCCGCTCCTCGGCCTTCTTCTTTATCCTCTTCTTCATCCTCGTTGTCGCTGGCCAATTGCAAAAATTATTTGTGGCCATAGGCCAAGTCATATAAATTATGTACAAGAGAGAGAGGGGAGCAGAGTGAGCCAGAAACTGAGACAGTGAAATTGATTTGCTGCGATGCTTGCTGTCCTCCGCTGAGTGACAGTTCGCACAGTTGGTGACGGATTCCTATAAGGATTTCCACACGAAACGGCGCCACTTTGGGACAATTGACAAAGCTGTGGGAGATGTAACTCAGTTAAAGTGCCGACAAGTCTCTCCAGCTGTCTCTGACTGTCCCTCCGCTGTGACTTGTTGTTGTCTCTGCGGCTTTTGCCAAATCAGCAATAGATTGCAACCATATTTGGGCGCAGCTTGACACAGTCACAGCTGATGCTGTTGCTCTTGTTGTTGTTGTTGCAAAACAAGTTTCCATTACAGAATTCCACGAGTTATTAGAGGCGAGTCGAGAGCTCGCTTTGGGTGTCAACCTCAGCAGATTTTCGTGCCACTTTTGCAACGTTTTTTTTTTTTTTTCAACAACATTTATTTTCTGTTCATATTCAGATTTCGTAGTCAAAAGACAACAACAACGAAGGCAACAATTGTCAAAGAAGCTGACAGCTGAAATTGCTTACAAGTGGAACTCAAATCCGAATGGGGGATTGGAACTGCGACTGTGGATTCGTCAATGAAGTTGTTAAAAAACGGCGACAAGGGCCACTTCAGATTGATGTGGATGGAAATATGAAGAGCTGACAGTGGGAGCCAAGGCACTAGGCTTGTCTTGTCTTGATATCAAGCTGAAGAGTCAAGGGAAACGAGATGAGCAAGAGTAGAAAACAAAAGAGGAATAGGAGAAGGTTTACTTCGATCAGTTGGCTGTTTTGAGTGCCCACTGTACTTGCTGGCAAGCACCTCTGTGTGTGCCAAAAAAGAAATTGCCAGCTGACTATAAAAATATATATATGGTTTATGCCACATAGACTCCCTGTGTGTGGAGTAGAAGCCACAAGGACACGCGGTCGCCCTAGCACGTGGCCATAAAGTGCCGACAATGCGGGAATAGGCACAACCAAGCGGCGACAACGAGTGACTTCTCTCGAGAAAGAGAGACGGAGAGAGAGAGAGAGAGAGAGAGAGGTGCGGTGCTCATCATATTTTATGGCCAAATAGTTAAACGAATGCACAAACACACATAAAAACCAGCTGGAAAATTGCTTGTAGAACATTTTCATGTGTGTGTGACATTGACAGCGAGAGCGAGAGAGAGAGACACAGAGAGGGGAGGGTGGGTGTGCGAGTGTGGTACACATTTATAGCAAATCTCCGGGCTCCGCAACACATTGCCATAAATCACAAAAAAGTATTTCAATTTTTTCTCTCTCAGTTTTTCTTTTCTTTTTGTTTTTTTTTTTGTCTTTTTTTTTTTTTTGCCTGCCTACAACAAATTTTTTGCCGGCTACATTAATGCGCCTACACACACAACATGGTATCTAGGTGCGGGAGGGTGCAGGAGGGGGCAGGAGGGGGCAGTAATGGGTCGTTCTGGTATGTAGCTGACAGCCTATTTGCGCCTCGGCGAGGAGCTGCTGCTGCCACTGCTGCTCCTGCTCCTGCTCCAAGCAAGCACAGTGTGGCAACTCCTGCCGGGCGCTAGCTGCGTTTTTAAGCTATTTATGATTTTAGCGCAATACCCTGTAAAACTTAGGGGTACATAGAAAGTGGAATTAATGGAAAGATTGCATTGCAAATTTGGCAATAGAAATTATTTATAAAGTACATAAAATTCATAGAGATTTAAAGAGCTGAAAATGCGATAATATAAACTTAATAAGTATACAAATATTATAGAAAATATGTATAAATAATACTTTCCCTCGATTGATTAACAGTTGCCATAAATAGATTAATAATTCCATTTTTTTCTAGTTTGCAGAGTTACAAAAGTATTTTAAAGTTAATGAAGAATGACAGTAAAATAAGTAATATAAATTTCTCTATACTTTCTGAGGGTTAATACAGATATATATGATTTATATCACGAATAATGGTAGCAAAACTAGTTAAATAAAGTCTTATATACTTGCAGAGGATAAATATAAAAGTATCGCATGTGCTATAACATTTACTATAACAAAAACCAAATAATACTTATGCAAATCTGTATAATATTGGAACAATAAACAGATAAATAATAGAAAAACAAGTTAAATAAAGTCTTATAATGATTATACATTAGTATACATTATTATCCTTATTTCCTATCATAAGACTTAGATAAGTTGGAGCGAATCATTCATATACATTTATTGTTATCTAAACAGGGTATTAGCTAGACGATGCTACCTTTAATTATTTATTTTATTTGCCTTCATCGCTTGTTTTATTTTTATTTTATTTGCATGCTGATTTTTCCGGGCCACAGTTTGGCAGGCCCGTGTTGTTTATATTGCTGATGTCGCAAGGGCAAGGAGGGGACATGAAACTCGTGCAGACTCGCGAATGTTTAACAAATGTGTGACATTTCTTTGTGTGTGTGTGCGAGTGTGTGTGTGTGTAAAGGACTGAGCAAGTTGCGTAGGGAAGCAGGCAGCGCGAATCGCCGTGGAGGCCTCTCTTCCTCTCACGATTGCCATGTGTGCGCCTCTCGACAGACTCTCGACTCCTCACTACCCTCTCTGCTCTTCTTCTCTCCCCACTTCACTCTTCCTCGCTCCACCACTGCCAACTGGCGCTGTCTGTTTGCTCTTCGCACACGCGTTTGGAATTGATTTTTATGCTGTGATTATATTTTCGAAAAGGTTGACGATGAGCTTGAATCGAGGCTGTGTGTCTGCCTGGGGTTGGGGTTGGGGCTGCTGCCACTGTGTGGTTCGAGAAGGGGCCTCATGTTGTAGGGGTCGCGTACAGTGTTTGTTTTTTCCCCGAGAGCTGCATCAACAGCAACAATGAAGTGTCGCCAACACGCTTGAAAAAATATAAATTAAATTGTGCGTTCATGTTGTTTTAATGGGCTGCCCCATCGAGTTGTGCGGCAGTGCCAAATGGTGAGTGAGGGTGTGGGGGGTAGAGTAGTCAGACAGCAAGGCAGATGCTGCACAGAACGGGTTGGCCACTTTTATGCGCCTTGTTTAACGATCGGAAGTCATATTCATAAAAATATGTCAATGAATTGTGAATTATTTATGGAGGAGGTGGAGAACATAAAAAGCGAGTCAAATAAATAAATTACAGCATGTAAAAGCCATTTGATGAGTGTGTGTTTGTGGAGATGTGTTACCTGCAACTTAGTTAGCAGTTACTTCTGCCACATATACCCTGCAGCCAGCAACAACAACAACATGTCGTAGCCTGGCTTGGAGAGGCGTTTGCTAAATTGGATTTGGCCAGTGGAAAACCTTGTGCCCAATTGCGAGAAACTGAAATTGAAACTGAAACTGCAACTAAGACTGAAACTGAAACTTAATTGCAATTAAAGGTGCGGCAAGGTGAGGCAGCGTGAGGCAACTGAGGTGCCTCGTGTCGAGGACTCGCAACAGTTTCCATTAAATCGAGACTTTTTGCACGGCAAAGTCGACCTACTTTTACACACACACACATGCATGTCCAAGTGTCCACCTTGGCGCTGCGCCCGTTCCGGATGTCAGTCAGGCGGCAACGTGTTCGGCCAAAAGGCTTAAAATTTCAGGCGACAATTAGAAAATTTGCAAATTACACGCAGTGGAAAGAGCGCGGAAATTTTTAATGAAAAGTGCGCACAAGGAAAAGCGTCAAGCGTAGAAAACTTGTCAGCCAAGTAAATTCAGTTGTTGTTGTTGTTGTTGTGCGACCACCTGGCCTGACCAGTTTAGGCCCCGCTGCATCGCCACGACTTGGCCATAATTTAATGCCAAGCCGAGGGGAGGAAGATGAGGAGGAGGCGGAGGCTGCTACAACGAGCGGGTGTTAACTTGGTAATTTTATGCCTGAGTTAACATTTAATTTGTGTAAATGATTTTGTGGATTTTATGCGCGCTATTAAAATACAAGTCAGAATACAGAAGACAACGCAGGCATCCCAAGAGAGAGAGAAAGAGAGATAGAGAGAGATGATGGGGCAAGCAGAGAACAGGAATTAAGTATAAAATGCCTAGGAATGGCCATGATTCGATGGCTTGACAGATAGACAGCTTAATTCCTGTTGATTTGCTCGCATCGATAAATAGAAAAGTGCTTTATACTCACCGAACAGATTGTGGGGGGAACAGTTTGAGTGTTTATCTGAAATGAGAAAAATAAAATGAGATTTAATGAAAGGTGAAAATGCTTGTGGAAGATGGTTTTAAATGCAACTGCTTTTCAGCCCAAAGTTGAGCAAGAGTCAGAGTTTGGGACACCTCTCCCTCCGCCCCTCTCTTTCTCAGCCTCTTTACGTAATCCGCTTAACTGCTAAATGATGTCTCGCTTATATCGCTCATACGTCGCGTTGACCCCAGCTGACAAAGTTATTTTGGCCTAATGCGGTGCTCATTTGAAACTCATTTGAATTTTAACACTTTTATGCGTTGCCAGACAGCAACAGCAGCAGCGCCGTCAACGTCAGCATCGGTGCTGGCGTCTGCGTTGGCATCCTCACTTTACGGCTCGTAAAAAAAACTTTTTTGGCGCCGCACATTATTAAAATTTCTTTATGACAAGCGAGGCGAGCTGAAGCTGTGGCCAAAGACCCGCTCCAAAGAGTCGTCGACGACGACGACGCCGCGACAAAGGCATAAAAACTGGTAACAAAATATTTGTGATTTGCGTTGTATATCCTGTAGAGTGCTGTGAATGGGGTAAATATGTGTGCCAGACTGATTAAAAATCAAGTTACTTTCGATTTGTTATTATTATTCAACTCATTCATTTATTAAGTTTCAATTGCATCCTTTTTCGCCTACAATTACTCTATTATCGATTTAATCTCGGCTTACCGCCACTTTCAATAGTTAAGTGTTGATTAAGTTCATAGAATATTCAGCAAACATGAATCGATTAACTCTGTTAATGACTAATTTGATAATCGACTTACCGCCACTTTGCATAAGTGTTGATTAAGTGCAAAGAATATTTGCATAAATAGATTAACGCAAATTAGTAGATCAATTATAAACAAAGTGAATGAGATGTAAGCATTTTTATTTATATTCAACTTCTACTGATATACAAATTAATAAATAAATAAATATATATATTAATCTGCGCTTTTAAAGGGTAACTTCTCGCCCAGCACTGCCAGCAAATGCGAAATTTGTTTTGGTCTTTAGTTTTAGCATAAATTAACATGAGATTTATGAGCCAGTCCACTTGAAACCGAGCCAAGCCAAGCCAAGTTGGACTTAACAAGTGCCTGAAGACTTAAGGACAGCCAAATAAAAACTCTTTAAAGCCCGGGTAGAGAAGAAGCTGAGGGTGTTTTCTTCTTGACTGTAACTGAAACTGGCAACTCTTTCTGTTTGTTCTACGTTCTTTGTTGTTTGACTTGGCAACTTTGCCGCCGTCTGTCTTTAAGATGCCAAATCTCCCCCAACTCTCGATGTAATGAGTATCTCATTTATCCTTAAGTAGAGCATCGCTTTTTATGTGCATAATTAAGTTGCTTTTTAACAAGATACAAAACAGAATCGAATATTAAAATGCTTCTTTTTATGGTGACCATAACGGAAACTTGTTTTTAATTAAAACCTTTCCGTTTCGAATCCCAATTGCCATTCGAACGATCGTATGCAATTCGATGTGAATATTTAAAAAGCCATAAATAACATAAAGATAAGGCTGGAGCCGAAGCTGTTGCTGATGATTTGTGGCAGGCAGGCAGGCAGCCAATTGGAGCAATGATTTAAGATCTGTAATTGCAATTGATTAAATTAACAAATTGACACGGATTAAGTGCGAAACAGATAGGGAAAGTTTTAGTAAAGGGAAGGGAGAGTTAGCATGAACTGCAAGTGAAATAGAGTCCAAAGTTTTTGATTTGCGAGTCATGCCTTGCTTACAGTCTCGTCTGGTTCAATAGATTTCCCTCCCCCTTTCCACCTTCTTCGTCTTCTGGTCCGTCTCACACTCTTTCTTCATATTTGTCTTGGATATTTTCTCGCGGAAGTCACGTAGCAAGTGCACAATTTGAAAATGAGTTTTGTCGGTTTTACACTGGCGAACAGAAATCATTAATGTTGCCTCGGTTCAATGCTCAACATGTGGCATGCCCCACCATGCCACATGCCGCATGCCACACGAATCGCGCTGTTCTTTCTCAGCTTGCCGCTGCGGTCAATGCAAACCGACTCGAAGAATCGAGCAATTTGCACGTCTGGTTAGTCAAAACAAAGTAAAACAACGAGCACAGTAGGCGGACACAATGGACAATTGCAAATATAGCGACCACATCCAGAGAAAACAGAGAACAATTCGAGCGGGTACTCGCTATGAGTACCCGCCATGCTCGCCTGGTCCGCCAGGCCCGCCTCGTTTCCAAGAAGTGCCATAAATTCGTCAATTATGACGGCTGAGCATGTGGACGCATATATACATGAAACAAGCACGGGTTAATACACCCTGCCCCCCTCCCCGTTCCCCAAGATTGACAGCTGTCAACCAGCACTACCACCAGCACAGCGACCCATGGTCAAGCAGGCAGTGAGCACTGATTGGAAAAGGTTTTGGAATGCCGAATATGAAAATCAAATCAATGCGAATTTCGATTTTAATTAATGTAAAGTACATGAAGCAACCAAAGTTATTGAAAACGAAGAAGAAAGGTTATATATATCGATATATCGGTTTGATGTGATTTGTTTCGACTTATTTACAGCGTGCAACTATAAGAAGCATGTGTGCCAAGTTTCATTAAGATAACTCTAAAAGAGAGACTGAGAGACAAGGACAGACAGACATGGCTAGATCGGTGATACCTGGTGAATCTGATTCAGAATATATATCAGTATGGGGTATGAGATGTCTCCTAAAGTGCGTTGCGAACTTCTGTTTAGATATGTATATCTAATATATATATGTATGTATGTATAATTTATATATATTCATTCCGATATAATACACACATAGCTATGCCCTATGCATAGGGCAAGTACAGCAGACCTCTATCTACCTTATCTCTAACCCAAATACGCCTTAACATTAGCTTAAATACAAGTTAAGCCCCGCTGATCTTGTGCCGTAAATCAAATACAATATGGAACATCGAATAAATGTCTAATTTATATGTCTAATTTACACTCAAATCTATCTCAAGTGAATGTTCGAGCAACACTCATAAAATCCGAGCATGGAAGCGTCTCGAAAGATCATTTTAATCCATTTACAATTCATTTACGAGCTTCTTTCTAATCCCAATGCAACCCACGGCACAACGATGACATTCAAAACAAGCTGATCAAGCTGCAACGGTTCCCTTTCCCTCTATACTGTCCCCCTTCTCCCTTCCCTGTGCCAACACCCACGCAGCGAACAATTGCAAACACGTGTGCGGCGTGTGCAGTGGGAAAGACTAAACTGTGAAGCGGCGTCATTTAATTAACCCGCGACTGCAACTGCGACCACAAGCATAGATGATGAGGGTCATAGCAGGGAACAAGCCAAATGTGGGTGCGGGTACCGGGTACCGGAACGAGTGTAGTACGGTCCAGTCGACCTCGTAAAACGGTAAAGTTATTTTTATGCGCTTTTAATAGACTCACGCTTAGTGAATCGTCCACGAGCAGCCCCGTCGAATGCATCGTATTTCATGTTTATAAATGCATTTTTATTATGATTTTGTGCTTCTCTCCCCTCCCTACAATCCTCCCCACCACGCAGTCAAACGATTGCGCCTTCAGTTTGAGTTTGAGTTTCGTTTGAATGAATTTTCATGTGTCTTCTTTATGACGCTTCATTTTTTTACTGACGCAGGGAAGTTTACGACTAAACTCAAGATCCGATTCGACTGGGGATTGAGTGAGAGAGAGAGGCAAGGGGAGAGGGAGGGCAGTTAAATGCGAATGGAATGAAAGTGAATCTCACAAAAGTCATAATAAAGTTGTAAATATTGATTTGCCGCTTGGCGACGATAACAATTAACCACAAGCAAGCAACCCTCCCCCCACTACCTTCCCTCTCTCACTCGCTCCCTCGCTCGCTCTTAGATAGTTACATTAATGAGCAATCTATAAAGTGGAAGACTGGACAAACTGGTGGCAATTAGCCCATTTTGTGGGTGGCCTTTATGAGTTTATTGAGACATTCAAGCAGCAACTATTTAAAGCTGACGTCAAAGTGGGGTTAAAGCCGTTACTCCCCTACCCTACGTGCAGTGCAACCCTGCCGCATGAGGGACCCATTTTCCGAGTCAGCCTGTAGTCATAAATCTCGAGAGCTACCCGAAAACATGCCATAAAACACACGACGACTGTGTAAATAAAGGAGAACAGAGAGAGAGAGAGAGGGGAAAGGAGACAGCATACCAAGTGAAACAGAGATAGACTGCTGGACTATATATGCTATCTGGGCAGCACCTTTAAGAGCATCCACTTGCGCCCCAAACTCTGGCAATTTATGTGCGAAATATTTGTGGGTTGCCTTTGTTGTTGTTGCATTATGAAATCAGACTGTTGGCCATTAATTTATGTAAAGCGCAAATTATGATTGGGATAGGAAGGTAGCCCTGGCAGAGCTCCAACTAGGCCTAACAACTGGAGCAGCAGCATGACCAGGCAGCAGCTGTAACGCGATGATTAGCAACGACGCGCACGATAATGATGACGATGACGATGGTTAAGCGGGAGAAAAGCTGAAGCAGAAGGAGGAGAGGGAGCAGGAGCAGAAGAAGCAAGCAGTTGGAGATTTTAGGGATGAAGACGAGCAGAGCAACAGCAGCTGGAAGCGGGCACCGCGGCAGTTGAATTGGGTGCTGCGGTTTCTTTTTTGGGGAGGGCACAGCCAACGGTTAAGGGTAAGTGAAAAGCACCGCAAGAAGAAACGACTCTGGTTAATGGCGCAAAATGTTCGCAGTTGGCAACGCCAGCACAGAGCCGGCCAAGCGGCAAAAATGATTTATGATACAAGGAAGTTAATTTATTAATTTCAGCTCGCTACGAGAAGCTGCGCACCAGGAGCAGCTCCTCCTGGCATGTTTACAAGCAGCAAGCGCCGCTGCTGTTCCCTCGAATCTTGCCCAGCGACAGCCCGGCGGCAGCGTTAAATTAGAAAAAACCGCTAAACAAGGTCACAGAGATTACAAGCGGGATACCCAAATGGGTCGACAGAACGTGTCGGAGAATATTAAAATTTGCCTAAAGTAGGGAACGTAGCGGGGGGCAGGAGATACTTTTAATATGCTAAGGAAATTCGGAGGAAAGTGTGGAAAAATTATTGGCAGAAAAACGGTATAAATACAAGCACAAAATACAATAAAGTAACTAAGATTAAGATAAGGATAAAGATGAAGATTTAGAATTGTTTTAAATATATTAAAAATTTCAGGGAAAATCTGCAGAATTTTGGGATGAAGAAACTTAATTTTAAAAGGTTGTAGATAACAACAATTCTTATGAAAACTGTGAAATAAATAAAGAAAAAAATTTTAAAGATGCTAAAGGAGAAATTATTTATTTTTCAAACGTTGCACAATATTTTAAAAATTAAAAACTAAAACTAATGCCAAGAAAAAGAGCATTAAAAAGATGTTCTATGACTATATAATCAATTCCCATAAGAAATAAAATATAAATCTATTCTTGAAGTAGTTAAAATAATGTTGAAATAAGTTTTAAATGAACACTGTCTATAGTGGAGCCATAAAATAATATATTCAGGTTAAGGCTAATTATAATTTCTTAAAATTTAAATCGCCGCCTCTTTTAACTGAAATCCATAAAATATTATTAAAAATACTTTTGTAATATTCAGAAATATGCATAAAGGTTCTTAAAATCATGACTGAGGTCAGTTCGGCAATAATTGTTGCTTGCATCATGGCAGAAATTACGCATACGCAGCCTACGCCGTAATTAATGGCAGCGCGGGCACAAACACAACTCAATAAAATCAAATTTAGCTCATTAGCAACAAAAATTGATTGCAATATGTTTGGCTCGCTTTGATCTAAAGGCACTCAGACTGGGCTGGCTATAAATCGACGAGAGACCGCCGGAGCCAGAGCTGGAGGCGGCAATGGGGCTACATAAATATAGAAATATATACGGTGGGGTGTAGGGGAAAGGCAGCTAAGTGAGCGTTGAGTGGGAGCCTCGGAATTGATGATGGAAAACGCATGGAAATTGCCGAGGTAAATAGATGAAAATTTGGCCCTTGATTAATTGCACACAAGCATACGATGAGTTAAGATTTTCCACTTTTCCATCAACGATCTGCGCATTGCTTGTTAAATCATTATCAAATCTTTTATTCGCAACGCGTTGACAAACAATTTCATTGGCAGTTTGCGAAAGCGAAAAAGAAAAATGAAATAAAAAGAAAAGCAGAAAAACAGAAGAAGACGACAGCGAAGATGCCTTGTAAATCAAGTGATTACAGAATGTGTTTTTCATATTCCATTTTTCTTGATGCTTTTTGCTTTTGCTTTTCTCATCTTCGCTCCAGAGGCGGCCATTAAACTGTCAGCGGGTCGCTGTCGACGGAAGTGCGAATAAAGTGGGAGGGTGCAAGAGAGACAGAGAGGGAACACAAAAGCCGCTGAAAGAGACGGAAACGCACCATAGAGTGCTGTGTGAAAAGCTCAAAGCCAGAGGAAAATTACCCATTGATGAAGCATTTCATCTATTTACATTTTCCATTGACTTCACATTGGAATAACGAGGAATAAGTGGTAGGAGAGAACATCTTATAAAATACCCTGTAACTAGTTAGCAGTGCACTTGAGTAGAAAAAGAATTGAAGGGTGCAAACATGAGACCTTTTTTATTATATCAGAGTATAAAAAAGAAACCTATTTTAATTTTTACGCAAACGATTCCTTAAATATTTTTTGTTGCATACTTTAGGGAACGGTTTGGAAATCAGTAACTCTTCAAATTATTTCTTAAATAACTTCTGTATTAATTATCCGATTGCAACCATATTTACAGAACTCATTTGAAAAACTACGCTTGGAATTTCCTATAAAAAGAATAAACAGAGGCACTATCCCTCAATTTTCATTTAATTCCTTCTTATAGCATATATATACCATATCATATATATTAATCACTTACTTAATCACCGTTCTTTGCTCTATAAACCTCAAACAAACAACTTCAAGTTCATTATAACATTATAAGACACAATCTTCAGTGCTGTCGCTGCTCATACTTCTCTTTATTACAGCAAATAATGAAACTCCTTAGATTTCCTACAGTACAAGGTGCCATAAATTTCTGGATCTATAGAAAATTAATACCAAACACCAGCAAAAATATTACATAAATAAATCTCTGGTTTTCTGTGAGGACCCAAAAAGCTTTCAACATATGTTCTCTCTTCTCTCTTTTTCAATTTGAGCGGCACACACAAACTACATAATAAATTCGATGGTAATAAAAATACATCATCAAATAAATAGTTGCCCGTGTTGCACACGAACAATGGCGGAGGCCCAACACGACGTCGACGACGATAATATGCCAGAATTGTGGAACTTGGCAAATGCGAGTGAAATAAATTGCAGCTAGCTATAGCTTTTTCCGGCTGCTTCAGCTTATCTCTGGCCACACCAGTAGCAGCAGACTGGGGTGAGGGGGGCGGCAGGCTGGTGGGGTAACTAAAGCAACCCTTAAATCACATTTTGCCTAATTTTTCGCTGTCAAAAAAACTCATTAATCTTTTGCTCTCGGTCTGGCAATGGCAGCGCTATGTGAAAATGGAACAGGAAAAAACATACGCCGCACGGAAATTGCTATACGAGGGCGCCAAAAGAGGCCGTGCCCAGATACGCACACACACACACACACACACACACACACACTGATACACACGCACACTCACCTTTGCTGAGCAGTTCGAGAAGTTCTGCCCTTGAAAAATGAGTCGCTCGTATGTCAGAGCAGCGCAAATGTCACCCCCAAAAAAGCGTTTGCCCGCACAACCCAAAGTCGAACGTGTGTAATTTATTTAAATTTAAGGACAGTCCAGCCTCGACTGGAGCACTCCTCTCCAGACACTCGGCATACACAGTCGCTCGAGTACCTTCTCGTTTTGGGAATGTCGCACAGACCCCTTTCACTGTGGCCCACTTGAATATTGATTTCTTGCGTAATCTTTGCGGCACGCCCCTTGCCGCTGGCCATATAACCAAGTGGAGTTCAGTTCCGCAACGGTTTGAGCTGCTGGTTCCCGTTCCAGTTCCCTTTAGTTCTCAGCTTCAACTGCGCTTCGATAGTGTGCCCGCCCCACGCATTGACGTTTCATATTTATTAATGAGGCGCATTTGTGTTCGGAATTTATAATTGGACAAAGGTGACAGGGTTGGGGCGAGTGAGTAGTGGGGGAGTTGGGGGCGGGCTGCTTAGGGTTGGCAGCGCCTCCAGGCTGCCACCGCCAGGAGGCACAAATGTAATTGAGTAATTAACATAAATTATAATACATAATTTGCGCTTGCCTCTTTCGTAATTATTGTTAGGTAAATTGGATTCCAGGCCCAAAGTTTCTGCTTTAAATGAGTGTATGGAGGACTTACCTCCCTGCTCTCCCCTCTCCTTACTACAACTCATACTTAAAGCATTTGCATTGGCTGCGATAAGCAATTTATGCACAAAGTTTTCGCTCAAAACTTGGCAAACATTTCTGCCACACATTTTCGACAATCTGGCGCGCATCTTGCTTGCTACATGCCACATGCCGCTTGAAAGAAAATCAAACTAAATCAGCATCAGCAGAAAGTCTTAAATGATGTTTACACAGTGACAGCAAAACAATCGACAGCAGTAGCAGCAGCAGCAGCAGCGGCGACAGGCATCGACATCATCAAAGGCAGAGTTGACAGTTAACTCAGCAATGAAGGTTGAAGTTGACGGAGGGCTGAGGAGCAAGGCAAAGGCAGACAAGATGCCGAAAGGATTCCCTGGATACACTGCAAATAACTCCATGCGAGTTGATGACACCAACGTGGAGCATGCAAGATGCCCTATGCTCTTTATGAGCTGAGTGAATATTACATAACGAAAAACTTCAGGGATTTGTTGTGACTAAGTCTTATAAGCTAGGTGTATATTATTATCTTATAGAGGTTCAGAAGATATTGTTGTTTATAATAACAAAATGGACTATTCATCAATCCAGTTATATACTCTTAAGAGAAACAACAGCAAGACAGTCAAAAAGGAAGTAAAATACATTCAAAAAGGAGAAAGTAATGATCGATTATAAAACTGAAGATGAGGAAGCTATACACTGGGAAAAATAAACAGGGGCATAAAGTAGAGAGTAGAGATTTGGAAAGTTCTAACATGTTAATTTAAAGATATGCTGGTCTCAGCACTTATGGTATAATATGATAAAAGGTATATTAGGTAAAGATATTATATGCTGGAAGATATAGTAGATGAATAATATCAATAACTAAGTAGCAATAATTGTAGAAAGATGAAAAAAATATCAATAGGAATATAGAATACCAACTGTTAAACAGAAATATATAATATATTATCCAATATATTGTATGTATGTTATTTAACCTCAAATATATGCAGTTAACATAAATTTAAACTGCTCTTATGTTAACCTGCTGTTATCTTTTGCTCAGGATGTAGAGCATCTAAAATGCCATCATAATGTTTGTCTCTCTTGCAACTGGCACCCAATTCAGCCTTAACATGCCGCCGCACACATGACGAGGCTGCCTGCCATGCAGAAGGGGGGCATATGAGACCGTAAAGGGGGGGCAGCATGAGGCAGTCATCCGTCAGAAGTTAGCAACAGCAACCCTGTCGCCATATTGAATTTTGCTGTGCGTCTGCTTGGGCTCGGTTGAGTTTGTGTCTCTCCACCTTGTTGCTGTTGCTGTTGATGCTGTTGTGTCTCACACACACGCTACTGGGATTTGGTCTGTCCCTTACACACACACACACACATGCATAGATATGGTAAATGGCAACTCTGTGCATAATTTTGCGCCTTGTTGTCATGTTTGAGCGCTTCTCGCAACTTCTGCTGGCACCTCCCCTACGCAGGCAAGGAACAAAGGGGGCAGGGGGCCGGAAGGGTGCTGCTCCTCAGCTCCTGTTTATGTGTGTTCTTTGTGCCGCCTTGTAAAATGTAAATAAATACGAGGCACAGCAAAGTCGTGCCTGTTTGCTTAGGTTTACACGAGGCAGCAAAGCAGGCAAATTAATTACGAACAAAGAACACTTTAAAGTAAAGGAAATTTTAATATATAAATAATGGGAAATATATACTGTATATGTGTATATATATGCTATATATATTACTGCATCAGTATATTGTTTTTTTTTTATATATAATATCATATCTTTTGTCATCTCACTGTCAACATAAATCTATTACTATCAACATAAATCTATGATGAGTCAAAAGAAGTAGAAATAGTAGAAGTTATATTTGATATAAATATATATATATCCATCATATTTTTGATATATATTTCATATTTCATATCCCCCCTTATCTTCTCGTTCTTCAATGTGCCCCATAAATCCAAATCTATTGCGCTATGAAGCACGCATAAACTTGATTAAAGTGCGTGTGCTGGGGAAATCATCCTCAAAAGGGTGGCCAAGCATCTACAGCATTCTCCCCTCTCCCTTTCCCCACCCCCCCTCTCTGGCTATCATCAACAATAACAACAAGCAGACAAAGCACAAAGGGAACAGCTTCAGCTTCAGTTTTGAGCCTAATCCCCTTACACCTCCCTCTCCAGCCCCCCCCTCTCAGACCACTTAGCTGTAGTGCCACTGTAAGTTAAGCGTCAAAAGTTTTGATAGCTTGTGCGAGAGGCAGCTACTACACAACCTGCCACTTGCCCATCCCTCCCCTTCATACTCCCTCTCTTCGCCTCTATCTATACACAATCTTCTCCCTCGTCGCATTTTTCATTTTTAGTTGAGCAAAAATTTTTAACACAAAACTTTTATGTAAAATGTCTTGCGAGATAAAAGTTGAAATTGTCAATTGAAAATGTTGTTGGCAAAAGTTTTTTTGATTAATTTTCACTGCGCTGCGTTGACAATAAAGACGCGAGAGGGCAGAGCGGCTAAGGGGCAGGCAGGGCAAGAAAGTGTGGAAGTCCCAAACATTTACATGTTCCATGCCGCGGCACGAGGCAGACAAACAATTGAGCACATTAACGCGCAGATACAACAGCAAAGGAAAGCAGACAGATAGACAGAGAGAGAGAGAGATAGACAGAGGAGGGGTAGAAAGAGAGCAGATGACTGTGATTTGCATGTGAATGTGTCGAAATAGAATCTAATGGCAAAAATAACAATGAAAAGTGAAGAGCAAATAAATAAAAATAAGCTGAAAAGTCTATTGAAAACGCACAGTGTCTGGTGGATAGAGAGAGAAAGAAGGGTATAGAAAGAGAGGATGCGAGAGAGAGAGAGAGGGAAAGTACAGAAAAGAGACTGAGAATGAGGGAGAGAGCGACAGCAAAGTAACAAGCAGCTGAGCTTAGCAAAAAGAGTAAAAACATTTTGAAGAATCCTTTTCTGTTTGCTTCATTTAATTCTTCATTGACTGCAAATGATTCTATTTGGTAGATTTATACATACAGTACCTATACATATGTATATGTATATTAGGTACCTACCATATATGTAAGTAACCCTACTATTTTTTTTTTTTTATTTATTTTTTTTTATTTATTTTTTTTTTTTTTATGCCTATTATTTGTTCAAAATTTGAATAAGTTCAGCACTCAAAACAAACTGTGTCTTGGAGAAGTAACAACCATAGATGCTCATTAGGTTATAGAAATATATATATTCTGATCCCTAATGAAATAAATAAAAAAAAAAAAAAAATCAAACTGTACTTGATCGACCTATTGTATTTGATTCATCTGTTCATCTGTTCGTACTGCCAGCTATAGCTTATTTACAGGGTATATATATCTATCTATATCAACCTAAAGCACACCCATTGCAGCTGTGTATACTGCCAGCAATGGCTCATTTTTGCAGGGTATATAGAAATCAGGGAACTTCTCTGCTGCCTTCTCAGCTTCCTCTCGCTTCTCCTTCACGCTCTTATTTGCTTTCTTTTTCAACTCATTTCATCGCACTTCCCCCCACCTTCCCCAAAGAAAACCTTTGTCATTGCCAGCTCTCAATTTGTCTCTTGGCATCCTTGCCACCACTCCCCTCCCCCCAGCCCGTTTCATTGGCACCCCCTCCTTGATTTACTGTTCGAAAAGCCATTTTGTACAATTTCCACACGATTGATTTCGCAAATTTTCGCCGCAAGTGCCCCCAGATGAGGCAGCTGGCAGCAGTAGCAGCACAGAGCACCCCTGCCCCCCCTCCACAGCCCTTCTACAGCTGGCAGGTCTCTACACTTGTAATGCCTTTTGCCCTGTAGCCACAATTACCCAAAAAGCCCGATCCAATTGCTGTTGCCACGTACCAATAGCAAGCAAGGGGCAGACACTCATCCTAGTCCTACTCCCACTTCTCCCTCTCCCTCCCCCCTCTTTGCTGTAATGCAATTAAGCCGCCCCGCATTGCCTGCAATTCATAAATATTTTATTTGACCCCAGCACATCCCAGGACTAGAAATGGGAAGCATACAGAAACCCAAAACCGAAACCGAGCGATAAAAAAAGAGTGCCTTCATATGGACATTGCGTATACGCCGGGCAGAGCCTTCTCTCAATATGCTTTGCTACTTTTTCGGGGTCATTATTACTTAACGCCCTGGCAATGTTAGGCAAATTGCTTTTCAGAGGAGTAGCAGGAGCAGAGGAGTAGAGGAGGAGCAGGAGGAGTGGAGGAGGGACAGTCACAGTGTTTGCCCAGCATATTAGAGCTGCATGTGCTTCCTTCCGTTGTCAGTTCCAACCCTCAGCTCAGTTGGGGGGCAAAACAAATGGCGTGTGGCAGCAACGAAAGGGTTAAAAGGTGCGGTTTGCCACGCTCCACAGCGGAAACAACCACCTAAAATGGACACCAGCTGCATTTGCTTAGTCTTTGCTTTGTCGCTGTTTACTTTTCTCCTGGTCTCCTTTCTTTGATGTGCCACAAATTAATTGCCTACAATTAGGCGCTCTGGCAAATGTCACTCAACCCTTTACCCCTCTCCCACTCGCTCTCTTCCTCTTGTATTGCTGACACTTACCGTTGTTCCTGCTGTTTGTAACGCTAGCTTAAAGGCTTTCCAAAGTCTGCAAAGGTAGAAAGAGCAGAAAAAAAAAGAAAACAGTTTGTTAGTGCGAAGTTTGCTAGAGGAGACTGTAAGGTTTGTCCAGAGCATATGTCAGCTATATACTTGGACTATACTTGGACAATACTTGGACATCTTTGCGGCCTGTCTGTCACAGTCACAGCACAGAACTTGCCCCAAACTTTGCTTGTACCGAAGAGACTCAGGACTCAAGACTCAAGACTCTTGCTAATGAAAAGTGTCTGCCGTTGGCTCTTGAAAACTTTTACACACTGCACTACCTCCTCTTTCCCCTCTCTCTCCTACTCTTCCTGTCTCTTTCCTCTTCTCCACGGCAACTCCAAGTCCAGTTATGGCAGCGGAAGTTACTTTATTTTTTATTGAAATAAATAAAAGTAAACGATCGAAACGACTCGAAGTCGCACAGCGCATACCCTAAGCAACAATGGAAAGACGAGTATGAGCAGCGTCGGCACATACGTCCTCAAATAGTTGTAGTTCCTTCTCCAGTGACAATCGAAAAGTTTGCGAATTACATTTCGCTGCGCATCAAGGTTGCCATTGTTGCCCAAGTCCCCCGCGACATGTCCTTAATGGCAGCAGCCACACTGACCAAGAGATTTATTATTGTGTCTGCCTCTCTCTCTCTCTCTCCCTCTCTCTCTCCCTCTCCCACTCCGTCTGTCTGTGCAAAACATTTGTTATAATCAAAAGTTCCTGACTATACGCTGATTGCGCTCGCCGCTTTGATTTCTCTCTCTCTCTGAACTTTGGCCAATAGTTTTGCCCTCAGTCGCGCCTCGTATGCGCAATTTATTTGGCTTAACGTTGACAGTTCAATAAGCCAACCGCAAGCAGTCTATCTGCATCCCACTCCTCCTCCCTCCCTCTTTCTGTCTGTGCTGCTCTTTAATTTTCATAAATAACCCAAACAGAAAAAGTTATAGGCCAACTACAACTACTACCTGAGAGCGAAGCCACTAATTACGCATACGCCACGTTGAGGGTTGCAAAAGTTCGAAAGTTCCTTAACCTGTCAGTTCTACCAGCTAGCTCTGCCATTTCAATAACTTCTGTTGCAGTTCCCACACAGCTACAGGGATTTAGCATAGAGCAGCTCTCCGAAAAATTCCAACTTCCATATATCGTTTTAACATAATTTCTGTGGCAAAATTAACTTTATGAACTGTTGAGCAAAGGGAAGGAAAAACCCACGGCCGACTGCCGACTGGCAATGGCAATGGCAAAACTCTGGCTGCTCCTAAAGATATATAGAAGACAGTCCTGGGAGCGTGCGCCGCGCAACCTGCCACTTAAAACAAATAACAAAGTTTTGCTTAACTTTGCGGCAAGTCGCCCTGTTTCGCTCCGCCTCTGGAGCTGCCTCTGCCTCTGCCTCCTCCTCTACCTCTGCCTCTGTCTCTGCCTTGCCAGTAGCTGCCCCAGTCATGGCTTGGCAAAATTATGGCCAGATACAAAGCGATGTCGTCGTCGTCGTCGTCGTCAACGACGTTGTGCGGCTTTTGTCTTGGGCGTTGCAGGAAATCATCCGCAGTGTGTGCGACTCCAAGTCGACGTGGTTGCTCCTCCTGCCTCCCCACATGAAAATGGTTTTTATTAAAGTGCAGACGACACAGCAGGCCTGGCAGGCAGTGGCAGGCGGAGGGAGGGGGAGAGGGACAGGTAGCCATGCTCTGTTTACTTACGGCCATCAACAATAAATTGATAGCTGTGAAGAATAAACAAGCACATTCAAAAGCAATCAAAAGTGAATGCACTCATTTCGCGCATAATAAGAAAATTGAATACTTTTAAATGTTTATCTTTGCACGAGCACAAATTTGTAGATTAGTGTAAGCGATTTACGAATTGTATTATATTATATATTGTATTATATATATACACTTGTATTATACTATATATTGTATTATATATATACATATAATATATACATATGTGTACACATATTCCATCTAAACTTTGGCTAACTATTCGATAATTTCTCAGTTGATAAAACAATAAATTAAACTATTTTTCCTCATTTCATTAACAGATTAATAGAGTTTATTTAACGAGGTTTCGACACTGAGGTGCTGATAGTATGATTCTTAATCAATGCTGAACTGGGCAGGAGAATTTGCATTTATAGTCAAAGTATTATTAGTCAGTGCCCTTTCTTTCTAAACAATTCTCTACAGGGTATGCAGTTTACTCTACAGGGTATGCAGACCAGCAGAGAATGAATCCAACAAAGGAAAAGTCTCTTCTTTCTCCTACAAGAAGTTGTAAACTATTTATTTCAGGCATATAAGGCGCTGTCTTCTGCTGGAATTAATTCAACTGTCATTTACAGGGTATACAAAGTGAAGGGACCTGCCTTTAAGTGTAATTTCTGCTTCCTACCTTAGGCCAAATAAGTTTCTCATTTAATTATTTAAGTTATTTGCAAGAGATGTATATAGAATTTGTATTCGTATTTGTAGTTTAGTTAAATAATTCTTCACTTTCTTCACCTTTCCAATTACTTTTCCTGTAAATGATTTAAAATATATTCTCTATGATGCTGCATGATTTTTTTGTTGACAGTCTCTATTCCATCTATGTATATATCCCAATTTTATCAGTCATTTCATATCTATCCCATAGTTTCTATCCCATCTATATACACTGATTTCATCATCTACTATCATACATATCTTCATCAGATCTATCATATACTCAATAAAATCATGTAATTTATTTACTACCTGCTCTATTAATTATTCTCAATTGATTCCTTGCAAGTTAATTGACTATCGAGTAGACTCAAGCGACTATGTAAAGAAATATATAAAGAATCTACCTAAAGAAACCTCTGGGAAAAGTGCAGACAAACTAAAAAAAGCACAAACGAATCCATTGACTCTGTCTTTGCCATGTTCCGCAGACAGGCTAATTGGAACTGCGGTTAGATTGCCAAACTGTTCTGCCCAATCAAAGGTATGTGAGTGTGTGTGTGTGTGTGGAGAAGCACGTCGCCAATATTACTTAAGGCCACTAAAGAGGGTTTCCCCCACAATAAAAGCCTGAACCTGAACAGGCTCTCTCAGGCAATTGGCCAGCAATGCAACCAGAGGAGGTAATTGCGATGCTTTCAACGCCCCCAACAAAACAATAAGTGTTAACAGCGCGAGCCAGGCGGAACACCTACAACACACACATGCACACACCAAAGGCAGCAAGAGAGCAGCAGAGGCAGGGGGGAAGAGAGCAAGGGAGATGGCATTAAAATGGCGCCAACTTTGGGCCAACTTCATGAATTTTGAATGTACGCACACAGAACGGGAAACCTTCTTCGCCAGGCTTTTTGTGCTGACACAAGACCTGGTGGAGTCACAGCCGGAGTGGAGAATTGTTGTTGCTGTTGTTGTTGTTCGCTCTGGTTATCGTTGTCGTTGCCGTTGCCGTTGTCGACTTCCGACGACTACTTAGAGACGCCTAAACAGCTTCATTACTTTTATGAGGCTGGCGGCGGCGCGCTTCGTTGGGCTCGCCCATTGTCTGGGGCCATCTCGGTCTGTTGGTGGCCAGGACAAGGGCCAGGAGTATCTGAAGCTGGAGCCAGGCGCAAATTTGTTTGTGTAAATTAAATGAAATGACTGTAAAAATGCCAAATAAGCTAATTTGCGGTTAGTTCTCACTGACAATGCGAGCACTAAAGTATTCGCATATAAACGAGGCCATAACTCTCTCTCTCTCTCTCTCCCTCTCTCTTTTTCTCTCTTCCTCTATCTCTTCCTCTTCCCAAGTGCCATCATTATCAATCAAAAACAAAATGGCGGACCAACTGCTCACTGCACTGTGGCAAGGTCTCATCAAACACATCCAACTGGAGCTGGTCAGACGGACTAGTCCGATTGAATTGTCCGCGCTGTTGTTGTGGTCCCTGCTACATAGTCCATCGTTCTTCATTCTCACACACTCTCTCACTCCTCTCTAGTCCTCTGTGCCCTCACTCCCAAGCATTTCCTCCCTTCCTGCTTTCTTTTTTCCTTTTGCCATCGTCGTTGCTCATTTTTGTAGCACTGCATGTGAAATGCAGACCAGTCGCTCTTGCCCTCTCTCTCCCTCACTCTCCCTCTCTTTCCCCTTTTTGCCGGGTTTTTTGCCCCGACCATGAATTTTGCATTAGAGTTTAGTTAAAGTGCAGCTGGTGCGAATGGATCTAGAGCTGGAGTTGGTGTTGGAGTTGCAACAACAACAACAACAGCTCGAATAGTGGAAAAGAAAAAGGCAATGTAGCGGGCATTTTTATAGAACTAACGGTTCATTTGGTATTAACTATGCAAAAGGTTTTTTTAAAGACTGACTTTAACGAATATAAATGTACAATATTATAGCATATATTGTTTTATATAAAGATATGTTGTATGATAAGCCAGCACAGGGTTTATTTCCACAATATAATAACAGTTTATTGGTAAGTTGAAAAAAGAAATGGTGCGAAGATTATAGGATATAGACCGAAATTAAAATTTCAGAAATTCATTATTACAAATTAAATCGTCTCAAGAATTTTAAAAATACATAATAGGAAAATACTAGTAAATAAATTGGCGTGGCAAATATCTAAAATAAACTTGCGTAAAATAATAACACATTTTACGGACGGACAGACAGGCAGACCAACAGACAGACAGACAGACTGACTGACTGATAGACTGACAGACTGACATACAGACAGACTGACAGACAGACTGACATACAGACTGACATACAGACTGACATACAGACTGACATACAGACAGACAAACAGAGAGACAGGCAGACAGAAAGACAGACAAACAAACAAACAAACAGACAGACAGACAATGCCAGTTTGCAACATACTTTCGGATAAAAAAAAGAACAAACTGGCATATTTAAAATAACATAATAATTCATAAATTTATTTAATGCAAAAGAAATCATATTTATGCCACGCGTTCCTTTACTTTCATTTTTAATTTAATGCAATAAAAGTACTTGCAAAACTCTATTTAATTTGCTAGTTTAAAAATGTATGCCATTAATACCATTAAATTGGCTTTGGTCGAGTTTGCCACAGATTTTCAGATCAACGCGAATCGATTTAAATGCTTTAAATTGCATCAACAAGTTTCGCGTGCGATTATTTTCACAAAGTTCAATCAAACAGCAATTTGATGACGAACAAAAAAAAACAACATTATAAACAAAGCAAAACAAAACACAAACAAATTGCAATCAAATGGTCATTAGCATATCGTAGGCATTTTAATTGAAATTCCATATGCCAAATTCGAAAGTTTGATGTCAACTGCTGCTGTTGGATAAACTCATCCATGGGAATAAGCCTTATAAAGGGATTGGGCAGTGGGCGGAAGGCAGGAGAAGGGGTGGAGGGAGTCTAGGCTCTGGACACGCTGTTTTGCATATCAATCTGAAAATCAATTAGAACTTGCCTGGCACGCGCCACTTGCCCAACTTTTTTCATTAAAATTAAGCGCTTCTCTCGCTCTCTCCCTCTCTCTCTCTTGCAGGACAGAACCTATGGGAGCCAACTTCAACCTGAGTGTAAAAACTTTTACGCCGAGAACACAAAAATGTATAATTACGAGCGTTTACGTAGAGCTTCCCCAGCCAAATCTCTCTGCCTCTTCCTCTCTGCCCTTCCCCCCCCCTCTCAAAACCCGCTTACAGTTTACATTTTGCAAACACCAACACAACTGACACAACGAACGATCCGTTCCACACATCCTTACTGCCACGCCTCCCCGCTGCCGTCCTGGTTAGCATCGTTGGTTTATAGAAAAAATTTGCATAAAGTGCGCATAAATTATGCCGTGAAAAAAGTTATAATACCATACTTACAGTACAGCGATGAGACTAGAGAGGGGTGCGGAAGGGGGGAGGGATGAGTGGCAAGGGCACTCGTGTGCTTCTATCTGCCCAGTACCTGCGCTGCTGCTGCCTCTGCCTCTGCTGCTGTTCTCAGGTGTGTGTGTGCCTGGGACGCATGTGACAGAAACTGCGCAACTTTCGACAGGCAAACCCCCCTTTCCCCTACTCTGTCCCCCCTCCCAGTTGGCTCTTCACTGTTTACACTTAAGCAGAGCAACACCAATAACAACAACAGCAACAACTGCGACGAGCAACAAATTTGTTTAACAAAAATTTCATAAAATAATGCAAAAGTTTCGCCTCGGCTGCTGCTGCTGCTGCTATAATTCATTCTGGGGCAGCTGTTGTCGAGTTGTTGTGTTGTTGCCCAGTGCTCGAGTGCAACAACTCTGGAGAGTTGCCTAAGCGAAATGTTTATCAATTCATTAGACTGCCTGGCGATGGAAATTGTTTGCCCATCACGGCCCAATAACCAACAGCTGCGATCTGAAGCCAACTCAAGCCAAGGCGAGTTAATTTGTCACTTGGTCGAGAGAAAAACTCAAAAGTTTTCCCCGCCTCCCTCCCCTCAATAGCTCAATCAACTAGGCTCTGTTGATAAACCCACAGATGTCTCAATCTTAACTGAACTGGTAAATTAAGTAAATACGGTGAAGTTTCTATAACTGATGCTATAATTTTTATGGAATATAATATACATACATGTATATATACATATATTTTATATATAATAATATTCTTAATGAGATTGCTTATGCTGTTATTTTTTCAAAGGATCATCTCTGTTAAGTTACATGTTATTATGTTATGTCTTCTGCTATTCAGTGTGACCTTAGTCAAAACACTATCGCAAGTTAATTTAGTTAATGAGGCTTATTATATCGATACTCCTATCGATAAAAGAGTGTTGACTAACACTGAAGGCGCGTTAGAGCGTCACGATCGTTTGAGAAAGTCAAGTGAACAGACTGAAATTGTCCGCAGACATTAAGCAATTGAAAAACAACAAAATCTCTTAATAAGATAAGCGGCATATCTCTTTTTAATATTTAATATTGCAGTAAGCACTGGAAAATATTGTAAAGAGATGAGGATACATAAGGATTAGCATAAGCCAAAGTAGTAGTAAGTATAGTAGGCTGGTGTTTTTACACAGAATCAATCACAAGCTGTTGTTAGTTTGTTTCGTTCCTTTCCCAAGCTTACACACATTAGTATTAACAATCTTTAATAAATTATATTCTTTCTAGAGATATTCATAATACAATTATTAATAAATAATAATTCTTCACTTTCCCTTCACGTTATATCAAAGATTTTCATGTTTAAGTTTCCAATTACTTTACTTTTCAATGTATGCCAAGTAATTTGTCTGTTTAAATACTTTTCTCTTTCTTTGTCCCTCCCTCTGTCCTTCTCTTTTTCTTTCTATCTTCTCCCTCCCTTTCTTCTGCCTTCATTCCACTTATATCGATTTGATCACAGGCAATTTCGCTTCACTCCCATTCCGCTGTCAGTTGCTGCTGGGCTTATCCCATCCAAATCCACTTAATTCATTGTCTAAGCTTTCTGCTTGGTAAGTCCTCACACCTGTCAGGACACGAACGCGGATACGGACATGAACATGGACAGGGACAGGGACAAGGACAGGGAAAGGTAGAGGCAGCAGAGGCAGAATGTCCGTTCTGGAGTCCACTTGCGCCTTAATTGAATTCGTGTAATTCGTCCCAGCACTTGGCTGGACTTGGTGCTGCTGCTGCTCCTACTTCCGTGTGCCCAGTCCCGTCCCCCTTGTCCCGCTTAATGAGGACTGACAGGCGACAAGCGTAATTAAATTTTATTTTAGTGCTACATGCAAATTTCGTTCTCGCTTTTCGCGCTCTCGGGTCCTGCGTATATTGTGCGTCCTGTTGGGTTCGGTCTTTGTCTTTTCCTTTGATTTGTTTGGGGTTATCTTTTCGCATGCCTCAGGTATGGGAGCTAATTTATGAGCTGGCCGCACCGTGGGCGGTCTGCGGCATCCGTCCTCCCCTGCTGCCCTCTTTTTACTGCTTTGGCACTTCGAGTTGAATGGGGTCTTTGTGTAATTCCTCACACGCAAAGCCGCTTATTGATTCCACCCCAAGGCATTGCGCATACGCCGCGTGTGTCCGTGTCTTTTATTTCAGGATTTTCGCCTCCGTCACTTCTGCTCTTGATTATGATGGAAGATGTGCACACTCTGGCCACAGACTCCGATAGCAACACCACTACTTCCCCTTCCCCCCTCTTCCTATCACTGTGCCACCCGTCAGCTACTCTCAGCACAGACAGCTGGCACTGACAATGACATATCGTCATCATTAACACTTTCCTTTGCTTCCTAAGCTTTTTTAATGCCTTTCTCTGTCTTCGCTGCCGGCTAAAACCTGTTGTTGTTATTGTTGTAGTTCTTTTTCTTGCTTTTGTCATTTGTTATGCGCTCTGATTTCTGCAAAGAATTTCCTCAAGCAATTTGTATGCAAATGCTAAAGTTGTAAACAATTTTGCATACCCTGAGTCGACTTGCAAAATAAGTCAAGTGCATTGACAAGTGACTTGTGATTGCTGGTGCTGCCTGCTGCTGCTGCCCAGCCACGCCCCCTTTCTGTCAACTGGCCTGGGTGGGTGGGCGCCAGTGTCATCTGCCAACTGTCGCTCAATTGACACAGAAATCCAGTTGCATCTCGAAACTGTACGCGCAATGCAAACTGCGACTGATACCGACTGATGACACCAACGTTAGCAGCAACAGCAACAACAGCCACAACAACAACTGCAACTGCAACATGAGTAACAACAACTGTGACTGCAACAACAGTAACTGCAACTGCAACTGCTCCGCCCACAGCTTAGTGAGATCAAACACAGAATATGCGAGTCAAACTAGTCGGCAAATGCTTTTAATTAGCCTATTGCCTTTTGCAGGCAGCTTCATTTGCATTCGTGTGCTTGCGCACAGTGGGCAGGCACAGTGGGCGCGAAGGTGCAACGTTAAACTGCTTGCAAGCAATTGATGCCAAAACTAATAACAGTCTCAGCCTACAGTTTGAGTAATAAAACGAAATCTTTAATTGTATTTGCTAAGTTGTAAAGAAACTCAGAGATTTATATAGAAAAAAAAAAATCTAAAATAATAAAAAAAAAAATTTTTATATATATAGATATGTATACACATGTATGTAATAACAGATATTTGGACATAAGGTAACTTTTACATATATTTTGACCATTTTGTTTATCAGAAAGAATGTTTTTCTTAATTCTCCACTCTATATTGGAATATAACTATCGGGACTTGAACTATATTTTGTATGGTAACTTTAGAACTGTAAATATATTTTAAAAAGCAAATTATTTATTATTGTATTATTATTATTATAAATTATATATTTATTCACCTATAAAACTATGAAATGATTTTAAAATATCGCAAGATATCGACTCTAGTCCAAATTATTTCAAAGGTCTATTCCACTCTTATCTTTGATAGAATCAGCCACTTATTTACTTCAGTCTAAGGTAACTTTATTCTACTCTATATCTTTGATATATATTAAAAAATAAGAAGTGCAAAATGATGATTATGATTTTCCTATTTATAATACTTCTTGCCAGAACTTATAAAGATCAACATGAATAAAGTTCCTATTATAGAGTCGTAAAGCATATGTATACCATAAGCCTTATATCCTGCATATTCTATTATGTTGCAGCCTGCTATTCAACTCTGCATTACAAAATATCGAACAGTTTCCACTCTAATAGAAATTTGTATCACCAATAAAAAATCAGCATAACAAATTTGTTGCTCTCGTACAGGTTTCGCACACCTTTCTGGGCGCCCTCACGACGCAACTTTATGCAACAATTTAGCACAATCGAATTACAGTCCCGACATTTACATATATGTTATGTTAGTTGAAGCCGACGCCAAGCGTGAGCTGACAGTCTGTATGTCTCTCTGTCTGGCTTACAGTAATTAAGAGGCGCTTGAAACTGTGCCGCGCCACAGTTGATGCAGTTGCTCCACTTTGCTGGCACTCTCCATGCGGCTGTCTGTCTCTCCGTCTGTCCGTCTGTGTGTCTGTCTCTGCTTTGGGTCCATTGTCAGCAATAAATAGTCAAGTACATAATACTTATAATATATATATTTTTGCCTACGCTGCTGGCGAGGCATATGCGTCGCTGCTGATACCCTGCGCAGCTGTCTGTCTGCCGTCCGCACTTAGTTAGATTTATGGCAAAGTCAGTCGAGCAATTTGCGTGGGTAAACACTAAAACTCAATTTAGAGGCGGATATATGTATGTCTATCTATACAGCATGTAGTCAAGCTACAGCTACAGTGCCAGTGAATTGTATGCTGACACAGCACAGAGACACACAGAGAGAGAGAGAGAGCAACAGCAGCGACAGCAGCGCGCAATTTAATGCGATTTAAGCAGCGCAAATTGAGCGGGCTACTTGAATGGTTGTTGGAATGAATGAATGACTGACTGCATGACTGGCTCCACAACAACAGCAAAAACAAGGGTAACTGATAACGATAAGAGAGGAGAAGATTCTGTGCCAGTCTCTAGCTTGGCCTACCCCACATTATTAAATTACACACTGCAGATTCTCAACTCTCAACTCTCGCGTACGCCAATTAATCCCAACTGGATTTGGCATAAAGATAAGACAACGGCCTCGATTGCTCCCACTTCTGCCAGCCAACGCTGCAGGGCAATCTGCCCAAAACAACCCCCCTTGCCACACCCTCCCAAATGTGCCGTTTGACAATTTTCAGCGCGTGGCAAAAGCTGAGCCAAGCTGGCCCAAGCTGGGGCGACTCCTCTAAACGGCCTCCATTTGCGTTTCCAGCCCGCCACTTGATACAAGCAGATAAGTCATTTTTATGTGACACTTTGCCTTAAATATTTCACATTTTTTGCGGCCATTTCCTCTTCCTTCTCTCTCTGTCTCTCTGGCATTACATAAGCACAAGGCGAGGACCAACAAACAGATTCCCCCATGACTGCCAAGATGGTAGGCAGCTGGGCAATGACACTATTGTAAGTGTATATTATAATGGAAGCGGCATCGTCTTTAATGGTTTACGATCCTGAGCCAGAGATAGGCGCAAGCTGAGCACGAATGACCTTCAGTGCCAGGAGCAACACAAGTAGCAGCCTGCTGAATATGCAGCTGGTGGTATAATAACAGAGATAATATCTAGACTAGTTATTTTGCAGAGATCTTAAGAAATAATCATCTATTTCGGCAAGTTTATTTTTGTTTATTGAGCGCTTAAAAAACCATTTAGATTGTGGTTGAACGGTGTTTCTACTGAAATTTCAATGAAGAACAAGGTTTTTTGGAAATAGTGGCGGATCAAAAGGCTTATTAGACTTGTAAGCTGCTCAGACGAAGTATTTTAAATAGTCTTCTCTTTGCACTTGCTTAGCATACACAGTGGCTTCAAATTAGCCATACCTGTTCGTATGAACGCACTAATCTCAGCTACTAAACAAGCTAGAGACATCATACTTAGCATGAAGGTGCCATACGCAGATAATGCTTGAATCGAATTTCAGCTTACACGCTAACAGCCTCCGCTATACGAGGGTCGTTTGATAAGTCCGTGACTTTTTGAATAAAATATATTTTTTTCGTCAAAGAAGCGTTTTATTTCTCAACATAATCTCCTTTTAGCTCTATACATTTAGTCCAGCGTTTTTCCAATTTTTTTATTCCTTCCAAATAATAGGTTTTCTCAAGGCCCTCAAAATAGTCGTTTGTTTCTGTGATGACCTCTTCATTTGACCCGAATCTCTTACCGCCGAGCCATTTCTTCATGTTTGGAAACAAAAAATAGTCACAGGGGGCTAAATCTGGAGAATATGCTGGATGGGGTAGCAGTTCGTAGCCCAATTTATGAAATTTTGCCATGCTGACTACACACGTGTGCACCCGTGCATTGTCCTGATGGAACAGCACTTTTTTTTCGCCAAATGCGGTCGTTTCTGCTTCAAATCAATATCGAATCTGTCCAAAAGCTCTGAATAATATTCGCCGGTGATCGTTTTACCCTTTTCAAGGTAATCGATGTGAATGATACCTTGTGCATCCCAAAAAACTGTGGCCATGACCTTGTTGGCCGACAGACCCACCTTGGCCTTCTTTGGTGCACGTTCACCCGGAGAAACCCACTGTCTTGATTGTTCTTTGGTCTCTGGTGTGGTGTGGTGGATCCATGTTTCGTCTACGGTAACGAAACGGCGCAAAAATTCGTTTGGATTGCGGTTGAACATCGCCAAACACTCCTTTGAAATGGTCACACGGTTGCGCTTATGGTCGTGTGTGAGCAATCGCGGCACCCATCGCGCGGAAAGCTTTTTCATGTCCAAATATTCATGTAAAATGTGATGTACCCGTTCAGTTGAGATGCCTACAGCCTCAGCTACCTCACGCACTTTCATTCTCCGATCATCCAATATCATTCCATGGATTTTGTCGACGATTTCTGGCATGACGACCTCTTTTGGGCGACCTGAACGTTCGGCATCACTTGTACTGGTACGACCACAACGGAACTCAGTAAACCATTTCTTAACCATTGAAATTGATGGTGCAGAGTCCCCATAATATTTATCAAGTCTTTCCTTGGTTTCGGTGATGGATTTTTTACGCAAAAAATAATGCTTAATTAGCACACGAAATTCACTTTTTTTCCATTTTCGTTAAAATTCACGAGATCGTCTGCTTTCAATGCCTATAAAACGCAAACTAAGAAACGCAGCTTTCTCAAAATTTTACAGTCAGCTGTTAATCGATAACTGCTGACAGGAGCAGTGTTGTATTTAGAGCAGGTGCGCGGCAAATACAAAAAGTCACGGACTTATCAAACGACCCTCGTATATTTTGCATTTAAATGGGTGCCTTGCTACTTGTATTTCAGGAAGAATTTATGAATTGTCATTTCTCTGCAACAAGTTGCTCTTGCTAGCCATACATAGGCGAATAAAATTAGCCATACTTGTTTGTATGAACGCGCTAATCTCAGCAACTAAACAAGCTAGAGAAATCATATTTAGCATAAAGTTGCCTATATAGCGTACGCACATAATGTTTAATTCGAATTTCAGCTGCCACGCCTACCCCCTCCGCCACACTATAACTTCCTTTTGAATAGGTGCCTTGTTTTGCATAAGCATTATGATCTCTACAGCCACAACAGCATTTCGTATGCTCCGCTGTCTCTGCTGTCCAGTGCAGCCATCTATCTCTCCTAATCACATCCAGGCGGACAGGCAGGCAGGCAGGCAGCTTAAGTGCGAAGCTTTGGCGCGTCGAGTGGCCGCCAGTCAAGTTGGTCAAGTGGCGTGACAACAGCCACGTCAAGAGCCAAATACCCGAATAGCTGAATATCCCAAAACTGTACGCGACGCTGGCCCCTCATTTGTCATTAGCACCATTTGCCACTTGCCACACGCTGCTGCTCGTTGCTTGCCACTTGCCGCCGCCCGACACACTGCGATATAGCTGCTGCATTTTAGCATTTTGGCATCTACGTTTTTGGACCTGGTCAGTGCTTTTTTTTTTTTGCAACTTGTTGTTGTTGCCATGGACTTTAATGGATACGACGCGAGGCAACCAACTTGGTGCGGGCCCGAGCGAACTGGTTTGCCAGAATTAAGCAATTTCGTATATTTTGGAAGCTGGAAAATGTGCGGGTAATTGAATTGAGTCTCCTTCGTCTCCGTCCCCGGTGTGGGCAAACATTTCAACAGCTACGCTTAATTATAAGTCCGGCACAGTGTGCGGACTGAGTACTTGAGCTGGGGCCCCAAAGCTGAGGCTGAACTTGTGGCTGGAGAAACAACTCGAAAAGAGTCAACACAAATTATGATTGTTATTATTTTTACGCATTATTTACACACCTTTCTGGTCTTGTTTACATTGGGCTACAACAACAACAGCATCCACAGCATCTGCAACATCTCGCAGAGACTTTGTGCCCCACGCCATGTGAGCTGTCTAAGCCGCAGCTTTGCAGCCCGCTCACGTCCATCCCGGGCAGGGGGACACGACGTCGTCATTCTACAATTTCAACGCCTTCTCTCAGCCGTCTCGAGTTACATACATTGTTGTTGGTTGACTGAGGTAGTGGGGCAGAGGCAGGGGCAGTCATCTATTGACAGCAGCTCAACTTTGTCATGCCTCGTTGTTGTCGATTTCCACACTCTCTATAGAGACAACGTCGAAGATCTTTTACTGTCTGCCTTGCTCGCCCGCACTCTCATTTGCGTGGGCAAATTGTTTCGATAATTTTTTAAGAGGCTTTTTTCGGAATTTGTCCGTTGATGAAATTAAAATTGTCACTTGAAATTGACTCTTATTGACTTTGTGGCCGTATAAGGTAGGCGCGAACGAATAGAGCTATCAAAGCAACTGATTGAGCTGCTATGGCTTGTTATAATTATGTTTTTATAGAGGGAAAAGAATAAGAAATATGTTTAGCAACCTATTGTGAAAGATATTAATAGTGCAGTAACCTATTTGTGAGGTTTAAATAAAACAAGAAACTTTATTTTGCACGATTCTAATTTGCACAACATTTGTGCTTTAAAAAGGAAAATATTTTCAGTGTTTTTATTCATTCTTTAGCGCTAAAAGAGCTAAATTTTTTTAACAAATCTTTAGGAAATATATTTTTGCTAAAGTAACATATATTGGAGATCTGCACTAGCTTTAAAGTTTCATTTATTTATAATACCTTAGTGTATTAAGAAACGAAACATATCAATAGAATAGTAACTCAATTTTGAGGTTAAAAATGAATTTCAAGTTTAACCTATAGATTTATTGTTAATTATAATACTCAACTACTATATAATATTGAATACAGAAGTTCAGTTCAACATTTTCTTTGATTCTTTAACGTGAATTTAACCAGTAACCCATTTTTGAGGTTAGAAATGAATTTAAAATTTAACCTTTAGGTTTATTGTTATTGATATTGAATATAGAACTTGAGTTTATCATTTGCTATTATTCTTTAACATTTTAATTTGTTGTTCAACCGTTGTTAAGCATATCTATAGAACAATAATAGATTTGTGGGGTTAAAACTGAATTCAAAAGTGAACTGAGAGCATCATCTTGACTATCGTATGTGAAATATTTCTCTTACTTAATTAAGAACTCAATTTCAGCATTTTATTTGATTCTTTTGTGTCTGCATTTCGATAAATTTACATTTCTTGACACGTCAATTTGCAGCACTGTAAATGAAAATATTTTTGCACTTCACTTGCGACATAACCTCAAATTGCATATTATATTATATGTATTTATATGTATATTTTCATTTTGATTGGTTTTTATCTCCTCTCGCTCAAGTGGCTCACAGACAGTTGGACAGATGAATGGACAGACAGACAGTCCACTTGGAAGTGAACAACGCAAGTACATATTTACATTTTCACCCGAGGCTACAGATGCAAATTCGTTATGCTCCACTTGCCCTTACACATACTCGTATCTCCTACCCCAGCCCCTCTCTCCCGCTGCAGACATGTTTAAACACATTTCACATATTGTGGCAACAATTTAAATTGCATTTGTTTGCCAAACGCTTTTTGATTTTGAACAGCAACATAAATAAATAAAACTCGCACTTTATAAAAATCAATTTTCACAAAAATGTTTTGCCATTTTTCCATTTCCCGGAGAGCGATACCGATTAACGTTAGTTAATCAAAATACATTTTTTGGCGCTGCCTGCTGCTGTTGCTGTCGTTGGCTTTTATCGCCGCCACATGCAAATCGCATTAGGCTCCATTGGCCACGGGGCTAGTCAAGCGAGCGAGGGAGCAAGGGGAGGAGGGAGGGGAGACTGTCATTTTCATAATTGGCCGAAAAACCAACAACAAACCGCACAACTATTAGCGGACACACAAGCTGACTGACAGACAGACGCGGCTGATGGACAGACAGACAGCTGGTTAGTTCAACGAAGTTAGGGAAGGGGGAAGGGCAAGGGCAGCGAGGGGCAGCTGGCAGGCTGCCTGTCAATGGCCATTTTGCTGGCGGGACGTTATTAAAATTTAACGCCGCAAAAGCGGAAAATTGCCACATTTATCTGGCCATGTCCTTTCTCCTTTCCCTCTCTCTCTCTCTCTCTGGCATGCCAGGCCCCTTTGACAACATACTACGGGGCGCAAGGGAAAGGGAGACTGCGGGGTGCGCGCTTGGTGCGTGCATTAAAAGTTTTTAAAATAACACAAATTGACTTTTGATGTTTCGCGGTTGATTTTTTTAATGGTGCGTAAAAAGTTTATTAAATTTTCAAGTATTTGTGCGTGCGGCCAAGCGCGTGTGTGCTTATGCGAATGTGTGTGGCAGTGTGTGTGCCTGTGTAAGTCCGTCTGTGTCTGTATGTGGCGCCTTGTTTGTGCGAATTTCCATAAAAATAATTTTTCAATTATGCAGCACGACGCGACAATGGTTCCAACTGAATTTCCACAGTTGGCAACGCCTGTTGGAACACACACGTCGCTCGCACACACACACACATAGTTAGAGGTGCAACAGCAACGTGCTCGTGTAATGAAGTTTCAAATGAAGTGCGACGACAACTAACGGAGCAAGCAACACCAAAGGATGCGGCACCAGGCTCAGAGCCGGGCGCCAACTGTGGTGTGACATTTTGTGGCAATAATGTCGTCGGCGCGAGCAACAGCAGGAGTTGTGGCAAGCAGGCATAGCAAGCGGCAGGAGCTGGGGCAAGTAGGCAGCAGTAGAATGAACAGCAGCAGCAGTCGCTGCAGTAGGAGTAGGAACAGCACCTACGAGCAGCACTATCAGACTCCGGACCAGGACCTGCTGTCCTCTGGCACAGCAATAATTTGGCAGCAAGTGCTGCCTGTACAGTCCTCACTTCCTCACTCCTCCCTTCGCCTAATGCTTCCTGCAGCAGCGACTAAAACTAAATGTAGCTGCACTTTTTGGCTGCCAGTTTTCATAGCTGTCGAGGCGGCCTGCACAGCAGTGACAAGGACTCTTAACAGAACTATCACAACTTGTTGTTGTCGCTTTTGCCTTTTATTATATGTTTCCTCAATTTCTGAAATAAACTTAATTTCCGCTGTTGCTCGCTACAAGGCACCTTTAAGGCAACTCTTGTGTCCGTAGCCGAGAGATCATACAGTTCATACAGACAGACAGCGCGGACTATTTTTTATTGAATAAGAATAGAATATATTTTCTTTATATGCTGTAACGCAAACTAGTCTCTTTGTTTTAAAGCTATCTTAATGAAAGTATTGTAGTATATAAGTCGGAACTAGCCTATATATCGTATATCTGCCATACAAACTATCTCTGACATCTTTTAAAATCTTTTGACTCTCGAAAATGTAAAAAACATCGTCGAACAACCACAGTATGCAAAGCTATTGGAAGACAATTATGTTATACTTTAGTGACAAATTCTTGCAGAGAAAACGAGCATATTAACTTTATATGTTATGTAGATGTTATGTTTATGTTATGTTTATGTTATTTATATGTAATGTTTATATTAAGTCTATGTTATGTATATGTTATGCTTATGTTATTTATATGTTATGTATATGATTGTTTTGATATTCTTTTATTCAGCTTTATAGGTCAACAAGTAAATAAACCCCAAATACATGTTTGTATCTGCATTTTAGACATTTAATTCCTTCTCTGGCTTTTCAGACAGAGTCTGCCAACGCCTACGACATCGAGGACAAGTCGAATTCGAATGCAAATAGTCCAAATCTTATAGCGCCAAACATATAATTTCTCTATATACAAAGTGTTGCTGTTTTCAATAAAACCATCAACGATTTGCATAATAAACCCATAGCAAGCGAGCCAAGCAAGTTCCAAGAGCAAGAAAGAAAAAATCCCGCATTAATTTTCATTAAAATATCGAAGCAACAAAAGCAGAAACGACAAATAAAACGAATTCATTTAGTTAGCACCTCGAATTGGTTTGGGTTCAGATTCGTATTCGTATTCGTATTCGGTTTCGAGGCAATAAAAATACCAACAACAGACAAATAGACAATTAATTATGGGCTACAAATAATAACAATAAAAATTAATAAGCATTAATGTGAGTTATGAAAAGTCTCTCTGCAGTAGCTGCTCGAGTAGACAAACTTTTATCGCATAAATTTCTATATAAAGAAGAGCAACAAATCACAGCAACAACTACGTTTAATTATTATTCATATACCAGAACATATATAGACTATCTTTATACATACTTTAAATATACTCAGACAAACAAACTTGGCCTTTTTCTAGGGAGCCCCAGTTTCTGGCCGCGTTGCCAACTATTTCGCTTATCTTTGCTGGCGAAAACTTTTGCAGTAACTTCACAGAGAGACAGAGAGAAAGAGAGAGCAACAACAACAGCAACAGAAAGAGCGACAAATATCAACAAATTTTTACAGCGTTGTCGGCTTTTTTGTCTTTGATACGCAGACAGTCAAGTGTCGTGCGAGGGGGGGAACCCAGCACAGTCTATCTAGGGGAAGTGTGGGGGTCTACGTTTGATTGGAATTCGCTGGCAACAACAAAAACAATGAGTCGAAAAAACTAAATTGGCGCTGGCAGATCAAAAGGTGCCGTCGAAAAAGTGTTAGACGACAAATACACACACACACACACACACACACATATGTTACATATGTAGACTGAGGGCTCCCCCATATTATTTATGCAGATGTCTCTAGGGGCCTTGCATAATCGTAACCGTAAAACCAGCGTTCGATAGGTGTTTAAACTGTTTTGATCGCTTATTGTCATCGTTATAACGTTTTCCAATTTCATAATTAAATAGCGTGAAGCAAATTATCGAAACACAAAGCACACTATACTATAGGGTATTTTCCATAGTCTCATTCTCTGCAGTCTACAGTCTCCCGTCTGTGATTGTGTGTGATACCTCATAATGAATCGACTGTAATCAGTTCACAGCAGCTGTGCAAGGCAATTGGAAGTCCGAGAAGTGCCTCACAAAACACTCAACTCTCTGGCAACTCACTCGGCATGACATATGTCAAGTGTCGCACAGTGGGGCAAGTAGTGTGATATGTGGCAGACAGGGTAGACAAATTAGGCACACAAAGTGACCTGTGCACAGGTGACATAAAGTACTTAAAAGAGTAATTGAAAAAGTATCTGAAGTGTTGAGTAATTGGAGTGAATGATGAATGCAGCAGAATTAATGGGAAACAGATGGAAAGAGAAGATGTTTTAATTGAAAACTTCTCTTATAGATTCTAATTAAAAAACATTTACTTAACCAAGAAATGTATGCACGATTGTAAGAAATATATTGAAGAATTTAATATTTTTGGTTAAAAAATAATTATGAGTTAAACCGAAAGAATTTCCTGTTCTATTTACATTAATATATTATTCCTTTTTTCCATTAAATTTATAATCTTCAGGTTTAAATTAGATTCTCCTTGTATTCCGTCTTTCAATGTCTTCAGGAATTATAGTCTTAAGGTTTCAATTTCCCTTTCTTAGATGTTCCTTTCCCTATTTCTTTAGGAATTATAATCTTAAGGTTTTAATTATAAAGAGCTTACTGAGTTCGAAGTCCTTTCATTTTTTGCACAGACTGTACCCTATTTATAGCCGCAAATCTTGTGCAAATTCTTCTTCTTTTGTGCCGTGCAAAATTAATTACATTAAAAGCTGCGAATCTAGTTAATCACTCAATGGCAGCTGTTTTTCATCTCGACTCCGCCTGCGACTGTTGAATATTTATAATTTGGAAATTAAACGATTTGCAAAGTGCGTGGCGTGGCCGACGAAGCTGGCGGTGATCCATTGAGCCAAGTAACCAATCAATCAAATTCAGCAGCTCAACCAACAGTTCCATTACGATCCCTAGAACGAGCCCCTACCCCTGCTAATGCCCTGCTTCATGGCCTTCCCAGAGACATCCTACTTTAGTTTAAGCTGCCCGCTTGATTACCGTTCAAAATTGATTGATTAAATGCCGTTGTCAAGCGCCTCAGCCGAGACGAGTTCCGACTGCGGGAAGCGGGAGCGGAACCGGTTCCTGTGTTCCTCTTTCTCCAGCTCGTCCCGAGCTGTCAACGCTTTTGTCAACCGTCGTCGACGACTGTGGGTAATCCCCCAGGGATTGCAGCGGATGCTAGGACGCACCCGGCAAGGGCGCTGTGAAAAAACACATGCTTGCATTTTAATTTAATTACTTACAGAATCGAAAGAGGAGTAAGACACATTAGGCTTGCCCCTTGTCTCCCTCCTCCATCAGTTTAATTGATTAATAAAGATTGTCAACTGAAATGCACAACAACATTTTCGGGGCTAAATCTTCTTCACACGGTGCCCCCCCCCTTGACTTGACGAGGGACAATCCTCCCCAACAGATGCCAGTCAGATGTGACGAAATTATGGGCATGATAATGGGAATAACTGGAGTGCACAGTGCACACAGTGGAGCCTCTTGAGGTGTCCCATTTGTACATGTCAACTGGGCTAAGTTTACCCTGCAGAGTTGCCAGAGGGAAAGAAATACATAACTAAGTCGAGTTGGGTAATAAATATCTGAGTAGGAACTGTATGAGTCAAAAAGGGACATAAGTTAAATAAACTATGTATGTATTCAAAAATAAACAACAATTTTCTGTTAGCAACTTCAATAATATAATAATAATACTAAATAGGAGACCCCACCAAGTAAATGTCTGTCTTTTTGTTCGTATGAACGTCTTTAACTCAGCAACTATAAGAGCTAGAGACACCAAATTTGGTAAAAATGTTGCTATAAGGCATACTTAGATAACACTTGTATCAAATATTAGTTGCCACGCCTACCTCTTCCGCAAATAGCTTATTTGACTTTATGTTCCCGCTTTAAAGGAAGTATTTAGATAACTTACTGCTGTGGCAAAGCTGCATATTATATGAACATATGATGTAATGAAATGAAAATAAACCACAATATAATATATATATACTTTTCTGGTTTATGACAGAAGTGAAGTCAGATTAGAAGTTTCATTTTGATCATCGTAAATCTCAACTAACTGTCAAATGCTTAAGTTCTATGGCACAATTCAGTGAGAGGCTCTTCATAAATCTCAGAACTGTGTAGTAGATGGGGAAAGGTGCCTTATCAGTACAGTCGCGATGTGTCCCATAGCTGCCTTCAATTTGGTGTACAACTAAAATTACAAAATCAACCGATTTTTTTGTCCATCAAAAACGAAACGAAATTTCTATGTACATAAAAATCAGATTAAACGACTCGATACAATGTAAAAGCTAAAGCCGCTGCCAGATAAGCGAAGGGGACGAAAGAGAGAGACAGAGACACAGAGAGGGGGGTAGAGGAAGATAAAGAGAGAGAGAGACGCACAAATTGAATCTAATCGTGCGACTATCTACGTGTAATTACAATTAACTTGTGGAAACTGAACGTACTGAGGGCGCAGTGGAGCAAAGGGAGAAAGGCGAAGGGGGAAGGGGCAAACTAACGAGCAAAAAGATAATGAAATATTTTTTTTTGTAGTTGCGTGGGCTGCGATAAGCCAACGGCAGCAGGTTCATGTGCGCCAGCAGGTGGGGATTGTAAACGGGATCCGGATCGGGATCGGGGATGAGATTGGGAATGGGAATAGAAACGTGTGTGTGTGTGTGTATAGGGTGATGATGGTGGGGCGCTCTGCGGTAGCCCGAACAGTTTCCATTTGGTAATCAATCATTGTCAATGCCGCCAGCCTGCCTGCCTGCTGTCAATGCGGTTTGTGGGGTTCGAGCGAGGGTTCTGTGTCGGGCGCGATGAAGGGCAAACTGACAGAAACTTAAATTGCCAACAAGAATAGAAGACTGCAGTGGAGTGCAGAGAGGGATCTCACTCTCTCTCCCCATCCCCATACCCCTCTGTGTAGGGCAGGCTTAAATATTTGCTCGATTGTGGGCTAACAAAGGAAGCCGACGCCTACAAATGCTCAGGCAAACAGACAAACAGGCAAACAGAGAGACACAAAATGGGGCCAATGTGTTAGGCAAAGGGGAAAGAGAGGGGCGCAGAGGGAAGGGAACTAATAAAAATCAAAATGAAATCAAATTAAATAAGCAACAAAAAGAAGTGTGCTAAAAAGTAGTCGAGAAGGCCGACAGAGAGAGAGAAAGAATAATGACAAACGAAAACAACAATAAAGCACAGCAATTACGGGAGGGGACGATAAAATAAAAAGAGGAAGACGAAGCTAAATTAAAGCAGGACCTGATAAATTTCTACCCCAAAGCAGACACAATGAAAATCACAACGACAACAAGCACACGAAGAAGACGAGAGCGAGGCGACATCAAATTGCGTCGAGGCGGGAAAGAGGAAAAGTCAAAGGAAGAAGCCAAAAGGAAAAAAAGGCAACGGAAGGAAATGCCATTATGACGTAAATGTGCTAAAATAAAACAACATGGCGGACAACGTCAACAACAACAACAACAACAGAAGCAACGAGGACGACAAACGACGACGGCGATGGCGAAGCGTGTCGAAAGCGAGAAGCTCCCCGTTGCGCCCAGAGAGCATAGCGTAGCCCTAGTCCTCCATAGTGGATGTCTTTCCCTCTGTGCGTTTGGGGCTAATGTCAAAGTCAATCTTGGGAAAAACGCGTAGCGCATAAACATACAACAAAGTAAAGTACAAGGCAAAGGCAATGGCAAAGGCAATGGCAGAAACAGAAACAGAAGCAACACGAAATCAACCCCCAAAAATCCGTTTTTGGGGGCTCGGAAACCAGTAAACGAACGACAACTCGATTTTTCTTTTGGCACAAGAAAAATTACCGAAATTAAAGCAAAAGAAAAACAATTTTCTCTTTACATCGTTGTTTTTTTTTCTCTCGTCTCTCACTCTCTCTCCCTCTTTGGCATTTCCTTATCCGCAACGGGTTACAGCTCTACGGAGAGCAACAAGAAAAATTGTTTAAAATCAAGCCAAAAAAAAAACTCTAAAAAGTGCCAATGAGCGGAAAGAGAGGCCGATGAAAATGTTAAACACGTTTCGTTTCGGCATTTTCCCTTGCCCTCTCTCTCTGTCTATGCTTGTCTGAGACGTGTATGATTTGTCTAGGTAAAGAGCCTCGAACAAGCCGCAGCATCACAGCAGCAACAAGAACGGATAAACGACAACAAAAACAACAAACAAGATAAGGAAAAACTTTGCCACAAAACGAGAAAAAAAGAAGAATAGAAGCAGAAGTTTTTATGCTCTTTTCTGAAGAGTTTTCCGACGGCTTTAAAGAGGTTTAAAAATAGTATGAATATAAAATAAAATAGTAATATATATGTGCATATATATTCTTGATCAACATCACAAGACAAACCGATTGAGCTATATACATACGTCTGCTATTTTTCTTGTTTTTCTTTATAATATCTATGGAACGATAGTTTAGACTGAGGTTTAACACAAATATTTTACATATACCATATATTTGTCAATAAAAGATATATGAATATAGAAATATATATAAAATAATAATATAAAATAATTCCTGCATTATTATACTCTATGCTCCACTGCTAATCAAACATAAATTAATAAATAAAACATCTCATAATTCAACCCAGATAAAACTGGCAGTTCAAGCAAGAAGAACCAGTTGCACTAGTTACTAGTTAAAAGATCTTAATCTCTATCTGGAAAATCTACAAGCGGCAGTTGAGAGAAATCAATGACATCAATAAAGCAGAAATAAAAGTCTAGAATTGATTGCTCATCAAATTTATTATTCCAGCTACGAGTGGAGAATCTCGTCTATTAAGCGCAATGGGATATCGCACTGAAGACGCACATTTTGTGCAACGTGCAACGACAAACTCGATAACAAAGTTACCATATATACCGGGACAAGGTTATAGAGGCGACTGCAGCTAGAGGAGCTGCTACCTCTATGCTTTCTCTTTACGTTTCGCCCCCCCTCTACCCCCTGTTCCTCCAAGAGGATTTTCCCTTTTTCCAACTCAACGTCGACGCTGCAGCGCAGTCGACACTTTGGGGGTGGTTAGATAAAATGTGGAAATTGTTGAAAACGTTGCGAGACTGCCGGGCAGAGCCTGCATCGTTATGTGCCCGGGTCGACGGACTTGAACGCCGTCGCCGTCGCCGTCGTCGTCGTCGTAGTCGCTTTTGGGGGTGGTTCAGAAGGTGCGACGCCGTCAATGGCGGCGGCTTCAGCTCCATGTGCTGTGACCATGTCCTTGCCTCGCTACTCGCCGTCGCTCTTTGCTTGCTTCTCGCACGGCTGGCAGGCATTTTCGAAAATTTTCCTGCCAAAGTCGTGTGGGGGAAAGGGGGGGTAAACTGAGCAAAATAATAACAACAACAGGCGGGCACAACTGCAAGAGTGGCAGCAGCAACAATTTTGCCACTCATAAAAAAGGAAATTTGAACTTGGCCTGATGTATGTCCGGGACTAGAGCCGAGGCCGGGCCCACGACGGACATCGTCGCAAACTGCCAATGTGGACTCGACCACTGCGGCAAGTTTTGGGCAAACTGGAAAAATGAAAATGCCAGACGGTAGTCGCTTGATGGTAGTAGCACTCTGCACTCCAATAACGACAACAGCATCGGGCAATAACGGGAGCAGGGCAACAGAGAACAGGAAGCACAACGAATTTCACTCGAGAGTTGGTGAAAGTTGCCCTTGAATGGTGTTTCGGATTATATTCCCGCATCACTCCGCTCTGCTCTACTCCATAGCAATCCCCGCCGTCTTTGAAGTCTATTTTCTCTTTCTGGTCCCCCCCAATTGAGTTCACGTTTAGTGTTTGAGCACAAATTGAAGTCGATAAACATGGGAAAGAGACAGAATGAAAGAGAGGGATGCACTGGGAAAACTAGAGAAATTAAAGCGTTTCTTGAATATATAGCCAGTAATATTTAGAGCCGGATCAATATAGCTAGAGCTATCCTATAATTATCAAACTACTTAGCCCTTAAATAAACAGTGCTTTTTCACGAATCAAGAACTTAAAGCCATTTTATGAAATTCCAATTACGAAAATCTACTTTAAAGTATGTTTCCATATTCCTTTAAAAGCAACTAGCTTGAATATCACTTAACTATAAGATCAAAGAAAAAGAGTTATTCAAGCTAACAAGAGCAACTGAGGTTATTCATATGAAACATCGATGTTTATCGATGTAATATCGATATTTCTCCAGCTCTAACAACTAGCTTTAATATAATTTACTATCTTAATTTCTTTACCATAACAAAAAATAGTTTCTTTCAAGAATTTTCTATAATATCCTTTAATATTTTAATTTCCTTGCTGTTAAAATGTTTGCTAATCTATCAAGTTCAATTATGTATAAAATTTACTAAGTTATCACCATGAGTTTGATGATAATTATTTGGATATGTGTACTCAAATAAACTATATAAATTATTAGCATTATTTATATAGATTATTTTGTTATAAAAACCTCCTTCAAAGGTATAGTTAACATTTTATAAAGATATCGTATACAAATGTGGACTTACCAGCTTAAAGTTTTCGAAGTTTATTGCTGTCGATTTACTTGTCCCATTAACTCTATATATAGATTGTATTTTATCGTTTTATATGATTGTTATTGCACTTAGATTTAGGGATTAGATATATCTGTAGGTCGTATACGGTTTGCTTTAACGCGGCACGGAACGGAACGGTTGCAATTGCTTATTATTATACGATTACAGTGAGTTGAACATGATTTTCTCGCTGCGAGATTGGAGTCGGATTGTAACGGGGACCCTTAGCACAGGTAATTCACTTCATTGTTGTTTCCTTGTGGACCTGCTGGAAAATATCGATTAGTAATTGGCAAGCAATAAAATCGAATGAAAGAAGGGAACAAAACAAAAGCCGGCAACGAAGAGAGCCAAAGATAAATAATGAGAGACGCACGTGGCAACAACACACATTCGCACACACACACACACACACACTGTCAAATAAACGGCGACCAAGAGCAAACAACAAACAGAGAGCTCAGAATGGCAGCCAGGTGCGAGGTCGGTGGCCAACAGAGGAGGGAGAGAGAGAAGGGCTGCCACCGGCGGGCTAAACAACTAAATCAAATCGCAGCCAAGTGGCGGACCCAGCTGGCAAAGTCGTGGTACTCCCCTCGCCCCCCTGCGACTCCTTCCATGTTGCACAATTCCGGCCTCTGCCCGGTTGGCTGCCTCTCAATGGGCTCTGGGGCAAATATTTTAAATGCGCAGATTTTTGGCATGTTTTAGTGGCAGTTCACGTTTTGAATTGTTGCCATCGCCATAGTCCGACGGCCCCGGGGACAGGAAGAGTAACAGGGAGAGGTAGAGGGATCCATGCTCAACTCGTTTCACTGACAATTTAATGCAAAAAATGCCAAATATTTCAAAGGCATACAAAAATACAACAAATAAAAAGTTTGTCATGCTTTTTCACAAAGTGTTTGCAGAGGGAACCCTTTAAAAAATGGAAAAAGAAATACGGAAAATGACACGAGAACAAACAAAAAAAAGGAACAACCTGCAAACCAATTGAAGCTATGACAAAAACTGTGATATGTACAAAATGAACTTTTGAAAAAAATTATGATAACAAGGGAATGAAATACATGTATTGTAGTTTTCAGTGTTTGAAAAGCTGCAGTCGAATTAGCAGAAGTCGCAATATTTTTGCTTTTCACTGCTTCTGCTGCGAGCGATATCAGAAAGTGAACAATTGCTTCTGCTTCTGCTTCTGAAAAATCAGAAGTCGCAGTCAAAGCATAAGTAAAAATCACGCAGCGACGAATGTCAAAAATCAGCAGCAGTCGCCGTTTTTCGTTTTTTTGCTTTCTGCTTTGCTGTTGCTTTTAATCGTAGACGTAAGTCGCTGCTACAGCTACCGACGACTTTCGGAAGTCGTCGGCAGTCGCAGCAGCATAAGTCGGTGCTGTCGACTGTTTGCTGCTTTTGATTTTTGCTGCTATTGCTGCTGATGAACAGTCGCAGCAGCCTAAGTCGGTGCTGTCGACTGTTTGCTGCTTTTGATTTTTGCTGCTATTGCTGCTGATGAACAGTCGCAGCAGCCTAAGTCGGTGCTGTCGACTGTTTGCTGCTTTTGATTTTTGCTGCTATTGCTGCTGATGAACAGTCGCAGCAGCCTAAGTCGGTGCTGTCGACTGTTTGCTGCTTTTGATTTTTGCTGCTATTGCTGCTGATGAACAGTCGCAGCAGCATAAGTCGGTGCTGTCGACTGTTTGCTGCTTTTGATTTTTGAGGCGACAATTTCCTTATATTAAATTTTAGAAACAAAATTAGCAAAAATAAAAATATAATAGTATATGAATTTTGATGAATGATACATAAATAAATTTTCATTGTTTTCTGTTTTAACTATTATTTTATTTATTTTATAAACCACTAAGAGTAAGTTCTTCATTCTCAAAAAGTGGCAAAGTATCAATGGCCATGTCCAAAAAGGTGGGATTTAATTTAACTAGTAATATGTTCTCAAGAACATCCTGGCTTAATCGATTGCGGTAGTCGGTAAGCACCAGCCTCAGTGTGGAGAATGCTCGTTCAATCGACACCTGTTATAAAATAAGAAACTATCTAAGAAGGAACCTAAATTATTTATGCCATTTTTATTTACCTGAGTTGGCGGTACGGCATAACAAACGTTACTAACTGCGTATAGCTCCTGGTCAGTATACTGCTTTCCTTTCCAGTAAGATAGCACGTCTGTGTCAAATCTTTGATACGCAAGTTGTAGATTTTCAATTTTTGTGTACACGTCTATTGAATTATTTACTTTTGATTGAACGCCTTGCGATAAATAGGCCTCTAACATTGCGTCTTCCTCGTCATAAAAGAAGTTGTCTATTTGATTTAAGCCAGAGTTGGGAGTTGAACACATATTGCCAGTAGGGTTCAGACTATATAGTCTATCCCAAATTAATTTTAAATGATTTATTGCGTCGGTTTTTTGTTGCGGAGACAATATATGTTGAAAGCGGGGATCCAAAAACAAGCATGAAACTACAAATTTATTATTTAACAATGTTTTTGTTCGTGTTTCTATTGAATTTAAAATTTTATTTCCAATAGTTTTTGTTAAATTGTGACTTGAATCATTGACTATTTTTTCGGTCGATATTTTTAGTTTAAGCCATTGGGCGTAAAAATTACTATAATGTAGTTGCTCCTCTTGGAATCTTTGTATAGATTTTTGCAAGGGACTAAAAACATTACAATATGTTTCAATAAAATCCCAAAACGAGGCATCTACATCAAAATTCTCTTCATCCGTTCTGTTTTTAAGTGACTCAATTTTACTTAAAATATCTTTCGCTTCCAACAAGTTTTTTAACATTATGTACGTGGATCCCCATCTTGTTGGACAGTCTAATTGTGGCACTTTTAATTTTTTAAGCTCAAATATTTCGCGGTATCCATTCGATGGTTTTCTAATATATTTAGTCATATTCCTACAATTAAGTAGGTATTTAATTATGTCCAATGATTTAATTACATCGAGGGCAACCAGCTGTGCTGTGTGTGCAGCACAACGACAAACTTCAATATTTCCAATTAAAACTTTGGGAATTTTTTCTATTAACTCTATTTTATCCAAATAATCGTCGTTGGTGCACTCGTAATCGTTCTCTTCATTATTTTGTTCAGACACAAGTGACAAAATATTAGTTGCCTTAAGCATATTTGCCCCGTTGTCAGAAGTAATGGATACGATTTGATTTAAATTTATATTATATTTATTAAGCACTTTGATCACTTCGGTTGCAAGATTTTTGGCTCCACTTGATCCTGCACCTTTCAACTCAATCATTCCCAAAATAATAGATTTTATTTGACCCGAATTTATATATTGTGCACTTACTCCAAAAATATTTCTGGACATACGCGTTGCACTGTCTATTTTCAAAGATAATAACGTGTTTTTAAGTTCAGCTGTTATATGTGTTCGTATATTATTTGCCACTATTTCCAATGTATTTTTACAGTTTACTGCATTTAATTTCATCATTTTCCCTTCAGCTGTTTTTAGACCTTCACAAATTGGATCAATTATGTTTCTCATATTTTGTGAATTTAAAACATTAAATGGAATGCTATCTTCGGTTACCAATCCTATATATGATCTTATTAATTGTTTTTTATTTACTTCAATTTTAATTTTTTTTTTTCTTATTATTTTACAACAAGAACTTGTTGATGAAGTTTCAAGGTTTTCTAAATTAATCACATTAACATCAATTTTGTGTTGTTTTTTTAAATGTGCTTTTAAATTTGATGTTCTATTATTTTTGAGAGAGCTTTTACATATATTACATACAGCTAAGCCCTCGACTGCCTTATTCTCAAAATATTTCCAAACTTCACTTGGTGCCATGGTTTTCAGAAATATGCAAGTGAGTGGTGGTGTGAATCAAGCAGCAAACGTTTTACAAGTAAAATTAATATAAGGAAATTGTCGCCTCAAAAATCAAAAGCAGCAAACAGTCGACAGCACCGACTTATGCTGCTGCGACTGTTCATCAGCAGCAATAGCAGCAAAAATCAAAAGCAGCAAACAGTCGACAGCACCGACTTAGGCTGCTGCGACTGTTCATCAGCAGCAATAGCAGCAAAAATCAAAAGCAGCAAACAGTCGACAGCACCGACTTAGGCTGCTGCGACTGTTCATCAGCAGCAATAGCAGCAAAAATCAAAAGCAGCAAACAGTCGACAGCACCGACTTATGCTGCTGCGACTGCCGACGACTTCCGAAAGTCGTCGGTAGCTGTAGCAGCGACTTACGTCTACGATTAAAAGCAACAGCAAAGCAGAAAGCAAAAAAACGAAAAACGGCGACTGCTGCTGATTTTTGACATTCGTCGCTGCGTGATTTTTACTTATGCTTTGACTGCGACTTCTGATTTTTCAGAAGCAGAAGCAGAAGCAAAATCATGTGAAATGAAACTTACGGCAGTTTTTTAAACGCTGGTAGTTTTTGTATTTTACACAAACTAATGAATAATATGGCATTGTCAGATTTTAAATTAAAACAATCTGACTGAAAAGGAAATTCACACAAGCTGAAATACATTTTTCGAGAATCCATTCTAATTTTAAAAGCTTACTCAAATGTATTCAAAGTGTTTATGCCTCATAGTTTATTTTCAATTAACTATCTAGCATAAGATATTTTAATAGATTTCTAAATAAACAAACAAGTGATTAGCGAATTTTGTTATGAAATTAACTAAAAGCTTATGTTTTCTGAGTTCTTATTCATTATTAAATAAACAAGGCATTTTTTCCAGTTCCTATTAAATGTATTTCTTGCCTGATCGGTCTTTGTGAAGTCATTAGTGTGCATACCGTTTCTATTTAGTAATCTCTTCTCAAAATCTGTAAATCAGTTAACAGTCTCAATATCAGTAGATTTACTGACAAATGAGTAGATATGATAACTCTAGTTTTATAGGAAATGAGAAGAAAGAAACGAGAGAAGATAATATCAAATGCCTTTTTTTGTATTTACCATTCTGCACGTTTAAAGTCTCAATCCCGTTGGCAGCAGGATACTACCTACGCTACACTCTTCATTATTCACTCTCCACACTCTTCCTTCTCTTCCGCAGCCTGATGCGTGTCTCTGTTACTGTTTCTGTTGCTGTTTCTGCCTTGCCAGACTAACTCAATTAAAGCACCAGACAGAAGTCGAGTGCCGTGTGTGCCATGCAAGTGGAAGTGGGAGCGCAAGGGGGTGAGCGAGACGCAACACAAATAGATGGAAACCCTTTGAATAAACCTGACGAGTAGCGGAACAGACAGAGAGACAAACAGCCTGACAGACAGACAAAGAGACAGAGAGACACAATTTGTAATTTCTAAATTAAAACATTTTCCCCGCGACAACTTTAAATTCTGTTAAAGTCCGCGACAAGTAACAGCAACTTAACAGACTAGACTTTTTGCAGCCAACGCTAGCAGCCAAAACAACAACAAAGCATGTCTGGCATGTGCCGCCTGCTGCCGCTGTCGCTGTTGTTGTTTTTGTTGCTGTTGTAGTAGTAAACTCGTCTCGTAAATATACAAAAACAGCATGAAGAGGGGTGTGGGGAAAAAAAAACTTGGCGTCGTCTGAGCTTGCGACAGAGATACGACAGCGACGATGGCGTTCGTTCTCTTTGTGTTGTTCTTGTTGTTCCTGTAGTGAGCCTCTTGTTGTTGCTTTTGTTGTTGTTGTTGTGAGTGCAACTGTGTTTTGTTTTTTTTTATGATTTTTTTATATTCTTTTTTTGCATTTTTCATCAATGACTTTTCCTTCACTTTCATCAAACAGCTGCGCTCACAAGCGAACAAACTTTTCTATGCGGATATACACACACACATAAACACACGTACACAGTCACACATACACACACACATGCACACGCACGTACGCACACTAAAGGATACGTGGTGGGAAGCTTTGTCGTTTACCGTTTGCTTGTTTTGTTTTTTATTGATTTCTTTTTGCGTTGCGCGTTCGCCGCCGTTTGGTTTGCAAATGCCGCCAAAATTGCAATCAAATGCAGTTTTTATCAGTTTCACTCTCTCGCACTCTTTCTCCTTCTTCTCTCTTCCGAAGAAACTGTAAACTCCCACACGCGACGTTGACGTCGACTGCGCTGCTTTGGCTCTGTCGTCTGTTAATTAAACGCGCGATTTTTTTGTTGTTATTGTTATTAACGCGCCGCACGCTTTGTTATCAGCATTCGCCGTAGCCGTTGCTGTTACTGTCGCGTTTCGCATTCTACACTTTCAGCCCCCCGACCCGACGCTGACGCTACTGCTGCTGCTGTCGCTGCTCTGCTATCGTTAGCGTTTGCTGCCGTTTGCCGCTGCTGACTCGTTTTGGTTTCTGCCGCGTTGCGTAGTTTTTCCGGTGATTTCCACTTGCTAACTGACATTTCTGGCGACTTTTCCAAAGCGTCACAGTGCCAGTCGCCGCCTTCGTTTGTTGTGCAAATTGAGCACCCCACCGAGAGAGAGCGAGAGAAAGAGTGAGAGCGACTCAGAGAGAGCGCGCTAAAACAGCTGTCTACTGCGCCGGTCACAAATGAAACGCGTGCAAATTGGAGCTGTCGGAGCTGCCAACTCTTTTGACAGTGAATCGTTAAATTTAAATTTGCACTGGCAGAACGAGACAAAGGAAACTAGAAGATCCTTTATTTAATTTAATTACTATATATATAATTTATTTGTGCTATAGTTAGTAATTAATATTGTCATTAAATTTTAAACTTTATTCAAAGTTTACTTCAGCTTAAACTACACTTTCAAGTTGAGCTTCAGTTCTGGAATTCGGAACCTGGAAAATGGAACATACAGTGCGCATGAGTGCTCTCTGCTTCTCTCTCTCTCTCTCTCTCTCTCTCTATGGCTCACTGAGAACACAAGCTACAGTCGGCGTACACAAAAACAAAGCGCCTCCCACCCCTCGTCCGACTCATAAGGAGGGTGGCTGAACAGTGGCAGTATAAGTATATTGTAAATGGCAGCCCCAAGTTCTGCCGGCCGGCTCACTTGTGGTCAGCCCTCGCTTGGCGAGCAGGCCACCTGAAGGAGAAGGAGGGTCGAATGTTGTTGTTTGACAAATGTCACTGACGCTGCAGCCACAACCAGCCAGAGAACCAATACAGGACTTGAGACTCTGGCTGCATTCCAAACTTATTTCAGAAAAGAATTATACTACGAATCGCGATGATGTAATTTAACGATTTAAACAGTTTTTTGAACCTCTGGCAATAGTAGACTTTACTGATATAAATAGAGAAATAATAATAAAATAATAATTAATTTTAATGTAGCATTCTTCAGACTGTTTCACAATATATAGTAAACTCAAAGAGAGACATTTGTTGCATATTTGTATTACATACTTGTATTATAAGACCAAAACGTATTATAGTTCTGCAAATTAAATTCTTCAGAGATTTAACATTGCTTTTATTCCTTAAGAAATATATATTATTACTATTTTAATAATGTAGAATCATGAATTTAATCCTAAAATGTTCAATATTTATATGCATTATACACGTATCGTGTTCATTCTTCTGCAGAGCTAAGCTCAAGTTTCCTCCTATGCACCGTTTTTCTTTCTTCCTTCACTTCCCTTGGCATGTTCTACGTCATTTCTCATAGTCCTGGCAGACAGAGTACATTTAGCAATAACCATTCTCTGAATAGCTCTATCAATCGTGGTTGGCCAAATATTTTTCCAACAATTAATTTCATTCATGCAGTTGTCGAAATTGAGGAACACCTGCGGTGCCGCACGGTGCTTCTTTGCTCGGAAATTTGTTTGCATTGCAATTAGAAATTGTTTTACGTTGGTTGGAGAAGAAGAAAAGAACTACGTGAAACTACGCACAGAGAATGCGATGAGAAGCATCAGCGTCAGCGTCTACCACACGCTATTTTATGGCCAAAATCGTGTTTGTTTACCGACCTATTGCGACTGTGAGCTGAAAATTATGGCGTGCGTCGTGTGTTGGGCAATTAGTTAAAAAGCCAGCAAGACAGCCACAACACCAGGCACAGCGCCAGCACCATTTGCAGTCCCAGATCCCTGGATTGATACCGAGACTCAACGGGGGCAGCGCACTCAATTTGCCATTTTTATGAGGCGCTTCAAGTGAAATTGAAAACAGCGGGCCGAGAACATTTTTGGCGTGAATAACATTATGAACTACACCACCCACACGGACTCACTCAAGTGCCAGCAAATTGAGTTATACGAATCGAGGGGGGCACCAAGGGGAGGCCGCAGGAGCGGGCCCCATGAAGTGCACTCAATCATTCCTCCGAACCGGCACTGAGACGGCCCTGTTTATTTAGCATTTTTACACACGCCACAAATCTGTCCACAAAACGCACTTGCCCCGCCTCCTACTCCTCCTTCTCCTGCCTTCCGCAGCTCATTTGTTTTTATGTGTGCTGAGTGGGGAAACTCTTGAGTGCGCTATATACTTATTTGTTAATCGTAATGATTTGTGCAAATGCCGTTAAATGCCATTTGACATTTGTCAACTTCGGACCAGACCAGACCGGGATGAGCCTCTTGACTTTGATTTGATTTGCCGACTCTCCACACATCAAGCTGATGATAATGATGCTGACGATGATAATGATGATGATGATTTGTAGCTCGGCAAGGAAGTTCTTCATTGTCAGCATATTCCTCACACTACTCCCCACACTTGCCCCTCCTCCACTCGTAGCAAATTAAAACTGATTGAGCTGCCCCGTCTGACAACTGCCAACTGCCAAGTGAGCCATCATCATTCAGCTGGGCGTTTTAATTAAACCATCGCTGCCGCTGCTGCCGCAATGTAAATGCAACAAAATGTTGAGTTATTTAATTAAAATTACAAAAATTATAAACAATAAACAATAAGTGCTGTGGCGTCGTCGCCATCGGCCTGTCAGCTGAATGCGCTCTGTTTACATTGCATGAGGCTCGGAAATCCGAGTTATACTATGACAACTGCAGGCAGTTTTTCACCAAATGGCAGGGTATATTGGGTACATGTAAAAATGCATATGTATGTATCGTTATTAATAGATAGTTTAAAGTGAAAAGGAAATAAAATTAAAAATAATAAATGGGCAATTGTTGCGAGTTGATGAGGTAATGAAAACAATACCTTATGGATCTATAGAGAAGTTTTCAAGAGATCGATGGGTTGCAAATTGTCAGCGATACTTCAGGACAATTTCAAAACACACTTATCGAACTTTTCCCAACTCCTCCCAACGCCTTTTATCGTTTACAATTTTATGTAATAGTTTCTTGACAGCACCTGCCAAATTCATATAAAACTAATCGAACCTTACACCCTCAATACTTTATCTTTTATCAGTTGACAGTGTATTAAACAAATTAAACTTAGTTCCCTCATCACTACACCTTTTATCGATAAATTGCAACTCTGGCAGAGCCTGACAAATTCGTATTTATTTCGCAAGTTTCCTGTTTACTTTTTTTTCGTGTCTCTTTTTTTTGCCAATGTGACTTTTAACAATTTTCCACTGATTAATTAATAACAATAAAAATGGCCCGCGAAACATACAAAAAAAGCGTTAATGATTAAACACAACACGCTGGCAACAAGAGCGCAGCGACAGCAACAACTATGCAGCACAACAACAACGACAACAACAACATTGGCAATGGCAGCAGCAGTTGTTGTTGTTGCCTTTGATTTATAGTGGGAAATGCGAATAAAAAGCGAAGCATACTTTCGGGCGGGCAGCAAAATAAAAAGCTGCAGCCAAGCAATAAATCAGAAAATGACCGAACGTGGGCGTCGCAATGGAAATGGGCGCGGCTGGCTGCATTGATGTTGCTGCTGTTGCCACTGTTGTTGCTGCCACTGCTGCTGCTGCTGCCGCCACTGCTGTTGCTGTTGCCATTGCGATGGACGCAGCTTTTGAACAATTTGATTTTATTGCATGGCAAAATTCAATGAAGCGACCAAACCGGCAAAGCGACAAAAGGACAAACTGACAAAATGACGAAGCGGCAACAGAAGGCGCACAAATTTGCATACAGGAACATACGCCACACACACACATACAGTTACAGCACACAAATAGAGAGAGAGAGAGAGAGAGAGACAGAGAGAGAGAGAGTGAGGAAAGACACACAGAGACAACATGTTAATGCAAATAAATTGCCTGCTGACTTTATTTAAATTTCCCATAAGACACACATGGAGAGGGGGCGCTGGCGGCAGGGGGCAGTAGGCGGCTGCAGAGGGAGAGCAAAGTTGTGCGCAATGTTTGTTGCTACACCTTCCTTCTAAGCAGCCGGCAACGATGCGGCAAAGTGTTAGGCACCGCCAGAGGAGGCCTGTGAGAGTGAGCCGCCTCCTCCTTATCCCTCTCCATCATCCAAGGAGACAGCAGCAGAACCACAAGGAACTGTATGTGTGTGTGTGTGTTTGCGTGTGGAACATGTGTTGCCTGTGGTCTACGCTGGCGGCAGCTTTTTGTAATTTTAATTTTGATTTTAATTTGTGTTGAAATATTTACATAATCACTGACTGACAACAGGCTGCAACTTCAGCTGCCTGGAGACGGTTCGGGAGTCGACTCCTGAGTCGCCGCTTACCAGCTGCTGCTGCTTCAGCTGCTGCCTGGCAAATTTATTAAACTTTAATGAAAATTTATAAGGCCTGCATAAATGATTAAATAAGCCAACACACACACGCACGCACACACACATGTAGAACATACGCCATCATGTGCCTGTCTCTTTTGTTCGTGTTATTGTTGTTGTTCTTGTTGTTGGCTGTGCATGCCATTAATGGCACATTAGCATTAAGCATTTAAATGCATCCCGAATAGGCCCCGCTAAGCCGCTGTCAACACGCAAATCTGGTTATCATTTTGCGTTGCAAAAGCAAAAGAAGTGTTGCATACTGCGATGGGCAGTGAGGACCAAATGCAAATTAGCTCGTTTTGTTCTGTCAAAAACTTATTGTAGATATTTAAATATATTTAAATTGTCAATAAAACGTGGGTAAGTCTGTTTATGCATTCTTTTTTGGCATTTGTTAATCATAGCACAAAATTTATTTATATTTATAAATTGTAGTGCTGTTAAAGCGTCAATATTGTTCATATCGATAGTTATTCTCGCTAATATCGATAGTTGCGTGCGACCCGCTTATAAACTATTATACAACTATGCCCTCGACCATTGAGAATGCGTATAACAGCCGAAAGTAGTCAAAGTAGTCAAGAACTCCATAAAAAACAAATTCGACTCTCAAAATTGGAAAATAAAATGACGTTGTATTGTTCCATACAAAAAGAATTTAGCTTACTTACGACAAAAAAGAAGAGACCTTTCTCTTGAAGAGTATGGTTTTATTTTGACTTAAGTATTGAATTTTTATTGAAAGAAGGAATAATTTAAGAACGTATTTTATCATAATAAAGTATTTTTTACTTCATTATAAAAGGTATTTGCATTGACTTAATTATCATAAAACAAATACAACCGATTGATTACTCACCACATACTTTCGATACTATCGATAGTCCTATCGATGTTGCAACGGCTCCAGTGTATCCCTGTTAGGCCTGCTGCAAACTATTCAATTGTGTTCAGCGTGTCCTTCAGTCACAGTTGCTGCCTCTGCTACTTCGTTTGCTTCCTCAGTTTGGCCGCGTTAATTAGTGCAAAAGGAAAGAAGAGGAACTGGCGACTTGGCCTAGCCTAGCCTAGCCCAGCTTGGCCTGGCTTACCCTTTGAACTGTTGGCATTTTATTTGCACGACGAAATGAAAAATACATGTTTCTAATTAGAGCTGCGAATCGAGCGAGGCCTTTGCAATTAACTTTGGCAGCGCATCGGCCCGGGCTGGAGTGGACGCTTTGGCCCGGGATCCTATCTCTATTTCCGTCTCTGTCGCTATCTCTCTCTCTCACTCTTGCTGCCATCTTCAGCAGCTGCAATCGCTTTCACTCGGCAAAAGATCAAAGGGACGCAACATATGCAAACAATGGCGCTTCAAACTGCGCGTTGCAAGCTTCTCCAGAGCTGCTCCAGCTCCACAAAACGAGCGCTTAAAATGCAACAGCAACAACAGCAACAACAGCAACAACAACAACAACAATAACAAATGGCATCAAGCGCTCAACAACTCGGCTCAACTTCAGCAAAAGGCAAAAAGCTAGAAAGAGAGAACGAGAGGGAGTGTGGGCGGAAAGACATGGGAATAAGTGAATGAAAAATATTTATGAATGGAATGTAACTACCGCTGGCAGAGGAGCCTCTGCTGCTACTGCTGCCACTGCTGCAGTTGCCAGATAAAAGCCCAGTGGAAACCCATAAATACAGGTAGGCAGCAGGCTGGGTAAACGCTGCCAACGGGTGAGGAGGGACGCGGCTGGCGGGCCTAAGTGAATTGCCGCTTGCCACAGGACTGCAGACAACATGACAATGCCAAACTCAACTCGACTCGACTCCAAGTGGAAGCTGCTACTGCTGCCGATGCCAATGCTGCGTCGTTCTCTTTCTCTGCCCCGTCCCCTGTTGATATTGGGTACCGTTAGCGGGCTCTCTCTATCTCTCACTCTCTCTAGGACTCTATTGCATTGTTTAGTTGCGAGTGCCTGGCAAAAAGCCTTTGATTTATGACATGTGCGTTTTAATTTTGATTGTTTTTGCGACTGTGTGTGTGTGTGTGTGTGGAAGGGAGTGTGTGTGACAGGTGTGTGTGCGTGTGTGCAGTAGTGAGTGTGTGTGTACAGGTACAGTTTGCAGCATTAATTGGCCTGTAATCAACGAAAACTTCTGCCAGGCTCGTTAGAGTATGTGAAGTAGAAGTATGTGAAAGAAGGAAGAGAAGGAGAGATAAGAGATAGAGTAGTACAGAGAAGGTAAAGAAGTCTGGTTAGTTACATTTGAAAACTGTTTTCAGGATAATTAAGATAAAGTAAGAGCGCATTGTTTAATGATGAAATAAGCACTAAAGGTATAGTTGAGTGTGCTCGACTGGGATATACCCGCCACATACCAGACTGAAACGATTTCTTTGATATTTGATATCCCTATGAGAGACTCAAATTACTCGTACTTAAGCTTGCAGTCACTCTCTCTCTCCCTCTCTCTTTCGCTCTCCCTCTCTCAGCCAAATCTAGCCGTAAAACCGCTAACATGTCATCACTGTTAACAACATTTTGCGCAAATCTCTTGTTAATTTTTGTGGAAAATGCATGCAGCGTACGGCAGCCTATGCAGTGGCATCAAAACATGGCGACAAGGGCTTGCAGCTTGCAACTTGCATCACAACACACATGCACCTCATCCCGCCTCTCGACTCCCCTTGCCCCCTTGGGTAGGCGGCACCTAACGGCAAGCGCCACAAATTGCGGCAAAATGCATTTTTCACAAGACAAAACGAGCGCCGAGAGCAACGCAAAGGAGAAATGCAATCTCAAGTGGTTATCTCTGGCATAGGATAGCAGAGGGATGGCACGGGGTGGCAGGGAAGGGGGGCTCTTGGTCCTGCAGCGCGGCCGGCAAAGTCAACATCAAAGTTCACGCCGACAAAGCGTTGAGAGTAAATGTTTAATGAGCGAGGAGCAGGAGCAGGAGCAGGAGAGATTGGAGCATCATGTAGTTCGCTGAAGGAGTCGACTCGGATCGGAGCGAGCTGCACTCCTTCAATGCGGAACGAAAGCCAATTAAAACAAAAGCCAAAAAACAAATGCACTTGAAGTGGGAGCAGCCTGGCAAGCTGCTCGACCAGGCCAGGCTGGGCAGGAGCCGGGTCAAAGGCGCGCGCCTACCACGTGAAGTGGCCCAAGCTGCAGTCCTGCGCACAGGCACTCCAAGCAACTGGTTCTTCTTTGAAGTCAAAGGAACTTCAAATGCCAGCAGAGCGAACCAGAGGCGCAGGCAGTGGGGGGAGGACTGGGAGTGGGATGAGGTTCCAGTAAATTAGCTGCTCTTGAGCGAAGAGAAAGTGCAGCAGCTGCAACAAAGTCAAAAAGTGACAGCTGCCTAACGCTGTGGCCCATAATATGCTCGGGCTAATCAAATGGATGAGGTTGCACAGAAATGAGGAATGAGGCACACTTTGTCAACCCTTTGACATGATAATGGAAAGTGCGAAGGGAAGGAAGGAAGGAAGGATTAGTAGGATTGAAACATATGTCAACCTAAACTAAGAACACTTGTTGAGCTCTGAAGATTCTGTAATAAACTACGATACAATCTATGATGATAATCATAGGATAACTTATATTGATATGCTAAAGAAAGATTTTTTTTTTTTTTTATTAACTAATAGAAAGTGTGGAGAGTATTGAATTGGATGAATGGAAGAAATGAAAATTAGAGAACAAATGTATTTCTAGATGATCTAGAAACACTTGTTGAGTTCAGCAGAATCTCTACTGAACTACACTTTATAACCTATCGTCTCAATCAATCTATGATGATAATGGAAATCAAAGAGGATTCGATAATATGAACTGCAAAGTTGATTAAAGTGAATGAAACGGATAAAAGAAAAAATACATATGTCAAGCTAAACTAAGAGCACTTGTTGAGCTCTGAAGAATCTCTGCTTAACTATGATCGGTGATAATGCTCACTTCTGTTCTTCGGCGACCAATTCTGAAAATTCGCAGTTATGTTAACGATTTTTAGTTTTAATTGTATGTTCCACTCCGTTGCTTGAGAGTAGTTACACTCTTGATTACGGGTATAATATTAATCAATGGACTTGATGAAGAGGCTCTTGTTTAGAAAGACAAGTGAAGAAATTTCTTTTGCAGTTGAGATTGATTAATAAGAACCTTTTTACTACAAATGATGCAGTGTATACCCTGTGATTGCAATATATATTTATATTTAGATCTACAAATGGCTGACAACTTTTTAGATAATTTATGTGTTTAAATATTAAATGCATAGATACCTATTAGAAACTCTAGATAGACCACATTTGGCAAATAGGTCGAAATAGGTCGAAATAGGTTTCCGTATATATAGTTCGTTATTTGAAAATATGAATTAAATGTAGTACTTACAGTGTTAAAAAGAGTGTTCAGTTTTGGTTAATGCATTTCGAAGGCCTTACAAACTTCAAATGTAGGGTATTTCGGATTCAACTATCGTAGCTCTTTTTTCTTTTGCAACTTTCTAGTTTTTACTTTATAATTCAACGCGTACAGTGCTGTAATCCGGGTTACACCCCCCAGCCAAAGCTAATTCCCCAGATTATTGCGCTCTTTTTCAACTTTTAATTATACTCACCAGCGACAGCGACTACAACAACAATCGCGGAGGGTGGGGGGTGAGTTGGGGAAAGCGAAGGGAGAGGGAGAGGGAGGGTGTAGCTGAAGCTGGCGCTGGAGCCCAACGATATGTGTGACAGCCATTTAATTTGATTTATGGCCAGTGAATAGTCTTGATTAGAACTCACTGTGTGAGTACAGTGAATACGTGAATATGTGAACATGTGAGTGTGTTTGAATGTGTGTGAATGCGTGTGAATACGGGATGTGTGAGTTAAGCGAATTTAACTCAATTTCACATAAATCAAAAATGTAACCATAGCAGCGAGAACCGAACCCACACAGCACCAGCCCGAGGCGAGCGGGCGTACAACCCCCTCTCCCTCACCCACACACATACACACACACAATATATCTACACACACACACACATATCTATCTATTGCGAAGCGCACCTTGGCGCTAATCGCATTTCAATTGTTGAAACGAATTGCGAATTGAATGAAGTGCTGAAATTTGAGTGCAAGACGCAGAGGTGGGACAGGGGCTGGAGAGGGAAGAGAGTAGAGCAGGGCAGTGAGGGAGGCAGACACCCATCGATATGTGCCACAGATACGTGCACGCGTGCGTGTGTGTGTGTGTGAGTTTCCTTCTCTCACTGTCAATGCGATTACCGCCGCAGTCGCAGCTACTACAAGTTCATAAAAGCAGCGCCGCGCTGCCGACAATGGGCGAATTTAGGTGTCAAACGGCAGGTGGCAATGGCAGCTGTAGCAGCAGCAGCAGCAGCATCAGCTGCCGGCAAAGACCGAGAGCGGAAGTGCCCGACAGTCGGCCAAGGCAGGGCAGGCCAGGCAAGGCGGATAGCGGTGGAGCTGTTTGGGGGTTTGGGGATTTAGGGACTGGGACGCGTCAGAGACAGATGATATCTTAAACACCACACACACATACACATACACACTGCGGCATACAATCACACATGACTACACACAGAAGCAGGGAGGAGGCAGAGGGAGGTGGGCAGGCAGCAAATGTTATCGGAAAACCAAACGCCTGAGCTGTTGTACAATTTTTGACATGGGTCCCCAAACAAACGCCAAACAAAGGGCCAACAAACGTTGCTCGAAGGGGGTACAGAAGGAGAAGGAGGGAAGGGGAAGAGGAGGGTTACGGACCACCTAGTGATATGGAGGACAACGTGCGTGCGCGTGTATTGGTAAACCGCAAGAACATCAACTGATGGCAGATAAATTAAATTTTGCGGTTCTAAATGGGCAATCAATGAGGCGTTCCCAGGGTGTGCGGGCAAGGTGAGCTAATACACTCCACCCCCTGCCCCCCTTCTCTCACGACAACATGTGTATATACTATATACTGTACCTAAAGTAAAATTTAAAATTTAACAAGCCAATAAAATGACCTTAGACACCGCAAAAAAGTCACAGACTGCGACTCCATTTTTGATGACAACTTCAAAGGCCAAGCCCGGAACGCCCCTCGCAGACATAGTCACCAGACTAAGGAGTTGCTGGTAGCGCCTTCTGCTTTCTGCAGCTTCTGCAACTTCCGTTCCCCGCGAGACTTGTCTCCGGCCCCGGAAACCTCATTCCCAACTGTTGCGAAAAACTTGACTGGCGAAACTTTTGCCTTGCCCTCAAATATTGACTCAAGCAGCTACTCGATGACTCAAGTGCCTCGATTGTGTGTGAGGTGTGCGAGTGTGTGTGTGTGTGCTGGTGTATTGCTCTGTGTCGGGGGTGTGAGTGCGTGTACAGTTGACACCTTGACGCCGTGAAGAGTTTACTGTTTACCGTCATCTGCTGCCGGCACTTGCTCTCCCTTTCCCTTCTTCCTCCCCCTCTCTCTCTCTTCTCTCTTTTGCTCTGTCTGTGCGCCTGTTTATTGGTATTTATTTTGGCCAATACGCCTAATCAAACAGCAGAAGCAGACACCTGACGAACGGAAGTCACAAGTACTTACAGTGTTGCAAACGTACGAATGTCCCTGGGCTATTTACCCCTGTCCAGGCAACATGATTGCAATATTCTCAAATATTTCCGTTCCAAGGTAGTTGAAGGTTTTTCCCATATTGTTAACTGATTTTACAGATAATAACCAGAAAGAAAGGATACCTTCGGCATGCCGGTATACATATATAGAAAAATCCCGATGTAGTAAATTTGGTTATAATATTCGACCAAATAACACAAATAGGTCGATAGTTTGTATGACAGCTATACGATATATCGGTTCGATAAAGAGCGTGCAACAATAAGAAGCATGTTTACCAAGTTTCATCGAGATAGCTTTAAAACAAAGAGACTAGTTGGCGTTGCAGCAGACGGACACACGGACAGACGAACAGGGCTAGTTCGATTCCTCTGTTGATGCTGATGCAAAATATATACATGCATACTCTATGGGGTCGGATATGTCTCCTAAGGTACATTGCTAACTACTGGCCATAATACCCTCTGCAAGGGTACAAAGATACTATAACATCATAATAATGATGCATTTCAAGAATAATGTTATATATTATATAGATATATATTGCATATTAAATAAAGATCTGATTTTATTTCATTTGCCAGTATGTCCTATTCTTGTCATACATCAATTGCAAATGCCATTTGTGCCACGAGTCGCTGAGTTGACTGGTTTTGTTTCGAATGTCCACTCCAGCCAGGTGTCTAGACTAGGCTGACGCCCCATTGTCTATTCCAGTGGGTCAATGGGGTCTGGTACACTCCACACACTCCTCACACACACACACACACACACACAACTGGCCCATTGAACGGTGCGACTTGAATGGACCACATGAGAAGCGGTATATTTATTAATTAACCATTATCGTTGACTGGCTGCCCCCTTGACTGTTCGTGGGAGGAGGTTATCGCACGTAAATGGAAGTCTGAAGTGCAATTTGCATGCGAGTTTTAAATCAGCATCAGTAGCAGCAGCAGCAGCAGCAGCAGAAGCCGCCGCCATTGATGGCGTCGAGACAAAAACGTGGCACAACTGCCCAGAGCAGGCAATGAGGATGCTACATGATGCGAGAGCGGGAAGTGCGTCATTGATGAGCATCATTATGCCGAGTGTGGAGCGCTGGACATGACATGGATGGATGTCCAAAGAGTTGACAATTATGACAGACGTTCGCGTTGGCATTGGCATTATTGCCTGCTGGCTGTCGGGATTAACGCCATTTTAATTGAATTTTAATATTTCACACACGACTCGAAGCCGGATACGTGCGGCTGTAGAGCTGCCTGGCGGGGAAGGGGGGAGTCAGGAGACGCCGGGCGGGCTTTGAATTCGCACACAAACCGCAAGTAAACGGGAAGCCCTCGACCAGCGGAAGTAGGAGCCGCAGGAGACGCAGCCGGAGTCCTTCAATGAAATACCCATTATGCAAATCTGTCGTCCGACATAATGGCCAATGATGAATTAAGCTCGTAACCGCCGTGCGAAGAGCTTTAACAGTGACTGTAGAGCTCATTGATACATGTGCAGGGCGATCAAAATAATGTCCAATATATCCAAATAGTTCCTCCTTAAACTTGCAAGTGAAAAAGCTTATTCAATTCACTTTTAATTAATAACTATGCAGTACCAGACATACCAGACATACTAAGTGTGAATGCAATCTTGCATTTTTTTTAAATTATAAACTTATTCTCATCTTGGCTTCGACTTTTACCTTTCCTTCCCTTTCCCTTGTAACTTTTATGTAGATCATATCGTTCCCAATGTTTTATTTTTCTTTGTTTATTTAACTTAGCTTAAATTTTAAATGTTTTCTTTGCAATTAAAGTAGTTCGTTTAGTTTATCGATATTCGATTAATATCTAAATATCGTTGAGTAGAGTAGTGTTAAGTTACGTCTCTAGGTCGTTAAGTTCTTGACAACATTTTAGGTAGAGTTGCCAAGTTTTAATGGGAGCCTTTTTTGACGGAAAGGAAACAGAAAAAGGCTGAAAATGTTCAGAAAAATCTTTGAAGAAAAAGCCAGCTTGAATATATATTTTTACAGAATGTTAAATGATTTTCTTACAACACTTCTATTACGTTATCCAGTTTGAGTGAATCAGATTCTCGTTCGACTTCTTTGAAAAGTCAACATAATTTCTGAAAAATATCCAAAATTCTCACAATTCTAAAACTTTTCCTGCAGTTCACTTAAAAACGGCCAGATTTGACGGGAAAAAAGAGGAATTGGCAGCACAGATTTTGTGTGACAAGCAACTCGAATTGCCAAAAGCTGAATAATAAATGGTATGTTTTTAATTTAATTCTTTTTATAGGTATAGTAATTGTTATTTGCTCTCTTCATGCAGAACTCAAAACGCAATAAATTGGACGGTATCAGGTCGAATCGAAAAGCTAGAAAGCGCAAAATGCGAGAAACATGTGACAAAGGAATAGAAAGACTGGAGCGAAAGATTCAAATCTTGTCGAACGAAGTGCAGGCCTTTAAAGAGCGTCTGAAGAATGAATTTTATGATACTGATGAAGAAGATAACGATAACGATAAACATTGTGAGTGTGTGGTCTGTGGAGATAGGGGTTGTGTGTTCTGTTCACGTAGAAATAGTAATGGCGGTACCGATAACGATGGCGAAGAGGATGAAAATCATGAAGCCGATGATTCTAAAGTCGGTGGTGTCAACTACAGCAATGAAGAAAGCGATGAAAATGAAGCTGTCAATGATGAAAGCGATGATAATGAAACAGCCAATGAAGAAAGCGATGATAATGAAGCTGCAAATGAAGACATCGATGATAATGAAGTTGCCAATGAAGACAGCGATGATAATGATATTGTCAATGAAGACAGCGATGATAATGAAGTTTCCAATGAAGAAAGCGATGATAATGAAGTTGCCAATGAAGAAAGCGATGATGATGACGACAATGATAGTTACGATGATGACGATAATAATGATGACAGTGAGGATGATGTTGATGTTGAAGAAAACGATGAAGACGTTGATAAATCTAGCGATGAGGAAAGTAGTGTCGTAGTGCCCAAAATCGTGCAATCCCGTGCAGGAAGAATCGGATGTGCCAGAACAAAGGTCGTCGATCAATCTAAGTACCAGCGAAATATCTCCAAACGCTTTAAGCGTAAATAAATAAATTTAAGACTGACATTAGTCAATTGGAATTATTGTATAAATCGAGTATTAATAAATCTAGATCAATACAATATATAAAATATAATAAAAACGCTAAGAGTATTTTAAGATTTTAAGTAGCTAATACACATTCATTTGAAAATCTTATGTATCTCTCTAAGTCCAAATAATTATATTATAATTGAATGTTCACGCATATAAAGATTTTTATATATTTTTATTTTCTTTATATTTCTACTACTGAAGTGAACTTCACTAGTAGAAATATAAAGAAAATAAAAATATATAAAAATCTTTATATGCGTGAACATTCAATTATAATATAATTATTTTGATTTAGAGAGATATTTAAGATTTTCAAATGAATGTGTATTAGCTACTGAAGTGAACTTCACTAGTAGAAATATAAAGAAAATAAAAATATATACAAATCTTTATATGCGTGAACATTCAATTATAATATAATTATTTTGATTTAGAGAGTTATTTAAGATTTTCAAATTAATGTGTATTAGCTACTTAAAATCTTAAAATACTCTTAGCGTTTTTATTATATTTTATATATTGTATAGATCTAGATTTATTAATACTCGATTTATACAATAATTCCAATTGACTAATGTCAGTCTTAAATTTATTTATCTGTTTGTTCTTGGTTGGAGCTGTTCCTTAAACATCTGAGCGCAATAAATGCGACTGTGCCCATTGTCGCTACACGCTTATTTACGAGTGTGTTGCAAAATTGCAGGGTGCACGGCAACCTGATCAAACATGTTAGCACTGCCAACAATTGCACTGTGCGTCGCTAGAGGGCGGGACAAGCGGAGTTTAGGGGGGAGCTGCCGATGTCCAAATATTAAATGGCCATTGTGACAATCACCGACAACTGACTATAAAACTGTCAACTATTGATGACGTGACTCGGATGAGAACGTGGTGAATGTGGATGGCGTTGTGCTGCCATTGGCATTCTAGGGGGTTGAGAGGTAGGGGAATGGGGGGGGGGTTCGGTCGTCGACGCCGTTTGCAATCAGAGTGCGAACGCAGTTGCCAATTTCTTCGCCTGCTTGTTACATGCAAATTTAAACGAGTTTCAATCACCAGCGGCCATTGTCTCCATCTGCCTGTCCCTGTCCCTCTCCCTCTGCCTCTCCCCCTCTGTCCCTGTCTCATGCTGTCTCTGTCTGCTGGCAGTTGCACAGTGCGTATGAGCAATGAAAAAGTAATTAAATTTAAGGGCTGCAACTGGGAGCAGAGCTAGTTAGATGGAGACCAGGAGAACACGACGCCCTCACCCGCCCCAAAAAAGTGTCATTATTAACGCATTGAATGCCCGCGCTCCAAACGAGCTGACAGCTGTGCTGCCCCGCCTCCAGCTGCCCCCCTTCCACGAGTATAATGGAAGGATTGTCACAGTGTTCAGCTCGACTCAGTGCAGTTTGGGGGAAGCTAGGTGCCATGTTGACACTTTGAACAGACCAAATGACGTTTATTGAAATTTCATCATTAGGCCCGGGTGAGGTGCAGGTGAGGGGTAGAGGGTAGTTTTTCCTGACTAACTTCCACGTTGAACTTATTTAAAACGACTTCAGTGGCACGTGTGCGTGGACGGAGAGAGGCAGGGGCGGGGGCGGGAGCGGGCTTGTGTGGGTTAGGGGATTGTCATATTAGCATCGAGCTTTTCTAGAAAAAATAACTGAAAAGTTGTCAACCCTTGCACGCAATGGAAATCAGTTTTGGCATCGTCAACAACAACTCAGTGAACAGAAAAATATCCCCAAGGAGACTTTCTGCATAATTTGGGAAAAGTTCTGAGACAGTTTGGAGCGTCATCATGCCGGATGCAAGATGACACAAATCAACCCCAAATCGAAGAAGGATGAACATGGTATCGAAGATGGAAGATATCTCTGTGTGTGTGTGTGTGTGTGTGTGGATGAATGTGAACAATAATTTGAATATAACTCGCTGCAGGCGACGCTTCAATGGAATGAAGAACCTTTCTATCATTCACGAAGAATGGAAGTGACATACGCGAAAAATGTGATTACTATTGGTGTTTGTATGCAAGGTATATATATAATATAGCATGTAATAATACCATCAAATGTATGCGTATAAGGTGAGTTATGAGAAAACAATAATAACAGAATAACAAGAGATTCCCTCATTATTTCTGCTTCCTGCGATCTTAACCGTTGTCCGACCCAGACTCCTCCTACTCATTTCATCAGCTGTCGAGCATCATCCCCATGCGCGCTACCCCTCCCCTCCTTCGATTTTGGCGTGTTTCTGGCTTGCCTGCGGCATTGGTTTTTGGGCTCTACGGCTTAAGGACGCCCTCGGCGCTCTAATCAAAAATGCAATGTTTGGCTTGGTTAAGCGGAAATCGGTAGATTGCGTCGCACACTCGCTTGTTGATATTAACACCTCCAACTCCACATTGCCCGCCACCCTGATATCTTTCCAAGCCCTTGTCAGGCCGCCTTCAACAGGCTGGTTTCGGCAGAGGAGGTTAATGAAACGTCACAGATGATGATGATGATGACGATGACGATGTTGGGCTAAGATTTCAATGATATGTCAGAACTGAGTGATGCCGATGATGGATGGACGACCCTAACACGATTGCCATCCTTTGACTGCCCTTTCCCGTCCCACACTCTCTGTCCTTTTGCCGGCTCATACATCAGACGCTGCCACGCATAAATTTGGGATATTTTGCGACTTGAGCGACGCATTTACATTGGGATTTGTTGGCAACGAAGGGTGGCTGCCTGAACTCTGCACAGGCAGCAGCAGCAAAGGGGGAGGGGGCAGAAGGAGTGCGGGGAATGAGCCTCAACAAATAAAGCAGCATCCGCTTGGCGGCAATTTCCGATGTCGTCACTTAGCTCCCGCATCAACTGCAATTTTCATGGGCAAATAACATAATCAAGGTGGAGCATCAGCGCCTGGTGCTGTAATCAGGTAAGTTTTAGGCAGCGCCCTCTCTCCCTGCTGCCACCGCAACGTAAATGTTTCAATTTGCGTTGCCAAACGCAATTTTTGCCATATTGAAATTTGATTTGCGCGCGCCTTTGCTCAAAGTGCAGTGACATTTTCGTTGAATGTTTGCGCAAAACTTGCCAGGAGACGTCACAGTTTGCCTTTTCCTCCTACCTGCCTGTATCCCTGCTCCTGCCCCTTTCTCCACACATCCAAGTCTCAGCTCGCAATTGAATTTGCGCCCGGTTGTTGCAATTTCAAAATTTGATGTGGCAGCTACGCTTCGGGCGAGTCAGAGGTAGGGGCCGGGTGTCTTGGCAGGGCAACATGCATAATTTTTAATGGTATTTGTGTAGAAGGCTCTCACACACACAAGTTTATGAGGCGAAAGTGATTTTATTTACGGCAGCAACATGACGAGACATCATTTTAAATTATCAGGCAAGAGCCTCAGTTAGTGTGGCGGGTGTTGGGCAAACTCAAGTGTGGCACACGTGAAATGTGACCCATAAACGATTGCAGAGTGGGACAGAGACAGAGATAGAGTATATTAACCCTTTGGAAAGGGCAGAGGCTGAAATTGGTGCCAGGGAAAGCGCTGCAAAAAGTTTTTCCAGCTAGGCAAAAGGCAAAAGCAAAAGCAACCGAGTTAAAAGTAAACGCCTTTGGTTAGCAAAAGTGAAACAGAAACAGAAACGTAAACAAATACGGCAGACAGACAGACGGCAAAGCAACAACTTACATCTGCTGATAAAGAAAACCGAGTTGATGCTGCAGTGTGTGTGTTTGTGTGTGTGGGTGGCATCCCGCAGTCTGGCTACGTTTCTAATGAAAGATGACAACAACAACATGCACGATAAAGGGTTGTCATTAAAATTGCAAGAGTTACCGCAGCCGCTTCATTAGAGACTTGCTGCGACTGCGGCTGCATTTTGGGGCTAAAGTAGGTTGCCGTTTGGCAAATACGCAGTAAATGAATGGCAAAGAGATGCTAAGCGAGGCATTGAATCAAGATGAAAGTGGAATTTGTAATTGATAAACGCACAGGCACGACCCCTCACATGTGCCCGCAAAATTTAAATGCGAAGTTACCGAGCTGCCAGACTGCAAAAAAAACAGCTGTTCAGGTTTGTGTTGGGCAATGTCATTAGACGGTGGGCTGCTGTAAATGTTGCTGCTAATGTAATGTTAAGTTAACAACTGTTCTAACAGAGTTCGCAAACAGCAAAAATTAAGTTAATAAATTAAAATCGGTATATACAGAAAGATTATTATATATAAACCTTATAGAAATTCAACGCCGACTGTGATCCATGGCAGTTGCTCGTCTGGAAATCCAATCTTTACATCTATGATGCCGCGCAGACCAATTTCAATGTAGCAATGTAACAGGCAGTTGATAGTGAACACACAAAACAACAGATATCTTATACCAGGTCAAGAAGAGCCTATGCTCCAGTCACTGAAGCAAAATACCCAACCATAAGTTGGTTGGTTTGCGTAAGCGAACTAATCGAGAAATAAATCCGTTATCTCATCAAAAAATACAAACTGAATGAAAACACAGTGTGACCATAGTCTTGTATGGGCGATTTTCCTTTTCGAAATCTGGCAATTTTATCTGAAAGCAGGACTTATCGAAGACAATATCTTCCAAACTAAGCCTAGAGCGGAAAATTAAATAGCCTACTGTTTTCGAGGCGCAAATGCGCCTCCTTTTACAGAATTCGACGTTTTCGTTCCTGCAGTCACGGTTATCGGTGATCTGCTTTTCGATAGCACTTTTAATTGTATCGAAAAGCCAGCTGTTATACAAAACAATGTTGGTGTAGGAAACAAAACAACGTGCGTCCAGAAACTTCACTACTCGCGCAAACCATAAAATTATAAATAAGCAATAATTATAAATAAAGTAATTTACAAATGGCAAAGCGCAACATACGAGCAAAGGCCAAGAGTGCCGTGGGAGCTGCCAAGCAAAAGACACAAGAGGTGCAGGCGCAGCTGAAGAAATCAGCGCGGCAGGAGCAACTGTTGCACAAGACGCTGACTCCGAAGAAGACCCAAACAAAAAAGGAGAAATCCGCACAGAAGCATACAAAACTACTGAAACGCTTTGTGGAAACCAAGAAGGAAGCCAAGGAGGACAATGCACGCAAGGAGAGGGAAAAAACCAAAGTGATTGGAGATCTGAATCCTCTGCGTGATGCGCTACCCTCGCTGGGAGACATCTACAAACTCGTGAAGACCCGTAGTAAAACAGAAGCCGAAGAGGCTGCATTAGCTCCGCCAGAGAAACTCAGCGCAAAGCAGAAGATCAAAAAGAAACGCGCCGAAATTGTAAACAAAGTGAAATCCTTCGAGAAACTAATTAAGGATAAGAATTTCAAGAAGAATCCACATGAAGTTGTTGGGAGTCTTCTGCGCAATAAGTACCAAGCAATGGAAGAAGACGAATAAAGAATAGAATAGAAAGACTGCAAAGATTGCACTTTTATTTGATTTATTAAGAAATATCATTAATACATAAGTGTGTATACATTATGTATAGAGCTTGTATCATTTATCATTTAACGATGCATATAAATATTACACATAAGAATGTAAATCGTAAGAATATAAAGTAAATTGTTTTTGAGGGGAGAATTTAAAACAGAACCCAATTATATATATATAGTTTTTGTGGGGGAGAATTGCTATTGTTGTTGTTTGTGTATCATCTTTAAACTCTACAGAACAGCTTAACTTTTTTCTTTCTCTTATCATAGCCATATGGCGTTACAATCTCTGTTAGTTTTGGATCAGCTTGGTGTATTTCTTACAGTGTATTGTTATTGTTTCCCATATAGGATACATATATCTACATATGTTAGCATTAATGTTATGGCTCGATTGCAGGCATTGCACAAGCTTCTGTGTGTGTGTGTGTGTGTTATTTCTTTATTCCAGTGAGATCATTTAAAAATATTTTACTCTCCAGTTTAAAACATAGTTTATTGTTATTGTGTTATTTGCGAATTATTTAATTAGTTTCTTCAAATGGCATTTCTGATGATGTACACACGATATATAGTTTCTCTCTCTCTCACATATAATTTATAAGTATATATATTCTGTTTGTCTGCGTATGGCTGTCTGATAAACATAAATGGGGGGTGGTAAGGGGGTTCTTCTCTTTAAACATAATCAGGACTCACCCAAGTACAATAGAAATTACTTTTGTCTTTCTTAACATTAACTATATCGCATCTGTTTACGTAAAGTCTTCACAAGCATGTGAGGGATAGATTTCCATTAGTTTTCCCCTTTTTGTATTTTTTTTTTTACTTTTGCCAGCAATATAAAGCTTAAAACTCGACTAATTTAGGTTACGATTACAACCTACCGCGTTACAATGTGTTTTCGTGATTGATTGTTGTTTTATCTGGGGACAGGATAGGCAGGGGCTGGGGGCCGTAGTAGGAGTCAGTTTTGAAAGTACATGTACATTAAAAGTTAGAAAATATATGTATATATGTATTTATATATTAACTACGCCTAGATTTTGCACATTTATGAGTTAGAAACAACAAACTTAAATAACTAGTTTCAAAATCTGCACTACATGTTTGTATTATAACGAACAAATCTACTTATTCAGCAGAAACATCAGCAAACTGCAAAGAGAGAGAGAGAGAGGGGATTATTAGAGAATACCATTAAGATCAGGACTATAACTCACCGGAAATTGATGCCCTTGTTTGCCAGCATTCTGTTGCACTCACTTGAGCCGGAACCATTGCCATCTGGCAAGGGCAGCACATAGTAATCACTCTCGGTGCACTACAGAAAGATATGATATATTAGTTGGTAATACAATATAGTATATGGAAATAGCTATGCCTACCGTCTCTGTAAACTCGTGCTTGTAGATTTGCGTCGATACCTTCATGTCGGAGAATGGTCCCTTGAGCGCAAAGAAGTGTATGCTCATGGGTGTGCTAGTCTTGGTCTTCAGAATGAGCTGATAGGTAATGGCACGCTCGTTCGACTGATGAGGATCGCGCTGACTGTTGTTGATGCGCGCCTTGACCACCCACTGCTGGTTGAAGGCCGAGAAGCGAGCGGTCTCATAAAAGAGCTTGTGTACATACTCATCAGTGCGGTAAGGTTTCATCTGAAGATCTAAAGAAAACAACGAGTATTAGACAATATATAATACAAGATTTTAGACAAGTTATACATTAGACAATGCATAATCTTCTTCTGATCTTACTGATCCACTTACCATTGAATATGATTTTCTCGTAGCTAAGCAAATCAATGAGCGTATTGAACATTTTCTTTTCCTCTTTGATCTTGACATCATGTGCCTCCAAGGCGGCCATTACCTCGTAGCCAGATTTCTGAGGATGCAGACAATTGCGCTCGTGTTCGTTGGCTGCAGAAGAGAAGATTTAGATACAGAAAGATTTATATATAGAAGACATTGATAGAAGATTGAGATGCTTTCAAAGCAGTCGTTCTGCTTTACTCACTATCATGGTAGGGTCCACGCCATTGGCAGCCAATGCGATGATATTTGCATTTCGTTGGCCGCTCCTGGCACTCGTGTTGTTCATGACGTTCCAGCGATTTGTACGGAAACTCCTTGTTGCAAAACTGCAGATGACATGACAAGAATGAATTAGTTTCCCGTGGGGGCTAATGCACTACTTCCTGACTTACCTGACACTCGCTGGGCAGCTCAGAGGCGGCCTTCTCTACGGCGAGGTTACGTGAAGCGGTGCTCTTTGAGATTTCCACACGGCAGTTGGGGCAAGTGGCAATCTGATCACGCAGGCTGCACGCAGCAAGAAAGAAAAAATACAGAGAAAGGGAAATCGTTATCAACTAATTCGATTCGTTTAAAGAGCTCGTTTATGTTTGGTCAAATCACTGTAAATATGTTTTCAAGGTGTTTAATTTACGCCAATTTTTCATTTCATACCGTCCGTCCGCCAATAGGTGGGTGAAGCAGGCGGCGCACATGAGATGACCCATTTGACACTGAAATTAGAGAGAGCAGAGTGGAAACGAAAGAGGGCTTAGTGCGGGCACAAGACTATAGATTTATAAGTCAAATATATAAGTATAAGTATGTAGTAGTAGTAGAAACTAAAGAATAATAAAATGTGGAATACAAATTAACCTGCAATTAAAGAAAAAAGAAGAAAAGTTGCTATTAGTCAAAATACGCCTTTGCAAAGTTGAAGATGTGTATGAGAAGGAAAAATGGATGAGAAGGATATGGTAATGATAATGACAATGATGTATGATCTATTAATGAAGGGTTTCTTGAGTGCGAAACTATCTGAAATGGATGGAGATGGAGTTTTGGGCGGGCGGTGATGGGAGAAGTTTGTGTATGATTGGTTTCTTCAGATTATTGTTGTTGTTTTGTGTGTGGTTTTTTTTTTTATAAATAAAAACGCTTATTTTGTATTTAGTTTTCAATTCATCAGTTTGCAATTAATGCAAAATTTATTGAAATCAGTTTCTTTGTTGGTTTATTTTCATTTCATTTCATATTTCGCTAGTATGTAGTACAATTCAAGAATTCATTAAAAAACAGTTAATAACTACTGCATCGGCGTTCTCTAAATGGTAAATGGCTAAAACGTGTATGTGGTTTTGTTTGTTTTAAATACTTAGCAATAATATTTAATTACATTACTAAAGGTGTCTGCAAATTTGCTGTGTGCTTACAAAAGTTAGCTAATTTCTTGTTATGTTAATATTTAATTGACTTAACTAGTTCATTAGATTATTAGAGAGAGATAGAGATAGTTAGGATAGATATATAGACAGATAGAGATAGTAGAGATGTTATAGTTTCTGATGAGGGAAATCATAAGATAAGAAATATTTTGTTTCTTTTTTTTTCGTCTTTTTCAAAGCCAATTTGTGGAAATAATTTAATATATTGAAAATGGATGAGTGATAAGACATTACAGGGATCAGGGCATAGTGTGTTCCCTTCAATTAGGCCGATAAGTCAAAAGGGACTAATAATCATAGAGTCGAGTCAAAGGTCAGGTCTGGTCTAGTATGGGTCGTCTGTCTGGTAATTTCCATTATTTGTTATTTTGGCAAAGAATGCGGGCGGCGCGACGCGACAGAAGAGACGAGACGCGACGAAACACGATGCGACGCGACGCGTATTGTTAATTATCGTCGCCGAAGCGTGATAAAAACGCATTTTTGGGCTGCTGTTTGGTCTGGTCTGGTCGGGGCTCTGCCTGCATTTCGAAATTTCTATTTACGGAGTGACATGTGCGATACCCGAATACGCACACACACGCACTTGGATTTACGCCTGAATGTACGTGTGTATGTGTGCGTTTGTCTGGTGTGCATGTGGTGAATATATCGCTTTATTCCAAAGATAAGAGCACGTCTCTGTCGTAGAAGTTTGTTTAGTAAATGCACACACACACACACACACACACACACAGACATATTAGACACGCTCTTGTGTGAGTAGGACACCCCGAAAATCCCATTTCTAGTCTGTGTCCACAGTTCCATAAACAATAACAATTCCCAGTCCCATTTCCCATTCTCTTTCGAGGTTGAACGAACTTCCAAACTGTCGCTCCAGCGGTAATATAGTTATTTATGACCTACAATAAACGATAACCGATAGACAGTAACAGCAGCAGCAATTGTTTAAAACAAATATCCGAAAAGTTGAACTTGTTCTTGTTTCCATCGAAGAACGTAATGCACTGCTCTCTCTCTCTTTCGCTCACTCGCTTGCCTTTTTTATGCTCACGCGACAGGCATAACAAACCCAGCTGATGATGTTTTGGTAGAGATATCTCCACACATATATGAGTATGCATGTACGTAAATTTGTTTGCGTGTGTGTGTAAGCAGCTCTGTCAACGGCAAAGTGGCAGCCAAAGAATAGTGGAGATAAGAAGAAGGAAGAAAAACAACGACGTAGCTACGTAGGTAAAAAGGAAACGCGCACACTCACGCTAACGTTTGCTGGTTTTCAGGTATGGACCGAACTGGAAAAACGAGTTTGTCTTAGATTACAGGTCGCGCTGCAAATAACAACAATAACACAAACTGGGGCCATAACAAATCTCAAGAGTTGCCCTTGCATCCATGTACATATATGCTATGTACATACCTAGACACGTACACATACTTACTAATAAATCGGTGCCAATTATATACAACAAAGTGCGTAGTATTTTTTTTCATGTTGGGCCAAATTTGATTTCCCCACTGACACTGCAAACAGCTGACTATGTTGAGCACAGTATGCATGAGTGCGAGCGGGACAATACGATTGCGGACGAGATGACAGCACGCGGCGGGTGGTGGAGGGGTAGCACTGGCAGCAAAAGCAAAACAATAACAGAGAGCGCGTGAGTATGAACAAACGAGAGTGGAAAGAAACCATGTGTGTCCGTGTGTGTGTGTATTTGTATATATAATATAATATGCAAAATAGAATCAGAGTGGAATAGACCATATTGATAACAATATGATTATTGGTATTTAAATAAATTGAAGTCTTAAACCGTTGAGTACTACGGTCAGAATAGGAAGTAGTTGAATAAAAACTGCTGTGTGGAAACTATGACGCAGTTATATTTAACTTATGCACGTTCTGTGTGTGTTAGAGGCATAGGGGCACAAAGAGAGAATATGCAGAGAGAGAGACAGAGAAAGAAAGAGCTAAAGACGACGTAGCACTATTGGAAAAGGCTTAGGAAAGCAAAAACATGAAAATCAACAAGAATATATGTACGTAGTTTATAGTAGAATCGCGTTTCTTAACGGCTTTACGTATTACGTAAAGCGTTAATTATTTATAAATTGGCACAATAAGCTGTCAAATTGACAAAAAATGCTGCTGAGTAAGACAACCAATACGACGACGACAGAACGTGAGCATCAATGAATGATAGAAAAAAATATTTAAGTCCGTCGCACTCGCATTCATACACACACATATGCATACACGCGCATGCATATGGCTTGAAAAGCGAATTGAATGAAAGAAGAGGAAATGACACACAGCCAGAGACAGCGAGACAGACAATTGGGCGATGTACGAATGTGTGTGTGTATGTGCATGTGTGGGTAAGGCAAACAACACTGACGTTGCGTTGTTAGCAGTTTTATTTTCTGATTGCGGGCGGGGCGGGGCTGGTGGTGGATGGTGACGACGATGAGGCGCCGCGTAGGTCGCACGGGTAAGCTGCTAAAAATAGGCCACGAACAAAACGAAGAATACATAACGGCTCCCATTTCTACAGTGCAAATGTAAATAACGCGCATCTTGGTGAGGAATTTGCATTTTTCTAGTATCATGTACACACACACACCCGTATGTGTATGCTTGTGTGTGTGTTTTATTAACATAATCATGTAGAGAATGGACACGTCAAAAGTTATGACGCAATAGCAGTGTTAACTGCAGAAGAGTGTTACAGTAACTGTAACTGCGCAAATAGTTTTAAGGTGGGGGTCAGTGTGGGGTGAGCATAGAAATTAAGCAGGGTTGCTTTGGTCGCCGTCGACGTCGTCTCTCACACACCTAAAACGCAATAGAAGTGCAGCAGCATGGCGAGAACTGCATGCTATGTAACGGCAGCGTGTGTGTGCGAGAGTGAGCGCGATATATGCATTGCTGTTTGTATACATATACATATATATTTATAATACGATCGAAGGGTGAGAGGGAGCTAGGGGAGCGAGTAGGACGAAGGGTAGGTGGTGGTACTGCAAGTGCCTGGCATTGTCATTTTCAAGGCGAACGCGGCGAACAACATTGCAAATGTAACCATAGACAAGCAAATAAATACACCGTTTCTTTTTTTCGCCTTCCTTTTGTTATTCTGCTTTGGCGCTCTTGTCGTAGCTCTATCTCGCTCTCGCTCTCTCTGTGTGTGCAGCACCGAGGCCAGCTGTGTGCGCTACGTTCAACGGAGCGACGATAGGTGCGGGGTGTGGGAGTGGCAGCCTGCTTACAGCTGAGTTTGCTTTTGCTCGATTTGTTTTGTATACAGAGAATTCTCACATATACACACGCACAAATGAAGAGCACGCATGCACATACACACACACACGAGTGTATGCGTATGCACATTTTGTCTTATTTGTTTATTATTTGCATCTTGTTACAGAAAATCATGAAAACACTTTTCTTCTTGGCAATGTGGATTCAATTAACTCACCTGATACATGGCCGTTTTGGGTAAGTCCAAGCAGACGGCGCAGCAAAGCGCAGTCGAGATGCGATAGGCAAGCTTCTCGTTTGTTCCGGTTCCAGTTCCAGCTGAACCCCCACTGCCGCCGCCGCTGCCCCCGGACAACGATGACGACGAGGAGGAGGCTGCATTTGGATCGAGCAATTGTTTTTTAGCCGGTGGCTCACCGCTGCTTTGCGTATCTAGTGGAACGCCCACAGACATGCTGCTGCTGCCACCCGCAGATGACGTCGACGCCTGCATTTGCATCTGCATGGTGGACACTTGATTGTCACCCAGCATTGGCAATGTAGACGAGGGTGGCTGCTGCACCGCTGAACTGGAAGATTCTACAGTGGACATTTTGGTGTTGTTGTCTGGTCTGTCTATTCCCTATTTATTAAGGTTATTTGCTTTGTTGCTATTTTTAATATTTCCAATTTCTGTTTTCAATGAAATCACAGCAGCGCGCTTACTCGCTCTCTCTCTCTATTCCCCTTGTCAATTTATACAAAAATATACACACACACTAATATACAGCACCAGCAATGCACTGCACTTTTGTGATTTTCCTATTCACACAACTTTCTTTGCTCTCCACTCCCACTTTTCAAATATATATTTTGCTTTCCGAGACACGTCCGTTCGCTCTGAAAGTTACAGCTACAATGAAAACACGAAGGGAGAGGCTGACCGTTTGCGAGAGTAAACTTTAACAGAATGTTAAGTGCGCACTTAACAGAAATGTTGAGTTCAACGATTGCATCCAATTGTGTGGCACTGTTTTCTTTGAAGCCAAGGTGCTTTTGGTATTATATTTCATAACTAAACTATAAATTAATTATAATAAGTCAAAGAAATATTAACTTGTCATTGTTTATATTATATTTCCCCACTTCTTATGCGCTATGCCTGTGATGTTATACTCGAAATGGTGCACAGACCACTTACATATGTTAGGAGTCTGTAAACATGTTGGTGCTTTGTCCCATCAGCTGTTTTTGTTTTGATTTTTAGCTGCGGTATTAGTAATGAATTAAAAGCTAGCTCTTCGTAATGAATTAAAAGCTTATATTTGTTAATGACACAAATTATTTAATTAAAAACATGTATATTTATTTTTTAATCAATTGATTTATAAATGTGTATTTATTGCGTTTAAAAAACGCTTATGTAATTATAGGTAAGGCCGGTCCATGGGCGTCTTCTTGGCCTTCTTGTCGCGTGATCGAGGGAACCAACGGTGCTTTGTAGTATGTGTAAGCTTCATTAGCTCCTGGCGTGCAACCTCTGGATGCTTGTTTTTAAAAGCACTCATTGCCGTCTGTAGAGCAGTCTCCTTAATTACCTCAGAGCTTTGTGTCTCCACGGTTTGTGGCAGCGGCTTTGTGTGCTCGTACGGGAATGGGGTGTCTGGATGCCAGGCCACAATGGTTTTCCCATTTTTGGTTACCGCCACACTGTCCACGAGACTTTTTCCACCAACTGGATTCTTATTCACGGCATTTTTAGTCAAATTTGTCGAAAACGAACGACAGGTAGTAAATAAACGTGCCGAAAACATTTTGAGCAGTGTGACCAATTCAAGATCTGTTTAATGTACCACTAATCGACCAGCCGCCACATTATTCCAATTAGATATATTTATCGATATCTACATATCGACAATCCTACAATAAACAGCTGATACGCGGAGAAAAACAATAATACGAGCAAACTAATAGATTGCTTTATAATTTTTTTTTTAAATAATCAGAATAGATGGGTGCATCATGCGTGCTGTGGATTAAGCCTATCAATGACTTTTAAATAAGTTAACTAGTACGAGGAAGCCGACTCTGTATAAAGCTGTATGACGTTGCGTCGTAAGTTAAAAGTTTTAAGCAAGTTTAAATATTTATCTTAAGTATTGTTTCTTAGATATGCATCAAATATAATAAAACAATTCCATTTGTATTGGACTATCATGGCTGGCCGAGGACCTTCGCAACGTACTCCTCGCCGTTCGGCTGTAAAGGAGAAGTCCGAAAGTGAAGATTACGATGATCCACTTGGAATTGAAGGAAGCATTGCAGTAAAGCACGAAGTCTGTCCCGATTTGCCTGCCGAGGACGATGAAATATTCAGCATGGTTGACGGGCAACAGTTGATCGAGGAACAACAACGCATACAGCGAGTATATATGGAAATGGGCCCGAATGATCAACAGAATATATCAGATCGCCTAAGTAGCCTGGAACGCAAAGTGGACTTTCTGCTCAATGTGAATACAAAGATTTTGGCAAGAGTTGATAAGATTTGCGAAAACATGAAGGCGCCCACGCCTCCAAATGATTTCCCTATAAAAGACAAGGAGGAACTTGAAGAAATTGATGTCAAGATCTCAAATAGTCCAGACAAATATGTAAGTTGAGTTGAAGTTGTGAAGTAATCGCATATTAAAAGGATATACTATTATGTTTCAGATCGACCTCTTCAAAAATCTGCTAAATCCAAGCGGTATTGTTAAAAATATTGGACGTATTTTTGATCAGAGCATGTTAATGGAAATGAACTATGGCGGACTCAGCTCAAAAACAGGCCTAAGCAACTATATTCACCTGAACACAGCGCTCTTTGGTAAATGGGAAACGGTTTTCAAATTTAGAAACTATATTTTTTCAAACATTTCATACTTTATGCAGAATCTCAGAGAAAGGAGGGATATACATTCGATGATTATAAGAAGAATGTACGCTTGGCATTTCAGAAAGCCAAGAATCGCGTCTACAAAGCGGTCTCAGAGCAAAGAAGGCTTAAGAAGTTGAAAATCGGAGCGAATGATAGCAAGGAAGAAGACATTGATATTATTAAGAGTAATGAAATAGAATAAGAGATAGTTGTAAATGTATATACGATATTAATTATTAAAACATGCCATATAAGGTAGCTATAGTTATACAAATGCGTCTCTGTTATTACATTCTGCTTTCTCTCAGTGCTACTGTTAGTTAACATCGCCTGTTATCGATAATTTAGTGTTGGAAACTGCTGCGCTTTAGTTGGCGCCAGTTTGAAAGACAAGCAGCTAGAGAAAACAAGCTAAACGATGTTCATATTACAAACTATGTAATATTTCACAATTTAATAATTTAATATATTCTCTGCAAAGCTTCCGCTCTGCAAAATGAGCTCGCCTTAAGTGTTATATCAACATTTCTTTATAACAACACGCACGTTTTGTTTGCCCACGACCCTCTCCAGCTCTTTGACGGCAGTGCTCTTAAACTGTTTTCATTTTTTCTCTATGACACTTGGCGGGCAACGCTGTTGCTCCGTAGCTTACTACAGGCAGCCTCTGTCAGTGCTGCTGATATTTTATTAAGTGCTTCAAATTTATTTTGAATAAACACGAGACGACGCTAGCTTTGGGTCGTCGTCGTCGTCATCGTCATGGCGACCCATGCGAGGCGACGTGGCCTGTCGCTGATGTTGCTGCCTTGGCGAAATATGCTGTCGATTTAACACTTCCCCCTCGCCACCACCCCACCCTTCACGTCATGTAGAACTTCCGCTCTCATTGTTTGCCTGTAGCAAATGTTTCTTTATAGATAAAGTAGAGAACGGGGGTGCGGGAAAAATGTGGTAAAGATATATTGTATTTGATTCGCATTAAATTTGCATTCCACGACCTAATTAATTAAGCAGCCACATCAAATAATAAAATCCAATGGCATTTATCTGGCCATAGGCCGGAATTAGAAGGTAAACAGCGACAACACAAGCGAAACAAAGCAAATACAATGGCATCATTGACATTCGTCGATATGAGCCATAAAAATGGCACCCAAAATACACAACAAAACACCGAAACGTCGGAAATACATTGCGTATACGCACGGTTATCGCTCATACATACAGTCTGTCGCAGCCTCCGTTCGTACCTCCTCTACCAGATTGCAATTTATTATACAAAAGCCTTGGGGCGAAAACTATGTCCGTGTGCCACGCCCCCTGCTTGGGCCATTTCGCAACGCCTTTTCTGACTGTGCCATAAAAGTTGCCTGCAAATTGTCCCCCATTTGTTTCGCCTGATAATGTCTCAATAAAATCTGTAAGGCATCCAGAGGTGTTGCTAGTGTGTGCCTCAGTATGTTCGCTTGAGGTGTATGTGTGCATGCTCATATGAGTGTCTGTGTGTGTGTGTGTGTGTGTTATAGGTGTGCGTTATTACCAAATACGCCCGCCACTTAGGCCTGCTTTGTACACGTTTATTGGGCCACTGTGCGCAACTATTTTGTAATTACAAAAGTTGTTAAATTTAATGGGCATTTCTCCTTTATGCCACGCTGCTTTTGGCTCAAAGCGAGCATCGTAGCCGGCTTTGTTAACTGCATTTTCTGCTTGGCATTAAATAGTTTTCCCTTTTGGTTATGATTAAAACACAATTTGACTTTAATTGCTTGCCTAGGAAACAGAGAAAATCAAGAGAGCAAGAGAGAGAGAGAGAGTGGAGAGAGACGAGAGAGAGGAGAGAGAAAAATCCAAGGAAAGCATTTTCTAAGGGGTGTTCTCTTTAAAGTATTCTACAAAATTTCTTGTTATACTACAAACTAGTAGGAAAGTACATTCGTCATTGCCTAAGGTTTTATTTCCTTGCAGGTTCTAGTCGCCTCAGAAGAAGTCAATATATTCAAAATATATTAAAATTCAAACTATTTTTGGTTGTTCTAAAACGGGGAACACTCTGCGGCTTTTCCTGCTGTCGCCTTTTCGCTTGCTTTATCTTTGTCCCAACTAGTTTTCCTGTGAAAAACGTCGTTTGTCTCTGCTCTTGGCCAATTATGCAACCAAGTGCAAAGCGTCTGCTGCACTTGCTTGTCGGTCTTGTCCTGCGGAGCCTTGTGATAAATAAAGTTATAATTACCTCATGGCTGTGAATCTAATGACAGCATCGCTTTGTGCAGAAACAGAGATAATAATTACAGATAAGACATGAATGAATTTCAATTATAGGGAGAATGCAAATGTCGAATTTGTTTATTGCCTTGGAAAATTGCCAGTAATTTTGTAGTAATTGTGCTAATCAATGTGTGACAAGGCTTAACAACGGCATGACAAATGTGTGCTGAAGTTTGATATTGCCTTCTGAACCTTTAACTTGTTCGAACTGTCCACACAGAGTTGGCCGTATGACAGAATCAGGTTCAAGGTAAACGCAATCACATATTGATTTCAAAATCGATATTTATATGGTTGGTGCTTCCAAATCAAAATCTGTGTGTGCGCGTTTGTTTGCCCAATGCGGGTCACGGCAATTGTCTCTCGAGACGCCGTTGCTTGTCTAGACGGTGCGAACTGTCGCACGGTGCGTATGATTAATTTTTCATAAAAGTTTCAGCTATTTAGCTACGTGACTGAGCGGGTGTATGTGTGAGTGTGTGTGTGTGTCACGTTAATCGAAACGTATAAATTGAAGCTAATCAATTTATGGCTCTGCACGCCACAAATTACAGAATACCCTAGAGAATGGGGGGAGAAAGAGGGAGATATACGACAATAAAAACAGAAGTAAACAACAACAAATTACGTATGTGCTCGTGTCTCTTTTTCAATTTCAGATAGAGCGTGTTGTGCCGATTTGCACGCCCAAAGTCCCATTCAAATCATGGCGGGGTTACCCGCTCTCCCCTCTACTCCCACACCCACCCCCCGCGGTGTCGTTAGACTCAATCGAATGTGTGAAATTCCCTTTTCATAGCTGAATTAAATTCCAATGCGCAGAAACAACAAGCCGAACATACACACGCACACCAAGGCACTAAGCACACACCAAACACACAATAAGACGAACACACACACACACAGACACTGAATACCCGCACACATATGTAGATGTATCTGCGGCTTCGCTCTCTAAGCCAGTTAGAGCCCCGCACAGTGGGCGATCTGCGGCCACAAAGGCCTTTGTTGCCCATTGACAGCTCGATTGCAATTGCAAAATATTTGCATGGCCCTGCTGAAAGGAGGCTTTGGGCCGACAACGAGTAGATTTTGGGGGACAAGTTGCAATCGCATTAAGTGCAAATTGATTTCGAAGCTAATTGAAATTCTGAATGGGCGATCAAATTAGAAGCAGCTAGCAGATATGTGTCATCGTCTTGTATGACTATAATGTGGTACAATGTGCTAAAGGGTTTACGTAGAGGTGTAGAGGTTATTATAGAGAGCGCAATACGGTGTCAAATGATGTAATAAGGTAGACTAAAGCAGATTTTGGCAAGGTACAGTGTAGAAAAGTTACGTGTAACTTGACGTGCAAAGGTATAGATCGGTCTGTATAGTTAGTATGGTGTAGCTTAGTACATCACTTTATAGTATGATATAATGTAGTAAAAATAGTGTACTGTAAATTAAAACGGTGCAAATTTATTTATAATGATTTATTTTTGATTTAATATCATTAAAAATGTTTTTAAAATCGTATTGCAAGCACATACTTTGTGTAGAAATCTTAACGAGGTTTTCGATTTGATTTTCAATTATAAATTGGAAGGAAACTTTTAGAAATATCGGTTTATATTGCCATTTATCGATTTATCGTATTTTCAACATACAAATACACAATAAAATACTATCGATAGAGCTTGAGAAATTATATGATTTCGCAAAATGTATAAAATTTGAGCTGTTTTACAATCAAAAACATATTTATTGAGGTAGCCCTGGTATGAATAGTATAGTGTCAAATATACTCGTATTAAACTAAATATCTTTATATATGATGGAGCTTAGAACTATTTTAAATACATATGTGCATATATGTACCATAAAAAATACATACGCCATTAATATCTTATTCTGTTCTTTATACCATATAAAACGCTAAAATTATCATATATTTTCCCATATCGTCTTACATTTTCTTCACTCATTTCCGGCGCTCGTTTCGTTCCCCTCTTACGCCTTTCCTTTCTAATTTCCTTTATCGAATTTACGATTTGTGGGCCATGTCATCAACTCGCCTCGCATATGCTCTCAATGTTTGTCTCTCCTGCTTCCTCTTCTTCGTCTTCGTCTCATTCTCTCGCCTCTCGTTTACCCCGTAATTTGTTTTCTTTTTTGCATACCCAGACAAACGATTTGTGTTTTATCGTCAAGGGTTTTTTTCCGGTCGCCGGCAAATTGTGATTCATGAAATAAGGAAAAATGTTACATAAATCCATCGTTGCGCAAATATCGCATATAGGTCGTGTAGCCAAAAGAAAGACAGTTACACACAATATACATATGTATATATATATATATCTGTATGCTGGCTCATAACCTTTGTTGGCCTTGGCATTGCTGCAGTTGTGCCGGCAGCCCACGCACTTTCACTGACATTTCCAAAGCGCAGCTGCAGTGCGGTACCACGTGGCAGATAGTGGAGGGTGCAGGGCACAGGAACAGTCAAGTTTACTTGCCAATAATACAAGAACTTCCGCGGTAGCGACCTATAACAATAACAATGCTACAGCGAGGTAGCTAAGCTGAGGTGCGACGTGAGAAACTGCTTTCTTAAACGGTTCTAACAACACCTACAGTGGCGTCTGCTGCTGAAAGTTAAACAACAGTTGCTTAAGAACTTATAGCATACCCTGTAGTCAACATGACCAATATACCCAATGCATTTGTTACAGGGTATTATAAGCACACGCATTTAAAGCAATTGCACACAAAATCCATGTAAATGGTCACGTTTTGTGCGAAAAACAGCGTGCCCTAACTGGGTGCGAGTGTATGTAGGAGAGTGTAAGGGGGTGAATTAGTATGTGTGTTCGTGTGTGTGTGCATGTGTGTGTGCCTGGTTGTCTGCGTGCGAAACTAGCTCATTTTATAAACAGTTGTAGCTGGCGTTAAGTTAAGTTTGTGGAATGTGCTCGGGATTTGTGCTACAAATTATAATCTCACGCAAAGATATCTATGCTAGAGCAAGCGACTGCATAATGAGATACTATATAACCGAGTAATAACCGAGAATAGAAACACACACATACACACATACATGCGAAATAGATGTCGCACGTGTGCGGCAGCTTAAGCGCTATTTGTGTTTAATAGAAGTTCATGACGAAGTTCTTAACTGAAATTGGCTAAAATGAGCTCAACTTTGGCTATTTATAAGTTTAATTTAGTTATTGGATTATCGATAATTATCGCAATTAGAGCAGAGCTAAGTAAAATGAGGGAGTCGTTGGCATTGTACAATTGTAATTATCATATAAAATCGAAGGGAAAGCTGAGCTGCGAAAACTCCGACTCATAACTTGGTTTAAAATATTGGCAATCGATTAATACTAAAGATAGCGCTGATTTGTTTGAAATTAGCATATCTTTGTTTATTTCTAAAATGAGCTATGATATCGAATTATTTATCTATTGCTCGAACTAAGTTAGGTAGCGCTGTAAAACAATCGTTGATAGTTTCGATAATATCAATGGATAGTTAGCTGCGTAGAACATCGATAGGTTTTCTACTGACATCGTTAATACCGCAATTCACCAACACTACGTGGAGTGAAAAATTTTATAGTTCAAATCTACGACTTCGAGAATAATTTTCTAACATGGGAAATATATAAATATTAATTTTTCGAGCGATAAATCAATATTATTGACAATTATCGAAGGCGTCCACTATCGATGATTTTACAGCCGTATGAATGTGCACATTTTTGTCTACCAGAGCTAAGTTATCAATGATTATTGCAATCTCACCCACACTGATTTAAATACTCTCGTTATTGCATTAGATTAGCTCAAGAATCTATCGATAAATATAAAAATTTCAGTTAGATTGCAAAATGTATATCCACTACAGGCTATTCGCCATGAAATTGAGCTCTCTCACTCGAATTCTTTTCATTGTTATCCTTTAAACAACAATTGAATTGCGTATAATAGAAATTGAATTAACTTAGTACATAGCAAGGGCTTTTGAAACTCACTCATGGAATGGTCCAACGTATTCAGCTCTACATTCCTCACGACTTTGTTGCTAAACTTCTTCGGATTGCCATAAAAAGTGTTCATAATTCAAGAGAAATGCACAAACATGGCTCAACTTTGGCATTGTTTGTGTGTGTTTTTCAAGGGGTATTTGTATTTGTAGGGGTATTCGTGTGTGTGGTGTTCGTGGGGAACAAAGAGCGGGGCACACACCATACGTATGTGTGGGTGGTTCGAGAGAACTTTGCAGCTGGCATTAAGAGCACTTTTTGTGGTCTGCCTAAGTGGGTTGCCACTAAGTCAGCTCGGCAGATGGACAGAGAGAGAGAGAGAGAGATAGAGAAAGAGAGGGAGGTAGAGAGACTGAAAGAGACGCAGAAGAGCCGACTATAAATAGCCAGTTTCAATAGATCTGTGATATGCTGTGCTGTTGGTATGCAAATTTAAATGCGGATTCCTTAAAGCGCAACTCGGGGCAGCTTGGGGCATTTGTGGTGATAGCGAACATTGCTACAGCCGCCGCCGGATGACTTTGGCCTTATAAGTTTTGACAGGCAACTTAGAGGAGGTGCGGTGAGGGTGTGGCACGTGAGGGAAACACGAGCTGAACTAAGCTGATTGACTTAAGCACAGCAGAGCGTCGTCTTCCACTCAATGAGACTCGCCTAAGCAGCAACAATAACAGCAGCAGGCAAAGGCTGGCAGTGTCGATGACGCGGTTGCCTCCAGTCCAGCAGCGAGCCAGGCCGCACTCGAACATGGCTAATGGACGGTGGTTCTTCTTGGTCGTCCTCGGAAAGCTGCGCTTAAGTCAATTTCATTTTTGCTCATTTCCTCAAAAAAACAAGCAGGCGGGCATGGGCAGAGGAGAGTAGTAGCGGGGGAAGGACCGGTGTACCGGTCTGCCAGCTGTCAGTTCGGTCCAAGTAGCGTCGCGTGTTTCCGCTTAAAAGTTTGTAGGGCGTGGCTGGGGGGCGAGGGGTCACTTGCCTGTTAGACAAATCCCCCATCGAAGTAGCCTTTTGCTTGTTGACATTGCCAGCCCCTAACTAATTGTCATTTAATGACGATGACAATTTGAAAAGTAGACAGAGAGTGAGAGAGAGAGAGGGAGGGAGGCAAAGAGGGAGGATAGTTGCATCGTTTGCTCTGTTGAAATGACAGCAAAATCGATATGAACAGCAGCCAACGAAATCGTAGCATCGCATCTTCAAATTGAATCCAAGTGAACAATGCAATCACATGAGCAGCTTACGGGCAAGAAGAAGTGAGGCAGATGGGGAGGGGGAAATGGGTAAAGACAAGAAAACTTGATAACCAGACAATGGCTATAAAATAACTGAGAAATCGTACACACACAACAGTCGAAGTAAAAACAATTGTAATTGAAAAGGAAATGTGACACGGAATCGAATTAAATAATTTTTGCTTTGTGCTGCACAATAAACGAAGAAATTCATTGAAAACGTTCAGTTATTGCAGTCTTTTCTTTAGTTGTGGATATATATATATTTACATATACATAAAGATAAATAAAGAGAGGTGTTTTACAATTGCACTTGAACAATAAAAGCCTTGTATTCTGCAAAGTTAACTGTTGTACAACATGCCATAAAAGATGCTATAAACTGCAGCAATATTAGATGCTATAGAAATTGCCATATACATATGCCATATAGATGTTCAACATGTTTTAATGCAATACACAAAGTTTTAAAGATGTTAATGCTTTGAATACTTTAGTGCTTTAAAGGTGCCATAAAACGTGCTATAATAATTCTATATGACTCATAAATTGAGTTGAATATGTTTAGTTGTTTTATCAACTGTAGAATTTGATTATATTCATAGTTCAATACTGTGTAGTACGCCAATGATCGCAGAAATCTCACATTAGCAAAAAGCCCCAAAAAGTATGCAATAATAAGTGACTTAAAGCAGGACTGATGCGTAGAAAGTGTATTTGCATTACGGTTTACCGCAGCAGAGGCATAACTCTTGTCAAACAATGCCATGTCATGTGGTTTCTCATGCTTTAGCCCAGTAATATATATTTATATTATTTTTTTTTTTTACATGCTGCTCCCACGGGTGTCCTTTTGATGTGGGTAACCTTTATAGACGTCTGCGAATATTTTTATAATTATTATTGGCATTTTCATGGCGCCCCGATAAAGCGCCTTTTGCGCCACTGTGTGACCCTTTTACGGAGGGCTTATGATAACGGTCAAGTTGATTTGTGTCACATGAAGTTTGATAAAAATAAAAACGACAGAGAAATATAAAAAGGGAATTTCATCCCAAATGCTCCATTGTTGCAGCCGACAAAAAACTTTGTTCGCGCTTTCAATTATTATAATTTCATTTTATTTTATATTGCTCTCCCTTTCGGTTCGTTTGTCTGTTACGTGACTCGTGCGGGAATTGTGACTTTTCAAAAGTGACGGCAATGCCAACGACTTGTGTCGTGTTTTAAGCAGCTCTGTGCAAGCTTTTAAATTACTTAAGCCCCTGTTGCGAGTTTACTCGCCGCAATTGGAGCGCAAAGACCACAAGCCATTCATCCGATGGGGCAGCTTAGAACGTATCGAACTTATGATGGCAACTGCTTAAAACTGTCATAAACTGTAAATAGCGACTAAGAGCGACTAGCAAAATAGCGATGGCTGCCGGCGACCGCGTTAGCAAGGATACAGGAGCGGTTCAGTCGTTATTGAGGTGAAACTTTTGAAATGGAAAGGTATATGGCCTGCAGGCAGAGAGTAACTGTTTGCCAGTAACTTAGCTCTTGAGTGTGCTTAAGTCTTGGTGTTTAAACGTATATTATAATATATTATATTATAATAATATTTATAAAATAATTATAATTATTGTTATATTATCTGGAAAACGTCGGAAGAGTGATGAATGTTATTGAATATTTGGGCATAAACTTGCCTAAGAGCGGGGCATTGTTTAAATGATGAGCTAAGTGTGACAAAGTCTTTAACGAGTCACTTTTATTTGCTCAAATCAGCAGCTATAAATAGTTTTGGTTATTGAGTTTTTTGATGCTCTATGGACTGGTACCAATTGGATGTCATGCTTAGCAGATTTGTTTCTGCTTTGTGTATGTTTTGCAGCTATTTCAATACACATATCTCTGTAGTGATTTAGGAAAAGGATAAGAGGAAGTTTTATTGCAAGTACAATACAAATGTATTTATATAAATTATTTTTTAAGCTTGTTCCTATAACATAATTTGCTTTAAAAACTGCAGCATATAAACTTAGTTTTCATCATTACTAAAATCAAGCAGCTTATAAAAATTATTTGTAATTTTTGTACCATTTTTTTGTAAAAAATTTTGGCATAGCGCATAAATCACGCCTTAACCTCGGCATTAAGTACTGAAATACAATAAAAAAATGTACTCATTTTTGTTGAGAACACATAAATCACGCTTTGATTCCGCCATAAAGCCTAAACTTCAATTGTAATATATATTTTTACTTCAATATTGATTTGTAGCTGCGATAAAATATGAAATTTATTTGCAGCTAAATCAATTTCGTGTCCATACTCAAATTCCCTTCCCCGAGGAAATCAACGCCTCGGCCTCGGTCAACTCGTGGACCGCGCCCAAGTGGCTGCAGCTCTAACAGTCCGTCCCTGGTGTCACATTACAGTCGCGGAAATTGAGCGGGGGGAGGGAGAGAGAGACAAGAAGCTATATGCTGCTGTTGCGCATCCAGAATTTAAGTTCAATGGGCAATCGACAGTCGGATGGGCATGGGAGAGTGCTGAAAGATGTCAGGGACTCAGTCAGACAGTCAATATCCCAGCAGCCATCGTAAATTGTCGCACATGGAGCCACGTAGAGGGGGAATGGCAGGGGGGGGGGGATGGAAGCCAAGCTAGATAGATACTTATGCACACATATGAGCATACACATATGTCTGTTTTGTTTGAATAACCCTTTGGCATGGCACACATACAACATGTGGGAGGAGGGGTGAGGCTTCTAGGGGTTTGTCTAGCGTGCCTGCTGTTGGAATTTCAGCGCCTGCAGCTTTCATTAGTTCAATGCCAATGTTGTGCTTTGTTGTTGTTGCTACTTGGGCCTGAACCTGAACCTGAGCCGGGTCCCTGCCATTTGACATGGTCGCCTGCCACGCCTCGTATCGTTTTTTTTTAATCTGTCGGCTCATGTAGTTTGTCAGTGTCGAGCTGTGTGTGGGTTGCCTTACCTGCCCCACCTGCAGCACACCTGCAGATATGCAAATTAAAAATGTTTTGTCACGCTGACAGGAAAACAGCGCGAGGCGACGCGCTGGGACAAAGTTTTAAGCGCTCGCTGAAAGTTTAATCAGCTCAACGCTTTGATAGGGACATCACAGACAAAGTCAAGTGAGCAGTTAGGTAACTTAGTTGGCAACTTACTGGACCTGATAAAACACGCCATAAGCGAGTGCAACAGTTTTTCCTTATGGCCTAATTAATTGGCAACACGAGGCAAATGCTGAACTCGTGCGATGCCTTAGGTCAGTTGACCGCCAATAGGATACATTGACCAGGACTCGATGCGATTCTCTTGCCATGTTACACGTTATATGCAAACTTTGTTAATTACTTGCGCCATTGGCTGCTAGGCAGGAGGCGGAGCGGGGGGAGTTAGTGGGAGGCGGCGCAGTGCTGTGGTTCAACAACTTCTGCTGATGCTGGCAAAACTTTTGCTCTCGTTGCGCAATCGCAATTTGTTCGTGACCAAAGTGAAACAAATAAAATTTTTCAATTAAGTATTCAACAGTTTGCGCGTGTGAAATGCAGAAAGGGAGAGAATGACTTACCACATACCCTGTACAAATATGAAACATAAACATGTCTGTGCAACATAATCTCGAGTCCACTTCAACGTCTTTACTACCTCACATGCCTTGCCTCATTTCTTGGCATTTCTACCTGTACAGGGCATCTGCAGTTCGTGCATACCCCTCATTTGCAAGCTAAGCATAGCAAACAGCAATTTTTAATTAAGTTCATGTTTGGCAAAAAACCAAAAATGCAATACAAATTTCGTGAATTGTGCATTGATTTCGTGACGCCCAACACAATTACCATGATACACGCATAGTTCAAACATATCTGCCATAATGAACATGCATATTTGTAAAGTACCCTTGAAGTTTAATCAAACTTGAAGAGGTGTTGCCAAATTTAACAAGTTCTATTAAAAGTTTGCCGTAAATTTGAATTCATTCATGCAAATTGACAACCGATTTCCGAGAATTTCATCAATTTGAAGGAGCCCGAGTTGCTTCTCATGGGATATGCACGAGGAAAACGAATATTTTCCAATGAAAAAGGCGCCAGTTCGGCACTCTGTCTCTTTCTCCCTCTTCCTCTCTCTCTCTCTAGCTTTGTTGAGCGCCCAAATAAAGTGCTTCTAATTTATGGCACAATTAAGTGGCGAGTGCATTAGCAAAGCCGCCCTGGCCACATGATGTTGCACAGTCTAGCTGTGCCTCCAGTTGGGCATATGAAGGGAAATAGGAGAGTGTTTCCATTCCGCAAGTTAAGTCAAAATTAAACTTGCAGTTCAAAAAGCTTGCACTTCACAGAGAATTGACAAATGCCACACTGTCAATGGAGCAAAGGTTTATTGAGATTAATATGGTGTAGGCGTACAGTCTAACTACATGTACACTCCCCATTTAATACTCGTATATCTCCCGCCTTTCATTGTTCTATCTGTTGTTATAAAAAACTTTTCCATATGAAGACTACATTTCCACGCTATTTTCCCTTAGGCAATCTATGATATACTGCTGCGATTTCAACTTTGACATCTTCTCTTTACAGATTCAGTTCAGATGACTCAACAATAAACTCTCTGTCGGATTGACATTTACTATGCGCACTGTGCTGCTTGTGGTATTTATGGGTCGTACGTACTACCCACGAGGCGGGAGGATTTGAGGTCATAAAATATGTGACATTAAGCAGGGTTTTCTCTCTCGCAGAGCTCTTGCTGTGCGGCGCCGCCGCTGTCGCTTGTCTCGCATATAAATCAGCATTTAAAGGGTTTTCTATTTTTTAATTACAAGATAAATGCATCGAGTCCATAAATTGTCTGGCCAACTACAGTAAGTTTTTCGATAGTTACCGCTTTTTCACTGCGGCGTTCTATATAGTTATCATTAATATGCTGGGGGCTTCAACAAAAGCATTGGTAGAGTGGGTAGGCGACTTTGTACTGAGTGGAGCATCATGTGGCACATGTTCTAGGATGTTGTGCCATTTCTGGGAATTGCGTTCGCCTAGTTGCCTCGTTAATATTTATAAAGCGTTAAATTAAAGGCGGCCTCGTCTTATAAATAGCGGAATAAAGAGCTCTTAATTGGCTTAGCGGAGTGCGAGTATGTTGTGGAGCGGATTATAGCAGTAGCAGTTACTCGTTAAGCGGCAGATAACATATGCACTGATGGTCACCCTAGAATTAGAGAAATTGATATCAGGGTGATACAGAAAGGGAGTTGATATACAGGTAAATATTAAGAATGAAAATTAGGGTGACCATTTCAACAGTTGGGTCACTCTAGAGTGAGACTTAACCTATTTGTGAACGGCTGTGGTAATGTTAACAATAGTCTAACTATCAGTAGCATTTAGTCCTTAAAGTTCCAGATAACATATGCCCTGATGGTCACCCTAGAATCGGAGCAATATGAGTTCATGATATCATAGTGCTACAGAACGATAGATGAATATAGTAAGAATATGGATAACAATTTAAAAACGTTGGTCACTCTAGGGTGACCATGCTTAAGAAAAAAATAGGGGTTTGTCGAAAGACAACTCTTATTCAATTTACGCTTTAAAAAGCAAATGAATAAAGTGAAAGGTAACTCAGAGGTTCGCAACATTTAGCTTATTCATTACGGTCACCCTAAGACGCACCTATTAACCTCGCCAACTATGCACATTTGACCCCGTTATAGTCGGCTCTGGCTCACTGTAACTGTAAACAATAGGCTGACGATATAGTTTCCCCATGGCAGACTGCTCCTCCATCTGCGGACTATCGCGAATTCCGAATTGGGTTGCCTTGGCGAAAAGTTGGCCACGCGTCGGCAATTACGCTTTGGCCAAAATGAAATTCAATATGCCAGTGTTGCTGTCGTAAGTGCGTTTACATATAAAATGTATTTCAGATTATTTAGGTCCTCTGTTGACACTCGATCATTAATTAAATTGACGCACGGGGCGGGGGCAGGGGCAGTAGAGGTAGAGGGGCGTGTCAGAGCGTAGCGAGGTTGCCTTATCAATACTTGCGAGCAATCATATAGAAAGCGCCAAAGTTAATTGATTAACGATGAGTGGGGCAAAGTATGAGGCAAGAAGGAGGGGGCGGGGGCAGCTGTTGCGGATGCGGATGTGTGTGTTGACTTAAGCCAAAGGAAATGCTGAAGACGAAGAAAGCGAACAATTCGCAACAGGAACACAATTTGGCTTATTAAATTGCCATTAACTGGGTCGCTAACACGCATACGCCATGTGGTACGCGCGTGTGGTTCGCTGATTAGATAAGCCGACATGACGTCGCAGTCGCTCTCTCTCTATCTTTCTATCTCACTTTCTCTCTTGCTTAGAGGACTCTCTTAGTTGAAGCACTGTAGAGAATTCAGCTCTGGACGAGGGAAAAACTGCAACGCGGTTGCCTTTAAATCACAGCCAGGACTAACAACCTCACCATCCCTGCTCCCTCTCTATCTCTCTTCCTCTCTCCCTAAAATGGCTAAAATGATTTATGATTTGAACGGCATTTTGTGCGCCCAGTTGCCGCCGGACACGAATGCAAATGGCAACAGCAACAGCAACAGCAACAGCAACAACAACAACAATGGAAGCTAAACCAAACACATGTCTTGTTGTTGTCATTGTTGTTGTCCCCGTTGTTGGCTTTACGGCATTCAGATACGTATCCATTTGGTAGCCAAAACGGTTGCACTCGCCATAGCAAGCGGAAATTACGGCTTAAAGTTTGCGCTCGCTCCGCGTTATAAATTACCGTGATTGACGTTGCGTGCGGTTTGGCCGTGCCGTTCCAACTGTGCCAACTGTGCGATATGCGAGTGAGCAAATATTAAATATTATCGCGCACCAACTTGAGCGTTCAATCAACACGACAGGCTGCGGGGGTGGGGTAGATGCGGGTTCGTTAGTTGGACACGCAGTCAGCTTTCAGTTACAGTTGCAGTTGCTACAGTTAGCGGCAGAAATTGTGTGACAGCTCTGGGTGGAAATGGGAAATGGGTGTGAAGTGCTCTTAATAGATTGAAATGGGAAATTTCCTATTGAAAACTGGGCGGGTGCCTACACTGTTGAGGGCATAATGGATGAGGGCTTTCAGGCATTGCTTGGTTGGAAGAACGGTTATGGTTTGTTGTTTGCAGAACGTGGGCTGCTGCTCTAAGAAGGCAACTCTTAGTCGTTGTAACTATTTCTATGGGTTCCTACTTAACTTGCTGTCTGACAATTACTCCTGGAAAAGTCTAAAGATTTATAAGGAAGATCTGCATTGATAATGGTTCTTTAAGCGCAGCAGAGGTGCAATTGGTCTGTTAGGTCACGGTACAGTAAGTTCTTAACATCTTACCTCTGCCTTACACTATTTTTTATAGTTTAGTTGACCAACTTCTTCATGAACTAACTGTAATTGTCTTTGCTTTCTTTCCCTATGTTCATCCCACTTCCTCCTATCTGTATAGTTCTTAATTTCTGATACCTACACTGTTGAGGGCATAAAGGATAAGGGTTTTCATGGACTTTGGGATCAGGTTGTGGAAAGGAATTCTTAGTCGTTCCTTTTGCTCTACTTATTTCTATTTATTTTTGTTATCTTACAGAAGAGGTATAATAGTTAGATCGCAGTACATTTCCCATTATCAATTGATAACAATAATATCTGGTGGTCTTTTTCTACCACTCTATGTCGCCCGTCTCTAACTTGGAATCTACATTCCTTACCATTGTCATATTCTATCTATTTCAGTTACATTATAATTCAGAAACTCTTTTGCTGTCTTCCCTAACTGCCTGTATCTCCCTTTCCCTTTCTTGCCCACTGTTAGCCCTCTCTCGTTCTTTCCATTTCTCCCTATCTGTATACATGTGTATACTTTAATTCCTCCACCTCCCCTTTGCATGCAGGCACATTGTATTCGCGTACATGTTTTCTGCTCGTTTACTTCTTGTTGTGCCTGCTGTGCCCGCAGTTTCGTTTGAGATGTTTCTTTGTTATTTTGTGTTCTCACAAAGTCAAGTCGTTAGTGCTGATGGTCTTGTTGCACTTCAATTAGAATATATACCAATTATAAAGTCAACATTTAATTGGAATTTCCATAAAAATAGCACCTTGAACATCCGAGAAGAAATCAAGTCTCTGACATAAAGTTATGAATTATGCAAAAAATCTGCAAGTCAACTCAGACACGCATGCACAAAAGTTACCTTGCACAAGATGTGTATGGTATGTGTATGTGTGTGTAAGTGTGTGGGAGTGTGTTGGACACTCGATTATAGCTTTTTAATATGCAATCCATCAACTGGTCTTGCAATCAGATTTCAATTTGCTGCGCTGACGCATAAAGTGCACAAAATGAATATTCATCAATTTGAAAACTCGAAATTCAGATGAAAAAAATCATATCAAGAAAAGTGCAGGCAACTTTTCTTCTGCTTAAATTTTCCCATGCAGAAATAAATATTTCATTTTCATTTTCCCTTTTTTTTTTTTGCTCTGCTGAGTTCCACACAAATTTGACACAAATTGCGGACAAATGCTTAATATAAATGCTTATAATTTATTTAAGTATCTGCACATTTAAGTATGAAGCATGTGTCACGACTCTGTCGCTTGCATGGAAATCGCGCATACGCCATGGGGTGCGGCACAGCTGTAGTTCAAAACGAAGCTCGTTCATCGTTCGCATTCACCTTTTGTGCACTGATTGCCATTTAGTTGACTCAACTATGCAGCACAGTGTTGTAGTGCACTGTCGTCGTTTAGATTGGCATTTTTCCGAGCACTTCAGGCTGAAGAATTTGCGCTACACAAAGCGAATCCAAATCGATTACCGCATGCATTTGTTGCACAGGAATGTGATGACGCTGTGATATATCCAAGTAATATTGAAGCCCATTCAAAGCGAAGCCTCGAGTTATTTCAATATTACTTTAAGCTGAGCAAATTTTAAAGTTTCGTTTTACTGCTGCCTGGGGAACTGAGCGACTTGCTGCGTGTTGCCCGCTCAACCTGCAGGGTATTTGCTGTCTGGCTGGACTTCATTCACAATGGGTCAGCTTTTTATTGGCATCACGCTCACTTTCACTATTCATTGAGTGCGCAAAACATTTTAATGCTCGCAAGGATTGGCAATAAAGTTGCAACACTGCAGGCGTTGCCTCATTGAGGTTATCAGTCATTGTGAGAGAGAGGGCGAAGAGGGGGCATGACTGGCGGCAGCTGCTGGGGGCAATCACAGCTCGGCACAATGACGATGGTATCTGGGCATGATTTATGCGTCCATCGTTCGATAATTCCAACTTGTTTTCATTCATTCCTCGGACTCCGCCCTTCGTCGCCTCGAGCCGCGCTCTGTTGCAATCGGGGGCGGGCAATTAGCATATAAATCAAGTGAAATTCTGCTGAGGCTTTTGTACAAGTTTTCGCGAGGTATTAATTAGGCAGCGCAAAGAGGGCAGGGCAGCAGGAACACCAGACACGCGCCGCAGAAATTAACTTGGTCCTGTAAACTTAATAAAAAAGTTTCGCTCTCTGCCAACGTTCTTACGGCTTAGGGCTTTGTCAGGAGCTTACTAGCTTATTGACAACTGGCTAAGCAGCAGCAAGAACAACAGCAACAACAACAACAGCAATGCCAATAACAATAACAACAACAACAACAACAACAATTACAGCACCGTTCAATAGGCAGCTGAAAAGTTTTCTTTTTGGAAAATTTAATTTGTTACTTTTCCATTGCGGGAATTTCCCTTTTAATGCTTTCACATTTTTATTGCTTATTTGCAGTCGCAGTGCATGCTCAGTGGAGGAAAACTCATGCTAGTGGAAAATGAAAGGAAAGCGATTTTCATGCGTCGGATCGCAGGCGAATTATTTGGCAATTTGTTAAAGTTGGCAAAGGTGAATTCCTGAGGTTAACTCAGGCAGCTGAGGGTTATTTCTGGTATGTAGTTTACATTATAAATGGAATATTCCTTTGCAGCTCCCTCGCTTATATCAAGCTTTCCCTTTCCCTTTCATCTGCCAAGCTGCAGCAGTTTCCCTTTCGAAATGAAGTTAACTTTCATAAGCTTAAATCAGATTGCAAACTCAACAACAACAGCAGAAACCCTGCTTCAATTTGCATATTTCTTTTTTCGCCCCCCCCCCCCACTTTTGTGCTGCTTTTTCCCAGAATTCTTTCAGCAGAATTTTCTCTTGGCATTTCCCTCTAACAAGCTGCTGAAAGTGGTGCGCTAATTCGCGCTGTTTTTGGAAATCGCTTCGGAATTTCTCCGCCGGAAATGCTATTTGCGGGCCCGTTGCCGTCGCTGGCGGCCATTTGACACGAGAAAAATCCGCTAAATTGCGGCAGATTTATGCGCATTGCCCACCCAAAACAAAAAAAAAAGGCCAAATAGCCGCTGGGCAAACACGTTTTAATGAATTTATGCCAAGGTGCGACTGGACAAGTGTCAGCTACGGCTTAAGTATTTGTCGCCGCCTTGTCGAGTTGTTGTTGCTGCTGCTGCTGCTGCTGCTGCCACTCGAGCTTTCTCTGGCAACAACAAAGTCAAATGCCATTTTAATTGGCGCCACGGGTCGACGCTGTCAAGCGCAGCAGAGCAGAGCAGCGTCTTTCCTGTGTCCATTTCCGTCTTGCCGCGATTTGCCATTCCAGTTGGCTATTTCATTGCGCTCAATTAAAAGTTGGCTCCACCGTTCAACCGCAACTTTGGGGGCAACCCTCGCGTCGCCTGCATCGTTGCTCAGCGTAGAAACGCGCAAAGTTCTGTGATTTAAATGCGCCTCCGTTTTGCTTGCAGGCAGATCCCAGAAGGGGCGTTAGGGGCACCCCGACCCCGCCCAGTGTCAAAGTCAAAGTCAACTTTGTAAAGATTTTAACACTTGTTCGAAAATCTTTCCTCGACACACACAAAGTTGCAAGTTGCGGGCAGAAGTTGTACAACAGCCAGAGATATTGCCTAATATATTAGATAAATGATATTTAAAATAGTCCAGTGATTTAATGGTAATTTACTTAAATATATGAGGGGTATTTGTGCGGTTGCGTACAGATAAGCAGTCAGTTCTTGGCTTGAAAGTAGCTAGGTTGTTTTTGGGTAGCTAGATTAGAATCTTGGTTACATCAGGCTGAGAGTAACTAAACTTTGCGGGAGCTCTATTGTGTTATATATGCAATATGATTCGCTGAGGTGTCTCCTGGGGTATAGATTGAGGCTGGACAAATAAAATAAAAAAAAAAATAAAAAAAAAATAAATAAGAAATATTTATTAATTAATTTTGTATTGTTTTATTTGTAATTTTACTTTTTTATATAATTATTGAAAGTAAATAAAATTGTTATTTTTATTTTAATAAAAGTCAATTAGAATTAAGTAAACTAATTAGGATATTAACTTATTATTATATATTTTACTTTTATTCAACGTAGACAATCTATATTGTAAATAAAATTAAAAAGAAATAAATAAGAAATATTTAGTAATTAATTTTATAGTTATTTATTTATTATTTTATTTATTTATATATTTATTCAAAGTAAATAAAATTTTAATTTTTATTTTACTCGTAATAAAAATCAATTAGAATAAAGTATACTAATTACGATATTAACTTATTATTATATATTTGACTTTTATTCAACGTAGGCAATATATATTGTAAAAAAATTAAAAAGAAATAAATAAGAAATATTTAGTAATTAATTTTATATTTATTTATTTGTTATTTTACTTTTTTATATATTTATTGAAAGTAAATAAAATTTGATTTTTTATTTTAGTAAATAATTAGAATAAAATAAACTAATTATGATATTAACTTATTTTTATTATTAAATATTAAGTCTTTCAAGATTTCACACAATGATTTCCAATAGTTTTGACATATTGAAATCTAGTACAATATGTAAAAAGAATTGTAAAGTTCATTGTTTGGAAAAAGTAATCAAAATTTATAGCAAGCTTTACTAGAAATTTCATGGTGTATGACTAGAAAAGCAATTATAATAATATATACATTTTGGTATAAAAATTCTGTATTTTTAAACCGCAGATATGAACCGACTCATGCCCAGCATCGTGATCAGGAAGGGAGTATGCCAGCTGCTGGCGCTGAACAAGTTTAGTGTGCAGCAATGGCTGAAGACCTTCGACACGATCATCTTCGATGCGGAGGGGGTGTTGTGGCAACTTAACAAGGCAATCGACGGGGCCCCGCAGACATTCAACGCGTTGCGAGCGATGGGAAAGAAGGCGTTTATATGCACCAACCATTCGGAGATATCGTGTGCCCTGCTGGCAAAGAAGGCCCAACAAATGGGATTGTTGATCAACGACAACGAGATGCTATCGTCCAGCATGGCCCTTGCGCGATATTTGAAGGAGCGCAGGTTTAAACAGAAGGTCTATGTCGTTGGTGGCCAGGGTATATGTGATGAGCTAAAGATAGAGGGCATTGAGTCGGTGACAACGAAGGAGGACAAGTTGCTGGCTCCCACTATGCGGGAGCACGTCAAGATGATGCAACTCGATGAAGATGTGGGCGCTGTGGCTGTAGGCCTAGACCCTGACTTTAGTATACTGAAGCTGACTACTGCGGCTTGCTACCTTCAGAGTCCGAGGGTACTGTTGTTGACCACTAATCGTGACTTACGACATCCGGCAAGCGCGACTCGTTTTTATCCCGGGGCTGGTGTCATGGTGGCAGCCATAGAAGCAATTACCAATCGTACGGCTATTACCTGTGGCAAGCCGAACACTTTTATGCTTTTTAGGCAGATACGCGATGGAGTCATCAAACCGGATCGTACCCTAGTGGTGGGTGATACGTGAGTGATTCTGTTCAGTATATATTCTATAGAATACCAGATTAACGTCGCTCTGCCCTTAGCATGTCCACTGACATTCAGTTTGGCTACAATTTCGGCTTTCAGACACTCCTAGTGGGAACTGGAGTGAACAGTTTGGATGACATTTACGCGGCGCAGGAATCTAAGAAACCACGAATGTATCAGCAAGTGCCAGATTTGTATCTGAACAAATTATCAGATTTGTTGAAGTTTTTACCTTCCAGGAATGGATAGTCAAAGAAGTCGTTTTCGGACCTAACGAGTGTACAAAATTATTATTTGAGTAGGTTAATCGCACAGATGCGATATTTTTAAGTATCTTTAAGCGATTTTTCCTATTAATGTAGCTAAGAAATAAATCATTTTTATTTTATTCATTGCGTAAAATCATTTTAGATATGCCACACTATGGTCACCCTTGTAAGTTGGTTGATATTATTTTAACTCATAGTAACCCATTGTTGAAGATCTAGCAAAATGTGGGCAGACTAATTGCTCAGTAATACATTAATAGTACATTATTCTCCGCATATCATTTGAGGCATTCCACAATATGGTCACCCTTATTATTCTATTTAGAAATATTTTATTTATTCAACTAATTGCGATGAAGAAATTATTTCAAGTCATGGTAATCCATAATCTTAAACAATATGGTCACTCTAATTAGAGTTTTCTCTGAAATCTCTTCGCCTGTTAGTCCTCCATTTGAAAATGGTCCCCCTAAAAGATTTTTCCTAAGATATAAGTTACTTTTACACTTTTCTCTGCATAATATCATGTTGGGTATGCCACAATATGGTCACCCTTGCCATTCTATTGCAAGGTTTTTATTTATTTTTTCGAGCGATTGCCTTGCGGAACTTATTTAAACTCATGGTAACCCGCAATTGCAGATCAATATAGAACTTTCTTTCAGGTATATTCATTTCACAATTGACCATGTTTGTTCACCCTAATTTTAATAATTTATTATTAAGATAAAATTGTATTATTCACTTCAACACGAACAATTTCATGGAAATTGTTTATTCTCATTGTTTATGATTTAGTTTTCAACACTAGACCCCATTGAGAAATTGTAATTCGAATCATAGCTAGAACGAGTACTCACACAATGTTCAAACAGACATGCACCAATCTGATGAAACAACCCAAACAGCGTGTACGCAAATGGTTGGGCCTCTTTGAGACGGTGGTATTCGATGCAGACGGAGTACTGTGGAACTTCGACAAGGCAATAAACGGGGCCGTGGAATCATTTAACATGCTGAAGTCCTTGGGACGCACTCTTCTGATTGTGACGAACAACTCTAGTCAAACGACGGAATCACTGATGAAGCGTGCGGTCGGCCATGGTTTCGAAATCGATGAACATAATATATTCTCATCGGCACAGTCTGTTTCCAAGTACCTAAAATCAAAGGACTTCAACAGAAAGGTGTATGTGGTGGGCGATCCGGTCATTAAAGAAGAGCTGCGCAGGAACAAAATTTGTTCCTTCAGCTTGGACCATGTAATGATCAATGCACCCATGCATGAGTTTGCCCAACAATTGGAAATGGATCCGAAGGTGGGTGCCGTTGTGGTGGCCAAGGACGATAACTTCAATGTGCAGACCATAATGCGGGCCTGTGCCTACCTCAGAGACCATGACAGTGTGATATTTCTGGCGACCTGCCTGGACGGGGCCTATCCCATTGCCAAGGGACGTGTGGGGGTTGGTGCTGGTGCCATGGTTGCTGCCATCAAGGCGATAAGCGGTCGAAAGCCACTCATACTGGGCAAGCCGAATCCATTCATTTTGGAGGAACCCAAGAGCTGTGGCCTCATCAATCCGGAAACAACGCTCATGATTGGCGACAAGTATGAAGCGAAATTAATCCGAAATGAGTTTTCACTTAAAGTCTTTTGTTCGTATTTCCATCTAGTATACGCACCGATATTGCCTTTGCCCATAATAGTGGCTTCCAGTCCATGTTGGTCGGCACCGGCATTAGCACGCTGAAGGATGTGGAACGAGTACGCAAGAGCGGCGATGCCAAGCAGCTGCCCCTGGTGCCGGATGTGTATTTGCCGAGCTTGGCTCATTTGCAGGAATTCCTTGGTTAGTTCAATCTGAACAACCTGCAAGCGACCCTAGCAGGGTGACTTTTTGTTAGTCTCCTGCTTTTCATCTTTCACCAGCCTTCCTTTCACTCACCTCCTGCTCTTCTTGTTGCTTTGCCTGCATACAAATTGTAAATTAGCATTTGGGGGCTCGATTTGTGCATAAAATCAATATTTGAGAATGAAAATCCATTCACATGCGTGTTATCTCTCATCTCTTCTCCTGCTTGTGGTGTTTGTGCCACGCCCGCCCCTTTGCCTGCGGCTGGCATCAGTGGCATGTCAAAAGCTGAACAAGTGCAGTTGCCGCATAACTCGACACATTGTCAGCACCATGTGGTGATGACGACGACGACGACGACAAGTCGCCACATTGCCGTGTGCGCCTCCTGCTTTTCCTCTTCTCTTCTAACCAGGCTTGAGTTTTTTCCTTCACAGCCGCGCAGCACTTAAGGCAACACTTGGGAGGAGTGAGGAGTGGGGGGTTCGTTGTTGCTGCCAGGGACAGACGACGCGTTTTCGGGAAATGAAAAGCTCTCCAGTGACCGTTGGACAGCAGCGCGTTGTGCGTTGGGCCCGACGACAGCTGCGCGAGGCATTAAAAATATGGGCTGCAAAAAGTGTAGCATACTTATCGGGGTAGCTGCCCACTACGCGCCTCTGCGCGTGTGTTCTTGTGTTCTTTTATGCCAGCACAGCAAACATACCGTACATATATCGCAACGTGTATGGCCATGTGTGCTGTGTAATAATATGTGCTTAGCCAACTTATGGCTCAACTGTTTCCATTGTGTCGAGAGAGAGAGAGAGAGAGAGAGAGAGCAAACAATTTAAGCGCTTTAAGAGAAAATTTCTTACTTTAAACTTGGCAACTCTCGGGGAACTCTTCTTGCAGGCATATCTAATGAATTTATTCGGGTTGTAGCATTATTTCGTTACGCAAAATTTACATTCGCAATTTACTTTCGATTGTTATTTCGGGACTGTTTTTTTAGGCCAGTAAGCTGGCCCGAAAATTGTCATTGTCTTTGTCTTTGTTTGTGGCAAGCGATTGTTTATGGTGAGCAGAGACAACACAAACTGGCAACCCACACACACACTATTGTGAACTAGTCCAGGCCGGAGGGAATGGGCGAGTTGGGCGTGTCTCTTGGTTTGGGGCTGTAATTGCGAGCGTTCAAACCTAATTATATGAGCTGGGCCTGCCTGCCTGCCTCTCGACTGACAGTTCCACAGCCCACACTGTTGCCTCCCCGACTCGCCTGCCACTTAAACTCAAAGCCGCAGGGCGCTTAAGATCCTCAACGGCAGATAGTAAGGGCTTCTCTTCCTCCTCGTTTGGCATAAAGTAGAGCCTGGGGAATTTGCCAGCGTACTTACTTATGATTGAAGCCAGTCGAGTGTGTCTTACTAATTCGCAAGTAGTTCACGCAAAAAGCGCTCTGAAAACTTGCTGCAAAAGTTGCAAAGGGGAACGTACTCCTTTTGCTATATCACTTGGCTCTGGCATTAATTAAATTTCGACGCTCCTCGGCAGCTTGTCAATGTTGTGAGCGAGTGAATGAGCTTGAGACTGACAAAGGCAGCTAATTAATTAGCAAACTCGATGACGGGGTCAACACTTTGCGTGCTGCCAATGCTGCTTGACAGAGCACAAGTTCCTTGTGTCTTGTATCATTTGTCAAAGAAATACCGCAACAAGAACCAAAGCGAACCGAAACGACAACAACAAGAAAGCTGGACAACATCAACGCATCATCATCATCATCTCTTGGTGGCGCGATAATCCCCGTTGGCATTAAAAACACATCAAACTGTTTAGACTGCTCCGACACACAAAGTCATCAGCACTAAAAATAACTCTACGCAGGGCTAGCACCCATACCCTCCCCCCGTCTACATCCGCTCCCATCCTGTGCTCCTATTGTTGACATTATCCAAACTGATTTATTGTCTTTATCACAAAGCCGAGCGACACTCGAATGCGGCGAGCATAATAAAGCAACAACAGTGCCAAGCAGAGCGCGGCAAATTTTCATAGCATACTTCGCGGCGCTGGCGAAAACGTGCCTCAATTCGTAGGCATTTTAATGTGTGTGTGTGTGTGTCTGCGGATGAGGCGCATAAATTGCAGTATTTTAATTGGTTACGTGTTTCGACTGCGCTGCTTGGTAGGTAAATCCTTCCCACCTCAATCTACTTCTTCTATGCCCCTCTACAGGGTATACTGCGGTCTATATTCCATGGACAACTCCGTATCGACTCCATCTGCAGAGTGCTATAGGGATTCCTTTGTTGCTGACATAAACTGTGAGCACTCCAGTCTCCACTGCGTGCTCCGCATAGGCAAATGCGTAAAGCTGCTTATGGGCTTACCTGCCACGCCCACAACGCCTCGAAGATTTGTCCACAGTTCACAGTTCTCCGGCCCGGCCCGGCGTGGCCCTTATAAATTGAATTGTAAGTGGCCATTAGACTGGCTCGTTGCCCTCATCGCAATCACAGTAAACTTTAACTATGACGTTCTGTTCGGTGTCGTGTCCCCATGGGGAGCTATTAAAATGCAAATAAATTGCGTTGTCCGCCTAGATTACACCCGGCATTAAAGAAATATTTCACTTGAAACATATATATTGTATAGTATATATTTGTTTATTTATTTATTTATTTATTTATTGAATTCATCTCGAGCAAAATTTTAACTTGAGTTTTACGGGAGGGGTTCGAATATTTACAGACTAGACTTATAGAGCGTAATCTCTTCGTGTTTTGCTTAGTTATGCTTTGCATTAGTCATATACCAGATACAATTTATTATTAATCATATACCATATATCATATAACAGCATATATCATACATATACGATAAATATTTACAGAGTTCGTTTATCGGGAGGTAAGTTAAGTAAATTCATGTTGTGAACACCTGAAAATGTCTTTTACCATAGTAATTGGTGTGTGTGTTAGAGAGAGAGAGACGGAGTATTATGTGTGTGTGTGTGTGACTGTTAAATTGAGCTACTTGAGTTTTGTTTGGTATTTGCTATCTGCCTGGGCCTCACGCAACCCATTTAATCGAATTTATCGCCTTCTTGTCGACTCAACTTTGGGTAAACTTTTCAACTTTCGCACTGACAACTTGACAGATTGCAGCAGCATCCCAGACCCCAACGAAGTCCGATTGCTGCTGAACATGAACTGCTATCGATAGCGAAACGAAACCAGAACGAAAGAAACTTTTCAATAATTTCGAGAAGGAAGAGGAAAGCCAAAGCAGATGAAAGGAAAATCATTTATCAAGTTTTGCTAAAAAATGCAGTGGAAAAGTCTATTTAATTAAAAGCCAAAACTTGGACGTTAATAAATAAAAGTTTTGCCCCCCCAGACCATAGCCTTGTACCCCGTGGGCATTAATCCATAGAAGGAGCAAAGAATGAGGAAAGTTTTACAACTTAATTTAGTGAAAAATTGAGAGCAAATTCAATTGATTGAGAAACAGAAAGCATAAGTTATTGAGAAAGGGGAAGGGGTGAAAGGTTCCCTGTTGGGTTCTGCGGATTAAAAATAGCTCAAAAGTACAGCAAAGTTGCGTAATACTCGACCCAAGAAATTTGTTAGCAAATTGCCAAAATTATTCACTTGCATTTTGGGGTTTCTCAGGCCCCTTGGCAAATATTTATGTTATCGCTGCGGAATCCTAACTGAGCTGGGGAGGGAGTGAGCTTTTTGTGAATTATGTCGCATAGTATCACAAGTCGAGGACGTATACGTTGCTGCAGCTCTAGGACTGTGTGTTTATACTAAGTATATACATAGTATTCGCAGTATTCATACAAAACGAGATGCATAAAATAAAGCTAGCTTTAGTTGCCGCTTCAGTCAGGCATGAGGACTGAATCGGGGCGCGCAGAAGTCAGTCTTGCTTCTAGAAAATGTTGAAATTGTGGAAGTAGTGACTGTACTAACATAGATGATCTAAAAGACTGAACCAGAAATGTTACTGACATGTTATTGACATGTTACAGACATGTTACAGTCAAGTAACTGACATTTTACATACATGTTACTGACATGTTACTGACATATTACATACCTGTTACAGACCTGTTACAGATATGTTACAGACATGTTACAAATATGTTGCAGACATGTAACAGAGAAGTAACAGACAAGTAACAGACATGTAACCGACTTGTTACATATATGTTACATACATGTTGAAGACATGTTATAGACATGTTATTAACGTGTTACTGACGTGTTATAGAACTGTTACAGACCTGTTGGAGGAATATAAAAGTCATGTTATTGACATGTTACAGACATGTTACAGTTAAGTAACAGACATGTTACAGTTTAGTAACAAACATATTACAGTCAAGTAACAAACATGTTACAGTCAAATAACTAACATGTTACAGACATGATGCAGTCATGTTATTGGCAAGTAACAGACGTGTTACATGCATGTTATTATCATGTTACATATAAGTAACAGACAAGTAACAGACAAGTAACAGACAAGTGACAGACAAGTAACAGACAAGTAACAGCAAGACTTCTAAGGGAAACATAACCTAGAAAACTGTAATTTCTAAGCAGAAATACAACCTTGAAACATTTGACTATTAAAACTTTGATATTCAGATTAAGCTAGCTAACTTTGCTGTACTTTTTAAAGGTTAAAGCTGTTTATATAGCAGATAGATCTATAATTGAAAGGAGAGAGAGCGAAAGAGAAAGAGAGAGTAACACTTAACGCTTATCACAAAGTAACGCGACGCTTGGCGCGCTTAGTTTCACACACTATATATAGCATTTCCATTATATATACGATCTAAACGATCTCTACGATTATTCCTAAATAATTCCATAGGTATTTACAATTTGTTTTCTGACTAGTCGACTAGCGCATACCCTACTATCCTATATACACTGCGTGCGGCGAGTTCAGAAGCCAGACGAGACATGGCCAAGTTTCTTGCCATCCACAGTCCAGTCCAGACCGAGAGCGGTGTTATTATTCGTGGTGGAGTTACTGGTGGATACGGATCTCTGCAGTTCCCTCGGCCCCGGATAGTAGACCACTGGACCCGGTGAGGGGGCGCGATTCCGTTTGATCTTGATCAGGCCTGGCGATCCCGAGACTTGTGTGAGTCTCACACTGTTCAACGAATTGCTCCCTACACCGCCCACGCCGTTGCCGCCCCCGCCGCCTGTCGCCACCAGATAGGTTGTGGTGCTGCGCTGGGTTCCGTGGCGGGAGAAGCGGCCCGACGAACGATGATTGATGGTGCCGTCGCCGTTGTTCGATATGGAGCTCTCGTAGTGTATAAGATCGGGTTGGTCACGACTCAGGCGTCGCTTGAAAAAAATGAGTAAAAAAATGCGCTTGAATTTCTCCCCAAAGATGATGTAGATCAGAAAGTTGACGCTGCTATTGATGGTGATCAGCAGATTGGAGACCTTGGTCACCTTGTGATCGATCGTGCTGTAGAATGCCTCCGAGATGTTGAGCACCAATGGCAGAAAGTTCAGCATGAAGAAGACCACAACGACGCACAGCAGCATCGTGGCCAGACCGATCTCTCGCTTCTCCGATCGCGACAGTCGTTGTCGCTCTCGATTCGCTCGCTTCACCTGCCGATAGATCAGGCAATTGAGTATGGCCAGTGTGAGGAAGGGTATGATGTAGTTGACAATCAGATAACACCAGTGTATATAGATGTTGATGTACGTCTGATTGCGTCGCAGTGGCGAAGGACGCACACAGTGCAGCACCAGGTTCGAGTTGGGCAACGGATACGTGAGCCGCAGCACCTCCCAGAACCGGGGCATGTTGTAGGCCAGTGAGAAGCAGACGCACACAATGAAATAGATCTTGGCCCGTCCGTAGGTGCACAATGCCCGCGCCCGCAGTGGATGACAGACGGCCACATAACGCTCCAGTGTCACTGTGAAGGTCATGTAGATGCTCGCCGTCTGGGCAATCATGCCGATGGGGAACATGGCGGGAGATATGAACGGATACACATAGTTGTAGTAGCCGAAGAAGTGACCCGTGTAGGGGTAGACCGAGGGTATGCCAAACAGCAGCATGGAGCTAATAATCAGCATCGTGTCGCAGCGTGCCAGCCCAGTGAGCAGATAATTGATGCTCGATCGCATCTGGGGACGCGATAGAATGATCATCGATATCACATTGCCCAGTATGCCCAGCACGCCGACCAGGTTGAGCAGTACGCCGCATACCCAGAACTCGACGCGATTATTCTCCAGCTGCGGATCGTATGTATCCTCGCAGATCCGCGTCCAGTTCGGTTCACTCAGATCGTCGTACGAGGGAAAGAGATCGGTGTGTGTATCGTTGTTGTAGACCAACGGATTGTTTCCCCCCCCACTGCCTGCACTGTGCATGGGTGCATAGCTGCTGTTGAAGATCAATCGCTGACCCACATCGTACAGCAGCGGGGCCAGTGTGCTGCCCAGCGAGTCGGCAAGTTCGTAGCGTACCACACTCTCCTCATGACTCTCCGTTGCTGCTGCGCCCGTAACACTGGCAAGGAAGTCAGCCTCGCTGATGCTCTCGTAGTCGAGACCGTTGGCTGGCGGCATTACGCCCGTCACTGGCTGCTCCAGCCGCATGTAGAGTGTGTTACAATGGGCTCTTCTGGTGCTGCACTAATTGAGGTTGCCGCGGGCAGACGGGGAAACTGTGCCGCATTTAAGCATTTATTTCGCTAAACTTTTGCTCACACACACTCATAAATCGTGCGCGTGTGTGTGTGTAGTTGTGGCTCACACCTGCACACAATGTGCGAGGTCTTCTGCCGTTGCGCCTTCTTCTGCTGCTTCTCCTTTTCCTTTTCGTTTTCCTTGTACTTCTGCACTCGTGCTGACTTTGACTTTGTGTCGCACTGCGTGACGCTGCCTAAACGCTTGTGGCACTCGCACTTTGCCCTGCCTTCTTTTTTATAGTGTTGCCAGTTGCGAATTGTTGTTGCCAGTTGTTGTTGCTATTGTTGTTGTAGTTGCTGCCAGTTGCCAGTGTCCAGTTGTTGTAGTTTCAGGCAGTTGCTTGCGCTATTGTTTCCACGCGTCGCTGACACTTTAAGCTGCAAAGGAGGAAATGAAAAATGGAAGTTCTTTAGTACAGTTCGCACTTTGTTGTTGTTGCTGTTGCTGTTGTTGTTGCACAGGTGACTTAGCAGCCGCAAACTTTTGTTACAAACTTGCCTATTTGTGCAACAATTGAAGCGTGGCGAGAGTTTGCTTTCTTTATCAATTGTCCTGACCCCCACTTGGCCTGCCCCCTGTTGGGGAACATATTAAACGTTCTTAAAGCGCTTGTCAAGTTCGGGGGGGAAATACGTGGAAATATGAGCAAGAAAATTGTCAGTACCTTAAATCGATATGCGGTTTGCGAAGAGTTCTGTTCATTTAAATAGCATTACAAATATTGAGGGGGGGGGGGAGTGGAGGGCAGCATTGGGTGATTGCTCTGAGTGCGCTTGCTGCACAATCAGAATTTAAAATTGGACACAGTGAATCATTGACGTGCGCGCTGAACATGGCGTATGCGTGATTTGTTGGCAGCACTTTGCTATCGCATCATCGCGCTGCCAAAAGCAATCGCTGCTTGTGCTTTTGCCTATTAATTTCAGGAAATATTGAACGATAAGCCTGCTGTGGAGAGTCGGGAAATTAATGAAATAATGAAATTCATTTAATAAAGAACCTGAAAAATTAAAGAAACCTTTGGCAAGCTGAAGGTTGTATATCTCTGCAGGTTACTTTCTCCTCCTATGCTTCCTATATTAGTTGAATATATAATTAAATAACTGTGTTTATGTATTCATTGAAAGCTATAATAACTAGGTATATTTATCTGTTGTTTTATTATTATTTATTTATTTATTTATTTATTAATTAATTTATTTATTTATTTTTTTATTTATTTATTTATTTATTTATTTATTTATTTATTTATTTATTGATTTATTTATTTATTTATTTATTTATTTTTTTATTTATTTATTTATTTATTTATTTATTTATTTATTTATTTATTTATTTATTTATTTATTTATTTATTTATTTATTTATTTATTTATTTATTTATTTATTTATTTATTTATTTATTTATTTATTTATTTATTTATTTATTTATTTATTTATTTATTTATTTATTTATTTATTTATTTATTAATTTATTTATTAATTTTCAACTTATTGTTCCCATTAAAGCCTAAGATATACTTGTCCGGTTTTTATTAAAATAGCAACATAAAACGTGCAAAATTGTCAAACTTTGATTGGCACTGCTTAGTTAAGTTATTTGCAAAACACGGTCGATAAATTGGTTGGCAGCTATACGACCTATTTACATTAACATAGATAAGCATGCTGTAAACATTAACAGTAACATACTCTGTAGAAACAGAACGAGCAACGACAGAAACAAATATGTAACTGACAGACGGACAGAATCTAGCACGGATGATCAGACGGAGAGACGTTCAAGCAGACGGACAGACATGGCTAGATTGATTCCTCTGGTGTTGCTGATTGCGAATAAAAATATGAATGCTTTATGGGGTCAAAGATGTCTACTAAGCTGCATTCCAAACTCCTGGCCAAAATTAACATACCTCCTGCAAAGCTTGCTATACATGCCCTATAAACTAGGAGCCTTGCAAACACATAGAAATAATTTATCTTATCATTATGTTCCACAATCGAATCAATAAAAACAATACAATTGTAATGCAGATTAAATTAAGCAATAATACCGTATATCAAATGTTATACCAAACCAAAAGAAATGCCTCAAGTAACAGTGCCCCCAATAAGTATTCTCGTCTGGATTTCCATCCAAATATACTTCAATTAAATGAAATACCAGCCCCACTCATGCCATTAATTAGTTCCATAAGTTGTCGCTGTCCCCAAGACATTGTTTGCCTGTCGCTGAGCAGATACGCGGCTACTTTGTCTCTGTCTGTCTGTGTGTCTGTTTGTCTGGCTGTCTGTCTGTTGTGCCACCTTGTCAAATATCAATCACAGCTAAGTGCCCCAAATCACAGTGGGTTACACACAAGACCTCCCTTCCCCCCCACCAAGCACAACCCACACACTCGTGGCTATAAATTCCCTGCTCTTCATTCCCTGTTCCTCGTTAGCTTCCCCTTTCCCATTCCCAATTCCATTCACTGTTCGCTCTCATCCACTCTAGGCACCAATTAGGCAAACAAAGCCGCCAAAACACGCGCACAGTATAATAAAAAAAACACATTTACGCGACCTGCTAAACAGGCCGCACGCATATCGCATAATCAAATCAATATAACACATGGCATCGAGGGAGGGCAGGATAGGGGAGAGGAGGGGAGGGGATGTGTTGTGTGCTTTGCGCTTAATGCCGAATGCGGCATGATTTGTGGTCGCCACAAAAATCGAGCAGCAAGTGGTGAAAATGTTCTGTTTGTGGTGACGTTGGTAGAGGGGGGAGGGGTAGCCAGGGAGGGGAGGATAGCTAGAGGGATGGCCAGGGGAACTGTGCGTGCGGTTGCAGCATAGAAAAGAGCGCCCAGTGAAACATTGCCGCGTTCAACATGACGTATGCGTGTTCTGCTTTGCAGCATTTGTTATCGCAGCAGCTGCAGTAAATCGTCCGTAACGGTAACGACAACATCCACGACTAACGGTAACTGTAGCCCCGTAGCTGTAGCTGTAGCTATAGCTGTAACTGTAACTGTAGTGTCCGTGCTATTGTCTAGTGGATTGTTAAGTGGCCAACGATTTGCAGCTGACGCAGTGAACCGCATCAGCAGGTGTCGCCAGGCCAATGAGAGCCCGAGGTTGGAGTTGTGCTCTGACCTGTGTGCCCTCTTCCCTCTCCCCTTTGCACTGTTCCTGTGTGGTGCCTGCTTGCCGTTAAGGCGCTTATGGCAATTATGTGTGTGTGTGTGTGTGTGGCAGTCGAGCCCACGCTTGGGTCTGCCGCAATTATAATGTCAATTAGTTTTAATGCCCCGAGACCCTTTTCGACTCGACTCGACTCGCACGTGCCGGCAGTGCCAGCTGACCACATGCTCCATAGCCCACTCACCACAAGCGCTTGGCCAGCAGTGCGTCCCTTCTCCCTCCAAGCCTCTGCCAACTCGGGTTGCTTTTCATGCTCACTTTTTCAATTTGCCACCAAAAAGAAAACATGGAAAACTGTTTTCGCCTGTTTGCCTTTGACTTTGCGCGACGTTTTATTTTCCCTTCTCTAATTTGCGCTTTTTTTTGGCAACTTTTGTGGGCAAACTGAGGCTTTGCTCTGCCTGAAAATCAATGGTCAAGTGAAGCTCAGTGCAAGTGCCTCATCTAACCAATTAGTATCAGCATTGAACTTGATATAGAGTAATTTACTGGCGCGATAATTGATACAAATGAGCGCAATAAATTCAGATGAATAATTGTTGTTGTTGCTGTTGTTGTTGTGGTGTGTATGCATAATTCGCTGCTAATTACTTGCAAATGCCGTAACAATTAGTGTGTGTGTGTGTGTGTGTTTAATAGTCGAGCACGTTGAGTTCATTGCGCATACGCCATGTTGCACGGCGTGAGCGGTGACAATGCGCGCAATTAATGTTTCATTTCGATAAACGACATTGAACTTAATTGTTTAGAAAGCAATTTGCATTCGGAACGTGTCCTGCAAGGATTCCCATTACAGTAAGCTGGCAAAAAATAAACCTTGTGTGTGTGTGTGGGTGTACGAGTGTGATTGTGTGTGTGTGTGTGTGCATATGTGTGTGGACAGTGCAATGAAAGTTTTTGTCGAGGCTAACGAGGCGACTGCCAGTCTGCATTGCATTTACTGTCTCTCTCTCTCGCTTCGCTCTTCTCTGCTCTCTCCTCTGCTCTCTCCTCTGCTCTCTCCTCAGCTCTCTCCTCTGCTCTCCCCTCTTCTCTGCCCTCTTCTCTGCCCTCAGTTCCTCTTCTTGCCTCCCTCCCTCTCACACTCTCTGCTCTCTGTGTGGGTGTGCGACTTTTGGCATGTGCTTCCCATTTGTCTGTTGTTTTTTGTCTGCTGCTGCCACCACTGGGCGTATGCTTAATATTTAAATATGGGAAACAGCCACGTTTACCCTACGCTCACAGCAGGCGCCATTGCAATAAAAGCAAATAAAGAGCGCATAATTTATTGCAGTCAGTTTAAAGTCGCATCAATGATGCAAGCGCAGAATGAACCACTGCAAGCAAGGCATGGAATTCCTCGAAACACCTGCCTAAATTCAGGTAAATCCCACGCACTCTGCTTCGACTCTCTCTCTCTCTCTTTCTTCTCTTTTTCACTTGCTTAGCTTAATTAATTTCGGCTCTAACTTTTGTAATCGCTTTGATTCTGTCCGTGATATACATTATGCCCCAACATGGAAATTAATTAGACCGCAAAAGTTTCTCCACTAATAAACAAATAAACTTTTAAGTTCTGCGCCCTTTCAAGTGGCAGCAGCGGGGGCGCTTCTCTGGTATTTAGATTTGAGAAATTTATTTAATTAAGAGCTTAACTATATTAATTTATGCCTCGTGCTGTCCTCGCCCCCTCGCCCCTCCACGCATTATTCTGCTTAATTCCATTGTATACTCTCGCCATATGCTAGACATGTCGACTAAGTTATCAGCGATATTCGGAGGCATTGTTGTCCATATGCATGTGTGTGTAGTCCAGTAATTTATGGATGCATGTGCTATATGCTCTCTAAAGAATTTATAGCACGCTGCGAGCATGCGACACACGCATTGAAATGAAACAAATTATGGCACGATGAGCTATGCTCAGCTGAGTTCGCCTAACATACTATATGATTCTATTATAATTATTATATTTCGCCCCGCTCACTTATAATAAAAAACACTCGAGAAACTGAGAGAGAGAGAGAGGGAGAGCGAGTGAGGGAGAGCGGTAACTCTTGCGATTTATTTTTAGTTGACAGTTTCAAGGCTCTTTGCTCAGCGCGCAAAGCAAAAGATGAACAAATTTTGGTTGAAAAGAAACATTGGGAAAAATTCGCAAAGCGCTGCGAGATGAGAGAGGGAGCGAGCGAGAGAGAGAGATGGTATGTTAGGCTGGTCGTAAGTTATTCGACAATTTACATATTTTCTTGTGTTGTACAAAATATATATATATATATATATATATTATTACTTTTAATGAGCTGCGCCTGCAGAAAGGATTCGCAGCGCACATTTGTCAGGATAATTGTGTGAATTTGCGCTATTTGATTGTTGCAGTGCACATAAAGCAGCTGATTTATGCCTGAGAGCCTCTATTATCCTGACAGCAGCCCGCTCCCCTTACCTCCCACTCTCCCCCTCTCCCACCCCTCTCTCTCTCACTGGATGTGTGTCTGTCTGTCGTTTAATGTATTTCGTGTACTTTGTGTGCTGTATGTGGCTGCCGTTTATGTAAATGACGTCGCAGGCTGCAGACAGTCAGCGTACCACGCGGCGTATACTTAATCACCTCGACATTAAGTGGCAGCACTCGCATTGCAGCACTTAGGCACAAGGTCTGCCCCCGCCACAGAGACAGGCAGACATATGTTGCGGCCTGTCGTGGCATCCCTTTGGGAACTAAGTAAGCTGCATTATCCCGTCCAGCATTGAGTGTGAATAACTTGGCAATGTATTCGCATACGTATACGTAATTTATTCACTCAACACATTGCAGCGCTGTCAGCATTTCTCTTGTGCGTTTTCAAGTCGATTAGACAACAACAATTCCATACACCTAACCCAGCAGGGGCAACTAACAATTTACAGTTGATTGACATTTGGTCCAAGTCAAGCAAAGGGTCAACAGGGCAACAGGGACTGGCGCAAATATTTACTGAGCTGAATCCATTTTGGAAATTCTTCAATTAAGCTGAGCAGCATTTTCAGCTTGCTCATAAATAACAAATTTAATCATTAACATCAGCAAAAAGTTTATCGTCGGCTTAGGCAAGAGGAAAACCTCATCGAGTCTGAGTATGATGAAATTGGTCGATTCTTCTCATCTTCTCATCTGCTGCTTCTTCTTCTCGCTGGTAGACGCAACAATAACAAATGACAGTCCTCAAAACGAGACGCATTTAATTGTGCGCTTATTGAATTCTTCAAATTCTTTATTGTATTTATATTTATGCTTTATCTCTCGCTCCCTTCCTTGTGCCTTCTTTACCTCCTTGTGCTGCCTAATTCGATTCGCAAAAGGACACACAATTCTTTGTAATATGCAAATGCTTATCAATGATAATCTCAAGAACTTTCGTGACGACTCTTCATCATCTTCTTCTCTCTCTGCTCTGCTTCTTCTTCTTGCTGTTGTTGTTGCGGTGGAAGAAAACATCATAAAAAGCCACTTGAAGAAACATTTTATGACATTTTTGCCAAGTGAAATTTGTTAACAGTTGCGCTGCTCGAAGTGTAAATACCCTGCGCAGGCACAAGTGCTGAGATCAGCTGCTTAGACTTAGTGTGTGTTTATTTTACAGGGTATATGGCTGGAGTAGAGTTGGTAAATGTTATTCTATCCTTAATAATCCCCTCGAAGTAGCTACCTTATGCGTCATAATTCCCGAGATCAGCCAGACACGCGTATTGTTATTGAATCACACAGCTTATGTAGAGGGGGGAAGAAAGAGGGAAGTGTGTGTGTGTGTGGGAGAGAGAGAGAGAAAGAGAGGAGTGGGGAAACGTGTTGGCGTTTTTTAATGGGCTTATTAAGATTTATTCGGTTACCTTGGGAATTTAATTTACAGTGCGAGCAACTGTCTCCTTATCTGTTGATCTGCTGCTGCTGCTGCTGTCTGTCTGCCTGTCTGCTTGTCTGTCTCCTTGTCTGTCTGCCTCTCTGCTTAACTGCCTGTATGCCTGCATTCTCCGTGAATGTGCAGCCTGAGTTGGATTTGAATTCCCAGTCGTCATTTGCATATTTTACACACACTCGCATAAAGTGTCAGCCGTCAATGCCGAGGGAAGCCATCACTTAGAGAGGTAATTACCAGCCTTACATGGAGATATTACACTCCTCACACACACACACACATGTACACACACATGTACACCCTGTGGGCAATTGTGCACCTTGGCTCGATTTTGACAGGGCTAATTTGTTGATTTGTTTTCACGTTTTCGAATATTTTCCTTTCTCTTCTTTTATGCTGCTCTTCGATAATAATTTTTTTGAGGCTGCTGAACACACGCCAAACACACGCACACACACACTGCCACACACACTCGCTAGCGTGGTAAATAAGTTTATATTTATTTTATTTATTTATAAATTTATGCGCTGCCAACATGTCGTTTTCCTTTCTTTCGCTTCTGCTTTCCCCTTCTGCTTCACATTTATCTCGTTGTTTTGCTTGTTTCTTAACTTTTTCGCTGCTCGTCTTCTTTGAGTTAATTTTATTTAATTCACTTTGATATTTACTGTTCCATCTGTTGATGCGCAGGAAGCCCTAACACTTTTCACCTCACTTGTTTATTTGCTTTGGTAAACAATTTGGTTAATCGTTGTTTCTAATGAGTTGTCTTTATGCAGTGTGTAGTGTAATATAAACAAAAATATCAGCACAATATATCGCTTGCTCACTTCAGCTATCGCTCTCTCTCTCTCTTTCTCTCTCACTCTTGCTTTGTTGTTGTCTCGCTCGCCTGGCTGCAAGTGATATTATATTTTTAACATACAGCGTCACCGACGAGAGGCACCGACGTTGTGTCCACGTAGTGAAGCAAGATGAGGCGGCGTGTTCGTGTTGCCCGTTGCGCACGACCACGTTGAACGCTGACAGCCAACTGCGCCGCCAGCCAGTCGACGCCAGTTGACGCGACGCTTGATTTTCCGGCCGCCAACGTTGGCAGCGCAACGCGCATTGCGCATGCGACATGTTGCCAGGCTGCGGCAGCTGTTTGCGTTTTCATTCATAAAAACAGCAAGTCTGTGTGTGCAACATTGTTGCGCGACCAGTGAAAGTGGCAAGTTGTTCTCTGTGCTGTTGTTGTGGTTCTCCTATTTATAAGCAAATGCGGCGCAATCAACTTTTATGTTCGAAATGCATATTAAAACCGAGCGACCCACTTTGAGGGGACTGTGCATTTCCGTGCGAGCAAATTAATTTAATGTTTATTGTGCACTTTTGCCCATTGTTGTTAGTGACAGAGAGGGAGATAGAGAGAGAGAGAGTGACAGAGACACTCACACAAAGTTTGACACTGCCTTTCATTGATGTTTCAGTTTCGTCTGCAAGTTTTGCGCTCAAGTTTCCGGAATTCACTTTATTATTGGCATATTGATGACACGCTCGGTAAAGTCTTTTGCCGTGTCGGCAAGTTTTATGCTTTTCTTCTTTCTCTATATTTAATATCACATTTTCATTTTCACTGGAAATGCAAGCGAAAGTTTTTCTCTGAAAATCCGTTTTAGCCGCTGCTGTCAGTTGCGGCGTATTTCGCCACCTTTTCACCTCCGACGGAAGGAAGGAAGCCTTGCAAAATCGAGTTGAGAGCCCGGAGTAAGCCCCATCGTGGGCTCGAATCCAATTGGTGCCGCCTTTGACGCATTTTTATTGTAATTTTACTTCAGTTTTTTTCATTTTCACTCATCGTTTCATCGCTTCACCGTTTACTTTTGCCTTCTTCTGCTTTGATTCCGTTTTGGCTTTGCCGTTTCGACACGCAACGCGCGATAAGCCATAGAAGAGCAGCAGGGCGAAAGAAAAGCCAGAAAAAGGCACAAAAAATGGGCAAGATAAAGCAAGATATTAAAAGTCCAGGCTAACGCGGAGAACAGGTCGAGAATGGGAGGCCACAAAGGTTGCTTCACTGAATACCGCGTAAGTGCACTTGCTATAGGGTATTTACAAACATTTTACTTTTTTTTAATAATTTGTTCAGTAAATTTTATGATTTTATTGCTTTAGATTTATTTTTTAACGTGTGCACATTTTGTATTCTTTGTTAGGTTATGTTTTCTGTTAAGTTAAACTAAAGAAAGTGTTAGGAAGTACGAGCGAACATGCATTGCTGTTAACATTGCAGGTTTACTAAGTCTGTCACTGCTGTTAAGATAAGATAAGCCTTGCTGCTGATCTGTTATGTTAAGGTAATGAGAGTGTGACGAAGTGCAAGCGAAGTGCTGTTAGTCTTGGAGGTAAGCTTAGTCTGTTATTGTTTACATTAGGCTGTTAAGATCAGAGAGAACAGTAGGTTTCCTGATAATCTTTGAGTGCGTTACTGTTGCTTACATTATGCTGTGCGCTCTTTGCAGGTAAGCCAAGTTTGCATTCTTGCTGTTATTGTTTACATTAGGCTGTTAAGCTGAGTGCAAGCGTATCTGTTAGACTTGCTGCTAAGCACAGTGTGGGCTGCTAAAGTTAATTACATTGGCCCGTTAAAGTAAAAACCAACAGCTGATCTGCTGGGCGTTGTTGTTATTATTTACATTATGCTGTTAAACAGTGCGCTCTGTCATGAGTAAGAAGATCAGCATGCTGTAATCATGAGAAACAGATAGAGTGTGCTGTTTAACAGTTTTGCAGCTCTGCCTAGTTGGCGTTCTTGCTGTTGTTGTTTACATAAAGCTGTCAAGTTAAAGATATACAAATGTTTTATGGCTATGTAATTAAGAGATCCCAGGCATAACTGAGACCAATTTGAGCAACGGGTGCTCATTTTATATATAAGAGTAGATGCTGCTACTACAGGGTGTCCGCTTCGTCCATTCGTTCACTTTCAAGGATTTCAGCTTGTTTTGGTTGCCATTATGCGGCATTTCCTGGCCAACTTATGGTGGCCAAAAGAAAAGCACTAGACTTTTGAATATAGTTTTATTATTTCTTGTTGCCAACGCTTGGCCCAAGTGGCGCCTGCTCGGCTGCCCCAGCTCCGTAGCTCTTTCTTCCGGTTTTACGAGTGTGTGCGACATACGCGAGGCATAACAATCTAGCTGCATGATGTGCCACTTATTCGCTTGCGCGTGGAGAGGGGAAGGAGGTGGGAGGAGTGGCTATTTCCAGTCTTCGAGTCATTGCCAGCTGGCGTCGCCTAATTTCGTTAAAGTTTTAATTTTCAAATGGACAAACGCGTAAAAGTTGAAATTGCCGAGCGTAGAGGGAATTGCGAAATAATCACCTTGGCATTTTCGCTTGATTTAACAGAGCGACCAGGGGGGAGGTGGTGTAGAGAGAGGACGAGGGACAGAAGTGTCGCCATTGGAAACGGTCGTTTCACACAATTACACAACCCAGCAGCAGTAACCGAACGGGGCAAACAGAGAGACAGTGAATCCTGGCAGCAGACAGTGGGATTGAGGAGGAGAGGGAAGGGATGTAGAAGGGAAGGGGAGAAGGTTGTCCTGCGGCTTGGAATTTATTGGCAAGTGAGACCACAAGACCGAAAACTTAATACACATTCAGTGGTTTTCCAGCTGCCGGGCAAGATTTACGGCCGGACGGCAGAGCTGACTAGGGGGAAGGACTAGAGGGGCAGCTGGAAGCGTGATAAACTGAAATATCTCTTAAGCGGGTGAAGAGGAGTGAGAGGAGTAAGGGAAGGGGGGGCAGGTGGCACTTCAGTTTGTCCTTGTTGGCGTAGCGAGCAAGAAAATTGACTTAAGTCGAGATGCAGACGAGCTGCAACTCACCAGACGAGGCACGAGAGTAAATCTATTATTTATTTTCTTGTTGTTTCCCTTTTTCCCTTTTCTTTTTTTTCTTTGTTGAGTGCCATGTGTCGCGTGTGCTACATAGTCAAATTCACTTGCAAGGGGGGAGCTGCAGTGGCAGCTGCAATTACACTGCAACAAAGACAATGTGAGGAGAGCTCTCGCCCTCTCTCTCTTTCTCTCTCTCTCTCTATCTGTCCCTGACACGTGTCATAACAAGTTGTGTGGCAAGATGGATGAGCAGCGAGTGTGTTGAGATCTACAAGGCACACTGAGAGAAGGAACTATGTATGGCAACTAAATAAGACTTAGAATGTTGAGAATTGAAGAGGAAGGTGCTAGATGATGGAACTATACAATAAAGTAATGTTTCTCACAGTGTATGGGAATTTATTTATTTAAATAAATAAATTACTTAATGAATTAGGCAAAATTGAATAAGTGGAACATGAATTGCATTATTTAAAGTATTGTAAACTGAAGTTTCTCTCAGTGTATAGGTCACTAACTGAATGTAGCATTGGGTTTAAAGCGCCTTTAAGCTCCTTCAAAATGTTCTCTTAAATTGCCAACTAAGAGGAAATTGACAACTGATGAGTGTGATAATGACACGTCAATTTCGTACAGTGTATGCGTGTGAAGCATTACGATACGTTGACGTTGACACGTAATTCAAAAAAATTGATTAATCGAAGCAGGTGAAATACACAGAAGAACTCAATTTATAAAGGCGTAAAGACAATAACGCACAGTGGGCAGAGGAAAAGGGGAAGCAGAGGGGAGGGGAGTGGGAAGAGCAGACATAGAAGGAGATAGAGGAACAGGCAGAGGAGCAAGCGGAGTAGGAGACAGAGCAGGAGACAGCGAGAGAGGGAATAGCAACTCGAAGTGATATTTCATTCGAGGCTCTTCTCTATTATTCACGCATTAAAGGCTCAGGTAGAGGGGGAGATAGGGACAGGAAGAGAAGGAGATACAGAGAGAGATAAGGGGGCGTGGCTGTGTATATCAATAGTAAAGAAACTGCTCAAGTTGTTGCAGCCTGCAGGTTCCACTCGGCTGGCCAAGTGCTCCATCATTGTCGTCGGCTTGGGCTCGCCTCAGTTGGCTTGGGTTAGCCGCAGCGACCTTTCCACTTGGCCGCAACTACCCCTGACACGAGGGAGGGGGCAGTGAAGGAGAGCGCGCTGAATCGCTGGCACATTTAGAAAACTTTAGCCTGGTTTTAGTTTCGAAATGAAAAGAAAAGACCCAAAACGATAATCGAGAGACATAACGAATAACACATGATATAAATAACATATTTGTGCTCATATATATCGGGAGAAATATGGCTTTTATTTAGCTGGTCTCAAAGTGTCTGCAAGTAACGGCGCGGCTTTGCCAGCTTGCCCTGGCTTGACTTGCCTTGCCACACATAGCTGCCACATGCGTCATTGGGTGTCTGTGGCGGCGGCGACGGCGGCAGCGTCTGTAAACTTTTTGCACGGCCTGTTGGCCTTCAATTTGTAGTTGTTGCTGTAGTTGTTGTAGCTACCATTGTTGTTGTATCCCTTGTTGTTGTCTTTTTTGTTGTTATTGAGTTTGTTGCTGTGCTTCTTGTTGTTGTTGTTGCTGTTTTAGTTTTAGTTTTATCACTTTGCGCGGCTGCGCTTCATTTCCAGCCATTAGCCCCGATATGCATGGAAATAAACATATAGATATAGTGCCTCTCACTCTACTCACCTCTTTCTCTCACTCTCTCTCTCTTTCTCGCTCTGTTTCTATCTCTATATGTGTCTATAATTTTGATGTTTATTGCTTTGCTGTGCAAATGCTGCAAATTCTAATGAGCGCGCCCCCACTCCGCAGCCTCTGCCTTTGTTTAACCATTCTAACCTTATACCTCTCTCTCTCTCTCTCTCATTCTTTCTCTCTCTCTCTATACCTCTCCTACTGTCCCTTGCCTTATCAACTGCTTCATGCTGCTGCTTAGCTGCTTAAGTAACCATTCCATCTATCGCAATGGCGGCAACTCGCCATTGTTTCATGCGGCAACTTCGACCTTTTGTGCTGCTAATCAAAAACAGCTTATCACCTTGCTAGCTAAATCCTTTGGGAGGGACAATAACAAATAAGCAGAGCAGCGCAGCGCAGCACAGCTCAGCTGACAGTGGCAGCTTGGGCCGGAAACGGAAGCGCGCGATGTGCACTGCGTGCTCAGTTTACTTTTACTTTGACGACGACAGGCACCGCAAAGTGGCCATAAATCAGCTAACAGTTTTGACGGAAATCCAAGCCAAACGGCTCTCTAAAGAAAGCCCCAGCTAAGGGCCTGAGAGTTGGCTAACGAACAGAGAAGGTGGCGGAGGGAGGGGGAGGAAGAAGAAGAAGAAGATTGAACAGGAGGAGACGAAGGCAAAAAGCGCAGTTTGAAGGAAAATTTTAAAGTCAGGCAGGAAATGAAATGCAGGCGAAGTGGAGAGTGGAAAACAGAGAGAGAGGGAGGGAGGAAGGGAGAGAGCAGAGGAAGAAGTAGAGCTAAGTAGGGGAGAAGAGGGGACGACCATTTTGTGTTGAGTAGGGGAGAAGAGCAGCTAAGGAAAGCTGCAATAAACAGAGATAGCATCAATGGAAGAAAATAGAAAGAGAGAGCGATGGTCAGCGATAAATCAAGTGAGCAAGAGGTTAAAAAACAGATCAGAAGGGCGATAAAACTAGCTGAATAAGAGATGGAAACAGCCATAGAAAGAGAAAGAGAGAGATATATAAAAGCAAGAGATAGATAGAGAGAGAGATAGAAGTGAGAGTGATAGAAGAAACAGCAACTAAAGCGATATCAATAAGTCAATGACAAACAGCAAGAGATGAAGCTGAATTTGATAAGTGACAAACAAAGAAAAGGCTGAAAGACAGAAAGAAAGAGAAGGAGAGAGAGGTGGTCAAACAATAGATCTGCCCCGTCTAGCCAAACAAGCATTATTATCGCATTAACCGCAAACTACTTTGGCCACAGTGCCCGGCGTGATGTACGACATTATTCAATGCCAGAGCAAACACTCAACGCGACTCGACGCGACTCGACACGACACGAGATACCCTCGATGGGAATAGACAAAGTGGGCAAATCAATAATTTATATGCATGTTCAGCCGGTCTGGCCACCGCTGCCATATGGCCTCGTATGACGGGGCTAAAATATGCGCAAAAATAAATAAAGTTGTAGTAAACTGTGACTGTGACTGTGACTGCGAGTGAGGGAATGGAAATGGGAATGTGAATGGGAATGTCAATGGGATTGGGATTGGAACTGTGCTGCCTGCGGGCACAAGTCAAAAGTTAAACACACACACACACACACACACACACACACTGAGAGAGAGAGGGGACTCACCCGCACCCCCCGCTGACCAATTGTATTGTTTACCTTTGACCGGGGACATTTGTTCTGTGTGTAACTGTGATTTCGCCTCGCCGCCGGGGGAGGATCAATGGAGGCCAGCAGGAACCGCAAAAAAGCGGACGACAACAATTTGCGAGCTGAGCAATCAGCGCCTGCAATAGAACACAGTTGCCCACGCCTCCCCTTGCTCCTCTCTTCATTCTACACTGCTCTTTCGGCTCTCCTCTCTCCCCTCCACTCGCGCCAATTTGGCCTCTCTCAGTTCCCCACACATGTTAGGGGATTGACTGTGTGGCACGACCATTTTGTGGATTTTGCTTTCGTTTCGACATTGGCTCTGGCTCTGGCTCCCTCTGCTCTACCTTGCCCCTTTTCTCCCCCGTCTCCCGCTGCTGCTCCGGTCTGTGCCTGTGCCTGCTTCTGGGCCTTGGCCTTCCGCTCGAAGTCGACTGCGAAATATGGTTAACGGAAGTTCTGCGCAGCGATCCGTGTCGAGGCATTTGCATAAAAAATTCCGTTGCCAAAAACGGAAACATGTTTATTTTCGATGTTCTCTGCTGGCTTCCTCTCGCTCCCTCCCCCTCTCTCTCTCTCTCTCTCTTTCTGGCTTCCTCTGTTTTCATAATAATTATATTCCTAAAATCGAACAGGAGACTCGCTGCAATTATTTCTTTATGTTCCCCCATCGACTGTCGGCTGTGGGCTGTCGCTTGTCAGATTGAGGCCACGCTGGGGAAGAAGCAACAGGGGGAGAAAGAGAAGAAGGAGAAGGAGCAGCAGCAACAGGAGGAGGAGTATGAGGCGGAGAAGGTGCAGAGGCGAATGAGAAGGTGAGGAATGAGTAGGAGCATGAGGAGTAAGACCATGAGGAGGAATGGAAGTTAAAGCCTAAGGAGGAGACAGAACTGGCGTAGGTGCAGGCGTATAGGGATGACTTGGAGCATAAGGAGAGGTAGAAACAGGAGCAGGACAAGATAGTATTGCAGGCGCAGAGCAGGGGTAGATGGAGCAGACCCAAAAGGAGACCCAGAGTAGGCGCAGTAGAAGCTGTCCGCTTTAAAGCAGTGTGGGTGCCGCAGTTGTTGTCGGTAGCCTACGCCGTGCGCCGCATGCCGCCACAGCCGCACACATAAATTACGCATGTTACACGCTGAATCGGGCGCACACAAGAGAGGAGGAGAAGCAGGAGGAGCAGGAGGTTGAAGGGACAAGCGCGTTATGCCGCCCACCAAGTTCAATTTACCTTCGCAAATGTGAAAGCAATCGCGTGGGCCACAAAAATTACGAGACAATGTGTCGGATTGAAGGAGCGAGTGGATGAGGAGAGAAGGGAGAGGGGGTAGGGCAGGCAGGGGGTAAGGCAGGCAGTTACTGAGCAGCTCGTCGTAAAATCAAATCAACGGTACATTAGTCGCGCACGCACGCCTCTAGTCAACGCAGGGTGCCCTGACAGTGGGCCACATTTGCGTGTTGAGTGAGTGCGATAAATCGATAGTTTCTGTGCCTGAAATAAAGGAAGTATTTACTAGGAGGTAGTAGAGAAGTTAGGTGTATGTCACTGATATTATATTCACCCGGTTACTCATTTTGTTAATGGTTTCATTCTTTCTTTTTTCTCTAAATTGGAAATCAACACTGCCTCGATACCGATAGTCAGAGAAACTATCGCACTAGAATCTTGTATTGGAACATCATATAAGTCAGTCCCCTCTTTAAATTATTTCTCTTCATTGTCTCCAATCTTCTATTTTTCTCCAATTTCTCTTTCTTCTCCTTCTCTTTCCTTTTTTCTCTTTCTTCTCCTTGTGTTTTTTATCTTTCTTGTCCATCTTCTCCACCTTCTCTTTCTTCTCTTTCTTCTCCATCTTCTCCACCTTCTCTTTCTTCTCTTTCTTCTCTCTCTTCTCTTTCTTCTTTTTCTTCTCTTTCTTCTCTCTCTTCTCTTTCTTCTGTTTCTTCTCTTTCTTCTCTTTCTTCTCTTTCCCCTATTTCTTATCTTTCTTTTCTTCTGTTTCATCTCCGTCTTTTCTTTCTGCTATTCCTTTTATCTCTTTTCTCATTCCTCTTTCATCATTTTCTTCATTTTCATCTCTTTCTGATCTACTCCATCTTCCATTGTTTCTCTTCCTCATTGTCTCCTTCTCTTCTTTCTTTTCTTCCACTCCTTCCTTCTCCTGCCTCTCAGCTGTCATTCCTAGTTCCACATTTGCCTTTCTTACCCACTGTGCGCACCGCATGAATAACAGACCTAATGACTTACGAGATTGACACAAATACACACGCTCTCACACACACACATACGCATACATATGTAAATATGCTGTACACGCTGTACGTATGCGAAATAATTTGGCAACTCTGCGACACGAGGTCGCTTTGAAGTGTGTCGCCTCGTTGGCAGCTCTCGGGCTGCTCCAGCTGCGACACACAGAGAGAGAAGAGAAAGAGTATGAGAGGGAGAGAGGGAGAGAGTGGGAGTGGGACAGAGACAGAGACAGATGAGAGGGCAATATACTGCTTCAGTTATTTATTTGCTTTTGAATATTGCCTGAAATGCGATCTGCTGCTGCGCGTCGTCGGCGGCGACGTTGGCCAAGTGACAGTCGGGGCAGGTGTTCTTCTCTAGGAGGCAACGGTGGCACGATAGGAGAGCTACTCGAGCGGCTGTCATCTGGCAAATCCCCTCTGCATGCCACCTGCCGCCTGCTGCTGCCAAGTTCTTAGCCGACTGAGCTTTGGGCAACCAAATTGTTAATTCAATTAAGTGTAAAAGGCTTAGAGGGGATGCGCACGTGCTGTGGCAAGGCACACGCATACGCACACACACACACACAGACTCGCATGACATGGGTCAGCGACCCTTGGAGAAGTGCTTGGCACCCTCCACTTGCCTCTGATCTCCCACACGAGTTCCAGTTCCAGTCGAATCAGACCCGGCCAGCTACGACGATGCGGCGTCTGGGCGCTGCTCTGGAGGCTTCTCGATGATTTTCTTACTTAGTTCCTTAATCTTGTCGAGAATCTCGAGGTGCAGCTCGTTGTAAGGTCGCATCAGTCGCACAGGCTCATCGTCGTCACGCCCCTGGAAGAGTGTCTCGCCCTGGAAGTCGATGTACTTGTGGCGACGAGCGCACAGCAGTGTGCCCAGCAGCTTGTTCGAGATGTGGTTGTACAGCTAGAGCAGAGAGAGAGAGAGAGAAGGCAGAGTGAGGGAAGGTGTAAGAGTGAGACCCCTTCCCTGCTCACCTCAAAGAGCGTGCCGAACTTGATGCTCCTGTGCAGGGTATCCTCCCAGTCGATGCGATGCCCCTGCTGATGTATCAGCTCACACAGCTGCAGTATCTCCTGCAGCATCTGCACCTGTGCCTTCAGCGCACGCTCAGAGGACTGGCTACCAGGGGGCGCTGTGCCATATTGCTCCTTGTCGTGGTTGGGGCGTGGCACGTCGTGCACGCTCAAGTGCGAGAAGGGATTGATGCGCTGCCATTGCTGATGCTGCTCGACGTGTGCATTGAAACGCGAGATGCGTGAGCAGACGGAGATGTTCTAGGGAAGAGAGAGAGAGAGAGAGAGTGTGTGAAAGGGGAAGAGCTCGTAGGGAACCTCGCTCACCTCGCAGCTGTCTGTGGACATTTCACAGTTGTAAAATTTGGATGAATCTGCTTACTGAACTGGAACTTTGTGTATAGAATGACTGAACAGTTGAAACTGTGCCGAAAACTGGCCGCAAACTGGCTGTAAACTAGCCGAAAATTGTCAGCAGGCCTGGCCTACTGTGTGTGTGTGTGTGGGAATCAAGCCAAACAAATCAATGTGTTATCGCATCGAGTAAGGTCTTTCTCTCCCTCTCTCTCTCTCTCTGGCTGTCTCTCTCACTGTCACACATCACAATTAATCCAAGCCTTAAACTTAAAGCCAATGTGCTGTGCCGGCGGAAACGGGCAGCCACAACTAGCTCCATAAATTGCCGCACAGGCAGCGGGAAAGGAAACGAGCTTAGTGGGGCAGGAAATACACAAACAAATTCCACTGGAATTAATGAAACAAAACGGAGCAAAAAACAAAACAAAAAAGGGCAAAAAGATATAAGGAAAGGCAAGATAACTATGCGTAGTTTGTCGCAGCGCAAATACACTTACATAGCGAGGGAGATAAAGAGACAGAGAGAGCGAGAGACAAAGAAAATACTAAACGGGAAATGAGTTGGAAAGAAATATGAAAAATGTTGCGCAAAACACACTACGCTTTTTATGCGTTCTGCATTGTGCTTTAGTTTAGTTTGTGTTTCACTTTTATTTTGACCTTCTCTTGCTTTTATTTTACAGTTGTCTTTTTCCTTTTCCGTTTTCTATTGTAAATGTGATTGAATATCGAGAGAGCTTCGATTTCCGCCTCGACTGCGTAGAAATGTATGCAACAGTTGGAGTCAAGGCACGTAAAGCATATTAATTTCCAACTCGCTGAGATGGGTAGAGACAGATAGAGAGGGGGAGAGAAAGAGAGAGAGGAAGAGAAAAGTACATAAGTATTTGTCCTTTCTGCATTGTTCATTTTTATGCAGTTTCCTCCTTATTAAAGGAAGACTTCCTTTTGTATATGTGAAAAGATTCATGAGTAGGGCCCGATGTACCGATCCGATTTACTTAATTTTAAATGCTTTGCAAAGAAAATAATTTTGTTTACTTCCTAAAATTCTTTCTTTTTTTTTGTGTTGTTTCTTTATTTTTTTTTTTTTAATGCCTAAATTAAGTAATTTTTTATTTAGTATTTATAGTAATACAATATTTATTATTTGTAGGTAAAGTTATAGTGCACAAAAGTTGGTTAAAATCCCTTTTCTGTTTTCGATCTTTCATTATGAACATAGTTATCATTTTTATCGCATCAGGTTTGGCTCGTTAGGAATTTTACTACCTTGCAGGAATGATCAAGATAAATAAAAAGAAAAGAGACTTTAGTGTTGTACTCGTGAATTCTTTAAAATAATAATTATTGTCAAGTAAAACTCAAATTTTAGCCCTCAAAACGGGAATATCGATTGTCTATTCATTGCTTATCAATACTTATTTTAAATCTCTCTCATTTACGGCTAAATACAAAAGAAATCCCCACTATCCTTCCGTCTGCCTTAGCCTTTTCGCTTGTACCCATTACTGCCTAGCTGAGCCACCCTGTGCGTGCGTAGGGCATAGGGCAATGCCGAAGACAAAGCTCCCTGCACAGACAGACAGACAGACAGCTGCGGGATTTGGCTGGAGCCGGAGCTGGAGAGCCAGATAAATAGGGGGGAAATGGCGCCACTTCCGCCAAGCAATAAACATTAATGCGCAATTAAAGCGGGCTACGCCAGTGAAGCAGGCGGAGTAGTGTAGAGCGAGAGAGAGAGAGGGGTAGCGAGGGAGAGGGAACTCGCCTTGGTCGATGTCTGTATTTGATTTTCAGCACTTGGGGTGATTAACGCGCTGGCACCCAGTATTAGCTTTTAGTTATTTATGGCCAACGCTTTTCCCGCTACGCATCGATTCGATTCGCCAGTCAGGAGCAGCAGCAGGAGCAACTCGCCTTGCCGCAAGCACTTTGATGTTTGGCGTGCAAATCGCTCATTATTCTTGTTGTTGTTGTTGTCGTTGAGGTTGGTCGCCTTGATCCAGTGTTGCCATGACACGCTGCTGTTTATGTGGCACAAACATCAAAGTTGACTTGATTCGAATAATAATTAATTGCAAAAAATATAGAGGCACAGCGTGCACTGGCTGCGACACGGCGTGGCAGAGTGCAGGAGACATAACGCAAGAGTTGAAACTGACATGGCGCATAGCCAAGCTTAAAGTGCAAAGTGTTTTAAAGGCCAGGAGGAAGAGAGGATGTAGATGAAAAAAAGGAGAGACAGAGAAGGGACAGAGAAAATAATGAAGAGAGACACAGAGGAGACACGCAGGAGAGAATGAAGCTAGAAAAAGAGCAGAGGCAATGTACCCCCACTCTGTTCCCTCCCCAGCTTTAGGCTAGTCAGGGCAAAGTAAAATTTTGTGGAGTACCCTGTGGGGCTAAGCTGCTGCTGGGGGCCACAGCAGCTGCCGAAGGTTGTGACAGCATGCAGCGTCTTTCCCTTAAGTAAGTCTGCAGCTTGGCAAAGTGCTTGTTTGCATTTCGCTCTGTTGCTTAGCCTGATGGACATGAGGAAATGTTGAGTAAATGCCGCAGTTGCAACAGTTCCCTCAGCTCTGCTGTCAGTTGCCTTTCCTCCTGCCCCATCACTCTCCCACTTTGAGCTGCTTTCCTTCGTATGTGCTCAATTTATGGCATGTTTATATAGAAAATACCACTGCATAATTCAATTTTCCCTCTAACTGTCGCAGTCGAGTGATTTTTATGCGCACTTGGCAATCCAAGCACGCGCCACAATAAATATTCCAGAGAAAGGGAAGGAGAAGGCGGGAGGAGGGGGGACCGGGACTGATATTGGATATTGCTTTGAAATTGTTGCTCAACTCCGGCCAAGCAGCACATTTAATGTGGTGTCTGTCTGGGCGTGCTTAACACCTGTTTGCCTGTTTTCGCTTTAAAGTCTTTGCCCGAAAGTCAATTCAATTTCCCCCGCATATTGACGGAGAATTTGTCATTAATAATCCTGGCAACCGTCAGCTGATTTTATTTTGGTTTTCGGTTTTTGTTTTTCAGTTTTTGTTTTTGTTTTCGTTGTCGCTTTGCCTGCGTCAATGTCGAAGTTTGATAAATGACAACGTTGTTTGCATACCGAGAGGACCAAGACGGCAAACTGCTTGAGCTGCTGCCCGCTGTCAGTTGCCAGTTGGACTTTTTCAGCTCCATTTGGATGCAACAACAACAACAACAACAACAACAACGACAACATCATGAACAGTTGATGTGTCGTGCAGAGCGTAAAAATCAAATAAGAAACCAACCCCATATAACGCCAGACGTCAGACGACCCCGAAGAAAGGCCAAACCGAAATGCGACATAAAAATCTCATGAGTGAGCAGCCAAAGTAATAATAAAAACAGCAACAGCAATAACTACAACAGCAACAACAGTAACGACAACAACAAATTAGCAAAATCTAGAACGAAGAGCGAAGCAAACAACCAAACTCACAACTAGTTTTGTTTGACTTAGTTAGGGCATCATATTGGAGAGTATTATAAGCATTGTGCTAAGCTCTGTAACATATGGAATCCAGGGAGATAACAGAGCTGGCAGATAACATACTCTGCTTACAGCAGTCCCTTTGTGCATTAAGAGCATACATAAAGTGAGAGCATACTTATGTCAACAGCAGAAGCGCAGCTAATTGCTATGTTAATCTACGCTCTGGGAGAGAGATCAGCAGAGAGCGGGAGAGATGATTGACGGCTCAGAATACAGGAACAGCTGTTGCTGCAAGCAAACTGTTATTGTATTTAAAAGTGGAGTTGTTTGTCATGTTAATTGACACTGGCTTGCGTTCTATGAGAAATGTTATCAGTAGAAATAAGGAGAGAGATGGTAAAAGTGCAATTCTTGCTGTAGGCATATCTCAACAACAGTGGTGCAATTAATTACTTTGTTTATCGACACTGCAATCCGTAAATGCCAACAAATAACAGCAGCATGATAATGTCTCAGTGCACTCTTCATTAGCAGAGTGCAGATTTAAAAACTTAATCAAGGTTAAGTGTTATCAATGAACCCAATGAAAATTTATTTTAATTTATTTTTTGGAAAAACATTACGTGTGTAAAATTAATAAAGGGAAAAATACATTTCATTTACACGAGCTGTTACTCTGGGAGTGTTAAAAAAAAGAGCCAGTTAAAGCAAGAAATGCCAATCACCCGAGCGAAATGCGTAATTTGATTCTGTTTTTCATACACTGCAAAAAACAGTATAGCCTGTAAGAATATTTGAACTTCGATATTGTGAAAAAAATGCCACTGTGTGTACTTTCGTTGACAGAAAATAGCGTCCCCTCACAAAAGTGTGCAACAGCAGGCGCATATCGTATACACACACACACACAAACATCTCGTACACACACATACATCTATCAGTGTTGTGCAAGTATGAAAAATGGTTGACTGTTGCCTGTCCATTGATTTGATTGACACTTTTATTGACACACAGTTACGGTTGTTGCCTCCCTTCTTGTTGTTGTTTTATTTGTAGTTGCTGTTTTTGTTGCTCTTGTTGTTTCCAGTGTAGCTGTCAAGGGTTTTATGACCTGTACCATGAGCGGGCTAAGCTTTTAAGCCAATATTTTCTGGGCAGCGACCGTAAAGATTGCCGAATTTGCTGTATGTGCTGTGAGTGTGTGTGTCCTATATTTATTCGCATTCGTGTTGGGCCATGCATTATTTATTATCCACACAAATTGAATGCCTCCTTTCTTATTTATTATTTTATGGCTTGTTTTGAATTTGTGTTTATTCAATTATGATTATTTAACAGTTCAGTTTGAGGATTATTACGTATTAAAAAGTTGTAAAGCCAAAAAGCCTAATTCAATAATAACCACGAAATGTGTTTATTATGCAAGTGCCATAAAAAGGGGCAATCACGTGTTAATTGATGAATTACTCAAAAGCTCTTAAGCCGTTAAAGGACAATCTATGGTATAAATTTTAAATGCTTGCTCTTTGTATTAACAGCAGCAACTGTTGCTGAGTTTGCGTTAACGTAGTCAACGCAGCTTGTTGCCATGTTAATTAAAGGAGTAGTGCAAAGAGATCACATGCTAAGCATATAGTAGCAGCAGCTGTGGAGCGTGCATTAACAGTGAGAGTTCAACAAAACTAAGACCGCTTCTAATTGCTAACGCTCCAGCTCTTCCAGTGCTAATAGATAACAGGCAATGCTCTTTACTCACTCTGCTGCACAACTTATGTTAACAACCTCAATAGATAATTGGAAAATTTTTTTAAATACGGCTAACTTATTTAGCCTTACAGTGAGAGAGAGAAAGACTGGACAGCAGCGCAGTCGACGCGGCTCGCTTCATGTTAATTGAAGGCAGAATTAGCTGTTTACATACATTTTCCATTTGCATCTTTCGCTTCGCTGAACACAGGGAATGTTAACAGCAGCAGCTGTGGCTTTTAAATTATGTAAACTTTCTGCTTTAAATTTAAACAGACATTAGCAGGGAAGAGAAAGTTGAAAAAAAAGAATAACGAACCAGAACGGAGCGGCGTCAAAATATATTAATGTTGAATGTAGGCGGCAACAGAATAATTTCATACTTTGCTTAACTTGTCTGCATTCTTTGCTTCGGCTTCACGCTTATCTTGGCCAGTCTAATTGCCGGACCTAATTGTGGGAGGCAGAGGACGAAAACCGGAGCAGAATTTCACCAGCTAATTAAATTTTGTGGTCGCCAAAGGAGTCAGCTGTCTCTCTCTATCTCTATTGCCCTCTCTCTCTACCTCTCACTCTCTGGGGCTCTTTGTGAAGCGAGTGCAATGAAATTTTATGGCACTCTCTGCTGGAATGGGAATTGTTACTCACTTTTTTCGGGCAGCACTTTTTTATGCGTGTCGTTAACAATAACAGAAACCCGAATGGGCAACACAATATCGTAAAATATGACATTTCTAGCCCCTTTTGTTTGCATTAATCTGGCGTGCAGCATGTGGCAAGTGCCACAATAGGGTTGGGTGGTGAGGTCAACCCACGCAATCGTTGGGCAATTAATCAGGCTTCATTTTCACTTAATCGCAGCCATGATTTCGCACGGAACTGCGCTCGACGCACATTACATTTTTGGCTTTTATTTAATTTTCATTTTCATTATGCTTTTTTCCCTGCGTAGGTTATGTTCACGCAGCGCCCCAAATTGCCTCGTCCTTGGTTGACTTGGTCAGGCGAGTCGAAAAGTACAAAAATAAAACCAATTTAAATATGCATAACATGGCGTTGGCCATTTTGACGACTTCCCCATCCTCCTTGTCTGCCTTTGTTCCTGGCATTGCCCTTAATTACCCATTCGAACTCCAACTGTGCCTAGCTAGGACATGGCCAACATCGCGGATGCTTTCTCTCTTGTCCTGGCGCTGTCATGTTGCGCCAAAATGTTCAATTCGCTTCGCAAATAAATGTCAAAGTCGCCGCAAAAGCCAAAAATTATCTTGATAATCATGGGCATGTCTAGCATACCCTTTTGTGTGGGATGTTTTTGGGGTATATACAGTGGAGAATTAAATGAGTAATGAAGTAATATTTACTAGGGGAAAATTGGGAAAAAGATTGATAAATATAAATTGTTAAATATTTAAATATATATTACAAATTGTTGGCTCAGCACAAGTTGAAGATATTTTTATATTATTATCAGAATTTGCTTTAACAATCTTATTGAAGAGGTGCTCAACAAGTTTCAATATAATTTTAAACAGCTAAATTTATTGTAGTTAAATTTGTTGATTATTAACTAAAGTTTCATAAAGTTTATTACCAAAACATTCTAAGCCATTTGTAGTTAAAAGTTTGCTTAGCTTTGAATTAGAAGTGCAGATATTTTTAGCTTGCTTTCAGTGGTATCAAGCTAGTTGCACATTTCCATTTTCCACAGAGTTTTGAATTACAAAATAATACTGCGGTTTTTTCATTGAAAAAGGAGAATGTATTATTCCAAGGAAGGAGGACAGTGTGTGGGAGGGGAGGAAAGAGGAGCAGTGAACCTTTTTGTTGTGCAATATGGCATCGCATAATCAAATATAATTGGAAATTTCGTTGGAACCACGCAAGTCCGACACATTTTTTAACCACATTTGTGCCACAAATTTATACTTTTTTTCCACACTTTTCTCTTTGTTTTCTAAACTAGAAACACTTTTGTTTTCTATGCCTTTTTTGCGCTGCAATTGTAACGAATTTTGCCGCTTTGTGTGGCTTTTGCTTTTGTTGCTGCTGATACCCTGCAGCGTTGGTTGAACACAGAGAATTGGGCATATTAAGTAGCTGCAAATTTGGATTTTCCTATTTGTGGCTTTGCCTCCTTTTTGACTTATGCAAGTTACGAAGGCGTGTGGCAAGGCACGCCCCCTTGGCTTGGCTTTTATGATTGGCCCACGCAATGCTGCGCAGTTTTTATGCCATGCGGCGCCTGCTTTGGCGGCTGCTCTGCGGCGTCTCTTAAGGGACGCCAGCTCCGCCTGCACATTGATTCATCGCCATTTTATGCTAATTGCCAGGCATTTTTCGCCGGCTAAAAATAGCACAGAGTTTCTGCCGTAGAAGCAGGCTTGATTAGTCGTCTTCCACGTCTTCCTCGTCTTCCTCATCGCTCTTAATTTGCTTGAAATTAATTAGCTTTTTTCGGCTTTAAATTAAACGACTAATCAACTTGAATGTTTTGCCAGACGAGCGGCAAGAGTTATTTTAGCTGGCACTCGTGTTGCTCTTGCTTGTTATTGCTTGTGCTTGTCTCTGGTTCCAGGTATGGGGGCGTATACGTAATATTTTGTATAAGCGTTCGAGCAACAAAGCAAATGGCAAAACTTTTGAATGTTATCGCAAGCGATTTACAGTGTGTGTGTGTGTGTGTGTGAGTGTGTGTCAAAACAAGCACACATAGAAAACACACACACAACACACTTACTGCCATTAACAATGGCGTGCTGACAAGCGAAACATGTTGGTCACCAAACGATGACGTGGCCCGCTCCCACTGCCACATGCTCCTCCCCCTATATCTTCCCCTACTCGCACACACTGAGCTCCTTATGCGCCAAGTTTATATATAAACTATGGCTTCAGCTATTTCTATTTCAGCGCGTCATTGTTCTCTGACGACGCTGAAGAAGTTGGCAACGGCGACTTGTGGTTATAAAACTTTGACAATCTCCTTACAGCTACTTCCCCTTCCCCTAGCCCTGCCTCTGTCATTGCTCTTGCCCCTGCTCTTGTTCTCATTCTCTGTTGCACTAGGGCTGCAGCTGCAGCTGGCCAAATGAAAAGGGGAACTGACTAAACGACACAAAGCTGACGATGCGAAATCCAATTCAAGTTTACAGGTTCGCCCAGGACAAACACGCGCTGTAATTACGCGAATGAAATACAGGACACTTGACCTACATAGTATATCCTTGGGAGAGCGGGAGAGTGGGGAGGGGGGAGGCCTGGCAATTACTTTCGCACGTTTGGCCAACAAAGGCGCCGGCCAAGTGGGAAAAAGGTTGCCAAGGCGCCTTTTCCCTTTTGTCTGTGTGTGTGTGTGTGTGTGTGTGTGTGTGTGTGTGTGTGCGTTAAATCCAGACGGGCCAATGAAAATTATTGCATGCCTCAGCTAAGGATTGCGATGCCATTGCTCCAGACTCGCCGGGAAGGGCATCAAGTCAAGAGAGAGAAGTAAAAAGAGGTCAATGTATTTTTTGTTTATTTGCGCTGCCTGCAGATTTGCCGCACACGCCGCACTCGCTCGTAAAATGGGCAAGCATACGAGGGGCGCATTTGACGTGTTAAGAGGTTCAACCGGAGATGGAGCAGGAGGGGAAGCCAGGGGAGGCTGTGCCTACTTCCAGCTCCTTTTGGTAAATATAAATTTACGTTGTGTGTTGCGTGCTGTGTGTGTGTGGGGGGTGTGGCACGCCCCAAAGTCATCATAACTTCTGCTGAAGTCGGCGGCAAAGCAGGCTCTCTTCCTCTCGCGCCGCCTCCCCCTCCTCGCTGCACGCAATTTCATTGTCCATAAATCAAATGTCGCTTTGAAGTTGCACATTGCCAGCACGTTGTTAAGGACATGCGCGAAGATAAATGAAACTATGTATACGAAAGCGTATTTGCGTAGCGCCAATAAGACGGAAAGAGGGAGTGGGAGGGGTAGGGGGAGGTTAGGCACTAAAAACAAGGAAGTGACGCGGAGAATACGAGGGATGCTGCTGCCAGCGTGTGATCGACTCTCGAGCATGCTTTATAGTTTGTTTAGCTGCGTTTTATGGACTTTGAAGTGGTTGTAAAGGCACAAAGGTTTATGGGTTACAAGAAGTAGACGATGAGGAGAAAAGGTAAAGAAAACAAGCAGTAGATAAAGGGCAAAGAGAAGAAGGATGCTCCACAGAGTCAAGTGTGCCTACTTCAAGAGTTTCCCCTTTGGTTTTTTCTCATCTCTTCTTTTCCTGAATTTAAACAGCATCTACCCCTGTCTGTCCTTAAACTTACAGGGTATGCGGCACTTACAACTTCATGGCAGCGCATGTTTGTGTGTGTATATGTAAATTTAGTTGAGCTTGACATTTCTCGTTTCGGTTTCGTTTCGCGCCATTTGCCTTGGCTCGCATTTCTTTTTCTTCTCTTCTCATTGACTTGGGCCTGGAATTCGAGACGAGATGCCCCACGAATTGCGAAAGTTTTTGGCGCCGATTCTTTATGCCTTCCCCTGCTGCCTTCCCCCGCGTCTGGCGCTTTGTTTTAGCTTGTTTAAAATGTGTCACAGCTCACATGCGTGCGTGTAAATCGCTCGGGGAATGCAAATTTAATGCATAAATTTCTCAGCAACATGATAAATTATAATTTGCGCCCCTGCGCTGTCCCGTTAGAGGGCAATCAAAGGCGCAGGCAACTGGCACATCGGCTGTAAATTGAATTAACAAAGGTTCAGCTGCAGCAGGGGGCCATGGGCAGGGGGAGGGGAGGACGCATTAACCGAATTAGTGAGTAGACCCAACAGCAACTCTGACATCTTCTGGCATGCTTAAGGCCTGCTCGGTTTATGCCTTTTCCGCTTGCTTGGATGAGAATGAAGAGCATGGAAAGCAGGCAGACTGGCAGGGGAAGGGGAAGGGGAAGGGGAAGGGGGAGGGGGAAGAGTGGAAGAAGGAGAGGGGAGAGGAGAAGATAAACCAAGCCAGTCTGCCAAGGGTGGCCACGAAAAGATAATAAAACTGTGCCACATACAGAAAGCGCAACTCGCAACACGTATACGACATGTGCGACAGCACTGTCTATGACAGAGTATGTTTGTCTCTGTGTGTGTGTGTGTGTGTGTGGGAGTGTGTGGGAGTCTGCCAGCACGTGTCTGCCTGTCTGCTGTTGTAGTTCAAGTTAATTGCCTCAGTCCTTGCGAGTTGCAGCGAGTTAATCGCCAGCACGTTAAACGCTTCATGGCTTCCTTTATGCTCTTCCGCATTGCGCAGCAGATAAGTCACGGATAAGTCTGCCTCGACCGAACCGGACAAGGAAGCTGCTGCGCATTGTCATACTGTCATGCTCGCAATATAACAATCTAGCTGCACACACACACACACACACCTACGCACGCCTGGGCAACATGTAAATTTAGTTTACGCACGAGAGATGGCAACACACAACAAGTGGCTAAGCAACATGCATGGGCAACAAATGTAGCTGAACATTAAGTGAAGCTGAGCAACAAAAGAGGCTGAGCAACAAATGAAGCTGAGCAGCATTTGAAGTTGAGCAACATATGAGGTTGAGCAGCATATGATGCTGTTCACAAAGCAAATATAATGATGCAGAACTCGGTTTATAAAGAGTCTTCATAATGTAGTTTTTGATTTTTAAGAATGCTTTTTATTGCCAAATTATTCTTTATAACTTCTCTTGATTTTTAAGTATTATTCTCGTTTTTTTCCAAGTAATTTATTAACTTTTATTAATTCTCAAAAGTTCTTGTAAAGTGTTCTTATTTCATAAGACTAATTCTTTATATTGCATATCTTTTGAAATACACCTTCATGTTTTACAATTGGTAACAATGTTACTTCATTAATTTTGAATAATATATTAACAATTCTTCTTCACTTAGAGTTCTTAGTTCATCTCTCTTTGTTTGTCTTAAGAGTTTTTCTTAAATTTTTTTATTCTTCTTTCTTACTTGTTTTTAATTCGTTGGTGTTCTACTTTATGTGTCTTGATTCTTATATATCATAAAAAGTTCTTAAAAATTCTTAAGAATTTTAATTATTAATTTTAATTCTTAAGAATTTTAATTATCATTAGTTTTAATTCTTAAGAATTTTAATTATTAATTTTAATACTTAAAAATTTGAATTATAAATTTTAATTCTTAAGAATTTTAATAATTAATTGTAATTCTTAAGAATGTTAATTATTAATTTTAATTTTTAATAATTTTAATTATTAATTTTAATTCTTAAGAATTTTTTTCATAATATAAATTCTTAAGAATTTCAGTTATTCATTTTAATTCTTAAGAATTTGTATTATTAATTTGAATTCTTAAGAATTTCCTTCAATATATTTTCAGTAATTTATTTTTAAGGCCTGATAATTCTTTTCAATTTGTTCCTCATTCTTCTTAGCATATCTTAAATCTCAAATATAACATTTTAATTCTTTCGTATTCTTCATATTTGTTTTTGTTTGCAACATTTGTTGCTTAGTTCACTCTGCAACACTTGTTTCTTAGTTCACTCGTCAACATTTGCTGCCCCAATTTGCCCCGCAACATTTGTAGCTAAGCTCAGCAGGCAACACTTTGTGCTTAGTAACATTAGTTGCCAAGCTCAGCTGGCAACATCAGCCTCCGCTGCCAGTTAAGTGCATTAAGAACAGCCTTTTCTAGGGTATTTAACAAGTGGTTATGCCCAGCTAATAAGGCAGCTCAAAAGTTAATTTAATAAGCTTGCTTGTGCATTAAACTAGTGCACTTACTTCGGCTTTAAGTGGAATTAACTTGAGTTCCAATCCAAAGACCTGTTGACAGACTGGCCGCCTCAATTACATGCAACACTCAACACCGTCCATCACCGCACAAACTATGCGACGTTTATCAGATTTCCTCTTTGCCCTCTCGCTGGCAGACTGCCATAGCGCAATGGGGGCGCAAGAGAGCGCATTAACATTGAAATAAATTGGCAAACAAATATTTAAGCACAAATCTATATAGAATTTATTGCGCTGTCGTCTGCAGGCCAACAACGTCTGCAGGTCGTGTGTATTTTCATTACGTTTCCGCTGTGTTTCAATGAGTTTCTCTCTCTTTCTTTTTTTTGTTTGGCTTATTTTATAAATAATTAGTGGGTAATTATTGCGGCCAAAATGCAATCTCGTTCGACGACCTGCAATTGACGTAGACCAGAGTCAAAGTCTATATGTACGTATATATATATAGTATTCAGGCTATTCAGGCTGAGCAAACAACAATCAGTCGAATTGGCCTCAAATTGCTGTGCGAATATTTATTGGCCAAATGTTTGCCGGCTGTTTACCGTGTGTGTGTGTGTGTGTGTGTGTGTGCTGCCTGCGGGTCATATCAATTAAGTGAAATGGCTGACTAAATGTGAGTGCTCTGTGAGTACAAGGTGAATACACTCACACCTCGTGTTCGTGTTGTTGCTTAATTAAACGAGCTGCGTTAAATTGAGTTTCAAGTGTCGCGCCTCCTTTACCTTTACCTACCACAGCTCTCTTCTCACCCCTGCCCCTTCTCGCCTGCCTACTCTAGCTCTCTTCACACCCCTCTCCCCTCCTAGTCGGGGGCACGCTGCTCATCCAGCTGCGCAGACATTTGCCTCGAATTGCTCATAAATTTTATGTTAATTGCACAGGGACAAGGCAGTCAGGCAGCACCTGGCCGAGGCAATCACACACATGTAGCGCCCAGACGCTGCCCCATCCACTCTTTAAACACTGTACACGGGAATTGCCACTTAAAGTCAAAGACAGGCGTTCAAAGTTAATAGCAAAGCGCGTTAAAGTCCTAGTAGGCTGCGCACAAAACTATGCTACACTTTTTCGATAAACTTCTCTCTCTCTCTCTCACTGTCTCTCCTTCTCCCGCACCTTGCTTGACCCCATGTTAATGTTGGGTTAATTTGCAGGCGGGCTCTGCAATTAACGTAATTTGGCACGGAGAGTGCAGCAACAGAGAGCTCCTGTTGCCACGTGCCACATGTCCAGGCAATTAATTCCAAAGGCAGTGTCATAATAAGCATTTAATTAATGCGCTGCTTACAGCCACATTTGGCCAAATAAATGACCTGACTGATTTCCATATTAATTGGCAATTGCTTCGAGGCGTTGCCTGCCTCAGATTGCGCATACGCCGCATGTGATGACAGAGCAGAGCAGCAAACAGCAACGTGTTGTTTGCTGTGGTTATTGCGGATTTTGCGGTTATTCCAACTGACTTTTATCTCGCCAGCAGCAAATTGAAGGCTCGTCGAGTGAGTTTTGACAAGGGAAATTGGCAAGTCGTGGCAGAGGGATGCAAAGGGGGGCGTGGTGGGGTGTGGCCTTAAAGTTTACGCTTAACACGGGCTGATTTGCATGTCTGCTCGGTAGCTGCCGCCTTCTTTGTTGCCCCCTGGCCAAATTTCAGCTGTGTTTAGTTATTTGCTTCTTAGTTCTGCTGCGGAACTGATCGAATGTTGACTTCAGGCTAGCACCTCTGCTCTCCCTGCAGTAGTTGCCCTTCTTCACTCCTTCTCTTTCCTTCCGTGCCTTCTTCTTTCTCGCCTAATGAGCTTGCCCCGTGTAAAATTGCAAATTAATACAAATTATTCAATTAGGCGCAGCGCCAGCAAATTGATTTTGTATGCGGCGCGTTAATTTATGGCCTACTCGAGTGGTTACAACCTCTCCCTCCCTTGCCACGCCTCGCTAACGAGCCACAGCTGCGTGGGAGCTGCAGTCAAGCGTGCTCATCATCAGCGAGCCCAGGCACGTCACGACATGTTATTATGTAGCACATGGCGTATGCGTTATGAACTTAACTCTTGCCCGATTACGAGAAGGATATGTCATGCCGGCTGTTGGCGGACACTGGAGCGGACAGATGGACGGACAAACGGACATGCTGAAGTAATTTAATGAGCGTGTGCCTTTTATACATCGTATATATAGTAATATTAAAATCCCTTGTGCAACCGCACATTTATCATACACACACACACACACGCCGACCTCAGCCATGGTCTCTGCCCTCGGCCCCGCCTACATTCCGGCTGATGCTGCGGCTTTTTAATGCGTTTTTAATTGTCGCCACGCCAGGCCACAGTCGCCTCAGGAAGTATCGTTTTAATGACCTCGACGCCGCCGCCATGGACCGAGATTATTCGTGTGTTTTAAATAGCTCGCAGTAAAGTTCAGCCTGCCCGCCACCCCCTACCCCCCTTCCCTCCCCTGTGCACATATACTATATATATCCGCCATATATCAAGTGTAAATCGGCTAAAAAAAAGCGAAAGAAATGCGAAAGCTTAAGCGAGTTAATTAATTTCAACTACGCAAAGTCAGGCTAGCAAGGGATGGGGGGCAGGGAGAGAAGAGATGGGACGGGTGACTGCACCTTGTTGTAGACCCTGGTTGGAATTTTGTTTATGTATTTGTCGCGCCAAAAGGCAGTTGGCAACAACATTGGCGATAAATCAACTGATAATGTCAGCACATTTTACGACAAGAGCAGGAGGTGGAGGAGGTGAGCCAGAGGGAGCGTGGGTACTGCAGGGGCAGGTGGGGTAGGTGCAGAAGGTAGGCGGGTTCATTGCGGTTGCTTGCCTGATAAAGTTTCCAGCAACGCAGTTGACATGTGGCTGTGGCAGCAAATCACAAATGAACTTTCCCCTTTTGTCACAAGTTTTCGGGCCTTTGCCTTCAATCAGCGACTACTTCCCTTTTGGGTTTGCATGCCAAATTGAGGTGTGCCAGGGGGAGGGGGAGGAGACGGGACATCATAAAACAAGCAAAGGGAAATTAGTGTCGGCAAACTTTTCATACAAAACAAGCGCCAATTAAAGCAGATACCCAAAAAACGAGAACACTTCGGTTTATTTTTAGCAATCCAAACAAACGAATAAGTATCTTTATAAGCTATAAGGTATATCTTCTATCTCTCTCTCTGTAAAAAGCAAACTGTATAATCTGGAATAGAGTTGAGTGTGTGTGTGTGTATGTAAACATTGCATGCTAATCTCAATTGGACCCTTTTAAGCTTAAGTTAAATTTCAGATACGCTGAGTTCCTTCCTAGTTCTTGATCTCTTTGGGGCTGCTGCGCTCGATGACAGCGCAGATCTGATCGAATGCCGACTCCAGGCTGTCAATGAACTGCTTGCCCTCGGCCTCCCCCTTGTACGAGGTGACTATGGCGCCTGCAAAGTCCTTCTGAATGGAATAGCTGGAAGGGGGAGGAAATTCAGTTCAGTAGAGGCAGGACGTAGTCAAAGATATTGCCTGAGCTCACCCGATACCCAGTCCATCCTTCACCACTGGCCCAAAGGAACCAGCTGTGACCATTTCGGCACCCAGCGTGGAGGTGCTAATGATGTTGTAGTTGATGCGTCGATAGGCCTCAGTCTCGTAGAACGTTGGCTGTGGCATGCCGTGCAGCTGCGCCGTGTGACGCAGCGCAAAGAGATGTCGATCGAAGCCTTGTCCCATGGCAGCCTCCTTGGTCAGCTGCCCATGCACGCTGCTGCACTTGTCGATCATGGTGCGCAGTTCGCTGGCGTTGGGCTGCAACCGAGCGGGCTGCAACAGTGCATCACAGAATGCCTTGGTGGCCATGGTGCAGGGACGCATCGTCTCAGTGCGTCCATGCTTGAAGGCCGCAGTGCTGCAAGACTCATAGGTGCCCACATAGCGATTGAACGCCTGACGATACGCCAGCTGGAAGGCGAGCTGTATAATGGAGTCGGGACTGAGTCCGTGTCGCTTGCAAGTGCCCTTGTTGAGACGAGAATAGCGCAGCACATTCATGTCCAGACTGTCATTAATCTTGGCATTCTCCTCGTATGCAGAAGCGACCGCAGCCCGCGTGGCATCGTCGATCTCAAAGTCCAAGACACGCACGTTCACTTTGTCTCCCTCGGCGGAGGTGTGCGGCGTTCTCGTCGATACTTGTGGGTTCTCCGTCGCGTCTTTGTAGATCTCCGTAAGGTAACGCAGCACAGCGACGCCATCGCCCCACGAGTGCTCAAAGTTCACCGCAGACGTTCCATCAGCGCTGATCAACAGTGAAATCGATTTGTCGAACCAGCTGGTAATAAAATGGAATTAGTCTCAACCCTTGACCCGACAATACAATGCAATTTGCTACTCTACCGATTGGTGGCCTTGCCTGCTAGCAAGTGCTTGAGCAGAGGCACGGGATTGGCCTCGTCATAGCTGCCATCCTCCTCGCTGTCCAGGCAGATGCAGAATAGCGCTGCATCCACTTCGCGCTGCAGCAGCTGCGCATTCCTCTCGCTGCTCACAAAATGCTCTCTCGTCTTGGCCCAAGTGTCGCGTTGTGAGGTCGTGAGTACGCCCAAAGGCACACTGGCGGCTTCTCTGCGCGCATCCTGCTCCAGAATGCTACGCAGTCGACCGAGTATGACACTGGCACTCTCAATATAGCCGCTGCTGTCGAGCACATTCATTGTGTACATGTTGCCACGTCGCATGACCAGAATGTGCTTCGAGTCTGGCGTCTGGACGAGCTCATCCTTGCCCAGGCGTGGTATGCGGGCGGTGCCAAACAGTCGATGGTACTGGCTCATGTCCAGGGGGAACGCCTTGAAGGCGTACGAGGCGTAGGTGGCGAATGCTTTGGGGGCGACGGTCATCCAGCGTCGATAGCCCGCCGTGTCAGTCTTCTTGGCATTCATGTGATACACCTCTGGTTCCAGTTTGCTTTCCTGCAGTGAGCGCCAGAAACGTAGCGAGCTGATGATCAAATTGGTGGCACGCACAACCTGTTGCTGGTACTCGGGACGCGGATCATTCTTGACGGCCACGAGGGGATTGTAGTTCAGTGGCAGTGGAACACGGTCGGAGAGGTACATGTCGAACCAGGGCTGCGATATGTAACTCGTGTGCTTGTTGGCCTCGTCGTGTTGCTTGAGCTGTGCGTGCAGTTCCATTCCGACGCCATGTCGAAACTCCTCGACCACCTGTTGCGTTCGCCTGTGCTCATCCGCACTGATAATGGGCTGCACGGCGGCCAGGAAGCGTTCGCAGGATTTCTCTAGCAACGGTATGGGCAGCCGAGGCAGCGAACGCTGGAAGTACATTGTCGGCAATTTCGACTCCTGCAGGTATTGATAGTGATTACCGTGCGTTGTCGTGGTGGTTGCGCTTCGTGCACAAGCCACGGTGGCGGCGCCCAGATGGCTCTTATTAACTTTTAATCTAAACATTATGCACAATTACACCGGTAATTTCGGAATACGAAGCGAAGCAACCGCTGGTAACCAAAGTCCACAAGTCGACGTAAACAAGCAGCAACAACTACAACAATTATAATAGCAGCAACAGCTGAAACGCAAAAGCAGCGGAGCTCAGCTGTTTAGTATTTTTTAGTATTTTACCGGCAGATCACAGCTGATCGCTGGTGTACGTGACTTATCGATATATCGATTTTACTTGTGAGCTTGCTCCAGCTGATCGCTTGCGTGCGTCCGCTCGCATATCGATATATCGATTCATTGCTAGTTCGTGTATTTACCCTGCCATCGATATCAGCTGCGCGCCAGCTGTTTGCGCTGAATTGAAATTAAATTTGCAATACTTTCAAAATTTAATAAAGAACAGAACAATTACGCATCCAATTGGTATTCGCACAAAGCAAACTTAATCGGACTTTCACCTTGTGCGCCAGTTGCTACCGTTTGTTTGCATTTGCATAGACGACGACAACGGCTGCCGATTGCTGTCTTTGTTGTTGTTACCCGTGTTGCCCGGTCAAGTGGCGGGCACGGCAAAATCTTGCTTACTCTTCCTCTTCTCTCCCTCTGTTTGTCTGGGCCAACTGTTGCCCAGGTGCGGCGCGGGTAAATAAATGGCTTGCAAAAAATTAGAAGAAGCCAAATGCAAATGCGTATAAAAATTTTATGCCATACCGAAGTTAACGAGCAACCTTTGGCTTATCGATTTCGATTACAATTTGCACAAGGAATTGAAGTAAGCCATAAAGCAGCAGTTCGTTCTCCCCCGGTACCTCTGTTCATCCCACACCCTTTGCAACGCCTTTGGTCCAGTTCCATTTGCATAAAAGCGAAAGAGAAGCGCTGCGAATGCGAAAGCGGATGAGGACAAGGATGAGGGAGAGGAAGCGGATGGGTTGCAGTGTAATTGGCCAAAGTGAAATTGCGTTAATATTTAACAAGCCAACACAAAAGTGCAAAAGTGAAGCGTATAATGCAGACGCGTTTGGCCGGATGCCTTTGCGGATGCGGATGCGGATGCAGACACTGAGAGCCTTGGGTGAGAAACGCGCGAAATTATGCGATAAACGAGGACGAGGGCACACACCCACACCAATACATTCACACACATACACATCCATACGTAAAGAGCAAGTGTTGAGGCTTTATGCGAGTTTGGGGACCTGAGCATTCTCCTCGGAGCGAAGAGTGCGCAATTCAATTCCGGAGCATTTGCATTGGTAAGTGTAATTAAAAACCGACAGTTAAATATCATTTTTCATTATTCGAATAATTATGTATTTACGCCATGAGTGCCATGCTGAAAAAATAAACCCGATTAACGAGTGTGCGAATTATACATTGAATTCGCGTTAACTGATTTGACATTTCGCTCATTAAATCAAATTGAATTATATATTTAATACGTATTTAATAATATTTATTTCAGTAAAATTTTAAATGATTGCTGAATATAATCTTTCATTAAATACGTATTAAAATTGGCCTTCGACTTTCCAAATATGTGATAGGTAGAAAGGGGCCGAGAAGATCCCATAAAGTATGTACATTCTTGCTCAGGCTATACTTGAAATAATTATTAATAATTATTAAACAGAATCATATATTAAATACGCATTAAAGTATATTATTAATTGTTGTTAAATAACTGATTAAATTATTAATGATTGCGTAATGAATTCGGTTTAACTACGCAAAAGCAGCTGCAATTAAATAGAGTTTTTCAATGATTCATCAAATTTCCTCGTTTGCTACAATCACAATTTCTTCGACGGTTGTTGCTCATTATTAATTAAAGATATTCAGGAAAATGCCCAAGGCGCTTGCCGTGGGGAGAACAGTAGAAAGAGAAGAAAGAGAAAGAGGAGAATGTCCTCATCATTGAACAAATGTAGCAAAAATATTTGTGAATGCGCAACAAAAACGTTTCCGTTTAACAATAAAAACTTTTGTGCGCTTCCGAATGAACTGGGACGCGGAATGGACGTCCATTGGTTGACCCCCCATGAACCCAAATCCCAAAAGCGAGAGAATTCCAATGCGCGTTGGGAAAAGGTCAGATAGTCAAGGGATTGCCTGATGAGAGGGAGTTCAGGTTGAGTTCAGAAAAGTGTCAGAGTTGTTTCTTTTTAGGGCTGGGTGTGAAATATATAAGTCGATTTGTGCCTTTGCTTTTGACGGGTTATTGAACAGGCCGCATAACAATGGAAACACTTGAGCAGCCTCCGGGCTGAGGTAGACGGGAGTCAGGTGATTCAGCATTCCCAGGCCCAGAGCAGCAGACTGAGATTTGCATGAATGCGTCAGCAGAAAGCGCCGCCTTCCTCTAAGCTTATCATTGCCCTGTGCAGTCTACGAACTGTCGCAGATGACGCAGCCCACCAAGTGGCAGCAATTTGCATATGGAGTCGAGCAGGAGGGGGAGGGATGAGGAGACTGTGCATATGTATATGCTTGAGTGCGCCACAATGAGATTAAAAAAGCTAAATCAAATGTAAGCAAAGCTGGAGCAGAGAAAATTAAGTGAACCGAGCACAAGAAAAATGTCAGACGAGGCTTCTTTGTCTTCCCTTTCCCCTATCCCACTTCTTCTCCTGCCTGCTCTTGCTATGCTGGCGCAGCTTCCTTTGTTTGCTGCTGTGATTGCGCTGCAGGCATTCGAAGTCAATTTAAATTTAATTCCTCGTTTGGGGCGTGGCATGACAAATACGCAAAGCCGCCCGCAGATTAGCTTCGGAGCAGGGAAGAAGGAAGAAGGAACCCGGAACAGGCAGCTGTAGCTACAGTGCCTGAACGCAGTGCTCGCCCACTTGTCGATGCGTATAATGAATATGTAAAACAGTTGCTTGGCTACACTGTCAGTGTGTGTGTGAGTGAGTGTGTGCGTGTGTGCCTGTTCATTTTGATAATTCGAAATACCATTGCCTAATTTTATTGCCAGCACGCGCATGAATAATGCAGATAATTAGTTAATTTAGTGTACACTGAACCCACTCACACACACACACGCACTCACTCCCCTTCTTCTCCACTCCTTTCCTTCTTCCCCTCCTCCCCTACGCCACTTATTATTAATTTATGGTCAGCAGACAAGGCGCTGACCCGCAGCATAATTAATATATGTCAAGACAGGAAGGCCTCATCGGAGTCCAGCCCGGGTTCAATGTCATCATGCACTGCTTGGAGAGGCTGTCCAATCGATACTTCAATGCAGCATGTGGAAAGTGGCGCCGCCTTTAAGGGTTGTTGCATTCAACAGCCAAAGCCGCTTACGCTTAACTGAGTTCCTTCACACAAAGGGAAGAAATCCCAAAATAAAAACTGTGCAAATAAACAAACACCTCAACAAGGCAGCATAAAGCATTTAACAATATCTTTCCCGATTCTACCTTGAGTTTGCTTTGCCCCAAATTGAGAACTAATTAGGGAACTTCCTTTTACATTTTATGAAATTATAAAAATATGTTTAGTGCCCCCGCCAAATCATTTTTCCGCATTTTCATCCTGCCTGGCGGGGGTTTCATTTATAAATAAACATTTTGCCTGTTCATCCTGTTCAAATATGGGCAAATTTCGGGGGCGGGGCAGCCTTTCTGGCGCGAATGTCAACAATTTCGATGCAAATATTTAATGAGAAAGAATCCTCCGACTTATTTCTGACTTATCATCGTCGGGTTTCGTGCGCGGCGCCTTAACAAATTGCCTGCAAATGCGTGGGGAATGGGGCGTGGGCCGATTAGGTCGGTGGGAGTGGGATATGTGAATGAGGTGGAATGGCAGCTGGATGAATTTGATGAAGGGCAGACAAATTACCGCGTTTTCTCTGCTCGACTTCACTGTATCGTGGGAAACGGAGCAGACACAATATCATTTTTCACAGCTCGCAACAGAATGGGGCACATTAAATTGCTATAAAGTCATCGTGCAGGAAGCGCGCAAGAGGCAGCATATGAAGTGGGGAGAGGCGGGAGCAGGACATTTAACTTTTGCTTGTTATAAATTCAATTTTTCGCCACTTAGTCGAAGCACACGGCGCGGCGTGCTCATAATTACATCGAATTGCCGCAGACGGAGGAGATTGAAGTGTTTGCCCAGGCAGCGGGGCAGCTGCCACTTGAGTTGTTGAGCTGTTCCCCGAGGCCTTGAGTGCCCTAATGCCTTGAGTTTCCTATTTGCCATGCCCATTCCCTGTTTTGTGGCATGTTCCAAATGTTTTGGCTAATTTTTATGGTCAGCAATTAAGCAACTCGTGTGCCGCCCCCTAAAAGTAGGCAACACTTTTCTGCTGCCGCCACATGTGCCGTGCATGGCGTCATTAATCAACATGGCGTCGGCTGCTGTGCACTGCCCCGCCCCCCTCTCTCTCTCCTCTCTTGTAATGGCCCTTAAATTGCCCGTTACACGGCAATCGTAATGAAATCGAAATGAATCAAGTGCGCGCGAGGGAGGAAGGAAATTCGCGTAAATAAATCATGACTTAAATTTACCGCCGACTACAAAGTGTACAAAATGGCGCCGCCTTTGTGCGTCAGCAGGCCCAGCCAGAATTGTGTGCGAGTGTGTGTGTGTGTGTGGATTGCCCGCGCGTCATTTGTTTATGCTGTTGCCCGTTGCTCGTCCATTTGTTGGTTTTTCATTAAAATTATTAATGCCGCCGTTTTTGGACGCATGCAAAAATGCGGTTTATTGAATTATTTTCGCAAGTCGCAACGAGCGACGAGTTGCGCTGGGAAAATTGAAAATGCCAGTGAAAAGTATGTGATGATTGACGTCAAAAGCCGCTGCCAATGGCGCACAGAACAAACCTTCGTCGACGCGATGTCGCGTTGAGTCAATGCGCCCAGCGGATTTGCACGACATTCTCGAAATGTTTTTGTAACTTTCGCTCAGTCCCCATCCCACACTCGCTCTCTATTTTTCTTTATTTCTCTCTTTCTTTGTAAGAAATCTCCTAAAGCCATCGAGTGAAAACAAAAAAAGCAAACCGTTTAATTGACAGTGCAAAGATTAGCAGTTTGCATTTCCAACAGAGCTTGAAAACAGCTAGTTTTTCATCTGTAAAATATTAATAAATTCTTTGTTCGGTTAATTATAATTTCAAGGCATTTCATTTATTTAATTATCAAATCTGTTATTAATCATTTTATTATTTAAGATATTATTATTTCTTTATTATCTGATTATTCATGATTATTATTATTTAATTAGTTAATTACTCAATTACTAATTATTTAATCACTTAATTACTTAATTATTTAATGATTACTTATTTGTTGTATTATTTAATTATTCAATTAGTTAATTACTCAACTACTTTATCACTTAATTACGTAATTACTTTATTACTTAATTACTTAATTACTTAATTTCTTAATTTCTTAATTACTTAATTACTTAATTACTTAATTACTTAATTACTTAATTACTTAATTACTTAATTACTTAATTACTTAATTACTTAATTACTTAATTACTTAATTACTTAATTACTTAATTACTTAATTACTTAATTACTTAATTACTTAATTACTTAATTACTTAATTACTTAATTACTTAATTACTTAATTACTTAATTACTTAATTACTTAATTACTTAATTACTTAATTACTTAATTACTTAATTACCTAATCACCTAATTACTTAATTACTTAACTACGTAATTACTTAATTATTTAATGATTACTTATTTATTTTTTTATTTAATTATTAAATTTATGGTCTGATTTAAAGCGTTTAAAATGTAATTATAATTATATGCGATTATAAATACAATTTTTTTTCTTATTTAATATATATTATGGTTGATTTCAATTAATTTAATGATTCAAATAATATTCATTTTTTATTAATATTTTGCTCTGATTCAGAAATCCGAAAGTTTTAAATTTATAAAATAAATTTATAAATTAAACTTTAATATTCAGATATTTTTCTCAATTTTTAAATATTCCATGCACACATTAAACTCATTATGACCTTGCACACTTCTTTCCCTCTACGTTTCTCTCAATAAATAAGCTAATAAATTCGCGCTGTTTCATAAAAGTTAAAACCATATTGCATTTTTATTGCTGTATTTAAAAAATAGCCTTTTTCAGGCTGTTTTTGCTGCCCATCTTTATAGCGAGCACTTCAATTGGAAGCGTTCTGTGCGGCTTTTCGCTCTTCTGTTTACACATAAATATATAAAAAGATTTCTTTTTTACAATTGCAACTTAATTTCCGCAAGGGGAAGAGGGGGAGATGGAAACAAATTGAAATGCAATGCAATAAAGACGTCACAAAAAATGCGCCCAGACAGAGTGGGAAGATAAGCAAGCAAAAGGAAATTGGCGTCTGCTTCTCTAGTGCAGGCTGGGCAGGCGTTGTTCAACTGTACAGATACATATATACAGTATACGAGTATATCTCTGCAGGAGCTGACGTGATTGCCTGACTGCCTGCCAGCTGCATTGATTTGCATATTTACCTCAAGTCCAGATTGAAGCCCTGCAATGGGAGAGATGCCTGTGTGGCATGCAAATGTCAGTCGTACTGACAGACGCATCGACTCAAGCCAAAGGTAAAGCAAAGGTAAATGGTACCTTGTCAAACAGACTAAACGCATCGATTAGAGTCCAGTTGAGGACGCTGCAGGCAGGTGCCAAATGCAGAGATATCCAACAAGGAATGTAATACTAAGACTGTGATGGAGGCATACAGCACGAACTGCCTGAATAATTGAAATGTTTAACTTACACATACATTCCGCCTCACTGTGGGATGGAAGGGAGGCGTGGCTGTGCGCCTCCACAGCTGCTGATCTGCATAAAGATGCTTGCGGCGCGACAGGGCGCTTATTTGCATTACCTTCTTGTTACGTTCAGCTTAAAATAACAATTGAGATGTATGTGGATGTAGTTGCTACTGCTGTTGCGCTTGCTGCCCCGCTGCCCCTCCCCTTCTTGCCCTCCTCTTGCCACTACTTCGCTCTTCATCTGCACTGCGAAAAACGCGAAGTAGTAGCAATACTTCCAGCAGCTTAGCGTTAATTCCCAAGAAACTCGAGCGCTCTACAAGCAGCTATAGGAACACTATATACACACACACAGACATACACACACCCGCAAGCGAACCAACTCACACAATTGCATATAAACTCACTTACGCACACAGCGCAGGGCATCAAGTGCCATTTCGCATGGGTGAGTCGAGCGAAATTAAACCAACAAACTGAGGGAGAGGGGAGAGAGTGAGAGGGAGGAGGAGATAGGAACATGGAGAAGGGGGAGAAGGAATTGCAAGTGAGTCGCGTCGGGAACATGGTGAATAAAATGAGATGCTGGCTGCGTCCGGACCTGGGGAAAGGACCTTGTCGTAGGCGGCGACTGGGCGGCGCCAGCAGATTAAAGTGCAACAAATTAAATTTCAAAATATTTTTAATGCGAATGTGACAGCTGGGTGACTAACTGATACTCTGCAAATGCGTTTTTTTTGGATAAGGTGAACGATCTATTCGATATCGATTATATTTGCAAGATCTCTACTTTGTACTTTGTATATTTTTCTCTGTCTCTGTCTGTCTGTCTCTGTCTGTCTGTCTCTGTCTGTCTCTGTCTGTCTCTGTCTGTCTCTGTCTGTCTCTGTCTGTCTCTGTCTGTCTCCGTCTGTCTCTGTTTGTCTCTGTCTGTCTCTGTCTGTCTCTGTCTGTCTGTCTCTGTCTGTCTGTCTCTGTCTGTCTGTCTCTGTCTGTCTGTCTGTCTCTGTCTGTCTATCTCTGTCTGTCTCTGTCTGTCTCTGTCTGTCTCTATCTGTCTCTGTCTGTCTCTGTCTGTCTCTGTCTGTCTCTGTCTGTCTCTGTCTGTCTCTGTCTCTGTTTCTGTTTCTATCTGTCTCTGTCTCTGTCTCAGTCGCAGTCTCAGTCTCATTCTCTCTATATCTATGTATCTGTCTCTGTTTATTTCTCTCTCATTATTATTTCCCTCTCTTTCTCTCAATCTTTTCTCTTTCCCTTTTTCTCTCTCTGTTTGAATAGGAACAGGAAATACGCTTGTATTCTCATTGCTTATGTTGAATGAGGGAAAATACTGTCTAACTATACCCTACAATCCCATTGCATAGGGTAGTAAATGCTATTCCTATTGTAATAGCACCTCCGAAAATAGTAAAAATAAAGCGCAAGTCATGCACTTTAATGCACTCACATTTACAGGGTATTTTATACACCATCTCTCTACCACTAACTGCCCACACTTATTTGCTTATTGCGTTTGCACATGCCTTGTGGAATTCCCAAGTCCTTTCCATTATCCACACACACACACATCCATTTACACACACACTCATTCACACACACACACCCATTTACACACACACACCCATTTACACACACACCTACTCATATACTCACACACATTCACACACACATTGTAAGCGCCTTTCATTGTGAATGGGCGCAGTTAACAATGCAGGCCTCTCTCGTTCGCATTTCGGTTATGCTTCCGTTTGTTCACCATTGTTGGGTATGCTGGGCCCGTGTTGGGCGTGCGTGGAATGCAAGTGAAGGCATCGCCCAACTGGACACGTCGACTGACGGTCAAACGGAGAGTTGCCTTGGACGAGATTTGGGCGGACTCAGGCAGCTCGTCTGGAAATGCATATTTTTAGCAATTACACTCAGCTCGTTTGCACACACTCAATATGTGCATAGACACACACACATACACACATCACAGCCTTGTATCGTGTATGGTATGCCAGTCCATTTTGGCACTTACTTATTCACTGTGTGCGTTTGTGTTTGTGTGTGTGCTTTGCCGTTTGGCTGAATTCGGCACTTATTGCAGCTGTTGTTGGAGTTTTAAAGCGAGAGAGCTCTCGTCAGGGAGGAGCAAGGTAGTAAGAGGCAGAGAGGCAGGCAGACTATGATCTGTTGGCTATCAAGCAAGTCCAGCCTGAACTAATCCCATCAAACGTTGTCGAGTGTGGCTTTAAAGCCACCACAAACTTTAAGCCAGCTGCGGAAATTCCCTCAAATCGATTGAAGGGAAAACGGTTTAAGGCTCGAGAGCCCTGATGTATTGTAAATCACGCTTCATTAACTGCAGGGCGCAGGGGCAAGGGCAGGAGCAGGAGGCAGCAGGAAAGCGAGTCGTGCCTGGGCATGTCACGTCGCAGGAGGCACTTAAATTTACAAATGAAATATCAAAAGTCCTGTGGGACACCCCAAATAAGCTGAGTAGGAGTCAGTGGTCACTCGCTATAAAGTCAAAAGGTTCGCACACTCATAAACACACACACGCACACACACAGATACCTCGTCCCTGCACGCCTCTTTGGGCCTGATCAAAGGCAGTAAAAACATATTAATTCCATTATGGCCAAGACAATCCCGCTAAGAGACTTGCAAAGGAGCAGCAGCAGCCGAGTGGCGTGCAAAGGGTCCTCTCTAATGTGACACGCAGTCGGATTTGTCAACATTGCGTATACGCAATGTGTGCTTGATTCGTATGCCATAAGTAGAGGGACATGAACGAATTTACTACTGATTACGCATCAACTGCCATGGGAACACACTCTCACACACGCACAACCTCAACGGAAACACAAACAGAACACAAAAGCTAAGCAAATTGTGAGTGAATGGTAAAAAGCGAAGTTCTCTTGCTACTTGCAATGCCTGTAGGAAGGGGGAGGGCAGGGAACTGTCCACCTCCGGGGAATACAAACAATATGTTTGCCATTTGTGCGCCAATATGTAGATAGTTTCCGGCTACGTGGGCAAACATAAGAGACTGTTTGGCACAGAGTGAACTGATGTTATATATTTGGACTGCTATAATATCAAGGAAATTGCACGACAAGCTATATATGCCGACACGGCCGGAATATAAATCAATTATGTGCCTCTCTTAGAATTAAAATCGATGTAGCTTTTATCACATTTGTGTAGATTTGTCTGTAATTATGTTGCGTCTTTAACACATTCGCTACTCGCCATTATTCTATTGTTGTCTCTGTCTGCGAACACAGATTATTATTATATATATATATGTGTGTATATATTTAATATACTTTGTGTAATTAGAAGCTTATTTTACAGGCGATTTATTACGCATTAAATTACGTACACGCCACGTCTGCCGCGAAACATCAAAGGTGTTCGCCTATGACCTACGACCTCGTGTCGTGCACACGTGTGCGCTCGTCTGCCCCTTTAATTTGTCATGCTGCGGTTTAAGGTGCTTCAATTTTCCAGCACGCTGACAGGAAATGAAAATCACATAAAGAATTCCATGAACTTTTTAAAAATGCAAGAAATACTGCTAAAGTTATTAGATTTTCAATTCCAGGAACCTACAAATCCTGCTTAAAATAGAAAACAACACTGAAAGAGAGAGAGAGAGGGGGAGCAAAGGGGTAAGGGATTTGCTCGTTGATTTTCTCCATCGTGTTTGTGATTTGCAAATGAATTTGCAAGTATCTTTAAAGTAATCCTTTGGCGAAATATGCAAATGCCGCACACAACAAAAGGCACAACGTGGCGAAGTAGGACAGAAGTATCGCTGTCCTGCACAATAAAAATCATAATGCAAGAGCAAAGAAAGCAGAGAAAAATAACGGAATAATAATAAATTCTCAAATCATGCCGCCAAAGTGTAAGTAATATGTACGAACACTCACACACACCCACACACACACAGGCATACACAGAGAAGCAGCCCTGGCGAATACACAAAAGGCTGTAAAATATTCATGCGCCTCAATAAACTGACAAGCAGAGAAAAGATGTCCTTTGCAGCCAAGAAAGACGACGCAGAAGCAGGCGAAGGCGAAGGCAGAAGAGCAAAGACGAAGGCAGAAGAGCAAAGACGAAGGCAGAAAAGCATTAAAGCGAAACCAGAAAGATAAAACTGGCTGCCAAGAAAAATAGCAGGACAAAAGCAACTGCGCCAACTAACAGCGAATATGCATTACAAATATTGCACAGGGTGAGCAGAGGAGGGGAGGGGCGGAGGGAGAGGAGCCACAACTTGGCGCCGACAGCCTTAGCAACTGAGGCATCAGCTTCAGCTCCTGTCCCAGTGCTGGGAATGAAACTATGTAGCAATTATGGACGCGAGGCGACTGGCCCATTTAAAGCACAATATGAAGACGTTATCAAAGTGCCCCAAAGTGGCGACTGGCCGAGTTCCTTGAGCTGCGCTGCCTGCTTAGCTCGGACTGCTTCTAGGATAAGTAAATAAAATTGATTAGAAAAGTGTCCGAGTGTGGCAGCAGCTACGCCTGCCTCGCAATCAATGGCAACTAGCGCTGGCTCGTGCTCGTTATCAGCTGGCAATTTCATTATTTTAATGCCTTAAATGAATTATCAGCCAGCCGCCCCTCCATCAAAACAAATGGGCGTGCCCCGCAGTCCGTGGCTGACCCCATCGGCTGAGTAAATATTGATTGACTCTTCGACTGACTGACTGACAGACTGACAGACTGACAGACATGTCTGTCTGATGGATCCGAGTAAAACACGTTCCTGGTGACAGTTTTCTGGCATTTTATTTATCCTACTCTGTCTGCCTGCTTCTCTTCTTCCCCCTCTGCTTGTATTTACTTCTTCTGCATTATATTCTGCAGTAGCAAATAATACTGTCCACTTGTGCGAATCATCTGCCAAGGTAAAGCACACGCACATAAGCCCACGGAATCCCCCGGGTGAATTATTCAAATGACCAAACTCACCGACATCAGAGTGGGCAATGACATTTTGGTGAACCAGGATACGTCGAGGCTAAAGCTCTGATTGCTGCGCATTATCATCATGCGGATGAGTTGTCGGAATTCCCTGGATTCCGCGTACCAAACACAATCGTAGAATGCCAACGGAATGCGCTCGCTCTGAAAACAGACCAAAGAGAGAGAGAGAGAGAGAGAGAGAGAGAAGAGTTGTTTGGCAACCAAAGGGACTCAATGAGAAGGGACAATGGAAACCCACAGCGGTTGAGAAGCGTTGACCGTTATAGCAGTAGATAACGATTTGATAGCCTCCGGCCGCGAGATACATCAGCATACGCAGCGAAGTGGTGATGCTTGTGGCCTGTTTGGGGAAAAAAGGTTGTTAGACTGCTTAAGGGGGAAAGAGGATTCTTACAAAGCCGATGCTCATTTGGAAGAGCACAAGGCCCCAGCAGAGAAGGCTTAACATGAACTGGATGATTATCATGTGCCGAAAGCTGTTGTTCACCTCGTGGGCAAAGCTGTTGAAGGAGGAAGACAATGAAGAGGCTACTTGGGGATTGGAAAAGCACTCTTACCTTGCCACGCGCTGATACTGATAGATGCAACAGCGCAGATACTCGACACGCTGTTTGCGTGGCATCTGCTCCGAGGTGGAGCATTTAATCAGGTGGCACAACGTCTCCATGAGCCCCACGCCGTGCAGACACAGCGCAATGAAGAGCACATCGAAGCCGAGGGTGCCTGGCAGCCGATAAGGAGACGTTCAGCGGGGTCAACTGGAAGCAATAGTCCGTGACTTACCCATGCCGCAGAGGTAGAGGCTGCAGCTCTCCAGGAACATGGGAATGTGGTAGAAGGGGAAGTTGAACCCCTTGTCCATCCAGCCGGGATAAAGCGAGGGCAAGGCTGCGGGACAGTAAGAACTCAGTTGCAGATGTTTATCTCTTGCTGCTTGGATTACTCACGGAGCACAATCTCGAATTGGTCATGCGGATGGCTGAGGTAGCGATAGAGATTGGTGGCCAGCGAGCTGAGCGTGTAGTTCAGTGTAATGCAGATGCAACTGAACAGATAGAACAACAATTGACGGCGCGTGCTGACCCAACAACGATCCATGATGGCCTCCACTTGCTGACGCAGCGACTCGGCAATCGGTAGATCTGCAACAACAATAACGGGCTGAATGAAATGTCAACTTGGCCAGCGCGTGGCACCTCGCACCAGACACTGCTCCAAACACTTCGCATTGCAGCAGCAGCTCGTGGCGACACACGCGACGCAGCAGCTCGTAAAATTTACGCGGCGCCAGCAGAAAGTAGAGGAGCTTCACAATGGAGATCAGGGTTTGGAACATGGTGCTAATGGTCTGCAACGAGAAAACGATTTGTATGCATGCATCATCCTCAGTCTGTGGGAGGGAGGGAATGGGGTTACCTCTGTGATGCGTGGAATGTCCGGAACGTAGCGGATGAACAGCTGCCAGTGGCCGTAGAGGGAGCCAAGGCTTCCGGCTATAAGAACTATGCTCCAGCTGTGGAATGCATAGGGAGAATTAGGTGAAGTTTGGAAGGTACTCATCTATACGAACAGTCGCAGAGCCCAGTCAAGACGTCTGGGCTTCCTCATGTTGTAGCCCACGGTGTAGGTGACGCGAATCATCTCCCTGATGCGATGGTAGTTGCGCTTCTCTAGAGCTGCAGCCTCGCTAGGTGTGTACATGTTGCCTAATTGACAAGCAGCTCAGCCCAACGCAGGCATTTATAAGGTCAACAGAGCGGGCGTGGTCTTCAGTTATGTTAATTATGTAGAAGGGGTTGCCACGCCTCCTCACGTGTGAGGCTACACTTAATTATTCAAAAGATTCTCAGCTCTATTAACTGGCATTTAGTGGTAGATATATATTGTAGGTTCCTCATCTGGTTGCTTTCTTTGCTAAGGTCTGAAATTAAATTACAATAGCCTGGCAACCCTATAAAGCTTGTCACGAAAAGCTGTGGAACAAAAGCTTATTAGGATGAAACTTTCAAGCATTGATATGCCCTGCATCTATTACAAATATGAGCAATAGGGTATATTGAGGTTATGTAGTATGACTCTAGTGGGCAGCAGTGAGGAGACTTTGCTGTCAATTACTTCTGGTTGAATTGTGCAATTGTATTGCAATTTTATCAGTATCTTTAAAAAAATTTAAATTTTGATTTATGTTTATGGTGGGCGTGGCACACATTATTTAAAATGAACTTTATCTTTGTATCTATGTACAATAACCAGAAATCTTAATGCCAAATTTGATGTCTATAGCTAACATAACATCACAGATCTTTGCGTTCATACAGACAGACAGACAAAAATGGTGTAATTACTAACATTATGAGCAAGCTCAGCTTTCTCAACGACATGCTTGAGATAAGCACTTAGAGTCTTTGGCAGAATTTTAATTTATCTGTCTGTCATATAATGAATGTTCGAATGTTGCTTAGCTTATGTGAATAAAACAAATAATAATGTTAACAACAAAGTACTTTTATTAATTAATTTCATATTCTTTATTTCTGCATTAGATTCTGCAACAGCAAAAAATATTGTCCACTCGTGCGAACCATCTGCAAAGGTACAAAGGTACTTCATAAATTCAGAGGAACCCAAGTAAATTTATTGAACTTGATAAACTCACCGACATCAGAGTGGGCAATGACATTTTGGTGAACCAGGATACGTCGAGGCTAAAGCTCAGATTGCTGCGCATTATCATCATGCGGATGAGTTGTCGGAATTCCCTGGATTCCGCGTACCAAACACAATCGTAGAATGCCAACGGAATGCGCTCACTCTGAAAACAGACCAAAGAGAGAGTGAAGAGAGTTAGTTGGCAGCCAAAGGAACTCAATGAAACGGGACAATGGAAACCCACAGCTGATGAGAAGGTCTGACCATTATAGCAGTAGATAACGATTTGATAGCCTCCGGCCGCGAGATACATCAGCATACGCAGGGCAGTGGTTATGCTTGTGGCCTAATTGGAGAAGAGGTTAATACACCCTTCAACTGGTATGAGGATGATACATACAAATCCGACACTCATTTGGAAGAGCACCAGGCCCCAGCAGAAGAGACTCAACATGAACTGGATGATTATCATGTGACGAAAGGTGTTGTTCACCTCCAGGGCGTAGCTGCAAGAGAGGAAAGGGATCGAATGATGAGGCAATTTGGGGTTATAAGCTGCAGGCTTACGCTGCCACGCGCTGATACTGATAGATGCAACAGCGCAGATACGCCACACGACGCTCTCGCGGGATTAGCTCTGACGTGGAGCACTCAATCATGTGGCACAGCGACTCCATGAGTCCAACACCGTGCAGGCAGAGCACAATGAAGAGCACATCGAAGCCGAGGGTGCCTGCAAGAGCAACAGGTAAACAGATTAAAGGGTATCAGTGAACACAATTCCCTTACCCATGCCACAGAGATACAGATTAGCGGTCTCAAAGAACAATGGGATGTGGTAGTAAGGAAACGTCATGCCCTTATCCATGCAGCCAGGATACAGAGAAGGCAAAGCTGCAATACCAGAAAGTACTGTGAGTAAACTAGCTTAAAATATATGAAAAGGTAACCTTACGCAGCATAATTTCATAGTTGCCATGGGGCTGAGTAAAGTAGCGATAGGAATTAATGACAAAGGAAGTGATGAAGTAGTTGGAGATGATAGCGGTGCAGGTGAACAGATAGAACAACAACTGACGACGCGTGCTAAGCCAGCAACGATCCATGATAACCTCAACTTGCTGACGCAGAGCTTTAGCAAAGGGTAGATCTGCAAGACAGTAAATTCCTTATGAAAGAACAGTGGCAACTGTAGAGTACATCATGTCTGACCAGAAACCAGGGGAAACACTTCGCACTGCAGTAGCAACTCGTGGCTACAGACGCGGCGCAACAACACGTAAAACTTGCGAGGAGCGATAAGAAAATAGATGAGTTTCATTACGGCCATCAGGCACTGAAAGACCGTGCTAATGGTCTGCAAAGAAGAAGAATCTATTAGAATCTATTAGAATTAAATAGGTCAGAAGAGATAGCCAACCTCTGTGATGCGTGGAATGTCCGACACGTATCGTATGAAGAGCTGCCAGTGACCGTAAAAGGAGGCGAAGCTGCCGGCAAGCAGAATAATGCTCCAGCTGAAGGAAGCCAGATGAAAATAAGGTGAATATTAGTTGATACCTTCAATTATCCTATACGAACAGTCGCAGAACCCAGTCAAGTCGCCTGGGCTTCCTCATGTTGTAGCCCACGGTGTAGGTGACGCGAATCATCTCCCTGATGCGATGATAGTTGCGCTTCCCTAGAGCTTCAGCCTCGCTAGGAGTGTACATTGTGCCTAATTGAAGAGCAACTGATTCAATCAGCCTTTTATAAGGTTATTAAAGGGCGTGGCTTCTTGTACTATTAATTATGTACTTAGAACTGGACACTTGTAAGACTGATGGGTCTAAGGTGACGCCCTCTTACGTGTCAGGCTGAAGTTAATTATTAAACAGATTCACAAGCTATTTTAGTAAATAATTAGTTCACCATTCAAATAACTGTATATAAGGGAAAATGGTTGTAGTCTTCGATAAGCCAATGACTCATTTTGCAAGCTGGCAACCCTGTAAAAGCTTGCACTGGAAAGCTAAGTCACTGCATTCACAGAAAAAGTTCGAAATGAGATGGACAACATTTCGAAAATGAAGAAATAAAGCTTTGAAAAGCTGACAAATTTCCTTACGAATTTCCCATCATCTTTTTAAAATAACAACACATTAATTGTAAATTTTGCCCAATGATTTATTTGTATTTCCATGGTATTTCGCTCAATATAGTTTTTATTTTAAATATATTTTAATAAATTTGTTTTTCATTTTTGTTTTTATGTTAACGATTTGAATTTGCTTATGGATTCTGTTTCTGTTAATGGTATTCCCTTTTTCGCTGATTTACAATCGTCGCTGACAGACTACGTTAAAAATGTACATATCATTTAGTAAATAATTTCAATATAATAATAAATATTACATAATAACATTTTGCATTCATGTTCTTGCTCTTGTTGTTCTTCTTCTTGCACTTATTCCATGTTAATGTGAATGCATTAAAAATAATTTAGAAAAATAGTAACAATTTCGAACCGAAACGATTTTTGTATAAAAATTGCAGTGCGATTTATTTATTTATAAATATTTATTCTCTTTGGTTTCCTTCTTCTCGTTTTTCTATTTCTTAAATTAGCAGAACGTGATGAGAAACGGCGGCGAAGTGAGAGTGTCAGTGTGTGTGTGTATGTGAAATAAATATTTACAAAAGTCATTATCCTGCGAGATGTGTTGACTAATTACAAATTAAGTATACGCAGCGTGGAATGTGTCCAGTGCTCACCGAAACGATACGAAACGAAACGAAGCGATGCTTGATTTAATTTAATTATAGCTTCCTTATGTGTTTAATTATACATACAAGTACATAGTTTAATTCAAATTCATGGCATTATATATTATCGATTCCTATTTCGTATTATTCATTGATTCTTTGATTTTTTCGGATTGCGAGTTGAAAAAGCGGACGTTGAGATTCTTGGCTTCTCGTAATAAAATTGATGTGTGAATTTACAGTGTATACATGTGTATGTGTGCGTGTTTGGGTGTGTATCTGAGTGTCTGTGTGAGTGTGTGAGAGAGTGAATTCGTATTCCTTTACTGATATGTTTCTAAGAGGCTAATTTGCATTTGATTCATTTCTCTAACGCATTCTCTCTGCTTCTCTTCCTCATATTTATGCTCGCTCGCCTTTTACTGATGCTTCGAAAAATTACATAGAACCGTTAGGTGTGCTCACAGAACTCGTATAAATGACATGCCAACTGGTTTACAACCAATCGAACCTAACTGGAAACATGCTGGACACATCGAGGCTTCTAATCTGCTCTGCTCTCACAACGATTTATTCACTTTAATTAATTTAAATCTTTTGTTTTTCACTCGCTTAGGAGCAGTCATTAATTAGTTCATAATAAATGCTTGAATTTATTGGTTTAGCGTAAAAACTTGCTGGCATAAATAGGTTGTTTTTGGGGCTTAGCTCAGAATATTATCAAATGCGAATTTGAATTAGTTAACCGACTTCTATCATACAATATCCAACTCATACTGCTACTTCAACTGCATCTCATAGTACAACACGGAATGAAATCAGAGTGGGAAACACACGACAAACAATGTTAAAACACATAAAACTCTCTCTTGATACTCGAATAATTGACTAAATATTTGCAGGTGAAAACCAGGGATAACTTAGAGCGGGAACTCAGGGAAAACTCACTAAATTTAGGTGGTCATATGCAGAAACGTATTGCTCATATAGGTTGAGGACAAAGGAACAACTTGCCACGGCTTGCCGTAGACCAAGACCTAGACTGAGATAGATTATAATATTCACCACTGGGGGTTACGATATTACGAATAGGTTTTGTAACTTTATAAGTACTTGGGTTGTTTAACTTTCAACTAACACACAGGACGCACACACATGAAAAAGCGTTTGCGACTGTCGCACAAAATATCACTCTATGCAATATCTCAACAGATCAAAATCGATAATAGATACAAGCCTAACATATTTATAGGGCGAGAGGGGTTTCGTTTAATGTTCAACATTTACTACTACACAGAAACAATCTCAATTAGTCAATTACGTACGTACAGATCATACTCTCTAAGACGATGGTTACTTATAGGCTCAAAGCAAAAACAAAAGACTTGTACGAGAGTGTAACCCAAAGAGAATAGAGAAGGGATTTCAGTAAGAAAATTCATTGCAATCGGAACTGATCTAAAGTCGAATTGGGGGCACACTCTACGCACAGTTAATATCTCTAGATACTACGACTAGTTAGGGGTGTGGAAAAAGGGAAGGGGGGGGGAGGGGGTTATCAGGAATCAGCACTAACAAGAAGCCTTATTACCCTTACACATACATATAAACGAACTTTGCATAACGATTTTAACTACATTTGGTTTTCTCTTCCTTTCTCCTCCTATCTCGATCGATTTAGCTAGCATGTATATGTCTAGAATATATATATATATAGTATATAAATCGGCTGATGTCTTTTGTTGCGAGATTCGACAAAAATAATATTAGTTTTGTTTTGTATTTGCTTTAGCTTAGTTTGTTGAATATGCCGCGATCTGAATCGATTGGGGGGTGAGTGTATATATATATATATATATATAGTATATATAGTATTTGTTTTATTGTATGTGTATATATAAGTTGCATTTAAAATATGAATATTATCTCCTCTCTGTCTAATGTTTTAGGCTCTTCTGGTGATTTCTTCTATTTGCTGCAAGCTGTAAATAAATGTTGCACTTTCTGTTGCATTTACAATAGATTTGTTCATAGCATTAGCATTAGCTTAGGGTTCCTATGTAGTATATGTACATGTAAATTGTTTGTTTGCTCTTCTGAGGGTTCTCTCTCTCTCTCTCTGCGTCTCTCTCCCTCTATCTCTCCTCTATACATCGGTTTGTTCTTTAGTTTGGTTTTGTACGTCTTGCGCGGCATCGCAACATTTGGATTTTGGTTTTTTGGTTTTTGGTTTTTGGTTTTACGGCTCAGTTTCTGTTTCGGTTTTGTAAAAATATTCAACGCTCCGCTTCGGCACCTCAAGACTAGACTAGGATACTGTTCATTGCTTTTAAATAATTCACATTCCATTTTTGCTAACTTTGCTATCACTTTGAGTTTTCTTGTGTTGTGTTTTGTGTTTGGATTTTCCCATAGGTTCTTACGTTTTTGGTATAGTACAATAACTACTAAGCGCTCTTGGTGTGTGTGTGTTGTCTAATTGCTACGTGGCCCCACCGCCCGAACTGCCGCCACTGGCTGTTGCTGCCGCCGACGACGAGCTGCCCTGCTCCCTGCCTCCGCCAGCCTCGTCGGCATTTTGTGGTTGCAACAATGCGCGCTGCTCGTCGTTTGCCTCGCTCTCTCCCTCGCCGTCTCCATCGCCATCGGCATCGGCATCTGCTGCCTCGTCTGCGGTAGCAGGTTCCGCATTGGTTTTGTTCTGCGGTTTGCCTGGGGCTGTTCCACCTGCTGGCGTCTCTTGGCTCTGCGCTTGTCGAATGGGCGAGGTGAAGGTCGTCTCCGAGTCTGTTTGAAGAAGGGAAACTGTTAGAAATCTTGATATACAGAAAGACATATCACAGAGGTGCTACAAAGTACGTCAAATGCTATACAGAAAGCTGCAGATATTGGCGTGTGTGTGTGTGTGTGTGTGAGAATGTGTGTGTGTGTGTTTGTAGGGCAATATTAAAACAGTAGTAAGATGAAGCTACCAGCTGCAAGTAGAGTAGGCTACGACGCTGGTGTACAGGGTGTACAGGGTGTATAGGGTGTACAGAGTATACAATGTGTACAAGGTGTGCAGGGTGTACAAGGTGTACAGGGTGTACAGGTTGTACAGGTTATACATGTTGTAGAGGTTTTACAGGATGTACATGGTATACAGGGTGTACATTGTGTAAAGGGTGTACAGTTTGTAAGGGGTGTAAAAGGTGTAAAGGGTGTATAGGGTGTATAGGGTGTATAGGGTGTATAGGGTGTATAGGGTGTATAGGGTGAATAGGGTGTATTTGGATGTATAGGGTGTATAGGGTGTATAGGATGTATAGGATGTATAGGATGTATAGGGTGTATAGGGTGTATAGGGTGTATAGGATGTATAGGGTGTAAAGGGTGTAAAGGGTGTATAGGGTGTATAGGGTGTATAGGGTGTATAGGGTGAATAGGGTGTATTTGGATGTATAGGGTGTAAAGGGTGTAAAGGGTGTATAGGCTGTATAGGGTGTAATGAGTGTATAGGGTATACAGGGTACATAGTGTGTAAAGGTTTTACAGGGTATACAGGGTGTACAGGGTGTCATAGAGCACGAGGGTTACAGGGTGATTGTAGCGTAGCATGTGCTTATATCGGGAATACAAATGCCAGGCTTGTCCTCTACGATTCCTTGGCTTGCCTTGCCTGCCATGATGAATCCTTCTATGTCTGTGGGTGGGTTGGGTTGATAGAGTAGTGTGGGTTAGCTAGGGCTGCTCAGAAGGCAGCGTCGAAGACGGTCACTAGAGTGGAAGAGAGAAAGAGAGAGCATGCGTGTCGAGCGGCGCGAGGAGAGAAAATAATGGAATTGTTGTTGTTTGTTTGTTTTTTGTACATGCTCCTATTGTTGTTGTTGCTGAGAGAGGGGAAAGAGAGACAGAGGAGGCAGACTCAGCACTCTGAGAGTGTCTACTCACCCAGGCTACTATCCCGCGTTCCGCTGGGATCAGCGTAGCGGCCTCCCTCCGTGGACGCCTGTGCTCCTGCTGCGCCAGCTGAGGAGCGTGACAGAACTGGCTTCACTTGACGCAGCGCCTGCTCCTCGGGATAGCGAGGGGTTTGGAACTTGGTTGGCTTCGATTGCAGCGTCGCCGGGCCAGAGCGCTGGTGCAAAAGGGTGCGATGCCTGAGGGGTGGTGGGGATATTGACTTAGCTAAAACTGAATGAGGTAATTTATTCGGTGAGTAATCGCTGCCAGACTCGCCCTGTAAGTGAAGTAAGCAAGGAGTGAGTGAAGAGTTGAAGAGGCTCCTTAGGGATATATATATACGGTACCATGACAGTGCCATTGTCGGACACGCCCGAGCCTGACATATTGTCCGCCAACAGACGCTCACTCTCGGGATCGGACAGGACGCGCGAGACATCAGACTTGTTTTTCAGTATCGACTTGGAGCGTCGATGATGCTCCAGATTGGGCGATGCGTCGATCGAGTCTATCGATGAGGAATGCTTGCTCTCAAATTTGGCTATGGAATGCAAAGAAATACGATTAGTATCACCCTATCCTAGTCTACACTTCCCACTCACCTTTGGCGCCCGCATTTTGAATGCCAAACAAACGCTGATTGATCAGTTTGGTGGCAGTGGCTATGCTCTTGCCCGGCATAAAGGCCGAGCGCTTCTTCTTGCTGCCGCTGACAGCTGCGGCACTGGTGCTAGCTCCCGCTCCCCCGCCGGACCCGCCAGCACCCGTTGTGCGCTCCTCGAGGCGCACATTGTCGTCGAACAGCTTGGTGTCCTCGAAGCGGGCACGCGGCTTGGCTTGGCTCGTGGAACTCGTCGAGCTCGGCCCCCGCATGGCTGTGAAACTCTGCTGGAAACGCGTCTTGCGATGCTTTGGCACTGAGTTCTCGTTCAGGCTGACCCTGCTGCCGCGCTCCTGCACATCGAAGTTCTGATAGACATCGTCCAGTGGACTCAGTCCACCGGCAGCCAGATTACGCAGCGCCGTATCCCCCGAGGCGCTCTTCTTCACCTGCGCCCGCATCGACAGACCCGATGTGGACACTGTGGGCGGCAAGCCGACAATGAATCCAGTCGAGCTGCTGATGTTCCCACTGCGACACGACTCCTTCTCCAATGGATTTATATACAGATTATCCATATCAATGTCCAGGGCGCAGGCCTCGTCGTTGAAGTCGGCTGTGAGGTCGCCCTGCGACAGAAACGGATGCGTCTGGCAGCTGGCGTACGTATCTGAGCTGTCCACGCTGGCCAGATCGGCATTGTTGTTGTTGTTGCTGCTGCTGGCAGCGCCGTTGCCCATGCCCGCATAGTTGCCATTGCCGAAGAGCAGCAACCCATTGGCAGCACCGCCAGCACCCACAGTCGTCGTGTTGAAGTTGTTGTTGTAGTTGTGATTGAAGTTGCTGGCAATGGGCGGCCCATAGCGCTGCGCCACCGCGTCCAGAGGCAGTGCAATCGTTGTGGATGTCGTCGTGCCATACGACGAGGATGTCGATGAGGATTGGGAAATGATGGGCACAAGGGCGCCGGCACTGGCACTGCTGTAGACTGGAGGTAGAAGCACCACATCGCCGAGCGTGGGTTGCACTAGCGCCGACGCTGCTGCCGCTGCCGCTGCTGGCTCTGGGGCCAGCAGACCGAACTGATTGGCCTGGCGTTGGGCAGCGGCGGCAGCGACTGCGGCTGCATAGTTGCTGGCCGCCATGCGCATCTCCAGGCAGATGGGTTTGTGGAAGTCGGAAGTTGGAAGCGAGATGACGCCCTCCGCATCGGTGTACTCCTTGAAGTCCTGCAAGGGCAGAGAGTGAGTGCGGGAGAGTAATGAGAGGCAGTCGAGGTGGGGGCGGGGCGAGGACGTGGGAAGTGGGAGAGGGTTAGAGGTGAGTGATCAGCCTGGGATCGGGCTGAGACCGGGCTGAGTTCGGGCTGAGACCAGGCGCAATAAACAAAACGTGTGCACTTAAAGTTGTTCTTGTTGTTGTTGTAGTTGTTGTTGTATCGCAAGACCATTGAACATGCAACTAAAATGCATCAAGTTAAACGTGCAGCGCGAGCGCAATTAATTTAATCAATCTCAATAGAAGAACGGATAAGTAAAAAGGAAAAAGAAAAACTCAACAAAAAGAAAAAAAAGAAAAAATCTCCGGAGCTGTCGCTGGTTTTACTTACCCAGTTGGGTCTGTCGGAGGGAGGGGGGAGTCTCGGCGGGGTGCTCAAGAGTTTCTCCGGCTCAACAAAATGATAAGGCTAATTAAAATGAAAATCGTTCTCTGCGCTTTGTTCTTGCTTGGGTTTTCTAGGCGAGCAATACGAGAAAGTTGGGTGCCAATTGAAAAGTGCTAATTAAAAGTTGAAATCAATAATCAATTGTTTATTTATTGCATTCATCTTGTTGTTGTTTTGTTTTGTTTTTTGTGTTTTGTGTTTTTTTTTCTTTTCTTCGATAACATTGTAATAATTCGATAATTAATTTTAATTTTTATATTCATTGCAACTAGGTATTTGAACAAACAACTCGATTATAACTAAATTGTAATTCTGTGCTTAGTGTACAAAAGAATCGTTTGCAACTCATCTTTCTCAAGGCCTTAGACTAGAAGAAACACGCGATAGATCATAGCTAGATAGATAGATAGATAGTAGGTAGTAGATAGTAGATAATGGATAATAGATAGTAAGATAGTAACACATGCTGCTTTGGTTTTTGGGGGGTTTTCTTCTTCTTCTCTCTTTCTTTCTTGTTCTTCAATGTGTTGAGTAAAAGTAAATTAATTAAATTCTTAGAATTTGCTATGTCTTTCTTTAGCTTTCACGTCACGCACGAATATTATGGTAGGTAGGTAGTACGAGTAAGTTATGTAATTGATTTAATTATGATTAAAGCTAATTAACTGGCATCTGCTCTTCTCTTCACTTGTCGTTGTTTTTGTTTTTGTTGTAATTTCAATTTGTCATCCTCTTTTCGATACATCGTAAAGCACATTGAATGAGTTCAGTTTATAACTAATTTCTAGGTGTAGCGTGTAGTTGGGCGTGTGTGGTTGGGTGTGAGGTGGTGTGTGGCTGTGTGTGTGGGTGTGTGTGTTCATATTAGTGTATTCGTCGTTATTGACAGATTGACAGACAGCCTGTCTGTCTGCAGTCAATTTAGCTCAAGCTCTAAAGAAATTGTTCTAAACGCTATTCGCACGCAATGGAACACACTCGCCTTGACATCCTGGCAAACCCTTTAAGAAAAAGAAATGAAAAAGAAACAAAGTCAACATAAAATTGCCATATTTCTCTTCTTCGCTGCCACATTCGCTGTACACACACGCACACGCACACACACACACACAAAACAAAATGAAATAAAGAACGCATCAAGAGAGAGAGAGAGGTAAATCAAAATGTTGAAGAGAAACACAAGAGACAAACTTCAGTTTCATTTGACACATCACAGGGTGCATCGGGTACCCGGGGACTGCAATCACAGATAATAGATATCGATAGTTCCCTCCTCGATCATGCGCTTAAGTGCCAGATAGTTTTTCGGCGATGGCGGCGGTCGCGCCAGCCTCTTGATGCTATACTCCTTGTCGTGGAAGACGCAAATGCGATCCTGCAATGCGAGCACACACTGTGCTTCAGTATCGGTTATCGATAGGACTGCAACTAAAGTTGGTTATCGGACTCGATATACTTGCGGGACTGTAGCTGTTACAATGCAATGGAAGCAGGTCGGCAGGGGCATGTGAGCTAAATAATTCATAATACTCCAATTTGTTCAGTCCTCGAGCTATCTGTCTCTCTCGATCTATGCAGTACAAGGTGATGTTGTGCGTGCTTTGAGGTTAGTTTACAATGTGAAACACAATAAAGAAAACATACATAAGGTGCAAGTGCGGTTAGATTGAAGTACCCAAAAGAATGTTGAGTGAAAAAGAAAGAGGCATGCGCGGACTACACAGAAAGCAGAAGGAATCAAATCAGATTATGGTACAATACAGATACAGGTTCAGGTACAGGTACAGGTACAGTTTGGTACAATACAGTTCTTTTGAGTTGAGTTAGAATTGAGTTATATATATAGTGAGTGTGTGTTAGATACAGAGAGTGGGTTCTCTAGCCGGTTAGGAGGGGGATAAATCGATTGTCGTGGTTGTCGATTTTACCTTGGTTGTGCAGAAGCAGCATTCGAATTCCACAGGCACATCCTGCTCCAGATTGTCCATGCGCTGGTTTTGCAGGTTCTCGAGCGCCACCTGGCGGCGCAACTCGGCCACTTCCTATAAGTAAGGGTTTAGGGTTTTGGCAAAATGTAAATGCAAAATCAGAATACAACAGGGAAATACAAAATACGAAATAACTGAGAAGAGACAAGGCATGCAGCAGCAGCAGCAGACGCAGACACGAGAAACGGATTAAGGAGTTATCTGTATAGATTATATATTACATATATCGCTAAACAAGATCTCAATCAAGTTCACCAACATCGCATGCGCATGCCACAAAGCTTTTTGTACATTTCCGGGAGCCTTAAGGTGAATGATCAGTGTATTTGCTGTTGTTTTAACTGTCAAAAGTTTGTGGGAAATGCTTTTATATCGGGATTGTCAGAACAACTGTAAATCAACCTGTCAGATATAGAGAGATATATGTGTATTATATATGAAGCAACAAGACGTTTCGTCGGCAAGCTAAATGAACTTCTCTAAATGTCCTCTAAATGCGCCTAAGCCATCTGCTTTGGATTGGTAAGTACCCCACTCGAGTCACCCTGTCGAGAGCGGCTAGTCACCCTGTTATCGTTCCGCCAGTCGCGCTGTTTATCGTCGTACGTGCAGGCAGCACTCACCAGCATCCCAGAATGATGAGCAAACGCGAAGGGACCCATGCGAAACGAAGCAACTCCGACTGCGGACACATGTACAAGCATCATTCGGGCAAACACGTCAAGCGTCAGTACAATGCCAAGATTTGGGACTCAGTGCCAGACGAAGGTGAGCCCAGTTTGCCACACATGACAATATGTCACCCTCTGCCTTATTTCACGCAGGGTTGTCAGGCAACGGCGCCCCCAATTGTGCTACCAGTAGTCCTGAGATTCCTTGTCCAGTCTGGCCTAGCTCGACCAGCTCTGCCAGCCCATCCCCGCAGTGCATGCCCAGTTCATATGAAACGCAGTTGCATACGAGTGCCAACACACCACAGCAGCAGCAACAGCAGCAACAACAGCAGCAGCAACAACAGCAGCAGCAGCAAATGCCCCAGCAATCGCCGTATCAAACACAGTTGCAGCAAATGTCGGCGGACAGCGACTTGGATGATGCCGAGAAGCGGGGCAAGCAGCTGCGGCAGCTGGTGCAGCATCTCTATGTGGCGCAGGCACGCGTACAGCTGGAGGCAACTGAGATACACAAGGCGCAGGCGGTGGCTACGTCTGCACAGTCGCAGCTCGAGGATTCAGCGAACCATGTGCGCACCATCACAGCGACGCTGCACAATGCCCAGCAGGAGGTTGCAGCGGCAGCGATACGGGCGCAGATCGCTCAGCTGCAACTGGCGGCGCACGATCAACTGCTGTTTGCAGCGCGCCAGGATGTGGATGCGCTGTCCTCGCAGGTGGTTGGTCTGCAGGCGGCCGAGGGCATTGTACAGCCCAAGCTGACAGTTGATTTGCATGCGCTGCTCAACAAGCTGCGGCAGCCGTTGCAACGTTACGATTGCCCCACCGCCGTGCCCGTCATAGTCACAATGCCGCGGCAACCAGGCGCGGACGAGGGCTCAGCGGTCGCCTTACCGCATGACTCGGAGACGAGCCACCACATCGAGGAGATCGCCAAGCCGCAGCAGAAGCACGAGAAAGTTGCACGGCGCATGGCCAAATCATCAGAATTATTCCAACCGATTCACCCACATCATGCATAGTATATTTGTTATTACTTCCTTTTACCCCCTTCCCCTTTCTTGATATGTAAGATATGTATATTTTTATATGATATGTAACTTCTACTCGGGTGTGTTCTTGTCTGCTTGGGGAGTTTGTGTTGGTCTCGTTGTTAATCGTTGATGATGTTGGTAATGGATAACAAATTGAGAAGGTAGAAGCGCTGTAGCAAACACAGATAAGGCATACTGTACATATTATATCGAAGATATTATAAATAACTAAAAAGAGGAGTAGCTTAGTATATTACAAACCCTTGCAGTCCCAACTAAGTATTATGGAAATAAGTTCTTGAAATATAATATATATATAATCCAAAAAGAATAACAATGTTCGAGTTAAGATTTTATTTTAAGAGAATTTCAATATTAGAAGAAGAATTACTCTTCGATTGTCTTATATTCTACTGTAAGTAGAAAATTCTGAACTATACTAATGTAAAATTATAATTTGATTCATGTCTTGCGAAACTTAAGCTACGTCTAGTCAGAATTTGTAATATATACAGAGTAGAGAATATTATAAAATAAGGAGATAAACAAGACAAGAATGGAAGTGGGAAATCTAGCAAAAATATATATTTTATATAGTACGAGCACTTATGCATATTTCTCAAACATTCTATGCGCTGATATGCATATATCGGTATATCGATAACTCGCAGACATTCGTAAAATGCAAATAGAATAGCTGGAATTTGGTTTTTCTTTCGGATCAGATAATAAAGAAAAGTTTAGCATTATGTTCAGCCACTGAAAATCAATCCGATGAAAATAATTAATGGTTTTTCTTTTAGCTTATCGAGTGTTTTTACAATACTATCGAATTGTTATCGAATTGGGCAAAGAGATTATATAAAGTAGAGTAGCAGTGGCAAGTAGTATGCATTAGAGTAGAGAGTAGTTTGAGTTTGTTGTGTATACTTTGGATGTACCTCCTTACTGCGTCCCCGTAAAATCTAAAAGTTGAAATGTGTTGTTGTTGTTATCGAACATTATAATAGCTAGAGGTAGCTGTCGTAACAGGTTGGGTAAGTAAGTATGCTAATGGTATGGTAATGGATTGTTCTCGTTGTTGTGGAGTGTAAATAAAATATGAAGCATTGTGTAAAGTCGAGACAAATGGAACCGAAAAGAAGCCCCAAAGGGAAATCGAAGGAACTGAGCTGAGTGGAAACAATGATGGATGCGATCAGCCCTTGAACCAAAACAAGGGGGTGATAGTATAACGATATGGTTCATATAAGTGTGTACGATAGTTTACGATAGTTAAAATTTGTAGCTCCAGTTAACGGCTTCACATTTACTAATACGATATATAGTTACGTTTTAAGAACTTCGAAAACATTAAGATAGATTCAAGATATACAAGTACGAGCACTCGGCTTGTGGTACTCCCGGTGCCCCGGCTCCCGCACTTACCCCTGGCGTTATCATCATCTGTATGGGCAGTCCCTTCTGGTTCGACGCTATAGTCATCGCATCCTCTGCCTGCGACGATGTTCCCGCTGCCGCCGCTGCTGCTCCTTCCTCTTGGCCGGCTGCGTTGCTTGAGGTGGCCACAGCTGTTGCTGCACTGGATGCCGCTACCATGGCTAGATTGTTGGCAATCCCACCCGCCGGCAACTGCACTGTCTTCTCCTGTCGTGCCTGGGGCAGCTGTTGCTGGGGCAGTTGTTGCTGCTGCTGTTGCTGTTGCTGCTGCAGTTGCTGTTGCTGCTGGCTCTGGAGCAGCGCCTGCTGTTCACGCCTGTAGCTCTCCATGGCCATCATCGAGGTCTGTCTGGCATTCGGATTATCGAAGCTATATGGCGGCACTGCATCCTGCTCAGAGCTGGAACCGCGTCGCTGTATGGAGAGGGAAGTCAGTGAAAATCAGTTAAGTAGACTCTGTTTCTAGACAAACGGAAATCGGAAAAGAAAATCGGGAACTCTCTCGACTCTTCTGCTGCAAGCGAACTGATTTATTATAGGTTAATTATAGATATATATATAAATCGATTCGGAATCAATTATTATTACAATTCTGAGATGTTAAAGAGATTCTAAGCTACAAAATAAATTTACTACATTCTTAAAAAGTTTTGATATTTTCTATAGAGAAATTAGAATATATTTTGAACTAATTTAATTGTTAAAATTTAAATACAGAAGATATTGCAAAAACTATAGACATTCCAAAAGAAAATCAGATGATTTCAAGAAAAGCCATGTTAAGATTCGAATGGAGATAAATTCGGTTATTTTTATAATCATTTACTGAATGATGCCCCAAAAAATTGTTATTAAAATGTTATTAATTTTAAAAAGGTAAAGCAATTTAATTGAAACATTTGCATTGGATTAGATTCTTAAGTAGAGAATTTTTTGTGATTTATTATGTCTCATGAATGATTAAAAAAAGTAAAATCAAGGTTTAAAACAAGTTGAAACTAGTAAGAAAGCTACAGTCGAGCGTACCCGACTATTCCCTCTACCCACATGACAAAAACGATTTCTTATATATGCAAACACAAAATTTACAGTCTAGTATTCTCGATTGAGATATACTTTCTACCCAACTGCCCAAAAACGATTTCTTATATAAAGATGGTGTTTTATTCTGCATACTATAGGAAGCGGCTTGAAAATCAGTAACTTTTAAAAGATTTTCATAAATATCTTCTATATTGATTATATGATCGCAACCATATTTTTAGAAGTCATTTGGACGTTGGTTAGTGTATTTATCAAAAATCTTTCATTACAAATTACGCTTGACTTTCGGTTTTTCGATTTATAAGGCGAAAAGAGGCGTGGTCAAATTCTAAAAAAAAACTTTATCTGCGTGCAATAACTAAACATATTGACACCAAATTTGGTAGCCCTAGCTATTATAGTTTTTGAGATATAGGCTTTCATACGGACAGACAGACAGACGAACATCGAAAATGGCTATATCGACTCTGCTGTTGAGCTGATTAAGCACATAGAATATACATTTGTGGTCTATCATGCCTCCTTCTATCTGCTACACACATTTTAGGTTGGCACAAAGTTATAATACCCTTCTACCCTAAGGTATCATGGATAAAAACTGAATATTTTGTTGATATTGCTTTCTCGAGACTTACGTGATGCATGTTGGAGTTCCTCAGGTTGGCTACGTGCTCATAGTTCTTGTAGCAGCCAGTGCCCGTGGTGGCTGGATTGCGACCGCTGGTCGACTCGCCTTCGGTGCTGTTGCCATCCCCGTCCGTTTGGGAGAGATTGTGTCCTGTGGGCGATCGGCGTAGCGCGTGGGTTAAACGGTGCCAATTTTTCAGTGATCGTGTGTGACTTTCGCGCTTTTCTGTATTGCGTATGGGTGTGCGTGTACGTATGTACGTATGTAAGTGTGTGTGTGTGTGGGTGTAGTATGTGTTGGGAGTAGTTTGGGTTTTGAATAGGTTGTTATACAAGAAAAGTTCATATCGTTAGTGTGTGTGTGTGTGTAAATTGGGTTAAGTAACGCGACACATTAGTGTAGTGTTTGTATGTTGTTGTTTTTAGGGTATTATTGTTGTTATTTTGGTTGCAGTTGTTGTTGTTGTTGTTTTGAAGTTGTTTTCGTTGTTGTCGTAGTTGTAGCACACGCAAAAAGCCATGAATGCATTTTGTCGCCATTTTGAAAACGATTATTGATTATAGAACATTTATTTTGATTCATTTGAGCGTGGATTGTTCGATATTTGCCGCATTTGTTTAGCCGGTTTGCAATTGTCAGGCGCCATGTTTGTTGATTGTTTTATTTTGTTTTTGTTTTTATGATTTGGGTTTTCGTTTTGTAGATGAGATTCAAATTAAAAAAGGAATAAAAGAAAGAGATATGCACTTTATGAATGTCGTTATACGATTCGATTAGTATGGTTATGGATAATGCAATTCGGTTATAACGACGACGACGTGGGCAACGATAATGACGACAACGAAGATGGTTAATGACGACGACTAGGAACTTTCATAGTTACGGGTTGTAGAGTAGTTAGTTAGTAGTACTATTAGTAGCAGTTAGATATAGTAGTAAAACAACAGTACGACGATTATAGGTATATAGTAATACATATGGTGGTGGTACACGAATAGTTAACGCAACTTGAGCAAATCCCATTTAAATACCATTTAGTATTGTTAGTAATTAACGTTTGTATGTGTGTGTGTGTGTGTGTTAGTGTAGTTGTGTGTCTGTGTGTTAAGAACAACATTTATTTGTATATATAGTGAGACTATAATAAGGTTTAACTGTGAGCTATTAGCTAATTGCTTGGTTAGTTGGCACAACAATAAACAGTTAGGGGATATATATATATAGAGATATATAAAGAGAGAGCGCTTTTCTGCCGAAAATGAAATGTGGATGGAGCTGAGAGCAGTTAAGCAACACGCTAAGAAGTAAACGTATGATATACTATATGAAACTGAGAGAATCTTGTATACTTTTTGGTTATACTTTCGATTTGAAGTAATCAAACATATAATATTTGAAAGCTTAGTATAGCATCTGAGTCAGTAAGAACTCTGTGGGAAATATTTCATGTACTGCAGTATCGATTACAGAACAATTTGAGTTGCGGTACAGTATCATATCTCTACTTTTATATAATCACAATTAATTGAATTTGCTGCCACTGATTGAGTTTATTTTTCCAAAGAATTCTCCAATTGTGCGATTAAATGATTATGAGCGATTGTATAACAAAAACGTAATATGTCGTTTGATTTCTGATATGATTTTTGCTCTAACAAAGTCGGCAAAACAAATGAATACACACGAGAGACAAAGAGACTGGCTCATTTCGCTTATATAACATGGCGATTGCGTACGAGTACGATTAAGTTAAGTATAAGTATGTATGTACGATGTATGATATGGTATACATAGATTGAACCGACTGAATCGCTGAACAAAAGCACATTTCATGGTCATTTACGCATTCTCATGTTTCGGCTATAATGAACTGAGGATGATGAACTAAAAATCATACACAAAACGATGGACAATTTTCTTCTCACATATACATATGTAGATAGATAGAATGGCAACGAGTAAGCGGAGCAGAAACAGTTCTGGTTAGAGCTGGAGCAACATCGATGTTTGCTGAGGTATTTCATATGAAACATTGATGTTTATCGATATAATATCGATGTTTCCCCAGCTCTACTTCTTGGCGTTAATTTCTTTTCGGGCTTATCGATTATTTTATGTGAAATTATAAATTAAATGGAAATATATCTTTGCATTATTTCCTGATAAATGAAGAAGCTTAGTTTAGTTGAGTAACCAATTTGGGTCTTTACCTTATCGCTTTCAGGGACTATGAATATATATAGAACTGTAATTGGTTTAGGTTTAAAGTTCAAGGCTTGACAGAGGCGCGCACAACGAAAGCAGATCTTGTCAAACATCGAACACGGCTTTAATATATAGTAGTAGTATTGTTAGTTAGTTGGTTAGTTAGTTATTTAATTGGTTAGTTGATTATCGCTTGGCATGAGACAACGATACAGAGTGTTGATTTTAAATGAAATACAGCGTATTAGGTTTTGGTTTTATTACTAGTTCACAGACACACAAAGTTGGAGCTTTACAGTAGTAGTACAGATACAATGAGTACAGACACAATACGTATTGGGGGTTACGATTAGTACGAGTAACAGTAAATATATTTAGGTAGTATATGTTGTTGTTGCTGTTGTAGTTCATATATGGCTTGAGCGTAAGGAGCGTACAGTTTCTACACGATCAAATGTAGATAGATTGGCGGATAGATAGTTGGTAGGTAGATAAGATAGATAGGTAGATAACTGTTGCATGCAGCGTGTTGGGCGAGCAGACGCCTCTGTCGCCCCGAGACGTACAAAAAGTAAAGAAAAAAGAAAATAAAGACGTAGGAAAGTACACGCTGGAGAAGACACACATACAGATGGAAAGAAAGTATGAAGGTGGAAGGGAGAAACTAAGAGAGTCCTGAAAAAGGCACGTAAAAGGCTTTTGATTTGGTCGCTCAGGCGACTCGCAATTGGATTCGATTGGTTATGCCATTGAGAACTGTGCGCAATGATAGAAATATTGGAACAATCACAAGATGTTTTAACAAATCAAGAGTTATATAATTCAATCTGAATTCCGATCGATCTGAACTGAAATCCCAAAGAATAAACGAAGAGAGAAATCATTAAGGAACTTGTTGGTAATTCTTGGTTTTTCTGTATTTTTCACATATGGGCTTCATATATATATATATACCATGTATATTTCTCTTGTATATAACTTTATTGAACTGCTCAGCGCGTTTGGCTTAGTTCTACATTGGTTTAACAGACACTTAACAGAACTCTCGCTCGTGCTCGATCGGCAAATACATGGTACATATGGTACTATATCGTACTACATAGTAGACTTACGAGTACATATCGAGTTTATTGTTCCACTCGGGAAAGAAACATTAAAGTATATATTTGTTGTTGCTGCAAACTAAGCGCGTTATGCTATAAATAAGGCAATTGTTAACATTATATATATATATGTATTGTATATACTATATTCTGTATATGTCTGTATATATACTATACTAATTATATTGTTGCTTTTGGTTTCTTTGCTTTCATTGTTATTTGGAATTTGATTTATGCGTTTTGTAGGAACATTTCGCCATCAATTTGCCAAGTATCAGTTTGTAGCTTATATCAGTTAATCGAGTACATATATATATCTGTATGCATGTATATGCTATATATATTTTTCTGTGTCTACATACAATTTTGATCGCACTAAATTATAAACTAAGCTTAGTCTCGTTCGGCTACAATCAACTAATTTCAAAAATAAGGCTGACTCTGCTGCATAAATATCAATTGGAACCCACTTGGATCAGTACTACAACTTATGCTTATCTGCAAGAGTGACTGCAACTCTGGAGGGATTCTTAATTAATCTGTTCCCGATGCAGGCGTTGTGCAAACTAGATTCGATACGTTAAGCTGGGAACACTGGCAACGCTTGCCCAGGGCATGTTGGAAGCTTCGGTCTGCCGAAGATCGAGTTCATCTTAGATGACTATTCTTCTTTTGACTATTGTGCTCAACAAATGCTTGGGGAATTTATATATATATTTATATATATTTCGCTAGATATAGGCCTAGTTAATAGCTAATAGTTGTAAGTATATAGTATATTTTTCTAAATTAAAATTGTGCTTACGCGGATTGTATGGAACGTTTTATTTGGAGTGGAATTCGGCGTGTTGTCGGCATTTCTTTTGGGTTTGGAATGGGAACTGTGCATTGGTCCCACACTCCGATCTTTGTGGAAGTTACACCAACACTCTCGCACTCACACACACACACACGCACAGGCACACAACTGCACACAGACACGCCACTGAAGTGTGCTTGAAAGTTTTGCATGGTACTCAATGGGAAGGGGAAAAAGTAAAGATAATAATTAACTGAATAACATGGAAATCAGCTAAGAAAGAGTGCAAAGTATTTGAATTACAGCAGACATCAGCAAATTTGAGCAGCAGCTGCGAACACCGAATGAGGCAATCGATCGTACATATCGATGGATCAATATCGATACAATCATTTCATAGACATTTCAATGGTATTTTCAAGTGCTGATGGCATTTAGTTTGAAAGGAAAGTAGACAGAACTAATAACGGAAAACAGGGTACAACGCAATGTGACAATTAGCAAAACTTTCAATGTGAGGCGTACGGACGAAACGATAAAATCAAAGGAAAAGGTTTCACGCACTGCACAACGTTGCGTATGCGCAATGCGCGAGCCTCGCGTTACAAGCAGCGGCATGTGTGTGTGTGTGCATGTCTGTGCGTGTGTGTGGGTGTCTGAAGAGTAGGTGATGTGTGAGTGTGTGTGTGTGAGTCTGTGTGTGTGTGTGTAGATGGCGCCTAGAAGCAGTTACATTTAATCACAACATTTAATTTCGATAGCCTCGCCTAACGGAAGTACATCGTTCTATCATCATCATTTTGATTGGGTATAAGGTCTGCGCTTGCCTCTATCATCAACAGCAAAACGGCGAACTGGAAGCCAATTTCTAAACTAGCACTAACTATATGAACTCTGTAACTGGATTAGCTAGGGAAGTACTCGGTTGCTCTCATACACATTTACAATAACAATTCTCTATGGCTAAGACTAGATGGTTTCTTTCTGTGTGTGTGTATAGGACTCTGTGTGTGTGTGTGTATAGTTGTATGTGTATGTGTAGGTGTATGTGTGTGTGTGTGTTTAGTTGGTACATAACAAGTTGCATCGTCTAATTTACATATACAATAACAGTTTAGCTTGACGCTTCTCTTCAAATAGTTTAGCTAGATTTAGTTTAGGCTTAGTGTATGACGGCTCTGTCTGCTTTGCATAGTGTGGTTGTCTGTTGTTGGTTTCTGGTTGTTGTTGTTGTTGTTGCTGCTGTGGTTGCATGACTCTCTCTCTCTCTGAAGCTAACGACTGTCCTCGTTGTCGCTGGAGCTGTTCTGCTGCTGTGCCTCGCGCTCCTCCAGCAGACTGCGATTGAGCTCCTGTATGCGAGCCGAGAGTGCACGTCGACGTGGTGTGCCGAACGAGGGCAATGGCGGCGACTCAATCAGCGTGTTTTTCTCGCCTGCCGACAGAGCGATGGGGGGCAGTAGAGGTGGAACGAAGGAGGTTCAAGGAGGGTTCAAGTCCGGGGCGTATTGGTTAGAAAGTTGTTTGTGATTAGCAACGAAATTCAAATGGGCAACCAAGGTGCGTGTGTGTGTGTGTAGGTGTTGGTGTGTGTGTTGGTGTGTGTGTGTGTGAAGGTGTGGGGGTGTATTCAAGATAGAGTGATATGGTAAACGTCGTTGTTTTTGGTTATTCGATTATTTAGTCGGGTACAAGTTAACATTGTGTAGAAAAGTAGAAAAAGAAGAGCAGAGAAAAGAACAAGTTGTTGGTATAGATTGAAGCTCGACTGGTACTTGAGATACAGCTTTCAGGATAGACTTATTATCGAGTGTTCTCAATTGTTTGCTTTCTTGCCATCAATTGTACTTTGTATTTCGTATGCGGTGTATCAATTTCAAATAACTCTATCCCAGGCTTTCGTTACAGTTTGCTAGTTCATTTTACTAAATTATAAACTACGATTTGTCTAAGAGAATGAGTCGAGTATATAGATATATTGTATATAATATGCACATATGGATGGTTGTTGGTTGATCAATGGAATCAGCACTTGAAAATTCACTAAAATGTACTCAATTCGTTTATATAGTTGTATATTGTTTTGTATATATATATATTTATTGATATGTATATACTGTAATTAGGTTCGAGATGGCAACTCTAGATTGAACATTCAAATTTGCTATGTATGTATATATGTTGTATATATAGTTATAGTTGGTGACAAAAACAGTTTGGAACAAAATCAAGCTAAGCATTTAATTTTTCAATGGCCTTCAAAACAAGAATTCTGTCGCGACATCGACGACATCGACGACGATGATCGATAAGCAAATTTACGGACAATGCAAAACCGAAAACAAATACAAAAGCAACAAATCTCATCGGTTAAAACAGGGGGAGAGGGGGACTTGTTAAATCTTAATTAAATCTTAGTTAAGTTGCTCGAGTTTTATACATATGATTTCCTACGGGCGAGAGGGGGGCGAGTAAGTACAAGTATTATAAAGAGATTAGCTAGGCAACCCTGTGAGTTAGAGAGTAATTGTAAGCTGCTAGGTAAGCTGATAGATTATTTATACCTGCCCCGTGTGCATTGCGTTTTAAGAAAGAGAGATATTTACAGCAATAAGGTTGATTGAAAAGTTCGATAATATTCGAGTTAAGCTGGGTGTACTGAGTGACTAAGACCTACGTAAGCGCTAGGCAAGGACTACAACTGGTAAAGAGTTGAGTTGGAGAGTTAAGAGTTAAATTTGGGTGATTAGTTGCTTAGTTGATTGCTGCATACGCTACGTATGCGCAATGTCAGTTAGTCACCTGGAGCGCTTTGCACGTCAAGGGTTTGCCTGCCTATATTGGGTGTGCTTTGTCTTTTACCTTTCGGATGTACGACATTTGTTTGCTTGCCTAAAATTAGACACGGAGAGGGGGGAGAGGTTTACGTAAATGTTAGCAGATTCGGCGTATCAGAGGGAAAAGAACTGTGTGTGTGGGCGTGTTTCGTATTGAGTGGCCTCGGTGTAGGTGTGTATGCCTGTGGTCTTGTGTCTGTGTGTGTGTGGGGGGTGGGGGCAAGTGCGCTTCTGGGCTTTGTACAAGTGAAATCCTCACTAATTTCTTGTTTAAACGCGCTAAGTACAAAAGCATTTGGCTAATTGACCGTAGTTCAAATACGCGTGTATCTGTGTGTGTGTGTGTATTTGTGTGACTGTGGTTGGCTGTAACCGACAGCGTTAAGTGTCCGCTGCGGCTTTAGGCGACTGCTGAGTAGAGCAGGTGGGGTGGCAGATTAGGGGGATAAGGCCTAAAGACTACACAAACTTAAAAGTAATTCAATTTGCTTAACTATTTAACAATTGATTGTAGGTTTCGTAAGATTCATTAAGATAACTTAACGATAATAATTTGATTGAATTGCCCGAAAATTTCTATCATCTCATGGCAGTCTATTTAAGATTTTAAACACTATTTACACGCCTTCTTTGACTGTAGAAAGAAAACTAAAAGAGACAACTGAAGAAGGGGGAAACAAGCAAAGGGCATGCGGCATATGAAAATAAAGAGCACAGAAAGCGAGAAAGCAACTAAGAACTACGAGAATGTATTTACAACAAGAGTGGAAAGGAAAAGAAAACATAAATACAAAGTGAGAGATAGAGAGAGAGATAGAGGAGCAGTACTACCCTAATATAGCAAAGCGAGGCATACACAACAGCTAAAGCTACAGTTTACAGGGTATTGATATATAGATTTGATTATCAGTAACTTCATTGGCACACAGATTTATGGTTAGTTAACACAGATCTCGAGCAGAACATTTATGGTTAGTTTGGGGTTTCTGCACGAGATACTGTGGAGAAAATTGGCCACTTACCTGTGTCGACAATCACATCGATGAGATCCATGGACTTGGCGAAGGCATCTTTAAGATTGATATGATGGAAGGAGACAATGCTACCCTCGCGTTTGGCACGATCGAGCGCCTCGCGTCGCTTGAGGGCCTTCTCGCGTCGCATCTGATTCTTATAAAATTCAGCAAAATTGTTAACGATGATGGGAATAGGCAAAGCGATTACCAGAACACCGCATATGCAACACACAGTACCAATAACCTTTCCCAGTGCAGTAGTGGGATAGATGTCCCCGTAGCCAACAGTTGTCATTGTAATACCCGCCCACCAAAATGTTTCCGGTATTGAAACGAATTTTGTATCCTTTTCATCCTTTTCGGCAAAATATGCCAGCGAAGAAAATATGAGAACGCCCATGGCCAGGAACAGCATTAGTAGACCGAGTTCCTTATATGAGTTACGCAGCGTAAAGCCTAACGACTGCAGGCCCGTTGAGTGACGGGCCAGCTTAAGGATTCGCAGGATGCGCATGATGCGGAATACTTGCACCACCCGGCGCACATCCTGGAACTGGTCCGTTGCATTCTTATTCGTTTCCAATAAAAATAACGAAACAAAGTATGGGAGTATTGCCAATAGATCGATTATGTTAAGGCCGCCCTTAAAGAACTTCCACTTGTCCGGCGAGGCGCTAAACCTAAGTATGTACTCTAGGGTAAACCACGTGATACACACGGCCTCAACCATTGCCAATTGCGGATTATCCTGTGGTGTACCATTGTCAATATGTTGTAGTTGTGGTAGGGTGTTCAACGTCAGGGCTATGGTAGACAGGACTATGAATAGTATGGATATCACTGCGATAACCTGTGAACAATAAAGAACAATCGAAACTTGTCGGAGACCATCATCAACAGCAACATCACAACGATAAACTAGTATAAGATATCTATAGATTTAATTAATCAACACACACAGAGTTACAACAATCAGCGCTTGCTTCGATCTCGATATCGATAACGATCTCGATTACGATCTCGATTTCTTTTCATTTCATTTCATTTCTTTTCCTTTTTGTTTCGTTTCATTCTCGTTAGGTTGTGTCTCTTCATCGGTTCAATTACATTTTCTTCCTTTGGTTAGTTAAGATATCGTTGTGAGGGTACTTGGATAATCTTTCGATTAGACGAATAAAGCAAACATTGAGTTAGCTTAGCGCAGAAAACGTTTAGTTTTTCTTTATCTGGAGTTCTGGAGTTGGGGAGGAGGAATTTCGAAACCGTTTCACAGATGTTGTTCATCGCTCTTGGGGGGAGAGAAGTGACGCCTAGTTTGATCGGTGGGGTGGTACATTCGTTTATCGGGTTGGCTGGGTTATATATAAGTTAAGTACTTTCCCTAGCATTGATGGTACTATCAAAGGCTGCTGTACTATATGTGAAGTATATCATTTGCAATCCTTCCTCATCATACGAACTGAACAATCAACTCAAACATTTCAAAATAAAATCAAATCAGATTTAAGATAAAAATAAAACTCGGGTGTTGTTGCCTAGTTACTTTCGGCGAGTTAGTATTCGTTAAGAGAGAGAGAGAGATAGATAGAAAGAGAGAGAGTGGGAGTTGTTGGTACAGTTAATTGACCAGAAAAGTTAAGTAGCGACTGGATGCATTCGATAAATGTCTCGCGTTAAGTGTGGGCGTGTTTCCATGTCAGCAATGTGTGGTTGAGTGGCGTGTGATTGTGGTTTAAGTGTGGTTGAGTTTGAGGTTAGGTTTCACAGTGGGCGGCGTGTCTTGTGTGAGTGGGTGGGGTTTGGTAAACGCATCTCGGCGATGCGCTTCTTAGTTGAACTGAGCCACACACAGGTGTCAGCTTCACTAGTGTGTGCGTGTGACTAGGTGTGTGTGTGTGTCTGTTCTTAAGTGTTTGTGTGTCTGTGTTGGACTTAAGACATGACGTAACACAAAAACGTAAGACATTTACGCAATTACAAGCTACGCATTGAGTAGACAGACAGAGAAAGATAGATACACAGAGAAAGGGAGAGGAGGTGTAAGATTGATATGTATGTATGGCCTAAGTTAGCTCAGGGTGTAGAGGGGGGTTGGCAGTGTACTCTATACGGGGGGGTGGGGTATAAATAAGGACGCTACCATCGGGTCTGCAGTCGACATTTTGTAAAATCAATTTCGCTTTTTTTTATGAACAAGACAAGACGCTTTGTTCTACATTTGTGTTGTGGTTCGTATCGCTGTCTTTGTGTTTTGGCGAAGTTGTAACGGAGTATTGTATAACGAATGAGTAGAGAAACTAAAAAAATGTCCATGAGATTGGATAATTGGAGAATACGAGTACACAAAGTAGTTGTAGATATGGCATATGGCACTATATGGGTCGAAAGAAAGTACGTACTAGCATATTACAAAGAAAATCCAATGCATAATATAATTTTCGATTCAAACGAGCTAGGAATTACGAGTACTTAGAAGACTAATGGGAATCAACACAAAACTTAATCAAATTATAAATCGAACGAGTGTAACCATAAAATAATTGCGCATTCATAGAGATAATATATACTTTGTACAGTTTAAAACTGATTGACATGTTGGAAAAAGAGAGAGAGAGAATTATTCAAATTGTGTGCAATTATTTTTGAGGTCATAGAAATCAATGCATAATTTAAGGAAATACATAAATAATTTCGGTTTATAGGTTTCTGTTTTACTCAAAACTACTTTTTCATCTAATTTACGAAGAGCTGCAATCGCTCGAGGGGTCACGGGGTCAAGGGGTGCGGGCTTATCTATTTTGCATTCTGAAGTGGACGAATGTCAAAATGTTTTGACAGCATCGAGTGCAATTTCAATTTCAATGCCAACGGCATTCCGATAAAGACAGCGAGGGGGAGAAAGGACAGGGGAGCAGAGAGGATTATGCAGAAATAGGGAGAGGGGGCATAATCTGATTGCCATATTAGGTCACACTTTCGAACAATGTGTAGTCTGTGGCATGTTTCGGTGTCTCGATGCGTGTCTGTGTGCGAGACTGACATATGACTTGAGGGGCGGGCCAGGGGGAGGTGGGGAGCTGCAGCTGACACAACATTAAATTGGAAAACCTTTTAAACAATTGACAAAATTGCTTTCTGGTTTATTTAACATTTGAGTGTCTCGCATCGCATCGCCCGACCACACATGACTGTCTCTGCAGATGGGGCTGAATGAGACTGCAAATGCATATGTATGTATGAGCATGTCTGCCTGTGTGTATGTGTGTGTGTGTGTGTGTGTGTGTGAATATTGGCACAATAGAGCTGTGTCCAGATCTACCATAGTAGGCCACTGTACGCAACCACGCATTTCTCCTTACTTTCGCTTCGCCTCATTTGCGAGCAATACGAGAAAATGAAGACAATTTTGCATGGTACGGAGACCCGCGCAGACGGGCAGATGAGAGAGAGAGGGAGAGATAGAGAGAGAGGCATACGGACAGTCTTTGATTTTCTTGAGATGCTAGATTACTTTTGAATTTGAATTTGGGTTATGTTAATGACACACTACACGGTATAAGTAGGAAAAGAGTAGTTGGATATATATTTTGTATAGGAAACATATTTGGGAAACCATTACGTAAAAGGAAATAAGATACAAAGAAATAACAATAAGTTGACTTGTGAATGAAAAGATGATGAGTAAATTAAATACTATCATAATAATACCAAAATGAAGTCTAAGAAAGAAAAGATCATACAAAAAGTGCTTTCATTTAGCAACTTCCAAGCGCTCGGGCAGTACAAACGATGAGTTCAGTGGAGATAAAACAGTTCAAAGATTCAGGAGAGAGAGAGATATATAGTTGGACAGAGAAAGAAAGAGAAAGAGAGAGAGAGAGATGGGGAGAGATAGAGTAGAGCCTAAGAATCTACGGTATATACACTACTTGGCCACAATCGATTGCAATTAAAGTGGTCTTTCGATTGACTCTCAAACTTCGGGAAAGTTAATTAAATTTTCATTAAGGTGGAACGGAACGGGGGTGGTACGGGTGTGGGGGGGCGCAGGAAGAACTGGGTACAACATACTACTTGAGATGATTTGCTATGCATGATCTACTAGAATATACTTTGCTTTACTTTTTGAATTTCAAATAATTTTTATTTGTTTTTTGTTTGGTTTGTTTTCATTTTCGATTGAACAGAATGCATTGGAGAGGAGATGTTTGATAAACAATAAGCTGATTTGTACGTGTTCGGGTTGTGCGAATTTTGGAACTGCTACCATTGCTGCTCAGTCATGATTGATAGGGGCGGGGGGCTTTGGGTGGAAGGGGGGAAAGGCTTGGGGCAGTAGGAAGTTGAAAGAAAAACATGATATCGCAATACGCATAACACGCAACTTGGGCGCAGCTTGAAGACGCAACTTTAGGGCAGTTTGCTTTACACTAAACTATGCTAGTTACATCTAAACTTAAACAAAAAGATTTTCTTATTAAAAAAAACAAAAGTTTATTGTACAAACAACAACTAGAAGCACAGCCCGAGCCCAACAGCTGAGCACTGAAGTGGGTGTAAAAAGCGTTTTGGCTCTAGAAAAAGGTTTACAAACTCACTACGGTGGATCAAAAGCCAAACGGAAAATTCAAAAAACACACTCTGAAGCATCTGAGTTAAGGAAAATCATATTATAATCATTATATATATAGTATATTACAGGCGTAAATTTGAATTAACTTCCCTGTAGTCATTGGTTAACCCACTTGAATTACAAAATAGGGCGAGTTTATGGTACAAAACACAAATGTGGACTGGAAAATATGTGGCAAAAGAAAAGGGAAACAGAACCAAAAAAACATCTAAATGTGTGTTGAAAATTCAAAAAGATCAATTCATGCGGCAAGAAGTCCGGGACAAAATAGTATTATAATTTGTATGGTATATTGTATTATACACGCACATAACACACTTACAGAACTATTTGCTATACAAGACAATATTGAAAAATAGAAATTGAATAAAATGAAAAAACATTCAATTGTTTTGTTAAGTGCGGATACACCACTAGTTTTTGGCTTGTGTAGAATAGTGTGGAGTGTCTGTGTGTGTGTGTATTTGTGTGCAGGTGCAACGGGGGTGTGAGAGTTCAATTAAAAATGAGCAAGGGCCAAAGTGACGCACCGTCTTGCACTACAGAACTAGCTGATCTGGTATTCTTTGCAATTGGTTTATCGGTCTTACTCTGGGTGTGCGATGTTGGTTTTATTTTGTGGTTTTCGGTATACAGTATTTGGTATTTGGTAGTTGGTATTCTAGTATTCGGTTATTGGTTTTGCTTTTGTGGGGGTCGGGGTGCACGAGTTGGTTCGCATACTTTGTTCGACTCACTAAAAAACAAACAAAATTCGATACAAACTGGCTATAGAATTCAGTATAACCGACTACGTCATTCTATACTAGGCATTCAAATGCAGCAAATTTGGTGGGTTAATATTTCAAGTATGGTTTCCATATATATTCTTCTGTTTCTTTTCTGTTTTGTGGTTACGGTTCTGCGAAAATAAACGATTCAACTGAAAAAGGATAATGAAAACTAAAGTACTATGAGACTTTCTCTGGCTTTATCTATTTCGGAGAGGGAATCCAATGGAGAGATTGATGTATTCAGACATGGAAGCACCGCAGACGTTTAGTGTATTAGTAGATTGGTTATTTGGTTGGTTGGTTGGTTGGTGTGTGTGTGTGTGTCTGTGTGTATGATTCGATAGAAGGTACTTAGTATTAGTAGTAGTAGTAGTAGTAGTAGTAGTTGAAGAAGCCAATAGACCAATAGATACAACAATCAATGAGTCAATGATAGAATACGTTAAAACACAACAGTAAGTTATAGGTAGATTTCCGTATGCAATAGACAACAAGACATCAAATACGAGATATATCGAGAACGTACGATTTTATATATACGATAGATGGCTGGTATATATAGAGATCGTGCCGCATAAGGAACACAAAATGGGAAACACAAAAGGGTACACAATATTAAAAACATCGAGTTCAATTTAATCTTGTTGAGTGTTTTTTTCTTTTTTGTTTTTGTTGCGTGTATTACGAAAGAAGGAGACGGAAAAAAACTGAGAATACGTGTATGTTGTATGTAAATTTAGTTTTGTACACGGCAAATGTTTGTCTTGTGAGCGCGTTTTCCTTGCCACCAGTTTGAGTATAATTTGTATTGGTATATTGGTATTTTGGTATATTGGTATATTGGTATTTTGGTATAATGGAGTTGTCTCTTTCAACGTGGAGAAAACGACGAGTAGTTTCTGAGTACTTCGAAGTGTTACTCTTAACTCTATACTGTCTTTAGTTTTGGTTCTCATATTTATCTTTTTCGTATAAAAAAGGATGTGTTTAGGCGGAGTATTAAAAAAAACTAAAAACATACAAAATAATAAAGTTATTTTTTTTTTCTTTTCCTCTCCTAACTTTGGTTAGTAGTTGAAGAAAAATTGAAATAAAAATTGATAAAGTACAACTGGCAAAGAGCTCTGGAAATTTTTCATTACCTTTATAAAAATGACAAAATAAAAAGTTTGTTATGTTCCTCATTATCCTAGTTTCCATTATTGCATTGGCTTTTAGGGATATTTAATGTCAAAGAAGCAGTTGAAACATCTGAAGAGCATTAAGCTTAGTCTGAATAGAAATCAAAATAGTGAAAAATATGTAGGAATTTTGAATTTCAATTTAATATTTAATAATGAATTTGAATTTTGAAAAAGTCTTACGACATTTGATATTGCAATTTATTTGTTTTCAGCCAATACAAAAATATGTTATCTAGAAAATAAAAAAAAATAAAAATCCTGACAATTTGAGTTTGTTTTTTATTTTTTAAAATAAAAAATACATAAAGCAACTGAAAAGAAACTGAAAATCGAATGAAAAATTATTAGAGATGCACCCAAAGATGTTGTAATTATTTCCATTTTCGGTCGTTTCGTTAAAGCTAAAGCTAACGGGACTAAGGCAAATTATCGGCTGTATATTACAAGCTAAAGCCAAACTGAGAGAGACAGAGAGGGAGAGAGAGTGTGGTTGTGATATATTTATAGATGTGTGAGTGGGCAAAAGCTAGAGACTGTTTATGGTACAAGAGCGGGCTGGGCGGGATGGCAGCTAACAGCACAGCCTGACAGTGCAGCGTCAGCGAGGGACGCTCGAAGAGTCTGTGGGCCGGAGTCTGTGCTGCTCACTGGCTCATTGCCGGGCTAAAAGGGGTGACGAGAGTGAACCCTCAATGGAAAATGGAAATGTATTACAACACGATTTTGGCCGCTTCTCCCCAGAGTTCTTTTTCTTTACAATATTTTCGAGGATTTCTACAGCACACCTGCCGCCTGGTCATATCGCTTATTGCCCATTCCCAAACATTGTTACAGGGTGTTTTTTTGGGGAGTAAGAAAACATTAGAGATAAACAGAGAGAGATTACTTCACCATCATCATCAACAATTATGAGATTAAAATATATATATATATGGATATACAATATATATACGTATGCTATAATAATTTGGCATGTATTTATAGATAAAATTTAACGGTTCATATACTGTGTGATTAAAAAAAGTTAGATTAGAAAACGATTAGTAAACAATTTAGTTTGTCGTTTTGATATTGTTTTTGTTTTTTTTTTTTTTGTTGTTTGCGATAATTATTATCAAATATTGTTGTTCAATTTCGAGCGACAACTCGGTGTCGGTGTCACGGCGTCGCGTGGTTAGTGACAAAATACTTAGAGAGACAGAAATAAGTACAAAACAAACAGATCAGTTGGTGAGACTAAGAGACTTAATGGTGAAAGTGTAGAGGGGAGAGATCAAAGGTTAAGTGTAACGAAAAACTCAACGAAACAAGATGAACAAAACGAAAGTGCGGCATACTCTTCGGGGCCGTCAATAGAACATGTTCTAATCCTCATATGCATAATAGAGAACCTTAACTGATGTGAACTGAACTGAACTGAGTTGAGCTGAACTGAGCTGAGCTGAGCTGAGCTGAACTGGTTGGCAGTCCTGTACGAGTGTGTCCTGTACTTTGTTGGCGCTGCCCTTGAATGTCGGCGCTGTCTCGTGGACACAACACAAAAGCAATCGATATACACAGCGAGAAAGAGAGACAGCGATAGAGAGAGAGAGAGACAGATAGCGAACTTATGAAACAGTATTAACAGGCTATGTATATATGCGTATATATATATAGTGTGTATATAGGGTATAGAACTGTACAGAGTCACAATGACAACATTGAACTGACGCCAAAATATGTAAAATCGGTTCTCAAAAAACAGTTGCGCTGATATTATATTATATATATATATAGTATATGTACAGCATCAGCTACAGCGGCGGCAGCAAAGCTGGCAGTGGCTAGCGGTTAAATAACGTACATAACAAAGCAGCCTATCGATTGCTATCGGTTATCGATAACGAAAAACGTTGATAGATTATTTCGGAAACATATTTATAGTAAGTTTTGTAATAATTTCGATGCAAGCATTTCTCAAACGCAAAGCAAATTGGCAATTGGCGGCTTCGTAGAGTCTTAAGAATAGTAATTTATATATATATGTATATAGTATATGGTATATATTGATATATATAGAGGAGTGGTTGTGATATTGAGGCAGTTTATAGTACAGCATGGTAAACGGTTATCGAACTTGTTGTTGTTGTTGTAGTTGTTGTTATTTTTACACTATTTGTCGTTCTGCTTTGCAGTGAACTTTATTTTACAGTGTGCTGCAAATGCCGCGCTAAATGCAATACGATAGTGTAAAAATAATAATCGATCGATGTACAGAATTATATAAATGATATCGATAACAGAAACGGGAACTGAAACTGAAACTGGCGAACAAAGAACGCATCAAACGGAATCGAACTGAGTTATACAATAGATACAGATATGGATAGATATATATATATATGACAGAACTGAAACTGAAAGTTAGGATCGGGGAGACGACACAACTAAAATGGAGGAAAATGGTAAGGGAAACTTTGTAGATTATCTTATTTGTTTTTGTTTTTTGTTTTGCTTACGCTGGACACTTGACATTGACACAGATATACGGATAACAGAATACGAATATATATATAGTTTTTGGTTAGATGGATCAGACACATTTAGATAGTTGAAGTGAACGTTGCGATATTGGCAACTGATTGAACTTACCCGCGCGGCGAAGCTGGTGTTGGGCTTCTCGAGCAGCTCCCAGAGATACTTTTGATACTCGGCGCATTTACCTTCGCCGAACTCCTCCTCGTCGCGCTGCCTGAGCGACTCGGCCTCCTTGCGCATCTCCTCGTGGACGTTCTCCTTGCGCTGATGGTACTTGTGCTGGCAACAGGACTCCAGATACAGTTCGTCGACGCCCCAATACTCCAGATCATCACTAAACGCAAGCACGCACATCTCCTCCACAATGTGCAGTTTGCCAGTGCGATAGAAGTTCAGAATGGAGCTGAAGCTCTTCGGATGGCGATCGAAGAAGTACTCGTTGTCGACGAGCGAATAATCATCGCATAGCTCGATGATGGCCTCGTGGGTGGTGCACTCCCTCAGCCTGCCGAGGCGCGTGTGCGGCAGACGTTCCAGGGTGCGCCAGAGCACCTCGTGCTTAACGCCGCCAACATTGATGGAGACGCGGCTGTTCATTTGCTTCGATTGTGCTATCATGAACGGCTCCGGCGGCGGTATGGAGGACATGGATCTGGAATGTGTCCGCTGCAGTGCGCCAGTTGTGTTGCTATGGCTAATGCCAGCATTGGAGCCGGCAACGCCTGAAGGCGGCAGCATAACAACACCACCGACACCGACACCAACACTACCCGCACCCGCACCTGCACCAACACCGCCGCCGAGGCTGCCACCGGGATTGGGGCCGCCAATGCTGCCACCACCAATGCCGCTGCCGGCTCCCCCACCACCCGCACCACCAACGAGTGACATTTGCTGCTGCTGCTGCTGCTGTTGCTGCTGCTGATGCTGTGCAAGAAGAGTTTGCTGGGAAGTTGTGGGATTTGAATGCGTTGGTGATGTAACTGGGAATGGAGCGTAACGAACTTCCTTGCCAATGGCCCCGGTGCCGCCGATGCCACCGATGCTGCTGCCCGCTGTCGTTGGCCCGGTGAGACGAAGTGCTCCAGCACCAACAGTTCCCAGGCCGAGCGCAGCAGCTGCTGGGTGCGCTCCTGCTGCTGCGGCGGATGGGCCAGCAATGAGGCCGCCATCAGCATAATCCAGGTGGCGATTGTTGAGGATAACAGTGCCGCCGGCAACAGTTGCATTACCGTTATAAGCAGCGCCGCCAGCTGCTGTGACAGCTCCGCCGACGCAGCCATATGCACTAGCTCCACCGGCTCCCATCGCCCTCTCCCAGTCGACATTACCGCTTGTATCGTAATAGGGCTGATTATCGCCGCCGTCGGCTGTGCTCGCAAGTTGCAGTCCACGCGCAGCTGCCTCGTGTTGCTGCTGCTGCTGCTGCTGGTAGAGCAGCTGCTCCTGTTGCTGCTGCTGCTGCTGTTGCTGTTGCTGTTGCTGCTGCAGTTTCTGTTGCTTTGACTGTTGTTGTTGCTGTTGCTGTTGTTGGCCAGCAGCCTGTCCACCATGCAATTGCCCGACCATTTGTAACACTCCATTATTGTTTTGAAGCGGTGTTGTTTCACCCGTTGCCCAGCGTACCGCCTCACGGTCCCTGTCGCGTTCGCCGACCATAAGTCTGCTGCAGTTGGCCATGTGCCGTTAGAAACCGTTAGAGAGATTTAGTGGTGACCATCATAAAGCAAAGAAGCCCTGCCCCCAAATCCTTCTCCACGTGCACTTCACTGGCCCGCCTCATACTTACCGCTACATCGCGTCAATTGTTGTCATTACATCGACCACCGCGTCGTCCCAGAGTTGCCACTAGCGCCGATACCTCTCTCTCTACCCCTCTCTCGCTTGCTCTCTGGCTTGCTGTTGGCCTGCGTCTTGTGCGCAATTGATTTCAATTTAGCAGGATATCTCAAGAAGATCTGCTATAAATCTGCTATAAATCTGCTATAAATCTGCTATAAATTGTGGTCAGCTGCTGGCACGCTTCGCTTTTGGCTCGCTCTTTGTTCTGCTGCCTCTCCTCTTGCTTGTCTTCCTTGTCTTTATCTGGCGTTGTTCAGTAAGCTGGTTGCTGGTCGTTGTTACTGTTGTTGCTCTGGTTGTTGTTGCTCTTGTTGTTGTTGTTGCGTGTTTAGGCTATGATCACAGTTATTTGCTGGGGACTTATTTGGTTATTGTAACGAACTGCGACTGGTTCAGGCGAAAATTGGCAGCATTTTGTGGGGCTCTAATAGGCTCTAAGTGTGTGTGTGTGTGTCTGCGGATAAAGCTGCAATGAGAGAGAGAGAGAGAGGGAGAAAAAGAATGTAAGTGAGCTGGAGAAACGATTGAAAGTCGATCAGCGAATATATTAGTTTCTGCGATAAGCCCCGTAAATTCCTATTGCCTCATCAGTGACACGCCCCGCACTGGGCTGTAAATCAGCAGCTGTTGACGCGCGATAAGATATACACGCAATAAACGTCGATAAATGTCGATAAAAGCGACGCAGAGCAATTTTCATAGCATACTTTTTGGGGCAGCGACGCCAGCTGAATGCAATTATAGCACAATTACGCACCAACGCACACGAATAGCGGTGAAAGGTGTGTGTGCGTGTGTGCATATGTGTGTGTGCATGCAGTTCACCAGCGACATCAGGTGAGTAATGAACGGGGGGAGAGTGAGGGGGAGGGCGCGCTAACGAGGTCAGCGCTGGTTCCCTTATTTATTGTGGTTAATTTGCAATTGCCGAAGGCAGCGCAGAAATTCGATTGCAAAACTCCGCATTGACTCCACACACATATACACACACGTGCACACACACACACATGCGAAAGTGGAGCGTAAAGTATGCACTGGCTATTTTGGGGTCGCCACACTCGGCTTGTTTTTCCGGCTTGGCCTTTGCCTAAATCGCAATTTCTGCCGCATTGAAATCAAATTTGAATTTTTATGCCAAACGGAAATGCATTGTGTAATAAGCGTACTGCCTGCGTTCCATTGTTTGCGCACTCCACGAATTGCCCATAAAATGTTAATTAAGCGCGCAATGCAAAATGCAATTCATTGCAACGTGGATAGATAAAAACCATGCCGCATTGACCTTGCCTAGCCCTGCCTGGCCTGGGCCGGCCTGGGAAGAGTTACGGTTATTTCTATTGTCATTTGGGTCAGTCAAAACGGGGGCCTGTTAATCAAGTTTATGAGGGTTATTACTCTTTAAAGCCATTGGAAAGTTGACTAAGGCTTTAAATTGGAATGGTATAATAAGAACAGAGACAAATCAAAAGTGGAATATGGAAGGAAAACTAATAGAAATAGAGAAAAGAAGAAATAGAGAGATATATTGAAGGCATAAAAACAGAGTGGAGATAAGTTATCTTTTCTGGAGGCATAGAAAGAAGAGAATGTTTAGAGAGACTTACAGGGGTACGAGACAAGACAAAGTCTAACCTTTAGCTGGTGTGGAGTTCGAAATAGAATGACTGATAAGTAAAGTAGATAGAAGTATAAGAGAAACACATAGCAAGAGGCTGCCAAAGAGTGATAATAGACGAAGAGACAAAACAAGCGGAAGATAGTGTGCGAAAGTCTGTTGAGCAACTTGTATTAATATTCATGTTATATTAAAGACGTTTGGGTATTTATGTTTTATGGTTTTTATATATATATATTTTAAAGTGATTTTAAGACAACACCAGCATAAAATATACAAACTGACAATCAGATATATAAAAGAAGAAAAGTAAGAAACTTAGAGTGTGAGAGAACTCTTTATTAACATAACTTCATGTTGTATTTCATAAACCCACACACAGTAGAAGAGCAGATTGGACGACACGGCAGCCGCTACAGTGGCAGACTGCAAAGGTATCGCAGCCCGTTTGCGTAATGTCCTATTCCAGACACAGCTCTGGGAAGGCTCCAGCGCTTGGGACTAGCCAAGACAATAGGTCGACGCCAGTGTGCTGTCCGCAAATGAGTTTTTGACTTCATCAAAGTGATAAGTTTGGCATTATTATCAGTATTCATTGTTATAGAATAAATAGAGTGCTGATATAATAAATATCTAGTATTACCGTTAAACAAGAATATATATAGTTTGTAGGGGTTTGCCACGCTTCTTTTTGCTTGTTACATACATTGGCACAAAGATAGTATACACTTTTTTGACCATTTTCAATGGTCTAACAGTATAAAAAGTAATTTATATCGATATATTCTAAGTTGAATAGTTGTATTTCAACGGAGCTTAATCGCCTTTCTTCACTTCTCAATTGTATCTAAGATTCATAAGTTACTTGGCAAGCAACACATACGATAATCCCCTACATTACGCCTAATGCAGGGTATTTTCGAATCTACATAATGCTCTTCGTGCCTGCGTGCCTGCGTTGCCTGTCGCCCGAAGCACTTTGGGTTCATTTGAATTTGAGTTCAGATTCTTGGCTTAGCATGCAAGGACGAAATCATTTTTATATGGCAAATTATATAGTTTTGCTCGATTTGAGTCGGGTTAAATTGTTATTTATTAGCCAGAGAATGTTCAGTTTGGCATTACAAATGTGAAACGTGCGCGAGTTTGTGCGCATTTTTGACAACATTGTTGGGCTTTCTAGGGGTTTTTGCCTCTACATGGATTCGTTTGCTGCTGCTCGACTGGTGTTGCGTGTTTCGTAAACTTTATGCAATTATTTCTCGCGCAAAATGAGTATAAACTGCATGCAAATAGTGTTGCCACCGTTTGTTGCCACATGCAACATGTTAACCTCTGACTGGGAGAGTGTTTCTGCGAGTGGCGTGTGTGAGTGGCGTGTGTGTGTGAGTGTGAGGCATAAGTCAAGTGGCCAACTTCACCTTGGAGAACCTGTTGAATCCGCTTGCCCCTTGTGCTGTCCCTGCCCCCTTCCCCCTGTGCAAGTAAAAGTAAAAGTTAAATTGCAAATTAATTGCGAACGCGTCCTTCGGGTAATTTCAGCTGACAGCTTCTCCCCTCCTTGTCATAAAGTGCCAGCAGATAATGGTGCTGGAATTTATGGCCACAACACCCACACACACACACACACCCGCAGCACACACTCTCACATATCAGCTCATAAATCTAAGACATAATTTGCCCACACGTATGCACAAATTACAAAATGAAGACTTAATTGCCCATAAATAGTTTGATAACACGCCCCAGCAGAGGGAGGCGTGGCAGTTCTCCCAGCTGCCTTGCAGGGCCAGAGTGACCAGACTGTCTCAGGTTACTTGGGTCTCGGGGTCAGCCTCGTGCGTAGATCCCTAATGAGTCGCTTTGCCATTAAAAAGCTGCTTAACAATTTCACGCTCAGCCAATCTAGCATGACATTGCTGAAAATTTGTGGCTGGGAGGGGGCGTGGCAGCTGTGATTAATGATTTCTTTGCTTTCGACACTAATTGAAAATCAGCCAGAAGAAAATGCAAACAAAGAGAGAAAACAACAGCGTGCAAATCATTAAGCAGCTACAGGAAATTCAAGCTAACATCATTAAAGCCAGAGCTGACCCCTCAATCTGGCCAGAATAGAGCTAAATCCAGTCATAAAGCAGCTAAGTTATATTTTCATTTGCCATATCAATTTGGTTTAGTGCAATTTGAAGCTCGAAGCCAAGAAAATATGTGCACTTCACACTCAGTTTATTGCCTATGGGCAAGTGTTTCCGCTGGCTCAATACACAGCCTGGGGGAGGGGTGAGAGAGGGGTGAGTGTGCACTTCCTTTGCAACACTCTCCGACATATTTCAAGTGCCAAAATTCCACTTAGCTGCTAAAAGCGAGAGACGCGCCTGCATTTGCATAGCTGAACAAGAAATACAATGCAAATAAGTACAATGGAGAGGAGAGTGTACACTGTACATACTTCACACTGTACACTGTATATGCTGGATTGCTGCATGAATGCATACATAACGCTTGCTGAATTATTCATATAGAAAATGAGTACATTTGCTGGTGAGGAACTTGGAATGGGACTGATTGAATGGTGTCTTTTTCCTAGCTCTTTGAATTAATATACTGATTCACTTGACAGTGAGTTTGGTATTGTGCCTATGCCAGTTATATGTTATAGTGGTCCGATCTGACTTACAGCGTGCAACAATAAGAATCATGTGTACCAAGTATCATCAAGAAATCTTTATAACCGAGAGACTAGTTTGGCTTGCAACAGACGGACATACGGACAGGCGGGGCTAGTTTGATGCGAATTCAGAATATATATAATTTATGGAGTCGGATAAGTTTCCTTCGGTCCTTTGCAAACTCCTGGCCAAATTAAATATACCCTATAGGGTATTCAAATGTCTCTAGAACTGTATTAATTAGACTCTTTCATGGAATCACTATTTTGTAATGTCAATCAATATTATACCATATATATTTTATTTATATTTTTACAAATATTGCATCTATTTCTGAATTATTGAGGGATGTTCTTTGCAATCTGTTATGGTTTGCGTCTTTATGATTGTTTAAACTGTTTAGAGGTAAAATATTATGCAATATTACTAAGTAAGTTTGGCCTCAAAAAGCAAAGTAACAACACTGATTGTCACATGAATTGACGCAGTTGACAGTCATTCTAAGTGTGACCATTAATTTTCTTGGGGTACTCAATTGAAAGAGGGTCACCCTAACAGCAGTCATGTCAAACGTGTGCCCACCTTTAAATTAAAATAATTACTGTGTGGTTAGTAATGAGTAGAGTTAAAGGCAGTACAATACAGTACAGTACAGAACAGTACAGTACAGTAGCATATAGTATAGTATAGTAAATGCTACAGTACAGTAGTACTGCTGCCCTGAAATAAATGCATTCATGCAGTGCTCTTGTACATGTTCTCATCTCCGACTGTGTACAATGGAAAAGCGTGTCAGTTGTATGTTCGGCAAATGGAAAACATTTATTGCCGACTTTTAAGGGCCCTCGTTGTCGAGTTTCCACTAAATTTATGGGCGCCATTTCGTTTCATTTCGCTGCAAACAATTCGCAAGTCAAGTGCATTTATTTTTAAGTATATTTGTTGTTGTACAACGTGCTGTTGTTGTTGTGGTTGTTGTTCTTGTTCTCACTTGCATCGCTGCTGCTGTTGTTCCCTTTGTCTCGAGCTGCAAATGCGTCAGCGTTAACCTCAACACTTAACTCAGTGCCTTGGGTCATGTACAGCGCAAGGTGTGTGTGTGTGTGTGCGTGCGTGTGCCGCTCCTTGCACGTACAGCTAGTTGCACTGCCCCTCTCTCTCTCTCTCTGCCTGCCACATCCGGCCGCAACCACATCCGCCGCCACCGACGCCGTTGCTGGCGTTGCTGGCGCAGTTGCTGACCCTTGCCCTGCCATTGGCAATTGGTCTAATTTAGTTAGCGGCTACGAGCAAATTTAGAAAGTCCCACACACACACACACACACACACACACGGGTGTTGTGCCTGAATTGGGCACTGGGTTAAATGCTTTGGACTTGGAAGAACATGGAAAATGGAAACAGTTTTACTCCAATTTTTGTATGGCTTTTGTTTTGGTTGCTTTTGCGTGCCGCGCTCGACTTATTGGCCGATGGCATGCAAACATCTTGACCAACTTGCGCCCAACTTGGCCTTGGCGCCCAACGTGGGCGGGCGAGCTGCCTCTGTAAGCCATGCACGAACTATATACACCTCCCTCTCTCTCTCCCTCTCTGTGTGTGTGTGTGTGTGTGTGCATTCATGCTATCTGCTAAATGTGCGCTCGCTCGCAATTGTTGCACTCGCACTGCCACTGCCGACGTCGACTGCGACGTCGACCGTAGCATACTTTCGCCAGCATTTGCCCTCTGCGTGTTTTAGCCTTTTATTGAGTTACTCAGCGGTTTTTGCGGTTTTTATGAGTCCCGTGCCACATGCGCCATCAGCAACATGGCGTCATCTCGGCAACAGTCGCAGCCTTTCTTACCCCTCTCCTTCCCCCTCCCAATCCCATGCAACAAAATCAATAGCAAAGAAAATGTCAAGCGTTTTTAATCTAATTAAATGGGAGAGTTTGCCTGCTTGCCTGCTTATAAGGAAGACTCCCAAATGATTTATTGCCCGTGCTCAATGAGAGTTCACTGTGAAAATCAAATCTCCTTATAGTTTCTAGGCACTTCCGTGCAGTTCCGCTCTCCACTCTCCATTCTCCCCCCTCAAGTTATTAAAACTTTCCGAATTGTTATGAAAAACTTTCGTACAACTTTTGACAGTCGGGAGAAGGGGCGGGGCGGTGAAAAGTTTCATGCAATTTGCATAATTAATTAAATTTTTCGAAAATATGTTCGACATAATCAAATGACAAGAACCGATTTGACGAGTTGATGCGCTCGCATGAATGAACCCTCATCAAAGCGACACAGTCGGTGGTGTCATTAACCTCTTTCAAGAGAGAGAGGGAAAGAGAGAGAGAGAGAGGGAGTGAGTTAGAGAGAGAGCGACTTCTACGCTTCGCTTGTTGCTTCTATGGGAACTGGAATCGGACTGCCGTGCGATTAATTAGAAGGCGCCTCGACTTGGCAAAAGTTCGCAGCGACATTTGTGAGAGGCAACTGCGCAGTTGCCGCATTTCAGTTGCATGAAATATTCATAAACAATGTCGGGCCGTTGGCCGGACATACAGCCTGCAATCCAGTGGGAGCCCTGCCTCCGCCCTCTCTCCCCTCTAGCGCGTTCTGCAGTGACCAATTCAACCGTTGGCCATAATTCATATATGGATTATTGATTTTCGATTATGGCCATAGCTGTTGCTCCCTCTCCCTCACTCCCGATTACCTGTCTGTCTGTGCGTCTATCCGTCTGTCTGTTTATCTCTCTCTCGCTCTCTCTCTATTTCTCTCTCTCTCTCTCTCTCTGTATCTATCTCTCCCTCTCACTTTCCTTCTATCTCCACTTCTCTATGCAAGTGTTCGTCTGGCGCCCTCTGCCAACCTGTTTGCTGTGCGTGTGCTGGCCTAATAAGCTGTAGACACGCACGCACACCTACGCACCCACAAACACACACACACACACACAGGCACACCTGCAGAGGTAGATACAATACAATATTTATAATGCACTCGAATTGCTTTTTGTTTTCTCTCGCATTATTTGCCTTTTCTTTTATTTATTCACCAACTATTGCGCTGTACATTAATCAAATGGCCACCATCGATCTCTCGCTCTATCCCTCTCCCTCTCTCTCTCTGCCCCTCGCTGTCTGTCTGTAAAACACCTGCAACATTTGATGTCACATGAAATGTTTCAGCTGCCTGTGGCTGATAATGATAAATGGCCCTGGGCAAGGCTGACAGCGCACAGCAACAACAATATGTCTGCCCACAGCCAGTCCCCCCTCTCTACCCCTCTCTCTGACACACACACACACTCTTCCTCTGTCGGTCTCTTTCTCTTTATTGGAAGTTCAATGCTGGCCAAGTTGATTTGTTTATTTTTAGTGCGATCTCGCATCTATTAATGTAAAAGCTATTTATTTGTTTTATCTCCAAATCCTCCCCACCCCCCGCCCACTGCCCAGCTGTGCCACGCCCCGCCATATATCTGGCCATATATCGTACGATTTGGCGTATAAAATATAAATAAATAATGACCGGCCGCAGCGGCTGCAAATCACTTAAAATTCCATATCGTCTCCCCCGCTGGCAATACGAGAAATTTTGCCCAAAAACCCGCTAAAGATTAATTGCCGGCTAAAAATAGCGGACCTCGAATGCACTGAGATTAATCGCGTGCCTGTTCACAATTAAAGTCACAAGAGAAGTCAAACTAGTTAGCGTTAGTCGTGTTATTCGTGTTATTATTGATGTTGCTGTTGCTGTGGTTGCTGCTGTTGTTGCTGTAGTTGTTGCTGTTGCTGGCACGTGTCCCGCTTGTGGAGAGCAGGAGAGTGCGCCAAAAAGGCGAACAACAACCTCTTTTTTTAATAAGCTTCAATTTAATTGCAATTTAATTAGCAATTAGCCGCGATAGAGTGCGGCCACAGCCAGGCAAGGCATCTTTCAATGCGCCCAGTGTCCATTTTCATTAGTTCAGCTGCCCTTTGATTTCAGCTGAAAGGGTAGTTGGAACGGTAGAGTAGATACGCCTACGAATTTAAGTGAGTCTTGATTTTGCTAGATTTAGATTGTAAGCCTAATAGAGAAAAGAACTTTGAAGCCTTTACTATTGATTGACTATCTTTTGCAAAGTTTTAGCAAAACAAACAGAAAACTCCTATTCTTCAACAAACAATGTACTTCGTGCGCTTCTATACACTTTTTGGCAGCTGAAAGAATCTTTAATTCTTACTTATCTAGCTGAAAAAATCTCTGAATGTTACTTATCTATATGTATTGCTTAGATAAACCTTATTATACCCTTCGACCATTGCAAATGGTCACAAAAGGGTCACTTTGTGCAAATGTATGTAACTGACAGAAGGAGGCGTGGTAGACCCCACAACGTATATATTTTGTATATAATTTTAATAAAATTGTTTTGCAAATCAATGTAAAACGACATTATTTGTATACAAAGCTTTATACTAGGTTTTGATTAATCAGTTATAAAAAGGAATAAATGTTTCAGATATATTAGTTAATATTTCAATATATTAACAGTGATGAATATAAAGAAGAATATAAGTAGAGTATAATAAGAGCTTTAATAAGAGCTTTTATGAATATATTGATATTCATATATATATATGGGGGCCTGCCGATATAACCTAGATATATATGTTCATAAAATATTCATAGCATAAGAACAAATTTACAAAGAAAATTATAAATCTATGAAATTTCAGCTTTTTTGCAATCAAAAACCTGTTGTCCTGTTTTATGTCTATTTTTCCGCTTGATTATCGGTTTTTATATTCATTTTTCTCAGTTAAGTCTATTCTTTTTTACTGAGTGATAGCTGGCATTAATGCTTAGCTATAAGTTGCATAGATATTTGAATCTTATTGAGCAAATGCAAAGACTCCAACTGTGTTTTGATTGATTTCAAACTGAATACTTTCATTGAGCAAACTTTCGAGCTATATGATTGAAAGAAAAAGCTTTAATTAAGTCTTGATAATATTAAGTGCATTAAAAAACTTAGCATAAGCTTAAGCTAAATCTTTTTCCAAGCTTGCCTTTGTTTCGGTACAACTATTCAAGGTACGAGTAAAAGCCTGCCCTCCTCATACTCCTTTGTCGCCTAATTCTGTCACTTGCCTTTGGTACATCACGTAGTCAGTCAATCATTTCCTAGCTGTCCCTCCCTGAGTTATTTAGCTACTTTTCTATGGTATCTGGCTTGCTCAGGATAATCCACATGATGCTTTCGCAGCATTCCAATTTGCTTGCTTCCGATACACTTTCTTTTCTTTTTGAATTATCGACTCTTTGTTGTTTTTGTTGTTGTTGTTGTTCTTTTAGCTATGCCGTCGCTGTGCGTTGAACAAATTACGCCATTAATTTCAGCCGATTTCTGGCATACGGATGCGTTTGAATACGAATACGAATTTTGGCAAAAATCTTTGTTGGCGATGCGATGCGATGCGCAGGAATGCGGCACGAAGTAAATCTTTGAACTCATAAAAATCGATGAGCGCACGCAGCCCAATTTGTTTACCCGGGGCGAGCGAGTGAACGAGCAGATACAAGATACAAATACAAATACAAATACAAATGCAAAACAAAAATCGCTGCAGGCAGTCGAGCGAGTGAGCGACGACGTCTTCGTTGTGATCTTTTGTGTGGCGTGTGACGTCATCAGCGGAACTGACTGCCTCATCAAAGTATTTATCACTCTCCCTCTCTCTCACTCTCTTTCTCTTTCATTTGTTTGACTTTAATACTTATTTATGCGCTCTACATATGCAGTTGTATGTGGATCAGATGGCCACTTGGCTGCAGGCCAAAACGGCTTAAAACAATTGCCGCACAATTGCCTACGCTGTCGGCGGCAACTTGGCTTGCAACTCTGCAACTCTGCTTCGGTTCTGGGTGACTGATGCCCCCCCCCCTTGCACCCCCCTGCTGCCCTTGCCCGAGACATGCGTCAAGCACATTTGACTTGTGTGAGGTCTCGTCTCTGGCACTCGCGTGGAAAACGCAAAATGGCTGAAGGACGCACAAAGGAATCGCACAAAGATGTCGCCAAATCGAAGAGAGAGCAAGTAAAGAAGGCCTCAGCAAAATGAAAACATATTAAATTGCCTTAAAAGCAGTCGAGTCAGCGAGCAATTCATATGCAGATGGGAGATATATGTGCGTGTGTGTGTGTATGTGCGGAGCAGCCCTGGGCTTAACAGCTTAGTTGGGGCATTAATGAATTTCCATGGAGCAGGAAATTGAAAACCAAATCAAACTAAAGTCTCCCCTCAATTTTGTTTTAAAACACACATCACGTATACGCAGCATATACATATATATACAGTATATATATAAAGAGAGTGAGAGAGCTTGCTGAAGGGGCACAAAAAGTGTTGCGCATATTTGGGCGCTTTAATTTCCTGCAACGGCCTTGAGACAACAACAAATTGAAATTCATAACAATAATAAGAACAGCGAAAGCAGGGCAGGCATACCCTTTGCAAAGCGCTTGACTAACTGCCGTGAAAGCAGTCAGCCCGAGAGCAGATCCCTCGTCAAAATGGAAAGCAAATGAGCTTCTGCGTGTTGATTTTGGGGCAATTTCTGCGGCTTATCGAAAATTAAATTGAATGCGAGCGACGCAATAAATATTTACAGCTGTGTTTGGCAATTAAAAAATTGCATAAATCGCCCGCATATATCCGTATATACAATATATCTCTTGCAGCACGCGAATAGTTTGAGCTCACGTTGCGTATACTTAATTTAATATTGTAATGCCAAACGGGGGCTCATTTGCATGCAAATAAGAAAAAGTCGGATTTACATAAGTACATACGCATATAGTGGGGCATATATACGCATATATATATGTATGTATGCATATCTGAGGCAACTAATGCCTGCGCAGGATGCCAGAGCCGGAGCCAGAGCCCGGAGAGGAGCACGTTAAGTAGCCTGAGCCTGAGTTGGCTCAGTCGCTTTTCGTTTCAAAATGAAATTAAATCCATTTCACAAAATTGTGAAAAATTCAAATGCGATTAGCGCAGATTTTGTTTTGTTACGCTTTTGATATACATACATCCCCTCGCACACACACACAGACACCCTCGCACAGTGGTACGATAAGCTACTCATAATCATACGGCAGCAATTGTGTTTGTGTCGATGGGATTTTGGAAACAGGATACGTTTGCTTATGGTGGGTCTTAAGAGCAATCGTAAAATAAATACATATATAGAGAGAGCAGCAGCAGCAACAACAATAACAATAGCACAACAAAAAGGGGCAATAATAGCAGCAGCAACAGCAACAACAAAGCGAGAACGAGTCACACACTCAGGAACCAAACAAAAACGAACAGCAATGAAAGCAAATAATAATAATAATTCCTACAACGATACGCATGTTCTACCCCAGTTCCCACACTCTCCCCCAACTCCTCTCCCTTTTCTTGCCACTTCTGCTATCTCTATTTCCCCCGCCCCCTCTGCCTGTCTACTTTGTTGTCCTGGCTACTCTACTCGCTTTTTCTACTGTTTACTGCAATTTTCTGTTGTTTTACTTCTTTTGGCCGAGTTATTCCAAGCAACACATTGACACTGAAAACGACGCCGACTCCCAGTCTCGCAGAGTTCAACTCTCTCTCTCTCCCGCTCTCTCTTTCTCTCTCTGGCACTCTCTTGCTCTCTTTGCGCAAGTCCTTCCAGTACGCGCGTTTCACCAACACCTTTTTGGGGCTTCTCGTTTGATTTGTGTGCGTTGAAGTCGATCTTTGCACCGCGATAAACAATTGATAAATGTGCCAATCTGCTGGCCAAGCCAGAGTTGAGTTATTGGGGATTTGTGGATAGTTCATCCCGACTCCCAGCAGCCTCTCTGCACTCCACACTCATCTCATTCATCCCCTGTACTCACACTCAGCCACCTTGGTTCGCTCACCTCCCCCACTTGCTGCGCAGCTTTTGCTGACGAACGAGCGGCCAAAGCGCACAGTTCGACCAATGACGTCATCAGTTTTTGGTACGTTTGCCTCGTAATGAGGTTGTCGAGGAGTTGTACGACAAGCAGCGACCTAGTTTAGGGCCCACACCAGCGAAGGCGAACGAGCACGAGCACGAGCACGAGCACGAGCACGAGAACGCGAAGCCGCCTCGTGCGCACACGGGAAGTTCTTGGATACTGAATGAAAATTGGAAACAGGATACGACAACGACGAGGACGCTGTTCGTGTGTGTGTGTGTGTATGTGTTGGCAATTTGTACGCCTTGCTTGTGGCATGTTGCACGTTTCACGCTCGCACTGCCTGCCTGTCTTGCCTGCGGCGGGTACGCGTGCACTCAAGTTCGTGTTGCGGTGTCGTTGATGTGGCAATTTCGACAGCTGAAGGTGCAAGATGCATTGACGAGGTCGCTGCCAGCAGCTAGTAGCTCCCAGCTGAAGCTTCAGCTGCCTGTCGCTTGAGGCTGAGGCAGCTTAGAGATGCCACAGAAGGCGTGCTCGTGCCTGCGTGACACGCTGTGGCAATGAAGTCGAGAGAGATTTGCAATTCATTTATATGCAGATTGGGTCCATCTCTAGCTTGACGCGCTTCAGTAACTTTAACAAGGACTTGGGCCCTGATGTAGTCGCATCAACCTCCCCCCCTCCGCTCTACTCCCTCCCTCACCTGCCTACAGAGCTTGTTATACAGTCATTTAACCGCAATGCGAGAGGCTTTCCACTCTTTGTCTCTGCCTGCGCCCTTGTGTCAGCTACTCCCCTCCTCGCTCTTCTTGCACCCCCTCTCTGGTGTCCTGTGGCTTCACCTATGCCCTTTAGATGGCCTACGGCCAGTGCCGGAATCAGTTTCATTCTTGTTTCTCTCTCTCTCTGGTTACATCAGCGCGCACATAACTTCAAATTAGCACTGGCGAAGGCCTTGCAACAAAGGGGGGCATGCAGGGTCAGCGCGTGTTGCAACATTTCATCCTTATGGATTGGCAGAAATCTCTCTCCAGCTCCAGCTCCAAGCTGGATTAATTGGAAAAGCCTCAACAGCAGCAGCAGCAGCACAGCAGCAGCTGAGGCGATTTCAATTAAGTCGCCCTTTGTGCGTTTTCCTCATAATCCATGCTTTCTCTTCCTGTCAACCACCCCTCCCCACTCCCTCTCCCCTCTTCCTGCTATTCTCATAAGTATACTTTATTATTATTTTTTTAATTTCGTTTATTGCCAACATCGGCACGCATTGTTATTGTTGCTGCTGCTCGTGGCTTCCTTTCTATTATTTCCTTTCTCGCATCGTTTCTCGCTTTTCATTTCGCCTGCCGCCTTTTGTTATCTATCTATTAATTTGCCACAGCCACAGCAACAGCAACAACAATGAGGCAATGCGATACAACTCAATAATTTTGATTGTATTGAATTCTCATTTCCGGTCCCAGTGCGGCTTCGCTGGCGAATCTAATATCGTCTCCATCGTTTGCTATTTTTGGCAACAAGCCGAGCCGTGCTGGCCAACAATAATCGCAACAATATCGCAGAGCAGAGACACAGTATATATAATATATAGCATGAACAATACTAACCCCGAGTCACATGAAAAGATACGATTCTCTCCTTCCTTTTGTTGTTGTTGATTTAACACTTTGCTTTCTATTAAAATTGCTTTTAATTGATTTTTTTGGGTTAGTTGCTTTGGGTTTCTCATAGAGCAAGATTGGGGGCACAATGACAAAGCAAATACCCGACAGTTCTCTAAATATTTCAGTGGTATTTGGTAATATGTTGATTATTATTTCAACTGGACATGACACACCTAATTGCTGCTACACCTAAATAAATACACAAATGTCTCTCTCTTTCTCATTCTCTGCCTGCTTGCCTCCCTTTCTCTCCTTGCCTCGTTTCCAGTGTCAACGCATTTTCTGGGCCAATTGCCAAAGTGAAAACTAATTTTTCCTTTTTCTTTTTGCATTTGTTCATTACCAACTGCTGCTCGTGTGTTTGACATCTTCACTGACAACATAAATGCGCAAACATTTTAAATCCCTTGGCGCCCCACTGCGTCGCAGTCAGTCTCCCGCTCCCTCTCTCTCTCACATCGTATACCCTTTCAGAGAGTTGAGTCTATATAGCAATCATCACGCTCACTTATCGATCAACTATTTGCGCAATTTCCCAATCAAATTCTGCTTCAATTTCCATCATCAACTTGTATAAAAAGTTCTTTCCCTCTTTGACTGACTGACTGACTGACTGACATATCCCGCAGTCGACTCATGGACAGAGTATTCTTCAGTCTTCTGCACTAAAACATAACTGTGTCTTCTTCTTCTTTTTCATTTTCCTTTTCTTGTTCTTGTTCTGCTTTTGAAGTGCCTTCAAATTAACGCGCCCGACTTGTTCAGCGCGCGGCGAAAGAGGAAAATACACGAAAGACGTCAGGAAAATATTTCTGCTTGAAATTTTTGGGCAAAACTTTTTGCAACTTGCCGCCAAATGCAAACAGAAAGCAGCTAAGCACTGCGCAGTGCAGCGACTAGCAAATACCCTGTAAACTGAGGAAAGTGGGTCAACTAGCAGATGTACGTATATTTGAAGAGGTTTTCAACACTGGTCTGTCTTTGGCTTTAATTGTGTTCATGCAGAGGGTATCTTAGAAGTCCGCAAGGCACCTTAGCAGACATCTAAAAAGTATATACGAGTATGCATGTTTATTTTGAATCAGTATCAACAGAGTAGTAGAACTAGCCCTGTCCGTATGTCTGTGTGTCCGTCTGTCGTATGTTTGTCTGTCGTATGTCCGTCTGTCGTATGTCCGTCTGTTGTATGCCCGTCTATCGTATGTCCGTCTGTCGTATGTCCGTCTGTTGTATGTCCGTCTGTTGTATGTCAGTCTGTCGTATGTCTGTCTGTCGGATGTTCGTCTCTCGTATGTTTGTCTGTTGTATGTCCGTCTGTTGTATATCCGTCTGTTGTATGTCCGTCTGATGTATGTCAGTCAGTCGTATGTTCGTCTCTCGTATGTCCGTCTGTCAGTCTGTTGTAACTCAAACTAGTCTCTCATTTTTAAACCTATCCTTGTGAAACTTGTCAGACATGCTTCGTATAGCTGCACGCTGTATATAAGTCGAAACGAGCCGGATTGCACCAATATATCGTATAGCTACCATACAAACTATGGGCTTATTTTCGTTATTTGTGAAGAAATTGCAACCAAATTTACTACATCGTACTTTTTCTTTATAAATAATATGCATATAAAATTTCATATAAATCTGACCACTTTAACAGATAGCTGCCATAGGAACAATCTATCAAAATAAGTGTCTTTGTATGAATACGAGTATTGATTAATCGAAATAGTTTAATTTATCAGTGCCAATCAAAGTTAAACAGTTATCGACGTGCACATTTTGCATTTAATAAAAGTCAGATAACTATATACTATAGCTTCCATAGGTACAATAAATTAGTTATAAATAAAGACTCAATAGAGAGGTTGTATATGTCCAGCGATAAGAATTGTTATAGCTGTCAATGAATATATATGTTCAACATTACTCAATTCTGCAGCATTATATATCGCTAGTATATGATCGATCGGAGTAGATATGGTAGAAACCTGCTAAGCCTTTCCCTCCATTCTCACTTCAGTTTCCCCCACATTTTGTAGAGTATTTTCCGCCTCATCAGCCACTTCACAGCCGCACTTACCAATCAATCAAATGGAACACTTGAAACGCAACAATATTGCGTTATTCCTATGGTATATGGCGTATATATGCTGTAAGTAGTACAACAAGTACACGTAGTTTGGCTCGATTCGTGTGAAAAGTGCACAGTCGCACTGCCATAAATAAAAAGGCAACGATAGTTTTTCACGATTCGTGGAAACTACTCGTGCTACAATACAATGTTGAAAAACATTGGCGATAATTATTCCTCAACTGTAACGGCTTATCGATTATATAGATGCAATAACGAGCAGAGTGCGACAACTATATATTGTAGTTAGCAGAGAGAGGCCAGACAACGAGGGGCCACATCTCAATTCACTTTACACTCTAGACAATTTCAATTAGGATTACGTGTCGTCGTTTATGGGCAAACAGCAACTCAAGGTCGCCTCGCCTCGCGTCGTGCTGATGTAGTAAACCATTTGTTGGGGGCATAATTTGTTTATCTCTTGGCTATTCCAGAAAAGTAAACAAACTGCAGAGGGGCAGGCAGGGAGGGGGAGAGTGCGCACTTTGCTCTAATGACAGCACAAGAGGGTGGAGACCGCAGCATAAAAGAGAAACGGAGGGGAGGGGGGACCGTTTGAGAGGACCTTCGTAACACCCTTCAATAGTTCTCTGGCGTGAGTTCAAGCGACAACGTCAAGGTGGCCTTTCAGTAATGAACCAAATTCTGTTTTATTTTTACATTTTTGGCTTTGCTACATTAACGACAACGTCCGTGTACCTCACGCTCTCTCTTTCGCTCATTCTGTGTGTGTGTGTGTGTGCCTGTCCGTGTAGGCAGCAATGCTTTATGGACCAGCTGACGACGCTGCTGACATTTGTGCTATTTATGTGACGCGCTCTCGCTCTCGCTCACTCTTTCTTCCTCTTCCTCTTCCTCTGCCTGTCTTTAGATGCTGCCGCCGCCCACACGCCCCGCCTCTGCCTCTTCTCCCTCCTCCCCCTGTGCTTCTTTTTGAAGTGTGCGTGCATTTCAGCGCATGATTTTAATTGGCTTTCGGCGAGCATCAACAATTGTTTATGGCCTTTATCGCACACAGGCCTGCAACAGCTGATCAACAACAGCAACAACAACAACAGCAGCAACAACTTCAACAACAACCCCAAGAAAAGGCCAAGCAACCCCAAGAATATTTACAACTTTGGCATATGAAAACGTATGTAGCGTGTTTGTTCTTCAATATTTAGGCGGAAGTTCAACTTAATTTAAACACACACACAAAAGGGGTGTAGTTTTCCATAATTTTGCGTATTTTGAACAACATTCTGAAGGGTAAACAAATGAAATATTATAGCAATCTTCAAGCGCTTTATGGCGCTATAAGGAAATCGCATGAATTGAGCAAAGAACTCATTGAATAATATCTCGTTGGATCTTACAGGGAACTGAATGTTTACCAATGAATTTATTCCTTTATTATGCTTTAGATCTTCATTATATAATTTCCGAATATACGAATTTCCGACGGGGGGCATAAAAGTAATTAATGGCATATTCTTACACATTCTCGAATCCCTCAACTATTTTTAATGGCCCCGGGGTATTCAGTATTCAGTTATGGATTTTAATTGTGCACGAGGGACAGCGGGGAGGAGGCAGGGGGGCAGTGCAGGGGGGTTCTTGAGAGAACCTCGAGCGTGCATTTTGGCATTTGCGTATGCATTGTCATGAGTTTTTAAATTAATTTAATGCACTTGGCACTTTTAATTGCGCATTACACGAGCCAAACAGGCCATAAATTTGCGTAGTTCGAGCCATAAATGACTTTTTTACAGCCGCTTTTTATTGGCCTGTAACGCGGCATGGGCAATGCTTATCCACACACACACACACGCACAGATACACACACACAGTTACACCCTAGCATTGCATATCTCTGTGCGTCCTCGTTGCATGCATCGCCCTCTGTCGCCTTCGCTTTGTTTGTGTTTGCGGTCGTTCGCCATTATCTATGGCCATGCACGGCCATATCTCTGCCAGGGGGGAGTGCAGACAGGAGAGGGAGGCAGCTAGCAGGGCAAACATTGTTGGCAATGTATGCGAAAACATGAAACACACGCCCAATGGCCACACGATGTTAACGCGAGCAACAATGTGCGATGCATAATTAAGTTTTAAATGTTTACTCGGGCTTTGCAAAGCCAACGTCATAAGTGAAATTATAGCACAAGCCCAAAAAGCATATTAACACCTGAACACAGTATACAGGGGACTGCAAAGGGGGTAGAGTGTTCTGCCTGCCTGCTGCAGTTGGCGTGTTGCCAACAGCATTTTGTAATCCAAATAATTATCTCGTGTTTTTCATTATTCAGAGTCGAGATTTGTGCACTGGATTAGACAGCGATTAGCAGATTGGTTGCTCTCGCAGATCTCTGCTAATGACTGAGCTCTTTAAGCACTGCCAAGCATAAACTATTGCCTTTAATTCCTTTGGTTTTCTGGCATATTTTGGTTTTAATGTCCTACGAAATTTGAAAGTGATTAAGGAAGTTTGTACAGGCAGTAGGAGACGTGAGAGTGCCTTTAAAGTGTATATATTATTGCTCAAGATCGCGACGAGGCGCTTGAGCCATGTCCGTCTATCTGTCTCTCAGTATATCTGTCAGTCAGTCTGTCTGTCTGTCAGTCTGTTTGTCAGTCTGTCTGCCAGTCAGTCTGTCTGTCAGTCTGTCAGTCTGTCAGTCTGTCAGTCTGTCAGTCTGTCAGTCTGTCAGTCTGTCAGTCTGTCTGTCTGTCTGTCTGTCTGTCTGTCTGTCTGTCTGTCTGTCTGTCTGTCTGTCAGTCTGTCTGTCTGTCAGTCTGTCAGTCTGTCAGTCTGTCAGTCTGTCAGTCTGTCTGTCAGTCTGTCAGCCTGTCAGTCTGTCAGTCTGTCAGTCTGTCAGTCTGTCAGTCTGTCAGCCTGTCAGTCTGTCAGTCTGTCAGTCTGTCAGCCTGTCAGCCTGTCAGCCTGTCAGTCTGTCTGTCAGTATGTCAGTCTGTCTGTCAGTATGTCAGTCTGTCTGTCAGTCTGAGAGTCTGTGAGTCAGTCTGTCTGTCTGTATGAACACACAGATCTCTGCTATTATGAAAACTAGAGACACCAAATTTGGCTTGAAGCTTTCTGTATACTATGCGCGGATAAAGTACACTTCAAATCCGCCCCGGCAAATCAATCATTTAATTTGAAATATATGCATTCTATAAAATAAACTACATTCTGTCTTTACCATATACCTCTCCTTTCAATCTGATCCACACAAAAGTAAAAGGCGAAAAAATACTTTGTCTCTATAAGAGTATTTCTCTTAAGTGTATCTAACTGCCGTGCATACCCGTCTCTAGGTGTTGTCTAGTTCCATAGCATATTTTGTAATTTATTTATGTGTTTTGTTTATGTTTTCCCAAGCTGAAATCAATAAAGCCGCAACAATGCCCCAAAAGACTAGGCATGTGTCGCTAAGCAGACGCCACACCTCTCACAACAGACACTCCCCTTGCTCCTCCCCTGCCCCTTTGCCTGCATTAGAGTCTTATGTGCGAACTGCACTTGTCGACTTGGCCAACTGACATAATTTACGAGCCGAGAAACTGGCCTTAACACCAGACCAGCTCAAAGAATGCAGCAGCAACAGCAACAACAGCAGCAACAGCAACAAAAGCAACAACAACAGCAGCAACCACAACGAGCAACAACAATTACAAGAGCGACATAAAACTAAATTATGTGCTCGGGCAACCCTCGCAGCGTGCAGCGCGCTGTGGCTGCCGTTGACACTGCGCTGAATTTATGTTGATTGCATTGCGTATACGCAGCGTGTGCTAAAATTACCAACATGACACAATCTAAACGGAAATAAATTCGCATTTGTGCAGCAAGTGCAAATTGAGTGGCGATGCGGGCGAGGTTGTGGGTGCAATGGAGTGGGAGGAGTGGGTAGATGGAGGGGGGTAAGCAGGGGAGCAGGCATATTCTTAACTAAGTGCAGCTAATAAACATTGTGACCTTCTGCTGCTGCTGCATGCGTGGGGGGAGCAGGGAAGGTGGGCAGCCACAGCTAATGGCAGCAAACTTTTCTTGCTGCAACTCGCTCGACCTACGCCTTGGCTGCTTATCAGCTGTTGCTGCCACTGCCCCCTCCCTCCCTCTCTCCTTCCCTTGGCACGTTTTTAAATTGATGACGCCATAGTTAGTTACCGTCCCGGCGGGAACGCGGACGTTCACTTAGCTGACGCTCTCTGCCAGAGCATTTTGCTTTATTATTGCGCAGAAGAAGTGCAAGAGCAGAGCGGACAGACGGCAGCGGGGGGCGTGGCAAGGCAGCTTGTGTGCGGGGCAAAGCGAAAATTGCGAAAATAAGTTTTTCCTAGTTGGCAGGCGGTAAAATTAAATTTTTATCTGAAAATATATGCTCGATGGGAGAAGCTGCGCGGCCTGTGCAGAAATATTGCAACAATAAATTGTTGTTGTTGTTGTTGTTATTATTGTTATTGTTGTTGTTGTTGCAGTAGTAGTTGCTGTTGTTGTTGCAGCAGAGCAGAACATATGTTGCCGTTAAGCGATGTTCGTTGCGTTATGCAGAGCAACACGCACACAAAGGCAACTCCCTCCCTCTCTCCTCCTCTCTCCCCTCTCTCTCTCTATCTCCCTGTGTGTAAACAATTTGATTTTTGATTTGTTTATACTCAAGTGCGAGGCAAGCGGCATAACAATAACAATAACATTGGCCCTAAAATGGCAGCAAAGAGCGCGCAAGCGAAAGCGTAAACAACAAGGCCAAAAATAGCGCATACGCCGCGTTGACATTCGAAGCTGGTCGCACAGGTCGCCTCAACAGCGCCACAAATATGCGAATCATATCAAAAATATTATACACACACACACATGTAGTACATGCATATAATAACACACGTAGGCATATTAATAGACGATTGTTGTAAATAATTAAAAACAGAAACGAAACGAAGGCAACGCACACATCCCACATGAGTAAGAGTTTATTTTGGTGTGCAGCGCTTTTTGAATTTTGCTAAATTAAAAATAAAACTTACACGCACACACGCGCACACACAAAGAGTGTGTGTGAGCGAGAGAGAGAGAGAGGCAGAGAGAGAGCAGTGAGTGCGTTCATGGCACGCTGCACTGCAGCCGCATTTACCGGCTATTTCAGTTGGCCCACATAGGCGCAAGAGTGCGAGCGAGAGAGAGAGAGAGAGCGAGCTAGCTGTCGCTCTCTGCGCACATTGAAAACAAAATGTGCTATTTTAAGGCGTTTGGGAAACCACCTGATAAACGCAATAAATGCACACGATCACGAGCATCTCGAGGCAGAACTCAGTACCAGGTTCAGTCGCAGTTCCCACTTCCCTGCTCCCACTCGCTGCTCCCACTCCCAGTTGCCTTGTTCCCCCTTCCCCTACACCATGCATGTTGTTTGCTCTGCTGCTTAGCCAAGTATTTTCCCAAGAATGCCAAAACAAGCCAATTGTGGCAACAACTCGCTGCCGACTGCAGCTTGAGAGCCATTAAAAACTGTTGATTTAATGCTGGAAAATGCTCGTCCGATTTGTTAGTGCAACAAACATAATACAGCAAGCATTTCCTGTCTACGTGTTTATCCACTTCTCGCAGCAATTCAAATGAGAAATAATATCATGAATAATGAAAATGAAACAGCTGAGCAGTGAATACTCGTATATCTACATTAATTGAATATAAAGTCATCAATGGAAATAAACAAATGTTGTTTGCCTGCTCAGCAAAATTCAGCTAGATACAGGTATTAAATTATCTAATATATAGATAAAAGATATAATAATAATATATATTAAAATATTACTCGTTTCCTTCTGCCTGTTACATACATTTTCCTATGTGTAGCAAGTATTATAATTGCATGTAAAATATTACAGAATTCAATTGATTTCAATAGATTTTTGTTGTAATTATAAAAGTGAATAAATAAACAATTGCCTGCCTCACTTGGAATTTGAATTCCAATTAAAAGTCTGCGAAAGTCGATCAACTTCTGGCTAGAAAAAAGTGGAAAGAAGCTAAACAACAACGAGAATGTTTTGTTTTGTTTACAAACACACAAATTGATTGCCAAGCAATTTCGATTTGGGGTCTGTGCGGTTCTTATTTACACACACTCCTAGTGCACTCACTTGCCGAGTGAGTCTGTGTGAGAGAGTATTTCTTAATTTGAAGTTGCGTTTGGAGTGTGCATCTGTCAGATACACAAAACGCTGTCAGCACACGCTGCACAAACTGCACAATTTAGAAGAGGGAAAGGGGGAGAGGGAGATGGGCTTGAATGACACTACGAGCACAATGCATCGCTTGCTTATGAGTGTGCGTGTGCGTGTGAGTGTGTGTGCAAATGTCAAGATGTTGCCGGTCCACTGACGCACGAGTGCGTCGCCTGCAACGCCCTGCCACGCCCTGTGACTGCTGTTGCACGCCCCATACATGGCTAGAACAATAGGCAAGTCAGGGCATAACTTTGCTGCCTGCAGGCAAACGACAACGCATGCATTCATGCTCAACACACACACACACACACACTGACACACACACACACATAGCAGCCTTGTCTTACACTGGCTTTTAATTGTTTTTCGCCATTTGCTTGGCTGCGCCCTTTGACAGCTGCGCAACGAGACGAGATAATCTTCAGCAATTGCTGCACTGAGTCGAGTCGAGTCGACTCGAGCTGAGCCTGAGCTGAGCGGGATTGAAGCAGCCTACAGGGAACAGATAAGACACATGCACACAGCTCCTATGCAGGCGCAAATTATACAAATTGTGTGAGAGTCCAGGCGGGAGTTGCCTCGACTCGGCAATGAATGCAACAAATTAGAGGCGCATTCTTGTTGCTCTATTCAATTACACTGGCGAGTACCCAGAAAAAACACACCCACACACATAGAGAAAGAGCCAGAGAGAGAAAGAGAGAGAGAGGGGGAATGAGGGAGGGGAAGGCAAGCAGGCAATCACCCACAGTGAGCAGTCACTCAGGCGGGCCAGTGCCGTGAGCTAATCGATACAACGCGCAGCGGGTTGCCTGTTTGCAAATGTGCCACAAAATGCCGCAATTGTCAATCAATTGCATGGAAATTATGTCAGTCACAGGGCTCGAGAGCACTGGCTGTTGCCGTGGCCATGCCCAGGAGGGTGCCACGCCCACGCCCACGCCCATGGCAGGAGATGGACTCGTGTTGTGTTGAAGTCCCCTGTCAGTGGCAGAGGCAAAAAAACGTATTGAAAAATCGACACAGGATGTGTGCAGAGAGAGAGAGAGGAGAGAGTGGGCGGAGTAGGGGAGAGACGGAAGGAGAGTGGAACAGGCAGACGCTGCCCTGAAGTTGTGTAAACAGTTCTGTGATAATCTCACTTGAGCCTAAAGTGTCGCCCGCTAGACCAGGCCAGACCAGAGCAGCGAGCAGAGCAGGAGGTGAAAAAACACACTGCATACGTCACAGCTACTGATGACGTCGTCATGTGATGAGTGAATGAGCGCAATTCAAGTGCGCTTATGACGCTGACAAGGACGACTACATCAATGGGAGCCTGTCGGTAAACACACTTCTCCCCCACCCGACTGCTGCCACATCCGTGAGTAAATATGTGCCTTGAGCTGATAAACTATAAATCTGGTTTATGCGGTGAATATAGTTGAGAAATTCTGAATAGACAAGATTATGATTACATTTGAATGGATATGAATAAGGATATAGTTAAGTTATACAAAAATAAAAATAAACACTTCTTATAAAAAGAGAAGGTATGCATAAGATTAAATCTACTCAAGATCTTTAATAATTAGTCTACAATAATTCATAGTATTCTTCATGAACTAGCTATCATTATGAGTGGTTTGTGATACAGATATGTATATATATAGATATATATGTAGAAATGACAAATAGACTGTCAGGGCTGGAAAATAAAAAAAATGCTACCTAAAAAGAGTTATCAGACTGAAGATACATTGTTAGGATTAAGCTAGGTTCAAGAGAAGTTCACTTAGTCATCAATTTAATTTGTATTCTTACGTATAGTTAGGAGTGAACTGCAGTTATTGAAGATAAGTTTCGATAGTAGAATAGAAAAATGTTCCCTGTATAGTGCAGATAAAACTTTATTAACTTCCTTATTTATTGTTTCCGTCCTCGTAGCTTTATCAAACGATAGTAACGGTGTTCTGCTTATTCCGCGTTATCCAACACTCTATCTAACATATCGATATATGAATAACAACTGGTTTTTAGTTAACTTAATCAACTTACAATACTGTATCGATTAAGGTCACACTTAAATAACTGTTAACTGCCTTATTTTCTTTTTATTTTAAATGCTTTTTTTGTACAATTTTGATCCATCCTCTTGGCGTTAGACAACACTCTTTTATCGAAATGAATATCGACTGTCGTTAACTTAATCTACTTACAATACTGTATCGACTGAGGTCACACTTAAATGACTTAACAGTATAATATAGTCAAAATTTCCTCCAATACTTTTTAATGTTTGTCTCTCCTACTCCCCTTAACCTCACTTTACATGAGTTCTTGACGCATAAACCGCCATAAGTCAACAAGACTCTCGAGCATTTTTATAAGCTCTTTAAATTGGATTTCTTTGCAGCACTTAGCCCAGTTCCCCCCCCCTCCGCACCCACATCCCTCTGCACACTTGATGCGGCTAATACCAATCAAGCATTTAACCTAAGCTGGGGAGGCGAGAATCGCTCGACAAATAGGAATTAAAGTAAATAAATTAAATCTAAACTACGAACACAAGTCGAAAGCGTGCATTCGAAAGTATTTTATTTATCTTTCCGCTCTTCGCGCCATATTTATTTGATGACGTGTTGTTGCCTAAGCAGTTTTCCATTCATTTCGAAATGCCAAACAAACAAATCATCAGCATCAGCATCACGAGAGAAGGAGAAGGAAAGAAGAGGGAATGAAAGAGATTCCATATAGCCAAAACGGAAGTTTTTCATCATTAAAATCACTCAGCGCGGAATGAATGCTAGAAATGAATGCTAGAGAGGAGGCTGGGGCTGAGATTCGCTACTCATAATTCATGTACTGGGTACAGGGTATGTGCAAGTCATGCCTGGCCTTCAGTTGAGTCATCCCAGTCCAGGCGGACCTTATGGAGGCACTCGTCTCCTCTGGCGGCCTTCGGCACATAAAAATTGATTTGTATATTTATGAATCAAATAAACTTTGCAATTTTATTGATTTGTTTGTTTGAGTACCACGAGCAGCGATGATATTCGTATAATACCCGGAGAGCACTCGATCATTTTATTGCCAATCATAGAGCGCATTCTGCGCCGCCTTGATTGGATTCTGCTGCCAAGTGACAAAAGTTCGCGGAGGCGGAGGCGGTGGCGGAGGCGGAGCTTTTAAGCAAATTGCAAAAATCACAAATGAATGAATGAAAACACGAGTGCCACAGGGGGGAGGGGGAAGAGGATGATGGGGCTGGGATACACACAAGTATTTTGCTCCTTTTCCAAACTTATTTATAGCCAAAAGGTCGCAAAGGAATTCGCTATAAAAACAAAGCTAAAACGAGCCAAGTTGCGCCCCAAAAGGAAAGGTAAGCAAAGTAGGAGATGCATAGAAAGAGAGAGAGGGAGCGAGCGAGTTGGGGAGGGGGAGAGAGGGAGAGAGATATATAGACAAGAACAAACGCACCGCTGAGTGGGCTCATTAAATAGTAAGGTAGCCTGGCTAGCTGAAAGGATACAAACACAAACACACTCGCACACACGTACAGACTAGACTCCTGCATGAATGTATGCATATCAGGGCAACAGTAGTGTACTCTCTGTTAACTATTACTCACGCACTAACTATGACTTTTATTCATTAGAGTTATTCATATAATTCAAACGAGCAGTTTTCCCCTTTTGAAATGTCTGCTGTAAGTGTGACCTTTTTTGAATTAAATTATCCAAGAAAATGAATGGTCACACTAAAAAAGACTATCAACTGAGTTGATTCATGTCACAATCATAGTTGTTACTTTGCCTTTTGATGCCAAATAAGTTTCTTTATATTTATCGTTCCTTTATTGCCGCCAATCAGTTTACTACAATCATAAAGATACAAACCATAACAGATTGCAAAGAACACTCCTCAATAATTCAGAAATAGATGCAATAGTTGTAAAAATATAAATGAAAATATATATAAGATTTGATGACATTACAAAATAGTGATTCAATGAAAGAGTCTAATCAATACAGTTCTAAAGACATTTGTATACCCTCTAGATTATATTCATTTTGGTCAGGAGTTTGCAACGCACCTTAGGAAGCATCTCCAAGCCCATAAAGTATATGTATATATTCTGAATTCGCAGCAGCAGACGAAGCGAAGTCAGTCATGTCCGTCTATTCGTGTGTCCGAATGTCCGCGTTTCCGTCATGTCCGTCTGTCTGTCTATTGCAACGCAAACTAATATATCAGTTGTAAAGATATCTTGATGAAACTTGACACACATGCTTCTTATTGCAGTACGCTATATATAAGTCGGAACAAGCTGGATCAGACCGATATATCGTATAGCTGTCATACATAATATCGGGACATTTTTGTTATTTGTCAAGCTAATGCAACCAACATTACTACATCGTACTTATTATATAATATGCATATAAAATTTTATATGAATCTGACCACTATAACATATGACCACTATGCCATAGGAACAATACCGTACTCACTATCCAAAAGAGGGAAAAACATAACATACACTCATTGCCATTATAAGTGAGCACACCACAAAGAGCACTCATTTTCTATATGAATGATTCAGTTGGCATTTGCATGCATTCATGCAGGAGTCTAACACACACACACACTAACACGAGGCGCAGCAAGAAGAATCGTTAGCGCACATTGCTAGAGAGATGGCCACATTATTGACGGTTCAGGCATTATTAATTATTTGAGCAGCACTGCGGACGCCTCCCCCCCCCCTCTCATCTTCTCTGCTAGCAGAACATCAGCTGGGTAGGTGCGTGCCCCAAGGGGCAAGCTCAGGAAGCAGCGCGTATCCGTTGCTTTGTGCACGTCCTTGTCGACGCTGCGTGAGCTGAGAGAGAGCGACAGAGACAAAGAAAGAAGGAGCCTTCAGGCAAATATTTATAATATATACACTGCACAACGTGAGCACTTCTTCTCTTTGCTGTTGTTGTTGTTGTTGTTGCACACACACACAGAGAGAGATGGGGAGGGAGACCCTTTTTAGCTAGAAGTATGCAGTGGCAGTCGCGCTCGTTTCGAGCATTTCTACCTGAAATGAAGCCATATGTTCACATTACGAGCGACGTGAATGGCAGCAGCTTGCAGGGAAGTACAGTGAAGCCAGGCTGGCAGGGAAGCATAGGCAGAGTGCTGCGCTTGGTTCGCCTTAGCCGTTGCCACCTGTGGCTAGTTTTATGCACGTCCTTTCTGGTGCTTTCGTGCTGCAGCAGCTGCGACATAAATAAACAAACAGCGCAGGCAACGCTTGCAGCAAAATGGGGCAACAAAGGAGCTACAAAATGGGGCAGAAAGCAAGACGAGAGCAACAGTAGCAACAGAGGCAGAGGCAGTGGCAGTGGCAGCAGATAAAGCTGCCCGACATAAAGCCTGTGGCCCCGTGGCACCGTGGCCCGTGTGGCCATTACCAGAGCCTGCAGCTTGGCGTGCTGCAAGTGGCAAGCAGCAGCAGCAGCAGCAGCAACTTCAAGGCAGCCAGAGACTCTGCTTCTCTGTTCATGCCACACTTTGTGGCTCCTCTTTTGCCTCTTCATGTTGCTGTTTTTATAGCCCTGCCTTGTTTTACATGCGGCGTGGCGTGGAAATTTTATTTTTCAATTTCCTTAGAAGCTTTGATCTGCAGCAGCGTGATATGACAGCAGTCCCCCCTCACTTTCCCTCTCTCTCTCTCTTCTTCTACTGCCTGTCTGTTATCGCTTTCACTGCGTAACTTTTCTACAAGTTAACCCCTTCGCCGTCGCCTGCCTCGTCGTGTGCAGCTGACAAGTGCCACAAAAGCTTCAACGCTTTCAACTTGCTATAAAGATGTGGCAAACAAACGCCCACAACGCCCTGCCACGCCCACAGCCGCACGCTTCAGCAGACTTTTCATATAATTTACAGCAGTGACAAGTCGAAGAAGCAGAGGAAGAAGAGGAGGAAGAGGGAGAGGAGGAGGAAGAGGAAGATGTAGCAGACGTAGAAGGGTTTGCTCTAATTGAATTTCGACGCCATTAAAAAAGAATTATGCTAGAGGGTTTTGAAGTAGAGAGGGGGGCAGAAGGGGGGGTGGAGAGACAGAGATAGAGAGAGAGAGAGAGAGAGAGAGAAGAAGAGAGATGGATAGCAGAAGAGAGGGAGAGAAGCAGAGAGGCAGAGGTGCAGGCAACTGAGAATTGCCCACTTGCCCGTCGCCAGTTGCTCGTTGCCAGTTGCCAGTTTGAAGTTCTTTTGCTTAGATAATTATGAGACTGCATAATCATGAAGTTCCATCATCATCAAACTGATGGCGCTAATGTTGGCTGCAGCAGCGGCAGCCTTGACAGCTTCATTTCCCGCCACAGTTTCCGTGCCCTGCCCCCGCAAGGCAGCTCGTAATTACTGCCAGCTCCGACAACTGACAGCGGAACCAGCAGCAGCAGCAGGGGCAGCAGAGGTGCCAGCAGAGCTGCCTGAAGTGAAGCCAGGCTGCTAACCACAAGCGAGGCAGGGGCAAGAGTGGCAGCAAGGGCAGGCAGCGGCAGACAGCGCTGCGTTGCCTGTGATGAGAGCTTCAACTGGGGGATGCTTGAACCCAACAGCAGCGCACTGCTATTATTGCATATGTGCTGTGTACACTGCAAGAAAATCGAGTTAACTATCACAAGTTGGCTTGAACTTTTAGCTGTTTAAGAGCCAACTAAAGTTACCTAATGAATTCCCTCTAAACACACTTTTAGTTAGCAAATGTCACAGGGAGAAAAGAAAACATCATCAGTGGCCTTTCTCCCTCCCCCTCCCTCTCTTCCTCCCTTTGTTTTCTTTGTCACTTTGACAGACCGAAAAACAATAGAAAAAAATTTATTCAATTTCCTTTTTTGTTGTTGCCTGCTCTACTGTTTCTGCTACTTCCTCTTTCCCCTCCTCTTCCTCCTCCTCTTCCTCTTCAGCTTTTTAGTTGAAGTTAAATGAATTTTCGCTTTTTTGCGTTTTGTCATTTGGCAAAGTTTGCCCCGAGCTGCCAGCGCTGTCTGCGGTTCAACTTTGCTGTCCGTCCACCTGGCCACAGTGTCGTCTGCTCGCTTGCGGTTGCAGCACGTCACTGCTTGCCACACGTAGAGGTAGAGAGGGAGAGGGGGAGAGAGAGGGAGGCATGCGCAGCCACAGGCAATTGCATTGAAGCAGTTTCCAGCGCGACTTAAGTGCTGCCACAATTGCTGGACCCACACACACACACGCACACATACACACACATAGAGAGAGAGCAATTAGCAACTCTTGTGGTTGTTGTTGTTGTTGGCCATTTAGCATAAGCATCTTGACACTTGCCAAAGTAGCGCAAAACCCAAACGGAAACGGAACCAACCGGAAACGCAGCCATAAATATGCGAGAGTGTGTGCGTGCGAGTGTGTGTGTGCGAGTGTGTGTGTATATTTATATGTTCATCTTAGCATACTTAGCCCGGCAGGCCAATTAATCTTCAGCTCGTTCCAGGCAAAAGATTAATTAGATTGCGCATACGACGCGTGTGCCTTGTAGACTGAAGCAGCCAATTGACACTCAATTCACACACAAATCGCACACTGCAAGAGTGCGTGAGTGTGCCTGAGAGTGTGTGTGAGTGAGTATATATTCAGGTATATCAGGCAGCTGGAAAACACGCGCATTAATTTTGCATGAGACTCGCGCAAGGACAACGTCAGCGCGGCTCCAGCAGTCTGTGCCTGAGACTGTGACTGTGACTGTGACTGCGCCTGAGAATGTGACTGTGACTGAGACTGTGCCTGGGCACACCCAAGACGACGGGCACGACGGTAGCGCTTGTTGGCGGATTGCCGCTCCAGTTGCCCAATTGAAAGAGAATTTCTGTGTTTGGCTTTGCCTTTCTTGCCCTGCTTGCCCTTCTTGGCAGCCTTTTCGTGACCTGCCGGCGACAAACAACGCGCTAAAAGGGGCAAACGGAACACGGCACACGAAAGTTTTGACGGCTGCTGCCAGTCCGCCCACACAGACAGAGGCAGAGACAGCGAAAGGGGCAGGGACTGGGGCGGAGACAGTGGCAGCGACAGTGGCACACAGACGGGCTAAGCCCAATTGTGTGTTGTCCGCGCTTTAAAGCGGCTACGGCGACGCCCACACACGACAATCACTTTCAATTCGGAGGCACCTGCAGAATGCAGAAGGAGGCAGGGGCAGAGGCAGCAGGCTGAGGCAGAGGCAGAGACAGCAGGCACTTTGCGGCTCATGTCAGTCGGAGACGCTGCTGGTGTTTTGGGCAGAGCGTGCTACTCCCACGCGAAGCTGAGTTCGCATGTGTGCCAAGAGTAGAAGTAGAGCAGGAGCGAGAGATAGAGGAGAGAGAGAGAAAGGGAGAGGGGAGCGAGTCTGAAACGTAGTTTGGCATTCCGGCGGAGTCGTTGCCATTGATTTTTATCGTGCAAATGGAAAACACGAGCGACAACAATAAATAAGAAGAGAAGGCAGGCAAAAGGTAGCGCGATATGCCCCCCTTGCTTGCCTTTTACAGGGTATGCCACGAGGCAGGGCAAGCCAAGGCGAGCACTTTTTGCAAATCATCAAAAGCGCACTCAGACGCGCAAACGAGTGCACAGAGTGCGAGTGTGAGTGTGCGAATGTGAGTGTGAAGTGTGTGTGGATATACTCGTTATACTCCTATATAGGCTATATAGCATATCGTTCCGTTCGCTGTCGCTGTTTGTCATATGCATGCTCGGCTGCTTGCCAAATATTGATTGTGCCTTCAAAAAAACTGAATGGAAACTCGCTTCGCTGACTTTGGCGCAACTGAAGAAGGAGAAGAAGGGGGAGAGAGGGGCCAGGGCAGCCTGCCTGAAGTTGCCAACGTATGCGCGTCATCGGGCAAAGGACATCCGGGATAACTAATGCACAGAGAGAGGGGGAGAGGGGGAGAAGGAGAGCAGATAGACAACTCAAACTCAAACTCAAACTCAAACTCGAATCGCAAACGCAAATGTCAAGTGGAAGTGCCAGACGAGTATACCCAACATCTTGGCCATTAGTAGCCCCCCCACCCCCTGTGCACTGCAAATCAAGTTAACAACTTTAATGGGAGGAAGGGGGGACAGGGGAAATTACCAAACTTTTGTGGCTTAATGTGCCTTGTCTGCGCTACAAATAGCAAAAAGTATTGCCAACTTTTTCGCAGTGGGTCATAACTTTAATGAGAGAGAGTGGCAGACAGAGAGAGAGAGAGAGTGGGGGAGAGGGACAGGGAAGCGCGTCTTCATTCTCTGAATTGGGTCAACTCCCCTTTGTGTTATTTATGGCTCATTCTTTCACCTGCGATTGCCAAATAAATTGCGCCAGCCTCGCCAGCTGAGCTGAGCTGAGCTCGTAAATTGAGTTGTATTCACTGTGAATAAGCCACGCCCACCCATTAGCACGCCCTACACTCCTGCTGTCACATACTGTTTACACCTTTTGTTGCTCTGCTATTGTTATTGTTTTTTATCTGCACCTTTCACTCACTCACTCACTCACCCACAGCACTCACAGTGTCAAGTCTCATAAAGTGCAGGCGGAACCTTCCGTTGGCGAGCTTCTCCTATCAGCTGATTGCTTATCAGCAGCACGTACTAACCAAGAGGGGGATGGCGGGGGAGCTAAGGCCAAAAGCAGAGCGTGGCTAATGCCATTTGACAACTTTGAAATGTGTTTGCTCAGCTTGTGTGATTGTCATAGATAAAATAGAAGAGCAAAGAGAGTGAGGCAGACAAGGGAGGGGCAGGGTGAGGCAGAGCAGGGGCAGCAGTATCCAGCTGGCTTGTCAAATTACAGTGCTAATTAACACGCCAAAACGTATGCTAAACTTGGCTAGAGTACTACAAACAAATATCGATTGCATTAGCATCATTTCATTCACATTACACATACGCCCCCGTGTACCACACTTACCTGGCTAGAAGGACACGCACAGTTGAGAGTTGAGTTGACTAGAGTTGAGTTGTTTTATACATATAGTCTGCCACATATAGAGTGTATAACTGAGGCGTAGGTCGCAGCTAAGTCAGCGATATATATCGAGTGTGAGTGTGAAAGAGTTCTATGGTAGAGTTGAGTGTTGGCCACGCAACGAGACGCATTCTCTTCTCACTTCGCTCACATGTTCCGCTGTTGAAATAGTCAGCTGAATTTTCTTTGCTTTTCTATTTGATTTGATGCTTTTCTTTTGCTTTTTTTGTCACTGCCACAACGCGCGCTACAAATGCGAATAGAACGAATTTATTTACATGCTTCACTGGGCGCTGCTTATTGCACGCTGCACGCAGACGAGGCACATACGCACACACAGCTAATACACGCACACACACATAATACACACACACAACTCACACACACTCCTAACACACACACTCCTTACACACTCCTTACACACTCCTTACACACTCCTAGCACACACACTCCCTACACACACACACTCCCTTCATACACACTCTCTCTCAGCACACGCACAGCAGGCATAAATAGCAAAAAAGGACTTTATTGTGTACATAACTTGCCAGGCAAACGGGCAAAAAGTGTAGGCAAATAAAAACTTATTTGGTTGTCATTTATGGAAATGCGTATACGCCGTGTTGGCCAGCAGCAGCAGCAGCAACTCTGGTCAGCTCCGCTTCGTTTTGTTTCATTTGTCTCCACAATTCGCGTCCGTTTGTCTGCACTGCTGTCCGCCTATCTGTCTGCCTTTTGCTAGCCTTTTCTCTGCACCCCCCCCCCCTCACTCTTCTTCCTCCTCTCCTGTTTGTGTATGTGCGTGTTGTTGGTCTTGTGGTTGCTCCCAGGTACACGCCTTGTTCGCAGCCACATTCATTCAACTTTCGCACAAATCAAAAGAAATTTCGGCAATTTCCAAAGTATTTTCACGAGACACTTTTCAGTTTTCCATTAGTTTTAGTGTATATTTTCCTTTTTTTGGGCTTTTCTCTACTGACTTCACGGCTTTGGGTTCGCTTTGCTTTGCTTTGCTTTCCGCTCTGCACAAGTTTCCAAGCACAACACGCTCCAAAGTTTAGCCACGAACTGAGCCAGCCAGCGCAGCGCCAAGGCGAAACTTCAGCCGAAAATCGGAATCGGAAAAGCGACGCGACGCTGCCTTCCAGTGCCCACTGGGCTGCGTAGACAGTGCACGAGCACGAGCACGAGCACGAGTATGGGCACGAGCAGGAGCAGGAGCACGAGCAGAAGTATGAGCAATAGGAGGAGGGAGAGCATGAGCACGAGCAGGAGGGGGAGCAGGAGCAGAAGCACGAGCTGGAGAGGGAGCACGAGCACAAGCACGAGCACGAAGGAATGTGTTATTTTGGAAGACTGGAAGGCCGTCGCTCTCTCTCTCCTTCTCTCTCTTGCTCTCCCACTCTCATGCGTGGTGCGTGTCCTGCGCTCTCTGCTGCTTGCTCTCTCCCTCGCTCTCCCTCTCTCTCTCTCCCGCTCTCTCTCTTGTCTCTCACACACTTTCACTGTGCGTTGATACCAACTGTGATTGTTAACCTTTTTGGCTTCAATTCGCACACACAAGTTTCCCGTTATTCTCTGCTCTGCTCTGCTGCCACTTTTCGAAAATCTTTTGAATATTTATTGGCCATGCTCGCTTGGCTCTGGTGCGGGCGCACAGCATGCGTTATAAATAGCTGCCGCAGGCCTCGACAGCGACAGGCAGCGCGAGAGCAGCGCCGCCAGCATCAGCATCAGCATCAGCTGCGGCATCATCAAGTTCAGGCCGAAGTGATGGACAGACGCGGACACAGCAGAGCAGAGCAGAGCAGAGCTGCTGCTGGTGGTGACCTTAGTCAAGTGAGAAACGTGTCGCTGCGTGTCGCAACGTGTCGCTGCCCGTCTCAGGCTCGTGTGTAAACGTTTTATGCGCCTAATTGGCCCCGCCTGCCTGTCGAATAATTAATGCAACTGCAGCCTAACTAGCCCGACTAGACCAACTAGACCAAATAGACCATTTAGACCAAATAGACCAAATAGACCTAACTAGCTCTAATTAATGCTGCTGCATTAATAACGAAATGGCTCAACGGCTGAGCGACTTGTGGTTAGTGAAGCTCCTTCCTACCCCCCTCCCCCACCTTGACTGACGCACAGTCATGAATTTATGCCTCATTCAGTGGCCTCTCCCCCCTCCTCTGCCCTCTGCAGCCTCCTTTCCTTTGCTGCTTTTATGATTATTGCGACGCCGCGTCTGCGTCTGCCTCGTGTTTTTTGTGTGTCTCCCCCGCAGCACAGCACTGACGCCAGTCAGGCAACTCCCCCTCTACCCCCTCTCGCTGCTCTTCTCTTTGTCAATCATAACCCCAACCAGATTTCTGGGCTGCTGCTCGGCAATTTGTTGTGTGTTGTTTGCCTAGTTTTCGATTTTTGTGCCATTTATCTGCTGTAAGTGGCCCCCACCGAAAAGGGGGCAGCAGATAAGGAGAGTGGGGAGTGGGGAGTGGCTAGTGTGGAGTGTGAGGTGGGGGAGGGGCAATGTCAGTTAGTCCTTTCTGCGGATGCGGCAGGCATTATTAATGCCAAGACATTTGATTGCCGTGCCCCATGCGGCACTTAGGATTAGTGCAGAGTCGCGCTGTGACTGCCTGACTGTAGTTATGCCCCCGAGCTTCCCTGCTCCCCGCTCTCCACTACACCCTTTGGTAGATGAAGAAAAATCAATGGATTGGCATTGTGTGTTTTGCTCAGTTTCCCTCAGTTTGCCTCAGTTTTCCTCAGTTCTTTCTCTATTTTCCGCTGTTTTCTGCACTTTTAAACGCGTCACTAGCAATACAAAAATACTACAAATATACTGTGTGTGTGTGTTGGCTTGTGCCTGCCTGCCTGTGTGTGTGTGTGCGTGTGTGTTTCATCTTTGCTGCCTCTGTTGGTCGCACTTGATTTATTTGACGCTCATAGCTTCATTTTTTATTATCCACTAATTTTGTTTTCCTTTTGCTTTCGCTCTGAATTTCCTTGTCGAATTTTCACTTTCCACTTGCACTTACACGCATCGCCAACGGCATCGGCAACCGCAACGGACTCGAGGACTCTCGAACACGGACTGAGACGGAGACAGAGACGGAGACAGAGACAAAGTCCCTTCGGTTTTCAAGGTGAGCCGCGTCACAAGCGATGCCTTTGCCTTTGCATTTGCATTCGCACACGCATATTTCACGCTCGCTTTTCTTTTCTACTTTTCCACTTTTCCCTCTGTTTTTTCTCGCCTTTTCTGGCCCTTTCTCTTTGTGCTTTCGCGCAGTTTGGTTAAGCGACACGACGCGACACGTCCGTTTGCAGCTGTGGTCGTTACTCCACTGAACAACGAGCAGAAGACGAACAACGACGAACAACGAACGAACGAGGAGGCGAACAGCGAACAGAGAAACGAACACGGAACACAGAATACGGACAGAACACGGCACAATGAACAACCAAACACGCGCTGCGCTCTCTCGCTCTCTCACACACACGCTCACTCTCCCTCTCTCGCTCTGCCTCTTTCTCTTGCTGTAGCTGGCGCTAACACGCTGCCTCTCTGCACCTCTACCTCTCTCTGCCTGTCTCTCTCCTGCCCTCTCTCTCTCTCTCTTTGTTGCTAGTGATAAAGCAAACTCATAGAACGCGTTAATTCTCGCCTCTTTTGCTTCTTTTAGCCGCGTTTTTTCCCCCGTTTCTTTCATTCACTGCCAACTTACAGTGTTTTGCTGCTCTTGCTGTTTATTCCCGTTCGTTTTTGTGCCCGGCTTTTATTATTTATGGTCACTTAGTTTGGGGCACGTGACAGTTCATTATGCATAAATTTAAGGCATATGCTGCATGTGCTTCCTCTTTTTTTATCGCTCACTTAATATCGAGCATGTGTGTGTGTGAAAGTTCTTTACCAAAGCAATTTACAACTGACAACATGCTGGACAGTGTGGCACAGCAGGCAACCTACACAGGGCTACATAAATTACAGTCTTAGTTATATCGGTCTCCCAGTTAATACACTGACTTCTCACCCCGTTTATATATTTACGCCCAGCATAGTCAACAGTCTTCTACCAACTGACTCGAAGCAAGCCTACTCCCTGTAGCAGGCAGCTTTCTGTCATGCGCAACTGTTCACACAGCCAAAAACACAACCAAAACGACAGAGCAGGCAGGCTATCTCTTTCACTCCCACTCTAGAGGGTTGTGTGCGAGTTGGGCGCGTTTCGTGCGCGATTTGCGCGCGTTTTTGACTGCAGTTGCTTGGGAAAACAAGAGTTCACGCCGAAATTGATAGCTCAATCGATTGGACTGCCGATGCTACAGTGTCTGCAGATCATAGACGCACACACACACACACAGAGAGAGAGAGAGAGAGACATACACACAGCAGCAGCAGCAACAAGTTGCTGTTGCTGTTTCTGTTGATGTTGATGTTTTCATTAGCCAACAACACGCAACGCAATCCACTCCAAGCCAAGTCAAGCCTCTAATTAACAATTTCGTAATTGAAACTAAGCTCTCTGGCCCTAGCTGAGTAGGAGGCGCTGGCGGTGGGCAGTGGGAGGGGGAGAGGAAGAGGGAGGAGTTGCAGATGCCGAGGCAATCCGGGGCTGGCCCTTCAATGAGTTACATGGTGTCGCGTCGCTCTTGCAAATGTTCCCGATACACGGTGGACCTTTTTTTCAAGGGGGGCTTTTGATTAATGAGCGGCTTAAGTGATACCGGGCAGCTGTGGCTGCCCCCGGCTGGCTGAGACTGCGACTGCGACTGCGGCTGCTCCGGCTGAGCATTTGAAGCCTCAAGAAGAAAGACAAGCCCAGCTGATGAAGTCACTAATTTGACTTAAAAACGCATTAAAAACCATTTTCGATAAAAGCCCCCAAAACACACAACGCACACAACGTACACACGATCGCACGAGGCATCCAAACTGGCCAAATCGTCGCAGGGTTTTTCCGTATTCCGTATTCCGTTGCCGGAGTCACACTCGCAGTCGCCAAACAGTCGACTATGCTCGGGCTCTTGTGAAAGTTTTTGCAAAAACAAAGAGGCGCACTCGGTCAGAGGCCTCATTAGGAGGCAAGCATAACGAGCTGGCCAGGAATCTCAGATCTTAACCATCTTAGATTTAGATCTAAACTATCTGAGCAATCTCTTTCTAATCTTTACCTGAATAAATCTCTATCTGCAATATTTCCCTTATGTAGATCCTATTGGGCTTCATTCTTTTCCAAAGAAGTTAAAACTACTAACAAGAGAGAACCCCAGCTGTTGCCCTACTGATATATAGTATTTGCCACATAGAGAGCATATTGAATATACATTATATTGAAATGAAGTTAGGAGCAGAAGTGTGAGTTCCCTGGCTATTTTATTTTTAAAATCTTTATATAGCAACTAATAAATATTGACTATAAAGACCATTATTCTTTGCAAAAGAAGTTAGGAACAGAGTAACTTTGACATTTAAATTCTTATTGATAGATTTCTTTACAGTTCGATTATTAAATAGTATCAAAGTTTAGGTACATACATAAAAATACTCATATAATGTAATATAATAAAATATATCAATATACTATACTACTCTACTACTATTGTATACTATAATATAAGTATAAAATAATTTAATTATTTATTATTAGCACGTATCTTAATAAAACTTCTGCATTCCCTCCTTATAAATTTGATTAATATGATGAGCGATTAAAATTTTTTGTTCTTTTCTTATGTTTCATATTATTTGCTTGGAACTTAGCGCTTCGACTTGAGCTTCTACTAGAGCTTCTATTTAAGCTTATACTACTTAGGGCTTCATCTAGAGCCTGCCATCGAACTCTGTGATTGAGCTCTGTTATAACAGTGTGCCATGATATATTAAATATATAATAATTAAATATATGGTATAAACAGCACAGCTTCATTATAAAGTATTCCCTTTTATTCCTTACTCAGTCAACTGCATAGAAAGGTTGTCCGTGCCACCAACGACTCTCGGGTTGTAGTGGCCGTTGTCTAGCTTGCACTCATAAACTCTCTTAAACTCTAATTATCAAAAAGCGCTCAAATAATTCGCCGCACTCAAACGACAATTCCTAATTCGCCGTCGTCTCATTTCAATGTTCTCGCATAATGCAGATAGAAAGAGAGAACATAAAGAAATAAGATGATCAACCGTTACTTTTGGCACCAACCGTTCTAATACTGCGCGTGGTGGAACGGCAAATGTTCTCTCTCGTTGTCTATAAAGGAGGGCGAATTCAACGTGCATTGACATTTTAATCAGAGCGCAAAGCAGACTGTCACCAAAGCGTCCCAATATACAATTTTGAAAAGGAAACATTTACGGAAAGAATATATATATATAAAAATACATTACAAATCGCAAGTAATAAAGGCCGTAATTAAAAGAAAGCCAAAGTTATTATAACGTCCGTGAATATCAGCGCTAATTGCTGTGTAACTTTGTCAGCAGACGCGACTGCACAGTTTGAAAGTCATTGTGAAAAAACATACAAAAAGGTGATATTCAGTGAAGGTTTAAACAAATACTCAATGCTGATTACATATATATATTTACTTATAGCAACGATATTTGATTTAAACACGGCCGGCCTTGGAAAGCGTTTCCACGCTGCCAGCCGGCCCGGTCGTGTCCATAAGGAGCCCCCAGTGGCTGCAAAACTATACACTAGGCGCTAAAAACTGACATACTCAGCCACTGCGTTAAAATAGGGTCGTAAAACGCGCTGAGCCAGTATATCAGTTAACAACGGATGCGACTCCTTAATTCGACCTGATTCTGACATCATTTAGATGATCATCACGCCATAAGGGCTTGAGAGCTATACGTATCGGAATTTTGATAGTTGCAGACCGGAGGCAAATAGAGGTGACAGCCATAGCGACAAGGGTATAACCAGCCTGACATAGGTCCTCCCTCCCCCCCAACCACAGCTGCGACAGAGAAACGCTAATGCGTTCTTATTATTTCGGCAGCCCAAAGGCGACGTGCTAACAAAAGTATCACACTGGCATAAATACATTTTTGTATCAAATCTCTTCACTTAAACTCTATCTAATCACGTCTCTTTTGTACACATATATTCCTAAGGCAATTTAAAACTTGTACAACTCGCAGTAGCATTTGAAAACGAGCACATATATGGACACACACACATAACTACATAAACCTTCTTCCAAAACAGCACGTTAGCGACATCGAAGGGCCCATCGATCAAGCGGATATCATCTGTGAGTAACAAATGTATGTAAATAATTGATATTGTCAATGGTATGCCATCTGCATCGCCAATGTAGTTATGTTTTGTAGTGATCCATATGAACATATATCTATATGAAATAATTGTGAAATGCCATTGTTTTGAAAAGAAGTGAAACTACTGCGCGTTCATTTAAATATTTTCTTACTCCTTTTTCTTTATTAAGAATTGTCATTGCCATTGGATTTAAATATGAAATCTCTAAACATCTTTACGTCAAAATACCTTAAACCTAATGAATAAAATAAAATGAATTATAATGTTTACCTAATCATGCAAGTCTGATAACTTAATGAGGTTCATCGCCGACCAAATGAACACCCATAATAGTAAAAGGTAATACTTATACGTAGTATTGAACAAGGGATAGCCGAGAAGTCCGCGAGCTATCATGGTAGGGAGGGTACAGAGCGGGATACGATCAACATCCTAGTATCCTAGCACAATATGACCAGCATATAGCATCCATAAACAGTGTGGTTTATTTGAATACAATTTAGTTGTCGATTTTCATTTCCGTAGTGCACTTAATCATTATTTTTCCCATAGCGCGTATATGTTTAGGCAAGAAAAGAACCCACACCCCATCCGACGAGCTTAGACCAGAGAGAAGCCAGAAGTGCACGAACCTTCTTAGCCTAACATATAGTCAATACTAGTGGTATATACAAAACAGCAATTCCACACGCTACATAGGGTAGAAAAGTAATTGGCGCCCAACGTGGGGCCCGAGAGGTATGGAAAGTCACAGATCCTACTCCTTAACCAATTACAGAAAGTAATTAGAGCCAGTCGAAGGGCCGAAAGAGGAATTCTTTTCAGCCAAGTATTTACTAAAAATATTTACTTTTTAAATAATTGGTGCTTAAGAGTGGAGCTCGAGATGCAATTTTAAATTACCAATCTTACTTCTTATCAATTACAAAAGTAATTGAGGCCCAACCCGAAAGGTCTGATCAGTACAGGCAAAAATTTCTCGATTCTTTGTAGTTTTAATCTCAATCAAGAGACAGGGCATGGTCTTCAGGCTGCAACATCTATACAAGCCCAAGAATAGCTTTAAAGAACCGAAATATGAATCCAGTAATATCGACATAACATCACGTTCGACCTTACAAAATGCTCTTTGAATCCAGCCATTTAAATTTTCATCTTTTAGAAAAGTCAAAACGAAATGATTTTCCCAGATTTGATGTTATGCAACCCAGCAACTTATTCTCGCGAATCGCGATTACAATTCATAAAATGTGGATATATCGACCGAGATAAGTCTGGAAGGTGCCGAATAATTCTCATGTTTGGAAATCTCCATTTTTAGAAATGGGAGAATGTGTATAGCAATATGTCGTCAAGGTAACAGAATCTCAGATATCGGAATCGCGATCTCTCTCGTTTTAATCGGGTCAGTCGACCATACTGAGCCTGTATTCTGTGACGACAAAATTTGCTAAATATAATTATCCGTCAAATAATAAACTACTATAAGGCTTTCTATAGCAAATATTAGGAACCGCGAGCACCTAGAGTATTTTTGGGGAAACTCGACCAATATTAGCAACAGTCAGTCTTGAGTAGAGCAATAGAATCCTTTAGATTATCAATAAGCTATATGCAGGTTATACTTTTAAACACTTTATGGAGTGTTTATTTTGGAAAGCGATGAACCAATAATTATATGAACAGAAAAATATAAATATGTCAGTAAGACACAGCACAGAAGATCTCAGTAATATTTTACAACAACAAGACCCCTTCTGCGGCTGCTGCCACCAGCCAATGCAATCAAACAATTTAATAGCAACGTCCCCATGCCAACATAGGTTTCACCACGAGTGTATACAGAGAGCGTTGCAACATACAAATATTTGTCCCACGTGCAAAAACCCTTGCACAGCCAGACAGTTATCATCGTCAAACAACAATTTGGCTGCTGAATTAAATACAACAGGCAACGCCACTGACCCAATAATGCCAGCGCCTGACCAGAACACAGACCAAAACAGCAATAGGCGTAATAATAGAAACCGCAGAGGTGCCACTACACGTAGAGGCATGACCACTAGGTCTGCACAACGTGCAATGCAGAACGATGAAGCAAATCAGAGTAGTCTGACGGTGGATTCATCGAAAGAAGGAAACAGGGAAGATATAGACAAAATAATTCAGTCAGCCATGCAACAACAAGAGCAGCAACTAATGCGAAACTTGTCAGCCTTAATTCAACCCCAGTTCGCAAATATTCACATAAATAACGGAAGCCAACAGGAAACGTCTAATGTCATGGCAGGACAGACTGCTCAGCGTCCGGCAAGCCAAACCACTGGCAGTAGTCCAACCTTACCTCGAGGATATTGCTCAATTCCTCCAGAGAAAGTGTCGAATATCATTCTCAATTGGAGATTGAAATTTGACGGATCAAGACACGGTATTTCCACAGAAGATTTTCTATACAGAGTTCGTTCAATGACGAAACAAAACCTTTACGGTGATCATAATTTACTTTGCGATCATTTACATTTGCTCTTAGGAGATAAAGCCAGTGATTGGTTTTGGAAATTCCATAGAAACCATCCTTGTTTCACATGGGAAAAATTCTGTGAAGAGTTTCGAAAAAAATATGAAGACGCAGACACAGATATGGATATATGGGATTCCATAAATTCCAGAAAACAAGGCGAAAAAGAGCCGTTTGAAGAATTTCAGTTTGAAATTGAAAAACTCGTTAACCGTTTGCGTAACCCTATTGCAGAAGAATCATTAGTGCGAATTTTAATTAGAAATTCCAAAATGTCTCTGCGTTATGAACTAATGCATTTAGGCATGATAACATTAGCTCGTCTGCGTGAGGAAATCCGCACTCACGAGCAGTTTTGCAAACAAACAAGACAGCAGTCTTATAGACAGCAGCGTCCTTTCGTTTCAGAGCTTGACGAACAAACAGAAGTAGCCGCGATTCAGCGCAAAAGTATGAAGTGTTGGAACTGCGGAAAAGTTGGTCACCGCTATGACTATTGTCTTGAGCCTAGATCTATTTTTTGTTACGGGTGCGGCACAGCAAACGTTTTCAAGCCCAATTGTATCCATTGTAACAACCCGGAAAACTCGTCGGTGGATGCGCAGGCCAGATCCGTACTGACGCATCCACGACAATAAACCCAGAAGTAAACAATCAGATCCAACAACACTCAACAGATCTGAACCAAACCCTAGCCTTACAAAATAACACCAAAGAAAACGCAATTATTAAGAAAGTATATAAGCCATTCCATGAGAGACTGGCACATTATCTGGCGACACGTAGTCGAATTTTCGGTCACGTGAACAGTTACGAGCCCAGGAAGAAAACCAAACGTTCTACGGTCCGTATGCGCGTCTTTTGGAAGAAGGTACGCGCGTGCCGACATAAACTAGTTTCAGCCATTTTTATGAATAACGACAATCGTTTGTATACAGACATTCAAATAGAAGGGCATTCATTTGTCGCTCTTCTAGATTCGGGAGCAACTATCAGCTGTCTTGGCGGAAAAGCAGCAGCACAGTTGAAATCTCACTCGAACGTTCAAAAATCTTCAGGTCGTATCAAGACAGCAAACAACTCAGAATGTGCAGTGATAGGTCGATTAGTTTGTGATATAACATATCGTGACATAACCAAACCAGTCGAATTCTACATAATTCCAACCCTTAAGCAAGATGCATATCTTGGCATTGATTTTTGGCGAGACTTTGGCCTGTTAAACCAAATAGTTCAAACTTCAAGCCAAGTAAATGAGCTTGATGTAGGCAGAGATGAGGATGTTGACGAAGGTCCTCCAAACGTTCATTCTCTTTCCGAACATCAGCGTATCGAACTGGAACGAGTTAAACTAAAACTTCCATCATTCGAAAAGGAAGGTTTAGGTCGTACGAAAGTGATCGAACACAGTATAGACGTAGGTGACGCTAAAGCAATTAAGCAAAGGCATTGGCCTATATCCCCAGCTAAGGAGAAGCTTATGTTCTCTGAGATCCAAAATATGCTCGATTTGGACGTCATTGAGGAGTCTAAGAGCGCATGGAGCAGCAATTGTGTCCTCGTAAGAAAAGGAGAAAAAATTCGCTTATGCCTAGACTCAAGAGAAATTAATAAATGCACCCGTAAGGATGCATATCCTCTTCCACACATTGATGGAATACTCAGCAGGTTGCCACCCGCTCGTTTCATTACTGGCTTAGATATGAAGCATGCCTTCTGGCAAATCCCTCTTGAGGAGAAGTCACGCCAAATAACGGCGTTCACAATCCCAAACCGCCCTTTGTATCAATACAAAGTCATGCCGTTCGGGCTGTGTAACGCTGCACAAACCTTAGTTCGATTAATGGACCAAGTTATTCCCGCACACTTGCGCACGAGAGTATTCGTTTACTTGGATGATCTATTGGTTCTCTCGGAAGATTTCGAATCCCATATGGTACTCTTAGGCGAAATAGCAGGTTACTTGCGCAATGCGAACCTGACTATAAATATCGCCAAGTCCAAATTTTGTATGCAAGAAATAAAATATCTTGGATTTATCATAGGGCACGGTAAAATAAAAACAGACCCAGGAAAGCTCACGGCAATAAACGAATTTCCGATACCGACTACTGTCAAACAATTGAGAAGATTTCTCGGTATGACAGGATGGTATCGACGTTTCGTTGACGGCTATGCGTCCGTTACTCTCCCACTGACAGAACTTTTAAAGAAAAATAAGCAATTCAGTTGGAATCCACAAGCTCAAAGAGCATTCGAGGTGTTGAAAGGCAAGTTAACATCAGCACCCATTCTGAGCACACCAGATTTCTCAAAACCATTCTTATTATTGTGCGATGCCAGCCTGCACGGACTCGGCTGCGTGTTAGCTCAACTGAGCGTTCATGGCACGGAGTTACCAATCGCATACATGTCGGTTAAATTAACCAAACAACAACGCAACTATACGGTAACTGAGCTAGAATGTTTAGCTGTTCTAAAAGGCATACAGAAGTTCCGTTCGTACATAGAAGGACAAGCGTTTGTAGTAATCACTGACCATGCTTCGCTAAAATGGTTATTGAACCAAAAAGATCTTACAGGGCGCTTGGCCAGATGGGCATTGCAATTACGCGGCTTAGAATGTACAATCCAGCATAGAAAAGGTTCTCATAATGTCGTTGCCGACGCTTTGTCTCGCCGAGACGAAAACGAAGTCTCTGAATTTGCAGATTCTGGTCCAATAATAGATTTGAAATCAAAAGAATTTAAATCACCAGAATACCTCGATTTAATGAAAAACGTCATTCAGAATCAATCCAAATTGCCGGATCTGAAAATTTGTGATGACTTTTTATACAAACGAACAGAGTTTCCTAGTGGAGAAGAAAAGCAGGAAAAAGAATCCTGGAAACTTTGGGTTCCGAATGCTTTGATAAACGATGTTCTTCATAGAGCACACGATCCTCCGGATTCAGCCCATTGCGGGACAGCCAGACTTATCGCTAAGTTGAAACGCTATCTATTTTGGCCTGGCATGGTTACGCAAATTCGTAATTTCGTAGCAAACTGTTCGATATGCAAATCCACTAAAAGTGCAAATATGATCCTTAGACCTCCAATGGGAAAGCCAATGTCATCTGACAGACCTTTCCAAAAGTTGTATTTGGACATTTTAGGCCCATACCCTAGATCAAAAAGTGGAAATATAGGACTTTTGATCGTGGTGGATCACAATACTAAATTTCACTTCCTACAACCATTAAAGAAATTTACATCCAGCAAGATCTGCGAGTTTTTGGAAAATGTGTTTTATACGTTTGGAGTCCCAGAGACAGTATTGACCGACAATGGATCACAATTCAAATCAGGATGTTTCAAAGCATTTCTGACTCAATTCGGAGTATCTCAGATGTGTACAGCCATTTATTCGCCACAAGCGAATGCAAGCGAGCGGCTGAACCGTTCAGTTTTAGCTGCCATAAGAGCGTACATTGGCAAAGAACATATCAATTGGGACATGAATCTAAATGAAATTAATGCGTCAATAAGAGCTAATATTCATAGAAGCACCGGACACTCTCCGTATTATCTATGCTTTGGCCAAAATATGATGCTCAATGGGCAAGATTATGAACTTCTGCGCAAGCTGGATATGTTGACCGACGACACAACTTTGAAGCGGCCAGACGTGATGCAATTGGCTCGTGCAAAGGCCAAAGTTAACATAGACCTCACTCATGACGTAAACGCTCGACGATACAATCTAAGAAGTAGATCTCTTCGACTAAAAGTAGGAGACATAGTTTATGCCAGAAATTTCGCGCAGAGCAATGCTGCTAAGAATTTCAGCAGTAAACTTGCCCCTGTATTCGTAAAGGCTTCAGTAGCTAAGCAGCTTAGTCCAGCGTATTATGAATTACAGAACGAAGCAGGCAAAAAGCTAGGAGTTTACCATTTAAAAGATATTAAAGTTTAGTACAAGCTCGACCTTTGCACTGTTTTTCTTCAGTTAATGACTACTCGAGATACATCTGTCGCAGCATTATCTGTGCTGTAGTGGCCGTTGTCTAGCTTGCACTCATAAACTCTCTTAAACTCTAATTATCAAAAAGCGCTCAAATAATTCGCCGCACTCAAACGACAATTCCTAATTCGCCGTCGTCTCATTTCAATGTTCTCGCATAATGCAGATAGAAAGAGAGAACATAAAGAAATAAGATGATCAACCGTTACTTTTGGCACCAACCGTTCTAATACTGCGCGTGGTGGAACGGCAAATGTTCTCTCTCGTTGTCTATAAAGGAGGGCGAATTCAACGTGCATTGACATTTTAATCAGAGCGCAAAGCAGACTGTCACCAAAGCGTCCCAATATACAATTTTGAAAAGGAAACATTTACGGAAAGAATATATATATATAAAAATACATTACAAATCGCAAGTAATAAAGGCCGTAATTAAAAGAAAGCCAAAGTTATTATAACGTCCGTGAATATCAGCGCTAATTGCTGTGTAACTTTGTCAGCAGACGCGACTGCACAGTTTGAAAGTCATTGTGAAAAAACATACAAAAAGGTGATATTCAGTGAAGGTTTAAACAAATACTCAATGCTGATTACATATATATATTTACTTATAGCAACGATATTTGATTTAAACACGGCCGGCCTTGGAAAGCGTTTCCACGCTGCCAGCCGGCCCGGTCGTGTCCATAAGGAGCCCCCAGTGGCTGCAAAACTATACACTAGGCGCTAAAAACTGACATACTCAGCCACTGCGTTAAAATAGGGTCGTAAAACGCGCTGAGCCAGTATATCAGTTAACAACGGATGCGACTCCTTAATTCGACCTGATTCTGACATCATTTAGATGATCATCACGCCATAAGGGCTTGAGAGCTATACGTATCGGAATTTTGATAGTTGCAGACCGGAGGCAAATAGAGGTGACAGCCATAGCGACAAGGGTATAACCAGCCTGACATAGGTCCTCCCCTCCCCCCAACCACAGCTGCGACAGAGAAACGCTAATGCGTTCTTATTATTTCGGCAGCCCAAAGGCGACGTGCTAACAAAAGTATCACACTGGCATAAATACATTTTTGTATCAAATCTCTTCACTTAAACTCTATCTAATCACGTCTCTTTTGTACACATATATTCCTAAGGCAATTTAAAACTTGTACAACTCGCAGTAGCATTTGAAAACGAGCACATATATGGACACACACACATAACTACATAAACCTTCTTCCAAAACAGCACGTTAGCGACATCGAAGGGCCCATCGATCAAGCGGATATCATCTGTGAGTAACAAATGTATGTAAATAATTGATATTGTCAATGGTATGCCATCTGCATCGCCAATGTAGTTATGTTTTGTAGTGATCCATATGAACATATATCTATATGAAATAATTGTGAAATGCCATTGTTTTGAAAAGAAGTGAAACTACTGCGCGTTCATTTAAATATTTTCTTACTCCTTTTTCTTTATTAAGAATTGTCATTGCCATTGGATTTAAATATGAAATCTCTAAACATCTTTACGTCAAAATACCTTAAACCTAATGAATAAAATAAAATGAATTATAATGTTTACCTAATCATGCAAGTCTGATAACTTAATGAGGTTCATCGCCGACCAAATGAACACCCATAATAGTAAAAGGTAATACTTATACGTAGTATTGAACAAGGGATAGCCGAGAAGTCCGCGAGCTATCATGGTAGGGAGGGTACAGAGCGGGATACGATCAACATCCTAGTATCCTAGCACAATATGACCAGCATATAGCATCCATAAACAGTGTGGTTTATTTGAATACAATTTAGTTGTCGATTTTCATTTCCGTAGTGCACTTAATCATTATTTTTCCCATAGCGCGTATATGTTTAGGCAAGAAAAGAACCCACACCCCATCCGACGAGCTTAGACCAGAGAGAAGCCAGAAGTGCACGAACCTTCTTAGCCTAACATATAGTCAATACTAGTGGTATATACAAAACAGCAATTCCACACGCTACAGGGTCTCTCTCCCTTTCCCTCTTTATCTCCTTCCCTGTTTCCCATCTCTCTACCTCCCATCTCTCCCTCCTCTCGCTCCCTCCCTCTCTCTCTCTCTCTCTCTCTCTCTGTGAACTGCTTATGCCTCCCACAATTGTGCGTGGTGTTTGCAGCGCCATTAAAACACCTCTTGCCTTTTGCGTGAGGCTGGCCCAGAGCAGCGACGCCGTTTGCATTCGAAAAAACTCTTTGCCAAAAATTTGAAAATCAAAAAAGCCAAAAAATCGAAACGGAGAAGTAAGCACAGCAGCAGAAGACGGGCAGACAGAGGGACAGGCGCTTAGAGACGTGTGTATGGGCAGAGATAAAAGCTGAAATAACCTTCATTGGCCATAAAAATCAAAAGCATCTGTTAACAATGAATTGTGTCTATGGCTGGCAACAAAAGCAGCAGCAACAGCAACAACAACAAAGCGACCACAACAACACTGGCAGCAGCAAAAAATGGCAAAAATAAATTTACAATTTAAATAAATTCACTTTTTTACAGTTTCGCATATTCGCCACAATGTAAAACAAAACAGAAAATAAATAAAAATTGACAATAAATAAAACTAAAGTCGTTTTATTGTTTCACAAGGCAGGTGGCAGGAGGGGAGGGGTAAGGTGAGGGGGAGCTGCCTAATGAACTTCCGGTGTTTGGTGAGCGCATTCAACATGATTTGGGGAATCGATAAGGCGACGATGATTATCATCAGCAGCAGCGCGAGATGATGCACCATGAATCACCAGAGGCACAAGTTCATAGGCGAAGAGAGTCTGCGTGTCAGTCTTCCCTCTCTTTCCCTCCCTCTCCAACTCTCCATCTCTCTCTCACTGTTTGCTAGCTGCAACCGGCATGACGTGTGTGTGTGTGTCACATAATTTGTTGTTACCTCTGCCGCTGCCTCTGCCCGCTGCCTCTGTCCGCTGCTCTGCTCGCCTCGTAGACTCAACTCGAGTTTCAAGCTTGAAGCCTCACGCTCAGTTGGCTACGAGCTGCAGCCGCGATTGGGCTAGTCGCGTGATACGGAAACCGAAAACGATATCGAAATACCGAAACCCAAAATCGAAATCGAAACTCGAACTCGACTCGAGTCGAAACTGAAATTGAAATCTTTGAGTTGCCTTTCTACGTGCTCGAACGTGTCAAGTTTTCTCAATTAGTTCAAGTGAATCTACGCACACCCACACACACACACACACACACACATAGAGCCTGAAATCCCAATCAAAACAAAACAAGGCAAACAGAAAGAGAAACGCGAAGAGAAGCCCGCGAAAATATTAAATAATAATCGCAGAGAAGATCATCGAAACGTGTGCAGTGTGAATTGATAAACTGTGTCAGCGATCGCCGCGAGTTAAAGATAACAATTAAGACTCGATTCTCAATTTATTTATAAACAATTAGCGGAAAGGTGAGTAATTAATCGATTGAAATCGACTCCAGACTAATCAAAGCACATGTAAACGAAATCCATAAAAAAGAAACAGTTAAAAAACCTCACAAATTAAATGAAATGAAGCCAATGAAACAAAAACAAACAGACGACGAGCAACAACAACAACAACAACAGCAACAGCAGCAACAGCAACAACAACCTTGAAAAGTCGAGCTTAATTTCTCAGTTAGACTCAAGTATAAAATATATGCTTAAAAAATTATAATGAAGCGATCTGCTGGTATTGGTATTTTCGGTATTTTGGTATTTTTATCGGTCCATTGTCTTTCCACTGTGTGCGCGAGTGTGTGTGTGTGTTGTGTCTGCTGGGAGTGCTGCCAAATTAGTGCCAAATTAAGTTAAATCATTTTTATTGAAGTCCAAATTAATGGGTGAAAGCTACGCTAATCGCGCCGCCAGGGGGCGCCAGCGGGGGTGGCCGAAGCAGGTCTGACTTGCGGTTGAGTTATGGAAAATTTGATTATCAGAATTACCCAAAACAAAAGTTAAGCAATCTTTCATCTTACGACCGACCCGAGACCTAGAGATACTCCTCCTCTTCCTCCCCCTCCTTCTTCTACTCCCGACAAGGGCACACAAACTATCTATATCGGCAATTAATCGTCTCTCGCTGTTTTTTACGAAATTTTATGTGAATTTTATTGCGAATTCGTTGTACACCTCCAAATGGAGTTGCGGCAATCGGCTTTGATTCATGACACACTCAAGATATGATACGCTTGAAGATCAGCAAGAGATTTACTCGGGTCAGTTAGGTAAATAGGGAGCAGTAGAGACCTTGCATAAGTGAAAAAGGTGCGCTTTGAAGAGTCTCCTTAAAGTAGAAAACAAAGTAAAACCCTCAGTTATCTTTAAACTACTTTCCCCACAGAGAAAACATTAAAAATGTTTGATCAAATAAGTCATATATGTTTCTTTAAAGTGTATATTCAAAGTAGTCTTTAATCTGTAAAGGAATCTATAGAAATCGTTGCTTAACTATATCATATATCTCTATTTATTCCCATCAATTTCCTCCCGTAAATTTCACTTCCTTTTCATTGTTGTTTTTGCAAATAAACATTGTGTTTCGACTTGTATTTGTTTATTGTTGAAGAACCCCAATTACCCCCCAATAATATTTGCCAAAGAAAACATACAATAGACATAAAATTTTTATTATATTTACTAAACGATAATATAAACAGTTCTCTAAACTAATAAACAAGCAATTATGTTCGCAGCAAATTGCAGTCGATTTTAACAACTTGTTAATTATCGACTGGAAAATGTTTTGCTCTCTCTCTATCTCTCTCTCTTTGGCTTTTCCAAAAGTGACTTAATGCCGTGCAAATGGCCAAATACTCAATAAGCCATAAACTATCTCGAACAGCAGCCAACAACAACAACAACTGAGACTCGATTATGATTTACGAGCTGCTGAAGCGACTTGGGATATTCCCCCAGCGTGGGTGCAACTGTGTGTAGAGTGTGTAGAGTCGGAGGCGGACTCCATTAGCCAAAGGCGACAATGTCGCTAAATGGCCAAAATAGCAACAATGGCCACAAAATGGCCAGAAAATGGTGTCGCGGCCCAAATGCGGCTGCTGTCGAGCTCATTTGCGCATTGAGCTTGGCTTGTTTTTTATGTGTTTCAGCTTGATTGATTTAAACGAAAGTGACACTGTGACAGCAGCAAGCCTTGACTGGGCTCAGGCTCAGCGATCCCGGAAATCCTACAACAAACCCAAAGACACTCCCCTCGCACACTCCTCCTGCTGCCCTTCCAACAACCAGTTCGAGTACAGCAGGTGTACCGCAAACGCAACTCATTCGAATTGTTTTAATGCTGCCTGTCTCTCTGTCTGTTTATCTGTATCTCTGTCTCTCTGTCTGCCTGTCTCTCTGTCTGCTTGTCTGAATTCTCCATCTAATTGTAGTGTTCTTTACGATCTTTTCAGATCTATAACACGCTCGCTTGTCACGGAATCCGGTTCTGATATCACATTGTGATTCTGTTTCGATTTGCTTTGCTCTTGATTTGAGCTGCTTTTTGGCTTTTATTTCTAGAGTTTTTTATTGCCAGTAGCTGTTTAGCGGTTAGCTACGCTCAGCGGGGGTTGGTAGCAAGGGAAGCTACATATTTGTTATAAGCTAAATATTTCATTAGAATTGTTTTATCTGCTCTCACACGCAAACCGTGTAGAGGAAACTCCCGAAACTGAAAAGAGAAATATGAAAACACATTTTGTAGAACTAACTTATCAGATTTAGTATTAAAAGCTGACACTATTTTTAGAAATGCACGTATTTTATATAACGTGAACTAATTATATGTAATTCATCTGGATTAATCGGTTATTTAATAACATATTCATACTAATTTCTACCTAACGGGGAAAGGCCCAAAAAAGATAATGAACACGAATAAGTTGCCTAGGTTTAGCATGCGAAACTTACTGATTAAATCAGAATGCATAACCTATATTAATATATATATATATATATATATATATATATATACATATATCTGTATATAACACTGATATTATTACAGCAATAAGTCAATCTGAAAGCAAGTTATATAGCTCTGCCATAAGTCCTACACGGATCCGTTCAGCATTCACCTGCCTCAATGTGAGCTCTAGATACTTTGCCATAATTGAATCTATAATAAGTCCGCTATAATATATGCCTGCTATAAATCAAACTAACTGCAAATCGAGTAGCAGCCCACACAATTAGCAGGTTGTTAATAGTTTCATTCATTACGACATAAACAATTGAAACACTGAGGCAAAGCTGTCGCTCGACATTCATTAATACGCCCCGTTGACGGGGCAGCAGCAACAACAACAGCTACAACAGTCAATTAACAGCTAGTGGGTGTGATCTATTGTTATTGTTGTTGCTTATAGAGTGCACTTTGCAGTTTACGACTGCCAGCAGCGCCTACTGTCATCGGCATCTTCGTGTTCACTTTCACTTTTAGCAATTTATTTTCGCAATTCTCCAAGTTAGCGTCGATTGTTTGCGTTGACTCGCGACAACCTCAGCCTGAACCCGACGACTTGCGAGCCTCTAACGAACCATTAACGCTTCTAAGGTGCCAACCCAGAGACGCAACGAGAGCCACAGCCACAGCCAGAGTCAATGGGAAGTGAAGCATCTCGCGTAAACACTTTGTCGAGCCTCTGCAGTTATTGTTGTTGTTGCTGTTTCTATTGCCATTGTTGTTATTGTTGTCATTGTTGTCATTGTTCATGCTGCAATTGTTTGTGCACCAAATGTCGTTAGGTTTTCCATTAGCTATGCCCGCTGAAAAGTTATGAAAACCAATTTGAGCCTCATTTTATGCATTTGGGGTTACGAAAGGTGCGGGTTGCTCGAATTTGTTGCAGAGTTTTGCAGATAATTAGAAAATAATTTTCTAGAACCAGAGTGGAGATAATTCTGTTATGTAGTGTGAAAGAAGTGGCTTAAATATTCCCGTGTTCATGATGTACACAATGATTACAGCACTTTAAAATTGAAGCATAGAGTAAGTTAGACAACAAATGATTCTTTATATCTTTCGCGTCAACTAAGAAGAGTCCATTTCAAAATAAAATTATTATAACCTTGCAGAGGGTATATTATTTTTGGCCAGGGGTTTGCAACGCACCTTAGGAGACATCTTCGACTACATAAAGTAAATATATTCTTAATCAGCATCAACAGATTAATCGAACTAACCTGTCCTTCTGTCCGTATGTTGCAACGCAAACTAGTCTCTCAGTTTGAAACCTATCATAATAAAACTTGGCACACATGCTTCTTATTGCTGCTCGCCCGATATATCGTATAGCTTCCATACAAACTATCGGACGGCTTTTGTCATTGGCAAGATATTGTAAGCAAATTTACTACATCAAATTTTTTCTGTACATAAAATATGCATATCAAATTCATAAAAATCTGACAACTATATCATAAGGCTGCCATAGGAACAATCGGTCGGAATGCAGGTTTTTGTATGAGCCCCTGTTCTGATTTTAGAAATAACAGAACTTATCGGTGTTAATCAAAGTGAGACATAATATTGAATGTACGCAATACTATTGAATTCTGCACCATTATATATAAATATTATTGGAACGATCTGAGTATGCATATCTATCTGCTTTTATAGTGTATTGAATAGGCATGTAAGATAGATAGTTAGATATACAGACAGATAATAAAATAGCAAGATATAAGACAATGACAAAGGCTTATATATCTATTTATCTATACATTACAACTAGAGTTATATGTAGATGCATAGAAAGATGTATAAACTCACCTTAAGTTGAATAGATAAATGTGTGCAAGTATAGAAATATTAATCAACTAAGTTAGTAGCTAAGAATCTTTAGCAGACAGCAAGCTCCATTGGCCTGACTAAACCTTACTCTAGCTTTTACTTTCAAATACGCGTAAAGAGATGACCAAGAGCTGACTGCCTAAAAGGGGTACACAAAAGTAAATGCGCATATTCTTCCAAAGTAAACACACATTCTACCCTAATCCCCTCGTTACCATCTGCTTAAGCAAGCGGGCACAGCCAAAGAGGTTTACTTAACATAATTAAATGGCGCATAATTAACTCATTTATTGCAATTTCTCTCGCTCGAATCGCTTTCAGCTCATCAGCCAAAACTGACAACACGCCGCAGCCGAAGAAGAGAGAGAGATAGAGAGAAGACGAAGCGAGACAGAAACAGCAATAACAAAGCAAGCCAAGCGTAATTCAAGTGGCAAACTCTTTGTGAATCTGAGGCGAAAGGAAACGCAAATGCAAATGCAAATCGGGCAAAACCAACGACGAATGAATTGACAATGACAAAGAGTACTACGCGCCTCCGTCTCCGTCGCTATCGTCGCACTTCTAGTAGTTTTAACCATATTCTCTTTACCTATGTGGTAAGTATACCCCTTTCCCCTTCCCCCAGGCTTACTCAACACTGATGATTCCCCCCCTTGCTTCAGATATTAGCTTGTACTTCAGCCGCATTCAGTTCTCCGCCATCATGCGGCCTCTACGGCGCCCCGCCTTGCCAATTTCTACCAGCGCCGCCGGGACAGACGCCCAAGTAAGTCCACTGAAGCTAGTCATCTTTATTTGTGTGTTATACAATACTGGTTCATGTCTTACAGCTGCGCCAGGCCCGGCAAAACCTACTGCGAGCACGTCGACAACTATCCCACGTAAGTCGAAGCCGGTCTCCGGCTAATGGCCACGCAAAGCCAGCACACATAAATAACACACTTAACAGCAAGAGAAGAAGCAGAAGAAGAGGCAGAGGTAGTGAAGAAGATGTAGAAGAAGCAGAGCAAACCGAAATGCAAATGCATTTCAAACAAATGTTTGGCCACAAGCAACGCAACTCGAAACCAATTCGAGTCGAGTTTGGGTGCCGAAAAACCAGAAACTAGTTTTCGCATATGCCCGTGCTAGGCATCTATTGTCAGTATGTGCGTGTAAGTGTGTGTGTGTGTGCGTGTGTGTATACCTGTTGGCTGGTTTCCGCAACGAAAACACACGTACTCACTCCGGCTGCGATGCTGCTCGACCAGCTGGTTGGGCTCCTTGACCCAATAAACTTGAATTGACAGTTCAAGACACTTTGGCTGTGACGACAACGACAACGACGACGTCGACGAGGCACCGCGTGCTTCACGAATATTTATGAATGCCCCCTCCCCCCTCCGCCTCTCTTCTACGAATAATTTAGCATCTCTTTGCCCTAACCAGAGGGGGTATAAGAGCTATTGGAATGAATTAAAAGAACTTTTGCTGTTTGAGGCTTGAAAGACAGAAGAATAATTAGGGATATTTGACACACTGATATATTTATTTATTTATTTTCATGCATAAGAACACACTCTTTACACATTTAGACGTGCTGTATAATGTAGTATTTAAAGTTAGTTTATCTTTGACTGATATACAACTTTCAGTTTTCTTAAGCCTCCTCCTGCTCGTGTGATGAGATTAATCTTTAGATTCATCTTTATAGGCCTATGCATCTATTAATAATTAATACAGAAAATATGTCCATGTAGTGTATCATATATATGTACAAATAGAAAAGGAACCCTTCGTTAAACATTACATACAATATTTATCTCATTATCTTTTTCTCTTTCTTTTAAACTGTATAAGCTTTGCCTTTTCCATTTCCATATCAGATATTTTAATATATTACAAAAGAACCTTTCTTATCTAGCACAACGATCAGGGAGATTTCAAGTTTATACTTTATATATATTTATGTTCCTTTCGGTCTATACCGAGTTCCATAGCAGACCTTTCAATCTATTAGAAAAGAGCCTTCCTTATCTAGTTCAATTATAGCAACGATTTCAAGTGTAGTTAGAGCTTGCTTACACTATATAAACTTCACCATCTTCCTCTAGTTAAATACTCTTTCAGTCCCTTCAGATTATATCAGTTTACTGGCAGACATTTCAAGATATTGGAAAAGAGTCAAGTTTAATCTTTACAGTTACTCTTTTTACTTTCTAACCAATTACTCCCCAAGTTCTTTCATACTATATCGACTCATTACATTCCCCATTCAGCTTCCCCCTTCAGCAGAGTATTCACTAGTCGTTGCGCTCATCATTCGTTCAATCAACTTCAAGTCTCGATTGGTTTTCCATTTGCTCAGCTATTTTTAGACAATTTCTTCGATTTAAATAAAATGTGCGTTAGTTGCAGCTGCAGCCACGGGCAATGATAATAAGTCGATGATGCGGCGCTTCTTAATGACGATGTTAATGCGACTGATAAGCGCGACGCCAACGAAAGGTCGCGCGCTGTCGCCGCGATTAAGTAGCCTTTTTATGAGGTCTACGGAATTCGGTTATTGCATAATTCTAAAAAAGACAGAGACAATAAAAAGACAGCAACAACAACAGCCTGAGTATGTTTTCACCTCTCTGCCTCGTCTCGTGGCGTTGCGTGGCACGTGACACGCATGCGATGGCGATGATAAGAAGTGTTGAAAATACATCGGAAGACATGTCTCAATTTATGATTAACGGTACTTGCCGCTGGCTGACTGCATATTAATTATGATATGTGCCAGGGAGGCCTACCTACCTGTCTGCCTACCTACCTGTCTGCCTGCCTACCTGTCTGTCTGTCTGTCTGTCTGTCTGCCCATCCGTCAGTGCGTTACATAAGCAGGGAGACAATTGGGCGATGTCGACAAGTGCATGAGGCAGTCACTTTCGCAGGCGATTCCCATGCGAGAGCAAGGCAATCTCGCTCTGGCAATCTCTTGCATCACGACGCATCATCTCATTATCTCAACAACATTGTCTTCTTGCCCCTTCGCAGATATCTCATCAAGAGCCTCGTACGCAAATGGGGCTACGAGGCAGCCACCCTGCTGGTTGACGAGACCTGGGAGGAGTTCACCTCAATCACGTCTGTCTTCTACGATCCCAGGTATATATTCCCGAAGCGCGACTATCCCTATGGCCAAGACTTCAATGGCTACAACTACAACACGCCACATGGCGGCGTGCCACATCGTACCACAGCAGGCAATCCCCTCTTTGTCCCCAATTCGCCAACCACAGAGCGACCCCCGTGAGTAGAGAGCGAGAGAAGGAGGAGAGAAGACTTCAGTTGGCATCTCATTATGTTTTCCCTTTCTGTAGCTACCTGCTGTATACTTCAGCGGGACAGCAGGGGGGCGGCAACCAGCAGCAGCAGCAGTCAACCGTTGGACTCTCCCCGCCTGCTGTCATGCAGCTCTATTACAACAATGCGGGCAGAACTCCGTATAACGCGACACTCTGGCTGAAGCGTCTGGTGCGCGATCTGAGTCTCAAGCAGAAGGACACGCAAGCGATAGTCGAGCAACTGCAGCAACAGCAGCTGACTGAGCTGGCTGGGGAGGCGCTGCAGCAGGAGCTGCAGGAGGAGAGGGAGAGGGAGAAGCAAGAGGAGCTGAAGAAGGAAGAAGAGCAGAAGGAGGAGAAGAAGGATGAGCAGGAGAATGAGCAACAGTTGCGCAGCACGCGCGATGTTTCGTTCAACATGGATCTCTTAGATATTGTGGGCGTGAGCAATACCGACAACAACAACAACAACAACGATGGCGGAAAGAAGAAGGTGTCACGCACCAAACGCCAGAGCAGCGGACGCTCAACGCTCTGCGAGACAACGTCGCAGTTCATAACGCCACAAGCGGCGCTCAATTCGCGTGGCAACTGGATGTTTGTCGTCAATGAGGAGAACACTGCGAGGCAGATGGTCAAGGCGGAGCTGTGTGCGTAAGTACAAGACAATTTTAAAGAAATTGCAACTATATTTCGGGTTTTAATTGCAAAAAGGTTAGAATAGCGTTGCTTAACAGCTTTTTCTCGCCACTTCTAGCTATTTCCATAGAGACAGTGGACAATCTAGCTTTGGTTTGTTTCTCTGCTAAGCACAACAAGAGCTAGTGTTGCACTCACTGCAAGCAGCTCAAAGCAGTGTACTGCTTACATAACAGTGCTCTGTTAGAGCAAAAGAATCAGTTTTTCATTTAGAATAACGGCAGCACACTGCTTTTCAGCGGCAAGCAGTGTCCTCTGGTGGGTAGTGTTTCCTTTAAACTGCTTGTCAACAGCAAGCAGTGCAAGCAGCAGTTAGTTTTTTGCAGCTGAAAAAAAAAAACAAAATGAATTTTAAATTAAATTTGTATTTATTTTAAATACCCTATGCGATTCGCATTCATTTTACAGTTTGCTGCAGTCTCTTTTCCTCTTCAGTAACAAAAACCAATTGTTAAAAAACCTTTAATATCTATAGAAAACATCTGCACAAGGCAAGCGGAATAATTTCTCCCGTTTAACCCTGCCACTGCCGTTAATTGATTTATAAACAACACACTTGTAATCAGTGCGTGAGGTGTTCACGTCCAGCTTCCCCTCACTGTCAAAGTCAACACACACACATACACTCAGCAGGACAGCGTCCCCTTGGCAGGGCGTGTTCTAAGGGAACCCTAGCTATGGGTTAGGGGAACCCTCGAGCACGTGGGCAGCGCAGCAAGTAGAAGGCATGGGAATTTCTCCCTTCCTCTTCCTCTCTCTCTCTCTCTCTCTGTCTCTGTGTGTGTGGCTGGTTATGTTTTGTGTCATAATTGCGGCTAAACGAATTATACAACACCCCGAAAAGAGAGAACTGGGCAAAGATTACCGTGCGCTGACACGTTGCACTCGTTCCCCCGATTGAACCTTTCAACGCGACGCGGTGTGGCATAAAAAGCGCAAGCGAGAACAGCCTCAAAATGGGGTGACGAACAGGGGCAGGAGTGTTGCAGGCAGGAGCTGCTGCATCATCATCCACTGGGGTCGCTCGGTCGGTCAATGCGTGCCCTAATTGTTTGCATTTGTCGCCTGTTCCTGCTCTGCGACCCCTTCAACAGGCACAGCCCTTGCTCCTGCCCCGCCTCCTCTTCTAGTGCTTAGCGCGCAATTTGCTTAACCGAGAAGGGGGAGAGAGAGAGAGAGAAGTAGAAGTGGAGTGAGTGCCGCGTACCTGCACGCATTGGCGCATAAATCTTGAGGCAGCAACAGCTGGCAGGGATTCGCCCCGGTCAAGTAGTGCCAAGTGCCAGAATATACCGTTGCCTCAGCTCAGCCTCTAACCAGTCTCCTGTCTCCGGCTCAGGCTGAGGCTCAACTCCTTATCAATTACGCGCGATTCCCGTTTTAACGAGTTCGTTAAACTTTCAACTTTTGCAGCCGTTCCTCTCCTGGGGTTTGTTTTGTTTTCTGCTTCTGTTTCTGTTTCAGTTTCGTTTTGGGTTTTGGTTTCCTTTTCTTTAGTTTTTTTTTGGCTTTTTGGGTTTTTGCTGCGTTTATTTACGAGCGACGACCACAACTAAATTTTCTACAGTTGTTGATTTTTCGTATTCGCGTTTCCGTTGCGACTCTTATAATTTTCCTGCCCCGTTCCGTTTGCCGTTTCTGTTGCAGCTCAAACACATGCTCGAACCTGTGCGATCTGCCCAACGGATACAACTCCAGGTGCGAGCAGAAGTACGTACAAAAACGTTTAATTGCACTGCAGGGCAATGGCCAAAATCTGTACACGGACACGTTCTGGTTTCCCAGTTGCTGCGTCTGCACGATAGCCGCAAATTAAGCGAGGAGCACCGGAACCGGCCCCTCACTGGTGCCACAGCAGAGGGGGGAGCGCGGCAGAAGCGGAAGGGAGACAGCTATACACGCGTTACACCAGCCTGAGCAACGTCCGCGTCCACGTCCGACGCAGCTCATCATCGTAATTAGTGAGCGTTGAAATTCGATATGAGAAATGATTTTTGCAGCACATAATTGATAACTAAATTTTAAAAAAAACACAACAACAACACACACACACGCACACACCTTTTCATACACACACAAACACACACACACAAACATGTACTGTAGTTTTAGATTTAATTTAAAATCGAACAAGAACAACAAGCAAAGCAGAAACAAAAGCAAAGGCAGCATAACGAACAATAAAATTCAATAAACGAAATGACAACAAGTTGAGAATGTTTGAATTGGAGGGGAAATAACTGATAAAAGGACTACGCTATGAACAATAATAGATTGGGTAAGTTATAGAGATATTAGTGTTTAAATTCTGGTTGAAATAACTAGAGATCTAATTTGTGTTTATAAGAACTGCCTAGCACTTTAGCCTGAACTGAAAGTACAACTATAGAAACTTGCATTATATATATTGATCATATTGCATTATATTGTATAACCACTCTAGTGCGACAGTCAAGCACGCCTGACAATAAAATACTCTTCTACTCTTGTAGAACACACTAGCAATTACGAGGGTCGTTTGATAAGTCCGTGACTTTTTGTATTTGCCGCGCACCTGCTCTAAATACAACACTGCTCCTGTCAGCAGTTATCGATTAACAGCTGACTGTAAAATTTTGAGAAAGCTGCGTTTCTTAGTTTGCGTTTTATAGGCATTGAAAGCAGACGATCTCGTGAATTTTAACGAAAATGGAAAAAAGTGAATTTCGTGTGCTAATTAAGCATTATTTTTTGCGTAAAAAATCCATCACCGAAACCAAGGAAAGACTTGATAAATATTATGGGGACTCTGCACCATCAATTTCAATGGTTAAGAAATGGTTTACTGACAGTACAAGTGATGCCGAACGTTCAGGTCGCCCAAAAGAGGTCGTCATGCCAGAAATCGTCGACAAAATCCATGGAATGATATTGGATGATCGGAGAATGAAAGTGCGTGAGGTAGCTGAGGCTGTAGGCATCTCAACTGAACGGGTACATCACATTTTACATGAATATTTGGACATGAAAAAGCTTTCCGCGCGATGGGTGCCGCGATTGCTCACACACGACCATAAGCGCAACCGTGTGACCATTTCAAAGGAGTGTTTGGCGATGTTCAACCGCAATCCAAACGAATTTTTGCGCCGTTTCGTTACCGTAGACGAAACATGGATCCACCACACCACACCAGAGACCAAAGAACAATCAAGACAGTGGGTTTCTCCGGGTGAACGTGCACCAAAGAAGGCCAAGGTGGGTCTGTCGGCCAACAAGGTCATGGCCACAATTTTTTGGGATGCACAAGGTATCATTCACATCGATTACCTTGAAAAGGGTAAAACGATCACCGGCGAATATTATTCAGAGCTTTTGGACAGATTCGATATTGATTTGAAGCAGAAACGACCGCATTTGGCGAAAAAAAAAGTGCTGTTCCATCAGGACAATGCACGGGTGCACACGTGTGTAGTCAGCATGGCAAAATTTCATAAATTGGGCTACGAACTGCTACCCCATCCAGCATATTCTCCAGATTTAGCCCCCTGTGACTATTTTTTGTTTCCAAACATGAAGAAATGGCTCGGCGGTAAGAGATTCGGGTCAAATGAAGAGGTCATCACAGAAACAAACGACTATTTTGAGGGCCTTGAGAAAACCTATTATTTGGAAGGAATAAAAAAATTGGAAAAACGCTGGACTAAATGTATAGAGCTAAAAGGAGATTATGTTGAGAAATAAAACGCTTCTTTGACGAAAAAAATATATTTTATTCAAAAAGTCACGGACTTATCAAACGACCCTCGTATTATGACAGGCTCTTCTGATTCTCAGGCTCTTCATCGGTATGAGAGGCAGATGATATAGTCTTCTTAGCATGATTTGCAGTACATGGTACATGGTTCCCTGTCTACGAAATACAGGCAGCTTCATTCCAAATTCGATGTCTTTAGCTCTTATAATAAATGAGATTTCTGTGTTCAAACAGACAGGCAGACAAGTAGATGAGAAGAGGAAGATATAGTCTTCTTAGTATGATCTGCAGGACATGCAACTTTTGTAATAAAATTGATCTGTTCAGGAACTACAGGCAGCTTCATTCCAAATTCGATGTCTCTATCAATAGATGAGATATGTGTGTTCACACAGACAGCCAGACAGATAGACATCCGTATAATCTACTCGGCAGTGAACCTGATCAAGAATAAACATAGTTTATGGCTTCCACCACGCCTTCTTTTGTCTGTTTCATATATTTGCAAAAAGTTAGTATACCCTTTTTTGGTCATCTTCAATGGTCGAAGGGTATAAGCGGAAATCATATCATCAATATATTTATCCGTCTATCTACCCACCCTATCACCCCTCACTTATGTTTCAATGCACCTAAAAACCTGTGCAACTATTCCCCCACTAACTCCATGATATATGTATCCACCACATACCAAGTTTAAATATAATTCTATATCTAAGTTGTGAAAACATTACGCTTCATGTTTTCCCAAATTTGCATTGTTAAAACAGAAACTACAACTCATCTATCGACAACTATTCACCCTCTCACAACTCTCAACTTATTTTTAAATCTCGCATAACTCGCCTGCCCCTCACTTTCCACCTCCCCACCCCCCAATTATCATTGCAATTGTCACATAACTGTATACCGAATATATCATGGGGATCTAATATGCAAATCATCAATTAGTTGATTGAGCCGCGGGCGAGACCAGAGCTCGGTGTGGCATTCTAATTAATGGAATTTTGCAGTGCGCCCAGCTTAAATAATAATTGCAGAATGCAGCAGCAGCAACAGTAACAACAGCAGCAACATCTACAACAACGATGACAACACCTGCGCTGCAATTGGAATTACGTTTCATAAATCCAAAAACAATAATCGTAAAATAACATCAGGTGTCACGCGCAAACACAGCGCAAAGCGGGCCCAGCCACAGGGACTGCTAAGGTTTGCCAGGGATCGAAGGGAGAGAGAGGGAGAGAGAGGAAGAGAGGGAGAGAGAGAGTTGGCTCGATGGATGGCGCAATTGACGGGCCAAATGCGGCGATTGATGGGCAGCAGGATGACTGCGATGGGACTGTAATGTTTTTGCAATGTACGCTTTGAGCAGCTGCTGTGGTATTTAATGGGTCCATATACCATACAGTAAACATACATGGTATCATATTGTATATCATATCATATCTGCAGGTTTATTTTATTATTCAAATAGCAGTTTAAACTAAAGCGAGAGAGATAATAAAAATGTAAGTTAAACAAAATGTGCAGAGATTGTAGAACAAATACTCTGTAAATCAAATATACTTGCAAAAGGGTATAGGAAGTCACTGTATAAAGGCATCAATTTGTATAGGGTAAGTATGGGTAAGTATGGAATATATTGTATATAAGCATGGAATATATTAACATTTTTAAAATTGATTAAATTTGAATACAAAATTAATAAAGACTTGAAGATCATAAAAAAGGAATTGAGGAGATTGACAAGTAAGAAATGGTCTATATATAGAGAGAAAAATGGTTTATTTTTTATATGTATACTGTATACTTATACTACTTATACTGTACACGATAACACAAAGACTTCAAAAGTTTATCAAACTTATAAAACATTTAAAATGTATCATAATAAATATATTATTAATCGAAATTAATTATGGAATGGAAATCAACAAAAACACTCCCAATATTAAGAGTGCATAGAGTTCAGTCACTTCTTTTGAAAACCTGAACAATTCCAGTATACCCTTTGCAGTGCCAACTACTGGATACACAAATCAAATCATCCATTGATAAGCTGAGAAACCAAATCAGAACTGAAAACATTCACTCTAAGCTGCAGAACAAGTTTAAGATTTGTGAAAATAGCATAACTTGTTTGCCCAATACGCAGCAAGCTCAGCAGCTGAGCTAGGGTAAGCTGCAGCCGGCATACCCTGTAATAGTGGGCCAGTTAAGGCTGCAAGGTGCACATCGCGTTTACCTGTTGTGGAAATTTGCGCACAGTTTGCGGGCCAGCGAAGTGAGAAGTGAGTGAAGCGCGCACAGTCGGATATACCCACCCACTGTGAGTGACAGAGGGTTAATTTGTGCCGGGAATGCATGTGTGAGTGTGTGAGTGAGTGTGTGTGTATGTGTGTGTGTGTTCACATTGAGTTTTAGCAATGATTAGCATCACGAAATGGAAAACCATTGTTCCAATACGCAGCAGAGCATCGTGTCGTGTCGAGAGCCGCATTCAGGTAAAGGTAAAGGACATGGGCTCACACACACACACACACACACACCCTGTACGCACACAGGGCGACATTGACAAATCAGGTAAAAAGAAATTGCTACAATTAAAACGCTGCAGCCGGCAGAGTTTGCTGGCTTTGCTGCCTTCGCTGCAACAGAGAAATGCGAGAGAAACCAATCGAACTGTGTGAGAAATGCAGCAAGAACAGCAGCAACAACAACAGCAACATCAGCAACAACAACTCATGCCAAAGCTAAGCTAAGCTGCAAGCGGTCATCGTCATCAGTGCTCCCTCTCTCTCCCCCCCTCTACCCCCTCCATCTCTCGCTCAGCACAAACGAGGAGCAGCTGAAGTTTTTTGCCTGAGCAAAAACAAATGCGACGCCGGCTTCGACTGCAAAGGAAGCAACAAAGCGCACAGCAACAGCAACAACAGCAGCAGCATTAACAACAACAACAGCCGCAGCAGCAGCAGCGAGCAATAATAATGCAGCAGCGACGGCGACGCTGGCTGCGCAGTCGACGCTGGCAGCGTGCGCAGTGTGTATAAAAATTTAACATCTGCTCCTTTCATGATTTCGGAAAACTCAAAACTCGTACGACAGCAACAACAACAACAAGGACTGTAATGGAACAAATATAAATGAGTGTGTTAGTGTGTGTGTGTGAGAGTGAGTGTTTATGTGTGTGTTAGTGTGTTGTTGCTGGCTCTGCCGCTGCCTTTGGCTGTTAATGCATTTGGCTTGCGTTGCTCGCGCTCGTATTACGTGCATTTTGTGCCGCAGTTGCCGCAGCGCGTTGCAAGATCTCGCTGCCTCTCACTCGCTCCTTCTCTCTCTACTGCTCGCTGTGTGTGTTTTTTTCACAGGACATGCACCGGATGGGTCCTTGATGACGGAGCGAATGACTCGCGTGCATTCAACTTCAACTTCACCTTCAGTTCGCCCAGAACTTTTGCCGCTTCCCGCTTGCGGTAAAGTGTTGCTGCCTCGCTGCCTCTGCCTTGCTGCCTTGCTGCCTGCTGTTTTCCTACTTTGTTGCTACCCTTTCCCTCGGGATTATCTCTTGATTTTATCAACTTGTGTGTAACACATTAGCAAAGGCATTAGACAGGGGATTAAGTTATGAAGAACCTGAGAACCTTTTTGATTTCTCATCAAACTGGCAGATGATATCTGAGCTATAACTGGATTCAAGATTCTACTATATACAACTAACTGATGGTTAAATTTTAGCTAGGGGATATGTTTGATATCCTTTCTGATTGGCTAGTTTAGCTAGTTTCTAGCTAACTTTAGACTAAGGTCAACATAGCTGCGATGTACAATAGAATTATCATCATTAAATAACCGGAGGTTATTGATTCTACACAATTATTAACAGGCAGTCACTAGTCACTTAAACTAGAACTTAATTATAATTCCTTTCTAATTGGTTAATAGTTTTTAGAGTGTTCAAGTTAACTTTGTACTACAAAATAAGGTAACTACTTTGCAGTTGAATAATAATGTGGAAGATTAGTCTGTTAACCAATAGGCAGCTACATTTAACTGGAAGTTCAGATGATCCGACGTTCTGTGGTCTTCTTTTTAACTGTGCATTAAATTATGAACATAGTTTTAATTTTCTTACTCATTAGTGTATTATGTCAAACTTATAACAAATGATCATTCAATTTCTAAGCAACTCAGAGTTAATTTTTAACTCGAAGAGTATTTTTGATCTGCTTTGCAATTTGTAATTAACAAATTTATAATTAATCTATGCCAGACTTGGTTTGGCTATGTTTCAATAGTATCATCGTAGTAATATAGTAAAACTAACCAGAGGTTTATTTTAAACTGGAAGATATTACTTCTTAATTGCCTTACCCTTTCAGCGCTCTTCTTGCTATGAAAATTAACTATCAGTTAAATTTTAGCACCTATATATGTTCGATATTCTTTCTAATAAATTTTACAATGATCATTTAGGTTCAATTGAACTGACAATCAAATTTAGACTTGCTGTTTCAGCTACATTTAGACTTTCTTCACTCTTCTTTATGACAAACCCAACTAACAGTCACATTTTAACCAGAAGTTATTCCTCTTTTTTAAGTTTCCAAGTTTTCTTAGCGTATTTCAGCTTCGTCTTGCTTAAGCACAGTCTTCTCTCTCTCTGTTGTCTCTCTCTCTGTCTTCTCTTTATTGTTCTTTACTTCTCTTTTTTTGGAATATCTGCGAGACGCTGCACGCTTTTCTTTCATTTTTCAAATACTTTGCTGCAACTGTCAGATACTTTTATGTTGTTGTTATTGTTGCTGTTGTTGCAGTTGCCGCATGTAATGTGAATGTCCTTTGTTGCCTGACAAAGGACACGCACATACAAGAGAGAGAGAGAGAGAGAGAGAGAGAGAGAGAGAGAGAGAGAGAGAGAGAAAGGGAAATAGAGAGGGAGGGCAGACAGAGAAACCGTTGCACGGCGCTTAAGTAACTTTGTTGCACGCACAACTTGCAGCTAAACTTGCGGATACTTTTGCAACGCAATCAAACGGCAGAAAGTGGCAAAGTCAAAGGCAGAAGCCAAGCAGAGGCAGTGACGGAGGCAGAGGCAGAGGCTGAGGCAGAGGCAGCAGCAGTTGCTATTGCTGGTTGCTGGTTGCAGTTGCAATTGCCCAAGCAACTTCGCCTGCTGCGCCCTCCTTGCCTGCTGCACCCTGCGCCGGCTGCGTCTTCTGTTTGTGCAGATGCAACTTTACGACGTCTTAGTTTGCTGCTTGTTGACTCTGCCTCTCCCTCTTTCTCTGACTCTCCCTCTCTCTCTTTTTCCCACTCACTCTCATTCTCTCTGTGTGTTTGTGTGCCTTCTGTATTTACCTTGTGTGATTTTCACTGCGTGTGTAGGACAGGTCAGTGTTCCGTTGGGTTAAGGGTTGCCTTCCTCCTCCTCCTCCTCGTCTCTCTCTCTCTCTCTCTCTCTCTCTAGAGTCGGATTTGGTTCTGGGTTTGGGTTACACGAATTTCCATTACGCAATGCAAATAAGCGACAACTGTTGGGCCGCGTTGCCGTGTCCTGCCTCACTCTCTCTCTCTCTCTTTCTCACTCTATCTCAGTCTATCTCCTGGCGTCACACCTCCCTCCCTCCCTCCCTACTCACCTCCTTTCCTGCCTGCTCTACCTATGCCTCAGTTCCCCTTGCCTATGCCCCTCCCTCTCCCTCTCTCTACTCTCAGCCTGCTCCAGATATGCCTCAGCACACCTATGTACCTCCTCTCCCTTCTTCCTCACTTCCTACTCTTTCCCTCCTCTGTCATCCCCCTCTCCCTTCCTCTCCCACCTATGGCTTTTCCCACGCCATTCAACAATGCAACTGTCAAGGTTTTTCCGGCTTTTTTTCACGCTCGCTCCTGGCACTGCTCAGCCTCCTCCTCCTACGCCCCCTCTCCCCCCTTGGGCTGCTCCACATCATCATTCACATGCGCTGGCATCAAAAGGCTCCTGACAACAACAACAAACAAGCTTAAAACTGCATGGCCGAAAAAGCAGCAGCAACAACAGCAGCAGAGGCAGAGGAGGCAGCAACATAGCAGGCAACAGCAACAGCAACACACACACACACACAGGCTCAACTAATAGTTTGGCGAAAAAAAGTGAAATGAAATCAACTGACATATAGCAGAGTCAGCAGGGGAAGGGGTAAGGGGGAAGAGGGGGGAGGGAAGGGGCAAAGAGCGCCAGCAGCAGCAGCAGGGCTGGGACTCTTTACAAAGGCTGCCAGCAAAAAGTGAAATAAGAAGGCAAATTGTACCGAAATCCCGCAACAGCAACAACTGCAACAGCAGCAACAGCAACAGCAGCAACAACAGCAGCAACCAGAGCCAGTGCAATGCCAGCAAGGATATGGCACACACACACACACACACATACACACAGTTACGCCCACAAGGTCCAGGCTTCAAATAGAAATGAGAGCAGCAACAGCAACGACAGCAACAGCCAAAGCAGCAGCAGCAGCAGCACCGGCAGCGACAGCAACAGCAACAGCAGCGAAATAAAACCAGAAAATATTTCGCTCGCAGTTGTTGCTCCTCCTGCTGTTGCTGTTGTTGTTGTTGTTGCTGCTGCGCGTTGCATAGCTCATAGATTGCAAGTTCGCATTGTGCGCGCGAAACTAGGGAAAAAATTTTTTAATTGGAACAACAACTGTACAGCAGAGAGGGCAGCGGGCAGAGAGAGAGGCAGAGGCAGCAGGCGGGCAGCGACGCAAGCAGCAAGCGCACTGCGAACACCGCATGGCGAGCTGCAGTTGTGCGTGTGTGTGTGTGTGTACAGGACTTCATCGAGCCAGGACATGCAACAAGCAACAAGCGCGCAACAAGAGCGAACACGAACACAGTCGCAACGCCAGCCGATCTCGTTGAGTTGTGTGGACAGAGCACAGGGTGTGTCGTGTGAAATGAATGTGCATTAGATGTGAATTATATGGAAATATTTATATATGTTAATAAATTACAGCTTTTATTATTGTTTATATATTACAAAATAAATTAAACTTGTATTTTATTCATGAATTTCTTTTTAAATGTTAAATATTATTTTTATTAAATTTATTTGCTCTACTGCCGCTGCCGTGTGAATTGCATTGATATATTTAAAATATATTCATATATTAATTTTTATTGTTTAATGTATTTCAATACATAAATTAATCTGTAGTTTAATTCATGAAATGTCTATTAAATGTATTTAAATTATGCATTTATTTATATTTAATTTGTCTGCTTTGCTGCTGCTGCTGGCAGCCAACGCAACATGTTGCCGCTCGAACCCTGTTCGATGTGCGTTCGATGCACAGTGCGCTGTGCTGCCGCCTCTGTGCGATGCGTGTTCGATGCGTGTTCGTTCGCTTGTTGTTTAGCCGTCGTCAAACCGATGCGCTGCCGCTGCGCTGCTGCGCCGCTGTTGCTGCTGTTGCTGGTGCTGGCGTCGGGGTTGGTTTGCCGTTCGCTTGTGCACGGCACAATCAGTTGTTGTGTATCCTTCGAAGGGTGAAAAGTTTCCTAAATACAAAAACTTTTGCACCGTCGCCGTCGCTTCGTACGAGAGCGTCAGAAACGAGTGCGAGTGCGAGTTCTCTGCCTGCCCCTGCCGCCGCCACCGTCGCCGTCGCGTCGTCGCCTGCCCCATCATTTGTGGAGCGTTCTACGGGAGAGTGTGAGAGAGAGAGTTCTTTCAAGTTTCCCAAGTGTTTCAACTGCCGCAACTGCAACTCACACACACACACACACAATTACTAAATTAGTTAATTAATTAATTAATTAAGCAGTTAATTACTTTGATCGCAGTTGCAGTTGCACTCGGCAAAACGTGTTTCAAACTGGCAATCATGTTGCTCATGTGAATAGTGCCAATAACAACAACAACATCAACAACAAATGTGTGCACTTTGGCAACAACAACATCAACAACAACAACAACAATTATGATTATTATTATGTTTGTTTTGCCACATCTTCATCTTCGCATCGTTTCTTCTTCGCGTTCTTAATTCCCATTTCGCGCCGCGTTTTTCGTCGCATCTTTAGTTCGCGTTCAGTTTCGTATTCGTTTCGTTTCCTTCGTTCGTCTTTCGCATATCTAACGGTTATCGGTTGAAACTGTTCCCCGGGCAGATCCTTCAAGAAGTGACTCTATATAGAGAGTGTGAGAGAGAGAGAGGGAGAAGGGATATTACTGCATATAATGCTCCTTGATCTGGCAGAGAAGGCAGCAGAAGCAGTGCCAGGCAATGGATTAAGCAAGGTTTGTATTGAGTTTAGAGAGAGAGATTTTCAGCTATAATATTGGAAATCTTTTATTATAAAGTGCAAATAAGAAAGTGAAATTAAACTAAAATATATTCCTTGGAATGTTCTATTGTAATTTTGGAATATGTTTCATGCACAATAAGTTTGCTGGGTTGGTGAAGTGTGGAAAGCAGGAAAGAAAGAGAACTGGTATATGATTTAAATATTATAAATTTATACCTATGAATAGTATAGTCTATGACTAGTTTTATACATCTAAAGAGATCGTTGAATATCCAGTATACCTTAACAGTTTAATATATAGTATTCTAAAGCTGAATAATTCATATCTGAATAAGAGCTGAATAATTCATTCATTGTAGTGGAAGACTAGAGACAATAAGAGTATTGTCAGCAAAGTTTGGCGATGTTTCTTGAGAATAATGCTTTGATATTCCAAATAAAATATATGAAAAGTATAACAAATGAAGAGATCACTCAAGACCATTTCTTATTGTAGAGTAAGAACGACTTTGATGAAGGTTTCTTGAGAGAACTGATATACTACAATAAGTATAGGAATAATTTACTATTGAAAAAGATTTTTACAGTAAAAGAAGAGTTCACTCTAGACTTTGCCTTAATTATTTAAGTAAATGTAATGGAATATTTATTTTTATATATTATTATAACAGTAGATCCGTAAGATTCATCTCTGATTCATTTCAGTAGATCCATTAGGATATTTCCTTTTGTCCACACTTTTTACCAATGTTCTACTTGAGTAGAATGATTTGATATTTAAAGAGCAATATAAATACATAAATAGTTCAGAAGGAGATCACTTAGTGCATTTCCTTATTGTCAGTGCAGTTTAGAAATGCTTCCCCGACGGCTTCTCGGAGATTCTCAAAGTGCCGTCGCTGAACTTGCTTTACCTGCAACTCTCAATGGAAAGTGCTGGGAAAACATTCATTCATCTTTAGGAGATCAGTGAAAAGATGCGGATTCCGATTTCCTAAATTGGGATAAACATTTGAGTTGCCCGTTTAAGATCGAATTACACAAAGTCGGCTGCACTTGCTACCGAATAATAAATTCGCAGATGATAAACAAATACAGCAGAAACAACAACAAATTTAAGTAGATTCTGCTGATGAGGCAGAGTGACGAAACAGTGAAAAGAGTGAGAGAATAAAATGCAAGCAAAACAAAAAGAAAAATGACAAGAAATAAAATGAAGCACACGCAACAGAAGATGCTGCTGCTGCCGCTGCTGCTGCTGCTGCCTCGTAAAAAGGAACAGTAGCAGCAGCGGCAGTAACAAGAATAACAACAGGAACAATACGAACAACAACAAGAACAACAACAACAACTGCCAGCAGATTTGGTTATGTTTTTTTGTCTTGTCTCTGCCGAAAATTGACACAAAAACATTTGCGATGAGTAATGACAATAAACACGCGGCAAATAGAGCGAGAAGGCGAAATGCTAAAACTGTTGCTGGCAGGCAGCAGCAGCAACAACAGAGAAGCCGTCAATCCGCTAGATACATTTGTATCTGTGGCGCATATGCTGCGACGCTTGTCAAGTTAAATTAAAAAGCTGCAGCGAAAAGAAGCTGAAAGAGTAAGCTCAGTAAAGGCAGAGGGAGATGGAGATAAGAGAGAGAGGGAGAGAGAGCGCGCACTACGCACACAGCTGCAACACTGGCAAGTCGCAGCTCGTTACCAACTAACAGTAACGTGCGTACTGTAAGATACACGCCAAGATATGCCTCATGATACACTCACACACGCATACACACACAGCACACACACACACCAAGCCAGGCAAGACAAGGCAAGCACAGGCGGCCTTTTTTGGCGCGCTCAAAACAGAAGCAGCAAAGCAGCAACGAAGGCGCAGCGCAGCAACAACTTCCCCCCTCCCTTCCCCTGCCTGCATCCAAATGAGGCGTCGTAACATGACAGACGCGACCCACGCCCCAAGCAGGCAGAGAGAGAGAGAGAGAGAGGAGGCGGGGCTGCCTTGACATGGGCAATAAAGCGAATTTAAAGCGCCATAGAAGCTGAGGCTGAGGCTGAGGCTGAGGCAGAAGCCGACGAGGAAAGCAAAGCGAAAGATAAATAATAAAGCAAGAGGCGGCATGAGGTGCAGGCAGAGACAGAAAGAAGTTCAAGTTCAAGCAGCGCGCACATGTATCTGTATCTGTGCATGTACATGTATCTGTATCTTGCAGTTTGTTTGTATCTTTGCAATCGCAATTTGTCTGACCAAGCCGACAACATGTGCCGCCAACTGGACGTGGCTGTGGCTGCTGCTGCTGCTGCTGTTGATGTTATTGTTGCTGCTGCTGTTGCTGCCACGACTGCTGCTGCTACTGCTGCATCTATTTCTGTTGCAGTTTATGAGGCTCGGCGGCATCTTGGAAACGCTGCCGCCGCGACCCCCAATGAATTAGCGCGTCGGCTAAAAATAAACAGTGTGCGGCGTGTTGCTGTTGCTGTTGCTGTGGCACGCACATTGTTGCATGTGCGGCAAGTTACTGCGAAATGGCAGTTACACACAGCCACACCCCACCCCCAATCAGACACACACTCGCACACACACACTCGCACATGTGGTACGCTTTCGCTTTCATTCATAAAGTAGAAGCAGATCCCCGAAAAGCACGCGCAGGTTGAGCAGCCGCCAAAGGACACGGCAGGCAAATTAAGGCTTTGACCTAGAGAAAAACAAACAACAAACACACACACACACAGTATACACACTCACACACAGCACACTCATGTAATATACTCATTCTCTGCCTGCCTCCCCCCTCTGCTGCCCTCCCTCGCTGGCTTGCTACGTTAACGGTAACGTGCGTGACTTTGAAAGTACGCAAGCTAAATGACACACTCGTAAATCGCAACTCACCCACACATGCACACACATACTCAGCCCACACTCACACACACACACACACTCGTCTGCTTGCCTGGCTCCTTTGCATGGCTTCATTGTGGCGCACAGCACGTTTCATTTCATCGCTTACTCCACACACACACAAATAACACGGCACCCACAGTCGACTTGCCCCACTGCTCCCCCTCTTCGCCTCTCCCTTTCTCTCTCTCTCCCTCTGGCTGCGTCGCATATAACTCAATTTACACGTGACACATTGCCAAGCAAAATTAACCCATTAGCCGTGCCATGATAATTCAGGTGCGTGCTGCAGCTTTACCTGCCTGCAATTGAACTTGCCAACATTTTAGAGTTAGGCGCCAAATTTAGCGGGAATTTAGTGAATATGTTCAGCGCTTAATTGGGGAGAATGATACAGTATTGATTGGGTTTAAGAATTAAAGAAAAGGCAGGAAAAAAAGGTTTTAGATGGGTATATAAAAAAAAGAAATAAGTTGTATGAAGATATAATATAATATATGGTAATTTAATATATAATATATATATTGTAGTACATATATATAACCCTAACTAGCATACAGTTAAATATGTATCTAAAGCATTTTTATATGAGATATTAAAATGAATTTGGTTAATTTCTATTTTGAAGTGTTGTAGAATATTACAGATTTTTCTACAATATATTCATCAGATAATTGTACACTATCTTGAAGATTCGAGAACGAAAGTGCCGCCACGATGCTGCCGCTGTCGTTGGAAAGTGTTTCATATAGGTTAGGTCACTCGTCTAAACCTAATTCGAGTGAAAAGAGTAAATTGTGAATGATAGTTCTGTGCTAACTGAGATAACTGGATCAGGAATAAGGAAAGAATGCTTGAGATCGTGGTAGTGTATGAACATTTGCCGATCTTTACTACAATATAATAAACAAATGTGTAGCTTAAATCGTAAGATATTCATAACTATGATTTATAGAAGATTTCCATATATTATTAGTTCAATTAAATCTTCGTTTGTTATTAATTTTTTTTATATTTTTCTAATTCTAAAATTGTCTTAAAGATTTCTTAGAGTTCTCTTATCACATTCTAGTTTTTAATAACTGAAAAACTTTGCTGTTGTTTCAAAAATTTGAATAGGAATTGCTTTAGTACGTACAGCTTTTTAGTGCAGTGGAATTCACAAAATATATTGATCTTTCCAGATTTTACTGGGCACATCTAACAGATCTTTTATATGAGATTATCATGAGTTCTCAGGGGAGAGTATTTTAAAATATTGATCTTTATTTGCTTCAATGTGAAGTGCAGTGAGAATTTGAAATATTAAAATATTACTGTATTTTATTTCGTTTTATTTAAATTTAAATTTATTGGCATGACTACAACACACACTTCTATAAATTTAAGAACTAAATAATTGTACATTCTCCAAAGAGACTCCTGCATTCCATTGTGCATAGTTTGTTAGCAAATTCTTTATTAAGAGTTCACATCAAACGAGAACTTTTTGTTTTCTCCTTTTGTCAGAGAGAACATTTATTAAAAAACATATTTAGCAATGTTTCCCCCCCTGTCCCCTTCCTCCTGTAATGTTAAAAATGCAATAAGTGCAGTCCTTGCCTCGTGTTGCTTTGCATATTAAAAAGTTTGCTTAATTATGTTGCAAGATGCAGCAGCAGTATGCCACAGTGAATACATATATGCAATATATGTGTGTTATGTATATCTTAGATACATGCATATTTTATTAAATATTTTAGTTAGCGACGGCAGCAGCAGCAGCAGCAGCAACATCAGCAATTCGCAACAAATTTCATATGTGCAAAAGTTGTAAACAAGCGCAAAACGTCGGATAACATATTAAAATATATAACCTGCAGGCAGGCAGAGAGAGAAAGGGGGGGGAGCAGCAGGGAGACAGACACGGTACACGGGCGGTATGTGTAATATGCTAAAGCGTGGAAGCTGTGCAGCTCTGCGAGGGATCTGCAACTACAGCTACAGCTACACGGGCGCTTCATTTAAACAAATGTTGCTCTGGCAAAGCGTCAGCTTGACAGACAGACAGTCGGACAGGCAGACAAACAGACAGAGAGACGGACAGAGAGAGAGAGAGAGACAGAGGGACAGACAGACAGCGCTGCCAGTCAAACGAAGGAAGCGAAACGAAGCAGAGAAGCAGCAACAGCAGCAGCAGCAGCAGGAGGAGAATTGCTGGCAGTTGCTGTTGCACTTGCTCGACAAATGAAAGTCAGTTGGCAATGCACACAGGTATCAGCCAGCAGGCAGCAACAACAACAGCAACAACAAGAACAACAGCAACAGCTACAACAACAGCAGCAGCATCGGCAGCTCCTTCTTTGCAGCTCAATTCACCCTCGCCTCGTCATGGCTGACTTCCCTTAGAGCATTTGGTCTATTCTGCACATGCAATGTGTGTATTAAATGTATGTATATGTGTGTTTGTGTATATGGGTGTAGCCTACTTTATGCACCCAACGCAGCTGAGAGTCACCTACATTTGCCACAGTCGCTGTTGCTGCTGTTGCTGCTGCTGTTGCTGCTGCTGCCATTTTTGCCCTTCTTCAAATGACGCATTGTTCGCATATGCACATTATGTACTCACACACACACACGCACACACACATCTGCAAGTGCTGCGTGTTTAATTCGCAAAAAAAAAAAATTGAAAATGTTGCAAACTGTGCGGACACACACACACACACAGAGACACACAGAACATACACACGGACGCAGGCAAATTGAAGTGAATTGCGCGCATTGTTCATGGTTCTGGCTTTTGTAAGCCACACACACACACATACACAACACACACTGTCACACACTAATACCCCGTCAGCTCAGCTGCTATTTGTTTAGCTGCTACACTGCGCCAAATTCGGACAAACATTTCAAATGTTCAGCGCTTCAATTGGGCTGCCTCAGCTGCCTTTGCCTCTGCCACTGCCTCTGCCACTGCTGCTTATCAGTTACGGCGATAAGATATAGAAATTTGCCTGGCGGCAGTTTATTGCATCACCAACGAACGGAAACGTTGCTGTGGCATTTCCGATGCGAGTGGCAAACTTGGCCAAGTTGCCACAACACGCAGCAAGCAGCAACAGCAGCCGCAGCAGCCGCGCGCCTTGATTTATGATCATCTCTTGTGGCACAGCCTGCGAAAAGGAAGCGCTAATTGTGCACATGTTGCACACACAGAGAGAGAGAGAGGGAGAGAGAAAGGCAGAGAGAGAGGCAGGGAGAGAGACGCTCTCACACATGCACATTGGCCTAATTTCGAAATCGGGATCTTTATCGCCCAAGCGCAATACTCGTAACTTGCAACAGGCAAAGGGGGCACATCGCCACTGCCAACTGGCAACTGGCAAGTCGCGACTTGCAACGTGCAACGTGCCCCTTGCTGGACAATGTAAATATATGAGCCGCTTTGTGCTTTGCAACGCTCAAGTCGCATAAAACGGAAAGTGCAGCAAATTGTGGCAGCTGCAACATCACAGCGTCTTCTTTTTTTCATTCTCTTTTTCCTCTTTTTGCTGCCTTCTTTCGCTGTGCGGCAGGTTCTGCCTGCTGCACTGTCCCCCCCTCGCCCCTCGCCCATTGGCCGTTGGCCTTTTACCGTTCGTTGCAACGTTGCGCGTCGCATTTGATGGCCAGCGCTGTCGACTAATGCGAAAAGGCTGCGGCATCAGCGACACGCAAATTGCAACCGACAACATAATCAGGCTTTAATTGTCACTGCGGCAACAAAGTGCGGCAGCAGCAGAGGCAGTAGAGGCAGCAGAGGTGGCAGAGGCAGCAGCCGTAAAAGCAGAACTTTTTAGGATCTGCAGCACGGAAATCACTTAACGAATTGCGCGAATTTGCAGCTGTCAAGCGAGCCCAGCAAAAACGCAGCACGATAAATCATCAATGAGAATCGACAATCGACAGTCAACAATCGACCAGCGGCAGTCGGCAATCGGCAGTTAGCTGGTTATATTTAGCACTGATTGGCGGGGCCTTTGTCTAGTTCCCTGTTTAGGTTGAGTTGAGGCAAGCTTAGGGTTTGCTGGCAACTGTGAAGAGTGGAGCATAGGGAATATTAGTGCATGGTAGAGCAAATAGTACTGCAGAAGAGAAATGTAATATTAGTGCAGATCATAAGATACTGTAGAATAGAAAAGTTATATTAGTGCGTGAAAGATCATAAGGCACTGCAGAGCGTACAATATTAAGACTACCATACAAGACCCTTTTAACATGTGAGATACATTATCTTAAGTTTAGGAGTTTCTTCTGCTAGTTTTCTATACTTGTTTATGCTACTTGAGGTACTAAGCAACTAAGAAACTTTTCTAACAAATTTATTATTCAGTATATAAGGTATACATTATTTAAACTTTGAAGTTGCTTTGATTGACCATACGATTCCTTATGATGCCAAGGCTTCTTTAATTACATTTAGTTAATTCTTTGCCATAGTATATACAATATATTCCCATGAGAAATATACATTAAATAACATTTAAAAGATTAATGCATATCATTTGAAACTAATTAACTACTGCTATAAAAGGAACATGAGCTATTGTCTAACAATATATAATATCTGTATATCATAATCAAATAGAGAACTAACTAACTAACTAACTTTTAAAATAACTAACTAACTTCCTATGTTCTCACAAAAGGTTAATCAAAAGAGCTCAAAGCTTTAATAGTTTAGAGTTGTTTGTTCAACGGTCAAAGCTTTAATCAATGCAAGGCAACATTAATTATTGTACAATTCAGTAATATAATAAATCAAATAGATTATAATATATATGTATATATATTTATATATATTATATTTGTATATATAATATATTTTATATATATATTATAATACATGAATACAGCTGGGCGACCTACTCATATTATAATATATATTTAAATTATTATAATGTCATGTATTGTACTTCCACAAGGTATCCCCTTGATCTTAGGGTTTTCTTCAATAGTCTATAATTATTTCTATACCCCACTAAATACGATACCATAAATACTGAACTTTAAACTATCATTCCTTCTCATGCCCTATTCAAAGTGCTGTAGATCCTTGCCATCAAAGTTTATGACTCCACATTTAGTACACGCCGTGGAACATCTTGCAAGTTAGGCCAAGGGCGAACTTGAAGACACTTCAACACCTCAGTGAGCACAAAACTTCCTATATAGAGTGCAAAACACACTCTCACGCACACACACACACCTGTACACACACACACACACAACATCACACTCTCCGAGGCCCATTGAACTTTGTGAAGCGCAACGAAATGTTGCCAACTTGGCAGCAGAAGGAGAAGGAAAAAAACAGAAACAGAAACAGAAACGAGCAACGGCAAAGGACGCGCAAAAAAATGTACACCTGTGCCGCAGTTTTTTATGAGAATAAAATACAAAAAAAAACAAAAGAGACAAAAAGAAACAAGCAAAAGCAAAAGAAAATAAGGCGAGTAACTGCGAAAAAAATGGCGAAAAAAGCAAGAAAATGACAACAGCGAGCTGAAAAACGCAGCGCAGCGTGTGTTCTGTGTGTGTGTGTGCTGTATATGTGTATGTTTGTGTGTTTGTGTGTGTGTGTGGCAGCTCTTACAAAGCCAAAGCATAACTTACAAGCAGCAGCAGCAGCAGCTACAACAGCAACGGCAACAGCAATAAAAAGTCAGCAACGAGTGTCCTTTACATTTTTTTTCTGCTGCCTCTGCTGCTGCTGCTACTGCGCTGCCTCTGCCGCTGGCAGCGCCTGTTTCCTGCCTCGGCCAACTCGGCCAACGCCGCTCATTATATAGTCAAAGACCATAATTATGTGTTGAAGTTTGTAGATGTTTTAAGTGAGTGAGAGCCAAGGCAGCATAACGATAATGGTAGCCAGGAGGAGCAGGGAAAGGGAGCAGTGGGAGAGGGAAGAGGAGCTAGAGGAAGCAGTAGGAAGCAGCGCTGGCAAACATACAAAGCTCCTTGTAGAAAGTCATTTAGTTTGTGCCTGTGGGGGGAGGCTTAAAGAGCTAAGCAGCTAAGGGAATCGTTTACTAATCGTTATAAGCAGCATCCCAGTGATCTCTATCTCGCTCAATCCTTCTGCGTTTACTAACACTGAAAGCCATGTAACATTGAACTCCTTTTTTCTAATTGATTACTGTAACTGCTATTTCAATGATCAGCATAATATATACTTTTTGTTCTGTCATTAGCTATATCATCTTAACTGTTTAAGTTACCCAAAAGAAATAATTGTTTTATAGTCGATAATTAAATACACTGAAAAATCTTGATTTCAAATCATTATTTGTAATAGTATTTTACCTACTTTATCGTGCAAGTGGTAAGCACTGCTATTTCAGTGAACACAGCTGTATATTTACAATATATAATGCCTTTCACTAACTATTCCCCCTTCCATCTCTTCTATTTGCAGCTTTTTAACCAAAGGATTTGAGGAAACAGCAACAACAACAACAACGTTTGGCATCTAAAAAAAGTTATTTAATTTTTGGCTTATAATCAAAATTTGCAACTCGCATCCAAAACCAAAAACAACAACAAACAACACAAAACAAAAATGATATAAACGAAGAATCAACTAAACAAAACAAAAGTAATTTTATTAACTTATATATAAATATAAAAAGAAGGAGAAGAAGGAGAAGATAATGTTTAATTAATTCGTAAGTCCAGAAGCAACAAACAAACAAACGGAAGACAAAGATTTTTAACTCGTAAGCCTAACAAACTTAAGATAATTTTACAAATTGCATAATCGAAATCGAAATCATTTTCAAAATAGAGAAAAGCTGCAAACTATTTTTTATATGAAACATAAGCAACAACAACAAACGCAACAACAACAACAAAAACAAAAAGAAGAACAACAAAAGCAAATCACATTAAAAGCAAAAACCAGAGTACAAAATTCATAAGCATCAATTTACAAAAACAACAACAAGAAGAACAACAACAAAGCAAAGAACATTCAAATATATCACAAGAAATATCGCTAAGAATATTGGAATATATATAAAGCATATATAGCTATATACAGCAGATATTTAACTATATATTACAAAACAAAAACAACGCATACAAAATACAAATTTACAAATTACAAATTTACAAATTTTTCTAACAAGAAGTCGAAGTCTGAGACAAGTAATGGTAAACGTAAGAGCGATAAGGAGAAAATAAAATAACAAAAAAACCTTTTTAATCCAACAATATATATATATATATATCGTATATATATCGTATATCGAATCAAATCTTAAGCAAGTTCTTTCATAGCTGCCGTTTTACAACAACAACAACAACAAAAACAACAACAACAAATATCTTCAACCACGAATAAAGTACAAATATAAACAATTTTTGAATTTTTCAAACTTACAAATTTTTAAAAAACAACAACAACAATTTAATAGTAGCACTTTTACAAAAAAGAAAAAGAAAAGAAAAAGAAAAACAAATCAAACTCTAAAAACGAAAACAAATTAAGCTTAAGCAACTTAAAGATTAAAGTTAAATTATTATTAAATATAAAATACAATTTTACAATAATATCAACAACAACAACACGCAAACCAGTGAGTTCAAAGTTCAAACGAGAATACAAATAGAAAGCACAAAAGCAAAGGCAGAAACGAAAGAGAAACTACCTCAAGAGCGTGTACAAAAGTGAAGAGCAACCAGCAACCAGCAACAGTTACAATTGCAGTGTACAAACTAAGCAAGTTCCCTAGGTATTCCCCCTACCCCTACTCTACCCCCTTCCCATTCCCCCTCGAGGCAGCGCAGTGGCAGAGAAGCTGCGCCATGTGCGGACTTAAATGGCGTCTTCAATAATCGCACAGAGCAGCAGCAGCAGCAGCACAGTCGGTGCCGTCGATTCGACATTGGCAGCAGGCAGCAACAGCATTGCGAACAGCAGCAGCAACAGCAGCAGCAGCAACGTGTTGCCAGCAATCTCAGCAAGTGTCGCCTCTGCCGCAGCCGATCTGCACAACACGCACCTCAATCAGCTGAGCAGCCTCAGCCAGCACTATACGACGCCGTATCATCATCACTACCAGCAACATCAGCTGCAGCAGCAACAGCAACAGCAACAGCAGCAGCATCACTCGCAGCAGCAGCAGCAGCAACATCAGCACTACCAGCAGCAGCAGCAGCAGACGGAGCAACCTACTCAGCACTGGGACTATTATGCACGTCAGCAACCAGCGGCACCTGCCGGCAACAACAGCAACAACAACCGTAACAGCACCGACAACAACAACAGCAGCAGCGGCAACTCGAATGTGGCAGTTGCAGCACCACTGGGCAGCAACAGTAGCAGCAGCAACAACAATGCTAACGGCAGCAGCAACAGCAGCAGCAGCAACAACAATGGCCATTCTCATAATAGCCTTGGCAGCCACGCCCACAATCAGCACGTGCACAATGACAGCGGCAACAATCCCAACAACAATGTGGGCGCTGCCTCCGCCACCGCCTCCGCTGCTGCCGCAGCTGCTGTAGGCGCCACCAGCGCCAACGGCAACAGCATCAGCAATAGCAACACGAACGCGAACAACTCGACGAGCAACAACTCCAACTCGAATTCAAACTCCAACGGCAGCTACACACGTCCCTGGGAAATGGAGTCCAAGGACAGCGTGCCGCCCACACAGCAGCAGCAGCAGCAACACCAGCAACATCAGCAGCAGCAGCACCAGCAACATCAGCTGCAGCAGCAGCAGCAGCATCAGTTGAAGAGCGGCTTCGAGCCCTTCTCCAAGCTGCCCTCATTCCAGAGTCAGTTCCATGGCTACAACGAGCAACTGCTGCCCGACGGCACTCCCATGCCTCCCATGCCAGGAGCAGCAGCAGGAGGAGGCGCAGCAGCAGCAGCCGCAGCCGCTGCAGCCGCCGCCGCTGCTGCCGCCCCAGCGGGCATGAGTTCGCTGCAAACTGTAGCCATGTCCCCGGCCAGCATCTCAGTGAGTTCGCCTGGCATGATGAGCGTCGGTTCCCCACTGACGCAGCTGCCAGGGATGCAGACCAGCATCACGCCGCCCTCGGGCAGCTTCACGCCCTTGGGCGCTCCTCCGCCGCCGCCCAATGCATTTCATCACATGCATTCGCATCATCGCGCTGCAGCAGCCGGAGCAGCTGGCGCTGGTTACCCACTGCTGCCCTCGGCCACGTCCGCCTTCGGGGATCTCGGACTGTATCAGCCGCTGACGCCGGGCTTCGCTCCCGCGCTGATCAAGAAGGAGCCGCAGGGCATGCAGGCAGCTGGCGGGGACTACGACATGCTCACGGGCAGCAGCATGATAATCAAGAAGGAAGACTTTGATCTCAGCAACAGCAACAGCAGCAACATGCAGCAGCAGCAACAGCAGCAGCAGATGCATCACTCGCAGCAGCAGCATCACCTGCTGCAGCAGCAGCAGTCGCAGCAGCATCTTCAATTGGGACACGGGCATGCCGGACTGGGCGTGTCCGTGGGCATGCACACGCCCAGCTCGTACGACGGCAACAACAGCAACAGCTTTCCGGCCGGCAGCCACACGCCGCACACCACAACGCAGGCGCACACGCCGACGCCGACGACGACAACGACGCCGCTGAAGGTGGAGAAGCTGCTGCAGTCGCCGATAGCGCGGCTGGATGCGCGCAAGAAGGAGCGGCGGAAACAGCGGCCCAACTCGCTGGAGTCCAGTGCCGAGAGCGAGGCCAGCGGCATGGACGTAGACCCAAGCGGAGGCAATCCCGGCCAGGTGGATGCCGTCTCCAGCACGGCCAACTTCAAGAGTCCCCTCAGTGCGCTGGGCATGGGCGACAGCAACGACGCGAATGCCGGAGGATGCGATAAGCAGGTAAGTTCAGCTTGTACTGGCGCAGAGAGGCGATAGCAAGGCAAACGCTGCAAATAATAGGAACACCCGCCTACTTCACCACCACCACCAACACTACCACCTTACCGCCACCTACAACTGCAACTGCAACAACAACAACAACAACAACTACCCTATATACCTGCCACCAACACCAACAACACCACCACCAACCACTCCTTCTCTTCTTCTTCTTGCCCATCTCTCTTGCAGTCGAAGAAGAAGCGCAAGCGCTGCGGCGAATGCGTCGGCTGCCAGCGCAAGGATAACTGCGGCGAGTGCGCCCCCTGCCGCAACGACAAGAGCCACCAGATCTGCAAGCAGCGACGCTGCGAGAAGCTCACCGAGAAGAAGGTAAGTAACCAGCAACCAGTAACCAGTAACCAGTTGCCATTCACAGACTCCCTTCTCGCCTTTCACTTCTCCCCTTCTCCTTCCTCGTTCGTCCGTCTCTGTCTGTCAATCTGCCCATGGGCCATTTTGGCCATTCAGCCCGGACACAGTTGATTCCCAGGCTCAGAGCCAGCGCCAGAGCCAGAGCCAGAGCCAGGCTTACGCGCATCGAGCCACTCATTCATTCAGAAAGAAAAAAGAAGGTTACTCAATGAAAATCGCGACAACGGTGCCTTGCACAGTGGTTAAATTCAATTACGATTAATTATGCACAGCACTAAGATTTATTTTATAACGACCTAATGATAATGGGGCATTCCTGGTAACTATCATTCTATGTTAATCATATGCAACATACTATATGATAATTACATTATATTGAACGGGTTTTCAAGGGCATCTGAAGGGGAATATAGAAAGAGAAGGTTCTTGAGCGTAGGTAGCAGAGAAGGGAATAATTGAGGGAGCTATTGATCGATTCTTGTTTAAAATAGAAAATAGGTTAAAATTGGTTAAATAGGTTAGGAATTTATGAAAGGTTTAGTAATGTTGAGAAGCAGACCTGACTTTTCAGGTCTGCATGGCAAAGGTAGTTATGGAAAGCTTTTTAAAATACCATGATAATGACTACTTATTAGAGGTGCAGAAATGTGCAAGTTTGCTGAGGTTTTTCATATGAAACATCAAGGTTTTTTTTAATGTAACAACGATGTTTCTGCAACCTTTGTACTTATAATGAAATTTTCTAAAGTTTAAAATATATCAAGTAAATTTATAAAGTTTTTATATAAGGATAATAGTTCTTAACTAAGTTAAAATTAATTAACGACTTGGGAACTTGTTTTGTTATATAGAAAAGCTGTCTATGATATATCAAGAACAACTTAAGTATTTTCAATCAACTTAAGATTATTTATTAAATAAATAACATTCCATTTTGTATATTCTATATGTAGGATATATGTGTGGTAATGTATATATACATACAGCTGCGGTTAAAATAATAGCACTACTGCAGGTGGAAAGTTGAAAAGTTGAAAGAAACAGTGCTATTTTTGTTGCCGCCTGAATTTGAAGTTTTTTTTTTTGTTTACCAATTATTTTTAAAATATCCATTAGATCTGTTACTGATTTTGTTATTTCGATTGAAAATCATTGTATTGTAGTATTTAAGTTTAGTGAGTAAAATGATGAAAAAGTGTCAGAAAATACAGAAACGCTGGGAGAAACACGAAATGTGCTTATGGTGCTATTATTGTTACCGCAACTGTATATACAAAACCACACTGTACATACATATATACAATAGTATTATAAGCATATCTAAAGAAACTTTATATACCTCCTTAAACCTCTTTCATTCGCCATTTCACTTTCTAACCGAATAATACTTCTACAATCTTTAAAAATCTCTTAAGTTCTTCGAGATACCCCAACACTAAACTATCTTAGGTCATGTAAGACATTGATATGTTTATAATGTTGAACTACTTGTGATCTCCACAAGTCAAATCTTAAGCATCCCAGCTGCCTCCTTTTACCACTTTCCATTTTCGCCACATTTCTCTTGACACTGAGCCCACTGTGCCTCCATTCAGCCTCAGCTGCAGTCAGTGCAAACTGGTTCCTGCTGCCTCGCTCGCTCGCGGTCTTTCGCTCCAGCGGTCACTCACTCAAGATTTATGTCAGCCTCGGCCAACAACAGATGTTCCATCTGCGTTCGCGGCCAGTGCAAGTTAATGCGCCCATCCGCCGTTGCATGTGCAAGTGCCACGCCCCCTGCAGGCTGCTGCCAGCCTGCCAGCCTTAACTAGTAACCTACAAGCAGACCTGACTGCCTGCCTGCCTGCATGCCTCCTTGTGTGTGTGTGTGTGTGTGTGTGTGTGTGTGCTTAAGTACTTGCGTACGTGCAGTACAAGTGCCCAGCTTCGTTTGCCACTCAGCTTGCAAATCACTTAGGCAACGGAGGCAGGAGCGCGTTCGTCCTGCCGCAGGCTGCGCGCATCCTTAAGGAAATCAGGTTACACACACACACACACACTGAGGCTGCGTGCATTTGGGAGCTCAAGTGTTGCTGCTTTTCTTCTGATGTCTTTATGACAGCGAGAGAGAGGGAGAGGGAGGGGGGGAGAGAAGGAGAGGCTGCTTGACAAGTTCATTGGCCGAGGCACGGCGAAAGGACGAGGGCAGAGGCAGAGGCAGATGCAGATGAAGTTGCAGATACAAATGCAGATGCAGATACAAATATACACACACACACACAGGCACAGACAGACACACACACTTCCATACAACTGCAAACAGCTGCAAAGATTTGATTTCTTTCTCCTGCGGAACATTTCGCCAGCCTTCTCTGTTTCTATCTATCCTTCTCTCTGTCTGCCTGTATCTCTCTCTCTCCCTCTCTCTCTCTCTCTCTTCTAATGCTATTCTGCTCTGCTCTTGTTGTTTTTGTTGTTGTTCTTGCTCACGTATTTAGTCAAAATCTTCAAATTAAGGTCATGTCCACAGCTGAATGCGCTGCCAGTTGGACGCAGAAAGAAGCAAACAAGTAAGAATAACAACAACAATAACATCAACAACAACAACAACAATGAGAGCAGCAGCAGCAGCAATAACAACAACAACAACAGCAATGCCAATATGCCGTACGAAATAAAACAACAATAAAAACGATAATAACGAAACGAGGCAGCAACAAAAGAAAAGCAAACGTCGTTCACAGCCGCCGCCTGCAGGAGCAGATGTTCACAACTCACACACACACGCACACAGAGGCAGAGAGCGAGAGACAGACATAAATAAATAAGCGACTGCGCAACGTTTTGTCTCGCTGCCACGATCAACGCCAGCGGCAGCAGCGCAGTCAGCGAAGGCAGCAAACAGGAAACCGAAAAAGAAACGAGCACGTTGTGCACAGCCGGCACAGAGAGAGAGGGAGATGGAGAGAGGCAGAGTGAGGCAGATAGAGCCAGAGATAGGCAGCCAGGCAGGCGGAGAGCAAGAGGATGAGCGCGAGCGCGCGCGACTCTGCCGCTCTCACAATTAAGCAGGAGGTTGACAGGCGGCAGCGACAGCGACGTCGACTGCGACTGCGCAAGCGTCACAAAAGGTTGTCAAACAAGAAAATGGCACGCAAAAGTAACGCAAGGCAGCGCAGCCGCTGTCCGCTATCTCTGCCGGCTGCGCTGCCTGCCCCTATGCCTCGCCCCTTTGCCCCTGCTGTCCCCAAAGACGTTGACGACGACGACACACATAGATAAAGTTGTAAATTTGCAGTTGGCTGTGCCATCAGTTGACATGTCAATACACGCACACACACACACACATGCACATACATGCAGACACACGCATAAACTTGCAGCTCTTCCTTTCTTTGGCGCTTTATTTTATTTTATATCTTCCTCTGCTTTATCATCGTTGTTATTGTTATTATTATTAATGTTGTTGTTGTTTGGAACACTAGACAACAAAATAGTGAGGATGGAGAGTGGGGAAGGAGGATAGAGCTAGAGAAAGAGGGAAGAGAATAAAGAGAGAGAGAGAGAGACAGTTCAAAGGCAGATCAAACTCAGTTCTTTCAGGTTTATCTGAACTTTATCAAGTCTGTTTGCTGATGAAAAAAACTAAACTGTTCCCAAGCAAGAACTCTTTTATTCTACCTTTAACTGTTCCCAATTTTAAGAAATGTTTTCTTACTTGATATATCATATTTATATTGTATTATTAAATGCAGAGTTCTCTCAGCTGAAGTATAAATTTAAAGTGCAATTTTTAATATATATTATAATATAATATATTTGCATATACAAACATATATTTATAACAAATAATAGTAATAAATATATATATATATCAGGGAAATGAAGAGATATGATAAATCTTTTATTAATGTATTTTATAAATTGAAAATATAATTAGTTTCTTTAGGTTTCTTTCTTTATGGTAGACCTTAACTTCTCCCTGTAAGTGCTGAGCTCTTCTAGTCTTTTTCCATCTTCCATGAACTTAAGAAATTTATAATATTTCATACAATATATTTCTTCCAGTGTGAGCTCAGCTTACTTAGGTCTTAAACTGTTCTCAGTGATAGAAAAGCTGTTCACTTAATCTCTTTAATCCCTTTGCCAACTTTAGAAGATTGAAATATCTTTATATATTCGCATATTTCCCATATTTATACATTTATAAACATTCATATTATTTTCTTGCTCAAGAATTAATGTTCCCAATTTCGATTTGTTCTTCTTTCGCGGATGTTCCCTCTCTGTCTTCATCTCTACTTCTCTCTTCTCTCTCTCTCTCTCTCTCTCTTTTAACTGTTCCCCTCCCCAGCCACAGCTGCTCGTCATATAATTTGGTCACTTCATCGCGTTCGATTGCAGATCATTGCACTCTTCGACACTCTCTCCTTCTCTCTCTCTCTCTCTCTCTCTCTGTCTCTCTCCCGCTCTCTCTCCCGCTCTCACAGACTTCTCTCTGCCTGTTCGCGTAATTCAAGCTGCCTGTGCTGCCTTTAAGTTTCAGTTTCATTTGCTGAAGTATAGAGAAGGGAGGGGGCTACTCACACTGCCAGGCCGAAGGACTTTAGCTTCTTCTTCTTCAGCGTCTTCTTCTTCTCTGTCTTCGTCTTCGTTTAACTTTCACAAATCGGAACGAAAATAAAATAAAGTAAAAGGAAAAAAAAGTATAAAACGCCGCGAGCACAAGTCATTAACTTGGCTATTTGAATTGGGCGCTGTCCACGCTCCTCTTCCCACTCCCCCCCCCCACACTTCTCACCTCCCCACCACGTAAGGATGCTTCCTGTCTGTCGCAGTTTCTTGCGACGTGCCTCGGCCTCGGACTGAGCCTTAAATATGCAGTTTTCTTAGGAATTTTCTCATTAAAACGTTCGTTCTTTCGTTTCTTTTTTTCTGCTTCTTCATCTGCTTCTTCATTTCTTTCTGCAAATAAGGCAAATCAACAGCAACAACAACAACAACAGAGTGAAGAGCAAATATTAAAAGGCGTCTGGTCTAAAGAAAGTCGCCAAAAGCGACGACAAATCAACCCTGACAGGGGGCAGGCTAACAGGGGGGGGTAGTGGGAGGTGGTTGCTGGTTTGAGTGATTGACTTGGTTTGCTGCTGTCTTCAGTGTACACTCTGCTCCCCCCCCCTCTCCCCCTCTCTTTCCCTGTGAAGTTATGCGCATTGTCCTTGGCTGGTAATAGTCCTGCCCAGGCAGAGTCTTCCACATCTCCGTCTCTCTCCTTTCTTCCCCTCTGCCCTCTGCCCCTGCTCTTGCAATTTCACTTTTGTGGCCGCAGGACACACTCAGCTCTCAGCTCTGTGTGGCAACTTCATCAAACTAAATGCACTCCCTGCTGCAGCAACAACTAACTAACTAACCCCGAGTCCGAGTCTAAGCTAAGCCAGGCAACTTAAAGGTTTCTCCTCATGCATACGAAATGCTGGCGAAATGCATCCACTAAGTATGCAAACTGTGCTAGCTGAGGGGGGTGGAGGGGACAGGGGGGTAGTTGGCATAAATGAGGGTGAAACCAGGAGTGCATTGCTCCTACTTGAGCAGACACACACACACACACACACACCTCGTTCGTGACATACTCCCCCAGCAAGCGAGGCAGCAACACCAGCATTCGTCCTCGTCCTCGTCCTCGTCAGCCTCAGCGTGCTCTTGCTCCTGCTGCTCCTCCTGCTCTTCTTCCTTCTCTCCCTTCTGCCCTTCCTCCTGTCCCTCCTCCTGCTCTGCCTCGTTGCTGCCTCAGGCACTGTGGCACACATCCACAGCGTGAATCCACAGGCAGAGCTCGCATTTTGGCACGTTGGCTTTGGCCGCAGAGCCAGCAGAGCCAAGCAGCACACACACACACAGGCACACCACACACACATGCATACAAGCACACACTGACAAACACTTACACACACTCTGGCACACACTCTGGCACACACTGTGGCACACACTCTCGCTGATAATGAAGCCCAAGCTGAAGCTCATCATCGACAACATTTGCTCAAGTATCAGGTGTGTATGTGAGTGTGTGTGCTGCAGCTGTCTGTGTGTGTGTGTGCGGCTTTGTGTTGTGCAATCTGATACCATGTCGTGGTTGCCTCCTCCTCCTCCTCCTCCTCCTGCTGCTCCTGCTCCTGCTGCTGCCACGCTGCCTGGCATATCCAGTTGCAGCACCTTTTCCGCCCTCACACTGTCTCCCCCCCGTCTCTCCCCACCTCTGCTCCCTCTGCTATCTGCCTTGCTGGCGTGTTAAATTTTTTATCAATTCTTTTGGCAGTTTTCTGCTATTTTTCCGGCCATAATTGACGCTTATGGCCAGGTGAGGCACCGAGTCTTGCTGCAATCATTCAATTTGTTGCTGCAATACGCACAGAGTGATATCAGTTTGGTGTAAATGTGTGTGTGCGTGTGTGTGTGTGTGCCACGCCTTGCGGCACTCTCGAGTTCATTGCACCAAAAAATGCAGAAGACACGCGTCCAGTTGCAGGCTCCGTTGCTGGCTCTGCTTGCCACAAATCCGATTGAATTTTGTTTTATTTCCTTTCTCTCTGCTCTCTGCTCCAAATGCATATTCAACTGTCGAACACACACACGCACACCCGCACTGGGATTGAGACAAACATCTGCATTTGTTTCTCGCTTGCCTGCACATCTGCTCGCATTGTTCCTCGCTCTCTCTCTCTGTCTCTCCCTCTCTGCCTCACTCTCTCTCTGTCTCACACGCTCCACGTTTTTCTTGTTTTCTTTGCTGAGCCTCAGCTGAGCCTGGCACTGGCAGTGGGACTGAGTCCTGCTCCTGCTCCTACTTCTGCTCCTTCTCCCACTCCTGTTGCTGCTCTAGGATTTAAGCCAAACGTGCCGCATTTATGCTGCACTTACTTTGCCTTATGTGTGTGTCTCGCTGTATGTGTGTGTGTGTGTGTGTGTGTATTCATGCAATATTATTCATATTATACACACACACACACGCAGCCACATAAATATCTCTCTTTAAACATAACGCACATTTATGGTTTATATAAACGAAACACTTCCCCAATAGACGAAACTATATTTATAATATATTTCACTGTGTGTGTGTGTGTGTGTGTGTGTGTGTAGGGGGATGGGCAGAGGTACTGCAAGTTTTAAGCGGCTTATGCACTGCATAATTCCAATGTCTCTCTTTCCCTCTCTCTCCTCACTTACTTTGCTCTGCTGTTCCCTCTCGCTCTCTCTCTCTCTCCCTCTCAGAATTAAAATGCACACTTTAAATCATAAATTACAATTGGACATACCATATATAATATTCTTTTTGGGATTTGCATACCCTGTAAAAGAGCAGGAAGGGCAGGTAAACTTAACTCAACACCAGAAAGAACAACATGGGGAATGTTCTATAACCTTGCAGGCTCGTATAACTTCCCATTGTCCCTATACAAATGATATATATAATGGTGCAGTATATAGTGGGATTGTGTTGATTCAATATCGTGTCCAACTTTGCTTGGCACTGTGGAGTTTTTAAGTTAAGGTCTACATATAAAAACCTTCACTAACAGACGGACAGAGCTAGTACGATTCCTCTGTTGATGTGGATTAGGAATATATATACTTTATGGACTCGCAAATGTCTCCTTAGGTGTTCAATATTATGTCTAACTTTGATTGGCACTGTTGAGTTATTGAGTTAAGGTCTGCATATACAAACCTTTATTTCGGAAGATTGTTCTTATAGCAGCTATATGTTAAAGTGGTCCGATTTTGATGAAATTTTATATGCATATTATATAAAGAGAAAAAGTCAGCTATAGTATTATAAATTTAATTGCAATAGCTTAACAAATAACAAACATCAGCCGATAGTTTGTATGGCAGCTATACGATATATTGGTCCGATGCGGCTCGTTACAACTTATTAACAGCGTGCAGCCATAAGAAGCATGTGTGGGAAGATATGATAGATAGTTTCATTGAGATAGCTCCAAAACTGAGAGACTAGTTTGGCACACAGATACACGAACAGACGGACAAGGCTGGTTCTATTCCTCTGTTGATGCTGATTAGGAATAAAACTAAGAGATCAGAAACTTAACTATTTAACAAATGACTGATCTATTCATACATAAAAATTTATTTCGTTTAAATCGAATTGCATATAATTAAGATACAACGTTTCAAACCTAAACAAATAGTCAAACCTATTCAGTTGAGCGGCACTGTATATACTTTATGTGGTCGGAATTATCTGCTAAAGTGTATTGCAAGTTCCTGGTCCTCTGCAAGGTTATAAATATTTAATAAACTCAAAATAAAAAGCTTTCTTAGTCTTTGCAAAGAGTTTCCTAATCAATGCTCAGTTCAGTAAAGGTTTCTGTGGCACTTCCCTTTTATATGCCCACTTTTGTTTAGTTCACCAATATTTCTAGAGCATCTGCTAGTCTCAAATATACCTAATTCTATGCACTTTGTCCATCAACTGATTTTAATGCCCAACAACAGTTCTTCTTATGTATAAACACATATATGGCAACTGCCCTGACAGGCAATTGGAAAGTGTTATTCCCATAGACAAGCGCATTCTATAACCCATTGTACTGCCTAAGCAAGTGTGTATTTACATTTATTTTACTCTGCCCAAAGATTATTAAGAATTATAACTATAAGACTATTTTTATTTTCATATTTCTCCCCCTTGTTCTAATTTAATTTTGATTTATTTCTCATGCAACGTTTTCATTTTGATTTATTTCGTTTTCTCTTCTTTCTGTTGCAGGAACCCAAAGCCAAGCCCGTATGTATTACACTCATTTTCTGCATTTACATAGATATATATATATGTATATAGATATATTGCATATTGCATAAATATTCTACTATCGAAGCCCCAAAAGCGATAAGCAACTCCCTTTTCCAAGAAGTTTCTAATGCCATTCCCAGTTCGAGTTCCAGTTCCCAGTTGAGTCAATATATCTTATCGCGAGTGCTATTTATGATGACAAACATAACCCTACATAACTACAGACTACTTTGTATTGCATATGTGTACTATATCATATATATATTCATTTATATATATAGCTTCTACTACTTTGAAGTCAATGAAGTTGTTTGTCCACGCGGAAACGTGTCGCCGCACAAGGTTTGCCGCGTTTGATTTGACCTTGAGGCTGTTTTAAAGTGGCAACCCCCCAAGAAATGTTATGCAAATAGAGTGGAGTGGAGTGCTCTCTCTCCCCTCTCTCTCTCCCCTCTCTCTCTCTCTCTTTCGTTATGGCATTGTTTGCCACAGTTGTATCTGTCTCTGTATCTACGTGTCTGTTGTATCTATGCGCTGCTGTCCACGTTCTGTGGCAGTTTCAGTTCTTTTTCTCTTCTTTTTTTTTATCTGCCGCATAAATTAAATAATAAAACGCTCTATGCAGTGTGTGTGTGTGTGTGTGTGTGTGTGTGTGTGAGCTGTCTGTCTGTGCAATTGACTGCCTGCAAATGTGGATGCTGCTTGTTGATGGGTTACGACTGCTGCTGCTGCTGCTCTCTCTCCTCTGCTGCTGCTGTTGCTGTTGCTGCTTGTGGTTGTTGATGACAATCATTCATTCCGCTAGTCGAAACTACACACACACACACACACACACACACACACAGAGAGAGAGACAGAGAGAGACGGACAGACAGCGCGAACTGGTCGCATTTATATACGTAAATCTGCGCTGATTATAATGCGTTGTTAAATTTTAATAAATAAATTTTCACATCCTTGTTAAGCGCACATTGAATGCGACAGCAGCAGCAACAACAACAGCAACAGCAGCAACAACAACAACAGCAACAATGCATAACCACAGTGCAGAACTCTGCATTGATTAAACAGTCTAAAAAAAAGACAGACAAAGTGCTGGCTGGCAAATGCAAATGAATGTTACATAATTAAAGAGTGAGAGAGAGAGAGAGGAGGAGAGGGAGTACGCTGCGTATACTTAATGTCTAATTTGCATGGCAAACGCGACGGCGAAGACTGCGTTAGCTGCGCTGTTAGCCTTGTAACTAGTTAAAGGACAAAAATGCCGCATTGTCAGCAAGGCAGAGAGAGGGGGAGAGAGAGAGAGAGAGAGGGGGAGAGACAGAGAGAGAGGAGGAGAGACAGAGAGAGAGAGAGAGCAGACACTAACGAGGCAAATGCATTTTTCTGGCATTGCAAATGATGCTCGCAGTTTGCTCATTTTAATGAGACAAACTGACAAGCAGAGAGAGGGAGAGAGACAGCACTAGAGAGAGAGAGGAAGACAGCACTAAAGAGAGAGAGTGAGAGAAAGCAGGTGAGGAAGGCAGGCAGCGAAGGTTGAGGCGAGGCGAGACGAGGCGAGGGGAGGGAGGCTGCTGCAAATGAGGTTAACAAGCAGCGCTGGCAGTAAATAGATACGCAATTAAGCATTCTTGTTATTGTTTATTAATAAACAACAACAAAGGCCAAAAAAATAGGGAAGTAGAAGCAGAGTGTGCCCGCTAATTGCCAAGAGCAACCAAGCAGCTAAGCGGGGCAGGCAGAGGGGCGAAGGGAGAAGGAGAGAAGGGTCGAGCAGTTGCAGCGCATGCAGCGAAGGCTTTTGAAGCAAGCGTTGCATTTCAAGGATACAGCATAGAGACATACACACACTGACACACACACTCTCATACATACACACACTCCTTCTCACACTCCCTCTCTCCCTCTCTCACTCCCTCTCTCCCTCACTCTCCCTCACGCACTCGCACACACATTAGCACATTTAACCCTTTTTCGCTTTTGCATTTTCTATTTTTGAAGTGCATTGCGCCCCTGCCCCGGCGCATTTCACTGCCCGCTGGCTCAATTTAAATACCAACGATGCATGGCAGAACTGGCTTAAATACCCTGTAAACAGTATGCAGCAGTATGGGCATATTGGCAGCGCTGTTCGAGAAGGCGCAGTGCAGCAGGCGACTCGCTTAGCTGAGTCTGTACTTAGTATTATTTGTTGTTGTGCGTGTGTATAGGTGTGTGTGCGTGTGTACCTGTGTGTGTGTGCAAGGTGCAATTGCAACACATTTTTCAGCTTGACCGATTCCCCGGGCAGCGCCAGTGCAGTGCGACCCCTCGACCAATGCAACTCGCACCCCAAGCAGCAGAAATGAATTGAAGCCGCTTGTCTACTTCAGGTTTGCCCTTCCCTGCCTGGCCAAGGGGTTGCCCTAGGTAAATACTGTGTGCAGTTCGCTAGCTGTTAGTTTAGAGGGTCAGCAGGTTACAGGTTACAGGTTACACTGCACTACACACGCCTACACTGCCTAATTGCAGAATCCCCCCAAGATTGAGACTTCAATTTCTGTATCAACATGAAGCGCTCTCTCTCTCTCTGAGGTTGTTGCAAATCCGTTTAAGTCTGTCAGTGGTAGAGGAAGAAGAGGAGAGAGGGTAGGAGAAGAAGAGGGGAAGAGAGGCAGGGGTAAAGGGAGGAGCAAACAACTTACAATTTCAATTTGAAAAGCGCAAAGAGGCAAAGCCCGAAACGAAAAAAATTCAAAGTAAAACTTTACTCGGCAAGTGCCTATCAAGCTGTAACAACAACAACAACAACAACAACAAAGCACACACAGTTTGCCATATCTTTTGATTGCATTTTGACAACAACAACAACAACAACAATGGCAGCAGCAACAACAAAAGGACTCTGGCATATTGTTACAAAAACAAAGCCGCACTTTGAAATCGATTTTTGATTATTTTCTGTTATCATTGTGAGCTGGAGAACATTGTTGCGCTATACCCTGTAGAGTGTGCCGTAGCAAGGGGTATATACAGAATGTAGAGTGTCATATACAGAATGTAGAGTGTCATATACAGGGTGTAGTGTGCCATATACAGCCTGTAGAGTGGGTACATCTAATGCCAGTCAATCCGCCTCTTCATCTGCTGCTCTCTCCCAACTCTGTTTACTTTATGCCCCTTTACAGGGCATCTGTTAGTTCACCCCACCCCTGCAGGGGTATATACAAAATGTAGAGTGTCATATACAGGATGTAGTGTGCCATATACAGGGTGTAGTGTGCCATATACAGGGTGTAGTGTGCCATATATAGGCTCCTCTTCATCTGCTGCTCTCTCCTCACTCTGTTTACTTTATGCCCCTTTACAGGGCATCTCTTAGTCCACCCTAGCCCTGCACACGCACACGCACACACACACCCTAACGTAAATTCAATTTAATTTTCTTAAATATTATTTGAGACAATTTCGCATGCATTACGCGTTGAGTTTGGAATACAATTTTTGTGTATTTCCTGCCCCCAAAAAAGAATATATTTTATCATGTTTACTTTCAATAACTTGCCAGGCAAGTGTATGGGGCAGGGGCAGGGAGCGACATGCAGCACCCAATTCTGAGTGGAATTGAATTGCGCGCAAGAGAGAGAGAGACAGAGAGAGAGAGACAGAGAGAGAGAGAGAGAAGGAGAAATATTGTTTTCCCTATTTATTTTATTTATAGCTGAGAGCCTTTTTGCATTTTTCACGGCTTTTGTTTGTCGGCGCAAATTGAAAACATAATTGAAACAATAAATTCGATGCTCCTCTGTCTCCACTTTGGGGCACAGACGGGTTAAGAGTTGCCATTTCCGGTTATTCCAATCAGCAGAGGAAATTAGCTCGCCATGCTTTTCCAATACATTTACAAAGCGCAGGAAGAACACAAAAAAAAATCAATTTAATTTTGTTGATTTTCTTTTTCGGTTTTTTTTCTCCACTTTCAAACTACAAAAGTTGGCAGTGGTTTGGGGGGGGGGAGTACTGTGTCTTGGCTTGACTTGTGACTTGACTTGGCTGGTCTTGTCTTGCCTTGCCTGCGCTGTGCTGCGCTGGTCTTGCCTTGCCCGGGCTGCTCTTGGGTGCCGGGCAACACGGGCAAACAAGTCAAGTCATTTACTAAAGTACGAAAGTCCTGGGCGTGCATAAACATCCCTTAACGGGGCGGCAGTGCCAACTACCCCTCCCCCTCCCCTACTCACTGCTCCTCAGTGCCCGCTCAGCTGCTGCTGCTGCTGCTGCTGCGGCGGGGGTGGTTTAGAGCAAAGAGCACGGGCGCAAAATGTGAAGAAGGAACAACAAAATTAAAAAGAAATGTTTTCAAAAAGGCAACAGGAAACCAACAACAAGCAGTAACAACAACAACAAGCAACAACAAGCAGCAACAATAACAACAAGCTGCACATAAAATGCGCTAAAAAATTTCACGTCACGTAGCTGACGCTGCCACTGCTGCCGCTGCTGCCACTGCTGCCGCTGCCAATGCTGCCCTTGCCACTGCTGCCACTGCCTCCTCTTGCCACTGCCTCCTCTTCTTGTTGTTGTTGTTGTTCGCTGCCTTCTGTCCAAAATGCGGCGTTACATAAAAATGCTGCAATAGCAGCGACTACAGCAGAACTTTGCACTTAGCACGCACTCACAGACACAGACACACACACACACACCCATACACACACAGCCACACTCGTACTCCCACACAGACACCTGCCCCACACCCCCCCCACACACACGTGGCATCAAACAATTTAGCACTGGCTGCCCCACAGTTGCAGCACTGCAAGCTCTGCTCTCCTTCTCCCTCTACCTCCCTCCCTCTCTCACTGCCTTTCTCCCTCTCTCGAAGGACACGCAGCAGCACAACAACAACTATGAAAGAGGGGAAGGGGGAGGGGCAGGGCAGACACGCACGCATAAAGTAAACGCGCAATGGGCAAAAGCTTTGTTGCTGCTGCTGCCTGCGCTGCTGCTGCCTGCGCTGCTGCTGCTGCTGTTGCTGGCGCTGCTGGCAACAACAAATACGCATAAATATGCACACGCTCACACACTCACACACACGCACAGCACACTCGGCAATATGCTCACGCACTCTTTCAATGCAGAACTCAGCACGCACAACAGCAGCAACAACAACAACAACTGCGACAACAGCAGCAAAGGCAGCGACAACAGCAGCATGAAAAATGCTGTTAGCTAACGGAAACATGTGCAAATAAGGCTCCTTGGCACTCCACACGCACTCCACACATACCCGTGCCACACCCCCTGCCACCTGCCACCTGCCACTTGCCACTTTGGGGCACGCTTTGAAGCCTCTGCTTACGCATATTGCGTATACGCAGCGTGGCAGCACATTGCAATGGCTTCAGCCACAACAGCAGCAGCTGCCCCGCCCACTGCAACTGGCTCCGGCACTGGCTGCATTTCTTTGCCACTTGCCACTTGCCACTTGCGACGACTCTGCTGCCTCGAGTAGTTTGAGCAAACATTTGCATGCAGCGCACTGTCACCCTAAAATCAAGTGACTGCAGCCCGGCTATATATACCCTGGCTATGTGTTATATATAGTCTATATACTTGGCATTACCCTCGTCACTGCAGTTGCCTACGTCTGCGTCTTGCTGCATTTCTATTTCTTGCCACGCTGCCCCTGCTCTCTGCTGCTCCTGCCGATTGTCGCCTTTGATATAAACTGATGCTGCTGCTGCTGATGTTGCTGTTGCTGCTGTTGCTGCTGTTGCTGCTGCTACTGCTGTTGCTGCCTTGTTGTTGTTGCCTTAGTGTTGTTGTTGTTGCCCAGCTACTTTGTCGTTGTTAATTATAAAAATGTTCGCATTTTAGTTCGAGCAGAGAGGGGCAGCGAGAGGCAGGCAAAGGGGGCACGCAGTGAGCTCTGCTAAGCAGCGCTCGAAAGTATGCTACACTTTTTTTCCGCTGACGCCTTGGAAGTCGCTGCACATAGCGCGCTATATACGCGACTATATATAGACAGTGTATATAGGGATGTATGTAAACATGTTTGTACAAATTGCAAGCAAGCATTTTACGCCAAGGCAGGGGCAGCACTAGCAGCAGAGGGGGGGGGGGGAAGGGGGCAAAGGCAGCAGAACAAAAGTTTAAGAAAAAGAAAACTGTGCAAATAAAACTTTTTGCTTTCGTTGGCTTTGCTAAACCCCTCCCTACCCCCCTGCAGCCCCTGCAGCCCCTGGCGCGCTGCCTTTCATGCTTTGGCAAAAGTCCTTGCCAAGGGTAAATGCAAAATTCAGCGTGGCAAGTGGCAAGTGGCAAGCAGAGAATTGAGAAAAGTATGCGTGGCGTGGCGTGGCGTGGCCAAAAGATGTAGAGGAACAAAATAAAAATGCCAAAGCAAACGGAGTGCAAATAAAATGGCGAGCTGAAGGCAAGACGAAGCACGAGAAAGACAGACAGACGGACGGACAAACAGCAGCAGGAGGAAGAGGAGCAAGAGGAGTAGCAGCTGCAGGGGGTAGGGGCAAGAGAAGCAGCTGAAGGCAGCTTTGATTCTGGCAAGGAAGACGTTGCTGCTGCTGCTGCAGCTGTGGCAAGGCGCCAAGGAGAGCGTGCGCTGCCCGAACGCTTCACTGCACTTGACTATTATTGAAGTTACGCCAAGCTGCCCCCCCCCCCCCCCTACTGCTTCACCCCTGCCTCTCGCTCTGCTGCCTTTTCCCTTCTGCAACTGCAGCACGGGATTGAGTTGTTGCCAGCAAAACTTTCGCCTTTGGGGCTTGCTAGCACAGTTAGCAACGGCACTGGCAGCAGCAGCATCTTCTCTGCAGCAGCTACACCCTTCCTCGACCCCCCCTTCCTCCTTGCTGCATGCCTGACTTCTGCCTGTATTTGCTGCAGCGTCCTTTGCATATTTGAGCGCGCGACTCGCTCGCGCCTCTGCTGCCTCTGCTGCCACTGCTGCCACTTTTTGCATTTTTTATGTGTTGCTAGGTCATTGTACGTACAAAAGCCACTTTTACTGAGCCACCAACAGCAGCAGCAGCAACAGCAACAGCAACAACAATAAATATGCAGGCAGCTTCAGTGCTTGCTCGACTTGCTGTTGCGCTGTAGAAGCAGCTGCCCCATTGCTCCCCTTTGCTTCCCCTTTTACCACTAGCTCTATCTACTCTCTAGTCTAGTCTAGTCTAGTCTAGTCTTTAGTCGCGCATACCCTACACAGGCAACTGCACTGAGCAGACTTTGACTAACTGCTTTGCCAACTCAAAGTTACTCTACAAACCAAACCTTGCACATCTCTCCCCCTCTCTCCCCCTCTCCCCCTCTCTCTCTCTCGCCCTATCTCTCTCCCCCTCTTCACCTACCTCCTCTGTAGTCGTGCATACCCCTGCAACTGCTGTGGAGCAACTTTTCGTGCTGCCAAATTAAACAAATTTCGAGTCAAAGCGAGTTTCTCATCGTTTTTCTTTTTGGTCAATTTTGCTGCATTTTTAATGCATTTCCAGTGGCAGGCAGCAGGTAGGAGGTGGGAGGTGGTGGGCGTGGCTGGCACTCCACTTCGAATTTGCATTTCTTCTTGTCGTTTGTCGAGCAGTTTTGCCGATTGTTGCAATGCCTTTTTAATTCGACAAATCCACACACACATAAATCATTTGCGACAAATTAAAAATTAATGCAATGTCATGAGGCAGTCCCCCCTCCCCTCTCTCTCTCTCTGCCCCCCTTCTCTTAGTGCTCTGCCCGCTTAAAATGGCCGCCAGAAAGTGCAGCTTCATCGTGGGCCAGAAATTAAGCGTATAAACGCGTGCGGGCACAAATATTTTTATCGATTTTCCTGCTCAAATGCAGGCATTGAAATTGCGTTGTTGTTGTTCTTCTTGTTGCTGTTATTGTTGCTGTTATTGTTGTTGTTATTGTTGTTGTGCTGCTGTTGCTCTGCTTGTTGTTGTTGCTGTCTATTTTTTTTATTTGCAACCCCAAAAACGAAGCGCGTCCAGCAGAATTTTTATTTTCATTTCACATTTCGTTTTACTTCTATGTTTCTCATCTCCCTCTCTCTCTCTTTCTCGCTCTGTCTTTCTGCACGCACTTTTAGAAAGCAGCAGAAAAAGCAGTAGAAAAACTGAAAAATGAGACAGCATAGTGCGTGTGTGTGCGTATGTGTGTGGGTTGCGGCCAGCAAGCAAAGCAAAGCAAAAGAAAGGAGAGCAAAGGAGAGGAAAGGAAAAAAATTCGCAATGAGGGTTGAAAATAAATTGCTTTTAATTTGATTTCAACTCAATTAAATCTACAAAATGGAATTTCAAATTAATTCTTGCTACGCATCCTTGCCACAGCCTTGCACGCATAGTTGCAGACTCCCAAGAGAGAGAGAGAGGGAGAAAGGAACACAGACTGACCACAGTTAGTGCGCTCGTTCTCATTAAGCAAATAGCTGCAAAAAGTGCTTTCATTCGGCACAGAAAACTGCAGCACAGCTTGGATATAACTAATTAGGATGAGCATACATATCTGTCAGGATTGTATGTGGTATATAAGGCTGATTCCCCCCGGGGCATAGCCCGCACAGCTGTCGTTCATTTTGGGATTGAGCCAATGGTCTGGCAAGGTCTTTGATCTTTACTCGATTGGAAGTACTTCGATTGAGAGCTAGGAATCGTGTTGATATATGTTATAGTCAGCTTCAACTGTAGCGTAAGGTAGCTATATAGATATATATATCTATAATAGAAAATATAGTTATAGCCCAAAGCGAGTGATCTGGCTCAAAGATCTTCAACCTTCTAGCCAAACTTCGTCAATCTTTGCTTCACTTGCACATTCAAGCGAATCGGAGAAACACAGAAAGAGAGAGAATTAATAATCATTTTGCTATATATTAAAACTGTAGCTTAAGGTATCTATATAGATATATATTTATAATACATACTATAGTAATAGCTCAAAGTGGGTGATCCGGCTCAACGATCCAAACTTCTTCAGAAGAAATATAGCAAGGGAGAGACTTATTTATCATGCTATTATATATTAAAACTGTAGCTTATGGTGTCTACTATGCACTGGCTTTTTATCTTCTCCTCTCTTTCTCTTCTTTCTGCATTTCTCTTCTACTGGCTTCAACTGTCCTTCGTTCTTCTTCTCCCTTAACCAAGCACTAATGGAGTGTAAAGCATCGCATTTCTATATATTCTAGTAAGCTATATCTTTAGCTCAAGGTTTCTACTATATTTTAGCTGTCTTCTTCACTCTATCTTTCGCTCTCATTCTGCATATATCTGCCCTTCGCTCTCTCTCTCTCTCTCTCTCTTCTGCAATCCCTCTGCCCTCTTGACTTTAACTGCATTTCTAACAACTCTTATGGCATTTGCCTCACAGCACTCACTGTTTAATCTTCGTCTACCTCCTTTCACCTCTCTCTCTACCTCTGCCTCAACCCTTTCACCCTTTCTCGCCCCTCCCCCTTCCCCCCCTGCGACATGCAAATTGTGTCACAATGCAGCTATAAAATGTTTCCATCGTACCCCTTTCAGTTCTCTCATTTTCATTGGTTTGCCTTGTGGCTTCTGCCTCAGCTACCTCAACAAACAATGAAATTGCCCCGTAACACCTCCCTTTGCCACCTTCCACCTTCCCCCTGCTCGGTCTGTTGCTCTCCCCCGTTGTCGCCGCAGCCTGAACTTGACCTTGATAAATTTTGAAGTGAGCTTTTTAGCACATATCAAAACGGTAACATCTCAAGGGGGCACTCGAAAGAGAGGCAGAGGGAGAGGGAGGGCGATGGCTATGGGGGAGTAAGGTAGTTAAGTCAAAGTGTCGGCATTGTCGCCTCATCAAGAGGCACCCCACCCCTCCCCCCCCTTCAGCTAGGTTGCAGTTACGCTCCCCAATTCGCCGCGCTTTGACATTGAAAACATTTCGCATCTGAATCGACGATGACGCATTTTGCCAACCCCCAACCCCCGAAAATGGCACTAGCCATGAGTGTGTGCGAGTGTGTGTGAGAGTATATACTATGTACAAGTCGTATATACCCGCTGCAGGGTTGGCTGCCATTGCGAAAAACCCACCCTCAACTGGGACAAGTCAACCCCCGAAAAAAGGCAACAACAGCGGAAAAAAAAGACGCACAGCCGCAATCAAAATGGGATATACGTAAATCCTGCAGGCGAAGGCTTTGCCTCTTGCTCTCTTCCTCTGCCTGTCTCTGTCTCTCTCTCTTTCTCTCCCCCCTCCCCTGGCAGAGTGAATCATCAACAGCCTGGCGAATTTTCCAGCAACACCTAAAGCCGCCAGACAGCACCAGCCAGTCAGACAGGCAGTCAGGCAGTCAAGCAGTTAGTCATTTAGTCCGTCCGTCGCCTAGTCACGCAGTCTTCAAGGACATCCGCCAAGGGGAGAGGGGGAGACGAAGGCTAATCACACGCAGCCCGCCCACACGCTTTACACCGCGCAGGGTCCCCAGCGAAAGTGATAATCAAAATAAACAAAGATTAACATTGCATGTCGCTTCCTGCTTCCTGTTGCCTTGGGACGTTCCCCCCCCCTCCCTCTGCACCCCTGCTTACTGTCTGCTCTGCTGGCATTGCCTGCTCCGACCCCCCCCTTTTGTAAGGTGCGTTTAACCTTGAAAAAGGCGGACTATGAAAATCGATTTTCTGCCTATGGCGGCTTTTCCTGTTTCTCCTGCTCGCCTGCCTTAAGCTTGTGCTATTCCTCACCTCTCCTTCCTTCCCTCTCTCTCTTTCTCTCTGTCTCTTCATACCTTTTCTAGCCCCATTTTCTGCCTGGGCAAAAGGGTTGCTGGCCTGAAAATAATTAATATTTTTGGCATATTTCCTGCTTGGAGCAGCAGGTCAAGGTTGCCTTGCCCTCTCAGTTGAATGACCCACTGAAAGGCAGCAGAGCGAAAGAGAGAGGAGAGAGGGGCAGCTTTGATGAGGCACCTCAGCGGGGCAGGCACACAGCAACAAGTCGGCAAAGCAAAGCAAAGCGAGACGAGGCCCCAAAGACGCGCAGCAATACATCAAGCAGCGAAGGGTTGCCGAAAGCCTAACAAACACACACAAGCACACACAGCAAGGCAGGCAGACACACACACATACAGTAAGGCAGACACACACAGTCACACACACAAGCACACACACACACACTCTCAGCCCGGCTGCCACGCACATTGCGAGCTGCCCAAAAAGCGTTCGCAACTTTTTATGGGGAGCCCATTTGCTCATTATGATGACGATGCCTGTTGTTGTTGTGGTTGCTGATGAGAGTAGGGGAGGGGGGCATGTGTCATAAAAGGCACAACAGTCGTCTACAGGCGTCTGCATGTGCGGGCTTTCGGCATTTTGATAGGGCTACTCCGACTTCGCTTCTTGTGCTCATTTCTTCTCTCACTCGGCACCTACCCGAAATCCACTTGTCCTAGGTCAGGTTCAGAGCACTCACTGTGTGTATGTATGTGCGTGTGCCTTCTCTTTGTGTGCGTGTGTGTGCGTGTGGCCTTTGCGGTTTTGCCTGACTGCGCTACCTGTTGCACACACCAGTCGCTTTGCTGTCGCCGTAGGCACTTTTTGCTGCCTCCTCGACTTGCCAAATTGCGTCTCATTATGCTGTCGCAGCTGCTGCTGCTGCTGCCAGCAACAGCTACAGCAACAACAGCAACAACAACAACTAATAACGGCAATTAAGTCAACATGCATTCTCAGTGGGCTCTGCTCAGAGTTAATAAAGCCAACTTGGCAGCAAAAACGTGGCAAAAAATTGATTCGAAATTGATTCGATTTTTTCTTCTCTTTTTGTTCTTTGCTTTGTTGGCGCTGCTCATAAACTGTCAGCACCGGTAAAGGAAGGAGCCGGAAGCAGCTGCCAGCCACAGTCTGTGTCTGCCTCTGCCTCTGTCTGTCTATATATGTGTGTGTGTGTATGTGTGTGTGTTTGCTGGCCTATTTTCTGGCCAAATTCTGGCGGCGCTTTTTGTAGGTCGTCGGCCTCGTAATGAGCCTCGTCGGCTCTCAGCGGCAACTTCGGCTAAGTTCGCGCAAGATTTGTTTGTATTTGTCTAGGAGAAAGTTTGTGTGAGTGATAGAAGTTGTTACTATGTATGTGTGTGTGTGTGTGTGTTTTGCTATTGTGTGTGTGTGTGTTTGTGTCGAGGCTAAGGTTAACGACTTGTCACAATGCCTCAATCATGTTTGCCCGACCCTACACAACTTTGTTGCCTTCACTTGCTGAGGCAAGTTAACTTGGTTAGTTAAGGAATGAGATATGTAGACAATATACTGCTATTTAAAGGAAACATAAATGAAGCGTTGTAAAGATTTAGTATATACATATTTAAGGGGGATATATTAGTTGCTAAAGCACCGGAGCACTTACTTAAAGTATATACTGCGTTGACTGATATGATATGTGCAACACTAGAAAGGCACCTATTCGAAATTAAAGAGATTAGGTTAATCAGATTTGGAAAAACAAAGAACTCATACGAAATACTGAACTGACTACAAGCTCTGCAAGCGTACAATAGATATATATGGTAGATATAGATATATATAGATATATAGCTTGCAGTTCAAATTCCGTAAGTGTAATACTACTGCAAAAGGTTAATGTTTATTTATTTATTTATTTACGTTAACTAAGACAGTCGACTTGAAATTAAAATCACTTTAAATTTTTTAAATTAAATTAAATTGTTAGTTGTTAGGATGTCGAGTTAATTGATTAAGCATAGACAGTTTAACAGAGTAAAGGGAGGACTCAGAGTTGAAAACTCTAGACAGTCTGTTGTAGTTAGCACAGAAAACTCAGAAAGGGTCATGCAAGCTGTAGTTAGTAGGATAAAAGGCCAAGGATAGTGGCATAAAATTACGAGTAACTCTATAAGGAATACAAAAATTGATTAGATTAAGCAGAGTAGGGTTCCACTAGCTAAAAGTCGAAATAATTTGAAAAGTTTGCAATGAACTTTTGCCTAATTCAAATACCTTTAATTTCTCGTATAACGTTTATTTCTTTTTTTCTTTTATGCATTAGAAAATATCAGCAGCACTTACTCAACACTTCAAATAGTGTATGTTCAGCTCAAGAGATTTATTTTTAGTTATTTATTACATTCCATGATAAGATTAGTGAAGATAATATTTATATATTTATATATTTATTTATTTATTTATTTATTTATTTATTTATACAGTTTATTCCCTTCAAAATGTTAAGAGACTTATTTCTAGTTACATTTTTGGCATTTTTAGTGTAGTTCATATTAAATAAAAGTCTCCATAAAGTAATTCTGCTCGATTAAGTTGGGATTTCTTGCTGTATTTTGCACATTATAATAGTCATTCTATTGTATTTTATTAGGATTCGCTCTACCTTTATTCGAAACTTCAAATAGACTCTACAAAGTCTCCTATCAGTAAAGATCTTAGCAATCTTAGGGCTCAGGCGCTGCTGCTATAAATAGTCTATGAAAATGGTGCCTTATCGTGCGTACTTTATCTTTGTCTGGCATTTGGGGGCGCGCGCAGTCGCTTTTCGCGCTGCAGACTGCACTTTTCCAGACACAACTGTACACTGGGAATGCGCCGTCGCATAGCACAGCAGAGCAGAGCATATCAATTTCCAGTGCGCTGTCGCAGCAGTCGCCTCAGTCGCCTCAGTCACCTCTTAGCTTGACTAATTTTAGATCGACAGCCCCAACCCCACAACGAGTGAGTGTCTCTCTGTGTCTATGTGTATGTGAGTGTGTGTGTGTTAGGTGTGCGCATGTGACATTCGACAAGATGTCGTCGTTGCCATCATTTGGGGGAGACAACTCCGAGTGTAGCTGCAACTGCAACAGGGAGTCCATGGCACGCTCTTGCAGCTTGCATTAAAATAATTGCTTCCGAGATGACAACTGCTGCTAAAAGTGGATGTGGATGTGCCCCGATGTGGCAGCCCCTGATGCTGCAACATATGCTGCCGCTGTATGCGCGCCTGCGCGTGCCAACATTGTAAATGCAGCCACATCTCCCTACTCCAACTCCATCTGCATCTCCATCCACATCTCCTCCGTCTCCTTCTCCCTATTCCCTTCTGCATCTGCCGTTGCTTATTTACCGTTAAGGCGCAGCCGTCTGTCACTCACAAAGCCCCTGTAGGGACGCAGCAGGGCGGGGCAGGGCATTCCAGCAGCACTCCTGCGAAGCATTTGCAACCATTTCCACATAACATTTACCCCTCCTCCTTCCCTCTTCCTGCTCCAACAGTTGGCGCTCGTCTGCGTCCATATGTCGCCTTCGTCAGCGTCTGCGCCTTCGTCTATTTCTGTACACTCCACACCACGCTGCGCCTGCGCGGCCTGTGTGAGATTTCCATTTGGATATTCAATTTTCCGTTTACCGTTACGCGTTCTCATCGCCTTCCCATCTTGTTCCCAAGCACTTCGCTTAATGGTTTGCCCTGCGCACTCTCTTTGAGACTCAGTTGCATCTCAGACACGGAGAGAATTATATTTATGACTCTGCACGCCGGAAATAGATGCCGACTTTGGGTTTTATAGTCGCCTGAGCCGAAGCATTTGTCATGCTTATTGGAATTATCGAGGGCTCATCTTACACAGCATTATCCGAGACGAGACAGGGATGAGATCCCTCTCGAATTCCCATAGTGCGCTGTCTGTTTCCGAAATAACTCACAGGTCATTCACATTTTTTGAGGGATACTTACGAAATAGGGATATGAAGTGCATCAATATCAATCTACACTGTCATTGCTATCATACCTTTGGTTTAAATTCCCATTTACAAATTTATTATTATTAATTCTTCGATTTTCCAGATAAGTTTCCTCATTTTATATAGAAAATAATTGTAGATAAATATTCATACCTAGTATGTCAAGGTAAAACTTTCTCGTAGAGATATTTCAAGGCAAACGTTTGAGTTTGGATTGTATAACATTAACAGCAAATTGATACATCTTTGAGCTCATTTCAAATCAAAGATATTCACTTTGCGAACTGCTTCCATATATACTCTGCAAAAAGTAACATCAATCTACAAAATGCAAAAGACCGCATGTCAATAGCACTTTCCGAATTCCCGACATCAATTGTTGAACAATTTATTTAAGTTAAACAAAAGTAAATACTGCTTTAACGGCTAGCAACAAATGTTGCAAGACACTGCTTGTTGCTGGCAACATGTTCTTTTGTTGACTGTTGACTTGATTAGGAAGTTTTTTTGAACTGTTTGTGCTTGCAACAAAACACGCACATTATGTACGTTGACACTGCTTGACTAGAAGACTTAAATGAACTGCTTATGCTAACAGCAAGCTACACAGGCGTGCACTGCTTAATGCATGAGCAAGCAGTTGCACAGCCAAGCAACTGTAATGCTAAAGCTGCTTGCTGTTGTTGCTGTTAACACAAGTGCAGAATGTAGTTCTCTGTTAAGTGTGCTGGCTTGTGTCTCCACTAAAGCTGGCTGCTGTCTGCGCTACTTGCACAATTTGAACGTTCGTCAAGTGTGTCTTGGCTAGATTTAAGTTGAAGTTTTGAAATTTCTTCAACTTTATTCAATTTTAAACTACTATAAATTTAAGCCGTTAATTTATTAAATATTTTAAATATATATTAAGTATTAAATATTGTAATAAATTAAAGCTGTTATTCTAGTAAACTTAAGTCATTTGCTAACCTCGTTCCCTTCTCCCATTCACCATTTCAGATCGTCTTTGGTGCCGACGGCCAACCCGTTCGTCCGGATGCAAAGCGCGGACGCGGCAAGGGCAAGTCAGGCGGCGCCAATGCGGGCAACGTTAACGCCACCGCTGTGGCCGCTGGCAATGGAACACCAACAACTGGGGTAAGTGCAGCATCATCATCATCACTATCAACATCATTATCATCATCATCCACTCTGTGGAGTCAACTTGTCGACGCCTCTGGCTCTGCTGCTGCTACTCTTGACTTCATTACGTCAGGCCATGGTTGCAGCAGCAGCAGCAGCAGCAGGTCTCGAGCTCGGCTTCGGTCTGGGCGAGCTAATTAAGTCACGCGGCGAACGCGGTAGACAGTTTGTCTGCGGTCGAGCAGACCCGGTTGCCAGTTGCCTGCTGTCTGCCGTCTACTGTCTGCTGCCTGTTGCCGGTTTCCCCCATTCGCAGTGCCCCAATCCCCTTGCGACGGCAGCGACGGCAGCAGTTGCCACAACGGCAACATTTTCCACGTCATCACGCTGCGGCATCCGCATTGTTTGCGCAGCCAAATGGCCAAACGACTGTGGCTGCTGCCACTTTGCAACCCTCCCGCTGCTCTCCCCCCCCCCCTCTCCCGTGCCCACTCGTGCCCCTGCGCTTGTCATGCAAAATGCCAAAGGCAGCAAGAGCCGGGGTGCGCATAATCCATCCACCACGCGGGGCACGTAGTCGCACAAAGTCGCCGAGTCAGTGGCAAGCGGCAGCGGCAAGCGACGAGCACTGCTGCCAACTGGGGGTCACCAGTTGCCGCCACCTTTGTGGCATCAACTGTGATTGCCATGCGGAGAGCGAGGGCGAGAGCACAAAAATAAAGCAAAAAGGGCAGACAAAGTTGCACGTAGCAGGCAAGGCAAGGCACAGTCAAGCCCAGGCAGACAGACAGACACAGAGTCAGAGATGGATAGAGAGACAAAGAGAGAGAAAGAGAGAGAGAGAGAGAGAGGGGGAGAAAGGGACAGTCCCAGCAGCAGGCAAAGCCAGCAAGGCAGCTACTTACAAGCATTGTTTGTTGAGCCAGGGTCGTCTCTATCCCCCCCCCCTCTCTCTCTCTCTCCCTGCTGACTGTCCCCAGGCAGACAGAACGGCAGCTAGACAGAGGCTGACATTGACTTCGGCCTGGGTCTCTCTGACCTTACCCATGGGCAACAGTTCTGCGACTTGACACGCAACTTTCATAAACTCTCGACTTCCCTTTTCCCTTTTCAAGGTCATCATCGCGGCAGGGGGGAGGGCAGGCAGGGAGTGAGGGGGGTTCATCGTAAAAAGTTGTCTAATTTAATAGTCATTCACACAGTTGTTGGTGACGACGTCATAACCCAAGCAGGGAGACCCAAAGAGCGACCCAAAGAGAAGCTGCCTCAGCGCGCACTGTGGCAACAGTTGCGGGTCAATTCGGCTACGATTATGTGCTTGCCTACATGGCTTTATTAGGCCACAATGTATGTGGGTGTGTGCGTGGGGGAGAGGGGGGAGTGTGTGCTTACATATCTGCCTACTTAGCTGAAGCTTGCTGCTCACTCCTCGTCTCCATCTCTGTCTCTCTCTCTGTCTCTGTCTCTGCCTGCCTTGCCTGCATCTGCTTTGCAGCTCCTTTCATTTCTATACTGCCTGCTAAAAGTATGCACATTCATTAACAGCTTGTGCCCGGCTAACTGTCACTGTGGCACTTGGCAGCGGCAACAGTTGCTGCTAGAGTTGCTGCTGGAGTTGCTGCTGCTTCAATTGTTGCTGCCTCAACTGTTGCTGCTTCTCTTGCTGTCTTACTCGTCCTGCTCTTGCTTGCTGTTGCTACTCATTCTTCTTATTAATATGGATGTACAGAGGCACAGCACATCATTATGCTCATCATTATGACAGCAGAATCAGCAATCTCGATGCCCTCTGTCCTGGACTGATAGTCATTGCAGCAATGATCATCAGATACAACTGCCCGTTGGGCACTACTTCCACCTGGGAATGACCTAAGCCTCACTTGTGTAGCACTGTGCGATCTACAATCGACTCTACTGCTCCTGCTTCTGCTGCTTACTCTTCTTCTGCATCTTCATCGTCTGTTCTTCTTCCCCTTTTCTTCATCCTGCTACTACTCCTGCTCTTGTTGCAAATGTAGCAGAAGGTCCTGCTACTACTCCTTCTTCCAGTTTTGCTTCTTCCTCGCCTGTTGCTGGAGCTTAAGCTCCTTCTTCTTCCTTCTCAAGCATCTTCTTGTTCCTCTTACTACTATGACCACTTCTCCTGTCCTGCTCCTCTTTCTTCTTCCTGCTACTGCTTTTGTTCTTGCTGTAAAATGAGCAGCAGGTCCTGCTACTACTCCTTCTTCTAGTCATATTGCTCCTTCTTCCAGTTTTGCTTCTTCCTCGCCTGTTGCTCAAGCATTAGCTCCTTCTTCTTCCTTCTCAAGCATCTTCTTGTTCCTCCTACTCCTATGACCACTTCACCTGTCCTGCTCCTCCTTCTTCTTCTTCCTGCTGCTGCTCCTGCTCATGCTGTAAAAGGAGCAGCAAGTCCTGCTACTGCTCCTTCCTCTAGTCATCTTGCTCCTTCTTCCAGCTGCACCTTCTTCATCGCCTGTTGCTCGAGCATCAACTTCTTCTTCCTCCTCTTGCTTCCTCTTGTATTGCTTCTACTACTATTGCCTCTCCTACTGCTCTTACCTCTTCTGCTGCTATTGCCCCTCCTCTTGCTCTTGTTCCTCCTCATGTTTCTCCCATTCTTCCTCATTTCGCCTGCTGCTGCTTCCCTTGCTCAGCTACTTCTCCTTCTTTCCCTCAGTTACTGCTTCCTTTGAGCTCGTAAAAACTTAACCAAACTGTCAAGTCATTCACACACCCATTCCCCCACCTCCCCCCACTCACACACACTTACACACACTGCTTGTCGTCACTCTCTGCCGGCACATCCTGCTGCTCGCGTCCTTAATCTGCCGATTTGTCTTGTAAAGCAGCCTGAGGAGCAGCAACAACATCTGTGTTTATGTCCACATTCGATGTCGCAGTCGCCACTTGCCGCCGTCAATGAAGCGTTGATTATGTCGTCACTGCTTGCCACACGCAGACAGCAAGACAGCAAGAGAGACAGGGAGAGAGAGGGAAGCGGAGGCAGACAGCGCAGACAGAGAACAACTTGACATTCCTTGGCAAGCCCATAAAAACGCAGACAACGCAGACGACTGCCAAGACGATGACTCCTCTGGTGGCAGCATGCCACATGCCACATGACGCACATCCTTAGCCAAATCACGTGGCAAGCAGCGACGCAACAAGTCGCCACAAGTTGCCAAGTCAAGTCGAGGACGCCGTGCTGCCCTGGTGGGGAGCGCTGCCTCTGCCTCTGCCTCTGCCTCTGCCTCCGCCTCTGCCTTCGTCTCAGTTGCTTTGACATTGAACGCCGCCTCGTTGCCTTGTCGCCTCTTTGTGACAGTGGAGGCAGCAGTGGCAGGCAGCGGAGGCAGCTTCCTTAAGTTTCGCTGCGGTTGCCGCCGCTGGCTTTGAATTGGTCTTGACTTGCTCTGCTCTGGCACTCAGTCTTGACTTGGCTTCGCGCTCCACTCGCAACTGGGGCGCGTCTCCTTTCAGTCTGTGGCAACTCGTGCTGCAGTTCTGCTCGTGCTACTTGCCACACAGGCAGCAGGCAGCAGGCAACAAGCAGCAGGCAGGCAGCCCCGTTGGCATTTTCCGGCAACAGTTGCAAAGTTTGTCCATGTTGCCTGCCTTTTGTTGGCTCAAGTGAAAGTGAAGCACAGTCCCCCCCCCCCCTCTCTCTCTCTCTTTCACACTCTCTCTCTCTTTCTCTGTCTCTCTTCCTGTCTCTCTCTCGCCTGTCCCAGTGACCAACAACAGCTGCCAAAGGCAGTTGCCAAAAATTCAGGTCGCGCGTTGCACTCGCATTGGCAGCCCGTGACCTTTGTGTGGCAACCACACTGGGAGAGAGACAGAGAAAGGGAGACAGAACACAGGCAGAGGTAGCAGTAAGAGGCACAGGCAAAGCCAGAGGCAGTGGGGGAGGGGCAGAGACCGGTTGCAAGTGTCGAAAAAAGCGCAGTGCAACTCGTGGGGATTAACCGAGGACAGCCTTGCCTCATGCTGCACTGACACCTACACTGGCAACGTGCCCCATTCATGTTGCGCCTCGTTGTTGCTGGCATGTTTTTTGGCAAAGCTCTTCGCGATTGCCACCGATTGTGGCACAGTCCGTGTCCGTGTCCGTGTCGACCTTTGTTGGCCACAGGCTGCATGCCACATGGACGCACACACACACACAGTCAGTGGCAGGGCCAATGTCGCCCCAGCTGCAACTTGTTGCCTGCCTCGTCATGCAATCTGCATGTGGCATGTGGCATGCGGCATGGTCAAAGCAGCACAGAGAGCAAGAACTGTGCCACAGACTGCAAGTGGGTGGGGAGGGGGAGGAAGGTAGCAGCAGTTACACTGTGCAAATAGCGGGAGTGATCTGCTTACCACATGCCGGGCACGATTAGGAGAGAGAGAGATAGAGACAGTTGTCTCTTCATTTACAGCTCACTGTTTGTGCAGCTCAGTTTACCTCAACCCTGCAGCATAGTGTAACTAATGTTACGTACTGCCTGCTCTTTCTTCTCGTTCCGCAATCTTTGCCTCTTTCTGTGTAGCACAGCGTAAGTTGAATTGTACATCGTTCCTTGTCTCAATTCTGTAGCACAGTGTAACAACTGCTGCCTTCTTCTTACAAAAATTATTAACAGATCTAACAGCCCCAGATCTTACCACGCAGTGTGGTGTAAATCAATCGATCATCTTTTCCGGCCTCAACTTTGTAGCATAGTGTAAGTTCATTGTTACAATGTTACGTTACTCCTCTATTCTCAATATTAGTCCTCTTACTATGTAGCACAGTGTAAATGAGTTGACCAATTTTCATTGCCTTAACTCTGCAGTACAGTGTTACATATGTTCCACACCCCACACTTCTAATCTTCCCCCTCTTCACTCCCTTTTTGATCCTTGCTATGTAGCACAGTGTAAATCATTACCATAACGTACTGCAGAGTTACAGTGTAACATATGTTCCATGCCACCAGCTCCTCATCTACCTCCTCATCTGCCTCTTCATCTGCCTCCTCTTCGCTCCACCTTTGCCCCCTTCTATGTAGCGCAGTGTAAATCAGTTGACCTGCTGTCAGCAATTCCTTTTTTTATGACGCCCCCACTGGCCACGCCCCATGCCGACTAGCATGCCACCCAGTGTACCGTGCAACCGCATCGTCGTCGTTGGCGGCAATTAGTCAACACACACACACAGACACACACACACACACACAGGCACACACTCGCTGCCATCAGCTGTCACAATGTTTGCACAGCCAGCAAGGGAAGAAGGAGGGGAGGGGGACTCACTGCCACTGCCCCCAAGGCGCCACAGGCTGGCCGAGTTGCAAGTTGAATGGAAGCCGCATGCTGCCACTGCACGTTGCACGCTGCACTTAACGTCTAATTAGGCGCCGACTCCACAAAGCCGCTCAACGGGTTGCCCCAATGGGGCAGGCAGGCAGGCGGGCAAGCGGGGAGGCAGGGGGCAGGCAGGCCTGGTTAGCGTTGGCCACACAATGTCAAAGCATGTCCGCGACTTGGCCACACCTTGGCCATCAGTCAAAACACACACACACGAAGAGGCAGCGAGCGGGGGAGAGGGGGGGCAGAGGCAGCAGGTTTAAATGGAAATGGAGAAATAAAAAACGCAGCAGGCAAACAGAGACAGAGAAGAAGAGGGGAGAGGGGAGAGAGGGGCCTGGCACAGACATAGAGAGGGGGGGCGAGTGAGGTAGGGGAACTGGCACAGTGGCAGTGGCAGGCAGCTGGACAGTGGGACAGCGCATAAATGGGCAACATGCTGCACATGTCGGCGCCATGGCGGCTACCTCAGTAGCAGCAGCAGCAGAGGCAGCAGCAGCAGAGGCAGCCTGCCACCAGCCGTGACAGCGACTGTGATTGCGGCCAGAGCAAGGCGACTCCTACGTGAGCCGAGAAGAGAGGGAGAGAGGGGGAGGCAGGGAAAGTGTGAGGAGGGGGGAGTGAGAGCATGTGCTTACATGCGGCTCGTAAAAAACAGACCCACAGCAGGCACAGACAGTGGCAGCACGGACCTGGCACAAGGCAACTGGCAACGTGCAACTGGCAACTGGCAACGGGGCAACAGGCAGCACAGACAATTTGTCGTTGAACTGTGTCTGTCCGTGTGGCAGGCAGGCAGAGGCAGCCACTTGGCAGCACTTGCAATGTCCCAAAACGAAACGTAATCGAGACGCGGCAACCGACGCTTTTGGCAGCACGCAGCACGTGAGCGGAGCTTGCAACGTTTGCGGTTGATTTTTATGTGAACAGCAGAGGGAGTAGGGGGGAGGGGGAAGGTAAGGCAGGGGGAGCAACAGGCAGTGAACATGGTAGAGAGTGAGTAGAGAGCAGGCAGAACATGAGGAAATAGGGAGACCCGGAGAGGAGAGAGCAGGCAGAGCAGGCAGACAGAGCATAGAGAGGGAGAGAGAGAGTGAGAGAGGGAGAGAGAGAGAGAGGGGGGGGGGAGAGAGAGAGATTGGGAGCAGAAGTAAGCTGGCAGGGATCAGGCAGAGCAAGAGGAGGAACCAGGGAGAGGGCAGGTAGGCGAGGAGGAAGGCCAGAGCAAGCAGACACTCGCGAGGCAGCAGAGCAGCGCAGGCAGCAAGCAGACAGTAGGAGCAGTGGCAGCAGAGCAAAGCAGAGCAGCATGTGCGCTGTGCGATCTGTGGCACTTAAGCCGAACAATGAAAGCGCTGGCAACAGCCACGCAACAAGGGCAACCAACAGCAGCAACAGCAGCAACAACAACAGCAGCAGCAACAGCAGCTGTTGCTGTCGACAGTTTTGGCTTCGTGTTTGGGCCACGTCAAAGCGGGCCCTGCGGCAGCCTGCCTCTGCCTGCCTCCGCCTGCCAATTGAAATCTGACCGAGCCAAAAAGCTGGCGCGCAATATAAAGGCAGCAACAACAGGGAGCAGCAGCGGCAACAACAAGGGACAGCAACTGGCAGCAGGCAGCAGGGAAACCATTTCAATGTCAAGGTCTCTCTCGCTCTTTTGGGCCTGGCAACAAGTTCAAGGCAACAAACAGAGACGCCCCAGTGGGCCAAGGTCGTGCGAAATATAAAAAGCGCTTCCGCAGCTAATAATAAGTAGCAGCAACAACAGCAGCAACAGCAGCAGGCAGCAGCAACAGGCAGAGCCAGCAGGCAGTGGCAGCAACAGCAGCGGGGCAGAAAAAAAGGTCATTGCGCTTCATTATGTGCGACGCGCGCTTAACCCTTAACCCCCTTAACCCGTTTGCCTGCCACGCGCACGCACTTGACCCTTTTGAGAAGGCAAAAAAAAAGGCTAACGATTTGTTGTCCCTCTCTGCTGTTGTTGTTGTTGTTGTTGGCAAATATCCTTGGGCACAGGCCCGTCTGGGTCTGACTTGACTTTCATTTCCGTTCAAATTTGTTTTGCTTTGCCATTTTTTCACTGCCTGCGCTGTCACTCTCCCCCTCCCTCTCTCTCTTCTGTCCCTCTTCCTTCCCCCTCTCTGCTGCTTTGCTCTCTGTGTATCCCTTTTTGAGCCCCAAGTGTCGTCAACCTTTTGTCAGCGCGTCCTTTTTTGTATTTCGGGCCACATTGTTGCCTCTGCCTGGCTGCCTCTGCCTGGCTGCCTTTGCCTGTTGCTGCTGCTGCTCCTGCTGAGCCCGCCAAGGACCCTGTATCGCAATTTGCATGTGCTTTGCTTCAACTTTTATTCATGTTTCTCCTTTTGCTCTCCCCCTCCAAGCAGACTGACCAGGCTTAGGCTCAGCAGACAAGTCTGGCGAGCGTCTGGACGCACCCAAAAAAAGAGAAAAAGAAAGAAAAGGTTTTCCGCTTTTCCTTTTTTTTTTCTTTGGTGTCCAAGTTGATTGACCTTTGGCCCTAAGAGTTCAACAGGCTGGCACGTTGAACTGTTTAATTATTAAATCAATTTTCTGCTGCTGTTTTTGGCATTCAAATTCAATTTTCGAAGAAGATTCTCGTGCGCATTTTTTGCGTAATTAATTTTCTTGCCAGCAACAAAACAATGAGATTTACAACTTTACACATGCACACAGACACACACACACACACACACGCAGACACGCACACAGACTGCTCTTAAACAAAAGCCAAGCACTTCCGCTTCCTGTCACACACACACAGCACACACACACAGCGCAGAGGAGGCAGACAAAATTGCAGCAATAAATTTGAAATTCAATTTAAAATGAACATAAATTGCTTAAACTTTCGAAGCATGTCATTTTTAAAACATTTTTCAACTAACACACGCACACACAGCATGCTCACACACACACACACATATACAGGCACACACACACCGGCACACGGGGCCATAAAGCGCATTAAGCGCTTTAAGGCACAAAATGCTGCCATAAAAATCGTTTGCTCGTTAATTTCTTGTGTACTTGTTGTTTTTTTATTTACTGCTTCGCTGCTGCCCCCCCCTTTACCCTGCCCCACACCTTCCCCTTCTGCTCTACCTCTTCTCCTCCATCTCTCTTTGTCCCTCTTTCTCTCTTGCCTGCCTTGTCTTCTGCGCCACAACTTCACTTTGCCCTCCCCCCTTCTCTCTCTGCCTCTACTTTTGCAACCCCCAAAGCAGCCCCCACCCCTCACACACACACACAGCAACTTCAGCTCCGACTATACACACACACACTGCCACATTCACTTGATAAATGTGCATGCCAGGCGCACACACACACATACAACTACATGTTGTCTATATAGCACATCATACGAGGGCTGCTCGAGCAGTTTGTTTATTTTGCCAGGCAATAAAAAGCTTTTGCCTGAGAAAGAAAAACAAAAAAATGCAATAAAAACCTTGTCAACATTTGAGTTGAGTCTCTGGTAGAGGAAGAAATGGCAAACTTAAGAGATACTGAAGAAGATTGGGAAGAAGTAGAAGAAGATTATGTAAATATGGAAACAATCAAGCAATGAAGCTAAATTTAACTGTTCTTCAGGTTTTTACTAAAGTATTTCAGCAGTTTGTTCAGAGTTTCTACAGAAGTAAGGTTAGGAAATGTTGAAGAGTTATTCAATATAGGGGAATATAAAACAAATGTTATGAAATATATGAACAGACGAGGGAATATATAAGAAATATAAAAATGAATACATAGAATGAATATATAAAAATATATAGAGAAGTAAGTAAAAATGATAAATGAGATAACAACTATTTTTGTTTCTAAGGATTCCTAAAGTTTTGACAACATTTTAGTTTGTATTCAGGAAGAAAGAATGTTTCTAAAACTAGATGAAGATCTAAGATATGCGCTGGAGTATTAAAGAAAAAAATTTATTGATGAAAGAACCTTAAGAAATATTTAAAAAAAAAGATTTAATAACGAGAAATCAAGAAATGATTGTTAAAGGAATGTTCTGTATAGGGTACAAAACAGATGCCATTAAGAATATACATTCAAATATAGAGAAAGTAGAGAGATTAGCATTTTTTTACGTAACAATTGTGGAGATAAGCCTTGATTGCTTTAATTAGTAAGCTTAGTAAATTTCACAATGCGTTCTTTGACTCTCTTAGAGGACAGTGACGCTCTCCCGCTCCTTTAGCGTTATTCAACACTATTCTATCGATATGGCTATCGAAAAGGCTATCGTTAACTTAATAAAATTAATAAATAGAAATAAATAAAATTTAATAAAATTATATTAAAATTAAAAAAAAAATAGTGTATCTACTAAGGTCATACTTAATAACACAAGACTTAATAGCACATAACTTAGCGCAATACCTAAATTTATTAGAAAACAATTTCGTTGGCTTGAAATTGTCTGATTATGTTCGATTTATGACATACATCTACTCATCACCAGTGTTGACAATGCCTGATAGGCAAATACAGAGAAATCAAGCATTGACCTAACCTATTTTATTTGACCTATTCTTCATATTTCAAGAGTTTAAGCAAAATAGAGAAGGAAACAAGCCTGGTTAGGTTAGACATAAAAGATGTACATTGTTTAAAGTATTGAAGAGAAATCATATATCATTAATCTATCAACTAATGTATGCTATGAGCACATGTTAGCTATAAAGAAAGAAGGCAAACACAAAACAGTTTATTCCCAGTCAAGCTATTCTGTTAAAGAGTACTTTCCCCAGATAATTACTATAGTCACATCTGAGCTCTATAAACCTCTAGCAGAGCTTCTTCAAACGTATTTCCAATACTCACAGAATGCCACACGTTGGAAATGTAAGCAAAGAAAAGCGACTACAACGACGAAGGCGACGGCAGCCGTAAAGCTTTTCAATTGCCACCCCCAGCCCTGGCCAGGCACACAGCGCAGTGCGCGTCTATAATGCCTTATATAAACACGCGCACACACACACATGCATGCTATGTACACGTGTATGTATGTCTGTCTAGCTGTGTGTGTGTGAGTGTGAGGGGGGTCGCTTTAATTTTGGCATGCATTAAGTGCGCTCCTGGGGGTTGTTTCCGTTCGCGTTCAGCTATTTTTATTATTTGTGTGTGTGTGTGCGTTGCTTCCTCTACTTCTACTTCTTCTGCTGCTGCTGCTTCTTCTTCTACTTCAGCTGGTTTTTCCACATTTCCACATTTCGTTACATTTTCACAGTGACTTTAAGCCGGGCCAGAGTGGGCGCTTTAAGACCGTGCGCGCGACGCAATTTAGCGTAGCATACTTTCGAGCTGCGGTCAGTTCTCCCCTTTTCGGCTGCGTTTCTGCAATTGCCTCGCACAGCCAATTTGCAATTTGACTCAGTCTGAGTGCCGTTAACCCCCACCCCCACTACTCTAAACTGCCTGCCCCTTCTGCACTCACCTTCCCCCTTCTAGCACACTCTCGGGAGTTGACTCTAAGCTATTGTTCGTGTGCGCAGCTCACACACACTCACACACAGTCACTTACTCACACACATGCTCAGACTCGACACACACACAGTCTCTACTCTCATTGTCTGTGATTAGTTCAACCCTTAAAACATGTAGCGGCGCCATTGCATTGGCATTGCTCATACGACGCGTTGTCTGCTATCTGTTGTTGTCTGTTGTCTGCTTTGTTGCTGTTTTCTATTTTCTATTTTCCGTCTGTTGTTTTCCTTGGCATTCACATATGCGCTGCAACTAATTTTCTTTGTTTTTCAATATTTCTCTGCGCTTCTCGCGAGTGTTTCAACTCTTTTTAGATCGCTTTCCCTGCTTTGACTGCTTCTCTCTGCCTGCTGCTCTGTGACTGCTTCTCTGTAACTTCTTCTATTTGTTTTCTCTTTTCTGTGTCTGTCTCTGCCTCTGTCTCCCCCTCTTGCCCCTCCTTTTGCCTCTAACTCTGCCTCTTCTCCTTCTTCTCTCTCACTCTCCTCCTGCTGCTGCTCTCAAAGATGTTGCCCTCTGCCGCTGCTGCTTAATGCAGCGACACAGCAGCAGCAGCAGCAGCAGCGTCGTCTGGCTCCTAACTCCCCCCCACTCCCTACCCCTTGCAGTCTGTTGCCCCTGCCACCCCTTCTTGCCCCTCGTCTGTCATAGAGCTCAGCCTCATAGTCGTCTATGCCTCAAACTTTGTCACACTGCAAATGCACGGACAATTTGTTGTTACGCCTGCCTGCGCTCGTTGTTGTTGTTGCTCTTGTTGTTGTTGTACATAAGTCTGGCATGAATATTGTCCGCTGTCTCTTCAGTTCGCTTGCTCTTCTCCTCTTCCCTTGTCCCTCTGTCCCTCTGTCTGTCTGCCTAATGCACATTTGATGGCACTCGCTAATTGCTTGATTGGCAATGCCATTTCCCACGCACGCAAGAGTCTGCAAGTCTCCCGAGCAGTAAGAGAGAGGGTGGTAGGGAGAGGCAGCAGGCAGATGAAAGAGGGGGAGAGGCAGGGAGAGGCAGCGCAGGCACTTCAAATGCACATTCGGCGAATCGTAGCGTTGCGATAAGCACGAAAGGAATTAAACATAAAATATAATTAATAAAGCGAAGGCGACCCTACCGCTCAAGCACACACACACACACAGCAGTGCAAAACACACACCAGTACATACACACATAGCTAGCGAGCGCTCACGACAAAAGGGCGTGACAACAACAACAACAACAACTGCAGCAGTAAGCAAGCGAAAAGCAAAAAGAAAAAGCAGAAAAAGAATAAAAAATATGCACAATATTTGCGCTGCATTAAATTTCTTGTTGCCTGCCCCCTGCCGCCCCCTCTGCCCAATGCCCTGCAGCGGCAAAAAAGCAAACGCAGAAGAAGCAGCAGCAGCAGCGACAGAGGCAGAGGCAGCAGCAGAGGCAGCGACAGAGGCAGAGGTAGAGGCAGCGGCAGAGGTAGAGGCAGCAGCAGCTCATAAATTAAGCCAAGCAACAAAACAATAACAACAACTACAGCAAGTGAACGAAACGTAGCGCAAGCAACAAAACGAAACGAAACTGAACGAAACGTAACAAAAAACAAAACACAACAGAACAACAAAAATACAACAAAAACGACAACATGGAAAAATGAAAATGATAAATTGCAAACTGCACATAATTATGCAATTAAAGTTCGACGTTGTTGTCCGTGTTGTTGTCGTTGTTGTTGTTGCTGTTGTTGCTGTTGTTGTATTGTAGTTGTTGCTGTTGTAGTTGTTGCTGTGTTATTATTGCTGTTATTATTATTGCCTGGGTTGGGCCCACAAAACTAACTTTTGCCCGCCCGGCCAACAACAGCAGCAGCAGCAGCAGCAGCAACAACAGCAACATGAGGCGAGAAAAAATGCAACAGTCGCTTGGCTGATGGTGAATTGTTGGCCAGGTTGATGGGTTGATGGGTTGCTAGGTTGATGGGTTGATGGGTTGATGGCTTTGTCTGATTGTTTTATGCCAATGTAAACAGCAACAACAACAACACGAGTGGCAGCAAAAAGTAAAGAGTGAAGAAGAACATGGCAAGAAATCTATTTAAGTTGAACAATGCGATCTGTGCGACAGGCCAGAGCAGCGTGTGAAAGATGTAACTGGAGATGGGAGGGAGAGAGAGACAGAGAAGGAGAGAGAGAAGGAGAGAGGAAAGAGAGACAGAGACAAATACAGAGAACAAAGAGTAGTAATACGTAAATGACTTTAATCATAACTGGAAAGAGCTTAGAAAAGGGAGGGGGGGATCGAACAGATGTTGGTTGGGCAATTACGGCTAATAAGTCATCAATATGCCTGGCAAGTTGCTAAGAACTAATTATAGATCTTTGCCATCGATAGTTGACTGGAATACAATGAGAGGTTAAGGTAGGAATTATATGGAATTCACATTAAATAAGGAAATACATGCAGAGAGAGAGAGAAATTGAAAAGGTAACTCTAATGTGCTTCCCTTTCCTTTAAAGCTAAAGAAAATTATATGGTATTTGGTATATAGTTAAGTTATTGCAAAGGAAAAGGAAAGGAAGAGATGTTTGATTGAATTAAGTTAAATAATTATACGATTCAAAGAACAATGAAAAGGAATATAAGGAAATTAGCTCGAGATTCAGGGCCATTGGGAAAGTGCTGAGGGCGCTTGCAGAACACTTCTAAAAGGGGCTCTTATTGTAATTACTTTAAAATAGAGTTTGTATATAGTTCATAGAACAGTACAGAAAATGAAGAAGCCTTTGTTTTCATAGATTTTATGCTGCCAAAATCAGCAACAGTTTCAAAGAAATCTATATTTTGCACCCTCTTATTCTCTATTGATAAGATTGTTAATGCATTCAATCATTCTTGTTCCAATGTGCTTGGGAATTTTTTTATTACTTACCTAAAATTACAACTATTATTACAACTTGTTTTGAGCAAGCATAAAAAGGCGTGGCAGAGCACTGGTGGCACTTCATCACCACACAATCTACACATGCCTAGCAACGGACCTGTTTAAATCATAAATAATGCAATGGTCACATCTATATAAAAACATAAGAAAGAACTTGTCAATATATGAATATTTAATTAGTTAAATGCAGAGAGATCTTGATAATATGTATAAGAAACTATGTAAAATAGAGAAGCAGATAAACATAATCAAAAAAATTCATAAATATTGTTAATTTCATTAGAATTCCCCTCCACTAATCACAAATTCTAATTTACTTTTAATGTATAACAAATGCAGCCTCAAACTGTTACATTTCCATCACAAAGAAAACTCCAAAATCACCCTAAATGTTCTCTAAAATCTTCCCACTTTCTTGGTCATTCTAAACACACAATTTCCACTTGGTTTCAATCATAACTTTTGCCAGACTGACCTGAAACTAAATCAAAACTTCAACAATACCTTCTACCTTTGCCATCATTTATTGCAACCCTCGACTTGTAATCAAATTTGCAGCTTCCATTTACAATGAATTTTTATTTGGGGCGTGGGGGGGTACATTTTCAAAACGTGCAAAATTCCCCCAAAGAACTTCAAAGTTGTCCCCCCGCTCCCCACACCTCCACACCCTGCACACTCTGCGTGGCGAGAATCTTGTTAACTTTGTAGCCTGGTGCTAATTGCGTGAGGCAGAGGAAGAGGGAGAGATCTTGCCTGATACATTGTATGCTCGGCCACGCCTCCTGCTGCCCTCCACCTCCTCCTCCTGCTCCCCCTCTTCGTTCTTCTTCATTCTTTGCTGACTTTGCGTGCTGCTAAACATGCCACGCCCCTTGCTTGTGCAGAGACCTGCCTGCCCTACAATTTGCTGCAATTTCCTGGCCAATTTGTGAGGGAAAGGAACGCACCCCCTTCCCCCTGCACAGCTGTCGCATAATTGTCGTGGCGCCTCGACTCGCTGCAATCGCTACTCAATTATGGAATATAATTTTTTAATTTCTGTTTACCATTCATTTTAGCGCAAAAAGGCGATTTTCGTTTAACCAAATTTCCCTTTTTTATGTGCCTTAAATATTTGCTATTTGTTGTTGTTGCTGTTGTTGTTGCTGTTGCTCGTCTTGCGTGGCTGCTGCTGCTGCTGCTGTTTTATTATATAAATTATTAATTTTAATTTTCTGCATGCATACTCCAGTGCACACACACAGAGAGCACACCCACTCACACACACACAGAGACACAGAAATTGTGGGCACGCCCTTCTGCAACAGTTCACGCTGCCACGCCCGCCTGCAATACACAGCGTCATTGCCAGCAACAGCAACAGCCACAGCAACATCATCAGTTGCTCCAACTGCAACAACAACAACATCATCATCATCGTCAAGTAATTATCATCATCTCCTTCATCATCAGCGCCTTCATCATCGTCCTGATCAACGTTCTTTTGTGTCTGGCAATTAATTTTAAATTGGGCGTGCATACGAAAAATATTCGTAGTTTTCTTCCTTTACATTTGCGCGACGGTAATGTGCACTTTGCACATGTATGTGTGTGTCTCCTCCCCCCTCCCTTCTCCTCTCTCTGTGTGTGTGTACTGCGTGTGTGTTGATTTTGTCGTGCACTCTGGAGGGGAAGAGCAAAAAACCAGAAACCTGTATTAAATGAATTTTGAGCGTTTTTAATTTTTAATGCGCTCGCTTTACGTTGCCTCCATCGTTGCTAGTTGTTGTTGTTGTTGTTGCTGTTGTCACTGCGTGTTGTTGCTGTTGTTGTCGTGAATGTTGCTGTTGTTATTTGCTTGCCTGCATTTTGCGCACATTTGCATTGCACTTTTGCTTGCAGGGCGTTGACTGTGGCAGCCACGCCCTACCCTTCTCTCTCCACCTCCCTCTCCACCTCCCTCCTACAATTTCCTACAACTGTTTCGCATTTTCGTGAAATTTAATGAAGCACAGCTTGCCCAAAAGCGTAAGTCGTGAGAGAAAATTCGAATGAAAATTAAATCAAAGCCGCATTAAGTGGCAAATTGTCTATGTATTTTCATTACGGAAGCGGAAACTAAGTGGAAACACTTTAGACAGCAATGCAGCAGAGGCTTAGAAGGCTTAAGAACTCAGTATTTTCTGCAGAATTAAACTCGCAGCATCAAATAAAACCCTCTTTGCTTAAGCAGAAGCTGCTTAGCCTTAAATTGATTAGAGTAGCATATTATACTTATTCTTATCGAGAGTGTGCACTGTTGTAGGGTTGCCAGATACTTGAATTGTATATTTATCTGTATGTATCTGAATTATAATCACGTCTTTATTGTCACAAGACTCCTTTTGGTCGTCAGTCTTCAATTCCTCTTCTCTTTTGAGTTTTAATTTCTTTTTAACAATCGCCAAATTAGTAAATTGTCATCGACCTATTTTTACATTGTTCCAAAGTGCCAAAAGTTTATGCTGATTATGTGCCCCACAAAGTTAATGTCCTATCGAAAGTTCCCTAACTGCCATTAGGCAAGTGGGTTTTCCTACTCCTCCAAACAAAAACGATTCTCAATCATCTTGTTAACGAAATTGCCTGACAAACAGACGGAAGGACAGATGGAGAGACAGACAGACGGAGAGGCAGACGGACGAAGAGAGACTCATAGACAGACTGAGAGACAGATGGAAGGAGAGTGACTTATAGACATACAGAGAGACAGACAGACAGACAGATACACAGACAGACAGACACACAGACAGACACACAGACCAACACACAGACAAACAGACAGACAGACAGACAGACAGACGGAGAGACAGACAGACAACTTAACTCAACTCGAGTCGGCTTATTACGTGGCGGAACTTTCAATAGTTGGCAAGCTCAATTTAATTGGTTGCCATTAAGCAGAACGCACACACCTTCAGGAAGAGGAGCAGGAGGGGGAGGGTGCCCAAGTCATATGCATAGGTAAGGCAGCTGCCGCGAACAGAGCTCTTCACACGATAAACAAACTCGTCGCCCAGGCAACTAAGCAGCTACCCAAACCCACAGCTAACCCCAAACACTGCTCAACTCCAACTCCAACTTCAACTCCAACTTCTACTCTATCCATTTGCATTAATGTGAATTTCCTACTCCTGCCACTTCCCTCTCTCCTTCCGCCCGAGTTCTAAGCAACCCTTTCTGGCCGGGGGAAAACTTTGGGAAACCGCCCTGGCCATAACTCACACTAAACGCATTTCATTTGCTTAAAATTCCAATTCACTTGAAAATTTGAATATTTTGCATATTTTCTGTGTGTGTGTGTGACCCTTATGTGTGTGTGCCTGCAACGTTTTTGGAATTTCTGCGTACGTAAAAAACATTAAAGAAAATTGTTTGCGAAAAAAAAGGCGATGCAAAGTCGTGAAACTGGAAACTGGGAACTGAAAACTGAAAACTCTTTGTGCCAGAAATTCCAGCAGCTAATAATAAGAAAAAGCAATAATAATAATAAAAAATGCAGATATATTTTGAATTTTTCAACGAGCGACCATAAAAATTGTTGCTCATAAGCAGCAGGGTGGGACGGGGGGAGGGCAGAGAGGGCTGGGGATGGGGTAGGCCAACGGCAGGTTTATAAATAATTCATACGAACGAATGCGCGTACAAGAAATTAAAAAACAGACTGAGTGCAAAAAAAGACAAGAAGAAGTAGAGGAAAGAAGAAGAAATAAGCAAAGCAAAGCAAAGGAAATAAAAAAAAAGAAAAAAAACAAGAAAAAAAAAGAGAAGAAAAAGAAATAAACCGTTGAAGAAGCTTATTGATTTTCTTACGTGCCACATAGCTGAGGTGCACAGCCCATGCGAGCTAGGGTCCCCTCCCCACGCCGCCCTGCCCCCTTCGCACCACTGGGCAATTTCGATTTGCTTTAAAGGCAAACGAAGCGAGCACAAAATGTAAAAATAAAGGCAATTTTTATGGCAATTTGCATGAATAAACTATAAAATAAACATATAAATATAAATAATGTGTTGCCACAGATACGACAACAGCAGCAACAACAACAACAGCCAGCAACCAGTAACAGCAACAGCAACAATAACAACTACAAGCAATAACAACAATCGACAAAGTTTTGCAGCAAAGCAAACAAAAGCAACAACAACAATAACAACAAGCCAAAAGCAATAAGAATATGAGGAAGAAGCAGCAAGCGAAAATAATCGAAGCAGCCATGAGAAAAACCAACAACAGCAACAGCAACAATAACAACAACAACAACAACAGCAGCAGCAGCAACTACTACAACGATAAGAGCAGTAGAAAATGGCAGCCAACGACGACGAAGAAGAGGAAGCAGAGCAAGAAGAGGAAGAAAACAGAAAAATAAATAATGGAAAATTGTTTCTCTTTCTCAATTTGGTTCTCTCTCTCTCCCTCTCTCTCTCTCGCACTCAAGAAGAAAAATAACAAGAAATTGCTACAAAACACAAAGCGAAAACAAAATAAATTGCATCATAAAACGTAACAGCAGCGAGGGAAAGAGAGAGGGAGAGGGGTCTAGAAAGAGAGGCAGCAACTAATACTAACTAGAGGAAGAAGCAGCGGCAGTAACAACAGTTAAATTAGAATTTTATGCAAATTAGGCTTATTTATAGAAGAAGAAGAAGCAGCAGCAGCAGACGAAATTGCGACAGGAGTCGTCAGGTGGATCAGTGCAAAGTTGCCACACACACACGCGCGCAGATTACACTGTCGAACACAGTCGACACTCTGCTAATTACTGGGCAATAAATTAACAAATTTAATATACAAATTGCCCGCAAATTGCCCAGGCAACAGCAGCGGCAACAACAACATGCAACAACAAACCTGCAACACGCTGCATTGCGCACACTTTTTGGCCGGTTTTCGTTTTCTTCTTTAGCCTTTTTTTTATGCAAATTTTCTGTTTGCAATTTATGCGCTAATTAAGTCAAATATTTTTTGGATTTTATAATGAACTGAGCGACAGCGACAGCAGCAACAATAACAACAATGTAGTGCACAGTGCACACTGTGGCGCCCAACGTGGGCACCTCCCCCTCTCTCTCTCTTTGCACCTCTATTTGTGCGACATCAAATTAGTCGCTGGCACAAGCCAAACAAATGACACGAACCCACGCAGCAGGCTGCAGCAGGTGCCGTCCTGCTGTTGCAGGCTGTGCAAATATTTGTGGACACCACTGTAGATATGCAACCAGCGAGTTATGGCAAATACGCGTAGAATAACAAAAACCCTTGTGAGCTGCGAGCTGCAAGTTGGCTTATTATGAAACTTGGCTTATTAGCCAACATACGAGCCAGACAAGACTAACAACAAGTCAAACAGTAAGTGAGGGTAGAACTGTTTGCGAATTACAACGGGAAACGTTGCTGGCTATATGTAGAACAGCAAAGTTGATGAATTATGTAGATATAGTTGGGTTATTATCTTAATTATACTTGGTATCTTCATTACACTTGCTGCCTGAGCTTAAGCTGAATATATCATAGGTTCATATGTGTTATAATTAAAAAAATATCCAAAAATGCTGCTACTACAATATATTCCTGCTGGTGACATTCATACGGTTGCCTGCTAAAACTAGTTGCGAATTATAAAAGAAAATGTTACAGTAGAAGAGTCTGACTTATCTATGAGGCTTAAAGTTTAGATTTATAGAGATAATGATCGTTCATAGGAAATGTTTCTTTTGCATTTCTCTTGCTGACTTTGTCTAGAGTTGCCTGCTAAAACTACTTGCGAATTACAGTTGAAAATGTTGCAGACTGAGCAGGAGCAATGTTTAGTTCAAGAATATCATAGATTCAAACAAATTATCATAGATCCATACCGATCATAATCCAAATAAGCAATATTTCTGCTCTTGCTGACTCTCTCTAGAGTTGCCTGCTAAAACTACTTGCGAATTACAGCGCGAAACCCTTCTTAAATCTCCTAATATTGCAGCTAAAACTGTTTGCGCAACAGCAGGAAATCTTTTAAGAATATACACATATATCAACGGCAAACATGGTTTAAAAAACGGAAGCATGTAAAATATATGATGTAAGCTGAATGATATATGGCATGTGTGTGTTGCAAGGCTCTGGGCAGGGGATCTGCCAGCAAACGGGCCCTCAAATCGCACTCGCAGCAGCATTAAAACTTTGATAATTACATAACTTTTACTACGATATACAGATACATATATGCACACACTATATACATATATATATACTATGTATGGAAGTGTGTGTGTGGAATCTCCAAATTGTTTGCTACACATTCTGGCCACAGCCAGACGAAGGCGCAAAGCTAACAGAGGGAGAGGCAACTGGCTTGGGGGCGTGGCTGCAGCAGGCTGCCATAATAAATAAACGTAAATTTTGCATGTGGCGAGTTAATGCAAACAGGCAAGCACACACACACCCACACAGCAAAGGGGGCGGAGGGCAGTGGAAAATGTAAAATTAATGCATAAAGTTTACAGCAACAACAACAGCACAACAGCAGCAGCAAGAACGACAACGACAACATGCAAATAAAAAGTCAAAATGCAGCGAGAGAAATGAAAATGCGAGTAAATAATACGTTGGCCACGTTGATAAAAACTGGCAATAGTTGGGGATGGCAAAGTTGTTACCTCAGTTGTTGTTGTTGTTGCAATGTTGTTGCTTGCCTTGTTTGCATCTTGTTTGTTTTGTAGACTTTTTGGCAGCAAATTTGTGTAATTATTATTTGCCCCACCGGAAGTGATGAAAATGTGATGAGAATGTGCCAAGGCAGCACTCGCTATCTCTCTCTCCCCCTCCCTCTCTCTCTCTCTCTCTAACTTGCAACGGAAACGGATGTTGCCAATGCTTATGCAAATGGCTGACTGCCAGTGTTGCCAAGTGGCAGCAAAGAAATAAATAATTAAGCCAAACGACAAAGTGAACTCGACGCTGAAAGTGTCTTTGCAACTTACAAGCAGTACAGTATTATATAGGTATATATAATATATATATAGAGCATGTACTACATAAGATCGCCTACTTTAGTTTGGCGTCTATTGTGTTGTGTCTTTACAGCAACAATTGCTGTGCGCTGCTGCAACATCTGCCTGCACAGTTTCGCTTTTAATTTCAAAGTTTGTTGAGCTGTGCAACATCATGTGGCTTTTGTGGAAAGGCGGGGCTGAGAATGGGGCGGGGGGAAGCAGAGGAAGTGAAGCTGTTAAGCAGCAAAAGCCAACTCTTTGCGATCGCAGTGCAACAACAACAGCAGCAACAACAACAACAGCAGCAACAACAACGACAATAAAGTACACAAGCTGCTTTTAATGTGCCATTAAAATGGAGCGTTGTATGCGTGTGACTATCTGTGTCTGTGTGCGTAAGCTGTCAGTGTATGTGTCTGTCAGTGTATGTGTCTGTCTGTGTCTGTCTCTGTGTAGGTGTTGCTTTTGCTGTTGCTGTTTGGTCAGCGCGTCCGCCTTGCAAGCAAACTAAAGCCATAAAAGCAACAGCAACAGCAGCAACAGCAACAAAAATTACAGCAACAACAACAACAAATATATTGCAAAACAAAATGGCCACTTTGCCAGCTCGACCCGCCATTTTATATTATTATTTTTGCCAGCTTCCTCTTGTGCACACACACACACACACACACACACAGGCAGAGACAGACTCAGAGTGTTGGCAACATTTTTAATATTGTTCGGCCCTTTCATTTTTTTCTGCTTCTGCTTCATTCTCTTCTTCTTCTTCTTCTGCTCTTTTATTTTCATTTATTTTCTTTATTTGTTGTTGTTTTTTTTTCATGAGTTTCAATATGCGCGCCACATAATTCAATGAGGTTGCTTCACACAACTTTTTGGCAAATGAACTTGCCGCACAGCAGGCTGATAAATTGTCCCCCCCTCCCCCCATCCCCTACACCTTGTACTGCCCCACACCTAGTGTCTTCCTTGCAACTGCAACTGCAGTTCAAATGCCGCACGCGAAAATACCAAAAGATATAAACAAACTTGATGATAATTGCACAGGCAGCAGCTACATACAATACCATCCTCATCCTCATGCTCATACTCATCCTCATGCTCATCCTCATGCAGCACACTGTGCCACACCCACGCCCACACACAACCCAAGCACGCCCTGCACACATACAGCACTCAGCACACACACCCACGCCCACACCCTGCCGAATGTCTCTCACACCCAAGCCGAAGAGCGCTTCCTTTGCAACGTCATTTCCTGTGCCATTTAAAGGGTATCACAACTATAACAACAAGTTGGCACGGCTTGTTTATAAACTGCTATCGTATTTCTTATAGGGTGAACTATAAGGGAAGTTGGAGTATTACGAAAAGTTCTTTATCATATAGGGAGTATTGGGAGTTTGGTATTGGGCGTATGTTATAGCAGATCATTATTAAAGAAAGATCATTATTAAAGAAATTGTATTATAAGTTATGCCAAGCGAATATACATAATTGAATACCCCAACTTCTGTTAACATATAAGAACAGCTGTAATTGTTAACAGTGACAGTTAACATGCATCTCACCCTTACAATGTTGTACTCTCATGCTTTGCTGCTACTTTCTTGTTCCTTTTGTCATACATACGACTTAAATTAAATTCTGTATAAAATAATATATAGCCCAGAAACAGATCTGTTCTTTTTTTGGGTATTTAAACTCTTTGCGTTCGAGCAGAGATCCAACATAGTATTTACCAAGATAATTACATAAATATTTTCTTATTTAATTGTATCATTCAACATATCAAGCGAAGTTCTGCTTATGTTATCCCATCAGTTCCTTCCTTTCCTATTCAGTTCCAACTTTAAGTCGGGGAATACATGAAGCATTGTTAGTTTGTTTATATACCTATATATATACTATAATGTATGATCATCATATGAAGCTTTCCTTATCATTATAAGAAGCTTTTCAACAATCAACTGAAATGTGTAGGTTACCCTAATCAATTTCATCTTTCTTTCTATTATAAAAACATATCTTTTCTCATACAAGTAAAATACCTGATTATTATCTTATTCAATTCCATCTTCCCACACTTTCTCAGTCATAAATCGCGCCTAGGTAGGCAATAAATCCTCCAACATCCCCAGCATATTCCCCACTCTATAGTATTCCACAAGGTATTAGCTCAAGTTATGGCTAATCTGCCTCTCTACGAGGATAATCCCAGAGCAATCACAATTCGGCACAAGAAATGCGCATCTTACTTGCTCCTCGTTTCTCGTTTTTTTTTCTGTTCTCATTCTCTTCTCTGTTCATTCTCTTTCGTGCGACTTGCAATTTTCATATCATTTAATTAAAATCGCAAATTTCGTACACGTTTTCATTTTCGTTGTTGGCTTCGTTCTTCGCCGCTCTTCGCACTCTGCTTGAGTTTTATTTTTATTTTTATTATATTGCAAAAGTGCAAAAGGCAGAAAATTAAAAATACTTCGATGGCGCGCCAAAACAAAATGTGTAAAAATTAAGCAAAAAGAGGAAAACAGCTAAAAACAGAGCAGAAAGCAGAAAGCCAAACACGCAAGCGAATTGAATTGAAATTGAAATTGAAATGGGATTGAAATGGAGTCGCGACTGTGTCTGGCAATTGACTTGGGCCCGCATCGAATCCAAAAATCCCTCGCAGAGGGCGTTACGCCATTAAATCGACGACTTCCCGCTGCGATTTCGAAAAACCTTTTTGGCGAGCTTTGATTTATTTGGCGGGATTTAGAAGTTTTTCATTGTTTTCATTGCCTCATCAGTCGCGCAGTCGAGTTTCAATTTAAATTTTGATTGTCATTCTCGCTCTCTTTTGAATCGAATTAAGCAAACTATATAAATATGCATAAAATTCAGCATATTATGTGCAAGCAAGAAGAGGAAGAAGAAAGGAAAAGGAAAAGAAAAATTGCTTTCATTTATATCACACGAAAATTGTGAGTTTTTTTTTTGTTTTTTAATTTCATTTTACTTTTAAATCATGTGCCTGCTGCCGCTGCTGCCTCCTCCTCTTTTTCTTCTCCCTCGTCTTTTGCTTTGCTTTGTTCTTGCTGTTTCTTCTTGTGTGTGCGCGCCTGTGTATGTGTCTGTGTGTGTGTGTGTGTGAGCGAGATGCAAAAGCAAACTAATCAAAAAATTCAATTTCCTTGGAAAATTTAATTTTGCTCAGGGAAAATTCAATTTGCCTGCTTTTTTCGGTGCTCTCTCGCGCGTCTCCCTCTCAGCACTCAGACACACACACACAGAGGAGGAGGCACACACACACACACAGTTACAAAGTGAGCTTAGTAATACATTTTGTGTAGATTTTAGCCCCAGCTCGTCGTAGCTAAAGATAAACATTTTTAATGTTATTAACAACAATTTTGCTGGCTTTGTGTGTGTCTGTATGTGTGTGTGGGAGGGGGGTACTGTGCGTGAGTGTGCGTGTGTGTATGCGTGATACATGCGTCTCCTTTAATAAGTTATTACCTGACACAAATTGGCCTTTGTTGTTGCTGTTCCCATTAGGCGCCCGCGCCACAAAGTATGCAGCACATTTTGCATATAATTTAATTAATATTTATGCGACTCTTAATGGCCCGCAGCGCAGCAGAGCGCAGAGCTCAGTCCGGCTCGGCAACAGGGCAATTCATTTGCCACACTCTGCCAAAAGGTCACGGCCAAAAGTGCGCGTAGCCGTCGCCGCAGCAGCAGCAGCAACAACAGCAACAATAACAAGTTAGCCAGAGCTGCAGCTGCATTTAACGCTGCCTTTTACAGCCGCAACTTGCCTTGACTCTGGCCAGAGCTCGGGCAAAACTGGCCACAGGCAGCAACAACTACAGCAACAACAGCAGCAGCAACAACAGCATCAGCAGCAACAACAACAACAATGGGCTGCAAAAACAAGTTTTGTGTGGTTGGCTCTGGGCGCGATTTAAACATATTTTTAGCCACACACAATTGCATGCATATTATAAGAGAAGAGGCAAGAAAGAAGCAGAAAGCAACAGCAACAACAGTAAGGGGAAACAGAGAACAGAGGGAGGCGAAGGAGGGGAGGGAATAGGGAATCGCACAAGGGGTTGGCTCATGAAATATTCTGACCCCGGAGCAGTGGTTTGACTGCTCCTCGATTCGGTTCCCGACTCTGCTCTATGCACAGCATCGACTTCAGTTTTGACTTTTGGCTTTAGCTTTGGCTTTGGCTTTGGCTTTGGCTTTGGCTTTGACTCTGGATCTGGCTATGGCTATGGCTATGGCTATGGCTATGACTCTGACACTGCATCTGACTTGTGCTTAGCCGATTTGAGCGCTCGATTCGTCGTTCCGGCTATGCTTCATTAACTTTCGACTCTTTCGCATTCTTCCGAGGAATGTCCAATGACACGGGCAGAAATACCAACAAGAGTCGGGCGAAAGGCGTGATAAATTTATATTGTTTTTGCCTTGAGTATCCCCTTAGGGTTGCCTAGTTGGCATTTGGTATGTGCTGCAAGTCAAGCAGTTGTTCTACAAATATTTAGCTGTTTTTAAGCAGATTACTTAAGTAGCTTAAAGGCTTCTTAAGCAGCTTTAAGCTCTGTTAATGTAAAGCTGACTTAAGCAGCTCACGACTCTCTTAGGCAGCAAAGCTCACTTAATCAACTTAGTTCTTTACTAAAAAGCTCTCTGTTAAAACAGTTGCAACTAATGCAAGTTTAATAAAGCTCATTATTAAGTTTCTCTGTCATAAACAGACTCTTAAATCTCTTGCAGTGTATGGGAAAATATAATGAGTTGTTAATATAATGGGTTGAGTTAAGTCTATGCTGTAATTCTGCACAATTATATTGCCTTTTTGTCTTTTATCTTAGCTAAAAGCTCACTGAAGAGCTCAAAAGCATTCATAATTAGTATGAAGCTTCCTAAGCAGCTTAAAAGCTTACTTAAGCTACAAATTCAACTGCGTTAGCTCCTTTTAACCCTTTGTTATACTCTGCTTATTATCTTCGTCTTACTTTCAGTTCACAGCACAATCCCTTAGCTCTTTATGGCCTTTCTTTAGTTCATTTCGCACCCCTCTGCCACTCCCCATTGGCCTCTTCCCCATATCTTTCGCACACACTTAAGTTAAAAGCGCTTTTTCATTTGGCGTATGCTGATCAAGTTCTCATCTGGCCACGCCAACTGGCCATAATTAAATGTCGCTATTAAGGCGGACAATAACAGCAACAGCAGCAACAACAGCAACGGCAACATTGACAATGACAACAACAACAACAACAACAGAAATGTTCATTAAAAGGACCAAGGCAAATATTAAAAGTGAAAATGCAATTTATGTGTCCATTGTTTTTACACAACGTCTGGCAGCAGCAACAGCAACAACAGCAACAACAGCAACAATAAAAGCAACAACTTACAACAACACTTACAACAACAACAGGCTTAACGCCTTTTTGTCGTAAATTTTATACAACTTGCGCTGCCTTTTTTTGCATTTATTTCCCTTCTGCGTTCGTTTTTCAATTTTTCGCACATTTTTCTCTCTCTGTTGCCGGCAACGTTGCTGCTGTGGCTGTTGTTGCTGCTGTTGCTGTTGTTGTTGCATGCCCTTTTCGAGCATTTATGTCCTTTTTGTTGCCTGGTTGTAAAATGCACTTAAGCCGGGGCCAACACGCGCAACGAGCGAAGCGACGCGAGGCGAAGGCGACGCAAGATGCGGCGGCAGCTTCAACTGCAGCTACAGCGCGAAGGTTGCCGCATTCACAATATTTTGCCCATAACTTTGATTTGCTGTTAATATACCCTGTAAGAGGAGGAATGAAGTGTAGCATAGGATAAGAATTTTTTAGAACAACTTGTGTTGTATCTATATAGAGGCATATACTCTATAAAGTCAGTCAACAGCTGACTAGGTTTAAATCAAAGGGTATCTACAGTCATGCATACCCCATTGATAGATTTCTCAACATATATACCTGCATATCTTAACATTTTCATTACTCCAATCTTCAAACTCAGTCAATAGCTAAGTTGGTACACAACTTAGGGTATCTGTTAGTCTGGCATACCCCATGTTGACATTTCTTGTTGAGTTACCTTGCTTGGTAAACTGTTTTCTATAAGCAATTCTATCCACAAAGGTCATTATTGCGTGTGTATGCTGTATAGGGTATCTGACAGTCTGGCATACCCCATTGCAACATTTGTTTACAGTTTGTCTTGCTTGGTAAACTGTTTTCTATAAGTTTATCTGTATATACACTACAAACTTGAGTTGCCTTACACTGTAGGGTATCTACTAGTCTAGTACAGATACAGTGTAGAGTAATTACCAGTCTATTGTAGTATAGACACTTTGTGGTGTGAAGCAGACTTTTCTCTATTATATTCATTATACATAGTTTTCTTTACAATCTAGGGTATCTGCTAGTCTGGCATACCCCACTGCTTGCAGCACTCAAACTCAAAACTCAGCCGCTTCAGCTTTCTTGCCCTTTTTTTATAGTTTTCTGCGCTGCCTTTGCCCTCGCTTCGCTCCTGCTGCCTTCCTCTCCTTCTCTCTCCCTCCCTCTACCTCCTACTTCCCTTCTCCTCTCTTGCTTTTACTTGCTGCTTGTGTTTTTGCCGTCTTTCGCCTTGTATACCTTTTAAATATTCGCTGCCGGCCATAAATCATTCGAGGTTATGTTGAATTTTTAGACAATTTTTTTCCTGCATTTAGTTTGTGCTTCTTCTTCTTCTACCTCTTCGTTGTTGCTGCTTTTGTTGGTGTTGTTGTTGTTTCTTTTGTTGTTTTCGATGTTGTTTTTTTTGTCGTCTTCGCTGCTGCGTTGTCTCTGCGCTGGCATGATTTGTAGTTTATGGCTGCGTCGCCTTCTCCTTCTCCATCTCCTTCTCCTTCTTCATCCTTTTGGCAAATAAATAAAATAGTGACTAAAGTCCCTCTGCTTCTCCCCTCTGCTAAAACGATCTGTCAACCCAAAAATGGAAAATTAGGTTCCTCTGCGCGATATCTAAAATAAAATAAATGCACGAGAGGCAATTAAAAGGAAGAGCAAAAAGCGAATAAACATTAAAAGCTTGTCTTGCTTTGAGTTAGCAGTGGCTTCTTCACTCTTCACCTCCTCTTTCCTCTCCCCCTTCTTCTGCTGCTCTTTCTCTGCTAATGAGTTCTGCCTCGCTCCACTGCAGGCACATTTAATCTGCAATTTGTCTCGCGCTCCGCCGTTTCCTGTTGACACCAACAAAAAAGGAAAAACAGAAAAATACTACAAAAATACTGGCGAAAAATACTGCACGTGTGGCCAGGGCACATGCAAATTCAGTTAGCAATTTCGCGCCCACCGATGGCTCTTGGCCAAACTGTCTGGCCATATTTGCCACATGGCAGCATCAGCAACAGCTTCCCCACACGTTGCAGCTGCTGCCCATGGCGAATCGATGGATGCAGGCCCCCCAAGCCCAGTCCAGGCTAGCTCTGCCTCCTCTCCTGCCCTGCTGACTGCTCCAACTGCCTCCCCTGCTGCCCAGAGCAGCCTTGCCTCCTCTGCTAGCTCTTCTGCCTTTGCTCCACGCCATTCTACACTGCTCTGTCCTGTTCCCTTGCTCTCTCTGCTCTTCTTTCTCTCTCCTCTCCCCTCTTCTCGCCCCCCTCCCCTGAGGCTTTGCTGTGCTTTTGGCCGTGCAAACATTTAAATGCATGAAAGCGAAAGGATTTTGCCAAAGTCCAAAATCAAACAGCAAAAAATTGCGCGACGCGCCACAAAAACGAATGCAGCAAGCAGCATAGACAGACAGACAGAGAGAGGGAGAGTGGCAGAGAGGGAGAGAGACGGAGAGAGAGAGAGAGGAGGGCAGCCAGACAACAAACGTGTGGGGCAGCGGAGCTCGACGTGCAACTCTCTTTGCGTTGTTTTTCCAGTTGACCAGGCCGCGTTTTTATGTGGCAAGTTATAAAAAGGGTCAGTTGTGGGCGCGCAGGGAAGGGGGGGGAGCGTGGCAGACTGTGCCTGTGATACAGTTCGGTTTTTTTATGCAGCCGCGCGTGTTTTTAATTAAGTGTAGAATAATGAATTTCACATGTGAGCGAGAGAGGCACACAGACAGAGCGAGACAGAGAGGGGGAGGGAGGGAGGGCTTCAAAGTTTTGATTTCGTTTTCAAACGAAAGTGAATTCGCTGTCACACTGTGCCAACAATTAGCGCGCTTTTAGGCGCCACACACACACACACAGGCTGTCCTGCTCGCACACTGTTAATGCAATGCACTTTTTCAACACTGGCCACATTTCATTATTGCCAAATATGACAGCCACGACGGCGACTTAATGCAATTTTCGCGCCTCGCCATGAACATTTTACAGCTTGCAGCGACATTTTCACGCGAGAGTGAGAGAAAGAGAGAGAGAGAGAGAGCGGGAGAGTACAGTGTATAACCTGCCAGCTTGCTGTCTCTGTCGCTGTCTCTGCCTCCCCCCAGGCTGGTAATTTAATTTCGAACTGAAGTTAAAATTCAATTAAAATGAGTCAACTTGAGCGTAATGCAATTTCGACCAGCCCCAGACCCAGCACAGGCCCGGAACAGGCCCCGAACAGGCCCACCCAGGCCCAGATACAGTCCCGACCAGACCCAAGCACAGCCAATGCCATTAGTGAAATATTAACGCAAAAAGGCAGAGAGCAAAACAGAGCGAGCGAACCTTCTCTCTCTCTCTCTGTCTGATAAAGCAAAAAGACATGGAACGAAAAAAATGCATAAAATATTGCCTGGCAAAGGCAACAACAACAACAACAACAGTAACAACAACAGCAACAACAACTGGCCGAGTCTGCTGGCCAGTTGGCCCAGTTGGTTGGTCGTTAATGCGTTTTTCCCTTAATTTATGTTAAAAGAAATAAACTTGTTCGACCAAAAAGGGCGCGGCATTTTCTGTAATTGCATTTCGGCATAAGTAGAGCAAATTGAGTGCAAATACGCATCGGCATCGAGTGCTATAAAAACAGGGGGATGAAGAGGGGGGGTGGTTATCTGCTTGTTGAGGGAATTATAACTCAAGTGAGCAACTGCAAGTGATATGCTCATTAACAACCTTTTAAAACCTTTGTATAACGTAAACGAGCTTGAGATGGGATAAATACTGTGTGAAGTTATGCTGAAATGAAGGGATAATGCAATTACTGCAACATTAATACCTTATTCAGATCATTATTGGCAGCTTAAATGGAACAATATACTAACACTTCTTGGATTTTATGAGTTCATATTAATGTTGTTAATTATTTGGGAGAGTTTCATTACTTATTGGTTTATTATTTCATACTATAATTATTATAATATACATATCTAATATAATAAAATTATATAATTATTATACAATTGTTCATATTAGCATACAAGCACACATTATTCTTTTTCGCATTGTTATCAGTTACTAACCTTATTTATATGGCATATTCTATTAAAGTGGAGGCATACTCTAACTACTCTTATATATTTATCTACTACTAATTCTAAAGTGCCCTATCAAGACAAACAATATTATTCTAACAGGAATATATTCTGTTTATATCTCTAAAAAGAAGTGTTTCGTTGGGCAAGTACCTTCTCAGATTTAACAAGATTGGGTCGAACAATCCAGATATAATTATGAGTTGCCTTAGATTAATTGTGCTGGACAGGGAGCTATAAGCCGAGCAGAAGCTGCAATTATCTTCAAGCTCACAGTACATTTCTCCCCAACAAATATTATAATATTAATAATATTAAAAACGAACTATACTATACTATACTATACTATACTATATAATGACAATATTATACTGATATATTGTATACTTGATATATACTATCATATATATATATATCATATATCATATATCATATATATATATAAATACATATGATATATGATATATGTATATACATATATATCATTATTAAATATTTCATATTCCTCTATCTAATGCTCTTCAAATATCATCAGTCCATAAATCAGTATTCATTCATTCATCTAATCATTAATCATTCATTATATATTGCAATATACGCTACATATTCTGCGCTCTTTCTCGTCTCTCTCTTTCTTTCTTTCCCTCTCTCCCTCATTCTCTTATGTGCCCCTACTATTCATAAGTTTTTGGGAGTTAACAACAATTTGATCAGGCTGCCATATAATTTACGCCCCAAACAGCTGTGGCCCTATCGGCATCACCCTCTCCCTCCTTCCCTCTCCCTCTCTCCCACTCCCTCTCTCTCCTCTTTTTGTTCTCTCTTTTGTGCACTTCCGCTTGTCGCTTCGCTCGTTATGTAACCCATAAAAACTCAACAAATGCGACGCCATGGCACGCGCCTAAAAGTATGCTATAATTCAACGCGCTCGCATCCTCCCTACGGCTACCTTCCACTCCCCCTCCCCCTTTACTCATGTGTGTGTGTGTGTGTCGCATATGTGCGTCCATAAAAAAATGAAATTATTAAATTTTATGTAGCGTAAATTCTTTACGACGCGCCCAAAAAAGAAGAAACAACAAGGAACAAGGAAAATGGGCCGAAAAAAGCACGAAACAAAATGTTTTCTTACACATGAACAATTTGAAACTGTTTTTGACCCTCCCCCCCTTTGACTGTATTTCACTAGCCCAACTAGCGCGAATTGCGAAGATTAAAAGCAGCAGAAGCAGAACAAAGACTGAGGGAGAAGAGGAAGCAGAGGAAGCAACGCATAACATTTTGTTGAAAGATTTTTCGTCTGACATTGAAAAATGCTCGGTCACGTTTTGGGGGCGAAAATGCTGCACGAAAGAGTGAAGAAGAGGGGGAGTGAGAGGGAAGCGGGTGCGTTGAAATATTTCTTTTGCGTATTTGTGTTGTTCTCATTGCTGTTGTTCTCGTGCTGCTGCTGCTGCTGCTGCTTCTTCTTTTTTTAGGCACTCGCCACAACTCGTTGCGAGTTGTTCCAACTTCACAGACAACGCTGTTGTTCTTGTTGTTGCTGTTGTTGTTGTTGTTTTTTGTGCAATTTTTATTTATTTATATTATATGCCTTTTATCCTTTTGCTGCGCTGCCTGTGCTGCTGCTGTTGCTGAATTGTTGTTGCTGCTGCTGCCATTGTTGCTCGTTCAACTCGTGACTTGTTGTTGTATTCGCTTGCTTTTGTTGTTGCTGCTGGAGCACCATTAAAAAGACGCAGCATAATGGCAGAGCAAGCGAAGGTGAAGCAACAACAGCAGCAGCAACAACAACAACAACAGCAGCAACAGCAACCTCAGGAGCAACAACACATAAATTAAACTACCTGTCGCTCCAGTGCCGCGTGCAACTTGGATACTGCAGCCTGCCACATACCCTGCGCTGCTCCCACTGCCTCTCCCACACTTCTTTATCCACTCTCCCTCTTTCTCTCTCACAACCCTTCTCCTTGTCCACTTCTCAATTGCTTCTAAGCCGCAGCGATAAGCGAAATTAGTTTTATGTATTAAATTGTATTTTGCTCTTTACTAATCATCTTCCTTCTCCTCTCGCTCTCTCTCTCTTTGCAGGTAAGTTCTCTATTTGTATTCCACTGTGCTGCACTGTGGTAAGTAAGCTCGCGCCACAGGCTCATCGGGTTATTAAATTCAACATATTTTCCACACGAATTTCGCATGTTGCAAGCAATTTGCAATGCATTTTATTACATACTTTGGTCCACGACGAAGCTGGACAGCAGATGAGGCAGACGAGGGGAGGGGCAGGATACAGAGGAGGCAGGCAGGGAGGCAGTGGGAGTGGAAGTAGGAGAGTCAGGCGAACGTGCGGTATGCTGTGCGCTGTGGCGCCGCAGGATATTCTGCGCATCCTTACACATGCGACAGAGATGGCGACAACAAGAGGGCGACAGAGCGAGGCAGTGAGTGAGAGAGGGAGCGAGAGAGAGTGAGTGAGAGAGGGAGAGAGGGATGCACAATAATGTGCTCACAAATATGCAAATAACTTGCAAAATTCGTTATATCGACAACGACAACAAGAGAAAAGAGAGAGAGAGAGAGGGAGATAAGAGAGAAAGGCCAGAGAAGAGGCAGAGAAGAGGCAGAAAGAGAGGGAGGTGGTAGCCAAGAGGCAGCCACAAGAATTGCAGCTCATAAATTGCATTACTCGCATTGTGTTTTGTTGTGCACACACACAGACACACACACGCACACACACACTCCCACACATAATGAAGCTGATTGGAACAAATCCTATTAGCAAATGCATAAATTGCGCATTTGCCTTAAAAACACACGAGCTACAACAGAAGTAAACAAGAGCAAAACAAGAGCGAATTAATGAGATCAACTATATCTACATAGTATCTATATATGTATATATATATTATATATCTATATAGCACATAGACATTTAGTAAATTGACAGAGAATCATCTACATTGCTTAAATATTTTATTTATTTATTTTTTTTATTTTAATTATGCTTAGCAATGAGTTTTAATAAGCAACTCGAACTTCAACTTAATTCAAAGCTTCGAAATTGTTTACCAATTAAGAGCTATAAGAGTTGGTTATAAAGGAGTAAGTTAGGAATATTAGGAGTATTATTGGAATATAGGCAACTCTTTGATATTGTATATTACAATATTATAATATAAATTGTATATTATAATATTATAAATTTATGCCACACAAATGTGATTCATACAGACAATTATGGGCAAGAGCTTTAATCACATCAAAAGTTTCAATATTTCTTTACAATTTTTTCTGTAAGAAATAAGCAAATACAACGATATTATAGCTTAGAAAACTCTGCAGAACTTTAGTTATGGATTCGTAGAGCTCTCAACAGCTTAATGCCACACTAAACTAAGCCACAACATAAGTCAATTTACTCTGCTTTAGCTCTCCCAACAATTATGCTCCAGCCTAAGAAGCTTTTCATTCAAGTGTATCGCTAGGCAAGCACCTTCTCGAGGTCAGTCCAGATAAATTAAGAATTTCCTTAGAATAACTAGACTGGGAAAGGAGCTCTAAGCTCTGCAGGGAGTTCACAATATCTTCAAGCCCCCACTGGCTCCTACCAAAACAAAAAATTCAGCTTTAGCTTTCACACAAATAAAGCTTAAGTTGAATAACAAGCAACTAACAGGCAACTCAAACTTCAACTTAATCCAACACCAACAAATTCGTCTACAAGTTGAGCTACAAATTAAACACAAAACAATATAAAAGTTAATTTAACTCTGTAGAAATTGAGCTCATTAACTAAAGACCTCTCTACTAGACAATGATATATGTATATGCTAGGTAGATATTAGCAATAGTGGCATCTATCGATTGTTTAATAGTTTACAGTTACTATCGACAGTTATCATTCTCTTCTTCTGCAATATTATTAATCAATTTAAGCCCTAAGCTCCCATCTAACAACATAAGCCCGCCTATTTTGCATCAGCTTTCACGGCAATTAGTCAGTGCAACATGCTCTCTCCAACACACTCTCCCCCTTAAACTCTATCTACATCCCTTTGCCTCTCCCATTGCTCTCCCAGCACAGCGTTCAATCCCAGTCTACTCCATCTAGTCACCCAAAAACTTCAGCTGCAATTACTCAGCTCAAACTGCGCACTCATCATGCCTAGACGGGGCTCAATTCGAATCCGACTCGCAGTTTCAATCTTAGTTGGCGAGTCGAGATCGGAGTCTGCGACTCTGTTTGGGTCTCTAGCAAAAACAAATAAATTCCAAAATGAGTTATTAATGGCAATCAATCAAAAAAGCGGGGAAAAATAATGCGAGCTAGCAAAAAGGCGATTGCAGTAAAAATGGCAAGAAAAGAACAGAAAAAAAGAGAAGAGGGAGAAATACGCAAAACCGCGAGGAATACATCGATTGATTGATTGATTTAATGAATGATTGATTAATGCATTTCTGCTGCAAATTCCGCATACTAAATGCAGTCGCAGCTCAGATGACGAGCAGCAGCCAAGAGAAGGAGGAGAAGTAGCAGCAGCAGGAGAAGAAGGTGGCCTTCAGTCTCAGTCTTCGTAGTCGTAGTCGCAGCCGTCGGCTACAGCTTCAGCCAGACAGGCGCGCGGGATGAAGTGCTGCCGTTGCCAGGAGCTGAAGTTGAAGCTGCTGAAGTTGGTAGAGGGAGCTGACGCTGCTGCTGTCTAGTTATTGGCCATGGCATTGCAGGGACAAGCCCCTGACAGCAGCAACAACAGCTGCAGCAGTAGCAGGAGTCAGAGGAGGAGTAAAGGGAGGGGCGCGAGTTTACTCTAGTCGAGTGTGGAGAGCATCAGTTATCCGAGGAGTACGCGAACTGCTATAAAATGCATTTTCAATTAGGGATAATTCCAGCAGAAAGCTCTAAACTCAAACGAGGGTCGCTTCTTAGTTAGACGGCAAAGTTTTTGCAGCAATAATGGGGAAATAATTATCAGAAATGCAGAGAGAGATGACTGAGAACTCTTTTATAGCTAACAATGAGCCATAAAACTATCTATAAAAGGAAATTTAGAATATTTGGTTTAATTATCGTACTCATCTGTGAGGCAAAGCAGTGTATATAAAGCACTGTACATATATGGTAGTTATAGATATTGAATTGTAAGATTAATTACTTTATAGATTCATATCATAAACTGCTAATACTATAGATACATTTAAGTATATCGATATCTGATGCATGTAAAATGGCTCTTAAGATTCTACAAATAAATTTGAATGTTATCGATATACATATATCGACAATTTAATTTAAATTGACGCAGAATCTGTTTTTTTATGACCTTAATTTAACTAAATGCTGTAAAACTATCGATATAAGGCATAAGATCAAGCTGGTCTTTCAATAGATCGCATTAATCTCAGTATTATCGATATTTACAAGAATACTATCGATATATTATATAGATATATTCCTATTCCAGCCTTTGAAAATACCCGAATATTATATTTTAAAACATTATCGATATACCTTTAACTATCGATATACTCTCTTAACATATACATTCCCTAGAAATGATCGATTTATACCGAATTGCTTTCAATGCATGTCAAAATACCTTCGATATATCTTTGCATACTATCGATTTATCTCTAAAATGTTATCGATAACACTCTAAGACAATTGATTTATCTCTCAATATTATATACATACATCTATCTCAATACTGTAGATATATCTCGTAAAACAATACACTTTAAATTACTATTGATACATACATAAATACCATCTCTAAATACTATCGATATATCTCTACTTACTATCGATTGGCAATGCACTTCGCAGCTTGAAACCTTTTTCAAGTTTTCTTTCAAGTTTGGCGCCATAAAAAATGCATCAAAATAAATTGCGTAATTAGAAGAAATTAAAAAGCACAACAATAGAGCCAAAGCCAAAGGGCGCAGCACGAGCAAGACAGAGACAGCCAGAGACAGAGAGGGAGACAGAGAGAGAGGGGGGAAGAGGGAGGGGAACTCGCTGGTTCGAGCAAAACAAAAAGCAACAGCAAAAACAAGTTGCACAAGGATTTTTAATAACGTGGAAAACACAAGAAAAAAGCAAATATTGATGCAGCCGCAAATTTCAATTAAGAACAGGAAGAAGCAGACAACGTCGACGGCAACGACGACGACGGCGACGACGGTGGCAGCAGCGACGTACTGCCAGCGTCAACCGCAGCAGCAACAGCAGCGACGGCAGCGGCAACTGAAGTCGGCGAGAGAGAGAAAGAGAGAGAGATAGACAGAGAGAGGGAGAGGCAAATAGCAGCAGAGCGTAAGAGAGTGGGAGAGAAAGAGAGAGGGAGACAGAGAGAGAGTGGGAGAGGGACAGAGGCAGAGCGAGCGAGCAGCCAAGTGCCTGTAAAACATTTGATGTAATAAAATAACGTATACGCCAGCGAGCCGCAGCCAGAGCCAGAGAATGAGACGACTAAGACGGAGACGGAGATGGAGATGGTGAAGAAGAAGCAGAGGGAGAGGGAGAGATGGAAATGGCAAAGTAGAAGCGAAACTAAACCCACCCTTGTCACTGCCGATGGCAAGCCGAGCGTGCTGCACACACACACACAGAGACACACACACACACACGGAGAGACGCGCATTCACAACAAGAGCAATTTAAGCCGCAGGAATGCGAAAGACGTGAGCCGTGCCGGGTTCAAGGCATCCACGGCATCCACAGCCGGAACAGGAAGGAAGGAAGGAAGCAAAGCAAAGCGAATCGAAGCGAAATAAAAGGCCGAAAACGGGGCGCTGCCCCACGTACGCCATGAGCAGCAGCAGCAGCAGCAGCAATTGATAAAAACAAAAAAAGCGTAAGAAAAGCAAGAAAAACGTGAAAATTGAGCGAAAAACAAAATTACGCAGCATACTTCAAGGCGCCGCAGGGTAGAACAAGGGAGCAAGGGGCTGGCAGGGGGATGGTGGAGGAGGCAACTGCAAGGCGGGTCAGCTGTAAATGTAATAATTATTGTGGCAGCAGTAGCGGAAAAGCGGAAGTGCCGCCAGAAAAGGACAAAGCAAAGGGGCAGACAAGGCAGACGTGGGAGAGAAGACAGAGAAGACACAACAATGCGGCGATTCGTGCGAAAATTGCCCAAAACTGGCAAAGAAGATGATGAGGAGGCGCAGAGAGAACTAGAGAGAGGAGCACAGAGGGGAAAGCAGGCAGAGAAGGGAAGCAGGCAGAGCAGGCAAAGAGGAGCAAAGACAGAGCAGGGCAAAGGCAGAGCAGGGAAGCAGGCAAAGGCAGTGCAGGGAAGCAGGCAAAGGCAGCGCGGAATGAAGGCAAAGAGAGGGGCAAAGGCACACAGGGAAATCGGACGAAGGCAAAGAGAGGCGCAAAGGCACAGAGGGAAGCAGCGGTAGCGCAGTATGAAGACAAAGAGGGGCGGCAAAGGCAGAGCAGGACGAAGCCAGTTGAGGAAGCTACGACGACAACATCGTAGGAGCCGAGAGCAGGCGTCATCGTCATCGTCGTCGTCGTCACCGTCGTCGCTGGCACCGTCAAAATGGCGCAACAAAAGCGCAAAATCAGGAAAAAGAAAGTCGAGCACAAAGCAAAAGTAGCAAAAATTGAGCGCAAACTCGCTGCCAACTGCAAAAAGGCGGAAGTAACGCCAAGCCCAAAACGGCCCCAAGCCGAAGCAGAAGGCAGAAGGAAGCGCAAAGCGCACACGACGATGAAAGTAAATGCAAGAGAGGCAAAGTCAATCGATGTGTGTGTGCCAGAGTGTGTGTCTATGCCTTGTGTGTGTGTGTATGTGTGTGTGTGTCTGCCTAGTGTGCCTGTGTGTGTGTCTGCCTTGTATGTCTGTATGTGTGTCTGCCTTGTGTGTCTATGTCTGTGTGTGTGTGTCTCTGGCATTGTTGTTGCCGCTGCGCGTTCGCACAACATTTTGCTACCCTTGGCTGTGCCAGCCCCGGCACACGCCCCCAAAGCAACCCCCGCTGCCCAAGCTCCCCCCTGCGCTGCCTCTGCCACGTCTGAGGCATATCGATTTTTTGCGGGGCTCGCATGTCCTGGGCGCGTCACACGGAGGGCGCCAAGCGGAGCTGTCTGTCTGTATTGCTGTGCGAGTGTGTGTGTGTGTGTGCGAGTGTGTGTGTGTGTTTGCCAAAGGCGAAGCTCAACTTTGGGCGCAGCTATTTTTAGTCGCCCCCTTTCCCCCGCATCGCAATGTCAATGAACCAAGGCAAAGCAACAGCAACAGCAACAGCAACAGCGATGATCATTAGCGGCATCATTAGCAACTTTCGCTGACACCAGAAAGAAGGAGAAGCAAGAAAAACAGGAGACAGGTAATTTCTGGCGCTAAAGGTGCGAAGATCCTGCAGCAATGCCCTGCCTGCCTTCTTCTTTCTTCTCCACTTTCTCAACTTAAAAGAGAGACAAAGGCAAATTGCGTAACACACACAGCGAAAGCGAAAGAAACAATTGAGCGAGGCACAAAGGCAGCAAAGGTGAAGGCAGTTGAAGCCGTGAAGGTGAACAGGCAAAGGTGTAAATGGTAGGAGTGGGAGACAGAGAGAGAGAGAGAGAAATGAAAGAGAAGAGGGAGAGACGAGGGAGCGAGGCGGGAATTGTTGCAGAAGTTGCTCAAGCGGACGCGACGAGCGACGTGTTTCATCAGCAAGTGAAACTTTTGCGCGAGAAGCAGGCTGCACTGAGAGAAATTGGGAGGGTAATATGTAGAAAAACAAACTTGAAGGCAAACTTGAAGTAGAAGAAGAACAAATTAGAAGTAGAAGAAGGACAACTTGAAGTAGCAGAAGGTTGTAAGGAAATTAAATAAGGTAAGAAATATCTTGTTAGAATTGAACAGAATTAGACTAGAGCGGCAACAGATATGCACTGAGACAAATTTAGCAGGCAAGAAGAAAGTAGAAAAAAGACAAGCAAGAAATTAAGAAAATAAAGAAAAGTAAAGAGCAAGAGAGAAGTAGAAGAAAAAATGAATAAAGTGAGTTTAAAATTGAAGAATGAAAATCTAAAAAAAAAAATAGAGTTATAAGTAATAGAAAGACAAATAAAAGAAGAAGAAGATTTCAAAGAAGTTGAAGAGAGTAAATGAGAAAGAAGAAGAATTGAATAAGATAGAAGAAAGCAAGCTAGAGGTAGAAGAAAGAAAGGCAATAAATAAATAGAGGTAGGGAAGGGAAGGGAAGGTAGAAGGCTAGAAAAATGGAGAATACAATGAAGTAGAAGAAACGAGTCGGAAGTTGAAGAAAGAAGAGCTTTTAAGAAGTAAAGGAAAGTAAGATAGAATTAGATGAGAAAAAGTTTTAAAGAAGTTGAAGAAAGCGAGATAGAATTAGAACAAAGAAGAGCTTGTAAAAATTGAAGAAAGCTAGTCAGAATATGAAGAAACTCAAACAAGAAGTAGATCTCTGCCAAAAAGAAGTACAAGAAATCGAGAAAGAAGCAAAAGCAGACTTGAAAGAAGTAGAAGAAAGCAAGCGAGAAGTAGAACAAGGAAGCTATAAGGCAATAGAAGAATGTATTAAATAAATAAAAGAATGAAAGACTATACGAAATGTAGAAGTAGAGAGAAGTAGAAGAGGGCTAGAACAAATGAGAAGAAAACAAGCAAGAAGAAGAAGAAGAAGAATAACAAGTAGAAGAAGGTTAGAAAAAATGAGAAGAAAGCAAGCACGAGTTAGAAAAAAGACATGAAGAAGAAGGATAGAATATATTAGAAGAAAGCAAGAAGAAGAAGAAGAAGAAAGACAAGTAGAAGAAGGCTACAATATATTAGAAGAGAGCAAGTAAGAAGAAGAAGAAGAAGAAACACTTGTAGAAGAAGTCTAGAAGAAGAGAGCAACCAAGAAGTAAGCAGAAGGACAAGTAGAAGAAGGCTAGAATATATTAGAAAAAAACAAGCAGGAAGAAGAAGAAGGATAAGTAGAAGCAGGCTAGAATATATAAAAAGAGAACAAGCAAGAAGAAGAAGAAAGACAAGTAAGACCTTTCTCAATACGGGCTGCACTACAAGGGAGGGGCAACTTAGAAGGAGAGGAGTAAAAAATAAACTTTGCCTTATGAAATTCCCTGCATAAATAACTGCAATAAGTCTGAGTGCCCTTTACAAGTCTGACTTGTGTCTCTGCATCAACCAGTCAGCACAGTCCGCTCTCATTAAGTGAATTAACTCGCCTTTTTCTCGCAGTGCAGCTGGCAAGAACTTCTCAACACGCTGCGTTGGCGGCAGTTGACGACGTCACAGCTAAAAACGCGTGCGAAAGTAAAAACCTTTTGCTAAAAGGCCGCGTGGCACAAAGGAATCGCCCGACTCCGTCTGCGTCTTCTGCCTCGTCTGCGTCTGCTGCTGCTGTTGCTGCTGCTGTTGCCACTGGGACTGGGACTGGCTGACTGGGGCTGGCTTCCAATTCCGCCAACGTTGTCGTAGCCGGCTTTGGCTCTCAGGCAGGCAGAGGGAAGGAGAAGAGGGAGACTGTGACTGTGACTGTGACTGGGTCTCTGGCTCTGCTTCTGCTTGTGCTTCTGTGTCTGGAGTTTGACTGCGCTTCCTGGCTGTGCTGGCAAAACTGTTTCACGCTTTCCCTTGTTGCCAACTACGCTACGTGTGAGACAGTCCCCTCTGCTGCTCACCCCCCTCTTGCCGTCTCTCTCTCTCTCTGTTGGTCTCCCTCTGTAGTGAATTTGTGTCTGAAGGTTGACATTATGAACTTGAAAGTTGTATTACGCTGGCAACGCAGCGCAACACTAGAGCAGGAGGGAAAAGGGAGGGGGAAGGGAAGGTAATCGGGTCTAGCAGGGTCAACATTTTTATGAATGAATGCATGGCATACGTTGACTGACGCCAGCAAGCATGGCAACTGTTCCTGGTCCCAGCCACGATGCCAGCCCTGCCAGCTTTGCCAGCTGCTGCTGCTGTTGCTGCTGCCGTTGCTGCTACACGTTTTATTTGCCGGGCTTCCCCCAAGTGGGCAATGTCTGACGAGGACGACGCGTTGCCCCAGCAACAGCAGCAACAGCAGCAACAACAAAACACACAAAAAACATAAAAAAAAGAAGAAGGAAAAGCGAATCCAAACGCCATTTTTGCGTGCAGAGCGTCGGGTCGGAAAAGGCGACGTCACGCCCCCCCCCTCAATCACTCCCCTGCATCCCACTTTGCTGCCTCTTTTACGCTATTTTGTTTTGGTTTTCGGGCACCGGCAGCAGCAGCAGCAGCAGCAACAGAAACAACGACAACAAATGTCAGCTGTTCCGGCATCAACGCCATCAATTACGCATGCAACAACAACTAAAACAACAACAACAACAGCACGAACAGGGTGTAAAACGAGGTCAAAACTATCAAACAAGCAAACAAAAATTGCCGACCAGTTGCCGCTGCCAGCGCTGCTGCTGCTGCTGCTGCAAAACACACCTGCCACCGATTGATTTCGCGTGCTGCAGCAATGAATGAAACACACACGCACTCACACACACACACTCACACATTCCCTACACACACTCCCTACACACATTCCCTACACTCCCTACACTCTCTACACTCCCTACTGCCTTTGCTGCACACACATTACTCATACGCCGTGTACTGAGACAGAAAAAAGAGGCAGTGCAGCATGCAGAGGCCAGAGGGAGGAGCAAGGGTATGTTGCAACCAGCCTGGCATTGCCACATGCCATGCAGTCTGGCGGCAAAGGTTTCTAAATTCAATTTTACCTCTGCCCATTTGCAAAAATAAATAAACGCAACGAAAGTAATCCAATTTTCTGATAGAAATCGCTGGGAAATATGCTGAAAATTGAATGAATCAAATGCAGATTCACATGAATTTCATTAGGGGAATTCATTAGAGGGGGAAAGCTATATAAAGGGGCAGAGCTGCAGGGGAATGTTGCAAGTCACAGTAAAGGCATATTGAATGCATTCTGAAATATTGCATAGAATTACATGCCAGATGAATTCAATTGAACAGATGAGTTAGGTTCTTGCAATAGTGTTGATAATTGTATTATATGTACTATATGGTATATAAATTAATACATTATGTATTTGACTATCGTATATAAGCGTGATAAAGTCTGCAAAAGAAGACTGCTAAAGTTCTCTCAAAATATGCACAGTTTTATGAAATTTCTTGAAGTTGTTCCAGAATTGATTTGGTATGGGAAGTTTCTAATCAATCTACACTTCTTCCCACTTACTAATTTTTCGATTGTATATTCCCATATTCTCGTATATCTGATATGAAATGTATAAATATAAAAAGATATATATAATACAATAAAATAATATATAAAAGATATATGAAGAAATAAGACAATATAATGAAGATATTTAACAATAAATTGAAGATATATGACGATATAGAGAAGATTTATTACGATTTATAATAGATATAAAGCCATATATAGAAGACATATAGAAGATATATCCCCATGTATAAAATAGAAATGCCGATAGAGAAATGATGTTAGATCACTTTATATAGAAGATATTTAGAAGATATATAGGAGATATATAGAAGATATATAGAAGATATATAGAAGATATATAGGAGATATATAGAAGATATATAGAAGATATATATAGAAGATATATAGAAGATATATAGAAGATATATAGGAGATATATAGAAAATACGAGGGTCGTTTGATAAGTCCGTGACTTTTTGTATTTGCCGCGCACCTGCTCTAAATACAACACTGCTCCTGTCAGCAGTTATCGATTAACAGCTGACTGTAAAATTTTGAGAAAGCTGCGTTTCTTAGTTTGCGTTTTATAGGCATTGAAAGCAGACGATCTCGTGAATTTTAACGAAAATGGAAAAAAGTGAATTTCGTGTGCTAATTAAGCATTATTTTTTGCGTAAAAAATCCATCACCGAAACCAAGGAAAGACTTGATAAATATTATGGGGACTCTGCACCATCAATTTCAATGGTTAAGAAATGGTTTACTGAGTTCCGTTGTGGTCGTACCAGTACAAGTGATGCCGAACGTTCAGGTCGCCCAAAAGAGGTCGTCATGCCAGAAATCGTCGACAAAATCCATGGAATGATATTGGATGATCGGAGAATGAAAGTGCGTGAGGTAGCTGAGGCTGTAGGCATCTCAACTGAACGGGTACATCACATTTTACATGAATATTTGGACATGAAAAAGCTTTCCGCGCGATGGGTGCCGCGATTGCTCACACACGACCATAAGCGCAACCGTGTGACCATTTCAAAGGAGTGTTTGGCGATGTTCAACCGCAATCCAAACGAATTTTTGCGCCGTTTCGTTACCGTAGACGAAACATGGATCCACCACACCACACCAGAGACCAAAGAACAATCAAGACAGTGGGTTTCTCCGGGTGAACGTGCACCAAAGAAGGCCAAGGTGGGTCTGTCGGCCAACAAGGTCATGGCCACAGTTTTTTGGGATGCACAAGGTATCATTCACATCGATTACCTTGAAAAGGGTAAAACGATCACCGGCGAATATTATTCAGAGCTTTTGGACAGATTCGATATTGATTTGAAGCAGAAACGACCGCATTTGGCGAAAAAAAAGTGCTGTTCCATCAGGACAATGCACGGGTGCACACGTGTGTAGTCAGCATGGCAAAATTTCATAAATTGGGCTACGAACTGCTACCCCATCCAGCATATTCTCCAGATTTAGCCCCCTGTGACTATTTTTTGTTTCCAAACATGAAGAAATGGCTCGGCGGTAAGAGATTCGGGTCAAATGAAGAGGTCATCACAGAAACAAACGACTATTTTGAGGGCCTTGAGAAAACCTATTATTTGGAAGGAATAAAAAAATTGGAAAAACGCTGGACTAAATGTATAGAGCTAAAAGGAGATTATGTTGAGAAATAAAACGCTTCTTTGACGAAAAAAATATATTTTATTCAAAAAGTCACGGACTTATCAAACGACCCTCGTATATAGAAGATATATATTAGATATGTAGAAGATATATATAGAAGATATATAGAAGATATATTGAACATATATAGAAGATATATAGGAGATATATAGAAGATATATAGAAGATATATAGAAGATATATAGAAGACAAATGACTGTATATAAAAGACCCTAAAAAGAAATGAGCTCTACTTGCACTGCATCATAACCATTCTCTAACTCCAACTAGGAGCACCCTGTATGCCCCCTTATAGCATCCTCCCAGTTCCAACATCCAAAAACTGCTCCTATTTTCATGCCATGCAGCCCGACCAGTTGCCCGTTGCCTTTGGTGCTTGCCACACGCTGCTGCTGCCACGTCCTGCTGCAGTTGGCAATCGTTGACCAATTTCGCGACATTTGCACTTTTATTTTCAGCTTCACTTCCACCTACCACCATCCCCCCTCCGCCCCTTTCTCTCCCCTGCGTATTTTTTATTTTGCACGCGCCGCGTAATTTGAATTTTTATGCAACACCAGCAGCAGCAGCAGTAGCAGTAGCAGCAACAACAAGGAGCGTGCCACACAAAAGTTTGTCGACCTATATAAAACGTTGGATTCTGCCTGCCCCCTCACCACCCCCTCGCCGCTCTCTGTCTGCCTGCTGCGCTGTTGGATACGTGTAATGCAAGTTCAAAGCAACAACAGCAACAACAACTGCAACTATTTTTAACATCACGTAGCACACGGCGCTGCCTGGCTCTGTGGATGCAACAACCTGTTGTTGTTCTACGTTCAAATCCTGCGGCCAGGCTCAGTTTCAAACTTTTTTGCTCTCACTGTATTTTACTGTGTTGGAGGTGGTGGAGTGGGGGTGAAACAGTGAAAGTCTTTGCAGGCAGTTGGCAACGCAAGTTTTAATTGCCAGACAATTGAATGGGCATTGAAGGAGCTGCACAACTCATCCCCTTCTCCACCCCAACCCCCCAAGAAGAAGGTGTGGCTGTGGCACAGGGTGCAAGAGAGATTAGAAAGTGCCCCCACCCTGTGCCAGGTTATAGGGGGTGGAATGGGAAACTGCTTTAGAGAGTGGGGTGGGTGCCAGGGTTGTCAGGGTGGTGGATTGGGTGGTGGCTGAGACTCCTTATGGCAGTGGGGTAGGAGTGGGGGGGGGGGTGCCGCTTCTAACAAACGACAGCAATTTAGAAAGATGCCAGAGGTATGCAAATTTATTGCCGGAAATGTAATTTACCAAATACGCTGCAGGCATTCGCCGACGCGTCGCAGCAGCAGCAGCAGCATGGCAAGCAGCGCAGTCAACGCCAACGCAGACAGCGCAGCAGCTGGCAGCGAACTTTGCCCGTTGCCTTGATCAATGTTGAGTTCTTTTCAACTTTGGCCAGCTTTGATTAGAGCCTTGAAAGCGATACGAACATGTTTATGCAGGCAAAAAACCCAAAATCACCTTTGACAGCCAGCAGCAGCAACAACAACAGCAGTAGCAGCAGCAGCAGCGACGCCAACGCAGGCTGAACTTACAACGTTTTTACATTACACAAACAATCAATGCGGCGCATGCGCAAGAGAGCGAAGATATCAAGAGAGCAAGAGAGCGCAAGCAAAAGCAAATGCAAAAGCCAAAGAGAGCAACGAGTGAGAGAGCGCGTGCCAGCAAAGAGAGCGCACTGCAGCATAAGCTGAGTGAGAGAGTGAGTGAGAGCGCGCTGCAGCAGAAGAGAGCGGGAGTGGGCAGAGCAATGCAAGCAGCCCCCAAATAGCAACAACAACAACAACAATGAATAACAACAACAGCGCGTAATGGGGAATTGAAGGAAGCACACGAAATTAGCAAAAATAAGAAAATTGGCAGCAGCGACGCAGCGACAGCGAAGACGAAGATGAAGAAGAAGAAATGAAGCGAAGGAGGCAGCAACGAAATACTTTGCAGGCAGCTTATGCAAAATGCGACGCAGCTGCAACAACAACAACAACAACAACGCGCACGAGACAACAAAGAAATGAGCGAAGGCGAAGGCGAAAAGAGGCGAAAAGGCGAAACGCAAAAAGAAGAACGCCAACGCCAAAAGTGCAGCGCAAGAAAGTGCAAGAGTGTGTGCAGTATGTGAGTGTGTATGAGTATGTGTGTGCGTCGGCGGCAGGCAAATATTTTATATAGACAGCCTGCTACCCCATCCTCCGCTCCCTTCACCCCTCTCCTTCTCCCACTTCCTTTTACCCCTTCCACTTCCACTTGCATTTCCATTTTGCTCTCTGCATTTGCATTTCCAATGCCTTTGCCGCCTGTACTTTCCGCCTTTTGGCATTTTGTGGCGGCTCTGCTCGCGAAATGCGCGCAACAAAAGACGAAACAAAGTGCAAGACGCACATGAGAATAATTGAATTTTATTACATTGTTTGGAGAGGCACACACACACACACACACGTACACATGCAGCAGCAGCAGCGCTGTCTCCCCAACTTGCCTTTGTATTTGTGTGAGTGAGCGCAGCAACCACCAAGGCTAGGCTGCAGTAGCAGCAGCGAAGCCAGCGACAGAGACAGCGACGTCAATGCGCGGCAGCAGCAGCAGCGCCTCCAAGACCAAGAGAATAATGACCCCAAGGCTTCTTCTTGTTGTTGCTGTTGTTGTTCTTGTTGCTGCTTTTATTGACTGCTATTTTATATGCGGAGAGCGCGCGCTCTCTGTGTGTCTCTGTGTGTGTGTTAGTGTGTGTGAGGCTGTTGAGAGTGTGTGTGTGTGAGTGCTGCTGCAGTTTTGTTGTCGCTTGTCGCCGAAGAAGAGCAAGAAGCAGCAGAAGCCGGCATATGCTGCGACTGCGGTGGCTCCCCCTCCATCTACTGCTCTCCCACTGCATCTCCCTCTCTCCCACTGCTGCTACTGCTGCTGCTCTCTCGCATCTCAGTTTGGAAAAGAGGTCGATGGTGGGTGTTGTTGCTAGCCTGACGACTTGTCGAAGGACAAGGTGGACAAGAGAAGAGCAGTAGGAGGTGGGGGGAGTGGTAGTGGAGGGGGGGTACAGCTGGTTAGAAGAGCGCGGCGAAATGGAAACTGCAAAAATTAAACTTATGAAGGCGAAAGACAAACAACAAAGCGCAGTGCAAATAAATAAATAAGACAACAGCTGCGTCTACCCCCTCCCCCCATCACTCTTCTTCTCTCTTTCCCCTCCCACACCCGCAGCTTGCATGATTTTCCCTGTCTGCAAATTATAAGAGCATTTTCCATTTTTGTTTTCATTTGCGCCTTTGCTTTGCTGCCTCTTCTGCGCCTACATGCTGTGGAAAGGAAACGACGCAAAATAATAATAATAATAAAAATAAAATTGCAAACGAAAACGAAGCAAAAACGAAGCACGCACACGAAGAGAGAGAAACAAAGGCAAAGTAAAAATAATAATAAAACAAAATTGAAATTTGTAATGAAGCCACTTTTTCCTTCTCTCTCTCTCCCGCTCTCGCTCTCTTGCCTGCGTCTGTCTGTCTCTGTGTGCGTGTGAGTGAGTGAGAGGGGGCGGAAATTGTTTGGTTCGCCCAGCTGAGAGAGCGGAGAGACAGCGAGAGAGCGGGAGCGGAGTGCGGGCAGAAACTGCGCCCAACTTAATGGGTGGCATGAAATATTGCCGGCTGAAGTTTTGCAAATGAGTTGCGTAGCAAAAACAAAAAACAGCAAGGCGAACAGTAACAAAAACAAAACAGAAAGAGAGCAACAACACACACACACACACGCACACACACAGAAAGGGAGCAAGTTTGTTTATGGATGGCAAATGGCAATAGAAATCTCTTCGATTCCTGTCCAGCTGTTGAAGTCAGTCATCAATTTTACATCAATCCATCAATATCAAAAAGAAATCCAATCCAATTCTGTATGTGTGTGTTTGTGTGTGTGTGTGTGAAACGACGACACCTTAAGTCCTGCGCCCTCGACCAATTGACTTGGATTATTCCAATCCATTTGGATTCGATTACACAACGATTGCACACGCACACACAGGCACACAATTTTTGATCCAATAAGTTTCGAATTGCAGACCAATTAAAATGACTACGCACGGTCGGCTTAGCTCAACTTAATTGCCAGATTCTTTTGCAGGAATTCTGATTTATTTCGGAATCTCTTGCATGTCGGTTGATAAATTGTGGGAATAATAAGGAATTATAAAGTTGGAATATAAATAAAATAGAGATGTGTGTATACATTAATGCAAATATATGTATATACATATATTACATTGGGTTTATCTGGATTTTTTTGGGTGTAAAGCTATCCTTTTGGGCTTTGTATTTTTTTCTGTATTTAATAGGATTAACAACTGATTAATTATAAATAAAATACATTATTATCTTCATTTTAATCAATTTAAAGTTACTTTAAGACTTAAATCTATTTCAAGTTTTTATGGAGTATTTTAATACAATTTAACTGGTATCTTTGGGTGGCCAGTTTATAAGGCGCCTTAAAATAAAAATATGAATTGATAAATACATAAATTCAAAGATTAATATTAATTATAAATTCCAATTATTATTAATTAAACCCATAAAATATATTAAATAATATTTCAATTCTTATTCATTTTTACTAACTTTCCCTTCTCTTTCTTCTTCTTGCAGGTAAGTTTGTTCAAATATGTCAACTATGCCAGGTGAATTGTCATAGCAAGCAGCTTTCGTAAGTAGCACAAATGAATACTTGCACCCCCGCGGTCTACCCCTGTTGAGTTAATTCACTGATCTGTAAATCCAAAGCGACATGAGTTCGCATTCCTTATTAGAACTGAAACGACACGAAATGGGGAGGTAGAGAAAGGAATTGAAAAGAATCGAAGAAGAAACGAATTAAAAGAAACGCCCGCAACGCAGCGAAAAATGCCAAAGAACTCGCAGTGCAAAACATGGCGTAGGGCGCAGAAAGGGATAGCGGGGTAAAAGGGGAAGGCAATAGTCCTCCCCTCCCCTCCCCTCCTCTCTTCTTCTCTCCCGCCTCAGCAGAAACTCCGCCGCCAACTCCATCGTCTGAGCCTTTGTTGGCGTTGAAGTTTTTGTCTTTGCGTTGTTGTGGTCGCTGCTGCTGACGCCGCCGTCATCGTCGTCGTTGCTGCGTTTTCGTTTTCAGTTTTTTGTGCCTTTTTCGGTTTACCGCAGTTATTTTTTACTACCTTTTTTCGTAGCAACTCACACACACACACACACACAGGCACAGACACAGAGACAACCGCACACAAATCGAGCAACGCACACTGCTGTAACAAAGAGCGCGCTGCGTCGCAGTCGCTGTCGCTACTGACTGCGCTGCTGCAGTCGCCGCAGCCGGTGTTGGTGTTGTTATTTTTTAGCATTCGCTCTCACACGTTGACGCGCGCTCTTGCTCTCCCTCTCTCTCTCTCACTCACTCACACTCGCCCTCTCTCTGGCTGCTGCTCTCTTGCTCTCTCTCACACACTCTCAGAGCGCGCTTCGGTAATGGCGGCAAACACGTTTTTTGTTTTTGCCTCTTCTGCCTTTGCTTCTTCGTCTTTGGCTCTCTGGGCGCTCGCATGCGCTCTCGCGCGTCGCAGCAGCAGCAGCAATGGCAGCGACGGAGACGTCAGCGACAGCGACAGTGGCGGCGGCAGCGGCAGCTCCACCACCACCACCACCATCACTACCACACACACAAATAGACTCACACTCACACTCGCACAACAACAACAACACAAGCAAAAGCAACGCCAATTGCTGCTGCTGCTGCTTGTCGCTGTCGTCGTCGTCGCCGTCGCCGCACATATCTGTGTGTGTGTGTTGGTGTATCTGTATCTTTTACGCTGCCTTACACTCCACACGTTCAGATTCAGATTCATTCTGTAAACGCGATTCCTCGAGGACGTAACGGTGAAACGTCGGCAACGGCAAGCGCGCTTTCCTACGCTACGACAACTCAACGGTTGCCCAACGGTTGAGCAGAGCTCAGCAGCAGCTCAGTTGAGCTTTGTGAGTTTTGAGTTTTTGGCCTTTGTCTCCGTCTCCGTCACCGTCTCTGCCCTTAACTGCACCCCTGCACCCCCAACCCCCCCTTGCAGAGGAACAGCAGCGCAGCCAGCAGCCGCAGTGTACTATATGTGTGTGTGTGCATTGCACTGGTAGTGGTAAATAGTTGCGAATAGTTCGGGAAATATACAAAATAAAATCCCAAAATAAAAAAAATAAAAAAAATAAAAATCATTTTGCATGCAAAAATCGCGTGCTTTAAATTCTCGCGTGCGTGTGCGTCTCTCTGTGTGTGTGTGTGCGTGTGTGATCTCTCCCCAGCTGTGTGTGTGCGTGCGTAGTGTGTGTGTGTGAGTGTGTGTGCCCATGTTGCTGAGTGTGTGCATAAATTCTTTAACTAAAATTGATTGTTTATTTCCGTTGCAACAACAACGACAACAACAAGAAGTGCGGCAACAATGCTGCCAATGTGACTCACATCACAGCAACAACAACAACAACAAACGTAGCTAATAGATAACATAAACAGCAACAACAACAACAACAGCTCGCGACAGAAATTTGGGGCAGTTGCCAATTGAAATGAAATGTGATTTCGTTCGTTATCAGCGCATTAGATTCCATTTAGTACACACACACACACACATACGCACACGTTGTGCATACGTAATCGTGTGTGCGAAGAATTGAAGAAAGCGTGAGGGAGAAAGAGAGCGAGAGATCGCGATCAACAACAGCGAAAGAAGAAAAGAGAAATTAATTTGCGCGCTCAAAAATCAGAATCAGAAATCGCAAAAGAATTGCAAACAAAATCTCATGTCGAATGCAACAGCAACAACAATAACAACAAAGAAAGAAAGCAACAATAACAACAAGAGCAACAATAACAACAAATTTGTGTCTGACAATAGCAACAACAACAACAGCAACTTAATAATACGCTAAAGGCAAAACAAAAAACAACTTTAGTAATAAATGTGTGTAAATAAATTAACTAACAATTTAATTGTTTAATAGGTGCGAGAAGAAGAAGAAGCAGAAGAAGAAAACAGAGAATAAGAAAAGCAAAGATCAAATTGAATAATGCAACAACAAATTGCAGCAAATAATTAATAAATAATCAATATTCTAGAATAGTTTAAAAACGCCAACTAAGTTATACTTAAATTCCGTGCAATCTATTTCTAAAATACCAACAACAACAAACAACAACAAAAGCTGCGCCATAATAATCCTTAATTATTCCGGTAATACGATAATCACAGCAGACTCTTATGTACTATAAAACCCTATAACTACTCGTACTTGGACTGACTGAAGCATCAATCTACCCCGCAAAGGCAGCTTTAACCCGTGATAAAGAAAAGTAAGTGAATCCGATTATGAAACAAATAATCGAATATCGAATTAAGTCCAATACATCAATCATTCTCCGATAAATCTCAAGAGTAGGAGGGGGTATTATCAATATCATTATTATTATTATTATTGTGGGGTCTCTCTCTCTGTTTGAATTTCGAAATTCAATTGAGCTTATGGAACTAATTTTTGATTGATAGTCAGGTGGATCGAGTAGAAACAATGGGAATTACATGCTAAGTCTACCTAGAGACTCTTGATATTCAATTATATTTTGAACGATCTGAAAATACTGAAAAGAAACGAAATTCAGGTCGAACACATGTCCAAAGAGCTTTTCTATGCAAGTCTCTGGAAATTATAAAACTATTTTTAGTTTTCTCAAGTGAATTTCAATTGAAATACAAAAAATCTTCGATTGTTTTTTGAAAATCTTTAAGAAACTTGTAGACTTTTCTTTCCGAAAGAGCAAACCTTTTAATGAGAAACGCAGAAAGCGTAGAAACCCAAGCGATATGTTCTTCTAGATTAGATAGTTTCGAAACATACCGAAGGCGTACAATTTGTTAATTAAAAACGCTGACAAATGCTATCGTCACTATCTGAAGCTGAAGCTGGAGAACAATAAAAACGAGACTAAATACCTCGATCTGAAATTCAAGTCACTCTTTTCGCATGAACTTCTGAGGTCGTGACAATGGATCTTGATCTAGTGGAGAACCAAGTGGAGAACGGAGGTTGAGGTTGAAATCGAGAGAGATTGAAATTGATACCGACTTGAATTGAGTTGAGTTCACTTGGGAACAGAGGCGTAGAGACAGGGGAGACCTGAGACAACGACTCGTCGAGAGTCTGCTGACTCAGTATTCACATTCCTGCTGTCATTACAATCGCATTCAAACTTCAATTACTCATGCCGATATAATCAATAAAAGTCGTTTTTGGCAAACAGACAGAGAGAGAGAGAGAGAGAGAGAGAGAGAGAGAAAAGAAATCCTCCAACACATTTTGCATTAAAATCAAAGCGTAGCGAATTGAAAACGATTGCGAATTGATGCGAGAATCGAAATTGAAAGAAATACCAGATAAAAGAGGAAAAGAAATAAAAATTCACGCGTTTGCAGTGATTACACTTGCAAAAACGTGTCTCCTCTGACATCCGGGAGAACCTTTTTGAAATACCAACAGTCCCTTCCACTCTATACGCCATATGAGTAACGAGTTACGTGATTTGATCTATTCGCATTAATAATTCATTTGGCACCAAGCGCATGCGAGTTTTTCTTTGAGATTCCTAATGAATTCATTAGTTAAGCTTGGTTATTTCAAAATTAGCGCATGGTAAATGAATTTAGTTGTATCGCATGAGGTCAATGAGGCATGCGATGAGAAAGAGAGAAAGATTCGCGAATTAAATGAGATCCCAGTTGCAGCAATCGAGCAATAAATTAGGTTTCCCTACATATGAAGAAACCCAAACGGGTTTTAGGTACTTCTCGGTTTAATTCATTCATTTATTGGCATTCTTAAGGAAAAAGCAGGTTAGCTTAGCCGGTTCACCTCATCTCACATCACACTCTTATAATACTTATAGAGTTTTATGTACATTGTATAGGAACCAGTCCTATATCATTTTCATCGGACATAAAACTATACAAACTTGTAATATCAAATGATTCTAAAAAGTTAGTAAAGTTTATTTGCTTTTAATAGGTGTGTTTTTTAATTGGATACTTACTTGATTAGATCTCGTTATAAGCAGGTTGTTGCTAGACCTAATCGCATCTGTAGATTCTTCTTTATGAAGTATGCTTGCTGTAGCTTCCCCTTTGAACTGAACAAAAAGCTTTTGCATCTCATGACAATAGGATCCTTTTGTTCAGCTCTAGATCGCTTTTCTTTTGAGATTGGCAAACAGCTGCATGCAGGCATTGTTTATAGTGAGCTGTGCAGGAAAGAGAGGGCAATATGTAGAGGGAGACGGGGCACAATTTGTTGGGCCTTCTAATGCAAATGGCAAAATGGCGGGTCGCATAAATCGAGACACAATTTGTGGCAGGAGCTGCTGAAACAGAAACTGAAACAGAAACAGAAATTGAAATGGAAAGAGCAAGAAAGCTGACAGGAGAGAGAGAGAGGTAGAAGGAGAAAGAGGAAGAGAGAGACGAGGCAAGAAGAAGGAATACAAATTCAAACTAAAACTAAATGCGGCGTGTTAAATTTTTCGCGAATTTTTACGGCAAACGCGTCGCTGACTTTGTTGTACAATGTTGTTGTACTACGTTGTTGTACTACGTTGTTGTTGTAGTTCGTTGTGCTTGTTGTTGTTGCTGTAGTATTTGCTGCTGCTGCTGTTGTTGTTGGCGTCGCATAGTTTGGCGGGCCCCAAGGAAACAGCAGAGAAATAACATGTGGGGACACCTCCCTCGCCAGCCTGCCTGCCTGTCTTCTCCCCCCTTTTTCCATCACTCTCACTCACCGCGCTCTCATCGCGCAACTGTGTGTGTGTGTGTGTGTTAGTGTGCGCTGTGTGCGAGAGCGAAGCGCAGACAATTAGTTTTATTATGCTTTGTTGCGAGCTTCGCTGAAATGGCACGACATAAAAAGCAACAACAACAACAAGAATAATAACAACAACAGCAGCAACAACTACGACAAGAGATAAAATACAGCGCACAAAAGGCAACAACAATAACAACAACAACTCGTACAATTTACTACAGATGTTGCATGTGTGTGTGTGTGAGTGTGTGAGTTGTTGATTTATTTTATATGTAACACTCGTGTGAGTGTGAATATGTGTGACTGTGTCTGTGTGTGTGTGCATCTTGAAGATGCATTAAATTCGTGGCCCGCAGCCAAGAGCAGCGCGAGAGAGAGAAAGAGAGCGAGACAGCGTGTGAGAAAGAGAGGCAGGCAGCGAAAAAGCAAAGCACAACTGCAGCAACAATGCAACACATTAAAAATTATGCAGACAGGCAGGCAGTAAGAAAGCGAAGAGAGGCAGCAAGAAAGGAGAAGGTAGAGGCAGTGGGGGAGGTAGAAGGACAGGGGTAGATAAAGGGAGCAGGGGAAGCAGGGGAGCAGCGCCTTGGGGGAGTTGGGCATAAGCTCGCAGCACAGCGCACATAAATATTAATTTATTAGCACTGCGCAAATTTATCTGCGCAATTAAATTTGCGCCACACACATTCGCAAACACACTCACACGCACACGCACACACACTCGCTTACACACACTCGCAAATAGAGCGCGATGCGTGTTGCCTCAGCGCGGCGCGACTCAAGTTACGCCAAAATGCAGAAAGGATAACGCAGCCATTTGTCTATGTGTGTCTGTCAGTGTGTGTGTGAGTGCTGCACATTCCTCTGTATGTGTGTGTGTGTGTGTGCCATAACAAAGATTAATGACCAAGCAAGGGCTGGCAATGCCGGGTGAGCCCAGTCAGACGGACAGTCCGCCAGCCCAGAGAGAAAGAGTGAGAGAAGGCCAGAGAGAAAGGGAAGAAAAGAGTAGAAGAGCTACACAGAGAGAGAGAGAGGGAAGGGGAGAGGCAGCCAGGAATACTCGCCCAACAAAAGGCAATAAAAACATAATAAATTACCATATCAAGTATACCGTATATCCATTATATCGTCCAGCATTTCCGTGTTAGTTCCACCTTCTCCTCTCTCCCCCTTCTCGGACTCCACCTTGGCCAGTAAACTAGACGAAACTCCAACTGCAACTTCTTCTGCTACTTACTTTGCCTGCAGTTCGTATACTCGTATGTCTCTCGCCCTTTGCCACTCCCTCTGCCCCCTTTTCTTCTCAGTACTCCCTCTCCTACCACACTTGATTTATGCAATTCAATTCATAAAACTTCCCATATTCGTCATTTGCTCTATGAGCTGCAATGCAATACGAGCCACTGCCACGCCCAGACGCCTTCAATTTCTCTCATGTCTCTTTGCATAGTTTTTCTCTTGCATCTTCTTGCTTGTTTGTTGTTGTTCTGCTCCTTCTTGCTGCTTCTTTCACTTCTTGTAGTCATTTTTTAGCCAACTTTTGCCAAACTGTCATAAATTTTTTGATGCTGCATAAAAAGTTTTGGTATTCCCCCAACTACTTGGCTTCCTCTCTCTCTCTCTCTTTCTGTCTCTGCATCTCTCTCTCTCTCTCTGTCTCCATCTCTCTCTCTTTTTCCCTCTCTTCCTCTTGTTGTTGTTTTAGTGCTGCATCTTTGACCCCCATGGCAAAAGTTTTAGCTTATAAATTTATGCAGAAAAACTTGCGCATATAAATTTAACTTTTGCACATTCAATAGAAAAGACAGCAACAACAACAACAACAATTATGATAAAAGCAAACAAAGCAAATGCAATTAGATGCGCAATCACTTGTATACCCTGTAAAGGCATGGAAATAATGAAAGATGTGAAGTAACTTCTCATTTATTAAATTGCAAACGAATTTAAAGTAGAATGATGAAGGAACTGAAAGATCTTCTCATTTAAACAGATTTACATAGGTTAAAAGAATACATAATCTTCTATTGTAATAACAGAAACATTTTTCAGTTTCATAAGGATTTTTACTCAATAACTAACAATTCGTTTTATTTCATGCCATTATTCTGAATTTGCCACATTCCGCATTTATTTTTTAGTTAAATTGTCAAATAATGATATAAGAAATTGAAAGATCATCTAATTTACTTAGTTTTCTCAGTTTTATTGAGATATTCTAATGAGAAATACTCCTTGTTATTGCTACTTTCATCTCTGTTACGGTTATACCTTCAATTCCACAAAGATTTCTATAGTATTTCTCAAATTTCTTTGACTCCTAACTAATATTTTAGGAATTTCAAATTTTTTTCACAACTTCTTAACAGTATTAAATTTAAAGAGTATCTTCTAGTCCTTCAACCTCTATCTACAGCTTTCATATTGGTTCAACAATTAGAACTCATGAAATAAGTGAAGGATTATCGTATTTTCTAAGTGTCCTCAGTTTAATTTTTGTTTCCTGAAGAACATTTCTAACAAATACTAAAATATGCTTCAGTATTTTATGATCTAACAGTTCTTTCTTTCTTGACAATTTTGCAACATTTGCCAAACTATATTTCCCCCTTCTTAACACTACTTGCTTTACTGAGTATCTCAGAGTCCTGCAGGCTCATCTTTCTTGGACTGTCATATTAGTTTTCTTATTATTTTTTTCATAGCGCCGCCCTTAACTTCTCAGCACATTACCATTTGTATTCCCTTTCCCCCTTCTCAGTGTTATTTCAGGTTCTTCGATGCACACACACACACACGAATTTTAATCAACATTCCCTTAATCAACCCTTTTTGAGGTTAGGTAACCCTCATTAATCTCTCGTTCGGTTCCCTCTCTCTCTCTTTCACTCTATCTCTCTCTGTCTTCGTTTCTCACGTGCTGCTGCAGCTGCCCCGTCGCGACCAGTTTTGGTTTCAATTTCACAGCAATATCTCCTCACACAGAGAGAGATATTTTCACTGTGTGTTGCTATTGTTGTTGCTGTTGTTGTTGCAGCATCGCCATAGGCATTAGTTCTAATCTGGCGCAGACTCTGGTAAACCGTAGCCGACGTCAAGTAATGCAAATAAATTGATAGCATTGAAGAAGGAGGTTTGTGTTAATCCCTGTGCCCCTTCTGCCCCTTCTTACCTCCTTGTGGTGCCTCCTCCTGCCTGCTCCTTTGCCTTTGCGTTCTGCCTAGGCCCCATCTCACATATTTGGGCTTAATTACTTCATTCACATTCACGAATTGCTGCATAAATTGTTTCGGCTTCGCTTTCCACTTGGGGCCTCTGTCTTATGCAATCTGCCTGTAACCAGTGAGTGCGAGTGAGATAGCTGCTGCGATACGTAATTGAATCTCGTGTTGAGCGGGCCAAACCAAACGAAATATTCGTGTTAACTGCAAATGCAAATAATAAACTTTATTTTCCCTCTATCTCACTCTCCCTCTCTCTCTATCTCTCTCTCACTCTAGCATTTGGCATTACGTAGTTTGCCGAAGCTTTCGCGCTGTTAAATTTATTACCATCGCATAGATGGTACTTATTATTTAAACAAAACCAACTGCAAAGCCAGTTGACAGGCAACAACAACAACAACAACAACGATAACAACAAAGCCAACAAGAAGAAGCCTCGGTTATTTGTAAAGAAAGTTGCAAACAAAAAACATGAAAAACAACAACAAATTGAATGTTTGACATTTGAGCAGTGGCGTGAAGATAATTTCAATACCCTGTAAACAGCAGAGACATAGGATAGCTTGACAATCGAGAGATGAAAGAATTCTTCAAGAGATAATCTTCCCTCTCTACTACAGGGTAGCTGTTAGTCAGGTTGCTAGAAACTAAAAAGAATCTTAACATAAAAAAGTTTGCTCTCCATATTCCACTTCTACGGGGTATCTGCCCGTCAAACAGTCTCTCTTGCACTTCCTTTTGTTTATCAGTTTACTTGATTTTGCTCTTTTTGATTTTCATTACAAAACAGCAATCGAAAATTGGCCAAAAAAGAAGCCGAAAGAGGGAAAACAAAAACAGAAACGATAAAAATTTTTATGCATTTTCCGGCATTAAATTAAATTTATACATAAATTAAAGTTTACTTCGTGCAGATCATTAAAACACAACAACAACAACAGCAGCAAGCTAGGGATAGTCTGGGCGAGGAGAAAGAGTAAGAGAAAAAGCGAGAGAAAGAGAGAGAGAGATAGCAACAACAACAACAATGGAATGTTTGCACAACTTGCTGGCAAAGTTTTCCTATAAAGTTGTTTGCATTGCTGCAGCTGACGTTGTTGTTGTTGTTGTTGTTGTTGTAGCTGCGTATTGTTGTTGTTGCTGTTGCAGTGTTGTTTGTTGTTAGCATGTTGCTGCAAAAAGTTGCATGCAATAAAAGTTATTAGCCAAACATTTTTGGCATGCAGCAAAGATTGCAACTAATTGTTGGCTATAAAAAAGCTAGAAACCAAGTGAGAAAATTAACCAGACAAATTGGATTTCACCAAGTTGAAATTGAAGTGTTTATAGCCAATAAAAAGCTGCTCTAATATGCCCTATAAATTCAGCCCCAACTGACAATTAGAGGCACCTCCACGCCCCCTTTCCGCCTCTCCTGCCGTCTAACAAGTTTCTCTCTTGGTCGAGAGAAGCGATTTATGCGCTTTGTATTTAGTACGTAATTAATTGTACTTGGTCTAACTGCCCCCCACCTCTCTCTCGCTCTCATACGCAGTCTTGCTATCCCTCTCGTTCCCCCTCTCTGTCTACCTTTCTCTCTCCTTCTGTCTCTCTCTCAAGCGCGACCAGGGCAAATGCAATTAGCATACAAACTCAAAGACAGCTATAAATACAAACACACTTTGCCCCGCCCACCGCCTCCTTTGGCATATTATGCATAATAAGCGACCCCATGAACGAGAGCCACAATTACCCGACTGTCATATACCCGTAGTTAGTATATAATATGATGTGATCTGACATGATTATCTGATTTATGATATATTACAATGTAATCCTTCATATAATAATATATATGATATAGAGCATGATAAAGTACTGTGTATTGTGCGTGTTATAGTTCTTAGCATTGCTTAAAACAATGTATGACGATATGATATGTTATATGTATAAACTTATGTATGATAAAGTACAATCCTTTATATTATAATAGGTATTTTTTTGATATGGTACTTATAATCATAAGAAATATTTCTTTTATGACATAATAATACCTGATCTATAACTTGGAATGGGGTTTTACATATGATAAATATTCTATTCATATTGTACTTTACATAACCTCAAATTAATATATATTCCTTCATATTTATATATATTCCTTTACATTTATAAATCTTCCTTTACAAATTCCTTCTTCCCCAAAGTTGATTGCTAGTAAAGTTATTTCCAACTTGTATATTTCTTATAGCATACACCCCTTCCACAATCTACCCAGACTTTGCGCTCTAAATATATAATGCAATTCGAAATATTCCCACAAAAACAAGGTACTATAGTACAACAACAACAAACGCAACAACAAGAACTTCATGTTCTTGTTCGCCTTGTGACAATGTTTAAAATTATATTTAAACATTAATTTGCCATGTAAATATTTATTTATTTTGTTGAATCTTGGCAAGCAAAGCGAACCTCCCTAACTCACCCCCTTTCCCGCTCCCTTCATGTTGAATTTGCTGCATTTTGTTTTACTTTTCGGTATTTTCTGTTTGGTATTTTCGCCAGTGCGTCGCCATCGCGTATCGTTTCGCTGGCTGCCTCTGTTTGTTGTTATTGCAGTGTGTTGTAGTATTTTCTCGCATTTCTAGAGCGTGGCTAATTTTACTTGCAACAGCGCAAGTGGCAACAACAATAACAACAACAACAGTGGAACACAAATTTCCGCAATGCTCGTACTAATTGCATAGCTTTTATAGGACTTTTAAACAACTTTTTCAATATATCAAATGGTTTCAGCGGCAATAGATACATAAAATAAATAATGAATACTGAAACCCACAGCGAAACTTTAAGTAGAGACTGTGCTTAGTTCTGGTAGATAAGCCCACGCACACACATGGTACCTATTAAGTATAGTATATATAACGTATGAGAGCGCATTAAATCAACTGCAAATACTTGAGACTCGGCCGCATTTTGAAAATGGGAATAGATTGAAACCAGGTTGGCATATTCTCTTTTTTTCGATCTCAACTATTTAGGTTCATTTTTGCATTTTATTTTTCGCTCAAGGAAGCAACGAGCTATCTATACTTTGTATCTCTCTCGAGTGTGTGTGTGTGGCTCTTTGTGTGTGCGTGTGTGTGTGTGGGGCTATAGAAAGTTGTCACAACCAGTTTCGAGGCTGAGGCCGACTTTCAAGCGGAATGGGGGGCAAACAGAAACTGTCACGCATGGGATTTATGCGCCACGTTTATTATATATTTACATTTAATTTAACCCAAGAAAACTAAGCACATCGTGGGGCAGTTGCATTTAAATTACCCACACACACTCACACAGAGAGAGACAGAGACAGACACAGTCACTCACTATAATCGAAAGAAAACAATTTTCATGTAATCTAGGACATGATAATAAATTACCCCACAATTTCGAGCGGCATTCGTTGCTGCAGCTGCTTCCTGTGCCTCTTCATCTTCTGCTTCTTCTTCCACTTTAGCCCATTAAGCGAAGTACCTAATATATATGTCTGTCTATATCTTTAGCCATACTATTTGCGTATCTAAAGCTCCATAATAGGTCATTATTTCAAATTTATTGCAATGATCTGATCCGTAGAGATATTTTAAGTGTAAGAATAGTCGGTAATTATTTCTTTTAAACATAACCTGCAAATGAGTCGAGTAGATATGAGGAAATTTAAATTAAAACTTACCTTAAGCAACTACTATCAGAAACCAAGCAAACCTAAGCAGAACTAACCTAAGCAGAACTGTCTGAAGTGTAGTTAATATCACATAATTTCTTAAAGAACAGTTCAATTACTTCAAAGAAAATCTTCCCATCTGTTTATCTAGCCAAAAAGACCTTGCTAAAGTCTAAGCTATATAGAATTTAGCACACACATGCGTCTGGCTGATAATGGTAAATTTGACCAAAAAGAACTTACCTATAGCAACTACTTATCAGACACGTGCGAAACCCCACTTTAGTCACATGGTAAACAATTGAAAAATTCGCAGATAAATCCAAAATGAAAATAATAATTATAATCTATTTATGGTGGGGCTCGTAAATCTATGACTCCATTATATATATAGTGTTCGGTCGTCGTTCTATATTCACATTCTTATCAGGGGGGAGTCACTTGAACAGCGCGTTCTCATGGTTGCAGTGCGATTTGACTTAATTGGAAGTGATTTATAAGAACTTATTGAAATCGGTTTCGGTTTTTCCTATATATTCTATATATACATATATTCCAATTTAGGCGCCACATATCAATTGCCTTGACTTGCTTCGGCTTTATAAGGGCACTTTGTATTATTATAATAATAATCGCAATGATTTCGTTTTACGATAAGAAACGATTTCGATACCGATTTCGATTCCAATTCCGATTAGTCATTATTATGACGGCATGTGGAAGCTATTTTCACCATTTATTCAAGCATTGCAAATAGGTTTTTAGCTCAGTCTTTGCGGACTTATGCACCAAGTCTGACGACGACGTTGACGTTGGCGTTGGCGTCGCTGTCAGCGTCAGCGTCGACGTCCTCTGGTTAAACAACTTAATTTCGCTGCCACTTCTATGAGCCTTTTAGGGTTCCCTTTTTTGCTGGGCAATGGCTCTTCTGAAGCCAAAGCGGACTACCCTTCTGCCGCTACCCCCTCTCACTCGCTCTCCCTCTCTCTCTCTCTCTCTCTCTCTCTTTTGAAGCTGCAGTGCATGTAAAGTTCACTTCAGTTTAAGTGCATTTGCCGTCTTTATTTGCACTTTGTATTTATTTTCTTGTTGCTGTTTGCCATTTTTTTCGCTCGCTCTCTTCACAGCGCACTTGGCCAAGTAGTTGCTGTTGTTGTTGCTGTTGTTGTTACTGTTGTTGTTACTGCTGCTGTTGTTGTTGCTGTTGTTGTTGTTGCTGTTGGTCTTAGCATTATACACCGACACTTTTTCATATCCTGTCTGGTCTGCTTTAGTCTAGTCAACGAGCAAAGCCAAACTGACGGCTTGTCTCCGTTGTCCGTCCTTCTCCCCCCTCCCCCTCTCGCTCCCTCCTGTTGTGAGAAATGGTCTCCATGACTTTGCTAAAAACCGAAAAAGCGTGCAAAGCGCAAAAAAGCAACTAAATTATGCAAATACAACAACAAAAGCAACAACAAACAATGAAGCCAGAGCGCAGAGCGCGCTAACAAGCAAAGCTAAAGCTGTCGCTGACGCTGACGCTGACGGTGACGCTGCCTGCCTGCACTTGCATCTTGCAGATATACACTTAGCTTACCAGGTGAGAGAACTATCTGCAAGATACATGCAAAGCGCACTCGACAGATATCGACACAATTTGTCATCACGCCGCCGCCGCCGCTGCCACTGCCACTGCGCGGCAAGTGGCCCTGAACCAGGTCAGGTGTCAGGTGTTCAATGCATAAGCCTACACTCTATGCGTGTGTATGTGCCTGTATGTGTGTGTGTCAGTCCCCCCACTGGATGTGAACAGTTTGCAGCTACTTTAATGCACTTTTAGCGCTCAACGTCAACATGTCAAATTGATAAGGAAAATAGAAAATGCTAAAATTATTGTTAAGTGTTTTCCTGCCACTATGTTGCACTGTTGCATGCCTCGCGCAGCCATGTTTGACGATAACTAAGCGCGATTATCCACTTGTAGATACATTGCCAGAGTTGCCACAGTCGCTTCTTGTGTATGCAACGTGCTTATCAGCCCCAGCTCGTCTCAGGTGTTACTCGATACACGCACGCAGAGTGCAGGTAAGAGTGCAGCTAGAAAACCTTATCGCACACTGTCATCGCTCTCGCGAGTTTGGTATTAGTTCGGTCTGCAGCAAACAGCACAAGATATCGCCTATAGTTATTATATGGCACGACATTAACCATATCTCAGCTAAAGTTTCCATTTCCATTCCAAATCATATCGAATTTATAATAGTTCTTAAAAGATATATCAAGATAAGATAACCAGATATAATTTGCTGAATTCACAAGTTCCGAATAATCAACGCTCATTGGGGAAAACACAACAAGGCATAAGCAATTCTTGCTCTATATATACCCCTCATTTTATTGAACTTCATTTAGGGTGTTTTAACTATTACACATATAGCTAAAACTTGTTATATATAATGCCATTTATGTTAGATTTGTTGCTTTATTTAAGATTTCGAGTCCTAATAGCTTCTGTCTACAGTTTGTATTTATTTTTGTGGGTCAATTTTTTTGTTTTTTGTATAAATAATTTGAAAATATATTAAAAAATTTTAAAAACCAAATTTTCCTGCTTGAAATTGCTTTGAAATGTGTAAAATAGTTTCAAAATCTATTCAAAAATATATTCAAATGCAAATTGTGGGAAAGAACTGAAAGAAAGTGAATTACTAGGAACTCCTAGCAAGTTAACACTATTCTGAGACCTTTATAGACATTTAATCCTCATAAATGTTTTTAAAATAAAGCGATTTTTATCGGAAAAGACATTTTGTTCATGGACTATTGTTCTTTTAATTCTGAATACAAATTTATTTTGTAGATTATAACAACTGGAGTAATTTCAGGTCTTTCCTTACTAAATTTCTAAATATATAAAATATACAACAGTTTTTAGTTAGTAAAAAATAGTTAGCATAAAATAAACGACATTTTCTAGTCAAATCTAAACGATATATCTTTGTACCAAGCACACTTAGCTTACAGAGTATGCTGGAGCACAGCATTAAACATGAAGTCTGCACACAAATCGTAGCACAAGCTAGACTGTATATCCGCAGGGTATTTCACAGTCGACTGCACACACATTTGTTAATTCTACTCCATTTATTGGCTTATCACGCTCGTCACATTTAATAATTGAAGAAATTATTTGATTTTCGTGGAAATTTCGGACTTGGTTTATCATCTATTTCAGCATGAGCTGTCAATGCTGCTGCTGAGGCAATCAGAAAGCGAGAAAGCAAACAGCAGGAGACACAATTTCGACTTTGGCTCAGCTATACACATAGAAGATATATATAGGAAATAAATATATATATATATATATATATATTTGTATGTATATCTGAGTATACATAAATGTATATTGTGCTTGGGTAGTTGCAGCCACGTTGTATTTTCTGCTTTATGTTGTGCAAATATTGACATTCGTTTATTAAAATTCCAGTAGAGTGGCAGAAGGCAACGGCAACGGCGACGGCGAGGAAGCCCAAGCCAGAGCCAGAGCTGAAGCTGAAGCTGTAGCTGGAGAGGCGCACTAGAAGTTGTCAGGGAAAGGGGAAGGCGAAGCAGGGCCTGGGCAGGAGCCTGGGCCAACAACTGTATGTCATGTTTGCATATGTAAATGTGCCCCCCCTCTCCCCTGCCTCTCGCTCTAACTTAGCTATTGCCATCTCTATGTGCGCGCTAATATTTGTTTTTAATTTTTGCTTTGTTTAAACTGCAGTTTAATTTTATTTTGCACAAATATTGCCAGCAAATTAGAGACGAAAAGAAATGCAAATTGCCAACGACAGCGTCGCAGATACAAGATACAAGTATCTACAAGATACAGACACAAGTTGGGGCCACATGTGGCGATATCAACTGTTGTCAAGCTTCAAATTTAATTGACACATTTCTTGCTGACGCTGCATTTCTTATTTTTGTTGTGGGGGCGTGGCAACTGCGCCCCCTTCCCACACCACTTCACAGTCAAAGGAAAATTGCAATCGGAATTGAAATCGAAAAGTAAACTCAACTCAACGTCGTTATTGTTGTTGTTGTTGTTTACTTCATTTGTCTTTTAATTAAATTCAAGTTTGGCCAACAAATGCACAACAAAGACAGCAACAACAACAACAAATTAAAACAACAATAAACAGAAGACAAAACTCTTTTCTTTCCACTTTGATTAGCCAGTTTTGCATAGTTTTAGCATATTTGATTCCGTTTTGATTGCCAACACACACACAGACACAGACACAACACAAATAAACTCAATTATGATGATCATAATTTCTATATATACACTTCATAAATATTCATCTTTGTGCGACACTTCCTGGCAAAACGAAAAAAAGAAAACAATTTTTGAATTTTATTTCAAATTTTATTCGAACTTTTTTTTATCGACTTTTTCTTTTGCACCGGAAATGAGAAATAAAACGCAGGCTTTAATTGAACCTTAAAGAGAGGAGATACTCCAAGTATACTACGAAATGATGGGAGGGTAGGGAAAAGGGAGCGGGGGGAGACCCACTTAAATTAGACTAAATGGAGCGTGTGCATTGGAAAAGTTTCGAGTCATTGCTTGATTGGCGTTGCCCAAGCAGGAAATAACATTGGAAATGCAGACAGAGAGAGAGAGAGAAAGATAGAAAGAGAGCAAATAAACGTGAAATTGCCCACAGTTTTTCATGGAATAAATACTGTAAATAGCTCTAGTACTTCAATTACTTCAAATGATTTAAAAGAAAAATTAACTTTAATATTCAAATATTAGCTTAAAAAAGATTGTTTCTATAATAAAATGCAGTATATATTCAAAATATATGTTTAGTAATGTTGAGTATTTTTCTTCAGCGGGTTTCTCATTGAACAAATGCTTTAAATGACTCGAGTACTTCAATTACTTCAAATAATTTAAAAATAAACACAACTTTCACATTCAAACATTGAAATTAAAATAAACTAATAAACTATAAATAAGCTATAAAAACTGCTGGACATAAATTCACTATGTTCAGTATTTTTTAAGTATTTATCATGAAATAAATACTATAAATGACTCGAGTACTTCACTTAATTCAAATCATAAGTAAGAAAATAAAACTTTAAAATTCAAAACTTTATGCTGAATATATTTTAAATATTTGTAGTATTTTTTGAGTATTTTTCTACGATTTTGCCAAAGCGCTTTCTTGCCTCAGCTCAATTTTCTCGTTTAATCAACGACAACAAACTCTCTTCCCACCAGCAACTCAATCAACTTGCCGAACATTCATTTCTCTCCCTCTCCTCCTCCCTCCCTCATGCCCTGTCCCTGTCTTGTTCCCACTACAATATCGTATAGGATGTTGCCAAGATGAAATTGATTTTCTGCATCGCAGCGTACCGCAATCTGAACAAATGTGGCTATAAAAAGTGTCCATGGCCAACGCCTGAGCCTCAGCTCAAGTGCAGCCAGAGATGAGAGAACAACAACAACAACAGCAACACCTTTTGGAGGCCAGTTCGTAGAGTCTTGCAAGTTTTATTCCGTTTCGGGGCAATGAGGCAAAAATCTTTTACGACTGCCGACAGAGACAGGCAGAGGAGGGCAGAGGGAGATAAAGATGCAGACAGAGACAGAGCATCTTCATCTACTTAGTTGTTGTTGTTGTTGCTGTTGTTGCCGGCACTTTGCAGTCGTCCGTGTTGGGGTCACGTAAAGTCCATTTATATCAAATTATCTTACCATAATAATGAATTGTCGGCAATTATAGGTATTATCGTTATTTATAGTCGTAAAAGCGCTATGCAGACTCCACTACCTCCCTCCCTCCCTCTCTCTTGCTTTGCATTTGCCACGTTTTACAGCCCTATGAGGAGGGAGGGGAGGCAAGGGGAGTAGGCAGCAAATGCGTAAATAAGCCCCACTTATGTGAGAAGAAGGCATGTGAGAAGCTGAGCTCAAGTGGAATCGCATAAAAATAAATCTAATTAAATGGAATCGTTTAGTCCTCTGGCCCATAAACAACGGCTCTAAATTTTAATTGCCAACGCACAGAACAAATCGCAAGTGGCAAGTGGCAAGCAGCAAGTGGCATGGCGGCATGTCAGGGATGACTCACTTGTCGAGCCTCCTCCTTGGCAATTGCCAACTTCCGCCTGACAATTAATTAAACTGTTTCCCAACTCAAACAAAACATTTCGAGTCAACATTCTTAACCGTTCTTCGAAAGAAGAAGAAACCTTGAAGGAGGAATGAGAGATGGGAACCTCAAGAGCCTTGGCACTTGTTCCACATTCTCAGCAACTTCTGGTTTCTATTTCGGTTTATTTTGATAGGCATGGCATGCTGTCTCTCTCATAGGGCAAAATTCTATGAAGGTTAATATGAAGAATTAACTTTTCTTCTTTGAAGAAGAAGCCTTGAAGGTGTAGAAAACTGAAGACTCATAGGAAACTCGAGACCCTAAAGAGCCTAAGCACTTGTTATACATTCACAGCTACTTCTGGTTTATATTTTGGTTAATTTTAATAGGTCTGATAGGTCAGACATGTTATCTAGGTATGTCAGTTGTATGCTGTGATATCATGCAACACCATAGATAGCAAGGTTAACACAAAGAATCGAGTAACTTTTATCTCTTCAATTCGTTAACCTTCAAAACTGAAATTGAAATGGAACAGAGAGTTACCTTGCCCCTTCCCCTCTAAAGTTAATTACCAAAGAAGCCATAAAGATCCTTTTGAAAATGAGAAACTTCCCATCAAACAAGTCGTTAACCAGACAGAGATATATGAATTGCTTTTCAATATGCTGAAAGGGCTGCAAATTTCGCTCGATGATGATGATGATATAGTAGTATCTCATCGTATCTGTACATTTATGATATGTAAAATGGCCCTAGATGATTTACGAGCGCACATTAAAGTCAACCAACTGGTCAACTCGTACGTTTTATGGCGCCCCATAAATATGTATGGCGGAAATAGAACTCATTTCAAAAGGTATCTGTATAAACACACATATGTATATCGTAATACCTTGCAGTAAAAACAAGGAAAACCTTAAAGTTCAAGAGTTTTATTTGAGAAACAAAAGGGGGTAAAACATTTTTAATTAAGAGCGCTAAAATGATAAACATTTAAACGAGACTGGGAAAGGATTGTGCACTGCGCATGAGAATTGGAATGGGATTCGGAATGGTATAGGGGAATGGTGGAGGGGAATGGTGGAGGGGAATGGAGAATGAGAACAGGAATTGAAATGAAAATCAGCGCACACAGCGAGCAGTTTAATGGGGTTAAAGTTAAACATAAAGAAATAAAAGTAAAACGCAAACAAAAAGGGAAGGAAAGAAAAAGAGAAAAATTCAATTCTGAAGCAACAAACACAAAATTTCATTCCACACGCGGAGGCAGAAGAACAAGAACCCCGAAACGAAGCAATGCAAGAAAGAGAGAAAAAATGCTGTCGAATTAAAATTAATGTCGAGTTAATCGAGTTTTGTTGCTGTTGTTGTTGTAGGCTGTCGAGGAGTAGGCACATCTTCCAGTTCAGCAGAACAAAGAACAAACACACACACACACGCACACACACACACGTATGCAGAGAAGAACAGAATTGAACCGAACCGCAGCAGCAGAATGTGAAGAGAAGAACAGAACAGAAAAGAATCGGAATCTGAAAGCAGTTTGTCTTCTTCCCTTTTGGTTTTTGCTGGCGAGCCTGTTTCGACGTATTTCTTCTGTCTGCTTTTTGTTTTATTCTTCTTCTCTCTTTTCTTTTTGTAATTTTCCCTCTACACGATTTTATCGCTCTTCTTGTGCGTGTGTGTGTGTGTGTGTGTGTGAGTAACTTGCAGCCTCCGCCAGGCATTGTACTATTTCAAGGATAACAACTAAAAGGCTGCTTGGCACTGCAGTCCCAGTCGCAGTCTGTGTGTGTGCGTGTCTGGAGCTCGCAGCACACTCGTCTTCCCCTCTCTCTCCACTTCTCCCCTTTCTGCTAGCACTACCTGCGGCACTATAAATTGCAATCAATTGATATAATTACGAGCTACGCTAGGGGAGAGAGACAAAAGCAGAGGGGAAGCGAGGCATGCGGGTGACGTTTCGCTGATTGTGGCACAGGGAATTGAGACGCCGCTGTCTCTGCTGTCTCACTCCCCTGCCCCTTCCCTGCTGCACTCAACTCTCTGTTGTTTAATTAGGCTATTTAGTTCGCTCTTGTCTTCCACATATATTGATTTAAATGCTGTTTCCACTTTACTAATGATTGCCATCTCTCTCTCTCTCTTTCTTCTTTCTTGCAGGTAAGTCTTGAGGGGAAGACAACTCAATCTTCAATCTGCAGAGATCTCTCGCCTCGCCAATTAGCGAAAACAGCTTAAAAACAAATTAAATAACCGAAAAATGCCGAAAAAACATTTCCGCAAAAACAAAATACTAAACTTAAAACAGAAAGAGAGAGGGAAAAAGAGAGGGAGAGAGAGAGAGAGTGAAACTCGTCGAGTGATTCATGCGTTTTACATTTTGAACACGCTTCAACTCACATGGAACAGCAGTAGAGGAGGAGGAGGAAATCGAGTACCTTCTCCTCCACTCCCCCGGTAGCACCCGCTCGATCCTGAGTTGAGTTCGTCGCGAGCTCGTTTCGTTTCGTTTCTCGTCTCGCAAGATAATGAGGCACAACTGAAACTGTAGGAAATTAAATACAGTGATTAAGTAACTTAATGACGTGGGATATAACCCAAGCCAGGTCCCTCGATACATGTACAATATGTGCAGCGAGTGCAACGCGCAATTTGGGTAGGACATACGTTTCTATATATAAACATATATATATATAAAGAAGGGGATAAGCCATTAAATTGTGGCTGCGCTGTCATGCCCGAAGACTGATTACAGCCTTCCAGAGATGGTATTGAGATCTCTGCGCTCTGATAGCCCAAAAGTGAATCAGGCTTGCCGAAAGGGTATCGGGTTACTTAAGAAACCAGGAGAAGATCTTTGCAAAAAAATGAAAAGCAAACAATGTACAGAGATTCCACTTTATAATCCCCACAGGAAAAAAAAAGTGGAGAAACTGAAGAGTCTCTTCTCTCTCTCTTCTGGAATATCAATCAAAATGTACACTTCGGGGTTTATTACAATCACAATCAGATACTTGTCTGGGGCACTTGACATCGGCTTGAATCGAAAAATCGACTCGTTCTTTGTTCAAGATCTTTTTTTCGAACATTACGTATTTCTTTTTTCAGTATCCATTGTGCCAAAGTTCACTTGATTTCGTTTGTTCTCTTTTGTCTTCTCTGCTGCTTCTTCTTCTTCTACATCTTTCGCTTTGTCCGAATTCGTACAGCGAACTTTGCGGTTCAGTGAACTTTTCTACATATTTTACTTGAATTGAATCTACTTTACTATACGCTACGCAACACTACTCGAACCTATGTTACTCTACTCTACACTATATATTGTATATATAAACTGTACTCCATTCTACTACTCTACTCTACTCATCTCTACATTACTCTACACTACACTTCTCCACTCTACACCACTCTACTCTACTCTATGCTACTCTTCTCTACGTTACCCTAAACTACTCTACTTTACTCTACTTTACTTTATTTTACTTTATTCTACTTCACTTTTATGCTGGCTCATTTGCATTACTGAGCAGGAAAAGAGAGACAAAGAGAGAGGGAATTTTAATTGTGTTTAATTAGAGTCGCTTTACTTGGCAAACAATGAAGCAAGAAATGAGGTGGAGGAGATAGGGAACTTAAAGAGGGACAGGCCTGAGCAGACACTCTCAAGTGCCGCAAATAATTATTTTTAATTAAAAACTACGCACATATTTGCGCGCCTGTTGCGCCCAATTAATTTTTGGAGAGTCGAGAAATTTCTACTCCCGATATCGAAATGAAAGACGAAGCAATAACCTCAAAAAACCCAAAAACAACCATTGCAATTATTTATGCACATCAGGTAGCAAAATAGTTGAGCTAGTGTTATTTTATGCAAATATATCAGATGGATATGTACGCTATACAATATATACCTATATGCAGATATATGATATACGATATATTTATACAATATTTATACGATATTTATACGATATATCTGCTGATTATCTACACTTAACGAGCACTTGTGCCATAAATTATAATTTAATTGGCACATTATAGCAAAGGCTCGAAATCGATAGAGAAGGGAGAGTGGGAGAGGGAGACAGGGAAAAGTAGACTAGGCCAAGGCAAATCTTGAACATATTAACAAGCTAATGAAATATCTCTCAGCTATTTATGATGGACAGAAAGCAGGCAAGTTTGTGTTACATATTCATGGCTAAAAGAGAAAACGTTTAACACGTGTTACCTACCAAATCGAGCCTGGTCGACAGGCAGATGCGCTACATCTCGTAGCCAATGATGAGGCTGCTTGGGCGTGGTCACATTACCCCCAGTTCATTGAACCAAAAGTAGGCAATATTATTTTCTAATTATGTATAGAAAATAATTTAAGCTTAAAACAAACAGCAAAGAAGCTCACGAAAGCGAAGGCACACAGCAAGAATTCAAAAAAGAATTGAGCACAAGCACAAATAATCATGAATACGCACGCACACTCACACACATACACACATGTGTATAGTTAAGTGTATGTGCCGTATATGATCAAGGTGTGTCAGGTGGCTTCGGACTTCGATTTGGGCCATAATGAAGCCATTTGCATAACCAATGAATGGGATGGATCGATGGATGAGTAAAGAACCTTCTTCCCCCCACTCCCCCTTCCCTCCTAATGGATGATGTATGGCCGGGAATACATTTATGAGTGCGAGTGCGCCTCATAAAGCGATTACTTGACATTTGATTGGCAGGGGCAGGGCAAGGGAGAGAAGGCAAGGGGAAAAAGGGGGTAGATTACTTGAACTACTCAAGATATTTAAGTATTTTGATGAGATTTACCAACTAACTGGAACTGACACGCTAAGAGAATGGGAAAGAGAGAGGAAGAGAGCGAAAGATAGAGGGAGGTAGAGAGATCTGAGCCAAAAGACAAATAATAAAACACTTTAAACATGTTTTCATTTTGCCTCGCTTGTTTGCTTTGCTCTTTGCCTCTTTTCACAACAACAACTACAACAACATCCCTTTTCATTTGATGTTGTTGCTGTAAAAAAATTATATTTATTTTTGCATTAAGCACGAGGTCAATTAACCTCATGCCACAGCGCGAGTTCAACAAACGCAAAGCACACATACACACAGACACACACAAACACAGACACACTCAGGCGTACCTTCAGCTATACACACTAATGCCAAACACACACAGACACAGATGCACGCAAACACGCGCTTTACATTCACATTAAAAATTGTTGTGACGTCGCTCGCTGCCGTCGTTGACATTTTGCACTATTACAAACGAGGCAGCACAACAAAAGCAACAACAGCAAGAAGGCAGCAACGGCAACGCGTCTCGCATTTTTTACAATTGTAAATTGAGTCATTTGACTGTTGTTCTTGCTGTCGCTGTTGTAGTTGTTGCTGTTGTTATGCACTTGACAACACACGTCAACAGCGACAGCAGCAACAGCAACTACATCAACAAATACAACAGCAACAACAACAATGGCAACTCTGGCCGTGCATGGTCATTCATCAACACTGGCAAAAGTTTTTTTTTATTATTTTTTATTTACTTGCCTGGCACAACATTTGCCTACCGCGCCCCACTGGCCCCACGCTCCTGCCACCCTCTCTTCACGCCTGCCACTTGACCACCTCTGCTGTTATTGATATGTTGTTGTCATTGTTATTCTTTGTTTTTGTTGTCGCACTCACGTGCTGTTCTTTTTTTTTCATTGCCGGCATTTTTTTCCGTTTTTTCGTTGGTGTTTTATTATTCTCTACTTCGATTTAATTGTTGTTTTTTGCCACATTTTTGAGCGCGCCAAAAAAATGTTTTTATAAACAACTTTGTTGCCTTGTTGATTTGTTGTTGCCGGGGCTGTTGCTGTTGAAAAACGTTTTGCGTTGCCAAGCAAACTTTTCGTTTTATTTTGGTCTTTTTTTCTTGTTGCTGTAGCTCGATAACCCTGTTCGGAGGCAGGGGTAGTTAGGCAGGTGTGCAAAATGAATACAGCAGCATAGACAACTTATAGTTATTTAAATATTTGTTGAGGAAAAAAATGCAAAACGATAAGTGAATTAAACGAATGACAAATGATCGAGAGAATAAATACATACTTCTGTATACACTGGTTAATAGAACCCTTTCTGGGTATGCCCGACGTCTGGCAATTGGCCTTTTAATTTGTTCTGTTTGTTGACTCAATTTGATAGATGATTTAATTAATGCACTCATAAATTTGATTTGACTACGAAAATATAAAAGAAAAGATATACGATGGTGCATATATTTTCATTAATAGCACAACAAATTTACACATAAAGTGACTAAGCGTTGGGGTATAATGAGCTTTTTTATTTCACTATGAAAAACAATGTAGAGATAATGCAAACTAGGAGAGAGAACTCGTTAAGCGCGCGCACGCAAAATGATTCACACCTCTTCAATAATATCTAGTTATAAATTTTTGTTTACTTTATTTTATTCCAAGTATTTTGCGCTTCGTTTTTCTCCAGCTTAACTATGCGAATTTATTTGCATAAATCACTATGAAAGCAGCTAAAATATCTGCAAACGAAACACAAACAAATACGTAAAGACAGAGCGGCGACTGCGAGATGCTCTGTACAAAGACGTTGCCACCCGCGTGAGTTACTCTTCTTCGATTCACGGTATAAAGGTTGCACAAGGTTGTGTTGTATGCAAACCTCAATATGCTTAATAAAATGCAACCTCTCAATCAGTTTCACTCTTGTTGATGCTGAGGTATTGCCACCCGCGAAAACCCCTGCGTTGAGCCACAGTGTAAGAACAGAACAAGGTTGCGTTTACTGTTGATCAGCGCTTTTAAGTTCAAAGTTACGTATGCAAAGCTCATTATGCTTGCCAAAATGCAACCTCTCAATCAGTTTGACTCTTCGCCTCTCCCCACTTTATGATTCTATCTCCTCTTTTGCACTTACATACTCTGCATACTGCTTAGATCTTGGCAACAACAATGCAAGCATGACTTCTGCTCTTTCTGCCTATTGAGAGAGCACATTCAATTGAGAGCGAAGCAAATGAAAAGATAACAAAAACTACCGCGCTTATCTTTGCACTAAATTAGGCCTAGTATATTTAGTATTAAAATGATTGTGATTTGTTTGCAGCAATTAATTCATAAAAATAATTGCATAAAAAGACAATAACAAGTAATTTAGAAATTGCCTTAGACACTCTTTCCCCTTTTACATACTGGGTATAAAAATACAAGTATATTGAGTTGGCAATTCGGTATTTCCGCTTTAAAACGTGAATCGGGTATTTTCCTGCTTAAAAATATGACTCACAATTGGCGCACACAATTACACAAGGCAATTAACAACAAGCTGAGGCAGCAACAATAACAACAACAGCAACAATAAATGACCAAAGGAAAGTCGAGCAAAAGTTGCAAGCAATTTCCACCTGGACAGAATCTCACACTAACCCGGCTAGAAAACTAGTTTTTATGCACTGCAAAAACAACAACAGCAAAAACAAAAACCGAAAAGAGCAAAAAAAGTCTGTATAATAATGGCTTCAATTTTCAGCAGGCAACACAAAGAGATTGTAATAAAAATAATACAAAAAGCAAAGAAACAAGTTAACGATGACAATTGATGCGACGTGCATCGACGAGTGAATACCCTGCATACAGTGAATGGAATTTAAAGTATACAAAGAGATACTTGAAGTATTCTCTTAATTTTATCATATCTTGCAACATGCGGCAAGCTGCATGCGCAATTCGTGTGTATCCTTTCGCTTTTCACAGCAAAATTACAAAAATATGTATGGCAATTTGGACGACGTTCTTTGACATGAATTTATGGCAATTTAAGACAAGTTTTTAATTATTTTCTATGCAGTTGCTGTCGCTGCTGTTGTTGCTGTCGTTGTTGTTGCTGTTGTTTTTGGTGTTGCTGCTTGGCATAATAATAATTTAAATATTGTAGCGAGCTGAAATGAAGTGGCACAAGGCATTAAATCATCGCGTGCAGCTAAAAGGATAACCAACTAGCTGCAACAAAAACAACAACAGCAGCTGCAATTTGCCCCGCACAGTGGCATCGAAACAGGCGAGTTTGACACACAAAACAACAACAAAAAAGTGGGCCAATTTTCAGTTGGGTAAATGAAATGTTAATTGTGAAAAAAGTAGTGCAAATAAACAATAAACAATATAAATAAATAATAATGAAGGAGGGAGGAGTAGGGGGCAGAAAAACGACTTTATTTATGCAGCTTGCAACAAGCTTTGTTGCTGTTGTTGTTGCTGCTGTAATGTAATTATGCAAGTCTTGTGCTGCTGCTGTTGCTGCTGCTTCTTCAGCAATAATGCAATTTGTATGCAAATGCAAATACAATCGACAATTCACAGAGACACCAACACATACTCACACAGGCACACATATACAGTTACACTTGCAGGCTGCCTATAAAAGCGAGTTCATGGCAAACCTTATCACGGCTACAGACACAGCAGATGCGCCACACAGATATGCCACAAACAACAACAACAACAAGAGCTACAACAAAAACAACTACTACTACGATAGCTACGTTTGCCATGCGATTAGCATAATAGTCTGCAGGCCGTAAATATTGCATTTTAGCATAATTGTTTATACTTTGCAGCTGCTGCTGGCGCTGTTGGCTCTGCTGCAGCGACGCCTTTAACAAGCACTCAAAGTCTTAACTGCGTGCGTGCGACTGTGTGTGTGTGTGCCTAGTCCAACATATATAATAACGGTTATTAATATTTGTAGCACAGTCGGGCATTATACGTACTGTGCTAATGAGCAGTCGAAATTGGTTGCATTTTGGTAAAGCTGTCCAGCACACGCAAAAAGCTCACATGCACATGTGTGTGTGTGTAATATGCTGCACTTGCCTTAAGTTTTCACACGCACACCTGTGTTGTTAGCATTTTATAGCCAAGATAATCCAACTTACATACAAAATCAAAGTGAAAGGCTCCCTTCAAGTCTTCATACTTATTTTGGCTGATTTTTATTTGGCAACTATATGTATTAGTATGTATTTTCTATGGCAACTATACATATATAAGTAGTACAATTTTGAAATGTTATATACATATTATAAAAGTCAGTTGAATGTATAGAGTTTTCTGCATTATAAAAATATATTTAATTTTCTACACATATTGAACCTTGAAAGAAGGTTGATTTGTCGGGATAAAATCTGAGTTGGCAACACTGACGTACGCATCGCATACGCACACGCACACACGTGAGAGCATCTCAAAAGCTTACCAATACTAGTGCACTTAGCTCCGGCTCATTGTTGATGCATTTGGTTGAAGATTCTCAACAAGTTTGTTCATTAGAACCGAGTGCAACTTTCTATCGCGCCATTCACTCCGATTGTGTTTGCTCTGCCAATCGCCTAATGCAACAATGTCTAACTGGCTGTGACGAAGTGAAGCAGCAGCAAAGTAACAACAGCAACAACAACAACTACAAGAGCGAATGCAACAAGAGACTCGTCTAGTTGTTCGCCTGTCATGTTGTGTTTGCCGTCTCCTTCACTTCCCCCATCCCCATTTTGCCAATCGACTTTGTTCGTGTTCATTTTGCAGTTTCCGCGCTGCAACTTTGTAATTAACTTTTGTCACGACGCGACTGAAGGAATGAGAGAGTGACAGAAGAAGAGAGGGAGAGAGAGAGCAAGGAAGGAGGGGGAGTGGAATGGCAAGAGGACTTAACCGAGATGGCGCATCATTAAAACGCGTCGGGACCTTAAGCCGCGCTGTCGATAGTCACAGCGAGTTAGTGACGATAACCGATAGTCATGCTCGATTTAATTTATTTATTTATTGTTTGCAATTTATTTGCAGTTGATTTTATTTTATTTACCGCACATAATTACCGTGCTTATGCCTCAATTAGCGGCGCATTAATTAAGTCCAACACAAACAAACAAACACACACACACATAACCTTGACATACGCATCCTCTCTCACACTCTCCGCCTCTACCGCTCTCTGTAATTGCATTTATGCTTTATGCGCCTTTCCCTTTGTGCGCACAATTGACAAATGACATGACATCAATTTAAGCACACACACACACTCTCTCTCTCTGTGTCTCTCTTTCCCTCTCCCTCTTTCATCTGCAGCAAAAGTGATTAGAAAAAGTCTAAGAAATTCACGTTCAGCATAATACGAGAGCAATACTCGTAATGAGTGCCGGGCAGAGAGAGAGAGAGAAGGAGGAAGAGAGGGGAAACAGGAGAAGTAGAAGAAGTGGCGAGCAGAAGAAAAAGGAAAATGACAACAGCAACAAGAGGCGCACATTAAAGCATCGCATGGCGTGCCAAAAAATGGCCAAGGAATTCGTTAACGACTCCAGACATGCCAAAATTAATGGCAATAATTAAAACAACGCCAACAACAACAACTAAACAACAAGAAGAGCAGCACACGAAGAGCATAAATGCCCAAACCAGCGAACTACTAACTTGCCTATTGACTTGAGGGCCCCGAAGACAGCGTCAAAATCAAAAAAAAATACCTATCGAAATATAGACAGGCTTAGAAAGTGATGGACTAGTAGATACGCTACAGTTGGAGATAGAAGTGGGCAGCAGATTTAAAGGATATCTATTTATAATATTCAAGTCTTTGCAGTTTTAAAAGTTTCTTAAACTATCGCAATTTAAATGGCTTGACAAAACTTAAATTATAACTTCTAGAACAATTAATTTTAACTTCATAGCTGAAAGTTTCAAGAATATTTAAGGGAAACCCATCAGTTTACTCAGATTTCACAATTTTCCCCAATCAAATAAAGTTTTATGCGCTTTACAAACTGATTTGCAGCTGCAGCTCTTTAAACACCATCCATATAGATATACCTCGCTTTAACCAGGCGCCCATAGACAGACAGATCCGTCGGACAGCTGCGGCTCTGCTGGCTGTGGATGGAGGCGGAAACTAGTTTCCAGCTGCCGCAGCAGAAAATAAAAGCAACACTTGCAAATTGCATAACACATTGCCAGGAGAGATGGCAAGGAGAGAGATAGAAATAGAGAGAGAGAAACCTATACAAAAGATATACTATATAAAACATAGTATATACATCTATGTGAATCTCTCTTAATGCATTTTGTAAGGGGGGAGGATTGGAAAAAGCGCAGCTGATTTGCAAATATTTGCACTATTGATTACCAGCCGCATTATAATTTACTGGCCAAATGTGCAGCTACAGACGGTACCGCCTTCCCGCCCCCCCACTTAGCTACGCCACTGGCGAAAAACCCTTTTGCAACGCAGTCAGCAAATATTTTCGCTGCCTTTTCCAATTTAATTTATCGCAAATATTCAATCAAAATAATGATGCGAGTGAAATAACGGAAATGGTGCACACAGGAGGAAAGTGAGGGCGACGAATGATAGGATGCAACGTGATGTAAAGTGCGCAGTATGACGCAAGCATACCCTGTAAACAGACAGCAGACAGGCAGTGCAGACTTAACTTCATTTTTACAGGGTATTCTCATGGAATTAGTGAGCAGTGTGCTTTCTTAACATAACCAAAATTTGACTGTGCATTAAGTTAAAGAGAGGGAGAAGGTGGGAGAGAGAGAGAGAGAGGGAAGATGCCGTCGCAACTGTTTAAGAATGCAAGCCAACGAACAAACGAACAATTGCAGACTAATTGAAAGCTAAATTGAATAAAATACACACACACACACAGGCACACTCACTCGCACACACACACACACGCGCTAACAAGCACAGCAAAGGATAAAAAGGAAACTGTAGCCTGAACCAACACACACACACACTCACACACAGCGCACACTCGACACGTACAATTACAGGCGGACCTCACTGTATACCCTCGTCCCCTGCCACCCGCTTCCTCTGCCTCATGTGGCAGATAACCAACCAAGCAGAGCAACCGAACCAGTGCAACCAGACAATGTCCATGGCGTAGCAAGAAATTGCAGAGCGAACAGGGGGGCAGCTGAAGCTGAAAAGGCTTCACAGTGCCTGCAGGATAATAACGTACAAGTGGCATGGGCTGCGGTGCGAAGGGGGGGTATTTTGTGGGTGAGAAAATTGTGGAAAATGCAAAATTAGCATGAATACGAAATACAAGTTAAATATTTGAGCTGCCCAAGCCGAGCATGCCGAGCATGCTCTCCCTACCTCTCACACTCTTCCCCCCTCTCTTCCTCTCTCTACATCATCCTCTGCCCCTCTTCTACCGCCTGGCAATCATAGCAATTGCAGTTGCTATTAGAGCAAAATGAAACGTGGCAGCAGGAAAGGCCTCCCCCTCCATCTCCATCTCCTTCTACTATGTTTACACTATGCTACAAAAGCATTTTCCTTTACATATGTTTTGCCAGCTTTGCCTTTGCAGTTCCGTTTACAATTATACCAAGGATTATTAGATTGAGCTAGAATTAAAGAGAGGGGGGAAAGAATGTATTCAGTTCTAACCTCAATCACTCGCTAGTTCTTTTGCTCTGTCGATAAGGTCGAAAAAGTAAACACAAAACGTTGCATATTCTCCAAAGATCAGAACTAATATTTGATTTATTTACAATTTATTTACATTCTCCCTCTCCCTACCTTGCACCTTCTTCTGTCTCTTTTACTGTATTTACTTATATTACGCTGTGTTCTCTCTTCCCTCTACGGCCTTATCAGCAGACTTTGACGTTGGGGACATGTAAATAATTTATATGGCATACCCTGGTTATGTGTGTAATTTATGATGGGCCACACACACACACACACAGACACATATGTAGCTGGAGGTGTTATTATTGCGCTCCGTCCTCGCTCTTATCAATGTCAGAGCAGAGACAGCCAGAGAGAGAGAGAGAGGGAGAGAGGGAGAGAGACAGACACAGTCGCTCGTTAGTTGGAAAAAGCGGTCAAAACTTTTATCGGAAAAACATATTTATTATAAGCATCGTTATTTACGATATATTATCGATATAATCGATAGTAAGCGTAAGATTTATGACTGCTCTACTCAGAGCTAAATGGGTCAGCTAAGAGTGCCAGATAAGATAGAGATTCTCGAAAGAATTCGAATGAAATTTAGAAATTGAAAGAGTTCTTTCGTTTCTACATTCCCAACTGATTAATTGCGTCTTTAACTTCCTGCAAAACTATTAGCGTAACAATCGCTGCAAGAATCTGCCTGCAACTCTCTTTCACACACACACATACATATCTCTGTCTCTTTCTCTATCTGCCATTAGCCTGCTCAGTCGTCTGCAGTGTAGCGCATCGTGAGCGCCGCTCAAGCCGAACTAAAAATGCCTTTAAGTTTGTTTTTTTTTTATTTATTTCGTTTTATAACGTGTATTTTCCTTGTTTCTTATCGCCGTGCGCTGTATTCAATGTAAATACAAGTACATATACATGCACACACACGCACACGCACACACTCACACTGGCGCACAACTAATTGCTGTTTACACTGTGCGCAATTTTCTTTTCAACGCATTTTTCAGTGAAAATCGTTGACAGAGCGCGCAGGCAACTTCCGCGGGGTCAGCAGAGGCAGGGGCAGTAGCAGCGGCAGAGGCAGCGCTTTTCTAGGCCGAAGGCCACGCAGCGCTTAGTTCGTTGCACGTTGCAACAGCAGCAGTTGCTGTTGTTGTTGTCGCTGTTGCTGGCCGATAAGAGCGCACTAATCTCTATCTGCCTTCTATCTATGCCTCGCTTTGCTTTGCATTTTGTTTACTTTACCAAGAAACAAATAAAAATGCATTCGACGTAAAACAGAATTGTAAACTGAAAAGAGACAACAACAGAGGAAAAGGGAGAGAGGGAGTAGGAGGGAGGGGAGTGCAGCTAACATTGAAGTGAAGTCGCCGCGGCGATGCAAACAAGCGACGATAATAAACATTTAATTAACTTTTATGAACAGTGTAAATAGTGGGAAAATGCATTAACAGCCAAGACAAGCAAACGCTTTTTTTGCGGCGAGTAAACTAAGTTGAGTACAGGGTATTTTAGGCGGGGCAACTATAAGAAACCTTAAGGAATTGCTAGGAATTTTATAGGATTTTCTAAATGTAGTTAAAGGTGAAACCAATAAGATTACAGGGTATTTTATGCAGACAACTATTTATAAGACAATTTATGAAATTGGTATAAGTTTTCTAGCATATTTTTTAATAGAGTTGAAGGTCTGGAGTCATATATAAGAGACAATTTTCATAAAGAAATTCAGTTTTAGGAATTTTGAAGTATTTATTGGAGGGAGTTAAAGGTTATAGAAAGCAATAGTAGTGTACAAAGAATTTTTAATTGCAGATAAAGGTCAGTATTTTTTAATGGTAGACATTCCCTTAGGTAATCAACCTTAATTGCCTTAATTTATTATTATTACAATATTATATAAATTATTTATTATTTAAGTAATTATTTAAATGAGCCAAGCCGTCCCCACCCATGCAGGGTATTCACCAGCACATATTCCCGCTCGCTGCATATGCTATATATCTTTTTTTATGATTTTACGATGGCCTTACGCCATTTTTATTAGACTGTTGTTGTCGTTTTAGCTGTTTGTTGTTGTTGTCATTGCTGTTTGTTTTTGTTTTTGCCCCATGGCCTAAACAAACAGTGCACACAACGTGCAAAAGCCTTAATTAATAACACACAAACACATGCACAAGCACACACACACATACGAACAGGGTCTGCACACTATCATAAGGAAAATCTGCACAGCAAAAATAATTGGCAATTTTTGCGAATTTCGTTTTCGAATTTCGAATTTGAATTTCGAATTCCGATTCGATTTGCGAATTGCGTGCAAATTTATTTTAATTTTTTGGCACCTGCGTCTGCCGACAATGTTTGCTTTGCATTGCAAATATTTTTAGAAAGCCTCCCCAGACAAGCTAACAACCCCCCTCATCACAGTACCTCTCTCTGCCACCCTCTCTTGGTCCCCCTGTCTCGCTCATAAATGGCTCAAACTGTGTTTGCCTAAGCTATTTTCTTGCCTTGTCGCCAGCTGCGCCAGGCCGAATTGTCTCTCCTTCTCTTCTTCTCTCTGTCTCTGCCTTTCCTTCCTTTGCGCATTTCTATTTGCATTTCTCTGTGTGTACATGTGTGTGTGTGTATTTGCATTGCATTATGCTGGTTAAGTCAGGGCAGGGTAAGAAATAAATCATATTTTGCAGGCAATTTGCACAAACGATTTGCCTCTGTTTGTTTGTGTTGTTGTTTTTGTTGCAACAAACTTCCAGCAATATGTATAAATATCGTAAATATTGTAAATATATATCCAGACATAAGCCGCTTTAATTGGCCCTAACCAAAGAACGATCCGATTCTATTCACTTTGCAATTAGCAAATGTGTTTTGCTTATGCGGAAGAAGATTCTGTTTTCGTTTTTGGCTTCAATTGGAATGTGATAATAATAACCATATAATGTCACATGCTATAAACGTGAAATCGATTATTATGTCCGCTGTTATCATGTGAAGCATTCCGAAATTAGAAAGTGTTTTGTTTATAAACAGAATTTGCGATAAGAAGCTCGCAGAAATTAGCGAGACAATGCCAAAAGCAGCAGCGAAAGTTTATCAGTTTAGCGGAAATCGAAAGTAAATAATAGAGTAATATATATTTTAATATATAGATAATATAATCTGATAGTTGAATAATAAAATAGAAAAGTAATAAACAAATACTCCAGTAAATGATATCAAATAAAATATATATAGTATGCGTAAATAATTTAGTAAAAAAAATATAATTAAACAATTAAAATAAAATATTTAAATAATAAACAAATAATTCAGTAGAATGTATATAACAAATAATTAAAAAAATATGATAATAATTAAATTAAATAAATATAATAAAATACAAAAATAATTAACGAATAGAAAAAAAAATAATATAATTTAGTAACATAATACATATATATACATATGTTATACATATATATACAAACATATATATATGTATATATGTGTATACATATTTTAATAAATGTGAATAAAACATAATAAGATTTCTTATAATGCATATAAATGCACACTATAAAAATTATATATTTTAATAATAAAGTGTGCACATATAATTTATTGCATCATTCTTATTATTATCTATATAAGTATGCATACCATAAATTATAAATATTTGAATATATCACTTATTTGAAGAAGCAATTTCTAAAATTGCCATAAATTTGTAGCTCGCATAATGCCCTGAGTTATGCCGCATAATCTTCTTAGTCTGCCCAAATAAAAAAAAAGAAAAATAATTCAAAAAAATAAATTACAGCTAACACAGCAGCGCACACAACCTTCCTGCACAGCAACAACAACAACAATTGCAACAACAACAACAACTAGATAGTTTTATAAACATAAATTTGCAAGGCCTTTAATGGCGCGCACAACATATTTTCGTTCGAGCAGCAGCAGCAGCAGCAACGGCAACAACAGCAACTGGCAGCAGCAGCTGTTGCTGTTGCAGTTGTTGTTGCTGTTGCTGTTGCTGTTGTTGCATGCGGCATTTTTGCCATGCTCTTTTTTATGTATTTGGTTGCACAAATAAATTGCACATAAATCGCTGGCCACATAAATTTTACATGTTGCCGGCGTGCAGACTCAAAAACAAGTCGAAATTATGTGCGCGCTGCAAGCATAAATTATACCCAAGGGGGCACCAAGGGAGAAGGGAGAGGGGAGAGGGGAGAGGGGGTACACTTGAGCAGGACAATAGCAAGAGGCAATTAAAATAGTTGCGCGTCTAACGAATTTCCTTAATTAAACACAGCAGCAGCAACTGCAACAGCAACAGCAACATTGCTGCAACTAATTGCCAAGAAACGCTTCGAGCCAACTTGCAATTAGCTTGAAAACGGCCAAAGGCAAATAGAACACTGCGGCGAAGGTCAGCAGCGAACAGAGTGTGACACCCACAACAGCAACAGCAACTGCTGCTGATGTTGCAGATTAATTGCATATAATTTTGTAGCTCGCACACGACAGCAACAGCTGTAAATTGCCCCATAATTTATGCACATACCGTTACTTTTGTAAATGCCATTAACTAACTAACAATTTGTCAACGATTTTTAACAATTTATTTCTATTTTTCTCTCTCCCTCTCTCTCTCTTTTGTTGCAGTCACGCGCCCGCAAAACCTCCACCAAAGCAAATAAACTGAATGCTGGCGCCGCGGCAACAGCAACATCGCCACGTCTAAGTCCAACGCCGGCAGCAACGCTTCTGCCGCAGCAATCGCCAAATACAACAACAACAGCAGTAGCAGCAGCAACAGCTGGTGGTAGCCTGCAGCAGCAGCAACAGTATCAACAACAGCAACAGTTGCAGCAACAATTGTTGTCACATCAGCAGCAGCAGCAACACTATCAGCAACCGCAACAACAGCAGCAGCACTTCCAGCAGCAGCAACACCTGCAGCAGCAGCAGCCACAACATCAGCAGCAGCAGCAGCAGCACGTACAGCAGCAGCAACATCAGCCGCAGCAACATTTGCATCAGCAACAGCATCACATAACCGCACAAATACAAACCATGAAGGATCAGCCGCAACAACCCATGGTGAGTACAAATCAATATTGCACAGTTCCCACAACAACAACAGCAGCAGCAACAGCAACAGTAACAGCAGCAGCAGCAGCAACAACCACAGCGAACATTGACCTTCATGGGGGTTTTTGGCTAGTCAAACGCTTCATTCACTGCGAAAAAAGCGTAACACAAATAGCACAAACAGCCTTTGTATGTGTGTGTGTGTGTGTGCTCTGTGTTGTCATCGGCCAACGCTGCGTATACGTCACACAGGCCCAATCAACTGCAGCTGTGCACACATAACGAACGTACAAAAAGCCGAACGAGCCGCAAAGCCAACCCAGGCCAGGCCAGGCATAACTGGCCCACACACACACACACACACATACACACACACATACACACACACATACACACACACATACACACACACATACACACACACACAGACAGAGACACTCCCCCATACATACAGACGTTCATTCATAAACAATTTTTCGATTTTTATCAATGATTGCTAAATGTTTTCAAAATAAAACGCCAGACCGCACAGCAGCAGCAGCAGCGACAACGACAACAGCAGCAGCTGTCAGCAGCAGCAGCAGCAACCAGGCGCACACACACACACAGAGGGAGGCACGCAGACATTTGTAGACAAAATAAAAGGCTATTTTTACAGCCAAATCGAGGCAGACACACCCACTGTGAGTGGGAGAGAGACAGGAATAGAAAGGCATAAAAAAGTCGCTATTAAAATTATTTACACACGAATTTATATTTCATTTGATTTTATTGCAGGCATTGTTATTGTTTGTTGTTGTTGTAGTTGTTGTTATTGTTGTTCTCGTTGTTTTATTTATATGAATAACAAAATTTCACTTTCATAATTTTTGCGCTCATAAAAATGCAAATGAAATGAAAACGACGCGTGTTTCACGTTCGTTATTTTTATTGCTTTTCCGTTTTTGGGTCTGTTCCGTGTCATAAATAAATGCGAAAAACTGTAGCATAGTACAGGGCGTGTTTGAGGGGTCGGGGGGGAGGTTGAGGAATAACATTTCCAAATATTTGACGTGTGTTTACTGTGTTTTTTGTGTTTTTGTTTACTGCGGGTCAATTAGTGGGTCGCCTAATTAGGGCGCGACTAATGTGATTTATGTCTGTATACGAGGACCCTATACTGTACCCTATGCTGTACTGCTTGTAGTCCCCCAAAAGGGTTGATTAATTGCACCTGAATGGATTGTTTGGCAAAGAAGTTAAACGTACTTTTGGTTAGTCTTAAAATAAATCTTTATAAAAGGTGCTGACAGTTAGAGACCTTGCTTAAATTACGCTGATTAGGTTTTATTAGGCTGCACGGTTTACTTTAATGTTGAGTACTTAAGATTATAATAAAACATAAAAAACAGTACATTAAAAGCTTTAGGTCGGTTTTCGACTAATTGGAGGGTGCTTTAAAGCACTAAAAGCAGCTAAAGAAATATATCGATAGTGGGAACAAGTGTTGAAGTTTGTCAAATAAAGGATAGTCTGCAATATCTGCTTTGTACGATAGTATAGGTGCCTCTACTTTGCGATATACCAAGTTAATGCTAAAATATATCTTTTAAATGCTGAGTACATGACGTTATACAATAGTTAGCGTTGGATTCCGCCTTCGTATGGTATTCTCTATTTAAAAACTTAGTTGATGTTATAGATAAATGGTCTGCGCCCCATGGTATTGTTGTACTGGAGCTATAGATATATATATATATATGTTTGTCAATTAATATAGAGAAACGCACTTCAATAATCGATACAGGTCTTTCACTTCTTCTTTCTACTTCCCTACTCTCGATAGTCTCATCGATAGTTCAAGCGATAGTACATATACTTCATTATAACCTTAACGATAGTAATCGATATTTAAACTAACACTTAATTAAACTCATATTCATCTATGTATCTTCATCTCTTTCCTTTGTCTACCCCCGCTGCAGGCACCCATGGCCTTCTACCCCACATGGCAGGCGGATCCCTCGCAGGGCTGGCAGAACCAGTTCATACAGCAAATACCACAGAATACTCCAGCCATCACATCGCTCAACTCGTTGGATTTCCAGACACAGTCCTACGCCTACCCATCAAATGGCTACGTGCAGACAGGACTCGGCTTCGATCCCAACTACGGACGCTCCCCCTACGGTGCGCCCGTGCAGCGTTACGACTTCCAGAGCCAACAGCTCTCGAGTGCGCCCATTCAGCAGGTGGGACTGCAGAGTGTCGCCGCTGGCTTTGCGCCCGGAGGTGTCAGTTATGCCGGACAAGTGTCCACAGCACCAGTGCCGCCCTCAGTGGGCCTGCAGCAGCAGCAACAGCAGCAGCAGCAACAACAACAGCAGCAACAGCAGCAGCATCTTGGCGCCGATCTGAACAAGGCAATGTCGGGAAACGACACGCCTGGATATCCGCGGGTGAGCAGCGTGCCGCCGCGCTCACTCAACTGTAACGGGTATCCAGGCGACTACAGCGGATCACAACAACAACAGCAACAACCACAATCACAACAGCAGCAGCAACAACAACAGACGACAACAACAGCAGCAGGAGGCAGTGTAGCTGCCACGCCCACAGCGGTGCCAGTTGCCGCAAGTGGCAGCTCTAATGCCGTCGTGGCACAACCAGCAAGTTCCCCCATGCAGACACAGCAGCAGACGCAAGCGGTGCCTCAATCCCCCACACGCAGTCTCATCCAGCAGCAGCAGCAACAGCAGCAGCAGCAACACCAGCAGCAGCAGCCACGCCTTGTCTCGCAGTCGCCCGGCCAAGTGCCGCCTTCACCCAACGGCAATGGGTTGCAGCCCTACGGCAGCAGCGTGCTGCAGCAACAGCAGCAGACGCATCCGCATCTTGCCTCGCCGCCCATGCAGGACTGGAACTGGAGCAATCAGCAGCCCCAGCAACAGCAGCAGCAGGCACCTGCACAGCAGCAACAGTTGGCGGGGGATGCCTATGCGGCGGGACAGGGAGAGCGACTGCATCTGAATACGCGCATCAAGAGCATGATCATGCGCAAGAGCGACTCCAAGGATTCGCCTCCTGATCCTCTCGGTCTGGGCACAGCGCCAACAGCTGCGCAACAGCAACAGCAGCAGCAGCAACAACAGCAACAGCAGCAGCAGCAACAGCAGACCGGTCATTTTTTATCATATAGCCACCATCTCCGACCAGAGACGGCGCTGAGCGCCAACGGGCAATCGAGCAGCGTTGCAGCAGCAGCATCGCCGCTGGGCGTTGCCGAGGTGCCCCTCGGAGGTGGTGGCGATCAGGGAGGAGGAGCAACAGGTATCTGGAAGCCGCACCACGCCAACTCGTTTAAGAAGCCCAGCGTGGTGGCTGGCACTGGCACCACCGGCTATGCCGGCACAGATCATCAACTGCAGCTGCAGCTGCAGCAACACCAGCCAGGACAACATACAACCATCAGTCATGCCGAGGTGCCACCACCACCGCCCCCCTCGTTGCAGGCACCACCACCGCAACCACCGCAGGCGAAGAAGTCACGCAGTCGCAGCAAGGCGAGTCGCGCTGCTGCTGCCGCCGCCGAAGCAGCTGCCGCGGAGATCGAAAGAGATCGCAATGCCAACGATCCGGGAGGTGGTGGAGGCCTCAAGGCACACCTGGGAGCACATTATCCCCCTCCGGGACAAGACTATCATGGGCAGTATATCAAGACGGAGCCGGGTCTGCTGCCGCCGCCTCCGCCACCCGGCGGACAACCCAACAAGATGGAGGGATACGAGCGGAACTATCAGAACTTCATACAGTACGCAGACTTCTGCCAGAACGATGGCCAGGGGCAGCCGGTGCAGGTGCAGCACCAGCAGCATCAGCAGGACTACGCCGGTTACCATCACAATTCGGCATATTACGGCGCCGGTGCCGGCTCCTTCCAGCAGAACTTCCAGCAGAGCTTCGTGCCCGGCTACCAAGCAGCCTATGGCAGTCGGGGTAAACCGCCCTCGAATGCCTCGCATCATGGACACGGACATGGGAACAGCATGCTGGAGCTGGACCGCAAGCCGGACACGAACAGCATCATTCCACTGCCCACCAACTATGAGAAGGACATACCAGCACATGCGTATCCCATTCCCGCGCATCGTTATGCACTCGGACATGGCGGACCTCCGCCACCGCCGCCGCATCTCGGTCATCATGGCATGCTGGAGCCGAAGCTGGAGGATATGGGCATGCTAGGACATGGCCATGGACATGGGTATGCCTATCTGGGCGAGGGTAAGCCCTTGAACAATGGCTTCACCTGCTGTCGACAAGGTGGCACGCGTCCACCCACGGCGGAGCATCTCAAGGATGGCACCTGCCTGGGGCTGGGCATAACGCCCAAGGAGGAACTGCTCGACGAGGATGAACTTGCGGAGGCACACAATGGCATCAAGTCGAAGTCAAAGAAACAGAAACCAGATGAGATACCCGAGATCATAGTGAAGCACGAGAAGATCAATCCCATGTTCGACACCACGGATCGCCTGGAGAAGGGCAACAAGACGGAGATACCCGAGTGCGAGTGCTTCCAGTCCGACAAGAATCCCCCGGAGCCGGGCACCTACTACACGCATCTAGGTAAGTTAAGGCAAAGCAAGCTGAAGCTGGCGAGGATTAGCTAAGCTTCCTTCTTCTCTCTCTCTCTCTGCAGGCACGGCCTCCACACTGATGGAGCTGCGTCGCGAATTCGAGGATCGTTGCCAGCTTACGGGCAGACAGTTGCGCATTGAGAAGATTGTCTACACCGGGAAGGAGGGCAAGACTACGCAGGGTTGCCCGGTGGCCAAGTGGGTGATACGACGCGCTGATCCCGAGGAGAAGATACTGGTGGTGGTCAAGAAGCGACCGGGACACAGGTGAGACTGGAAGGACTAAGCTGCTCTCTTGTAACTCTACTAATCTTCCTGCTCCCTCCTTAGATGCATTGCTGCCTACATTGTGGTCTGCATGGTGGCCTGGGATGGCATGCCGCGCCTGGAGGCGGACAATGCCTACAAGAACCTGATACCCAAGCTCAACAAGTACGGCCTGCCCACCACGCGTCGCTGTGCCACCAATGAGAATCGCACGTGTGCCTGCCAAGGTTTGTTTCCTCTTCTTACCCTATCCACCACTGCTTATACCCGATACGCATTTAGTTTGAAGGGTATTAAGTATTATTGCATTTAACAGCTGCTTTCGCAAAGACCTTTATGTCGATACCTTTGACCCACAGGCTAGCTAGATAGAGATACCCAAGCTAGGTAGACTCCCAGTCTAGATGGATAGGGATAACTTAGGAGTCTAGGCTTCTATTTGGGAGCCAAGATAGTGATACCTTAGCTGTTTAGGCTTCTTGCCTAGATAGAGATACCTAAACTAAAAATGCAGGAGTCTAAGGAGGAGCTAATGGTACCTTAAAGGGAATACCTCAGCTGTTAAGGCTCCTAAGCAGTACCTTAGATAGGGGTACCCTATCTGAGCCAAGCACACTCGGCTGTGCCTTTCTAACTACTTACTGACTGTTCCTCCTTCTCCCCTATTCTAGGACTGGATCCTGAGACCTCGGGTGCCTCGTACAGCTTTGGTTGCAGTTGGTCCATGTACTACAATGGTTGCAAGTACGCGCGCTCCAAGACAGTGCGCAAGTTCCGGCTCAGCGTGAAGAGTGAGGAGGCTGCCATAGAGGATCACATGAACCTGATAGCAACACTGCTGGCACCGGTCTTCAAGCAGGTCTGCCCGCGCTCCTATGACAATCAGACCAAGTACGAGCACGAAGCCTCCGATTGCCGGCTGGGATTGGAGCCTGGCAAACCCTTTTCGGGCGTGACAGCCTGCCTGGATTTCTGCGCCCACTCGCATCGTGATCTGCACAACATGCAGGATGGTTGCACGGTCCATGTGGCGCTGCTCAAGCCCAACAATCGCGATACTCACCTGCCTGACGATGAGCAGTTCCATGTGCTGCCCCTGTACACCATGGATGGCACGGATGAGTTCGAGAGCGTCGAGGGGCAGCGCGACAAGCATCGCACCGGCGCTGTGCAAATGCTGGACAAGTGAGTGTAGTGTTGAGTTTTGAGCTCAGCTCGGAGGAGGCACCTAAAGAGCAGGCACTAATATACCCCCTCTCTCTCTCTTCCCCCCTCTCTTCTCTCTCTCTCTCTCTTCTCTCTCCCTTCTCTCTTTTCTCTTCCCCTCTTCTTTGTCTCTCGCCCTGCACAGATTCCCCTGCGAAGTACGCGTGCGTTCCACGCCCCTCATCCCCTGCCGCCGGCACGGCAAGAAGCGCAAGGAGGACGACGCCGCCACGCCCGATGGCGAGCAAGATGCCGCCGCCGATGGCAGCAGTCAGAGCAGCAGCAACGGCGCCCAGTCCCAGTCGCAGCAGAGCAGTCCGCCCGCCATCATCAAGAAAGAGAATGGCGCCAGCAATGGCGCCGGCAACGGCAGCAACAGCAGCAACAACAGCAACAGCTCTGGCGGCAACAACAACAACAACAGCAAATCCAAGTCCAAGTCCAAGTCGAACAACTCCAGCGCATCCACGCCTGGTTCGGCGCCACCGACGACGCCCTCGCCACGCTGCCAGACGCCCGTGACGAACAATCCAAGTCCGGCGGGCAGCGCCTTTAGCACGCCACCAGTGAATCCCCACGGCAACAATCCCAATGCGGGCAGCAACAATGGCGGTGTGGCGCCACCTGGCGCCGGCAATGGTGGGCAACCCAATCAGTTGATGAGCTCCAACTCGAGCCTGATGAACATGGCCACCATGATAGACACGTTCACGGACGCACAGCTGCAATCCAATCAGATCTCGAGCACGGTCCTGGACTCGCCCTACTCCTATGACTACCAGACGGGCTCGTACATCGACTCGCGCAACTACTACGGCAACTGGCCACCCCATGCCATGGCGGGCATGGCCGCGGGCAGCGCCGCACTGACGCCAACGACGCCGACGCTGGTGCAGCAGCACACGACGCAGCAGCACACAGTGACGCCGCCAACAGCAGCAGGAGCAACGGCAGCCCCGACAGCAGTGCCGGCGGCAGCAACAGTTGCCACTGCCCTTCCGCCTGTTACGCCCACAGCACTAACGCCCACACCCGCACAGCACGACGCCAGCAATGGTTACACGCCCAGCTACAACAATCTGACGTCGCCAGCGTTGAGCACGCAGCAGCAGCAACAGCAGCAGCAGCAGGCACAGCAGCAGCAGCATCAGTCGCAACAGCAGCACGCACAGCAGCAGGCACAGCAACAGCAGCACGCACAGCAGCAACAGCAGCAGCAGCAGCTACAGCAGCAACATCAGTCGCAGCAGCAGCAACAGCAGCAGCAGCAGAGCGCCGTTGGTGGCAATGTTGCTGACATTGCCAGCGTTGTGGGTGGTGAACTGAAGAGTCGCGTCATCAGCGAGGAGAATCCCGACTCGACAACGTTGGTCAATCACTCCCTGGTCGAGAGTAAGTTAACCGCCTTGACAGCCATGCAGCAACCCATGACTAATCTAGCCACACCACTTCACCACCCACATCCGCATCCGCATCCGCACTCGCATCCATCGCACCATCAACACCAACAACACCATCAACAACATCACCATCTACCGCCACCACCTCCACACCACCATCACCATCCGTCAGAGGGATTTGTGAAGCCGAAGCCACCGCCCAGCGATTACCAGTATGCCGCGCAGTACCCCAACAACTACCAGATGTATCCGCCCCCTCCGCCGCCGCCCCACTCGGCGTACTCTGCCTACGATGCGTACCAGAACATGAACTACAACTACGGCTACCATCACCAGGCGTACTCCCCCTACGGCATGTACCCCCAGCAGACGCCGCCGCCCACACCGCCGCCTCCCTCGCCCAACTGGAATGTCTACGGGCATCACCAGGCGGGATCGGGTGGCTACGGCCCGGCGGGAGGTGCTGGAGGTGGCACCATGACACTGTCCGCACATGGCGCAGTGCCGCCCACGTCTCTGATTAAGCCTGCACTCCCCACAGCAGCAGCGCCGCTGCAACAGCTGCAGCAACAGCAACAGCAGCAGCAGCACACGCAACAGCAGCAGCAACAGTTGCCGGCAACACCGCCGCAGACAATACTGCCGGATCTGAGCAATGGTCAATTGCCAGGAGAGGGCGGCACGGTTACGCCCACTGTCGATACAGCGCCACCTGTGGGCAACAGTCAGCACAACAGCAGCAGCAACGGCAACAACAACAGCAGTAACAGCAGCAACAGCAGCAGCGATGGCAATGGCAACTCTGTGGTGGCAACAGGTGGCAACTCTGCCGGTGGCACAACTGTTGCGCCGGCAAGCACCAACTCCAGCAAGATCGAACCCATTGGCGAAGTTGCTGAGATCAATGAAAACATTGAGGCGTTTCAGGATCCTCAAATGGGGGGCGTGGCCATTGCCCTCAATCATGGCAGTGTGCTGATCGAGTGTGCCAAGCATGAGATGCATGCAACGACGGCGGTGCGACGTCCCGATCGGCACCAGCCGACGCGGATGACGCTGATCTTCTACCAGCATCGGAATCTGAATCGTGCCCGGCACGGCATCGATGAGTGGGAGGAGAAGATGCGCGTGAAGAAGATCAACACGGATCTGGATAATAAAGCCAAAGAGGAGCGCGAGCGTCTGCTGAAGAAGGCCGCCGGGGAAGATGACGAGGATGAGGATATGCACGATGAGCAACAGTTGGCGGCGGCAGCGGCTGGGGCGACAGGGACGACGGGGACAACGTTAATCAAGAAGGAGGCCAACGGCGGAGGAGGAGGAGGCGTTGGCAGCGGTGGAGCCATCAAGAATGGAGCCAGCGGCAGCAAGAAGAAGAAGAGCGATACAAGTAAGAAATCGCAATCAAATAGTAACAACAACAACAGCAATAATAACAACAACAATAATAATAACAACAGTCACAGCAGCAACAGCAGCAGCGGCGTCAGCAGCAACAACAGCAGCAGCAGCAACGGCGGCAGCAGCAGCAGCAGCAGCGGCAGCAGCAACAAACACAGCGAGCAGCCAAAAAACGAGAAAGTTGCCCTCCACGCACCAACACTAACAACCACGTCGTGGACGACCCTGTTTCCTATGCACCCCTGTGTGGTTACGGGGCCCTACCAGGAGGGCAATAGCAGTCCGACATCGTCCACGAATGGCAGCAACGCTGGCAATGGTCCCGCATCAATGCAGCAGCAGCAGCAGCAGCAGCATCAGCAACAGTTGCAGCAACAGCAACAGCAGCAGCAGCTGGCAGCGGGAGTGGGAGTGGGAGCAGGAGTGGGTATGGGCCTGCCAGTCTAGGCCCCTATCAGCTTGGCTGCTACTATTATTGGTAGCACAACTCCTCCTGTTCCTGCTCCTGCTCCTCCCCATGCTTCTGCTCCTGTTCCTGCCCCAACCGACTGAAAGATTCTCTCAACAATTATTTTTGTAAGCGCGTCCTGATTGCGTGTGCCATAGCAGGAGGGGAAGAGCAGCAGCGAGTCACGATTCCAGGCAGCATATATCACATATAAATATATAACCAAAACTCCACTACACACACAGACACACTCACACAACTGCCTAGTTTATACACTGAGGAAAATGCAGCTAGATTTAGAGAGAGAGAGAAGTGAAGAAAATAACTTTAGTTCCGTAAGCGCAGCTATATTGTTGGCAATTTCTGTTAAATCAGTTGACTATATACTTTATTTTGTCACTTTCTGTTAAGATGCAACACACACTACAAAAACAACAAACTACAGGACAACAACACTAGGAAAACAAACTGAGTATGAAAGAAAACTAAAAGAAAAAAAACTAAAATTAAATACAAAAATGCTAAAGAATATTTTGCTTGAGTTTCTAAACAAATTAAGCTAAAAAAAATAAAGAACAAATAAAAAACAAATAAAGAAAAATACAAAAAACAAAAGTAAACTGTTAGTGGACGCGGATACTCGTAAAAGATCATTGCCAAAAGTACAAATAAACCATTTTTTTAAAGCAAACTAGAAACAAAACGAACGTAAAGAATTTCGCAACAGCAAAAGAAAATAAAACAAAAACAAATCACAAAGTAAACAAATAGTTGGTAACAAGTTTTTACACTAATGCAAAAAATAGCACTAAAAAATCCCATTCAAAAAGTATTTTCTCAACTGTAGCTTTTTGTTGTTTATTTTTCTACGGCAAATTTGACTGTCGCTTGACGCTGCCAGTGTTGCCACTGCGTTGCATACTTTGCAGCGTCAAACGAATTCAAATTGCCCGCAAATGCAAATGCCGCTCTCGTTCTCTTCGCTCTTCTTCGCTGTCTCTTTGATGAGCTCTCTCAGGAGTGCGGCATTTGTCACATTTGATTAACCGTTAACTTCGAAATACACAAACAAAACACACACTCACACAGTCAGGCAGACACAATAGAAAGTCAAACGGACTGTGCATACTAACAAATATTTGCATGCATGTGTATGTATGTGTGCCTCAGGAGAATTGAGCACAGTGCACGGTGAGAGGATGGGGAGCAGCATTTTAAGCTAAACATATGTACGTAAAACTCAAGCACATTGATAGGCAGAGCAAGAGATAGAATGATAGTAAAGTAGTAGCAGTGGCTGGAGAGCAAGAGAGCAGCAGCGCGTAAATGCATCAAGACATTTTTTAAACATTATTCATAATTTAAACTAAGTTTAAGTGACAGCAACAACTACACACACTCACATACACATAAATATTCATAAACCTCCTCTTTTTTTATGAACAAAAAGTGCTGTAAATGTTAAAGCAAATTGAAAAGAGATAAGCGACGATACTAAAATCCCCAAAAACAAAATAAAAAAAGACTCGAAACCAAGCAAGTATTAAGTACACAAGAACAACTAATATAAAAAAACAACAAAAAACACATAACTATATTTTGCTTTATCATTTCGCGCATGAATTGTTGTAAAAAGCAAAGAAACTCAATTAATTTGCATCCATCCAAAAAAAGAGAAAGAAAACAAAATGGCAGCGCAACTGAATTTCAAATCAAATTAGTCTAAACACAAAAACAAAAACAAAATACATTATTTTGCACAAATGGTTATTAATATTATATTATATATATAGATATATCTGTATACTTATGCCTATAATTTGAAATTATGACGTAGTGAGATGACGAGAACTGTGCAGGAGAATCATAAGTGTAAAACGTAAAGACGATGAAGATGATTAGGAGTATGATCATGATGTAAATTGTAAGGCAGCGAAGAAGACTTTTGAGCAACAAGAAAAAACATGTTTTGATAAATATTTAAATGTTTATATATATACATACACATAAATATAAATTATGATATAATTAATCATTAATGGATTTAACGATTAACTGATTACGCAAGCCAACAACTATTATAGTTTGTAAATGCTTTTTATATGATTTTCGAAATAAAAGGAAAACCATCTTTTGCCATTATTAAGTTACGATACGAGTCTTTTCAGTTACTTCGGGGCAGAGAGCATGAAAATGAAAATGAAAATACATACATATATAAACACACACACAAGACACGCGATATATATTGAATATATATAGAACACTATAAATATTGGCATATGATATAATTATAACGAGCAAAGTCGAGCGAGAGAAAATCACTAGAAAACCACAAGCACGTAAAACGATCGATATGATCTGATGATATTGCAGCTAAAGATGATCACAATCATGACCATGATGATGATAATGATGATGATGATGATACATATGTATTGTAAAACGATAAAAAGAAAACAAGAAAATCGTATATGAAGTAAAACATAAATTATATTTATTTAAAGTACGCGTATTGAAAGCAAACAGATATTAATATTAAATAAAACGACAAAGAAAGTTAAAAAAAACACGTTGTACATATTCATTTCATAGTCGGATCTTTAATACAATTGGTTGTCTTGGTATGTTGTACTCAATTACAATCTTGGAATGTGTGCGTATTAAACTTGGTATGGTTACAGCTTAAGAACTACAGACGGACACTCAAGGATTGTAGACTTATACTATATATTGTACATCTATATAGAACTCTACATGGAATACAAAATTAGACTTCACAATTGCGCTTTAAGTACATGGCAAGTGGCGAGTTTCAGCTTCCTCCTCTTCTTTTTCTTCTTTATACTACATTTACGCTACTTTCTTTCATTCTACTCTACGTTCTTTCTACTTAAAATTGCAACACCAGTTCCTGGCTGTAGTTGTCCAACGCTGTCTTGTTAGTAAATCCGAATGTCCATTTCATGAACCTGTTGTCTTCATTGCACTTGTTAACCACCAGCTCCTTGGAGGCAGGCAGCAATTCCAGGCATCTCTTGCCCTCCTGCCCATGCTTGATGAGCCTGCTGTGATAGTCGTAGTACCAGTACTGATTACCCTTCTGGCCGTGACAATCCCACAGCCAAATGGGAGCATTCTCATCCCAGATCTGCACATCCAGGCAATCCTTCTTGCGATGCAATCGCAAATCACGCCGCCAACTGAGTTCCCAGTACTGAGAACGCTGTGGCTGCACCAGATTACTGGCACAACCATAGACGCCTATCTGATTGTGACGAGTACGTCCCATCGTATCAATGCACATCTCCGGATTGGCTATACTCTGTATGGCGCCGCTTGCGAACGCAGGTGGATCCACTGGCGGATAATTCTTCATGAGATCAAAGGCAACATTCTCCATAAACCATTTGAATGATTTGCATTTCAGCTTAGTGCGTATGGCCTTCTGGGCAGTCAGATCGCCTGCATCTGTGCGCTCGTAGATCCCATCGCCATTCTTATACAAGTAGTTCTTGTACTCGTCCATCCAGACCTCAGCAACGCGTTTGTAGTTCTGCAAAGTACACAAAGATACACATATACATTCAATTAGTTGGAGTAGGTGCTATCTAATCTGGGTAATTACCTTGTGCACATAGTCGCCTTTGCGTGGACTCGGTATATGCTTGCGGGGACCGCGATAGATATGACCCACACGTGAGCAAGGTGCATCGTACATTTCGCCACCACACATCCAGATCTTGAAGCTCAGCTCGTACTGTTCTCCGCCCCAGATGTCGAGTCCTTCATCGTAGCCGCCCAATTCCCAGAAGAACTCTGTAGATATGGCAAACAGACCTCCGGCCATGACGGGACTCTTGAAAGGCTTCGAGGGATTCTTCAGATCCTCAGGCAGCAGTGGCAAACGCTTGTAGAAGAACTGCCAATCGAAGGCGCCACGTGCACCCTCGTCCTGTGCACGATACTGGAAATTGCTATGATCGATCACATCGATGAAGGGACAGACAGCTGTACGTTTGTTGCGTGCAATCGGATCCAGCAGTGGAGGCAGCCAATTGTAGTTCGCTTCGATATGCGAGTCGAGGAAGATAAGCACTTCGGCTGTGGCTTTGCGTGCTCCAGCCGAGCGTGCTCCAATCAGACCAGTTCGTCGTGGCAAACGCACAATGCGCACAATGCTAAAGTGCTCCGCTATGTAGTCTTCCAACGGTTTATAGAGCTGCGCCCGATCACTGAAGTCGTCCACGAGTATGATCTCCTTAAGTAACTCAGGCGGCGAACGATTGATCAAACTGTGCACGGAGCGCATGAGGACCGACAAATACTCATTGTAGAAGATGATAACGACAGAGACTGTGGGCAGCTTGCTGAGATAGGTCTTCTTGCGGCAACTGAAAGAGAACCAAGAGAATATTAGCCACGTGGCAAGAGAAGGTAAAGCAATCATCTACTCACTCCTTATGACGTATGTCGGGCAGGGAACGATTAACCGATATAGAGTCGGAGAGCAGCGCATTGAAACCGTTGTCCAGCGACATGGTACGCTCTTGTTCCGCCAGACTCTCGTCCTCCAATTTGGCCGCCTTGCCCTGCTCGGCGATGCCTACGCGCTTGGCATCGCGTTCCATGGCTGTGTAGTCATGCCAATCCTTCTTCATTTCATCATCAATGGGCGCAGCAACCTGTTGCTGATCATCCGCCACCACCGCTTTCTGCTGCTCAGCCTGACGCACATCCTCATCTGGCGGTGTATCGTCATCGGGACCAACGTTGCCCGAATCCACCACGGCATTTTCCTGTGGCTCCGCTACCTTTTTATGATCTGGTTGATCCAATTTCAAGCTCTCAGCACGACGATCCCCCGTTCGATACACCCCGCGTACCAAGGCCTCTGGCTGCGATCCACCACCATGATGCACTGGCTTATTCGTATACGGTGTCGATGATATCCAGCTCGTGATGAGCAGGAATAGCATTAGTGAGATCAACACCAGTATGATCGATTTGATCATCCATATGATGTTTGGACGACGCATATTGCGCTTGCAGCGCCTATAGTTTAATTCCAGTCTGGATACGTGTCACGTTGCTCGGCTGGTTGCGCACCCTGCGAACCACTGCTACAACTGAAGCCGTCACCGATGCCGATAAAGATACAGACACCCAACATGGACGTAAATGGTAAACGTATTGTTAGCTCAGGTGTTGCCCCTGACGAGAGTTGAAGTTGTTGTTTCTGTTTTTGCTTCGGCTTCTAGCTGGAGTAGAGTGCCAATTATCAACTGAAAGATTAGAACAATACAGAGAGCGAAATACAGTTTCTGCATATTTACATTTTTAAAAAGAAACAGTGTCAAGTCAAACTACGTAAAACTATGTGTCCGTTTATGCGTGTGTGTGTGTTTACGTGTTGGTTCTTCGCTGAAATTGCTTGCATGGCATATGAAGTTCAAATTTGAGATAAAAGACGTTTTTCGAGTTGATTCAGCTGTTTCCCATTAAAAAAAAAACCCCATTGTTGGATGACGAAAGTAGTCTGTACCTATTCCTTAGACCCGAAGCAATATATTTGGCCTACCTTAACAATCTGTGATCAGATGATCGTACGCCCTTGCTCCAACCGACCGTGGCAAAGAACTATTGAAGACTGTGACCGCTACCATCGTTATTGCAGTCACACACACACGTACACACTCACACACTTGTACTTGTCTAGCTTTGGTGCGCAAGTAAATGCGGGAAAACAAACAAAACAATTCGTTGATAAGAAGCCAACACTAAGATTGCCCACGAAGACATTGCTTGGAAGTCTTTTGTGAGAAGTTCAGATAAACCACGTTGAACCGAAATGCCCAACCCAGTCCGACAATTTCCGGTAGCAGCAGCAGCAAAAGCGAAAGAAATCACGTCGATTATGTTTTTTCATTCTAACTAAAATGTTATCAACATTATCCACGATTACTCTTTGGTTTTTATTTACTTTTTTGTGTCATTGCAAATGAAAAAGTCATTAAGGAACCCTTGAAATTTTTACCTGTCATCCGGCGCCGTCAGCGTCAACGTCATCAATCTGATTGATGCGGCATCAGAGCCTATGAATAAATTAGTTATACTACAACTAATCAAAAACTATCCACGTCCACTAATTCTTCTCAGTCTTCTTCTATTTTGACTAACAAATTGCTTACTGTTCTATTGCCATTCACCACGAGGCGCGGACAACAACGCAATCAGCTGTTTGACAATGTTCGCGCTAGGCCGGCGACAAACTTCGTTGTGGGGTTTGCATTTTGTTTATAACTTTGTACATATGCATGTAACACATGAAAGTTTATTATTTTCTTTAGTACGTTCTTTTATTTCAACAAACAATGTTTATCGTTATTTTGCCACTTACCTCGAGGCGTGTACAACAACACATTCAGCTGCTCAGCATACCGGCAAAATTCGTTGGGGTTTGTATTTTTTTGTTTTTTTTTTATGATTGTGTATGTATGTGACAACTAAAAACCAGTATTATTGGTTTTTTTTTTAAGAATGTAGTTTTATTTTTAAACAAACGTTTCTCAATGCTCTTTAGACGGCTATCTTTAACATTTTTAGAACCTCCTCTTTGTACTTGGCAATGTTGTACTCGTTCTCGCCCTCGTTTATCAGCTGTTCCACACTTTGGCCATAGCTCGCACTGGGCGCCACCTTCTGCTCTGATGTTGAGTTCCAATTGAGTATAGCCTCCGCGGATTTCTTAGCCTGGTTACGCTCGAACAAATATACCTCCATATCGGCCTCGGACTTGCTGGCCTCCCAGGGTTCGGTGACGAACGACTCATGATAGCAGGCCGTCAGCAAGTACAGACCATAATCGTAGTTCTGCTTTCGCGTGGGGCAACGATCGGCTACGACGGTTAGCACACCAGTTTCCTGATTGTACCTCTCTCCGACAAGTCGTAGGAACTTATCCTTTGCATGTGCATCGAACTGCAGATCGGACAACTTGAGTGTGATGGTAACACGACGTGCCTCGGGATGCCTGATGGTGGGTAAACTGTGGCAATAGTCTGTGGTCACCACCTCGATGGGAAAGTGACGCTTCCACTTGGTCTCCGTCTCCAGACCCTTGGGCCACGGGGTGCAAAACTTTTTGATTGCCTCACACTGCTGTCTTATTGCCGGGGGTGTCAAGTGCAGAAAATTGGGGATTTTCATTAGCTCAGCATTTGCAAACTTCGATGGAGCAGCCGCACCACGTTCGGTGTAGCCCTGACGCAGTGGCAGCGGCACACTGGCCGGGTGAAAGGAACGTGGTCCAGGCCACACAGCAGTCCAATCCTGATCCACAGCCATTCGTGATGTGCGCGGCGGCTGCACAACTTCCTTCTTGATCTCCCGCCTGCGAAATTGCTGTTTAACAGCGCGCAGATTGAGCACACGGAACTCTACAAAGACAACTCACTGAATGTAACCACATCCCCCTTTAGAAACGTCACTTGTTTACCTTCATCATCCAGTGCATCCGACTGCTGCTGCTGCTTGTCGCTAAAGAGCCGCACGCAACGTTGCGCTGCTGCTGTATTACTGCTGCGCAGGCTATGCTCCAGCAAACGTGTTAGATTAGCCGCCATGGTAAATCTTGCTTTAAATGCGCTTTCAAATTGCACTTATTTTGTAGTTTTTATTGAAAACTACACAAATTACGAGTTTACGTAAACCATGCGCCAGCAAACTGTCATTCACAGCGAAACGCATGCACAGCAACAGCTGTTTTGGTATCGATACCAAGTAGTGAGTGGTGAATAGTGAAAGGCGGCATTTTAGTGAGAGGGGGTGTGTATGTGTGTGAAGCAATGTTTGTAATTAAAGTGTGACTGTAGTCCAAGGTCATAAACCATTTAAATCTTTAAAAATTTCCGAATTGATATAACTATGCTATATAGAGTTGTTAAGTCTTACATGTTTAATTGCTGATATCTCTTTGTTTACGACTTTGTCGGCCATTGTGGGCGCAGCAGACTTATCAGTGAGAGATTGTCATCGGGGCGCGCTGATAAGATGACCGCCGACGCTTCTATTTAGAGAACCAAAAATAAATTTGTATGTACATCTAAATGACTTCTGAGTAGTCGCATTCAGCACGGCGAACCGGTTGCAAGCGCGTTTCTCTGTCTGTGAATCAAAACCAAAACAAGCGATGACGACGAATGATCTAAAGCGGGTGCTCTCCATCCAGAGTCATGTGGTGCACGGCTATGTGGGAAACAAGGTGGCCACTTTCCCTCTACAGGTGGGTAGCAAACACGCACATTCATAAACAAACAAACACTTAAATACATTTAACTCGTTTAGCTTCTAGGTTTCGATGTTGATCCATTGAATTCGGTACAGTTCTCCAATCACACGGGCTACAAATCATTCACGGGTCCAGTGTCCAATGAAAAAGAACTGGGTAAGTTTAAAGGTCATATTCCTTTTAGATTCTGTTGATTATTCTAATGTTTTGCAGCCAACATTTTCGAGGGTTTGGAGCAGAATGAGTTGCTGTCGCATTACTCTCATCTGTTGACGGGTTACATCGGCAATCCGTTGTTCCTGCGTCAGGTGGGCGTCATTCTGAAGAAGGTGCGTCAAGCCAATCCCAACCTGATCTATGTGTGTGATCCCGTTATGGGTGACAATGGCAGCCTCTATGTGCCAAAGGAACTGTTGCCTGTTTATCGTGATGAGATCATTCCATTGGCCGACATTATAACGCCCAATCAGTTCGAAGTAGAGCTACTCACTGGCAAGGAGGTTCGCAGCGAGAAAGCTGTGTGGGAAGCGATGGATTGGTTCCATGAGCGTGGCATTAAGACAGTGGTTATCTCAAGCAGCGATCTGGGCGAGCCAGGCATACTGCGTTCCTTCCTGAGCCAGCTGAATGGTCCTCGTCTGGCAATCGATATACCCAAGCAGGGCGACAAGGATCTATTCTTTACTGGCACCGGCGATCTGTTCGCATCCCTCTTCTTGGCACATAGCTATGGCAAGGCAGATGTTACCGACGCTTTCGAGAAGACCATTGCCACCTTGCAGGCTGTGATCAAGCGCACAGTGCAGTTGCTGCCCAATCCCAAGGGACCAGTGCAAGCCTGGGAACGTGAACTGAAGCTGGTGCAAAGCAAGGCGGAGATCGAACAGCCCCAAGTGGTACTCAAGGCACAGCGGATCAACTAGACCGAATCCTATTGTAGACGGACATACAGACAATAATATCAACAACGCTTATCTTATTCAAATATACTACTCTATATATACGACAGATAGGAGGGATTTGACTTGAAGGGGCTTGTTTGTTTCTCATTGTTGTACTTTGATGGGGAGCGGCAGTTGTCTGACATCTCAAAAAAATCACTCGGCTGTGCCAGACACGCTCAATGCTCGTGGGGGCACTATAAAAAAGGCAGCGATGGGCTTCGAGTGGGTAAACAGTTAAAATCATGCAACTACTACCTGTTCTCTTTGCTGTTTGTTGTTGCGCTGCTGTCGCCTCCAAGTCGTCTGCCAGCGAGGAGCAGCGCTACACTCTCCTGGCCGAGAGTAAGAAAAAGGATCAGGATCTGGACAGGCTGCCAGGCGATGTTGGTGAGCCGCAGCCTTGGCGTCGCCTGAATTATGTCGGCTATGGAGGACAACATAATGCATGGCCAGCAGCAGCTCCAGCCTCAGCACTTGCTCCCATGGGACCAGGCCTATTGCTGTTGGGCGTCAATCTGGGTGCACTGCTGTACATGTTACTTGGATTGCTTGGCCTGGCACCGCAGCCGCCTCAAAGATTTACTGGCGCGTGGCAGGGCGCAGACATGTATCGAAACGACAGACAAGACTTCAAAGTCGGCAAGGAATCGGATATGTATTTTTAGAACTTAATAGTTTACAGAATATATATATATTATATTTATGAATATCATATTTATACAAATAAAACTCATGAATTCAAAGCGACGTTATGACGCACAGATAGAACAAGAAAACATGAAAGAGAAATTCCAAGAAATTCCATAAATAAAATGCAAATTAATTAGAACACTGTATTATTTCTTTATCCGAAATGATGCGGCCCTGTTTGTCTTTACCACAGGCGCTTCCTTGCCGGCACAGCCGATGGTACCTGGAGGACGAGACAGAGGTTTGCGGAAAGTTGTGCTGCCGGCGAGGTCTACAAAGAGGATGAGGCCGAGTTAGGTTAGTGTTCTATGCTGAAAATGCGAGGACTTACTTTTTGATAGTATTGCCCGAGGACTCTTCCTTACATAGCCAGCTGATAGAGCCTGCAGGTTCTCCTTTTGTGTGCATGTGCGCTTCAAATCCCGCGAGGTGAACTTGCTGCACTTGAGTAGAGCTTCAAAGAAAAATGAAAAGGTTTAGCAGCAAAAGGGGAGAGAAGAATAAAGACTTACCCTGCTTGATCTTCTCCGTATTTGCGGATCGGCAGACATCCTGATCAGAGATCATGTCAGATACCATCAGATGATTCATGACTCGCGATTTGGTCACCGTCGAGGGGGCAATTACCTGCGTGGCATCTAGTATGCACGGTTTCTTGGCCGTCTGTGGCACCTCGTTCGCTGTGTCAGAGTCCGAGTCGGAACCTTCGCAACTATCAACGCCCAGGTGTAGTACAAAATCACTGTGACTTAGTGTTTGTGTGTAGCGTGAGGCTGGCCGAGAGCGTTTCCTTGATTTGCTGTCCGCCGTATGCGTGGACTGATGATCCTGTGTCTGTATTTCGGCAAGCAGCGTATCCAATTCAGTGTCCTGCGTCCATTTCGCCACTTCGGACTCTGTGAAGAGCAGCTTTCGTTCCAGCCGCTCGTAGGCACTTTGCACATCTGGTGTCAATTTCTGCACCTCATCGAGGTGATCGTACAACTGATGCAACAAGTTGCATGCGTTTGTAGCAAATGACTTGAGCTGCACAGCTGAATTCTCTACCAGCGCATTATTAATGTCGGTCAAGTGATTGAAGTTCATCTGTTGCTTCGCGAGCTGTATATCTTTGTCTTTACTATTCAGGTATATCTGTAGTATCTGCTGGTACTTGGACACCTTCACCTCATGCTTCAGTCTCTTCAGATCTTGGCACGCAGCTTCGAGTCTGCCACGCCACAGGGGCAACTCCTCTGTGTACTTCTGCGTTTTGTTAGTTATTCCAGTCAAATAACTCGTATAGTACTTGAAGTGCTATCAAAGGTAATACAAAAATTGGTATATAATTATAAAATTAATGTCAATAATATAAATATAATATAATAATTATTAATAATATTACTATTCTTAATATTTTTAAAACTATAACGGAAACCTTTTTTATAGTAGTTTTGCTTGAGTTGCGTACCAGTTTGGAGTTGAAAACAAGTTGGCAACTCTGCGCGTCTGCTTTATTTCATTTGCCGCAAGTTGGCAGCACTGCATTTATTTAACTCGTGAATTTTAATATTTATTTTGAATGTTCGCCAAAACAGGAGCACAACTTATTGCGTGGGGCACACGTCTACGGCCCCTGCGCCCCGCACTTACCAATCTTAGCCGGCAGCAACAATTGCAGCCACAGGAAGCCAGTGCCCCCAGTGGAGCAGCAGCTCTGTGGCTGCAGCCGGCGCGCAGTTATGCAAAAGGCAAGGACCGCAAGAAGGAAAAAGGCGGCAAGGGAAAGCCCGTTAAGGTGGAGATTAATGAGCTGCAGCTTCGCGAGATCATCAATTTGGACAGTCTGAATGCGCAAATGCAGAAGACGGTGGAGCATATGAAAGATGACTTTATTAAGAATCTATCGCTGCGTTCCTCCAGCGGTGCTATTGATACGTTGCGCATCAAAGTCGATGGCAAAGATCACGAGTTGCAGGAACTGGCACAGATATCACGCAAGAATCCCAAGACGATCATTGTCAATATGATTGGGTTTCCTCAAACCATACCAGATGTGCTGCAGGCCATAGAGAAGAGTGGCATGAATCTAAACCCACAACAGGACGGCACCACCCTCTTTATACCCATACCCAAGGTGACCAAGGAACATCGCGAGAACCTCTCCAAGAATGCTAAGGCATTGTTCATCAAGTATCGCGATGCCATACGCGACATTCAGAACTCTCAGATAAGAAAGTTGAAGAAGCAGACGGATATCAGTAAGGACGATGCCTTTGCTGCCCAGACACAGGTGACGGCCATTGCGGACAAGTACATTGCCGAAGCGGATAAACTGCTGGCCAGCAAGCAGAAGGAGCTGCTGGGCTAAGCCTGAAGACTGAAAGCAAGATTGATTGAGCATTTTCTTGATTGTTACACTGCCTGTCATTGAATTGAATAAGATCACCAATCTGCACGTTGTTATTCCCAATTCACGCCTTTATAAATCTACTATATATTTCTAGAAACTTCTCTTTGTTTCACTTACCTCCTGCAGAAACCTCTGATCCAGTGTCAGCAATTGCCGCAGCTGCTCGAAATCCTCTTTTAGCTTCTTCTGATAGCTTAGGCTCTGGATCCGACTACGTATACCGATGACGCACTGCTGCAACTTGATCACATTAGCATAAACAGCGTCGATTCTACTGAACCATGGCTTCAGCTCTTGTGGATCATAGCTGCAGTCTGTGTCTGTGGCACGCTCAGACTGTGCCAACTTGGCTTCCAGTGCCTTGACTTGCTCTGTTATGCGCTTCTTATCGTCCGTCAACTCGTTGACTAACTTGACGTAGAACTCCTTGGGCAAGTTCGACTTCAGCGCATTCTGACGCAACACAGAACGTATCTTCTTGGCTCGGCTGGCGTACTTGAGCGTATTGTAGGTATCCTCGTAGGAGAGTGAACTCATCGATACATTGGCCACCATTAGTGTGCGACAGTTGCCCCCAAGCGAGTCTTTTAGAATGCGTGTTAGGTTCGAATCGCGATAGGGAATATGTTTTCGTCCGTCAGCCAAGTTGTTTATACAATTTCCCAGCGCCAGAAGGCTTTTGTTTATGCTGGCGCCCTCCTTGAAGCGTACTCCATTGCCCTGCGTGCTAGCTGCTCGTTCACTGCCGGCTAAATCAATCATGGACAGCTTCACGCTACGCTTGGTACCCGTCATACGGTTGGTAATGCGTATATGAACCTGAAAGATCGCATGTGATCGGGAACTCTCCGCATTGGCATCTGTGGGATGCTGTGTTCTATTCGAATTACCCAGGGCGAGCATGCGTAGTAGTTCCTCTGCACTGAAAATTGGTGTCAGCGTTAATCCACTGACCACAACACCTTTGGAATCCTCGCGTAACTTTAGTGGACCTGTCTTTGTTAGCAGGTTCATTACCAGCTCGTTGTACACCTCAAGATAGCTGACACCCACGTCGAATTTATTCGTTTCCTGCTTACCCTCTATTTTTTCAAAGAGATCACGCATTGTGAGGAACGTAAGGCCGGGGCAATCCTCACTGCCCAGCATTGTGAAGGTTTTCCCCGCCCCAGTCGCGCCGTACACAAACACTGAGCAATTGTACCTGTTGGTAAGCACACACACACACACACATTAGAACAAGTTGTAAGTTAACACAGGCCTGTACCGAACTTACCCATCGAGCACTGCGTCGACCAGCGGCGCTGTACATTCCCTGAACAAGTCCTCGTTTGTGCGATCTGTATCGTAGACACGATCGTATTCCATTGCTAGTTTCTTGTTTACCCGCTTTGTAATGTCTCTGTAGTGTTGTTTGGAGCCTTGAAAGAAGAATTCATCTTCTTCTTCGTCCGGATCGAACAACAATGAAGATGTGTCCATTACTTTTATAATACATCTTTGATTTTGTTCCTGTTCCTTGCGATTGTATGGGCGCACGCGCACCACCACTTTCATACTTGTTGTTGGTTCAGGCATGTCTTCAACCTCGTTAATTACACTTTTTGCTTATTGTGATTTTTTATTCTACATAAAAATGGTACAGCCTAAAATATACGTTGATCAAATTGTTCAAATATAATTTTTTGCTTTTTTCATGTGCGGCGTCATTCCTTGAAATTGAAAACGAACTGTATTTAGAGGGTTGCTTTGCGTTTCTTTATCGATATCTGTATATGGCGATATATTTCCGCTGTAAATATGGTCACTCTGATGCTTGTGGCTTGTATTTCAATTGTATTATTGTGGTGACACTGTCTGCGTCGTCGTCTTCTAAATCGCAAATTAAGAGAAAATTAAGATAAAGAAAATAACATTGCACAAAGCTAAATAAATACACAAATATTAATAAAATGAGTGCAAAAGTATTATTCGCATGCTCTAAATGTTTTTCTCGGCACCCCTACGAAGAACTTAGCTCGGGGCAGCAGCTTTGCAAGGTGAACAGCATCAAAATGAGAAATTCAGAAAACGAGAGAAACACACAAAAAATGCAACAAACAAAAACATTTGAACTATTCGTGTATGTGTGTGTATGCATTGTGCCAAGAGCAAAGGATGCGTACGTGGGCGTTTGTTTTTTTGGCAATAACATAATATAACAATGACGCGTCTCTTTGTTGCGAAAATTTTGCTGCGCATTAACGTGATAAATGAACAAACGAACGTACAAACAGCAAGAGGAAGCAGAGCTGCTGCTTTTGCTGCTGCTGCAACTTAGGCTGCGGCAAAGAAATTCGGAGGTGGCTTGTGACTAATGAAATATGAGGCTGCTATAAATGTTTCTCTGTCTATAGTGAACCCAAGTTAATGAAGGCTCAAGCAGCGTGTGACTCTCCCTTGCTTTTCCGCTGAATTTTCATATATGGTCTCCATTTCGTTCTCCACAGGTGTGCCGTGGTTCTACCTCAGTTGTTAAATGTACTTACTGCCGCTCGGAATTTCCCTCCGCCACGTAAGTTTTACCAATTTTGTATATAAGTCTATATCCATCCCACATCCACATCATGGACTGCTTTCCCTCTTCCAGAAAATCACAGAGTGCCTGCAAAAAGTGCGAACACTACCTGGGCAAATATGGAAAGCCCAGCGCCTGCGAGTGCTGCAAAATCGTAGCCGCCTTCGGTAGCTCCAAATGCATGAGGTATGTCTTTTGTCAGTTAGTCTTTCTCAACTTCATCACGTAAACTGAAACCAAGAAAATTCTCAGTTTGTTTGTAGTTGATTGTTTGTTTCCAAAACAAAAACAAAAGCAAATTGCACGAGCAACGTGGCAGCCGCTGTAATTTGAATGCACAATGTATAGAAGAAAGCAATAAATTGATACAAAGTTGGTAACTTAACTTTATTGTATGTCAACCCTTATCTCACCCACTCTTGAACCCAGTATATACCTAACTAATTGTGCCTTCAAAATACGCGCGTTGGTTCGCGTCTGCCCTGCCCTTCTTCAAGTAGTTCTTGTTCTATCTCTATCTATCAATCTCTCTGACACTCTCTCTGGCTCTCTCTCAGTATTTGTATTTGTCTTCTTCTTGATTTCTTCAAGTTACAAATCAAATCAAACCAAACAACAAGCAAAACAACGTCTCTTATGAACGCAAAACATTTTTCTCTCTTCTCTTTTCTGCTCCACGTGTGATAAAATGATAAAAACATTTTAACCAAACCAAAAACAAACCACACTAACTGCAAATAGATGTGCCAGCTACGAGGCCAAATACGGACCACCCACACAATGCGACGAATGCAAGCTGCGATCAGCCTTTGACAGGCGCGACGAAAACAAAAAGGTCAGCGAAAAAGCGAATGCGATAAACGGAGAATCTGTCGAGGATGGCAAAAATATATTTATTTTTGCCTTACCACATAAACAAACCTAATCTTAAGTCGAATATGTTTTCTGTATTATACAATGTATCGTTCAATTTCGTCATTAAGTCGTGCTACAGTCACGTCCAAACGAACGAACCCAACTGAGAGCTAATGTATTGCGTTCATAAGAGATCTAGATAGTCTAGGTTATTCCATTTAAGTCAATATTTGTTATATATAAGTTCTCTGAAGCTCGTTTGTAACTTGTATGAAACTCTTTAATTTTCTTCTGCAGGTCAATGGCAAAATTCTGTGCTGGCTCTGTACCTGTGCTTACAAACGTGCTCTGCTGAAGGCACAGCAGGAGGGACGAATATCTATGTCGAAGAAGCGACCCCATGAGAAATCCTCCTCATCATCGGCGCACAGAGAGAGCTCGGCGACGGCAAAGAAACCATCGCGAGGCGGAGATATTGGCAAAAGTTCGGGCAATAACAATGCCAGCGGAGTTACGGCTGTAAGTGGTGCCGGGCTAGATCTGCCCGATAAGGTATCACGTGGTAATGGCGGCAATGGCACAATTGCGGCACCAGCAGCCATCACTGTGGACACAAACTCGTCAGATCATGTGGTGGCAATTACATATCTTAAGGAGCGCATTGCCAGTCTGGAGAAGCGCTTGAATCAAAAAGACAAGGAACTGCTGGAAAAGGATAAGCAGGTGAGTGAAACGAAGTATATCTTACAGAGTGAACCACTTTATAATCTATTCATACTCTGCAGTTGACGGAGCTGAAGGGTAAAAACTTTGAGAAGGAGAACGACATGCGCAACAGACTTAAGGAGGTGGAGCGCCTGCATGACATGAAGGTGGATAACTTGAATCGCAAAGTAGCTAGCCTGCTGAAAGACCTGGCTGTCATGAAGAAGAGCAACAACAACAACAAGAAGGCATCGAGCAAAGCTGAAAAGGAGTCGATCAAACGTGAGAATCTATCGCCCAAAGATGAAATTGTTGCTGGTGCAGCCGATAAGCAACAGAGTAAACGAGAGCCCGAGCGCGATCTGGACAAGGATGAAAAGAGCCGCGATCGAGAGGAGCGTGAAGAACGCAGTGGATCTCAAGATCGTGCAAGCACACATTCACACTCTGGCTCAAGCAGCCCCTCATCGAACTGAATGCACCGCGCACACCACACCCCCGAGCAACGAGCGAGCATCTTTATTCGTTTGAATTTTTAGTTTGTCACTCTTAAAAATTTAGATTTTTTACATACTTTCTTTAATTGTAACATAATTATTACAATGTTTCATTTATACATTATATTTCCATGTCGCCACATTTCCCCCTCCCCTCCCCTCACCTACCTACCTTTCCTTTTGAAAATTGTTCTCATATGTTCTGTACTGCTTTCATTGAATGTCAATCATCGATTAGAAAATGTAATAATATATAGGCTCAACTTAACAAATTTTCTTTAGTTTAATTATTCACCAGATGAAACAACATATAACGAAAGCATTGTTTACAAACTTAAGAAATATACACAAGTTGGGAACACCAAAATCATTAAACATCCTTCGTTTTATTTCTATCCGAGAAGTAACAGCAAAATAATAAGAATACCCATGAGTTAGTGCGGCTTTGGCTTGTGCCCGTCCACGTAGAAGTTTCGTGTTGCTTTGGGCAGCTCTAGCTCCATGCCTTCCATACTTTTATCGAGCACTATTTGGCAACCGAGGCGGGAGTTCTCCTTCAGAAATGGAGCCATGTCCAGCAGGTCGTCCTCCTTTTCATCTGCCTCGCTAAGCTTTGTTAAATAGTTGTTCTGCACATAGACATGGCACGTGGTGCACGCTAGCGACGCCTCACAGGCGCCTTCCATTTCTATGCCGTGTCGATGCGCCAGGTATAGCACATTATCGCCCACCTTTCCCTGCACTTTGAAGCGTTTTCCATCCTTGTCAACATACGTTATGTTGACCCTGTGGCATAGCAAAGATTAACTCTATTTCAATAGGGTTTGCTCTCACATTATACTTACACTTCATCCGGTGATTTAGGATCTTGCCATTCGTACTCTCCATGCCGCAGTGCTGGAAAGATAAACCCACAATCATCAATGAATTTCATAATCTACACAAAGTGTTTCGACACAACACCTGTTGCAGGTGCAAGGTGATTTACTTACACTTTGTGGTGTGCAACGCTTTGCTGACTGTGTAAACTGGTGATTTTAAAACCTGCTTGCTTATAAATTGACAGGAATTACGCGATTGGCGCAAAAGTAAACAAAACATTTTTTAAGGTTACCACTAGAGGTGAGCAATATTCAAGTAACCGATGTAATATGGATACATTGCTCACAGCTGATTACTAAGGTTTATTAAGGGCTGCTTAAGCATACGTGTTGTTTGTTTTACTGTAGAGGCTATGATATTATTGCGATATTATAATTTACTCTCTCAATAATTACAGACCTGTAAATAACGATAAGTAACTTAAAGTTTGCGCAACTATACTGCAAGTGACGGCCTTAAAACATATCGATATTTCGATTAGTAACCCAAATTGGTTATATTTGTATTTCAAATATCCGCTTTATTAATATGTGAATTAAATATACATTTTAAAAACGAAATGGAATTGTGTTGTATTAATAATTATTTTCAAGTATGAAATTATTTATACAATTATTTTAGTAATTTCCATTCATTATTATATCATATAATTTAACGATTACAGAATCCAAAAACGTTATTTATGTATTTAAAATACCATTTTTATGATTTGTGAATTAAAAACACATTTATTAATACTGAATGGAATAGTATCGGATTAGCAATTAGTCTAATTATATTAGGTTAAATGATCAAGTTTAAACGATTGTATTATAATGAATTATTAAAATGGGGAGTGCGTAAATATATATTTTCCTTGCGGTGCAATGTGACAATGAGAGTCTTAAGAAATCACTTGGCTGCTTCTGCTAACATGTCCCGGGGAGCCGCTTAATTTGCCTCTCCCTCAGGCTTCTGCTCCTTGTGGCCGTTATTTTTCTGCTGCTGCAGGAAAAGGTCGGAGGGGCCCACATGCTTAATGGGTATGACACGTTCCTCTGCTCCCCCTGCAGCGACTAGTGGAGGCACTGTAATGGTTAGTACGCCTTCGTCAGTCAAAGTGGAGGCAATGGCATCAGCATTGAACTCCTTTGAAAGCGGATAACGACGCACAAAGTGACGCGAGACATGTCCGTGCTCATCCTCCCGTTCCTCATGCTTTCCCTCGATAACGACGCAATTATTGACAAGCTTCACGCTGAGCTCACCGGGTTCAAACAGTCCCACATCGAGATTCACCTCGAAATTACCACGTTTATCCTTGCCAGCTGCACCGCTTCCACCCAACTCCGCCCTTTGCTTGTTGGCAACCAGATGATGAGCATGGGCACCCATGCGAGCAATCAATCCCAGTGTATGCAAATCCAACGGATCGTGATTCCGCGAATGCATCCTTCGATAGATGCGATTGGGAAACATGTCGTGGCCATAGTACATGGAATCCGGGGAGTCCAGGTTGAGCACAAATGGAATATCTGGCATTTTTTCGCTGTTGTATTGATTCACACAGTTCTCAGAATCTGTATCTGTATCTGTCGCAAGTTCACTGAACCTGATTGCAAATGCGACCTGCTTTCCTTAGGTCGAGGTGAGGGTTGATTTCCAAGTGGGGCAGTAGCTGCTTCCTGGCACAGAATATCTCGAAACTCACGACGCAAATGTGAAGTTACTCTCGGCTAAGCCTCCTTTTATAGCTTGGCCAAACAGAAAAGCTCTGTGCTGTTAGAGCTTTTTCTGGAGCGACAAATTAGGAATTTTCTGGAGCCAACTTGAAGTTGGGGGTCGCGTTAAGCTTTTGTAGACAGAAAAAGACGAATAGAGAGAGAGAAACAACGACAACAATTGCAAACCGCAGACAGTTGCTGGTTCGAAATCGAATTCGATACTTTTTGAAAATGGTAAACACTGCCGTCTGGTCTGGCCTGGTCTGGTCGTTCCAATACCATCCGAATAGCTGTTAATTTTGAGCTGAAATACGATGAGCAGACGACGCCGACGTCGGCGCCAATTAGCGCCGCGACAGCGCCGTCACCACAAAGCGACAACAATTCTACAGGTTGAATTGCGATTCTCAATCTCCTCCATCCAGTTGCGGTTGCTTTATTATGCATAGTTTGCAGTAGTATGTATGTATGTGTGGCTGATAAACCAGCAGCGACGCTGACTTTGAATCAGACGTCACGTCGTCGTCGCAGTGGACGTCGCCGTCGACGCTGTCGCCGCCCGCTCTGTCGCTTTGGTTTGGCCGATCAAATCTTGCGTACAATAAATGCCGCTGCTGGGGTAAACAGAATCAGTAATCTAGCAACGGGCAAGCCAAGTGAAAGTACAGTTCTCGGAATATACATACATATTGTAGATTTACAATGGCCACCTACGAGCAGGTTAAAGATGTGCCGAACCACCCGGAGATTTACCTGATTGATGTGCGCAATGAGGACGAAATTGCCGAAACTGGCAGCATTCCCGCCAGCCTCAATATACCCTGTAACTAGACGAGTAATGGCGTGTGAGCGACAGATATTGATCGATAACGATATCTTTCTAGTGCCAAAGCTGGAAGGCGCCCTGAAGAGTGAAGCTGAGGAGTTCAAGGAGACTTATGGCCGTGAAAAACCCGCTGAGGATGCTGATATAATATTCACCTGTCGCTCAGGTAGGCGTGTTCTGAACGCCGAAGAAATCGCCAAAAATGCTGGCTTCACTAAGTACGTTTTGTGGGCTTCGTATGGGTAATTCAAGAAGGTTAATGAACTCTAATTGATTTTTTTCTAGCGTGCGTATCTACAGTGGCTCTTGGCTTGACTGGGCTGAAAAGGAAGGTCTAACGAAGTAAGATCGAAATAGAATGCCCGTGTTAACTCCCGACAGTACGCTACACTAAACCTATTTAAAAAAAAAAACTAAATTATAGCTTGTTAGATTTATGCACACTTGTAGAATAAAATTATGGTTTTGGTATTAATTGCTGCTTGCTATTTATTTATTTTATATATTGATATTTATTTTATTAACATAAATCTTAAAATCACAACTATTTGAATTATTTCTTTTAAAATATCGATACATTTTGCAACTATCGATGTAATTAAGTAAATAGGGATATTTTAATTAAGCCATATCGCACACTATCGTATTAAACAACTATTTATTTTAAGTACTGATATGTGAATTCACACTGTGACTGTATTCGATACTTTTAAGTGTGAGCGAAGAGCTGTTATTTATTCACGCATATTGTATTGACTACTCTAGGTAGTGATATTTGAATTCAGTTTGACTGTAATTGTTGCTTATAAATTTCAACGCAAGTTGTCATTCATTACCACATACGAAATACGTATACGTTAGTTACGTACTCAATGTGTGCTCTGTCCCCTTATCTACGCCACTGCTCAATGTTTTTCACTATATCGTAACTCTCTCTCTCTTCTTTTCTCACTCTCTTTGCGTAGTACTGACCTGCCTCAAGCACTGCGCATGACGTAACAACTGCTGAGCTCTAGAATTATCGAAAGTTCGATTAATTATTGATGGCATTAATAAAAAATAAAAAAAATAAAAGTAAATTAAGTATACAATGTAAATAGTTCTCAACAATTTTAGAGCATGCGCCATGCTCGATTTTCAAGGGACGCCAGAAATTGCATCAGCCGGCAACTGAGCACCGAGAGAGAGAGCCGGCAACCGAGCATCGAGAGGGAGCCGGCAAGAGAGCATCGAGAGAGAGCCGGAATGTTCTCGTGCTCCGGCGTACAGGGTATAAATAGCAGGCCACGGCGTTCGCTTGCACTCAGTCGTAAAAATTTGATCAAAACATTTGGAACTCCGTCAAAGGGAGACAACAAAAGACAAACAGAAGCAAATTTCATCACAATCTTCTACAGAAATTCAGAACTTCATCAAGATGCGTTCGTTGCCCATGTTACTGCATATGGCCGAGGAGATGATGCGCATACCGCGTGTCTCGCCCTTCCAGGCCTTCTTCCGTGAGCCGTTGACTTGGAGCAGCAGTGTGGCAGTGCCTCGCAACTGGCAGCAGATTGCACGCTGGCAGGAGCGTCAATTCGCTCCCCCAGCCAGCATTGGCAAGGAGGGCTACCAGGTCAGTCTGGATGTGAGTGAATACAAGCCCAACGAGCTGACAGTGAAGACGGTGAACAACAGCGTCATCATCGAAGGAAAATCGGAGCAGCTGCAGGACGAACAGGGAAGCTACAGTTCACGTAACTTTCTGCGTCGCTTTGTGCTGCCCGAGGGCTACGATCCCGAGTTGGCCACCTCTAGCCTGAGCAGCGATGGCCTGCTCACCATCCATGTGCCCAATCCGCCAGCTGTGGAGGAGGCACTGAAGGAACGCGTGGTGCCCATACAGCAGACTGGACCGGCGCAGGACAATGTTAAGCCCAATCCTCCACTGGATGAACCAAAGCAGTGAAGAGCAGTTTCCCCCCCACCTAGGTGCATCCGTTCCTCTTTAGCTTTAGAATTCGTTTCTTTAGTTTAGCAATAAATAAATATAAATAAAAACATAAACAAAAGCAAAATACTCTGCGTGCTTTCGTTTTATTGCGCCACTTGCTCTTGTCATCCTCCTTTCCCCTCTTTGGTCGCACTTTCCTTGATGACGTTGCACTTGACTCGCGTCCAAGTTTGCCCGATGCGCTGCTGTCTTGTTTGTTGGCCTTCGCGCATCGGGCAAATGATTCATCCCATGCCCATCCGCATCCGGCGCAGCCTCCGACTCGGCACGAGGCCACTTGGTCGTCGTCGTCGTTGTCGTCTCTGTTGCTATAAAAGCGCTGGCCGCGCCTTAGTCAAATTTTATAAGCATCGCAGACGCGAAATGGCGCTGGTGCCCACAACATATCGTGATCTTTCCCGGGAATTGGACCGTCCGCGTCCGCTCTATCGTCCGCCGTATGACTTCCAGCTGTATCCGTATCTGTGGGACGATCCGCGTCTCTGGAGCAGCAGTGATTACCATCTGCGTCCCTTGGATGAGCTAGTCACCAGACGTGTGCGCAATCAGCTCATCCAATCCAACCCGTACGACTGGGCCTACCCCATGCGCTGGGACAACTACTACTCCGGCGAGCGTGTGCATGTGGACGAGAAGGGTTTCCGCATCGACATCGATGTGCGTCAGTTCCGTCCCCACGAGATTGTGGTCAAGACCAATGATGACTACGTCATTGTGCAAGGCAATCATGACAAGCGACACGAAGCGGGCTCCACGGGGTATGTGGAGCGGCACTTTGTGCGCAAGTATCTGCTGCCACGTGGCTACAATGCCAACGAGGTCATCTCTGACATATCCGCGGATGGCGTACTGACCATCAAGGCGCCACCACCACCGCCGGCCAAGTACTACAGCCCTGGGGAGAGACTGGTGCGAGTGCATGAGACGGGCAAACTGGCGTTGCCCTGGAAGTGATGTGAGGAATGTCAATTAATCCTTTTCCTACTCTTCCTCATCCACTTTCAATTCTTCTACTTCTTACTACTGTCTCTACTACTTCTTCTGTTCCTCCCTCTTCTAGGCCTACACTTTCTTCTCCTTTTTTCCCATACCACGTGATATTTCTCCGCGTCCCTCAAATCTTCCACCTTCTAAATCAGTTCTCCCATCTCCTTCTGGTTTTTCTTCTCCTTCTTATCTTCTTCTTACCGATTTCCTCCTCTTCCCTATGTTCTCCCATCCGCTCATTCACTTTTCTATTCCCTCCTTTATCATTTCTACACCAATATCTTGTTATCCTGCACTTTCTTTTTCCCTTCCTCCTTCTTAGTCCAATCTTTCTCCTCTTCCCGTCCCGCGCAGCCCTTGCAACAATTCAAGGTGAAACTATTTTTGTTCGCCGAGCACCAACGTCGCGCATTTCAATTTTCAATTGGATGCAAGAAAACATAGAAATAACATCGCCTCATAGTGCGCAATAAACCCACAGAAACCATGAGAGCACCGTGGATAACCCTGGATAAAAATGTAATAGAATTTTGTACATTTTCAACAATATTTAATTATACGATAAAAGTCTTTTGCTCGATACAATAAATAGTTGCTTATAGATACGGGAATGGGAATGAGATTGCAGACGTGGAATGGCGATGACTGCGCAGGACGGGGATGCACTGCATCTTCCCTTCCTCTATTTGCTGGTGTTGTGCCCGTTGGTGGTGGGCTTCTTCTCCTCGGGTTTCTGCTCAACTGCATTGGGCTTTACATTAAGATGGGCTGGTCCAACCTGCTGGATCTGAACCACACGCTCCTTGGTCTTGTCCGTAATTGGTTGTGGCTTGGGCACATTCACAGTGAGCACGCCATCAGAGGAGAGGGAGGACATAACCTTGTCTGCCTCGAATCCCTTGGGCAGCGCATAGCGACGCACAAAATGGCGAGAGATGTAACCGTGTCCATCTTCGCGCTCCTCATGCTTCCCCTCCACCACAATGGAGTTGTCCATCACCTTCACAGACAGCTCATTGGGACTGAACTGGGTAACATCCATGCACACCTGGTAGCCGTCTTTGCCCACCTGTGCCACCGGCATGTGCCACAGATCGTCGGCGCCGTTGTTGCTGTGATGTTGCTTGGCCGCTGAGTGACGCTTGTGGCGATTTGCCACGATCTGATTCATCGGCGATGTGGGGCAGGCGGGATGTTGGCATTGCCAGGGATTCAACATACCCCCAGTAGATGCAATCATGGCCTGTGGCACTGGGCGAGGCTGCATTCCCATGCCGAAGTCGTAGATGGGACGACGGGACTCCTCCAGGGCTTCGGCCAGTGAGAGCAGAGTTGAGAGCGACATTTTGTATTTTAACTTCTTTACTTATGTTTCAACTGTAAATTAAAGTTATAATTTTCTGTTAGATTTTGCTTTTGCACTGCAATGTTCCTTTCTCGGGCGATGCCTTTGATCAACTGTAACGGAATGACGCTCGCTTGCTGCCTTTATAGCCGGCAAAGCTCTCTCGGCTTCTGGAAACATCGCGCAACTTCGAAGAGCGACAAATGACGAAGTTTCCAGAGAACAAAAGAGAACGCAACTTGAGTACGAAACTTCGCGACGAAAGCAGAAACTTCTCGAGAGCGCGAGAGAGTGCAAAGGAGAGGGCAGTCTGAGCACGTAACTTCACTACGTAAGCAAAACAGTCGAGACCGCGGGAGCTGTAAACATACATACATACATACATAGATCAAAGAGCGTATGCGACTAAGAGCTCAGGCTGTGTGCACGTAACTAGAAAAATCGAGAGTTTTAAACATACCCAAAAGAGAATGTTTGAAGATGAGCGCAAACACGAAACATCACGACGTTACCAGAAAATAGTTGACATAACCAAAGAGTGTGCAAAGGAGAGGGTACTTCACGACAGCTGAGAGAACGAAACAACGCGATGCTACCCGAAAGTGCTCGACGTAACCAAAGAGTGTGCAAAGACGAGAGCACTACACTACAGCTGAGACACGAAACATCACGATGCAACTAGAAATCACTCGAGGGCCAAAGAGAGTCGTGCTGTAAGAGAACAGGAAAACGAATACGAATGCAAATGCTTAACGCAAACATACACTTTGAATTTCTTTATTTACGTTAATCGTTAAGTACATACAGACATATGTAATGTGCTTATGTTTACTGAATACTTGTAGTCGTAATTGTTTCACACTTGTTTAGGAAATCATAATTTCATATCATAGTTCTCTCTCTTCATCATAATCTGCTGCTCTTTGCAGTCTCTCTCTCTCACTTCGTCAGCTGTATGTAGTTATTGCGAATTAAGTTATTGAATAAAACACAAAAGACATTTATAGAATAAAACGTTCTGCTTGTCTCTCTATCTTTGTCTCCCTATCTCTGTTTCAGTCTCAGAAAATTCACTTGGCCGTTGCTAGTGGCGGCTCCTCAGACTTGGCGCCACCAGTTGTTGCCCCATTCTCACTGGTGACCTGATTCTTTGCCAGCAAAATGGCAGCATCCTCGGCGGCTAACTCTTCTGCACCCTTTGTTACCAAAACGACGGCAGTCTTCTCGAGCTTCTTTTCTGGCTCCAGGGACGTGTCATCTGTCTTGGCTTTCTTGGCGGCTGGCAAATCTTCCTCTTCCTCTGCCCGTGGCTTCTCTGGCTTCGAATTAGAGTTCGAATTAGAATTGGAGTTCGAATTCGAATTTGAGTTGGAATTGGAGTCGGATGAGGAACTGCCATTGGCGTTGTTATCGTTGGCTTCGCCCTCAGTTGGAGCTGTGCCGCTGCTGCTGACAGCGGCATCGGTGGAGTCCTCCTTTTCCACAGTCGAACTGGCGGCACTGGCATCCTCGGCACCAGTGTCCACCTCCATTGACTTTGACTCCTGCATTGGCTTCTTCTGTTCACCATTGTCGGCACTCGAATTTATATTAGAGTTGGAATTGGCATTGGCAATGGAAGTCGAAGTCGATGTCGAAGTGGAATTGGCATTGGAAGTGGAAGTCGAATTGGAAGTGCTGCTAGTTTGCACAACGGGCTCAGTCTCTTTCTCTTTTGTTTTTGCATTTGCCTTCTCCTCTGCAGTCTCAGCTGCTGCTGCGTTCGAGTTGACGTCGACGACGCCGTTGCCGTTACCGCTGCCAACGTCGCTGTTCGCTGTTTCTACTGCTGCTCTCTCTTCGTTGCCATTGCCATTGCGCTCTTCGGCGCACTTTATCTCAACTGCAGCTGTTTTTGGGGTTGGCTGCGACTGCGACGTCGACTGCGACAGCGATGAAGGCTGCTGCTGCTCGTTTTCGTTGGCTGCTGATTTCGACGCATCCTTCGACTGCGACTGCACTGGTAACGGGACCTGGACCGACTGCTGCTGCGACTGCGACTGCTGCTGTATGTCAACGATTCTCTCAATGGGTCGCTCCTCGCCCGATTTGACCACCGGGGGCGGCGGGGGAGGCGCCTTCACGGTGAGTATCCCATCCGAAGAGAGCGTTGAGTGGACGTCGACCGGATCGAAGCCCCGGGGCAGCATGTATTTTCGTATGAAATGACGCGAGATGACGCCGTGACCGTCCTCCTTCTCGTCGTGCTGCCCCTCGACCACGATGCAATTGTCGATAGTCTTCACGGTCAGCTCATCAGGTGCAAACTGCTTCACATTCATGCTCACCTGGAAACCATTGCGATTCACCACCGAGTAGGCAGAGGACGACGTCGCTGCTGATTTACTGGCAGCAGCAGCGCCTGCATTAGCAGAGGCTGCTAACGGTGCTGAGGCGCCGACCTTGTCGCCCAACTCCTTCTCCAGCTCCAGCAGCGACTTATTGCAGCAGACGGTTTTGGCTCCTGCCACACGGTTATATGGATGATGACGATGCTGTCCCTGCTGGGCCTGCCCCGCCTTTATTGGCACCCAAAGCACCGTTGCCGGTGGCGCAAGTCGCGACGTACGACGCGCGGCGCTTGACGACGGCGACTGCGACTGCGAATGCGCGTGTTGTGGCGGCGGCGGAGAATGTTGCGCGGCAGCAGTGGTTGCGGCGGCCAGCTGCTGCTCCAGCGGCGGATACACACCGAAACCAACATCATCAATGTCCATGCCCAGGCCCAGGCCAAAGCTGGTGCTACCTGGGGTCCGACTGTAGCTAAAGTCGTGCAGCTCCTCAGCCAGGTCCAATATGAAGGGTATAAGCGACATCTCTGCTGCGATGCTCTGCGGTGCTCTGCGGTGCTCTGCTTTACTCTGCTCTGGTGGGTGGGGTGGTGCAAGCTCTAACTGCCTCTAACTGTAGAATTAATTCCGTTTCCGATTGGGAGCACCCTGGCAAGCTAACTGTGACTCTGCTACTGTCTCTACTGATGCTGTCTCTGATTCTGTCTCTGGTTCTAGAGCTGTTGCTGTTGCTATCCGCGTGCGATCCGTTCCGGCGTCTAACTGAATGGCGTTTGAGGGCTTATTGCTGAATGTGCAACCTTTTAAACGACTGTCACGCGCTGAATGGAAAACGCACGTCTGGCCTGGAAGCGCTGCAGCAGAGGCACTGCCGAACAACCACGACGGTGACGAGCACGGCAGCTCGGCGCAGCCCCCAAGTGAGGCTGGGCCCATCGTTGTCGTCGTTCGTTCCCATGTGCAATCTTTGTTTATTTGCTTTAGCTTATTTTCGGCTAAAAATCAATAGAAATCAAGCTGCCAATGAGTTCCCCCCTCCCCATGTCCACTCGTCGAAATCAGATGCGCAAACACACAGATAGGTAGCATATGCATGCGTGTAGGGATGTGTGTGTGTATGTGCAGTTTGTCAGCCACTTTTGCAGTTGGCAATTTTCCGGTTGCGAGAACAAAGAAAGTCTTCCAGCCGCAAACCGGCTCCAGGGTCTCTCTCTTTCTCTCTCTCTCCTGGGCCTGGGCCACAGTGTACCCAGACATTGCCCGAGTAGTGCATTAATATGTCTATCCCTCTGCCTCCCTCTGTCTTCATCTGTGTCTCCCTTCTGCCCGTCTGTTTTTTGCCGGTCTCTCTGTCTGCCTCTCTGTATGTAGATTCGGCTGCTGCGCTGCTCGCCGGCCTCGGCATGTAAAGTGGCCATGTTGCGGCGAATGCGGCGAAACAGCTGAGAGGCCGCTAAACGCGTCTCGTGCCGGCTACTACAACAACAGCTGGTTGTCAGCCGAGCGAATGAACGTGTGTGTGAGCTGCGCTGCATTTGTGTGTGTGGTCTGGAAAGCCGACCTAAGCTGAAGGGGCCCGCACACATACAGTGGGGCAGTCACCGAACATGCGCAGTTTCGCTCCCTGGAGTCGTCGGCATTGCATATTTGTATGCAGCTCCCTCGGCAGCAGCAGAGGAAGCAGCTGTGGGTGAGGCGCTTGCAAAATGTACATACAAGCGCACATATGATTGCCTATGCATGTGTGTGTGTATGTGCAGAGACTTGTCCAGACGAGAGGCAGACGTTCATTTAGAGAATTTGTACGCAGCAAACTCGGAAAGAGCCGAAAGGTGACCATTAATGAGTGCACATGTATGAGTCTCACACGAACATGTCTGTCGCATGCGCAAGTACGAATCTAAATACGTTGTATACAATATATAAACTTGTACATATGTACATATGTACACATACTGGCATGAATATTTATGTGCAGCCAACAACCTGGAAATGCAGAAAGTAATGGAAGCGCAGTATACAAATCTTCTTTGAGTACATTCCTGTCCCATGCACACAAATGTATAAACGTTTACGTACTTTTACATATGTATATGTGTACCATTATACTTATGTATTCACATTTTTATGTACATGTTCCTACATGTGCGGGTACATTCAACAAAACAATAACATATAATATTTGAAGGATAAACAATACATAGCTACATGGGACAAGCCATGCGTGCATACAAATGTGTACATACATATGTATGAAAATGTACTTATGTAAGTATGTATTTACACATACATAGGTATGTATACACATAGAAATGAAAATTGTACATTGTTCCTTCTACACATATGTACATACATACATATGTAGGTGCTGTATGTACATATGTACATTGTGCATTTGTACTTGTATGTATGTATGCACAACATTAACGTATACATACATAAAGTGTTCATTTTGGCTTTTGCACTTCGCAAATATCAAGCAAAAAAACCAACAAATGTATAAGTAATAATACACACGAAACATATGATTATCATAAATTATTATTGTACATAATATGTATGTACATATATTCTGACAAATCTATCACTTAAATCAAAGGTACACATTTACATATGTAAATAATAACGTATGAAAATTGAACTGTGTACACAAGAAATACTTTGGTTCAATGATTATTCAAAAATATAAAATATAAATAAAACTATTATTATTTAACGAAAAATACAACAAAATCTCACATTACAATAAAGTCTTAGGCATTTTTAACTGTCAAGAAACACTTTACTGAAATTCCTTAACCATTTGTTTGATAAATTAATAATCATTTAATAATCTTAGTAAATAAAGTTTTTTAAATAGCTAAATAAACAAAATATGTACATTGTTGCTATTTACTGCGTACTAACTGATTCTATACCAAATTATGTACATGGCCAATTTGTTGTAGCAAATGGGGCAGCTAGAACATTCTCCCAAATTCGCGACTTTCTGCTCTTGCAGCACTTAGCGCTTATCACGCGTTATCTCCTTCTTTCTCTGTCTGTCGCTCTCGGTCTTTACTCATGCCATCGCACACTCTCGCTTTCATTAATAGATAAATAACGTATAGCATACAAATACGCATCACGTAATACGTACATACGTACTACGTAATGTGTATGTTTGTATGCACGAGAGTTTTCCAGAACATTGCCGAAACGTATAAACTTTAATCAGGAAGCTAGAAGTTTCGCTGACATTTCGTATAGCGCCATCTCACTCATTCACACAGTGAGACGCGAACACAAACGTACGCATGGGCGCAGAAGCCACCACCACCGCTGGCAGCTATAAATAGCAAGCAGTCGGCGCTACTCGGCATCAGTTTGAATCAAGCAACCGAAGCAGCAACAAGTCGTTGAGGCAATCTAACCCAAAGCGTTCTTTTCCAAAGAGGAAAAACTCCAAAAGCAATTGAATATTTAACAGTTAAAGAAAAAATTATTGAAAATCATTAAGGAAAAGTTGATCAATAATTGAAAAGTATTCGAGAGAAATCTTCAACAAGAAGTTTATTGATAACGTACAAGAATCAAGAGGAAGTTCGTCAATAGAGCCAACAGGACATCCACAAGGTCATCGAGGACATTTAGCCATAACTTCAGAAACATACAATAGAAAGAGACAGCAACACTTTAGCAAGATGGCAAACCTTCCACTTTTGCTGAGCCTGGCCGACGACCTGGACCGTCTCTCCGTGGCGCCATATTACTCTACGCCCTTCTACTGGCAGCGTGAGCACCGTAATCCTTGCTTGGCCCTGAGCGCAATTCCACTGAACCGCCAGCTGCGTGAACTGGAGAAGCAGCTGGGCTCCGTTGGCAGCAGTGGAGCAGTTTCCCAGATTGGCAAAGATGGATTCCAAGTGTGCATGGATGTGGCCCAGTTCAAGCCAAGTGAACTGAATGTCAAGGTGGTGGACAACTCCATTGTGGTCGAGGGCAAGCACGAGGAGCGCGAGGATGATCATGGCTTCATTACTCGCCACTTCGTCCGTCGCTACGCCTTGCCCGAGGGCTACGAGGCCGACAAAGTGGCCTCCACTCTCTCCTCGGACGGCGTGCTCACTGTGAGCATTCCCAAGCCAGCTGCCATCGAGGATAAGAGCAGCGAACGTGTTGTCCAGATCCAGCAAGTTGGACCTGCCCATCTCAATGTCAAGCAGAACGAGAAGGAGAAGGAGCAGGGGGAGAAAGAGCCAGCCAAGGAGAAGAAGTAAAAGACGAACGAAGCATCTCAGGAATCCCAAAGTCATTTATAGTATAAACAATAACATTAAATATATACCTATTCCTATGTATTAACCGAAAGTCAAAGTCATTATCTGTTTTATAAATGTTACACAGGCCATAGTAACAAGAACATAAAATATATCTAGCTGTAACCTAAATTTATTTCCTTTTAACTTGAAATAAAACAAGTTTCATTCTAAATATTTACTTCGTTTATTTAATTTGGGTTATTCTGGGTTGAAAAGAAGTTTATTACAATGTGTGCATACAATATTCATATGTATGTATGTATATGTACGCGTTTATACATAATGTTTACCTATACATACGTAACCACCAAAAGCTGATTGCCGGTTTATCTATTTTCTTTTCTTCTATACCAATATTTGAAATTACTTTAATCAGTTGCTGGTGTACAGAAACCTTCATGCTAAATTTGGTACCAGTAACTTTTACCATATGATAGCCGAGATCTCGATGTGCAAACGGACGGACATGGCTCAATCGACTTGGCTGGTGATCCTAACCAAGAATATATATACTTTGTGGGGTCTTCCAACCCTCCTTCTACCTGTTACATACAATTTCACAAGTTAGTATAAACTTTTTAACCATTTTCAATGGTCGAAGGGTATGAAAATTATTTTGTTGAGATTAATAAACAAAAGTTTGCTTGAAATGCATACATATGAATATGTACATACACATGTATGTATGTATCTAGTAATATATGTATGCATGTATGTATCTAGTAATATATGTATGTATGTATCTGGTAATATATGTGTGTATGTATACACATTTGTATGCTCATTTCTTCAAAAAGTTTAACTTCATAAGGCCAGTCGAACAGCCAAGTTTGTTTAAATCCGAACAAACACAGCACACATACAAACATATGTACATACATGTTTATCTGCGCTCTTTATACACACACACACACTCTTTGCGCATCCAGTGAATGACAACAAAAAGAAAACCGGCCCGGCAAACAGAGATAGCAAGAGTTCATTGCACTTGCAAAATGTCAGTTGCTGCGCTTCTTGCTTTAACAGAATCCCTAGCAACAATTACATATGAACATACATTTAAAAATAAAACAAATAAATAACATGCTATAATATCCTAAAAGCAATTAAAAGAACAAATCAACATACGTACTATTTATTAATCTGTTTGAACGCAGAAACAGCGAGAAATTGCAAGAACTTTCTGTGTGCGTACTTTTGTACATACAAACAGCCCTACATACGTGCTTCTGTACACGTTCGTGAAAGAGCGAGAAACTTCAAGAGAATAACAGCATGAACTGTCAGTTTGTGCGCTTGTGTGTGTGTGTCAATTTGGCGTCGGTATAAAAGTGCGCCCTCTCGCTGTCGGCGTCACAGTTAGAATTCAACCGTTGATTGAAGAACATCTGCAGCGCAGAAGCAAAGCAAACAAAACGAAGAAATAATATTATAAAAAACATTTTTCTGAAGATTTGTAAAAATAAAGTGAAAGTTTAAAGTACTTCAACATGTCGATTGTTCCACTCCTGAGTTTGGCACGCGATCTCGACAGCGCCTATAGCGACTGGGATCATTTGCTTGACGATGACTTCGGCTTCGGAGTGCACGCCCACGAGCTGTTCCACCGTCCACGCCTGGTGTTGCCACACCACCATCCGCACCAGCTGCATCGCCGGCGTCCTCACTACGCCGCCCTGCCCTACGAGCGCAGCCATCATCAGTTGTTGCCCCGTCGTCGTGGCTCTACTGGGGGACAGAACCCGCTGTTGCCTGTGATTGGTAAAGATGGCTTCCAGGTGTGCATGGACGTGGCGCAGTTCAAGCCAAGCGAACTGTCTGTCAAGGTGGTGGACAAGACGATCGTCGTCGAGGGAAAGCATGAGGAGCGCGATGATGGCCACGGCATGATCCAGCGTCATTTTGTGCGCAAGTATACGTTGCCTAAGGATTACGATGGCAACGATGTCGTCTCGACCGTCTCCTCCGATGGTGTGCTCACGCTAAAGGCACCACCACCGCCCAGCAAGGACCAAGCCAAGCAGGAGCGCATTGTCCAGATTCAACAAACTGGTCCAGCGCACCTCAGTGTCAAGGCACCAGAGAGCAGCCCCGGCGAAGGTAAAGGAAAGAGCGAAAACGGAGCCGGCGAAAAGATGGAGACCGGCAAATAAAGCGAGAGAGCTCAGGTTCAAGATGGCGTTGCTTCGCTGCCCGGAGAGTCCAAGACTAAAACCAGACAGTAACCACACACACAAACACACACAATATACACACCCATACACACACAAACAGACTATACACACATACATACCAACGGTGGAACATCCTCTCATTACATCGCATTGAAGTTTTCATCACATTTTAGCATTAAGAGATTTTAGAGCGGCAGCCTTTACTGATGTACGAGTTTCAGTTGATTTAGTCTAAGAATGTATTTTGAAAATGCGATCCCTGTATCTTAATTTATATTTGAACTTTGCATTTAAACTGTGAGAATTCAATAAAATAAACAGATCTATTAAAAAAAGAATGCGTTTTTAAATGTTAAGTATATTCTTATTAGAACTGCATAAAGAAATGCCCACGAATCTGCAAGAAGTATTACATTTTTTCAACAGTACACAAGCGTAATATATGTATATGTACGTATGCGCATACACATACATATATGCACGAACATTACCACATACTATGCTAATATGTTACTTACATACAATGTAATTTATATATTAATGTAATGTAGATATGTGTAGAGTTACTTGACTAAATGTATGTAAGAACCTGCAATGTACAGCATTTTTTAAAGTCATAACTTTTATGTATGTATGTAGGTTCTCAAACATTTGAACATAATACATCCATACAAACTTTAGTGAGAGCTTTCTAGATCTCCATTTTATGTGTGTATGTTTGTATGTATGTAGTCCGTTACGATATGCTCTTTATTTATTCGCGTATGCTTTGCTTTGCTGCATTCTCTTATTTGACTTCCTCTCTTAAGTGCCGAAACCTGTGAAATTTTCTGGTGTGATCTCGCTCTTACGTTTGCCCGCAAACAGTATTGTCTCTTTTTCTCTTTGCCACAGGTAGTGAGTTCAGTTAGTTCGCTCTTACTTTACGAACACTTGCACAAGCAGGCGATGTTTTTCGCTCAATTGCTCGATGCTTCTAGAAGAGAGAGTTGGCTATAAAAGCAGCCGGCGTTGCTAACCCCCTAACAGTCAATCAACTGAATTCGTGAAGGAAGGAACCTCGCTGCGCGAAACAAAGTGGAAACTTCAACTTTAACCTGCAAATACAGTTAAAAAGTAAAGCCAAAGTCAAAAATGTCGCTGTCTACAATTCTTCAACTGGCCGAGGCAATGCAACAGCCCCGCAATCCCGTCTACGACTTCGGCCTGGGTATGCATCCGCGCCAACTGCAGGCCTGGACACCAACTCCCGGTCTACTCAGTCCCTGGGGTGAATGCTCCCATCCAGCTTGCCCCACTTCGCCGATGAACAAGATGATGGCCAGTCGTCGCAATCGCCATGGAAACAAGCACCAGAACAACGGAACAGACGATACCTGGCACATGCCCATAGCCCAGATCGGCAAAGATGGCTTCCAGGTATGCATGGATGTGGCCCAGTTCACTCCCAAGGAGCTAACGGTCAAGGTGGTGGACAACTCCATTGTGGTGGAGGGCAGGCACGAAGAGCGTGAAGACGATCACGGTTACATCTCCCGTCATTTTGTGCGTCGCTATACGCTGCCCAAGGGATACGAGGCAGACAAGGTTATGTCCTCCCTCTCCTCTGATGGCGTGCTCACTGTGAATGTGCCCAAGCCACCATCCATCGAGGACAAAACCAAGGAGCGTGTTGTGCAGATTCAACAGGTTGGTCCAGCGCATCTCAATGTGAAGCAAAATCCCACCGAACAGAAGCCCGAAACGGAGAAGCTGACTAACGGTCCCAGCAAATAGAAGGCATTTAACGGGATCACCACAAACCGTTCATTAATCATTACTGTTAAAACTCATCAACGTCATTCCTACTGTTGTTACCTCATAGCATTACCAAAAAGATATTTATTGTAACACCCAAGAGACTTATAGTATATGCCATAGGAAACTTACATAAGCTTAGTTGGTTCACCAACTGTAAAAATAATAAAAAGAACACTTTAAAAACTATCCCAATTTGTTGATATTAAGAGTTTCATATGAAGAGTTTCTCTTTTGATCATATTGAATAGTCATTTATAAACAATTTTATTATTGGGCAATGTTGACAATTGAACAATTTGTCTCAAATGAATTATAATTTGATTGTATGTCAGAATTTGTTTCTAAGTTTAAATTAATGGATTTGCTATATACATATGAAAAATCGTTCTTTAGTGGATCCCGTTTCCTTTTCCACCCATTCTTCCACATATTCATTTTAATAATTTCTTAAAGAATCGCCGGGATACCTAATGATTTGTGGAAACCAAAAAGAGGAGAAAGAATTAAGCGAACTATGAAAACTAAAAGAAATCGTTGAAAGCTTTAACTATCCATATTGCTGTCCCTTTCTCCCCATTAAAGACTTTAATTCTCTTTGGAATAATGGTAATTGTTTTGCACATATTTATTTAAATATTTTAATACATAATAAAAAATTTAGTTGTCCTTTTGTTGTTGTTTGTTGTAATGCTCGGTAACTTGTCGCGATCATAAGTATATGCACTGTATATTATGCTAGATTCTATATATCTAAATCGGCCTTCAATTTTATCGGTTTCGGTCCGCAAAGCTTGAGGATTTACATAGAGAGCCGTCGAAGCTGCACTTGAAACATCAAAATGCTTTTCAATAATAGTTTTTTTTCCTCTTTTGTTGTTGTTAATTTAAAATATTTGTGTTTTTCTTTTCATTTGCATTGATATTCCTTCTTCCGTTTCTGTTGTATTGTTGCCACTGTTGTTGTTGTTGCTGTTGTTTCTGCTTGTTGCTATTATTATTATTATTATTATTATATTAGTTTATTTTAGGTTATGTTTTATGTGTATATATATTCAATGACGCTTAATCACAGATCAATTTTTAAAATTTCATTTGACTTAGAAGTTAAGAAACAAAATACAAAATTTCACAAAGTGTACGTCTCTCCTCTGATCCCTCTGCATATACAATACATACATACATATATGGTTAATAGTTATCATAATAATATAATAATAATCATAGTACTTATTACCATATCGTATATGAGCTACTGACAAACGGATTTGGCTTAGGCAGCGGGCGATGTTGATAAAGTGAGATTTACTTCTGTACAGATTGTGAGTTTACTCGTTATTGTATATGGTATATTGTATATATATAGTATGTATATAAGGTTGGTTCACTTGCATATTGCAAATGAATCTGTATTTGTTTGTTCTAAAACGTACATGATTATTTCTTGTTTGTTTTTTGTTTGTTTGTTATGTTTGCAGTCTCAAAATTGTTTATGGGCTTTGTTGAATATAGATACATGGATAGATACGTGTGGAAACTAGACTGAATAATGGTGGGGGGGGTATATAAAAACAAAGAGTTAAATGGGTTAGGGTCGGCCTGGTGGTTCTACTACGATGTCTACGATACTAATACTTTCAACATGATAGAGAGACATAGTGGGAGGGGCACAAATCACTTTTTGATGAGACTTTCGCAGCTGCTGCTGAGATTTGGCAACGACTTGAAGAACAGACGCGAGCGATCCATTTGCGCATCCATTGCGGATGCGTTGCAGCTCTTGTTGCCGGCGCTGGCAACAGCCTCATCCACGCCCTTGTCGAATGAGCGACGCATTGTCAGCTGTTGCTGCTGCTGCTGTTGCTGACTGGCGTAGGCAGCTGGCGGCGAGAGCGGCGACGAAGGCAACTCAATATCCAGCACCGTATCTCCGCCGCCTTCGACATTGCTGCGCTTGAGCATGGCCTCCTGTTCCTGCTCCAGCTTGGTGTCCGAATAGCGACGTATATCCACGCCCAGATCGGGCTGGCGATAGTCGATCTTTGGTGGTGTGCTGTAGTCATAGGTTAGTGGCGTTGCCACGCCCACGCATAGGGGCGAATCGTTGAGTATATCACGGTTCTCGAGAAAAATGGACGAGTTCGAGTAGCGTTTGGACGACTGATGATGAGGCTTATAAACGAAGCCACCCAGTCCATTGGCCACAGCATGCGATACGCCCGAGCTTATCGAGGGCGCCTTGTGCTCGCCACTGCCTACAGGAAGGAGGAAGTGATTAGCAAGGATTACACTCCGGAGTATCATCGCCGACTTACCACTGAAACTGCTCAGCTGCATTGCGTTCTCGCGGCCCGTGTCCGTGGAGATGCCACTGGCACTGAGATCTTGTCGCGAGCCGGCGCACAGATCCGCAGCTGAGCCACGGCTGGAGCTCTCCGAATGCTCGAGCACATTGTGTATGGAGTCATGGAACGGCGTCATGCTGCCAGAGCCCTGCGGGCAGGGCCGGAACGAGGAGATCTGCGAGACGACATCGTCCAGCGCCCAGTCGCGATCGTAATTGTGCTGCGACTGAGAGCACTCAATGTTGGCTGCCACAGCCACCTGGCCCAGTTGGCCCAGCTGACCCTGCTGTTGATGGCTCTGCACATGCGCATCCTCCTCCGTCTGTGTGCCCGCACTGTTGCTGCTGTGTGGCACCACGTCCAGCTGCAGCATATGATGCGGCGATGGGTTGAGCAGTCGCTGTTGCAGTTGCAGCTGCATTTGCTGCTGATGCTGATGCAGACCCACCGTCGATGTGGCACTGTCCATGGCACCACAGCTTGCATCGTGGTGTTGCACACCATGACCGCCTGCGCCTCCACCAACTGCGGCATTTATCTCCACAGTGCCACACACAGGTCCGTGGGCCAGCTGCGAGCTGCGTGCCTCGCTGAAATGATGATGGGCGGCTACAGGCGAGGGCGGTGCCATGGGATGTATCTTCTCCGGCGCGTTCTGTATGAGCAGGATCCTGCAAGAAGCATTTAATTAGTTACAGTTCCATGTTCAATATATATTCAAATTGGAAACGTTTGTTATTTGAAAACGATTTATGACCACGTTGTAATCAGTGAAACAGATGTTTTTACTTTTCTTGAAACCCATTCAATTAGTCTGTTTGCTATATAAGGCAAATAACTCTAAAGTTAGTTAGAAACATTAGCTCGCTGGCACAATAAAACTCAACTTGATGTTCTTTTGTCTTGCTCTCTATGTAGCCCATTGTGAAGCACGGAAAATCGAGCCAAATGCAACGGAGATTCAAGTAGGTGAAGTTACTTTCAGTTTAAGTCAAATTATTAATTATGTATCTTGTGCAGTTTTATAAAAAAATTGCCATATGAAACGAGATGAGAGACACGCTCGTTTTTCGTGGTGCAAGAAGCGCGAGGAAGCCACCATGTGGTTCTACAATGCTCAGAACAACGACTGCTCTACAATGAGCTATTACGGCTGCTCTGGTAATGGCAATCGATTCTGCACCAAGAAGCTTTGTCAAGACCATTGCAAGAAACACTAATGCAGATACAATCAATTTACTTTTTAGCTACATATTTAACTGTCTACATATTTAACTGTCTACATATTTAACTGTCTACATATTTAACTATATATCGAAATTCTCTTACATAAAAGAGGAAGTACAAATGTGATTGAATGCATTAGCTTTTTAATTATCTACCTGCTTGTCTTTCTATATGCTTGTGTATCTATCTGTCTATTTATTTATATATAACTCCCTTCATCTATCTATCACTGTCACTATAGTATAGTATAGTAATAGGTAGATAGTTAACCTGTCTGTTGATTTATCTGTCTATTTATTAGTCTATTGCTCTTTTTGTCTATCAATCTATCTCTTAATCCATCTGTCATCTATCTCTCTGCCGATGTATTAATACATATTTGTGTGTTTCTATGTGTCTACCTGTCGGTCTGTTCGTCTATTTATCTGTCTACCTCTCTGCATATTTATCTATCTATATATATATCTATCTGCCACTCTATCCATCGATGGATATATCATCGTTTCTATCTATATGTACACCCATTATCTATTTTTCCATTTCTATTCTCAAATAACACTCAGTCTCCAATAGCGCTGTTGCTCAACGGGACACCTGCCTGTTGCGTGCTTTCCAACGATGGCAGAGATGCAAATAGGCCTTGCACTGAATGTACATAAAGACAATGCCGCCAGTGAGTCCCACGGTGACAACGCCCAGCTTTGTCCAGAATGGCCAATCTGTGGGAGAAAGAGTAAATGCAATTCAGTTGAGTCATGCACAACAGGAGGCAGTAGGCCGCGCGGGATGTAGAGGGGGGATATACAAACCAATCAGTCCACGCTTGACATCGTCTGCGGCCCGCTCGATGAGCACACACAGCGACCAGATGACACACAGTGCTGCGGCACAGTGAAAGAGCACCGTGCAGCAGAGGCGGCGCCGCTCAATGCTGGAGATGTCAAGGCTGCGCCACTGTAGAGCCGCCAATCGATGCAAACGAAGCCAAACAATGCCAAATGCGAAAAATAGAGAGAGAAATAAGAAATAAATTAGTTGGCAGGCAATACAGACAGACAGATAGATAGATAGATACGCAGATAGATGGATTGTTGGATAGATAGTTCTCACCTCGTTGAAGGGCTTGATTTTGGTGTGCATGATGAAGGGGAACTTGCAGAGTTCGCAGGAATTCGTGGCCGATGCTGTCAGCCATTGCTGCAGGCAGGCCTGGTGCACATACTTCAGGCTGCCGGAGCAGTAGCAGGGCGTCAGCAGCGGATTCTGTGGATCGCTCTCGCAGTGACAGATCCGGCAGATGTCGCCGCTGTTCTGTGAGGCTTGGCTGCTCCCGGAGCCGAATCTACAAATAGAAGAAAGAGGAATTTAACCACTTAGCTTTGATACAGGTGTGTGTTGAGTGTGTGCGTGTGCGTGTGTGTGTGACCTTTGCTAAAACAGATTATATGAAAACGGAATGGAGCTGCCATTCGATGCCCAACTTGATTGACAGCTGAAACATCCCCGCTGGAGGCTCTTCATTGTTCCCTGTCTAAACAAAGGACGCACAGGATTCGCTCGCTATATAGAGAACCTATATAGAGGGAACCTCTTTCCTTCCCCACCTCCCTAACTCAATCACAGTGAAATTATTTACCAACTCGAGGGAGATTTATTGAAATGGCACTGCAGGCAGGTAAAAACGTAGTACGTTGATAAGTTTGCAACGGATGCACGTATTATTAATGAAAACTTATTCGTTTTCCGCTGCAGCTGCTATTGCCACGCCCATTGCACACCGCCCACCACCCACATGAACGACACACGCCGTTTGGCAAACAAATGAATGCAAATGAATCACAATCAGTCGACACATAGTCGATCTCTGGCCCGAATATGCACATTGTGTCACGTTTGTAAGTAATAAGTAATTATACCCCTGTCTACCTATATAGATAGATATTATTATACCTCATATATATATTATTTATACTAGCAATTTACATAGATCATACAGAGAGAGAGAGAGAGAGAGAGAGAGAGAGAGAGACTCGCTAACTGAACTTAGTGGCGACGTGAAGTGTAAAAAAGTAAATAGGATCACTTAATGTAGTTAGCACAGGGTATTTAATGTGCCACATCATATTAATATTGATGCAACGGATCAGGCTATATACATATTTACTCTACGCCCAGTTCAACTGATAAAAACAAGATTTTTTCTTCTTCTTCTTCTTTCAAGAGATTTTATTTTTAAGCAAACGGGTTTACGTATTTAATTGCCCGCGGGTGTGTGACATAACGTGGAAGAGGGTCGGGGATTAACAAAGTATTTAAATTTATAAAAGAAACAGGCAGAATTACGAAATGGTAAAGCGCTGATAAGGCAGTTGAAAAGAAGAAGAAGAAGAATAAGAGAGAAATTTAATTAAGGCAACTAAATTTGTGGTTTCTATGATGATAATCTCTTTCCCTATAAATGAACTCATTACCTGCATATTTTGTACCGCTATATATGCAATATTTATGCTTATCACTATAGCAAATAATAATAGTAATAGCTTTCTTAGAATAATGTACTATAATATTCCAATAGGCAAGCGAAAACACTTTTTCATAGAACAAATTTAATATTCCATATAGAAATAAAACATGAGTAATGCAAGATTAACATTATAAGGTCAATGATTATATTCTATTCGGTTTTTATGCTCGTCTATAAAAATCAAATTATCACTGCTGTTTATTCGGAATCAGTTTGGCAAAAAAAAATCCAGCTATATTTGTATTTTTAATTGCTTATCAATGCGAGAAATTCTTGCTAAATTCCCTGCAATTAGTCAGATAAGCATATTTCAAATATACATGTTATTTGTGTACATGAAAGTATATGTATAATATACTGAGTACCAGATCTACAGTTTCTATTGTTTTCTAGGAAATACTGTAGACTAAGTTGTGCCTATTGTTATGCGCTTTCAAAGGGATTTACAAATTTGTTAAATGTCTAGACTGGTTAAGGGAACCGTCTCACATTACTATAACATCATATCATTTCTCTCGTGCGAAAAAAAGTTTACAATAAAGAAGAAACTGCTGTTTTGATAGTTAGCTAGCTACTTTATCAATATGGGAAGATATAGCTGTCATATTAGCAGTGCCAAAGGGAATATACAAAATTTATAGATGAATTAAATGTCTTGACCGGTTAAGGCAACCGTAAAACATCATATCGTTATTCTCAAGTCGAAAACGAGTTTACAATACAGAAGAAACTGGCTAATTTTTAGCTACTTTATCAATATTAGAATAGTTGATTAAGATATAGCTGGCATATTAGCGGTTTAATGGTCATACGATTAGAAAACAATTACTTGATTTAAAGTTGAGATTGATAGGATTGCGGTGATAAACGACAGCTATGAGGCTGTTAATGGGAATATGAGGGGAGTATTCAAAGTGCCTGCCCGACTGACTTATTCACTCCGTAACATGTCAAAGTCGTCGCTGCATGGCATTATAAATTCATTAGGTATGCAGTGAAATCCAGTTGAATGAGGCAGCCACGCAGAGTCACGTTTCAATTTGCCGTTAACTGTGTTAGCTGTTTTTAGCTTGCTCTCTCTCTCTGTGTGTGTGTGTGTGTTGGTGTGTGCTGGCCAAGTTCATGGCGGTTGCAATTAGACGAGAACTGCGGTGCTATCATTATATACTATGCATCATGTCTGGTGAGAATATAACTACATTAGCTGGCACAACAAACACGGCACACACACAGCCCACACACACACACACACACGCCCGACACACACACACAGAGAGACACAGACAACGCACACCGTCACAAAGCAAACACGTCAATTGGCCAAAAAAAAGGGACAAGGCAAAGGAAGAGAGGGAAATAAAGTAAAATTGGTTTTTATACGTTCTAGTTGAGGCACTTTTACTTTTGCCCCGTTAGGTGCGGTACCAACTGGACGGCAAGTGCGTGATTGTGCCGAAGGACACCGGCCAGGACTGCCACGACAGACGCAGGACAGACGTAGGTCGGCCACAAAGGCAGCCAAGCGGTTACTATTTGTGCTGCTGCTGTTGCTGCTGCCGGTTGTCATCACATTTGTTGTGGGTCTGGGCACGGTCTATGGCCATGGCCGAGCTGCGCTGTGCTGTGCTTCGCTGCCCCGCCAATTGACTGTCCTTGGATCAATAAAACGCATTTCAACTGAACTGTGGCAGAGCACACACGCAGCAGGACAAAGAGCCCGGTCCCTTTACACACCTTGCCGTGGTTTGTTAGCTACAGTGGCTCACGCCGAAGGGGGGTCTAAGATGAGAGATAACAAATTATCTGCCTCCCTTTTAGTTTCCTCACAATCATTTCTCATAATTTTAACTCCTTCTTTACTTTTATTTTGGACCTTTACCCCCTTCCAGTGCACGCCACTGCCACATTCTTCTAGTAGCCCCATCTGTATATGTTGTTTTCTTTATAGTCAATACAAGCTTGTTTGCTTGTATCCTTTGGGCTCTCCTCCTCTCCTCCTGCCCCCTTTTGAGCATCCTTTAGCATCACATTTATATGCGCATCCTACTTTCGGTTTGGCTTCCAATTTTATGACTTCATTAGATAATAGGCTCAGGAGCCGACGATACAACAGACGCCAGACTGGCGACAGGCTCACATCTCTTTCCCCTCCGCTAGCCTACTCTTGCCCCCTCGTTCTAGCCTACCTTCCCCCTTTCCCACTCCTTCTTCAACGGCATCTTTGTGTACATCTTTAGCTGCTGAGGCTGTTGCTGTCACACCCTCCTCGGCCGCCCCACCCCGCCCCTTTTCTGGATGGGTTGGCAGTTGTTTTTATGGCTGTTTGTTCGCGTCTGTCCGCGATAATTGCGTGCAATTAGTGCCTCCAAATTGAGTCGCGATCATGTCACATAAATTAATGTCACTCACCCAGCCCTCAATGCCGCACAGAGACACAGAGACAGAGACAAAGAAATGCAAATTTTGTCGTGTTCTACGCAGTTTCCTTGCCAGAGATTGTCAAACTTTTATCGAACAAGATTTCAAGCTAAAACGGCGGCTATTTTTATCAGTCTCAATATCGAATCTTGACAGCATTCAGTATGTAATGCATATATAGACTATGTGTATATGTCATATATCCGTTAGCTTTGCGGGTTTAGAACTTTGTCATTCAGGGGGTTTTTGCTGTACGTTGAACTGTATTAAAAGTTGATACTCGGGGCTTTATCGAATCGATAAGATAAATGACGAAGGCAGTAAACAGTCTGTAGCCGCTGAATACCCTGTAAATTTCTACATAGACACTTAACAGAGTGTAAACAGAAATAAGCTAAGCAAAGTCCAAGTTTATAGTTAATATACTCCAGTCTAATTATTTCTAAAGGGGTATACGATATGTCAATATAAACAACGATAAAATAAAGTGCACATATTAAAAATAAATAAGAATAGATTGCATTTCACGTGTTTTGGCGATTGTAACTAAAGCCAAACTGACAATTTTCAAAGGAATATAAATCTTTGTGAAGGCAAACGACTTCATGATTAAACAGACGAGAAACTGATTAAATGTCTGATAATAACAGGTGGATCTTCGATAGTTTTTTATAATTAAAATAAGAATAAATGTAATAAATCAATAAATAAACCAAACTGACGATTTTCACAGGAAAATAAATTCCTTTATAGCGGACCGATTAGATAATGAAATATCTGATAGTGATAGGTCGATAATCGATAGTTTTGCTAAGATAATATTAACATAACAATAGTTTATTGTCCATTGTTTGGCAATGAGACTAAAAGAAACCGACGATTTTGATCAGAACTTAAAACTTTGAATAGCCAAACGATTAAAATATTTGTTAATGATAAATCGATAATCGATAGATTTGCTGATAAGCAATTAAAAGGGGAACAGATTGTTTTTCATGTGGTTTTCCCATTGTAACTAAAGTGATTTTCACAAGAACATAAATCTCTATAAAGTCAAACGATTCAATATTGAAATCTATGATAATTACAGATCGATAATCGGTAATTTTGCTAATAAATCATTGAAAACAGCGTTAATATGTGTGCCATATGTAATTACGCCATCACAGTGAAGTCAATTTATGCACAATCTTTGATTGTGGTATGAATGGAAATAGGTGGAACATATATTTACATACATATGTATATTTGAATATGTATGTGGCATGTAAATATGTAAATGTGTGTGTGCTCGCTTATATGGAGAGTGCTCTCTGTCTAATTACATACCCCGAGCACGGACAAAGAAGCCACGTAAGCACGAGGGGCGTGTGTGGGAGAAGAAGGAGGCGGAGCTTTTCCCAAGACAAACAACGCGGAGACGCGGCTCAGGCTTCTACAAATAAGTTGAACTAATAATTATATATTTCTCGTATGTGCATTTATAAGACCCGGCACAAATGCGTTAACTATCGCATTTCCACTCTCTATGACAGGTGCAAAATTTCAACAAAGCTGCAATAGCAACAACAACTACAGTAAAACAACTTTCGTTCTCTTTTTCGAGTTGGGTTTTGAGTTTCCGAGCTGTCGTTGGGTCCGCTCGTTGTTTGCCCTTGCTGAGTTGGCAGCACTTCCGCCAACGCCTCGAGCGGTTGAGTACATACTATACATGCAATATATATATATATGTATATATATCTACATACTATATCTATATATGCCTGGCTATTGCGTGTAATCAGTCAGTCACTCAGTCAGTGAGCGCAATGAAGGCGCTATCGGGCAATCAATTGAATCAGTTATGTATATAAGCATTATGGCAATACGGTTCCCTCTATGTGACAAGTGTAATTAATAGTTTACCCCCTCCCCCTATTCCCCCTTACTCACATCTGCAGCATGCGTTACGCACGTAACGTATACGCAATGTATTACGCCAATCGAAGCCCTGAAATGCCAAAGATTCGATTGATATGAAAACAATTCACGTCCCCATCTAATAATATACAATATTATAAATACATACACATTCATATGTCTTATAGTGTGACGGGACTGTGGAATCTCTCTGTTAAGCTCCGCTTTTTTTACTTTCCTCTTTTATTGCTGTCTTTAACTGCGCTTTGTTTTGCTTACTCTTGACTTTTCATATTTTTTACTTTATTTTCATGCCTTTTTTTATACCCTGCAAATTATTTAAAACAAGTGCAATAGGTGTTAATGCATTGCACAAATAATTCTATAACGACAACTAACACTAAAACCTGAACAGTTCCGAGTTCAGAGAGAATATGGTAACAAATATACCCAATTTCCAAAGGTTCTCCTCCCAGCATACTGACATATATACATATGTTTTATACTATAGATTTCTAATGCTCACTTAGTTTAAAGTCATCAGATTTAATTTTGAGAATAGCATTCTTTTTATAGTATTCTTTTTAGGTTAATCATTAATATTGTCAATATTGAAAATAACATAATTAAATTATATTTTATTTTTCTATGAATTTATCACTCATATTCATTACTCATAATTTTAACCAGGGTATTTAATAGTCGAGCTGTCTATACTCCATTTTAATTTTCAATTCTTTAGCACTTGTTTTTGAGGTTTGGGGGTTGTGATTATGACAAAAGTCAGGCGCCATGAATAATAATAATAAAAAAAAAATCGGACTCTATAAAAACATATTACTGATCGTCAACGTGATCTGGAAACAAGGAATGAGACTACCTAGACGAAACACAAGCGCCGAAATCGATTAGATTAAAGATAAAACTATAAAAGGGTATAAAGCCTTCGGTTATGTGAACATAATCCACGCGTAAATTATGTCAAAACAAACAAACAACTAACTTTTTTTGCAGCTGCTGCTCTCTATATAGTAATAGTATAGTATATAGTATAATATTTGTATTTGTATTTGTTGTAGCTCTGTAACTTTGTCGTGGTGGAGCCTTATCAGTTCATATATTTGGACTCGCTTCGTTTTACAATTTCATTATATGCCATATAAATATGTATTTAAGCGAATTGGCAAAGCCGCTTGGCAAATATGTATGTAAGCAACAACTAAGTTGAGTAAATATTTATAAACAACAACAAGAATCGCTGGAAGTGTAAGATATTTCCCCTGATAAGGTACCAGTGAAGTGTGGATAGGTTGGCACCCTGTTGACGGGTGTATAAATTAAAATGAGTCCATAATTATGGCAAGAAATGTGTAAAGTAGTGAAAACCCCAAAGAGAAACAGAGCACAGCGATCTGTGAATGAAGCAAATGAATGGAAGTGTGCCGGGGTTTAGTACTGTCTGGGACCAGAAGTCTGGTCTGGTGTGGTCTGTTCTGAACTGATCTCATCTCGGCATTGTTAAAATTATAAATCATAAGTAATTAGACAACCCGAGAGTGTCAGGTACTCGACACCAGACCGTGTAGGTCTACGATCGAATAATAAACCGTACTGAATTTGCATTTGCAATTCAATTGGAAGCGCCACAGTGGATCGAGAATTACATACGTTGTAAAGCTAGAAACACCCACTGAATTTATTTTTATAGCTACCTGATATTAACTAATTATTTATACACGCTACCCTGGCAATTGTTTTAGTACTTTTAGTATCTGTTTAATTGCCATCATTAACATGCGCCAAATGTGACAACATTAATGAGTTTAATGAGATACATATATGTAGACGCGATTCCCAGTTTCCAACTGACTAAGGGGAGACTCTCTGATTTATTTTACTATATTATGTCGATGGCGAATTGTTAATCATTCCAGCATCAATTGAAAAATGCTATGTATTTGTATTTTGACTGCAGTTTTTTTTACACTTTAGCAACTCAGTTTAATTTAGTTTACATTCTCTAAATTAATATTTAAAGAGTTCTCAAAATGACTTTTCAGCTTTATAGCTTACTTTGAGTAAAACCCAAGTTTATTGTTGCTTTAACATTTTAATTGTGGCTTATATGTTGTATTTTTTTTGCTTGCCAAACTATTTGACATTGGCCGAAACGAGGGCGCTAGGCGGGGCCAACTGCCAAGTAATAGAATTTTGTGTATTTTTATTCTCCTTTTTTTTGCGTGCTGAGGACGGTTGCACCTGTACTTACCTGACATTTGCGTAGTGCTGACCAGAGCCGCCGGTACTCCAATCCACGGGTTCGATATCTGATGATGTTTTTGCGTTTTCGCACGACATTTTTGTGTTATTGTTATTGTTTTTGCTGTTGTTGTTGTTTTTGTTGTTACTGCGGTTGCCCTATGCTCTGCATGCAGCAGGGGGATGCATTAGTTGCCTTAGAAAAATCTGGTCACTCTAACGTCGCAGCAGGCCTTACGTTTTGTTTTCTTTCCTTCTTTCTCTCTCTTTGGTGACCCTTCGCAGCAGCAGCAGCGGCCCATCGGCCGTTGTCAATGAGTATTGAATGAAATTGTAAGATTTTTGCCTTTGTTATTTTATTTCATATCTCTCTTTTTTTCGCTCGCTGGATTTGTTTATTTGAACATGGTAAACAGAAGCTACGGCGTATTTATAGCTATATATGCTTGCTCTAATTGATGATTTTTTCTCACTTTTCGTTCGTTGACTTCACACTCGGATTGTTTTGGTCTCGGGGATTACTTCGATTTTTTTCGCAAAATGAAAAACGAAATTATTCGAAAATATAAAACATCTATTGCACTTTGACGTACATTTTTGAGGCAATGAACTTCTGCAATATCTGCGCCAGTTCGTGCACTCAATGTGAATGTGCGAATATATGTCCGTGTGTGTGTTTGTGCCTGTCTATTATTATATTTCTGTTGCTGATGCACAAAGAGAATTGTCGCTCGATTGAGTTATATACGATTTGAAAGGCGCAAAATGTCGGCCCTTAACTTCAAGTGTTTGCTGTTCGCGTGATTTCACATATTTCGTTACACTATCTGCGCTCTGCTTAAGTTACAAATAATACAAAGGCATTTCGATTAAACCTGCGACAGAGACGCACTTGCACAAACGAGGGCTGAGACGACACTGAAGTGTGGTTGCGCATTTCCAAATGAAAATTACCAGCTCGCAATGCTATCGATATATCAATTAATTTGACCATCTCTCGCGTCGATATTTAAGGCACAGTTATCGATGAACACGTTTGAAGATATCGATGGATCGTATTGGTATCAACAAATAGTTGCTTGCATTTCGTTGCACTTATTTTCTTATATTACTTTCTACTAAATTTCTTCCATAAGTTGTGATAAAATGGGCAACCACTGGGGCTACGACATGCTCAAGCAAATGGTCCTTGAAGGCGCAAACGATGCGGATCTAGATGAGTTGAAGGAATTGTTTGCCAATGAAATCGGATCCCCTCGGAAAAGTGATCGGATAAATTCAATAGCCGAGTTGATAGACTGCCTGGAACGCAACGATGTGATTAACGAGGAGAACGTAAAACCCTTGCGAACCCTTGCTACACGCAATGCAAAATTGCACGACGCATTGGACACTTATCAGAATGTTGAGATATGTCGACCACCCGTAAATTTCTACCAGGAACAACGCCTTGCCGAGGAATTGCAACAACAATTGCATATCAAGCCACAGCGCGTGGCACCAGCAGCACAGCCTGTTGCACCATTGCAACAGAACTACGTAACCGTAGCTCAGTTTACGGATGAGAAACGTACTGCCATCTACACTAGACTATCAAAGGAATTGGGTCGCTCGTGGCGTGAACTTGGCCGCAAATTGCGCATCTCCGAGGGTGCCATGGACGATATCGAGGCTCGTTTTCCCAACGACCTGAAGTCTCGCATTCTGCGGCTGCTGCAGCTGTTCGAGGAGGATGAGTGCAATGACCCCAGGCAGCTGCTCCTGCAGCTCTGCCAGGGACTCGCCGGTTGTGGTCGCAACGATCTGCGACGCAAGGTGGAGCAAATAATGTCTCACTAGGCCAGAAACAACTGTGATTCCATTGAGACTACCTATACATTGTTTATGTATACGTATATTAGCTATATGCGTTTTTTATGTATATGTACACTAGCAATATAAGTTATGTATATGTACATTATCAATATATATATATATCGTACATATCTTTTTTATAAATTTTTACGGATGTAATGAAAACTCTCGGCTTAACCTTATTTTTATATATATTTTCGCATAATCCATGACACTGACTACAAAAAAAGCGGGGCTATTGATAATTTGCGCCGGTTTTTTCTTGATAACAAGGGGGGTTTCTTCAATTCATTTCTTCTTGTTTAGGCTCTTCTTTCCTTCACAGTATTACGATTAAACGTTTAAAACCAGTAATAAAGGCAACACAAATAGCTAAAACGTTGCGAAACATGACGAGAGTAAGAGCAGCTCGCACAATCTTTACAAAGTATAGATCGACTTGACGCTGGAGCCCTGCTTGACCATGGTGTCCTTGTGCAGCTGATACTGCAACAGGTTCTGGCGTCCCAGACGCAAAGCTTCTCGCAATTTGTGTCCAATTTCCAAAGCGGCCTCCTCATTGTTACCATTAGCTGTCCAAATGGCTGCAAAACAAATATACATATTTATATAAATATATACACTGACGAGGGGGGTTTACTCTACTTACAAATCTTATTGCTCTTGCCACGAATATTAACAACAGCTCCACAAATCTGATCGGAATGATCGAAAGCTTCGCCAATCAAACACAACAGCTGCAAGTGACGGAATAAAGAACATCAATAAATATGATTTTAATGCGAGATATGGAATTGGATACTTACCACATCGAGCCACAGATTATCCAAATCATTCTTGGAGCTCTTATTCAGAGTGATCACCCAGCGACCACCCTGCTTGTTGGCAGCATCTTCCCACATTGGGCTGTGAAAAGGAGAGAAGGGTTAATACAGAGTATCTTGACTATAAAAGATAGATCTTTTACCGTATGGTCTTCTTAAAGAGTGAGTAGTCACTGCCTAGCTTAATCTCAGATGGGGGCTTAATGTGGTTATATAGACTCCAGAAGTCCTCGACTGTGTCGAAGCTTGTGATTTCGTTTTGCATGTCCTCCCACGATTTAGAACGATCATTCTCCAAATACCAGAGGGTCCATGTGTTCTGCAGCGGGTGTTTATACAAATGCTCGGTGCGTACTGATGAATCATCGGACTGCTGTTCAGTCGAGGTTCCCTTGGGTTCCTCCTTGTTGCCACCAGCTGGGGCAGGGGCAGTAGCAGTGGCAGCACTCTCGCCAGTGGGAGTCGGCTCCGGACGTCCCGGTGCCACTGTGTTTGCACTGGCATTCGCCTGCTCGCTGTTGGCAGCGACTGCAGTGCTCTAAAGAGAGACATATATGAAGAACATTATAGTTAAGCATGGTAACAATGTAAAGAAAATATTATTTCAGTATTTTTTGATTATTTCACTTAGTGTTTACTTTGAACATCGATTTGGGATTGGCAAAGTTCTTCATTCTGTGGAAGTCGCTCTGCATGATGAAGCCGAAAGAGTGTCTGTTGTTAAAGACGTTTGCTTTGTTGTTGTTGCTGCTGTTGGGAGAGAGCTGCTTGAGCTTTCACGTTCTCGCGAGTGTGGGAGAGGCGACAGCGACGGCAAGACGACGATTATTTGATGTGTTGTTGATTCACTTGACGCGATCTTTTATCGTTTCTCTCTCTTTCTCTCTGTATGTATGTATGTATGTATATGTGTGTAAATATGTAAAATGTGTGCGAAGCTTTTCTTTTCAATGTATGTATGTATGTATAAAATGTTGTCGGGGGGCCCCTTGTGCAGTATATTTCTGTTTGATTCTTAGCTCTTCTGTCTGTAATATCACCCGCTGTTCTTTTTGATCAGACTCTGCGACTGTTGGCTCTGTTGTTATATATTCAGAGTGGGGATTCTTCTGGAGATCGAGGCAATGACACTACACTCACTGACTCACTTTTCACTTATGTATGTATGCATGTGTACGTGTAATGTACGTGTGTGTGCATGCGTTTTTTTTTAGCAAAGTGGAAAACTTGTTTAACTAGTTAGTTTTGTGCAATTCTTAGCCGTTTTTTGGTTTTGGTACTTTCGATTTGTGTACAATGCAAATATGTTAATACACAAATCAACTTTTTCTGTTCTGGAAAATGAGCTACAAATTCAGAAATGAATGTGATGTTTGAACGCTAAAATTTACGACTACACACGACACAGAACATACACACATCTGTCTGAAAATACACAGTCTGCCCGGATTGAGTTTCGCTTTGCGAAGTGAACTAAGTCTCTGTCTCTGTGTGTGTGTGTGTGTGTGTGTGGCAAATAAGAAATACTTATGTACATACATATGTATATACACACACATAAATCTCGTATACGATATAATATAATTTAGCTTAAATTTCTCGTTATGGTTTTCGTGTGCTGGTTTCAACAAATGACGCGAATTACTGAGAAAGCCAACGAACTGAACTTTTGTTCGTTGTTCATCTGTAGCGGCGTTAGCTGCAATGAAAGTCGACGACGCCGCGTCGCAGTCGCCATGGCAAAAAACTTAACTGTTGTTTCTCTGGCTGCCCGCTACCACCGCTTTGTGTTGTTGCTCATTGCAGTAATTTACCTTTTTCTCTCTTCCTTTCTCTTCTTCTACTTCACCTACTTTTTATGCTGCACACATGGTCACACTAACACACGCTCACACATAAACATACATATTTTAATATATAAGGTAAGTCACACAGTCACAGTTTTTCTCTCTGTGTGCGTGTGAATTCCAGCGAGCGACACCACAAAAAGAATAATGACAGCGACAGAAGCAGCGAACGCGCGGCGTGTGTTTTTAAAGAGCAACACGAAAATCAAAATTATATGCAAATGTCAAGAGAGCGCCACAGAGCAACGTGAACGACGAACGTAAGGCGTATCGCGAGAAGAAAAATTGACGTAGTCGACGGCGACAATAGCGTGCAAATAACAATTAACTTCACTTCACAATACGTTGATAACAAACAACAATGTGGGGGCAAACGTGTACTCTATTTAATTTAATTGATTGGAAAAATGCAAAATTGAAAATCTGGCGATGACGTGCCACGCTGCCAGCTGCAGTCATACACTATGTGGTTGTTCCTCACCCTCGCCCTGCTCCCTCTTCTTGTGCAACAGCCCTGTTTATCGACGACCCTGCCACGGCTGAAATCATGCGGCTGAATAAACATTTTTCTTCTTACCTTTTCAGTTTCCGACACAACCATTATGTCAACGAGAATGTATTTTATAAAATACGATATACGCACTCGATTTGCGTACTAAAACTCGTTGTAAGTTTTGGTTAAACGTTAAATAATTGCGTCTGGCTAAACTTTGTATGTTCAGTACAGCGTGACCGAATCCAAAGCGGTTAAAAGTATTTCCATCTATTCTGGTATATTCTCTACTAATATTGAGCGAATTCACATTAGGTCACACCTAGTTTACACTTACATAAAACAGGGATGCATTTAAAATACTTTACAGTTCGATGTACACACTTTTGCTATTAAGTCTTATTGAGCTGTTAAAAACTACTAACCTATGTTAAAAGACAGAATTCATTTCCTTTCCACTTGAGGCGGGAAAATTCAAAGTTTTGAATTAAAACCTTTGCATTGGTTATTTTATTGCTTCTTTTTCTCTTTCTCCGCCTCATAGTTGTGATTTAATTTGAAGTCTATGGGCTTGTCATAGCCCATGATGCGCACATAGTGCTCGGGATCATCGAAGAGGGCTGGGTCAACAAAGAGCGGGCGCTTCTTCACCAAAAATGAAGTGAACATGCCAGGCACATCGGGTACGGTGACGTCGCTGGGCTTAAACGTGGTCTAAAATATATGAAATATTTAATTAATATTCACTCATTTAATACTTGTTCTTACTTTGATTTTCATTAGGATGAGGGATATGGTGGTGGCGGTATACTCCTCCGTAACGGGGTTGTAGTGCAGCTCGGTGACATATTTCTTGGTAATAAAGTGCAACAAAAGCGGGGTAACAAAGGTAAAGAAGCCACCAACGGTGCACAGAGCAACGGCCATGCCGGTGCCACCGATCTTCATTCCCTGCTCCATTAGTATGGGCTGTGCAGCTATGCCCGCCAAGCTGGTGGTCAGAGAGAATAGTTTCACTAACTTCATGCGTGGTGCCAGACTGCCGTAGTATACGCGTTGCAATTGTCCATCCTCGGAATCTTTAGCCGGTGGCTGCGTTGCAAGTAATCGGTACTCTTGTTTTTGTCGCTGCTGCTGTTTTTCTCTTAATTGTTGTTGTTGGAAGATTGCTCTTGGCCAGGCCGAAAATTGCCGACTGCTTTGGCACCGCACGTGCCGAGCTGTGTGTGCCATAACAGAGGCAATTTGTTTGCCGCACGGCAATGCGGAGCGTATTGTGAACATTTCCTTTAAATATTGTTTAACAAATAACAAATTTTTGTGCTTTTTCTCGCGGTTAGCTGCACCACATTATTGAATAACATAACAAATAGCACATTTTATGAAACAGCTGTGCTCTTAACGCAAATGTGAGTCTGTTAGTTAACAGATCAGCATAGTAAACTGTGTCTGCGCTTCGTGGTAAATGTCAGTTTAGAAAATGGCGCGGAAAGTTTAAAATACGTTAGAAATATGTCCGTAAATAAAGTTAACTTAAGTTCGCTATTTTATATGAGAAATCTGGCTTGGAATAATTTGCAATAATCTACACATATATGCACAAGTAAACTTAGTGGTAAAATTGCAAGCACAATCTTCAGCAATTAATACACCTATTCGACCGAACTAACCACACACACAGCAACCATATACACCTGGCCAGGCCCGTAGCTAGGCGTTTGCAGGGCCCCCTGCTGTCATTTAAGATTTCGACGTTCGAATGGACGGAAAGCAAGAGTATGTATACTTTGTTTGGGTATGCCACGCCTTTCTTATAATATCGCTCCACCCTCTTTGTAATGGATATAATAATTGCAAAGCACAATGGGACAAAAGTGATCAAATAGATTGGCAATATTATCAATCAAGAATATAGATTGCTCAAAATCAATTAAATATTTTTCTTAAATAGCGAGAAATGTAAGATGTTATTAGATGTAGCATTCTCCATTTTCTGAATTAGTTTATGAACTATATAACTATACATACTAAACATAAAGTAACAGGGAACTCCGAGAAGTTTTGCAGAAATGCCTCGATTCAGTCACTACGGCCCTGTACCTGACAGTGCAATGGTAATTGATATCACAAACGTGCACAATCAGGTCTAAAATTTGGTCAGAAGTAGGCAAAAGTTGGGGCTGATATTTGGTTTGCTCCACACAATATATAACCAAAATGGGGACAGAAGGTAACTCAGTTCTAGTTGATTAACAATAAATTTGTAGGGGGGGCGTGGCTAGTGGGCTGGTAATGTGCATGTTATGAAAACCAAAAGCGCACACACAAAATGCGCATGTAAATTCGAATTAATATGCTCGAATTAATGGCAATCGACAGCTGGGCGGAAAACCTATGGGGGTCATAGTCAGTGTGTGTGTGTGTGGGGGGGGTGTATTTGCATTGGTATAGGTAATACATGCAATTTGTCGCTGTTCGTTGCAACCGCGCCCGAGACCGCATTTTTTAATTTATTTGCCTTTAATTGTTAAAATGAAATTGCCTCATCGAGCTTATGGTTACATGCCACAATTTTTGCATTTTTATTCATTTCATTATAGAGTCCTGCATGAATGAATTCATTTCAGGGCAATAATACTGTACAGTATTCTATTGTACTTATTATCTTTTTTTACTATATTATATATATATATATATATATATATAATTATATGGATCACATTATACCCATCAATAATTCAAAACTAGATTCAATGTATGTAATAAAGAAAATGAAAATAAATTTTATAATCAATACAATATAATAATCACTAATAATAATTAAATAGTCTTAGTACAATCCTGGAGGCATTTACGTTTGTATTGAACACATTTATATAATAAACATCTCTTTGTTTCATTATAACGAAAACATAAAATGTTTCATTATAACGATAACATAAAAAAGCAGTATGCGCATACTCATTTTTTTAAATTAATAATTAATTTTATATTTTGAATGCATTCATGCAGGAGTCTATTACACACTTTCTTTTCAGTTCAATTGGCAGAGTTAAGCCTTTATATGTTATGTATGTATATCTGTCTATAACTTTGCTATATGCTATATGTGTCAAGGATGCTAGAGAAATCAACTCGAATCGCTTTAATGCAGCCCCCGATTTCATTTATGTTATGTAGCTGCACTCAGGCGTTACTAATCAACAATTTTCAAAGTGACCAAAAATCACATTTGATTTTGATGCCCTCTCTCGTTCCTCCTTTCTCACCCCTGCCCCTCTGCATCGGTCAACTGCTCTTCTGACATGTGCATGCCTCGCCTCTCACTCCGCCTCCTCTGCTGTCCGGGCTGTCGTCCAATCGGCCTGGCAGGCAGGCAATCCTTTTGTTATCCGTGCCTTTTGTTGTCATTTCATTATTGTTATTTCATGCATCATATTCATTCGTCGTCGTCGTCGTCAGCGTTGCTCAGCCAGTCCCCCGCTCTCTTACTCTCTCTCTTTCTCTCCCCCTCTCTATTTGCACCCATAGATAGTTGCTGTTGTTGTTTGACCAGAAATTTCACATGCAGACGAGCCAAAATAATTCATAGGAAAAAAGTAGCACTGATATACGACTAGAGGAAGAGGGGAGAAGAGAAGAGGAGGGAGCGTAACTCAGTCAGCGACATTGCATATTGCAGAATTCAAATTCGCTGCGATATCAATTTATTTTTATGCTTCGGTCACGCTGGGGTCGCTCTCTCTCTCTATCTCTGTCTATTGTCTGCATGTGTGTGTTTGTGATGCAAATATAAATATTACCTTGCGCTGCCTCAGCCTCTGCCTGATTAATTTGACTTTTGATTGTGCATATAATTTGTTTAATTCGATTTTCCATGCTGCATTTCATGTGTTTATTAATATATTAAATTATGCATAATTATTAATTTCCGCTTGTAATATACAATTAGCTCATAAGGGTCAAAAGAACTCAATGCAAATAAAACACTCCAGCTCCGTTTTGCACGCAACACCCACTTAGCAAACGGTCTCAACTCGACTCTCACAAATTCTCACTCAACTTTCACATGTAAAACATAACTCAACTTTACTCCTGCAATTTGTACTCAACTCACACAAGGCAAAAGGTCTCAACTAAACTCCTGTAACCATCGGACGCAACATGTTGTGCAAGGATTGCGTTGCGCAGAGCAGCGAACTCACATCGAACTTGCAACGAACTCGCATACAGAAGGTAGTGTCTCCTGTTTGTGGATGCTGTTTGATGCAACCGCCCGCATGATGTTCGCTGCAAATTATGCGAGTTGCTGGGCAGGTTCGATGCAACTTGAAATTTGAGTGCACTTCAACTTGGTGCTGACTGAACAAATTCGCTAATTAATGAGAGAGTAAGTGAGAAGGGCGAATGAAAAAGGGAGGGGAGACGGGGTTCTAAGATAGTGGAACTTCTTTTGTCAGCGCTCAAAGAGTGAATTGAGATTAGAATACATTTAACATTTAATGCGGGCAACTAATGAGCCAAGGCACAGGGAATGCGCTCAAGGTGAAGAAACAGCAGGAGTATGAAGAGCACGAGGAGCATGAGGAGCACGAGGAGTATGAGGAGCAACAACTGCAAATTCACACGAGGTTGCTGGACAAAAATGCAGGAGCTTGTAATTGTAGAATTTACACTTGCGAGTATCAGTTGCCACCAAGTGCTGCACCTCACCCCTTCTCCATCATCACCCTGTCCCGGATAGACGTGCAATAAATCATTTAAAATTCACTTTAACACGCGCACAACAGCACCAAGCACATCCTGCTCGGGCAGCAAAGGCAGCCGGACAGACAGAGAGAGTGAGTGAGATAGAGAGAGCAAGCAGGCAGGCGGACGGCAGACCACGAGAAGGCGAAGGAAGGGGCCCAGCAGAAGGAATAGCAGCAAGAGCAGAAGCAGGTGCGGAGCATGGCCAGCAGCAGAGCCAACGACGCATGCAGTCTCTGTAGCTAGTATGGTATGAATTGAAGCAACGGATAGGCAAAGGGAAGAGACGGGCAGATTGGTGGTGAAATGCTAAACTAAATGCTGGAATAATTACAGGACCTAAACTATGCGCATATTCAAAATAGAAGAGAAAAAAAACAAGCAAGACGGAGTGTGCATTCGACTGTAAGATACCCTGTAAGGGTATGCACGCCAATCAGGCTTAGACCAGTGGAAGAGGGAGAGGCAGAAAGAGAGATAAAACCACTCGCTAACAGCCTTTAGAATCTTTAGTAGTTTCTGGTAACTTTGGTATTTAAAATATACTTTAAGGTATTTATTAACCCTTTCTCAATCTACTGAATGCAGGGTATCACAATGAAAGTTAGAGAGTGAGAAAGGGGAAGAGAGAGTGAGAGGAAGAGGGACAAAGAAGGAGAGGTAGAAAGGGGAAAGAGAGAGAGAGGAAGAGAGATGGAGAGGCTGCAAAGAAAATGTGGCTAACACACAAGGCAAGGTTCTGAATAAAAAATAATTGAAAGCGGCTCACACAGGTGGCAACTGCAGCGCCACAAACATGTGTATGTGGGCCATGTGTATATGTGTGCTGTATGTATATGTGTGCTTTTTGTGCTTGTGTGTGTGTGTGCCATGTGTGTGTGTGTGCGTGCACATGCATTGTCAGGCCAAATAGCGAATGCCAAGTCAAGTCAAGTTTTTCGCATTTCCCACAGTTCTCAGAGCATAATTCATTTTCACGCTCGCTCGACGCCATTATGATGTTTCGTTGCGAGTTCCCAATTCGCTATTCGAGTGTGTGTATGAGTGTGTGTGTGTCCTCTACAAATTGGTAGTTCATTTTGCGCACATTTTCGACCGAATAGTTTGTAAATTGGTTTATAATTTATACGCGCCATCAAGCGCCCCAATGAGAGGAGTCCATAATTCCATACAGTCCTTTAATAGAGACAAATGTGCCTGCAAGTAGGTTAGATGGGAGGAAGGGAGGCAGAAACGAGGGAAAGAGAGGTGGGAGAGAGAGAGGAGTAGGAGAGCGAGTGAATGGAGTGAGAACAGAGGTAGAACAGAATGAAGAATGGGAAAGGAGTCGTAGATAGGGAGCAGGAGTAGAAGTAAGTGGGACTAGAGCTGTAAATGAAGAAGGTGCAGAAGCAGCCACAGAAGAACAAGCAGAAGGACGAACAGTAGGAGGAGGAGGAGGAGGAACCTCTGCAAGAGAAACCACTGCAGTCCACACCTAATTAGCCATCATCGAACAGGGCTTGCACTGGAGTGCATCCACTGATCGCAGCGCTTATCAGTTGCCCCCAACAACTAAATGAATTGTCGGCTTTGCCATGCACACTCTCTCCCCCCCTCGTTCCCCCTCCACCACTCACTGCGCTCTTCCCCTTGAAAACTTGAGCAAGTTTCTCGCAGCTTGTGCTAAAATAATTACTGACAAAGCCTTAAATATTAAATTACACACTTATTTATTTTGGCATGTCAGACAAGAGGGAGGGGGCAGTGTGGGCAGAGAGGGGAGTGAGAGATGGTAGCCTTGCAGCCTGTCCTGACTGCAGCAGCTCGACCACTCGACACTCGTCTGGTTGTGCTCGTCCGTACTTCCTGCCCACGCGTCGCACACTACAATGTCCGCAACATCAGCTTGTACTCCTCCTACCTCCCTCCCTCCCTTCTCCTGCTGCTACTGCTGCTTGCTCCCCCTCTCTCTGGCCAGGGCTATTCAAATACCTTTTGCGCTGGGCAGCACAAGCTGTCTGCACTCAGCTGCCGTCGCCGCCACTTGGGTGTTTACTTTGTGGGTATTTTGAGGCTACAAGTTGCAACTTTTACAGCAGTCAAGAGGAGGAGCAGCAGCAGCAGGACTCCCGTTGTGGCATTGTGGCAAGGAAGACAATGCTTAGATGCTTAGCGTAATCTAATGAAAACGAAAAGACTGCTAGGATGAGTGGGAGGGGGAGTAGGAACAGGAGCAGTGAAGGAGCTGAACAGCAGCAAGGAAGAAGGAGTAGGCAGGAGCAGGGAGGCGTGGGAGCAGGGATAAGCAGGAGCAGAAGTCGTAGGAAGCAGCAGAAAAGAAGGAGGGAGAGCAAGGCTGGTCTAAAGAAGGAGCAGGTAAGATGCAGGGAAGGAACAGGATCAGAGCAGGTGCAGGTAGGAGGAATACGGAGGAGGACGAAAAAGGAAGGAAGCAGTGAGGTGTAGGGAGGTCCAAGGAGGTGCTAGGAGGAAGTGGGGCAGAAGAGGGGAAGGAGAAGGTACGAACTAGAACAGGATCAAGAATTAGACAGGAGCAAAAAGGTTCTGGGACTAGCAGAGCGAGGGAGAAGCAGAGCAGAGTAGAGCAGGAGCAGGAGCGGAGCAGAGCAGAGCAGAACCAGGAGCAAAGCAGAGCAGAAGCAGCAGCAGCAGCAGCAGCAGGAGTCAAGACCGTCCTCCGTTCGATTCTTAAAGTGGCCTTTCATTAACCCGATTCCGTTTGCGCTGCGCTCGTCTGGCACTTAAATTTCAATAAGCCCAACAAGGCAGAAGAGTGCAGAGAGGGGGAGGGAGTAGAAGGGAGGAAGGGAAGCAGTCCCTGCTCTCGTAGTTTTATGCCTGTCCGGGCGCATGTGCATGTCTTTGTTTCTGCCTCAGCACGCAGCGGATTGCGACTTCAAACTGTCTGCCGGCATTTAAATCAAAATTAAACCCCGAAAATAAGCTGGCACAGCAGGAGGGGCGTGGCCCCGGGTGGGAGGCGCTGCCTGTACTGCAAGTCAAGTGTCTAAAGTCGATGTTGCTGCAATGCTTGTTGTGCTGCCTGGGCAGACGCTGCGTATACGTAACGTGCTGTTTGCTTGCTTGTACTGCACACAGAGTGAACTTTAATAAAAATAGATGAGTGAACTGGCATTAGGAGAGAGGGAGAGGAGGGAGAAGGAGAGAGAGAGAGGGACAGAGAGAGAGAGAGAGGTAAAGAGAGAGAGAGGGAGAGATAGAGGGAGATACAGAGAGAGAGAGGGAGAAGGAGAGAGAGAGACAGAGGGAGAGACAGACATTCATGCAGTGCGGACTTCATTGGCTTTGTGCCTTTGCCTCACTTCAAGCGTTACAAATTCAACTTTAAGCGTTTTGACGCTAAGTAGTTGATGGCTTCAGCTGGAGCAGCTGCTCGCTCCTGGCTGGCTTGTCTTGCTCCACACTCCATTGGCAACCACAACTGAGTGCACTTTGGCATTATTTCTTTAGCATATATCAAAAGTTATAGTTAAAGAGTTGCCGAGCAGACAGCAAAGCATACGAGTATACCATATCTCTCTATACTCTGCCCCGCTCTACCTCTTTCCCTTCCTCTCCCCCCCTCTCTGTCTCCCTCTATGCTCTCTATATATTTCCATCTTGGCTTTAATGCCCGCCCACCCACAGAGGCAGCTCTGCCCTTGCGCCCGTTCCGGAACTTTGGCTTGCCTTGTCAGCCCTGCTGCGCCTGCTGCTCCTCTGCTCTGCTCTGGTTCTGGCGCTGTCGTACACGCATCCTTGAAGCTAAATTGAAGTGTTTGCGCACAAGTGGCCAAAATGTGCATGAAAATAGCGAACTGAATTTTGACAGCGCCCAGCGTCAGCCAAATGTCGATGAGCATCGCGTGCAGCAACAGGACAAGACGCCCAGCCACGCTCATGATGACAATGGCAATGGATATGGCAAGAAGAGCAGAGGAGGGAGCACAAGATGAAGAGGAAGAAGGAAAGGGAGATGAAGATGGAGCAGGAGCAGGAGAAGAAGCAGGAGTAGATGGATGAAGATGAGCAGGAGAAGAAACAGTATAAGGAGAAGGAGCTGAAGATGGAGAAGTAACTGAAGGAGGAGCAGAAGGAGGCAAAGAAGAAGGAGAAGCGGGAGAAGGAGGAGTAGATGCAGTAGAGGAAGAAGGAGAAGGAGTTGAAGATGGAGAAGTAACTGAAGGGGGAGCAGAAGGAGGCAAAGAAGGAGGAGAAGCGGGAGAAGGAGCAAGTGAAGAATGGGGAGTATATGCGGGAGAAGGAGAGGGAGAAGGAGCTGGAGAAGGTACAGCAGAAGGGACAGGAGAAGCAACACAAGGAGGAACAGAAAGAAGTGCTGAAGCAGAAGACGGACCAGGAGTAGGAACAATATAAGGAGAAGGAGCAGTACAATGAGCAGAAGAAGAAGTAGAACAAAGAGCAGGAGAAGGAGAAGGAACAGAAGAAGCAGCACAAGGGGAAGCAGCAGCAGGAGGAAGCACAGGAGCAGTATCTGGAGCAGCAGCAGGAGCTGGAGCTGGAGACGAAGTAAAAACAGGAGTAGTATGTGGAGCAGCAGCAGCAGCAGGAGCTGGAGCAGGAGCAGGGCAACATGTAACGCACATCGTTTGACTTTAATATTGCATTACACGCGCTGCATATTTTGTTGTGGCATATTAAAAATAACACTGCCCTAGGCTAACCCTCCCCCATTTACAACTGCCACTTTCCACCTCCCCCTTTGACTTGTTTGCTGAGCAAGAAGGGAAACAAGGCACCTCATCATGGACAAGCTAAAGTTTATTCAGGTCAGCGAGATAATAGATGACTCCTCTCGCAGAAGCACAAGAAATTCAACTTTTCGATAATCAAACGTCAAAGATTGTGTAAGCTCAAGTTGCCACGTACCACACGGCGTATGCGTAATCCGCATATTAAAGCAAATAACTCAGAGTGTGAGCTGCGCTGCGTGTCAATTGCTTGAGCGACTTTCTCTCGCTCGCCTTTAATCCTGAATCTCAGCTTGTTTGCGAACTAAATTCCCCCCCAGGAGAGGCAGGGGGAGGGGGTTTAAATTCATAAGCGAAGTTTCTTCATTAGCTGCAGCGACACTTCCACGGGCAGGGGAGCGTATGAAGAGGGGCGTGTGGGGGGAGGAAGGGAGAGTGGCTGGAATAAGTTTTGGCCTCTCGCTTGTTGTGCAGAATTTAAGCAAGTTGTCATAAAAATGTCCGCAACCAAATCGCATTACAACAAATGCAGCAGCTGCCACTCCCCCCTCCCCCCCAAAGGCAGGCAGAGGCGTAGCAGTTGAAGGGGAGCAGGGGGTGCAAGTGAAAGCTGCACTAAGTTGGGACTAATTTAAATAATGCACGTAAATTTAAGTCAGCTAACGGTTCCCCCCTCTCCTCACCCTTTCCCCTTTGGCAGTGCGCACCCCCCACTGCCTACGCCCTTGACCGCATACTCAATGCCAATTGCAGTGCGCGGCAGAAGTTCTCGCGCTGTGGTTGCAACTTTTGCGCTTTCCTTTCCGGCGGTTCACGTTGACAGCAGCGACGCCTCCTTCGGGCTGCTGTTGCTGCTGTTGTTGTTGCTGTTGCTGCTGTTGTTGTTGCTGCTGTTGCTGTTGTTAGCCACAACTTTTGGGCCGGCTCAATTGACACCTCAGCGAAATGCATGGGAAATCTTTAAGCAGTAGATGCCGTTTAATGCTGCAGCCTAGTTGGGAGATTGCTAAAGTTGCCAGAGGAGAAAAGCAAGAGAGAAGAGAGGAGGATGGAGAAGTGAGAGGGGGACAGGCAGTGGGGGTAGGTAGACGACAGTCGTCAGGCGCCTGTTGTTATTGCCAGGTGCTCGAGCAACTCGAAACTTTTGCACAGCCTTTCGTTAAATTGTTTTTGCCTGCGAATGCAAAAAAAAGAAAGGACTCAAAAAGCAGAAAGCAGCAGTAAGAGGGGAGGGAGGGTGCGTGGGGGGCAAGGGGACAACCTAAACGTGCCCAATGCGAAATTCTCGTAAATTTCGCTTAGGAAAAGCACAGACAAAAACCAGACGAATGCTACAGTTGGGCATGCTCGGCAGTCAGATACCCTACGCCAAGATTAGTAAAAGTTTAACATATACACTGAGAATACTTTAAAACAGAGTCTGCTGTGGTCTATTGCTTTCTCATTCTCACACACATGTGCAGGCACTGTAGATAGGAGAGACGGACAGACAGATGACTTAAGTGATAAACAGAAAGACAGGCAGGCAGACAGATGGCTAAACAGACAAACGTACAGACAGACAGAAAAAAAGACAGACAAACAGACAGAGAGGCAGACGGATTGACAGACAGTCATAGGTCAATCGACTCGGTCAGTGATCTTGATCAACAATATATGCACTTTGTGTAGTCTGCCACGCCTCCTTCTACCTGTTACATACATTTGCACAAGTCAGTATACCCCTTCTCGAGCATTTTCAATGTTCGCAGGGTATAAAAAAACAAGAGCAAAACTTTTCATTTTGCTTAAGTTCTTCTAATTTTAATTAAACGGATGAGCAGCAATTAGCGAAATAAATCTGACAATTTCGCAAATGAGCCGGCATTCTTGCCCCGCCTCCTGCTGCTGCAGTAGTAGTGGGCGTGGCTAGGGCGAAAGCGACGTAAACTTTGAGCTTGTAAAAAATATGTTTTTGGCCAGTTGTGCAGTTGGAGTAACTAACTCGGCGTGTATTGGCCTGGCTTGGCCCACAATTGGCGCAAGACTCACTTAAAGCCAAGTTAACAGCCGCGCTGAGTTTTTGCCTTTACCCAGCTGCGTCTGCACAGTTTGGCATTGGTTTTGCGGCTTTGCCTGCCCCGCCAGCCCCGCAGCCCCACATCCCGGCGACCCTCTCCTTTGCCGCCCTCTTTTTATGACATTTTATATTCATTTTTGCTTTAATTGGGGGCGCTTACTTGCATTTTCGTTGTCACTTTAGGATTTGCGAGAACAACCGCCTCCGTCTCCTCCCTTTCTTCTCCTATCCCGCTCCTCCTGCTCTGCAGAAATGGATTGCAATTGGGGTTTTTTGCACTCCACATTTCTTTTGTAGTTTCGCATTCAATTACGAAAGTTTTTTAATTAAATTACGGCGAAGAACATCTGTGTCAAGTCGAGGTTTTTCGCCAGCTCTCCCATGAATTAACATAATGCCAAGTGTACAAACTGTACTTCTCTTTCTCTATTTGAACTACAGCTGCAGGGGGGAGTGAGAGGTGTGGCAGATAAGGGGGTCGACTGTACTTCCCCATTCAGCTGTAGGTGAATCCCCGGAGAATTGCGTAGAATTGATAATGTGTGAACTCAAGGCTTACGTAATCTCGTAAATAGCTGTGCGGTTGGTTTGAGAAATTCTTGCCATACAACAAAAGATTGTAATGAGTATAGTAATCATATACACTGAACTGATAATGGAGCTCTAAGCTCAGCAGAGGTACAATATATATTATAGGTCACAGTACAGATCGCCCTTTTCATTGATAATGTATTTAGGTAATAGGTTTGACCTATTTTGTTTTGCATACTTCAGATGACATTGCAAAATCTGCTTATCCACAAAATTATTTCTTTAATAAATTCATTCTTTAATTCATTCATTCAATAATCGTATCTTATATACATTTCTACAATGCATACCAAAAGTGAAATACTTGGAAATTGATTTCCGGAGGAGGTATTGGGCGTGGAACAATTTTAATATAAACTCTATTTGCGTGCAATAAAAAAATATATCATCACCAAAGTAGGTCTAGCTTTTACTATTCTCTCTGAAATCTAAATATTCCTAAAGACAGACAAACTGATGGACTGATACAGAAATTATTTATATAAGATGCTTTGTGTTGCTGACGAGTATAAAAAACAAGGTCTACCAAGGTATATCGATATACAAATAGGTATGTATATGAATATATATCTTACTATATAATACATGCAACTCCTACTAGATATCTTCTACTTCGTAGTAACCCTACAACTCTCATATCAGACCTCGCACATTAAAATGTAATTTTTTCCTCATCTGCAGAGAAAAATCACCTCGGCCCATGTGGTCTAGTGTAATGAGGGGTCGCTGGCGTCGGCGATGGGGCTTATCAGTGCGCAATAAGTGCGCAGCCCGACAGCGAGCGGGAGTCAGTTGTTTGTCAAGCTCAGTGTCGAGATGAACTACGCCCGGAAGACGCCGACTCTCGTTGTGATCTACGTGATATGCGCCATGTCGCTGGCCAGCGCAGAGCTATCGCTGATCTCTCGCGCCGACTGGCTTGCCCGGCCTCCGAGTGGCGAACTGACGCCACAGGTGATGCCACTTGGTCGGGCCATTATCGCGCATACAGCTGGGCGTGACTGCAGCGACGATGCTGGCTGTGCGGAGCAGGTGCGCAACATACAAGCTTACCAGATGAATGTGGCCAAGTACTCGGATATAAGTTACCATTATCTGATCGGTGGTAATGGACGCGTCTACGAGGGACGCAATCCCTTGAATCAGGGCGCCGTTGTCTCTGGCCAGAATGCAGGTACCTTGGCCATTGCCTTCCTGGGCACTTTTAATAAGAAGGCACCAACGGATGCAGCACTGACAGCTGGAGAGGAACTGCTCGCACATGCCGTGAGTCAGGGACAGCTTGCCGAGGAGTATAAACTGTTCGGACATCGTCAGCTGAGTGCCACCGAGAGCCCTGGGGAGGCACTGTACACCCTAGTGCAGAAGTGGCCCCATTGGAGCAGCAGCCTTTGATGGGAATGATCTTTGTGGGTTAGAGTTGGACAAGTAAAGAACTTTCCGTCATTAAGGATTCAGTGAACAGAGTTACGGGTTAGATTTCGACACGTAAAGACCTTTCCTTAAACATTTATTGTAAATATAATTATGTATAATTTGTTGCTTGCTTAAATACGAATACTAAACTTTTAATTTTGTTGATCTGTTTTTTTTTTTTCATTTTACTCTTTTCATCTTCACTATTCATTTCATTCCAGTTTCTTTTACTGTTTTTTTTTGTTTATTTCTTTTGTTTTTTTGTTATTTTTTCATCTCGATATTCGCGCCTTTATCGTCTTGTCGTATGTAGCGGGAGAGCACTGGGCCACAATAGAGATTTGAGACATCACATAGCATTCACTGAACTTCCAAATTAAAAAATATATATAATATATATATATGATGAACCTAAACTAACTATACAGAACCCTAAAGAGAGAAGCACAGAAGCAAAAGAACAGCTCACTTAATGCAGTTGTAGAAAGAGGAGCGATTCAGCTATAGATCCAATGAAATATAGTACATATACATATACCATATGTACACATACGTATATATACCATATACAGTTACAGTTACAGACTGACACACATTAAGAGTCGTTTAGAGTAGATACAGATTAAGATTTAGAAAATAGAAATAGAAAACAAGGAACTATACAAAATTCGTAAAGTACTTAGGTAAAATTGCACTAATATAAGCCCCCATTCAGAGTGTCGCTGCCGCTGCTGCTTGTGCTGCTGCTGATGCCGCTGCTGGTGCTGCTGCTGGCACCGTTACTGTTGCTGTTGTTGCTGTTGATGCAGCTAATGCCGCTGCTGCTGCTGCTACTTCCCCCACCGCTGCCACTGCCGCCGCTACCAATGCCAATGCCACCAACACCAGCAATGCCAGCACTGCCGAGAATGGGCAGCTGTAGCAGCCAGTCCCGCTTCGCCTGTCCCTCGGGAGTATCACCACGTTGTGCGCACAACGTCTGGAAGCAGGTGGTCAACCCAACACTGGGCGTGAACTCGGCACGTTCGCGTATCTCCTCCTCAGTTGCCAGCATTATACAATCCTCGTCAATATCCTCGCTGTCAACATAGGCGGGCTGCTGTCCGTGCTCCATGCTGGCCCGTTGTTGCACAATGTTGTCGCTGTTGCGTCGAAACGAATCGTCTGTCTTTCGCAGAAAATTGTACAGGGCCACACAGCCCAGGACCACCTCGCCGATGTGCTTCTCGCTGACGCGCAGAGGCTGCGCCAGAATGGGAAATATATTGCACAATATGCGCATTGTTTGCTCTGCATGAGCGTTGACCTGTTCCAGTGCCTCGTATACGGCACTGTCTTTGGGCAAGTTGCGTGTGCTGACCAAGTAGGATGTGCTGGGCAGCACAGCATCCCCGGCCAGATAGTAGCCCGCTGTCTGTGTCGTCTCCAGGGCGAGCATCTTCTGCTCAATCCACTCAACGGCAGTGGTCTGGTTATAGATCTCGTTTGGTCGAGTATTCGCTGCCCTCTCCACCTTCACATACTGGAAATTGTTGTCCGCATCCACAATGGCCGTGAAGATGATCGCTGCAGCCCGTTTGCGATCGTCGCTGCTGAGACTGTTGTTCTGCTGCAGTTGAATGCTGCGCATGAAGAGATTGCCCACACAGTGGGGCATGTTGTGTTTGCGTTCCATGTCGGTGGCCGCGGTGCGCCACTGCTCATCAGTCTTTGGTAGTGTCACGTATTGGTCCTTGAGGTGCTCGTAGAAGCCCAGACAGATATTGGCAATCATTTCGTTTATCACAAATTTCGAGGCACGGAAGCAGTAGTTTCGACAAGAATGCACTTCACCTGCAACGATTTAAATGGGTTATCAACGTGATCTACATATAAATGGTATTAATATTACATATACTACAGTTATTTAAATATATACATAGTTATTTAGAGACTGCAAACGTTTCTACTGCTGTTGCATTCCAGATAATCACAACCGGACGTAGTTTCACGTAGTTTTGCAGCCTCTACACACACACACACACACAGAGCCGTAGATAGGTGTGTGTATATGTGTTTGTTTAAACTGGGTCATGCTTACCCGTTGCCAAATACTTGAGCGTTATGGCCAGACGTTCCTCCGCACTGAAGGACTTCTTCTTGCGCTGTGGCGCATACTGGCTAATGATGGGCTCCAGTTTCTGTACCAGATAACGAAACTGGCTCTCGGTTATGGCTAGGAAGTAATTCAAATGATAGCACTCATCCTTGCGCGACTGCAGGTCACTGAGCAAATTTTCCTTGCTCAGGAATTCCGATTGATTCTTTCGCAGCCACTCCTTGGTCCATTCCAATCGCCGACGGGTGTTCAATATGCCAGCCAGGTCGAGTGCGCTGATTTTCGATGTCTGTGGCCGTGAAAGTACCGATGTACGAGCCGCACCACCAGCGCCACCGCCAGCAACCGCTGAAGCACCTCCGCCACCCACAGTATTTAGTGCATGTGCATCGCTGCGTTCCGCACCAGGGGCGTTGGCAGGAGCGACGCCGCCGCCATCGTTGCCGTTGCCATTGCCATTGTCCTGTGTGACCCCGATTGCAGCGGCCACGCCCACGCCCACCTGATGACTGCCAACTGAAGCAGCAGCAGCAGCAGAGGCTGGGACGCTACTGCGATTCACATTCGTGCCACCGTCGCGCTCGCGCAACACGCCAATTACCTTTAGTTTGATTTTGTCCATGCCCTGGAATTAAATTGATAAAATGAAATCTCAATTGGAATAGGAATTGAAAACAGAATTGGAATCGAAATTGGACACATACATTTATAATGTGCATATCATCAAAACAACAAGCAAGAACAGTTCGTCAGCTCCTCGTCCCACGTTTTACACGTTCCTGCCCCGCCCCGCCTGTATCAAGCACTCGCCCTCGTGTACAGGGTTGTCGCAGACCTGTGCGCTTGCTTGTTTTTGTCTGTATGTGTGTGAGTGTGTGCGTGTCTGTGTTTGTTACTATGTATGTGTGAGTGTGCGTATGTCTCGTTTTGTGCAACAAATCGATTTTTACTCACCCTCACTCTACGCTGCGTCGAACTGCCTTTCGCTGCCTCTGCTGCTGCTCCCGTTCCTTCGTCTCCGTTTCCGTCGCCGTCGTCGTTGTTGTCGTCGTCGTTGTAGTCGCCGTCGCTGTGTGTATAACCAGTTTCGTTCTTTGAGGGGAACACAGTTGGGCTGTTGTATAATTAGAATTATTTGCTGCAATTCTTTTGCGTTCGTTTGTTATCTCAATCTTGAATTAATTTCACAAATTTGCACGTAGATTTTAGCTTTGCATCTGTCATCTGCTTTCTTGGCTTCTTTCTGCTCTGCTCAATACGAAATGCGACAGCAACAACGACGACGAACTTCAGATTCAGATTTGGTCAACTCTTTCATAGCCTGTTTTGTGCGTTCAAATATTTTATATTTGTCGTTCGTTCACTTGTGTTGCGTTGCGCTGCAATTATTTTCCCAATAGCCACATTTTTCTTAAATTTTTCACTGTGCTGTTGCCTTTTTTCCAATTTTCTATTCTATACGCACGAAGTATTGCTTGCTCGCTTCGTCTTGGTGCTTCGTCAGCTGTTGCTTTCGTCGTCAGCTGTAAATGTGTGACGGCCAGAGTTGTCGAGCTGTCTGCCTTACTTTGCGGAACCAGTTCATTGCATGCAGTAGACAACATGTGAAGAACGCCTACATTTTGTTCATTTACATGGTAATAATAAAAAAAATAACTTTAATATAATGCAACTAGGATAATAAACGAATTTTCTTCTGCATTTTTAAAATGAAATCACAGTCGTTTTATATACAACTGTTCTCTCTATATAGCTTTTGAATTTTCAGTATTTTTGTTTATTACGAATACTTGTTTTGTTATCGAAGCAATGAAATCGATTACCATTTATTGCATATATCATCCCTTCTAGTAATCGAATAAACTTTTATCTAAATCAATTTTAACGGGAACAAATCTATCAGCATTATTAGTGATAGTATTTTGAAAAAACTTTTAGAACAATACCAAATACTAATTCCCCTATGTTCCTTTACCCAGTTAAAAGATAAGTTGATATTTTTATTAAGCATTTTATTTGGTTATTCATACGCGTGTGGTTTACAATACAAATAATGTTTTACTTTTAATTTGCTGTATGTTTTCAACATAAATATTATTATTATATTTATTACCCATTACGCTGGCGATGCTAAAACTTTGAAATCTTGTAATACGTAATAATAATTTGAATACACTGCAAGATGTGCATTACGAAAATTAGTATAAAGTACAAGTACTTAGTATATGTTGTTTTTGTTCTCTTTTATATGCTGCGGCTTTATTGTTTGTTTGTATGTAGGTGTGTATTTTAAATTTTATCTATGCATTTTGTATGTTTATTGTATATATTTATGTATGTATGTATGTATATTTCTCATTAAAATATGCAAGCGTAAAAATTTGCTTGGTTCTTGTAAAAAATGAGACTTTAAAAGCATTTCACTTCCCAGGCCTTGACTACTCTTGCTCTTTACATCTGCACTTGTATATTTTGCTTAAATTAAACTACAATAATAAGCGATTTATTTATTTAATACGTACATATAAGTATAACTACATCAAAATTAAAAGCAAAGATTTAATTCTTCATCCATTACAACGCGGTTAGCACAAAAAGTAAATCTTCTTTTTTGTTTCTCTTTTTTTTTTTTCATTCATAAAATTTTATATGTTAAAGCCAATTATAGAAAATGCGAAACATTTAGTTGTTGCCATATTCAATATCAATTTTGCGATTTATAGTTTTTATAAACATATAAAATATATATATATTGGATTTAAAAACTCATGTATGCATTTGGAATTCATTTAAAATGTTAATATATTGATGAAAAAATCCAATCCCGAAGTTTCTAATTTATAATATCGTAAATCGTTAATATAGGTTGAGTCATGTCCAAGTTGGTGTCACATGTTGAGTTGGTGATGTCGTCGTTGGTGTTCCATTCGGTTTCTAATGGTCACTGATCTTATCGGAGTATTGCGATGTTATCCTTAGTAGAACATCTTTTCTGTAATAATATATAGAAAGTAAAAGGACAATTGAGAAGATATTCAAGATAAGCTGTATTTGGGCGGTTCGTTTCTCTGTCAAAGTTGAGCTCTTCTGCTTTTTAATTGATATCAAATTAAAAACGTAAATTATAATGAAAATTAAAGCTGAGAAGCCTTGCCTTGATATGCTTACCTAGCCGAATATTCTTAGTCATTGTTCAAGCCCTTTTATACTATTAATTCTTCAATTGTCATCCTTACTGGCGTTGCTGTTGTTGTTGTTGTTGCTGTTGCTGTTGCTGCGTCTTATGATCTTCGTCCTCAACGACTGTGGATTCGTCATGCGACCAAAAACTGGCCGACATCTGTGACGAGGACATACCACCCACACCAGGGAACGAATCCTCCATAAGCGTACTTGAAGCACAACTGGTCACGCTACCAGACATTTGAGAGTTTCCAGCACTGGTCTGATACGTGGCCGTGGTGCCTGCCGAACTCGTGGTTTGCTCAATGCACAGATTCAGTGAGTCTACAGATATATCCTTCGACATGGTGCTTTGATCCAGGGGCAACTCTTGTATTCCAGTGCCACCCGAGACGGTTGTTGTAGTTATTACACGAGTTACAGTGTGCTCCTGCCCATCGGCATCTGTACTAGTTGTTGTAGTAGTCGTTGTAGTAGTCAAACCATCTCCCAGTGTCACTCCACCGCCACTGACAAACTTGGACATAAGATCCAACTGCTCCTCTCCGAAAGATTCAATGCTCTCCTGCCGCGAGTGCCGCTTGTCGATTTCCAGCGAATCTATATCCGATCGTGTGGTCGCATCCTTTGAAATATCGAAGCTTTCGATGCTGCTGGTCATCATGTCATGGCTCCTGATTTCCATGCTATCGATACTATCCTTTTCTGAATCCTGGCTATCTATCTTGGATTTTGTATCCACTTCAGAGGTCGTTACTTCGGTAACTTTGACCACAGCACTGACTCCCTTTGATTCGAAATCCTCTCGGTCCAGTTGTTGCTTGAGCAAAAGTTCTAGGTTTTCCGTATGGCCTTGGCTTGGCACCACCTCGGTGCGGGTAACAGTGCGGGTTACTTTGGTAACCACAACATTACCGGCGGCACCATTGTCACTACCATTCGACTTGTTGGACTCGTCGGACCGTGAGAGCATTGCTGCCTCCTCCTTAGCTTTGATTTCAATGAGATGAGCTTCGATGCACGCATTCTCTAAACCTTCAAAATCCTTTAAACTGGAAATGGAAACATCATCGCCGGGTGCTGTTCCGCTGGCACTGTGCCGCACCACATAGCGACGAGTAAAGCTCCCATTGCTGGAGTCTGTAGAGCCCTGATGGGTTCGGTTTCGATTCTCTAGGGAAATCGCCTGTTCAAGGGACTCAAACTCCTGCAGGCTGCTCATCGAGACATCGTCGTGCTCGCCGCGAGAATGATAGCGACGCGCTGCCAGATCGTATTCCGGAGTACTTGAGAAGGAGTCTTTGAAACTGCTGATGCGACTGCTGCCCACCTCAAATTCTCCATCCTCCTCTTTAATGTCTTCCAACACAGCTCCAGTTAAATCATAGGGATACCGCAGCTGTGTATCCGACAGCTGCATCTCGACCCAACGCTTATTGGCTGCCGCTGTGTCGCTCGAGTCGCTTTCCTCTTGTTGCTCACTGCTGCTGCTGGCTCCAGTCGGAGGACTTTCCTCGAACTCGAAGTTAAGGTCATCCTTGTATAGCTGTGAGCCGAGTTTGGGATCAGCTGGAGCAGATTTAATGATGATTTTTTCCACATCTTCATCATGCTTTTGTTCGTATTTGGTTGGCTTTATCTTAATGCTCTTGCCGCCGAGATCTACTTCATTAGCCTCCTTGGCAACCTCTTCGATGATGACGAATTCATCAGATATATCGGGTTGTTCCACCATTTCGAAGGAGTCTGGTGAATCGGCCGCCCTCTGATCATCGTAATCGGCGCCAACTTCAGCGCGTTTCAATTCTTCGAGTTTCTGCTTATACTGTTCTTGTACACGACGTTGGAAGTCGAGCTCTTTTTCTTCTGCTTTCGCTTTTTGATACATCTCCGCATCACTAGCCTTGTTTAGTTCCTCTTGGGTGCGCACCTTATACAGTATCTTCTCTGGATAATCATCGGTTTCCTCTTCAATTGGCGATTTAATATCTTCGGTTACCATAATGTCGGGTATGTTGGAATAGTCTTGCATGTTCTGCGACGGACGACGTTCTTCAATCATGGCTGCTTCGGCCTCTAGTTCTTCTGAATCATCTTCAACAATAACTTCAGCTACAAGTTGAGATGGAGTAAATGGACGCTTCTCTAGCTCGGCGCTGTGATCCATTTCTGCCGCAGCCTGTTTCCTTTTCTTGTTCTTTCGCTCTTTGGGTGAGCGGAATTGGCGAGCATATTCGGATTCATAGGGATCAGTATCCGACTCGCTTTCAGATTCCTTTCCTTCACCAGGCAAAGGTGCATCCTTATCCAAGTTCTTCAAGGCATCGCCCGAAATGGTTGTACTCTCAGTGCGCTTGTGGCCTCGTCGTTTCGATTCACCACCAGGCGGTGTGCTGGCATTCGAGTCTTGGGGAGAATGCTCTTTGCTCTCCATCTCCAAGACAAAGGTATCTTCTGGCAATGATGTAGATGGTATAGGCTCATCGTGACCATATTGGAAACCCTCAATGCCAGTTAGTGATGACGAACCAGCTGATCCGATAATGTCTTCAAAGTTTTCCACGACAGTATCAATATTTGATGTACTGGACATGCTGACAGACAATATGCTTCCTTCATCCAAGCTTGATGCTAATTTCGACTCGTCAATGGAGCGTCGTGTGTCGCCGTGATAGAGGAGAATATCTTCACCGCTGTCTCTGGGACTATCCATCTTGCCTTCCTTCTCTTCAATGGGGTATGAGAGTCCCCAAGTGCGTTCGGCCTCCTTCGGCTTAGGAGATTCTTCTATCTGAACGGCTTCAACTGATTGCTGTGGCAAAATGTCGGACTCGGTTTTGGGCTTAAAAATCATTTCCTGGGAGCGCTTCATCAAACTCTGCTGTTCTGTGGTAGGATACGAAGAAGCTGCCATGTCTAGGCTTTCATCGCTTTCTTCGTCATCTGCACGTAGATCATGCAAACGTGCCATTTCCTCTGCTTCCAAAACGTCTGCTTCTGTTGATGATGCTACTAATGTTTCTGACAACTCCGAGACATCAATGCTCGCCAGATTTGCTGAGGTCTCCGATTGAGAATCCAAGCTACGCATGCTCTCGTGAGAGCTAATAGATTTGCCACTGCTGCTGCCCAGGGTGCTTACAGCACTGACATATTCGGTGCCATCCCGACAAGTAGACGTAAACTCCCGTGCAGTCTGGTATTCGCTCGACGTACCAGTTCCGGTGAGCAAATTCTCCACGTCCGATGAAAGTGGTCGGCTTTGAGTTTTATCAAAGCTCTTTTGATAGCTATCACTTGAGCTTGAATTATCGACGTCAGGAATGGACCAACGATTTGTGGACTCGGGTGAAGCATCCGTTTTAACACGGTGCACTACCAAGTCAACGGGCTTGATACTTTGATCCGAAACAACTTCTTCAAATGCGCTTGCTGCCGATTTATCAGTGGGCACTTCTTCGGTGACTAATGAAGCTGTGGCCAATTTTTCTGTGTAGTAATCCTCCATTGAACTAAAGTCTTCAGCAGTTTCAGTTGAAATAAATCCAAGGGAACCTTGTTCTTCTTTCGCCAGATGTTCTTCCATGGAACTAAAATCTTCAGCTGTTCCTGTTGAGACAAATCCTAGAGAGCCATGATCGTCGCGGCGATCTACTTGGCCAAATACGTCTTTAGCATAATGAGCCATTGCTGCTTGTTTGTTCAGAGTTTCCTTGATAGTGGTATCGAAAAGACCTTCTGGGGGTTGAGTACTATCTATTGAGGAGGCTTGATGCTCGGGTATGCCTATAAACGAGGACAAGTCCTCGCTTTCAGCTCCTGTTGCCATAGCCTGAGACATTGGCTGCAGGTCAAATTCTTTTTTTTCTGAGACTACGGATTCTTGAACTTCAGTGATTGGTTCACTAACTGCTACCTCTTCAATTACGCTCTTTTTCTCAGATTCTTGTGGCTGTTGCGGGGAATGTACCACTTTGGGCTTGCCAGCACTGGGAATTTCCTTTTCTGATGTCTCCCACTCACTCTTCTCCAGTGGCGATTCGAAGTTTTGAGGTTTCTCAGCAATTGTGTTGACTATTTCAGGAATTTCCTTGCTTGATTCATCCGGATCTTCACTGCTTGAAGGTGCCACTTCAATCACAGCTCGTCCACTGGATCCAGTCGACGTGGTAAGGCTCTCTTCAGTGGTTACCTTAGAAAGCTTTGCATCGGTGGATTTTTCTTTGTCAGCATTTTCAAATTCAAGAATGTCATTTCTAGTTTCAGAACCTTGTCTCGCTATTTTGCTATCGAAACCAACTGGTTCATCGGGTTTCATTGTTACATATTCTTTGAATGCATCAGCAGCTTCATCGGAATCAACAGAGAGTTCCTTCATCAGAGCTATGTCCTTTGCTTCGATAAACATATCGGTTTTTGGTTCTTCATCCTGAGGCGTTAGACCAGGCGACTTTGTTGAGGTTTTTATTATAACATTCCGACTAGATTCGCCTATGTAAAAACTAGTTGCCTTTTCTGCACCTTCTGATTTTTCAGTATCTGCATCATCAACCGATATCTCACTTGTTGGCTCGAAGCTTTCCGTCCGATCCTCTGAGGCAGTTGTGGTTGCTGTTGTCGTAACAACATCGCGTTGCTGTGACCGAATAGATAACTCGGTCGAGGGTTCATCCGTTTTCGACAGCTCCTCTGTAAAATCTAAGCTACGCAGGCTAATGCTATCGGACTGCTCTCCTAAAGCAGCTAGGTTCTCAAATTGATCGGAGTGCTTTATAGGAGCACGTGGCTTCGGAACTGGTGTTGCGGCGTCGATGCTTATATCGATTGGTAACTCGGGTTGTTGCAGTTGAGTTGGAATGGTAGTGCTCTCTGTGCCTTCGGAGATGGATACGGAGGCGGATACGGAGACGGGAGAGCTTGCTTTGAGTACGCGAGGTTTTGGTGTGGGCGTGTCGTGGCTGGTGGTCGTGATTGTATTGGTTTCGACTACCGTTTCAGCTGATGCCCTTGTTGTTGTTGTTGTGGCAACAGTTGACGGTGGTATGGAAGTGGTATCAGTCAAGATTGGAATATCGCCGCCTGTTTCTACAAAACAATAGGTGTGAAAATAAAAGCAATTTTAACAGTGTTGCGAAAGTCGAAAACAGAAGATGAGGAAGAGAGAACAAAAGTGTACAATAGCAAGAGGGAAAGGGAAACAGAACCAGGTGATTGGGTAGAGAGCATACGAATAAAGTATGGATTCGAGTTGTTAGTATAGAGCAAGAGTAGATAGTTGTGGATGAGGATGAGTTGGAAGGCGATGGTGATCATAACACATGTAAATATGAGGTTGACATGCAAACAAGTATATATGTCGGTTATTTTAACAAAATTTAACAATTAAAAAATAAAAACTAAATGCAATTAGAGCTCAACTTGAACAAAAAGTATTTTCGTTTTATCATAGGCCGCCATTTCATTGATTACAATAGTCAGCATTAAGATAATGTAAATCAAAACGAACGCTGTACATTATACATATTGATTTTGTATTCAGGATCTACTCAAGTCACCAATAGAAGACTTTACAAAGCAGTATATATGGTACGTATAAAATAATAGATTCGATTAGGTGTTGCTATTTGCTATAAACTAGAAGCTGTTTACTGATGATACCTGTGGTCAATTCTTGTATATCATTGTCGGGCGTTAGCTGATTCTGTGCCATATCGGCCATTGTGTTTGTTGTGGGCGATACACTGTCGTCCCAACTCAGCTTGGAATATTCGCCCTGCAGGGCACTTATCTCGTCCTCTTGCACAACCGTCTCGAACGCCTCATCGAACTGGGCGGTCACATCATCTACATCAGCGGATAGCTTTTCGATCTTGTGTTCGATGCGTCTAGTACGCACCTCCGATTTATCATCGACTTCACTAGACACTACATGATCTTTTGGGATGACATTCGTGGGGACATGAACGTCGGGAGCAAAGCAAAGAATACAGGAGAACAAGGTTACAACGGACTAAACGATACTAGGGTCCTAGGGTTCCTAGCTTCTATGCGCTATTATATCCACTAACCCAGATTTCTTGGTATTAAATTTTACCTTTACCTTTTGCTGTGGATGCTGTTCCAGCAACATTGGTCAGAGATTGCGGCTGCTGTTGCTGCTGCTGCTGCTGGAACTGTGTGGTAACTGTTGTTGCTGTTGTAGTTGTTGTAGCTGTTAAGTTTTGGGCATGCAAGGGTAAATGTGGAATGTGCTCGTCGGTAAAACTCATATTATCATCGAATGATTTGCCCGACATGGACTCAATGGTTGGCGATTTGATGACATCAACGCCCGCAATATCGTCGCATGTTATGGCATAGTTTTCACTCTCAGAATTATATTCGTGCTTTATGAAATCGTGCCCATTGGGCTGCTCCCCATGGCTTTCAATGAAATCAACACTCTCTTCGAGCACGTTATCAACTAGAATTTTGGCTTCCTCGCGAATGCGTGCCACAAGATCTTCGCCATCATCACCTTCAACTTCACCAACTTTAACATCACCTGTAAAATAATTGCACATTTTCATTTGTAGAGAGAGATAGTTTAGAATAGATTTGCAAGCTTGGAAATCATGAACGGCATGAGAAGCGATTTTCGATAGAAAATATTGATTAAAGAACGAGTGAAATGTGCAACATTTTTATGATGATTTTTTAAATGCGGTGATATTTGGTGATGTGAGCGTAATCTTATAGCAGCATGTTCTATTACATATATAAACGTGAATCGCATAATAACTTGTTGTTCTCAATGAGCTTTAATTGCATTTTGTTAAACAATAATATAAACAATCATTAACAATATATACTATTTGTTGAAATTATTAATGAAGCGCTTTAACTAATATGATTGCGCAAAACTATGAAAAGAAAAAATGATTTATATACTTGCGAAAACGTTAAACTTACCAAATTGCTCAGAAATCTTTACTGTTTGCCGAGTGGATGGTCCGATGGTTGTTTTTGTAAGGCCTTCTGCAAATGAATAAGCTGGAGATAAGTAACGATCTCAAGTAGATAAAAAAGAACATAAAGTTAGCCTAGAGGCAAGTATTATTGTATACTACAAAGAAAAAGTGTAACAAATAGAAAACATATATTGAAAGTAAGGACGGAACGGAAACAGACTCCAAAGATCTTTTTGGTTAGCTCTAGTTACTAAATACTTATTAGAACATGTTAGTCGAACGACGCTTAGGTGATTATCATTAGTTGTTGTTAGTATTAGTAGTACGGGGCACAGAATTAAGGCAGACAGTAGCATTTAGATTCAGGCATTTAGTTGCTTTGTTGTGTGTGGCAAAAACTTTAACTTTTAACGAAAATTTAGTACTTATGTATGTATTATGTTAATTCTTGGATTTACTTACAATATGCTTGAGTGTGTATTTTTGGTTATCGTTTGGATATTAGGTTAAGTATTATGTGTATTTGTGTAAATTATTAACTATTGTTTCGATTGTTTTCTTATTTATTTGTTTGGCAAATTTAAAAAGTTGAACTGATTCTACGGATACTAATTGCCTCCTCTGGCAACAGACTCGTCGGATTCAACGTATTCCACATCGGTATGGGCATCTCGGATCACACTCTTTATGTGCAGCTTTTCCGCCTCGGCGTCAAAAGCTCTTCCGCTTCTCTCATGTACCACAGTGTAGCTCTCATTCAACATATCATTAAGTTCTCTGCTGTTACTATTGGCTACCTGGATGGCTGGTGGCTCCAGTAAATCCTCTGCGTCTGAAGGCAGCTGCACATCCTCGACATCAGTGTTCTGCTGACTTATGGCTTCGTCCTTGAGCAAACGTTTGTGGAGTGGCAGCAACGGTTTTTTGGGAATATCGCCTGATGGTAATGAAGCTTCGGAGCCATCGGACACTTCGTCGGTCGAAATATCTTCGGCATCGGTTAGTTTATCGGATCTTTGAGATTTGGCTTGCCGTTTTAGTTGTTCAACTCGCTTAACACCGAGAGGAATCTCGCCCTCGCTTAGATCCATATCCTCTACGTCGGTTATGCCTTCCTCTTTGGGCTTGAGTACATCTAATAACTTGTTCTTTCCCTTGCTTAGAGTGCGCGTCTTCAACTTCTTGCGACGATTGGTACCGGCTACAAAGATTTCTTCGACATCAGTGACAGATTCGGCATTTGAAAGCACTTCTAATCTCTTATTTTGTTGTTTCAATAGCTCATTTGAAACAATGACCTCATTGTCGATTAACCCAGCAGTACCCACAGCCAGTTCCTCGGCAAGAGATGGATTTGTACTCCAGTCTTCGGGACACGAGTAATCTTCTGAATCGGTATGAGTAACATCCTTTAGGTGATTATATATTCCGAACTCGTAGTTTTTGTTCATAGGCATTACGTTCGTAATGGTGTCGCCATATTTATCTTCCTTAAGTTCAACCATTTCGCGATGTGGCAACGGCAGAACCTCGGCTGCCACAGATATCGGCTCGGGTACAGCGCTAGACAATGAGAGATCGTCGCAGTACATATCTTCCACATCAGTTAAACAGGTGCCATCATCGCCAGGTGCTAGAATTATTGCTCTTGGAATGGGCTGCTCTTCGTCTTCTTCGTTGTCAAAGCTATCTTCGGCTGCTGAGTCGTCAATGCCTTCAACGTCAGTTAATACCTCTTCGGGTTTTGCAGCAACTTGCAAGAAATGTCGTTTCTCAGTATAAAGAAATGTTGACTTTGAATTTCTGCGAGGTTCTCCACTGGCACTAACAAAGGCAACGTCTATGGGAGGTATGCTGGCTTCACTTATGCTAGCACTTTTACCGGCGGCGCCTCCGGACTCCGATTCGGTTCCTGAACAAGCTATTTGGCATACCTCTTCGCTGCCACTGCCGGATACTATTAGTACCTCATCCTCAGACATGCCACGGACATGGCCTCCAATGCCAGCACAATCGGAAAGAGCAGATGCCAAATCGCTTATATCGCTGATAACAGAAACGTCCTCATAGTGGTCAGAGTCGTCTTCGTGCTTCTCACCGTCGGCTATGTTGACGCGCCCTTGATCACCAACCGCAGTGTCCAAATCAACGCACACCGACTTCTCGCAGCCACATTCTACCTCAGAGTCCGTATCATAGTCTTCGCAGTCGGTCAGGTAGTCCGCCAGCCCATTAAGGTTTTGTGCTTGCAAGAAGTTACCCGCCTTGATTTCACAGCTTTCCTTGGCATCATTATCCATTACCTCCTGATTCTGCAATCCTTGTTGTAGGAATTCTCGTAGGGATAGTTTCAATTCCGGGTAAGGGTCACTCTTCGATTCATCATCGGACTCAGTGTCATAGTCTTCTACATCTGTGACATCGTTTTCGTCGCCTTTTTGCTTGGACTTATCCTTTTTTTGAGTCACATTTACGGAGCCTTGCTGTGAGTTGTTAGGCTTTAGAACCTCGATCTGGCTATCGAAATCCTCAACGTCTGTTACTCCACCCGCACCGCTGCGACCATAGTCCATGTCGTTGCTATCGGAGTCATTTGAGGATAGTGATGAATCGGAGTGCTGCTCGGCAGTTACAGATATAGTTGGTAGTTTTTTTGACATTTTGGTGGGTTTGTTATTCTGGGTTATATTTTATTGTGGTTGTTAAGTATTGATTTTAGTTATTTGCATCAGCTATTTGTGGAAAATAAGTTAAAATTAAATTGAATAAAAGCATTTCGCAAAATTTAGATCAATTAGAAAAGTTGCAATTGTTTCGATAATGCCCTAAGCATGATGGGTATCGCTCTAAGCTATGCCTTAAAAATGTATGATAGTGCTTTAAGCCTAGTTTTTATATGTTAATTACCTTTTGTTGTGCTGCATTTCTCTGTCTCTTTCTTAAAACGACTCTCACTCACCGCCACAATGCTGCTGCTATCAGCTTGCAGCTGCAATGAGGATTCAACCGCACTACCGGATGCCGATGAAGTAGTTTGGTGCAGGTGTTGGTGTTGGTGGTGTCGCCGTAAGGTCTCTTCGATCAGAGCTAAAGGGCTACGGGTCGGTTTAGGAGAACCAGGACTGGCGGCCAAAAGACGCTCGGGATCACCTGCACCGAACATTGGTAATGCAACAGAGTCAGAGAGACTAGAATCGGTGGTATCGATAAAGCTGACATCAAATTCGTTTACGCAGCGCTGGGGATCGTTTGTTGATTGGGGACGTATTCCCATGGCCATGTGGTGCTCAACATCAAAATCAGGCTGGCGGTAGACTACTTCTAGGGGCTTGTCGGGACCAAACGTCTTAGTGAAAACCTCGCTGGTTAGCACCTTGCGACTGTTGCTGCCGCTACCAGAGGATGATGAGGTAGAGCTTTTTGTACTATCACTTGATTTAATGGAACGTATAGTTATCACCTCGGAGTCGTCATCAACATGCACGGTGCTAACCGCGCCGATAGTAGCTGTCGGCTCCTTGTGTACACGAACAGTTGAAGTTGATATAGTGCCTGTTAACTGCTTCTCCGAGATCTTCAAATTGGTCTTCTCTTTGTCAGTCTTGCGACTGACCAACACAGAACGTACGCTGCGTCGAGTGCTGTTCGATGAGCCACTGGCACTGGTACTACCACTAGCTGTAGTGCTCGATTCGTTCATAGTATCCTTCATCTGCTTTTGGAGTTTGGGTTCAATGGAACTACGCACTTGTTTTGTGGTCGTTGTTGTGCTGGTCCTAGTGCTTCCATCGCTCGCTTTGCTTATTGTTCTCTTAACGGTTTTCTTATTGTCTACCTGAGGTTTTGAAATGGTATCATCACTTTTATTGCTTAGCTTATTTGACGTTCTTGCTACGGAAGACAAGCTAATTGGAACTTTAGTGCGTTGCATAGTAGTTGCTTTTTTTTGTAGCTTCTTGTTGTCGGTCTCTATGGAAGTTCTGTAGGCAATGGATGTAGTTACATTAGCTGATTGTGTCTTCATGCTTTTAGTTATTTGGCTCTTGGAGCCTATCACGTTTGCTTCTTTATTCTCTTTAGATGTCTGTCTCTTGTAAAGGCGTTCTGTACTTTTTAAAGTTTCATTACTTTTGCTTTGGGAACCTCGGTTTTGTTTTTGATCTATTAGTGTGTTTTTTGTCAAGGCACTTTGCATATTCTTTGTTGCATTGTATGTACTTTTTCGAATGTTTTGTGGTGGAGCTGGCGATTTGGGTGGTGCTGGCGATTTAGTTGGAGCCGGTGTCGTGCTTCGACTTTCATTCTCGGCATTAAGGCCATAACGCATGCTGTGAGCCAAAGTTGGCTGCATATATCTATGTGTGGTAGACGGAGTTGGAGTTTTTGTGCGGCTCTCTTGTGTTGTAGAGGCAGTGGTTTTAACTGAAATCTCCCGTTTCTGCCTTACGCTTACGACCTTTTTTGGTTTGTTTGCGTCTTTTATTGACTTTGTGGCTGTTATACTTGAAGCTTTTGTGGCTTTCGGTAGTGGACTTAACGATCGAGTTTTTATATTGTATGGTATCCTAGTAACATCTGTTTTTACTCTCGGTCTTGGAGTTGTAGAGCGACTATTCTCGCCTTGCGTGTGACTTTCGTAAAATATGGAACTAGATGCTGGGCTTGCAGATCTCTCGAAGTGAATTTCGCTTATGACACGGCTTGTGGCCGATGCCGAACTTGTTGCTGTGGATGTGGAGCTTGTAACAGATCTTCTAGACTCTGTTTTCTTTTGCATTTTATATTTTTCTGTTGATGATGGCAGTTTGTTTGCGACATTTTCCTTTCTAACTAGTTTTATAGGCTTTACTTGGGGCACATTGGTTTTCTTTTGTATCTGTTTTGGTTTTTCCTTATTCTCACCTAACTTTTTACTCAGTGGTTTTTTTACTAGACCAACAGGTTTTGAACCTACCTTTTTCCCTGTATTCATTTTATTTTCAGTGGATTTATGTAACTTCTTCACAGCAGAAACTTCATTCTTACTATCATCTAATTTGACAAAATACGCTATTGGACGAACTTCCTTAGAATCAGAACTATCGAGAGTGGGAGTCTGCGAATCGTCAATTGGCAAATTTATCTGATCAACCTCTTTTTTACCTAGGATATATGCGCATTTTAGTGTGTCTTCCATAATTTGCTCTACAGTTCGTTCTTTTTCAGAGAGCTCTGTTATCAGATGATCCTTACGATCTTTCTGTAACTGCGCACTTCTGAGAGTTTCGTTGACTATCTTTAATACCTCTTCATCACCAGCTCTTAACGTTTCCTCCACAATTTGTTGTACAGTTCTGGTATCAGCGGATTCAATATACAAATCGGACTTTACATTTTTTTCCGATTTCTCTGTCACTGGGAATACAGGAATGGTTGAAGTAATGGGCTGTAGAAGGGGCTTGTCTTGTGGCTTGACAATGTCGAGTTCTCCATCACTTTCTTCGTCTGAATATGCTTCTGCAACTTTCTGAACTACATCACTGGGAGACTTAGGCTTCTCAATAGGCTTTACTGGATCTGTAGGCAGTTTGGGTCCTTCTTTGACATGTATTTCAACGGACTCACGGGATTCGGTCACAGAAGTGATAGAACTGGTAGTTGTCATTGCAGGTAGTAGTGGAGACGTAGAGGGAAGTGGCTTTATTTGAGGCTTATCAAATTCAACGTCTTCCTCGCTCTCATCGTCAGAATATTCTTTGGGAGTCTGCTTGGATGAATCAACTGGAGATGTGAGTTTCTCATCTACTTTATTCGGTGATTTATCGCCTACAATTGGTTTAAGAATATCTTCAACCTTTTGTGGAGATTTCTCTGCCATTGGAAGTAGAGGAATGGTTGAAGGAATGGGCTGAGGAAGGGGCTTGTCTTGTGGCTTGACAATGTCGAGTTCTCCATCACTTTCTTCGTCTGAATATGGCTCTGCAAATTTCTGAACTATATCACTGGGAGACTTTGGCTTCTCAATAGGCTTTACTGGATCTGTAGGTAGTTTGGGTCCTTCTTTGACATGTATTTCAACGGACTCACGGGATTCGGTCACAGAAGTGATAGAACTGGTAGTTGTCATTGCAGGTAGTAGTGGAGTAGTCGAGGGAAGTGGCTTTATTTGAGGCTTATCAAATTCAACCTCATCCTCGCTCTCATTGTCAGAATATTCTTTGGGAGTCTGCTTGGGTGAGTCAACTGGAGACTTGAGTTTCTCATCTACTTTAGTGGGTGATTTACCGCCTACAATTGGTTTTAGAATATCTTCAACCTTTTGTAGAGATTTCTCTGCTATTGGAAGTAGAGGAATGGTTGAAGGAATGGGCTGAGGAAGGGGCTTGTCTTGTGGCTTAACAATATCGAGTTCTCCATCACTTTCTTCGTCTGAATATGCTTCTGCAACTTTCAGAACTACATCACTGGTAGACTTTGGCTTCTCAATAGGCTTTACTGGATCTGTAGGTAGTTTGGGTCCTTCTTTGACATGTATTTCAACGGACTCACGAGATTCGGTCACAGAAGTGATAGAACTGGTGGTTGTCATTGCAGGTAGTAGTGGAGACGTAGAGGGAAGTGGCTTTATTTGAGGCTTATCAAATTCAACGTCTTCCTCGCTCTCATCGTCAGAATATTCTTTGGGAGTCTGCTTGGGTGAGTCAACTGGAGACTTGAGTTTCTCATCTACTTTAGTGGGTGATTTACCGCCTACAATTGGTTGTAGAATATCTTCAACCTTGTGTAGAGATTTCTCTGCCATTGGAAGTAGAGGAATGGTTGAATGAATGGGCTGAGGAAGGGGCTTGTCTTGTGGCTTAACAATGTCGAGTTCTCCATCACGTTCTTCGTCTGAATATGCTTCTGCAACTTTGTGAACTACATCACTGGGAGACTTTGGCTTCTCAATTGGCTTTACTGGATCTGTAGGTAGTTTGGGTCCTTCTTTGACATGTATTTCAACGGACTCACGGGATTCGGTCACGGAAGTGATAGAACTGGTAGTTGTCATTGCAGGTAGTAGTGGAGTAGTCGAGGGAAGTGGCTTTATTTGAGGCTTATCAAATTCAACGTCTTCCTCGCTCTCATCGTCAGAATATTCTTTGGGAGTCTGCTTGGACGAATCAACTGGAGACTTGAGTTTCTCATCTACTTTAGTGGGTGATTTACCGCCTACAATTGGTTTTAGAATATCTTCAACCTTTTGTGGAGATTTCTCTGCCATTGGAAGTAGAAGAATGGTTGAAGGAATGGGCTGAGGAAGGGGCTTGTCTTGTGGCTTAACAATGTCGAGTTCTCCATCACTTTCTTCGTCTGAATATGCTTCTGCAACTTTCTGAACTACATCACTGGGAGACTTTGGCTTCTCAATAGGCTTTACTGGATCTGTAGGTAGTTTGGGTCCTTCTTTGACATGTATTTCAACGGACTCACGGGATTTGGTCACAGAAGTGATAGAACTGGTAGTTGTCATTGCAGGTAGTAGTGGAGTAGTCGAGAGACGTGGCTTTATTTGAGGCTTATCAAATTCAACCTCTTCCTCGCTCTCATCGTCAGAATATTCTTTGGGAGTCTGCTTGGATGAATCAACTGGAGACTTGAGTTTCTCATCTACTTTAGTGGCTGATTTATCGCCTACAATTGGTTTTTTAATATCTTCAACCTTTTGTGGAGATTTCTCTGCCATTGGAAGTAGAGGAATGGTTGAAGGAATGGGCTGAGGAAGGGGCTTGTCTTGTGGCTTAACAATGTCGAGTTCTCCATCACTTTCTTCGTCTGAATATGCTTCTGCAACTTTCTGAACTACATCACTGGGAGACTTTGGCTTCTCAATAGGCTTTACTGGATCTGTAGGTAGTTTGGGTCCTTCTTTGACATGTATTTCAACGGACTCACGGGATTCGGTCACAGAAGTGATAGAACTGGTAGTTGTCATTGCAGGTAGTAGTGGAGTAGTCGAGGGAAGTGGCTTTATTTGAGGCTTATCAAATTCAACGTCTTCCTCGCTCTCATCGTCAGAATATTCTTTGGGAGTCTGCTTGGATGAATCAACTGGAGACTTGAGTTTCTCATCTACTTTAGTGGGTGATTTACCGCCTACAATTGGTTTTAGAATATCTTCAACCTTTTGTGGAGATTTCTCTGCCATTGGAAGTAGAGGAATGGTTGAATGAATGGGCTGAGGAAGGGGCTTGTCTTGTGGCTTAACAATGTCGAGTTCTCCATCACTTTCTTCGTCTGAATATGCTTCTGCAACTTTCTGAACTACATCACTGGGAGACTTTGGCTTCTCAATAGGCTTTACTGGATCTGTAGGTAGTTTGGGTCCTTCTTTGACATGTATTTCAACGGACTCACGAGATTTGGTCACAGAAGTGATAGAACTGGTAGTTGTCATTGCAGGTAGTAGTGGAGTAGTCGAGGGAAGTGGCTTTATTTGAGGCTTATCAAATTCAACGTCTTCCTCGCTCTCATCGTCAGAATATTCTTTGGGAGTCTGCTTGGATGAATCAACTGGAGACTTGAGTTTCTCATCTACTTTAGTGGGTGATTTACCGCCTACAATTGGTTTTAGAATATCTTCAACCTTTTGTGGAGATTTCTCTGCCATTGGAAGTAGAGGAATGGTTGAATGAATGGGCTGAGGAAGGGGCTTGTCTTGTGGCTTAACAATGTCGAGTTCTCCATCACTTTCTTCGTCTGAATATGCTTCTGCAACTTTCTGAACTACATCACTGGGAGACTTTGGCTTCTCAATAGGCTTTACTGGATCTGTAGGTAGTTTGGGTCCTTCTTTGACATGTATTTCAACGGACTCACGAGATTCGGTCACAGAAGTGATAGAACTGGTAGTTGTCATTGCAGGTACTAGTGGAGTAGTCGAGGGAAGTGGCTTTATTTGAGGCTTATCAAATTCAACGTCTTCCTCGCTCTCATCGTCAGAATATTCTTTGGGAGTCTGCTTGGATGAATCAACTGGAGACTTGAGTTTCTCATCTACTTTAGTGGCTGATTTATCGCCTACAATTGGTTTTTGAATATCTTCAACCTTTTGTGGAGATTTCTCTGCCATTGGAAGTAGAGGAATGGTTGAAGGAATGGGCTGAGGAAGGGGCTTGTCTTGTGGCTTAACAATGTCGAGTTCTCCATCACTTTCTTCGTCTGAATATGCTTCTGCAACTTTCTGAACAACATCACTGGGAGACTTTGGCTTCTCAATAGGCTTTACTGGATCTGTAGGTAGTTTGGGTCCTTCTTTGACATGTATTTCAACGGACTCACGGGATTCGGTCACAGAAGTGATAGAACTGGTAGTTGTCATTGCAGGTAGTAGTGGAGTAGTCGAGGGAAGTGGCTTTATTTGAGGCTTATCAAATTCAACGTCTTCCTCGCTCTCATCGTCAGAATATTCTTTGGGAGTCTGCTTGGACGAATCAACTGGAGACTTGAGTTTCTCATCTACTTTAGTGGGTGATTTACCGCCTACAATTGGTTTTAGAATATCTTCAACCTTTTGTGGAGATTTCTCTGCCATTGGAAGTAGAGGAATGGTTGAATGAATGGGCTGAGGAAGGGGCTTGTCTTGTGGCTTAACAATGTCGAGTTCTCCATCACTTTCTTCGTCTGAATATGCTTCTGCAACTTTCTGAACTACATCACTGGGAGACTTTGGCTTCTCAATAGGCTTTACTGGATCTGTAGGTAGTTTGGGTCCTTCTTTGACATGTATTTCAACGGACTCACGAGATTCGGTCACAGAAGTGATAGAACTGGTAGTCGTCATTGCAGGTACTAGTGGAGTCGTCGAGGGAAGTGGCTTTATTTGAGGCTTATCAAATTCAACGTCTTCCTCGCTCTCATCGTCAGAATATTCTTTGGGAGTCTGCTTGGATGAATCAACTGGAGACTTGAGTTTCTCATCTACTTTAGTGGCTGATTTATCGCCTACAATTGGTTTTTTAATATCTTCAACCTTTTGTGGAGATTTCTCTGCCATTGGAAGTAGAGGAATGGTTGAAGGAATGGGCTGAGGAAGGGGCTTGTCTTGTGGCTTAACAATGTCGAGTTCTCCATCACTTTCTTCGTCTGAATATGCTTCTGCAACTTTCTGAACTACATCACTGGGAGACTTTGGCTTCTCAATAGGCTTTACTGGATCTGTAGGTAGTTTGGGTCCTTCTTTGACATGTATTTCAACGGACTCACGGGATTCGGTCACAGAAGTGATAGAACTGGTAGTTGTCATTGCAGGTAGTAGTGGAGTAGTCGAGGGAAGTGGCTTTATTTGAGGCTTATCAAATTCAACGTCTTCCTCGCTCTCATCGTCAGAATATTCTTTGGGAGTCTGCTTGGATGAATCAACTGGAGACTTGAGTTTCTCATCTACTTTAGTGGCTGATTTATCGCCTACAATTGATTTTTGAATATCTTCAACCTTTTGTGGAGATTTCTCTGCCATTGGAAGTAGAGGAATGGTTGAAGGAATGGGCTGAGGAAGGGGCTTGTCTTGTGGCTTAACAATGTCGAGTTCTCCATCACTTTCTTCGTCTGAATATGCTTCTGCAACTTTCTGAACAACATCACTGGGAGACTTTGGCTTCTCAATAGGCTTTACTGGATCTGTAGGTAGTTTGGGTCCTTCTTTGACATGTATTTCAACGGACTCACGGGATTCGGTCACAGAAGTGATAGAACTGGTAGTTGTCATTGCAGGTAGTAGTGGAGTAGTCGAGGGAAGTGGCTTTATTTGAGGCTTATCAAATTCAACGTCTTCCTCGCTTTCATCGTCAGAATATTCTTTGGGAGTCTGCTTGGATGAATCAACTGGAGACTTGAGTTTCTCATCTACTTTAGTGGGTGATTTACCGCCTACAATTGGTTTTAGAATATCTTCAACCTTTTGTGGAGATTTCTCTGTCATTGGAAGTAGAGGAATGGTTGAAGGAATGGGCTTGTCTTGTGGCTTAACAATGTCGAGTTCTCCATCACTTTCTTCGTCTGAGTATGGCTCTGCAACTTTCTGAACTACATCACTGGGAGACTTTGGCTTCTCAATAGGCTTTACTGGATCTGTAGGTAGTTTGGGTCCTTCTTTGACATGTATTTCAACGGACTCACGGGATTCGGTCACAGAAGTGATAGAACTGGTAGTTGTCATTGCAGGTAGTAGTGGAGTAGTCGAGGGAAGTGGCTTTATTTGAGGCTTATCAAATTCAACGTCTTCCTCGCTCTCATCGTCAGAATATTCTTTGGGAGTCTGCTTGGATGAATCAACTGGAGACTTGAGTTTCTCATCTACTTTAGTGGCTGATTTATCGCCTACAATTGGTTTTAGAATATCTTCAACCTTTTGTGGAGATTTCTCTGCCATTGGAAGTAGAGGAATGGTTGAATGAATGGGCTGAGGAAGGGGCTTGTCTTGTGGCTTAACAATGTCGAGTTCTCCATCACTTTCTTCGTCTGAGTATGGCTCTGCAACTTTCTGAACTACATCACTGGGAGACTTTGGCTTCTCAATAGGCTTTACTGGATCTGTAGGTAGTTTGGGTCCTTCTTTGACATGTATTTCAACGGACTCACGGGATTCGGTCACAGAAGTGATAGAACTGGTAGTTGTCATTGCAGGTAGTAGTGGAGTAGTCGAGGGAAGTGGCTTTATTTGAGGCTTATCAAATTCAACGTCTTCCTCGCTCTCATCGTCAGAATATTCTTTGGGAGTCTGCTTGGATGAATCAACTGGAGACTTGAGTTTCTCATCTACTTTAGTGGCTGATTTATCGCCTACAATTGGTTTTAGAATATCTTCAACCTTTTGTGGAGATTTCTCTGCCATTGGAAGTAGAGGAATGGTTGAATGAATGGGCTGAGGAAGGGGCTTGTCTTGTGGCTTAACAATGTCGAGTTCTCCATCACTTTCTTCGTCTGAATATGCTTCTGCAACTTTCTGAACTACATCACTGGGAGACTTTGGCTTCTCAATAGGCTTTACTGGATCTGTAGGTAGTTTGGGTCCTTCTTTGACATGTATTTCAACGGACTCACGAGATTCGGTCACAGAAGTGATAGAACTGGTAGTTGTCATTGCAGGTACTAGTGGAGTAGTCGAGGGAAGTGGCTTTATTTGAGGCTTATCAAATTCAACGTCTTCCTCGCTCTCATCGTCAGAATATTCTTTGGGAGTCTGCTTGGATGAATCAACTGGAGACTTGAGTTTCTCATCTACTTTAGTGGCTGATTTATCGCCTACAATTGGTTTTTGAATATCTTCAACCTTTTTTGGAGATTTCTCTGCCATTGGAAGTAGAGGAATGGTTGAAGGAATGGGCTGAGGAAGGGGCTTGTCTTGTGGCTTAACAATGTCGAGTTCTCCATCACTTTCTTCGTCTGAATATGCTTCTGCAACTTTCTGAACAACATCACTGGGAGACTTTGGCTTCTCAATAGGCTTTACTGGATCTGTAGGTAGTTTGGGTCCTTCTTTGACATGTATTTCAACGGACTCACGGGATTCGGTCACAGAAGTGATAGAACTGGTAGTTGTCATTGCAGGTAGTAGTGGAGTAGTCGAGGGAAGTGGCTTTATTTGAGGCTTATCAAATTCAACGTCTTCCTCGCTCTCATCGTCAGAATATTCTTTGGGAGTCTGCTTGGACGAATCAACTGGAGACTTGAGTTTCTCATCTACTTTAGTGGGTGATTTACCGCCTACAATTGGTTTTAGAATATCTTCAACCTTTTGTGGAGATTTCTCTGCCATTGGAAGTAGAGGAATGGTTGAATGAATGGGCTGAGGAAGGGGCTTGTCTTGTGGCTTAACAATGTCGAGTTCTCCATCACTTTCTTCGTCTGAATATGCTTCTGCAACTTTCTGAACTACATCACTGGGAGACTTTGGCTTCTCAATAGGCTTTACTGGATCTGTAGGTAGTTTGGGTCCTTCTTTGACATGTATTTCAACGGACTCACGGGATTCGGTCACAGAAGTGATAGAACTGGTAGTTGTCATTGCAGGTAGTAGTGGAGTAGTCGAGGGAAGTGGCTTTATTTGAGGCTTATCAAATTCAACGTCTTCCTCGCTTTCATCGTCAGAATATTCTTTGGGAGTCTGCTTGGATGAATCAACTGGAGACTTGAGTTTCTCATCTACTTTAGTGGGTGATTTACCGCCTACAATTGGTTTTAGAATATCTTCAACCTTTTGTGGAGATTTCTCTGTCATTGGAAGTAGAGGAATGGTTGAAGGAATGGGCTGAGGAAGGGGCTTGTCTTGTGGCTTAACAATGTCGAGTTCTCCATCACTTTCTTCGTCTGAGTATGGCTCTGCAACTTTCTGAACTACATCACTGGGAGACTTTGGCTTCTCAATAGGCTTTACTGGATCTGTAGGTAGTTTGGGTCCTTCTTTGACATGTATTTCAACGGACTCACGGGATTCGGTCACAGAAGTGATAGAACTGGTAGTTGTCATTGCAGGTAGTAGTGGAGTAGTCGAGGGAAGTGGCTTTATTTGAGGCTTATCAAATTCAACGTCTTCCTCGCTCTCATCGTCAGAATATTCTTTGGGAGTCTGCTTGGATGAATCAACTGGAGACTTGAGTTTCTCATCTACTTTAGTGGCTGATTTATCGCCTACAATTGGTTTTTTAATATCTTCAACCTTTTGTGGAGATTTCTCTGCCATTGGAAGTAGAGGAATGGTTGAAGGAATGGGCTGAGGAAGGGGCTTGTCTTGTGGCTTAACAATGTCGAGTTCTCCATCACTTTCTTCGTCTGAATATGCTTCTGCAACTTTCTGAACAACATCACTGGGAGACTTTGGCTTCTCAATAGGCTTTACTGGATCTGTAGGTAGTTTGGGTCCTTCTTTGACATGTATTTCAACGGACTCACGGGATTCGGTCACAGAAGTGATAGAACTGGTAGTTGTCATTGCAGGTAGTAGTGGAGTAGTCGAGGGAAGTGGCTTTATTTGAGGCTTATCAAATTCAACGTCTTCCTCGCTTTCATCGTCAGAATATTCTTTGGGAGTCTGCTTGGATGAATCAACTGGAGACTTGAGTTTCTCATCTACTTTAGTGGCTGATTTACCGCCTACAATTGGTTTTAGAATATCTTCAACCTTTTGTGGAGATTTCTCTGCCATTGGAAGTAGAGGAATGGTTGAATGAATGGGCTGAGGAAGGGGCTTGTCTTGTGGCTTAACAATGTCGAGTTCTCCATCACTTTCTTCGTCTGAATATGCTTCTGCAACTTTCTGAACAACATCACTGGGAGACTTTGGCTTCTCAATAGGCTTTACTGGATCTGTAGGTAGTTTGGGTCCTTCTTTGACATGTATTTCAACGGACTCACGGGATTCGGTCACAGAAGTGATAGAACTGGTAGTTGTCATTGCAGGTAGTAGTGGAGTAGTCGAGGGAAGTGGCTTTATTTGAGGCTTATCAAATTCAACGTCTTCCTCGCTCTCATCGTCAGAATATTCTTTGGGAGTCTGCTTGGATGAATCAACTGGAGACTTGAGTTTCTCATCTACTTTAGTGGCTGATTTATCGCCTACAATTGGTTTTTTAATATCTTCAACCTTTTGTGGAGATTTCTCTGTCATTGGAAGTAGAGGAATGGTTGAAGGAATGGGCTGAGGAAGGGGCTTGTCTTGTGGCTTAACAATGTCGAGTTCTCCATCACTTTCTTCGTCTGAGTATGGCTCTGCAACTTTCTGAACTACATCACTGGGAGACTTTGGCTTCTCAATAGGCTTTACTGGATCTGTAGGTAGTTTGGGTCCTTCTTTGACATGTATTTCAACGGACTCACGGGATTCGGTCACAGAAGTGATAGAACTGGTAGTTGTCATTGCAGGTAGTAGTGGAGTAGTCGAGGGAAGTGGCTTTATTTGAGGCTTATCAAATTCAACGTCTTCCTCGCTCTCATCGTCAGAATATTCTTTGGGAGTCTGCTTGGATGAATCAACTGGAGACTTGAGTTTCTCATCTACTTTAGTGGCTGATTTATCGCCTACAATTGGTTTTAGAATATCTTCAACCTTTTGTGGAGATTTCTCTGCCATTGGAAGTAGAGGAATGGTTGAATGAATGGGCTGAGGAAGGGGCTTGTCTTGTGGCTTAACAATGTCGAGTTCTCCATCACTTTCTTCGTCTGAATATGCTTCTGCAACTTTCTGAACTACATCACTGGGAGACTTTGGCTTCTCAATAGGCTTTACTGGATCTGTAGGTAGTTTGGGTCCTTCTTTGACATGTATTTCAACGGACTCACGAGATTCGGTCACAGAAGTGATAGAACTGGTAGTTGTCATTGCAGGTACTAGTGGAGTAGTCGAGGGAAGTGGCTTTATTTGAGGCTTATCAAATTCAACGTCTTCCTCGCTCTCATCGTCAGAATATTCTTTGGGAGTCTGCTTGGATGAATCAACTGGAGACTTGAGTTTCTCATCTACTTTAATGGCTGATTTATCGCCTACAATTGGTTTTTGAATATCTTCAACCTTTTGTGGAGATTTCTCTGCCATTGGAAGTAGAGGAATGGTTGAAGGAATGGGCTGAGGAAGGGGCTTGTCTTGTGGCTTAACAATGTCGAGTTCTCCATCACTTTCTTCGTCTGAATATGCTTCTGCAACTTTCTGAACAACATCACTGGGAGACTTTGGCTTCTCAATAGGCTTTACTGGATCTGTAGGTAGTTTGGGTCCTTCTTTGACATGTATTTCAACGGACTCACGGGATTCGGTCACAGAAGTGATAGAACTGGTAGTTGTCATTGCAGGTAGTAGTGGAGTAGTCGAGGGAAGTGGCTTTATTTGAGGCTTATCAAATTCAACGTCTTCCTCGCTTTCATCGTCAGAATATTCTTTGGGAGTCTGCTTGGATGAATCAACTGGAGACTTGAGTTTCTCATCTACTTTAGTGGCTGATTTACCGCCTACAATTGGTTTTAGAATATCTTCAACCTTTTGTGGAGATTTCTCTGCCATTGGAAGTAGAGGAATGGTTGAATGAATGGGCTGAGGAAGGGGCTTGTCTTGTGGCTTAACAATGTCGAGTTCTCCATCATTTTCTTCGTCTGAATATGCTTCTGCAACTTTCTGAACAACATCACTGGGAGACTTTGGCTTCTCAATAGGCTTTACTGGATCTGTAGGTAGTTTGGGTCCTTCTTTGACATGTATTTCAACGGACTCACGGGATTCGGTCACAGAAGTGATAGAACTGGTAGTTGTCATTGCAGGTAGTAGTGGAGTAGTCGAGGGAAGTGGCTTTATTTGAGGCTTATCAAATTCAACGTCTTCCTCGCTTTCATCGTCAGAATATTCTTTGGGAGTCTGCTTGGATGAATCAACTGGAGACTTGAGTTCCTCATCTACTTTAGTGGGTGATTTACCGCCTACAATTGGTTTTAGAATATCTTCAACCTTTTGTGGAGATTTCTCTGTCATTGGAAGTAGAGGAATGGTTGAAGGAATGGGCTGAGGAAGGGGCTTGTCTTGTGGCTTAACAATGTCGAGTTCTCCATCACTTTCTTCGTCTGAGTATGGCTCTGCAACTTTCTGAACTACATCACTGGGAGACTTTGGCTTCTCAATAGGCTTTACTGGATCTGTAGGTAGTTTGGGTCCTTCTTTGACATGTATTTCAACGGACTCACGGGATTCGGTCACAGAAGTGATAGAACTGGTAGTTGTCATTGCAGGTAGTAGTGGAGTAGTCGAGGGAAGTGGCTTTATTTGAGGCTTATCAAATTCAACGTCTTCCTCGCTCTCATCGTCAGAATATTCTTTGGGAGTCTGCTTGGATGAATCAACTGGAGACTTGAGTTTCTCATCTACTTTAGTGGCTGATTTATCGCCTACAATTGGTTTTTTAATATCTTCAACCTTTTGTGGAGATTTCTCTGCCATTGGAAGTAGAGGAATGGTTGAAGGAATGGGCTGAGGAAGGGGCTTGTCTTGTGGCTTAACAATGTCGAGTTCTCCATCACTTTCTTCGTCTGAATATGCTTCTGCAACTTTCTGAACTACATCACTGGGAGACTTTGGCTTCTCAATAGGCTTTACTGGATCTGTAGGTAGTTTGGGTCCTTCTTTGACATGTATTTCAACGGACTCACGAGATTCGGTCACAGAAGTGATAGAACTGGTAGTTGTCATTGCAGGTACTAGTGGAGTAGTCGAGGGAAGTGGCTTTATTTGAGGCTTATCAAATTCAACGTCTTCCTCGCTCTCATCGTCAGAATATTCTTTGGGAGTCTGCTTGGATGAATCAACTGGAGACTTGAGTTTCTCATCTACTTTAGTGGCTGATTTATCGCCTACAATTGATTTTTGAATATCTTCAACCTTTTGTGGAGATTTCTCTGCCATTGGAAGTAGAGGAATGGTTGAATGAATGGGCTGAGGAAGGGGCTTGTCTTGTGGCTTAACAATGTCGAGTTCTCCATCACTTTCTTCGTCTGAATATGCTTCTGCAACTTTCTGAACTACATCATTGGGAGACTTTGGCTTCTCAATAGGCTTTACTGGATCTGTAGGTAGTTTGGGTCCTTCTTTGACATGTATTTCAACGGACTCACGAGATTCGGTCACAGAAGTGATAGAACTGGTAGTTGTCATTGCAGGTACTAGTGGAGTAGTCGAGGGAAGTGGCTTTATTTGAGGCTTATCAAATTCAACGTCTTCCTCGCTCTCATCAACTGGAGACTTGAGTTTCTCATCTACTTTAGTGGCTGATTTATCGCCTACAATTGGTTTTTGAATATCTTCAACCTTTTGTGGAGATTTCTCTGCCATTGGAAGTAGAGGAATGGTTGAAGGAATGGGCTGAGGAAGGGGCTTGTCTTGTGGCTTAACAATGTCGAGTTCTCCATCACTTTCTTCGTCTGAATATGCTTCTGCAACTTTCTGAACAACATCACTGGGAGACTTTGGCTTCTCAATAGGCTTTACTGGATCTGTAGGTAGTTTGGGTCCTTCTTTGACATGTATTTCAACGGACTCACGGGATTCGGTCACAGAAGTGATAGAACTGGTAGTTGTCATTGCAGGTAGTAGTGGAGTAGTCGAGGGAAGTGGCTTTATTTGAGGCTTATCAAATTCAACGTCTTCCTCGCTCTCATCGTCAGAATATTCTTTGGGAGTCTGCTTGGATGAATCAACTGGAGACTTGAGTTTCTCATCTACTTTAGTGGGTGATTTATCGCCTACAATTGGTTTTAGAATATCTTCAACCTTTTGTGGAGATTTCTCTGCCATTGGAAGTAGAGGAATGGTTGAAGGAATGGGCTGAGGAAGGGGCTTGTCTTGTGGCTTAACAATGTCGAGTTCTCCATCACTTTCTTCGTCTGAATATGGCTCTGCAACTTTCTGAACTACATCACTGGGAGACTTTGGCTTCTCAATAGGCTTTACTGGATCTGTAGGTAGTTTGGGTCCTTCTTTGACATGTATTTCAACGGACTCACGGGATTCGGTCACAGAAGTGATAGAACTGGTAGTTGTCATTGCAGGTAGTAGTGGAGTAGTCGAGGGAAGTGGCTTTATTTGAGGCTTATCAAATTCAACGTCTTCCTCGCTCTCATCGTCAGAATATTCTTTGGGAATCTGTTTGGATGAATCAACTGGAGACTTGAGTTTCTCATCTACTTTAGTGGGTGATTTACCGCCTACAATTGGTTTTAGAATATCTTCAACCTTTTGTGGAGATTTCTCTGCCATTGGGAGTAGAGGAATGGTTGAAGGAATGGGCTGAGGAAGGGGCTTGTCTTGTGGCTTAACAATGTCGAGTTCTCCATCACTTTCTTCGTCTGAATATGCTTCTGCAACTTTCTGAACTACATCACTGGGAGACTTTGGCTTCTCAATAGGCTTTACTGGATCTGTAGGTAGTTTGGGTCCTTCTTTGACATGTATTTCAACGGACTCACAGGATTCGGTCACAGAAGTGATAGAACTGGTAGTTGTCATTGCAGGTAGTAGTGGAGTAGTCGAGGGAAGTGGCTTTATTTGAGGGTTATCAAATTCAACGTCTTCTTCGCTATCAAATTCAACCTCATCCTCAGAATATTCTTTGGGAGTCTGCTTGGATGAATGAACTGGAGACTTGAGTTTCTCATCTACTTTAGTGGCTGATTTTTCGCCTACAATTGGTTTTAGAATATCTTCAACCTTTTGTGGAGATTTCTCTGCCATTGGAAGTAGAGGAATGGTTGAAGGAATGGGCTGAGGAAGGGGCTTGTCTTGTGGCTTAACAATGTCGAGTTCTCCATCACTTTCTTTGTCTGAATATGGCTCTGCAACTTTCTGAACTACATCACTGGGAGACTTTGGCTTCTCAATAGGCTTTACTGGATCTGTAGGTAGTTTGGGTCCTTCTTTGACATGTATTTCAACGGACTCACGGGATTCGGTCACAGAAGTGATAGAACTGGTAGTTGTCATTGCAGGTAGTAGTGGAGTAGTCGAGGGAAGTGGCTTTATTTGAGGCTTATCAAATTCAACGTCTTCCTCGCTCTCATCGTCAGAATATTCTTTGGGAATCTGTTTGGATGAATCAACTGGAGACTTGAGTTTCTCATCTACTTTAGTGGGTGATTTACCGCCTACAATTGGTTTTAGAATATCTTCAACCTTTTGTGGAGATTTCTCTGCCATTGGGAGTAGAGGAATGGTTGAAGGAATGGGCTGAGGAAGGGGCTTGTCTTGTGGCTTAACAATGTCGAGTTCTCCATCACTTTCTTCGTCTGAATATGCTTCTGCAACTTTCTGAACTACATCACTGGGAGACTTTGGCTTCTCAATAGGCTTTACTGGATCTGTAGGTAGTTTGGGTCCTTCTTTGACATGTATTTCAACGGACTCACAGGATTCGGTCACAGAAGTGATAGAACTGGTAGTTGTCATTGCAGGTAGTAGTGGAGTAGTCGAGGGAAGTGGCTTTATTTGAGGGTTATCAAATTCAACGTCTTCCTCGCTATCAAATTCAACCTCATCCTCAGAATATTCTTTGGGAGTCTGCTTGGATGAATGAACTGGAGACTTGAGTTTCTCATCTACTTTAGTGGCTGATTTTTCGCCTACAATTGGTTTTAGAATATCTTCAACCTTTTGTGGAGATTTCTCTGCCATTGGAAGTAGAGGAATGGTTGAAGGAATGGGCTGAGGAAGGGGCTTGTCTTGTGGCTTAACAATGTCGAGTTCTCCATCACTTTCTTTGTCTGAATATGGCTCTGCAACTTTCTGAACTACATCACTGGGAGACTTTGGCTTCTCAATAGGCTTTACTGGATCTGTAGGTAGTTTGGGTCCTTCTTTGACATGTATTTCAACGGACTCACGGGATTCGGTCACAGAAGTGATAGAACTGGTAGTTGTCATTGCAGGTAGTAGTGGAGTAGTCGAGGGAAGTGGCTTTATTTGAGGCTTATCAAATTCAACGTCTTCCTCGCTCTCATCGTCAGAATATTCTTTGGGAATCTGTTTGGATGAATCAACTGGAGACTTGAGTTTCTCATCTACTTTAGTGGGTGATTTACCGCCTACAATTGGTTTTAGAATATCTTCAACCTTTTGTGGAGATTTCTCTGCCATTGGAAGTAGAGGAATGGTTGAAGGAATGGGCTGAGGAAGGGGCTTGTCTTGTGGCTTAACAATGTCGAGTTCTCCATCACTTTCTTCGTCTGAATATGCTTCTGCAACTTTCTGAACTACATCACTGGGAGACTTTGGCTTCTCAATAGGCTTTACTGGATCTGTAGGTAGTTTGGGTCCTTCTTTGACATGTATTTCAACGGACTCACGGGATTCGGTCACAGAAGTGATAGAACTGGTAGTTGTCATTGCAGGTAGTAGTGGAGTAGTCGAGGGAAGTGGCTTTATTTGAGGCTTATCAAATTCAACGTCTTCCTCGCTATCAAATTCAACCTCATCCTCAGAATATTCTTTGGGAGTCTGCTTGGATGAATCAACTGGAGACTTGAGTTTGTCATCTACTTTAGTGGCTGATTTTTCGCCTACAATTGGTTTTAGAATATCTTCAACCTTTTGTGGAGATTTCTCTGCCATTGGAAGTAGAGGAATGGTTGAAGGAATGGGCTGAGGAAGGGGCTTGTCTTGTGGCTTAACAATGTCGAGTTCTCCATCACTTTCTTCGTCTGAATATGGCTCTGCAACTTTCTGAACTACATCACTGGGAGACTTTGGCTTCTCAATAGGCTTTACTGGATCTGTAGGTAGTTTGGGTCCTTCTTTGACATGTATTTCAACGGACTCACGGGATTCGGTCACAGAAGTGATAGAACTGGTAGTTGTCATTGCAGGTAGTAGTGGAGTAGTCGAGGGAAGTGGCTTTATTTGAGGCTTATCAAATTCAACGTCTTCCTCGCTATCAAATTCAACCTCATCCTCAGAATATTCTTTGGGAGTCTGCTTGGATGAATCAACTGGAGACTTGAGTTTCTCATCTACTTTAGTGGCTGATTTTTCGCCTACAATTGGTTTTAGAATATCTTCAACCTTTTGTGGAGATTTCTCTGCCATTGGAAGTAGAGGAATGGGCTGAGGAAGGGGCTTGTCTTGTGGCTTAACAATGTCGAGTTCTCCATCACTTTCTTCGTCTGAATATGCTTCTGCAACTTTCTGAACAACATCACTGGGAGACTTTGGCTTCTCAATAGGCTTTACTGGATCTGTAGGTAGTTTGGGTCCTTCTTTGACATGTATTTCAACGGACTCACGGGATTCGGTCACAGAAGTGATAGAACTGGTAGTTTTCATTGCAGGTAGTAGTGGAGTAGTCGATGGAAGTGGCTTTATTTGAGGCTTATCAAATTCAACGTCTTCCTCGCTCTCATCGTCAGAATATTCTTTGGGAGTCTGCTTGGATGAATCAACTGGAGACTTGAGTTTCTCATCTACTTTAGTAGCTGATTTATCGCCTACAATTGGTTTTAGAATATCTTCAACCTTTTGTGGAGATTTCTCTGCCATTGGAAGTAGAGGAAGGGGCTTGTCTTGTGGCTTAACAATGTCGAGTTCTCCATCACTTTTTTCGTCTGAATATGCTTCTGCAACTTTCTGAACAACATCACTGGGAGACTTTGGCTTCTCAATAGGCTTTACTGGATCTGTAGGTAGTTTGGGTCCTTCTTTGACATGTATTTCAACGGACTCACGGGATTCGGTCACAGAAGTGATAGAACTGGTAGTTGTCATTGCAGGTAGTAGTGGAGTAGTAGAGGGAAGTGGCTTTATTTGAGGCTTATCAAATTCAACGTCTTCCTCGCTCTCATCGTCAGAATATTCTTTGGGAGTCTGCTTGGATGAATCAACTGGAGACTTGAGTTTCTCATCTACTTTAGTGGCTGATTTTTCGCCTACAATTGGTTTAAGAATATCTTCAACCTTTTGTGGAGATTTCTCTGCCATTGGAAGTAGAGGAATGGTTGAAGGAATGGGCTGAGGAAGGGGCTTGTCTTGTGGCTTAACAATGTCGAGTTCTCCATCACTTTCTTCGTCTGAATATGCTTCTGCAACTTTCTGAACTACATCACTGGGAGACTTTGGCTTCTCAATAGGCTTTACTGGATCTGTAGGTAGTTTGGGTCCTTCTTTGACATGTATTTCAACGGACTCACGGGATTCGGTCACAGAAGTGATAGAACTGGTAGTTGTCATTGCAGGTACTAGTGGAATAGTAGAGGGAAGTGGCTTTATTTGAGGCTTATCAAATTCAACGTCTTCCTCGCTCTCATCGTCAGAATATTCTTTGGGAGTCTGCTTGGATGAATCAACTGGAGACTTGAGTTTCTCATCTACTTTAGTGGGTGATTTACCGCCTACAATTGGTTTTAGAATATCTTCAACCTTTTGTGGAGATTTCTCTGCCATTGGAAGTAGAGGAATGGTTGAATGAATGGGCTGAGGAAGGGGCTTGTCTTGAGGCTTAACAATGTTGAGTTCTCCATCACTTTCTTTGTCTGAATATGCTTCTGCAACTTTCTGAACTACATCACTGGGAGACTTTGGCTTCTCAATAGGCTTTACTGGATCTGTAGGTAGTTTGGGTCCTTCTTTGACATGTATTTCAACGGACTCACGGGATTCGGTCACAGAAGTGATAGAACTGGTAGTTGTCATTGCAGGTAGTAGTGGAGTAGTAGAGGGAAGTGGCTTTATTTGAGGCTTATCAAATTCAACGTCTTCCTCGCTCTCATCATCAGAATATTCTTTGGGAGTCTGCTTGGATGAATCAACTGGAGACTTGAGTTTCTCATCTACTTTAGAAGGTGATTTATCGCCTACAATTGGTTTTAGAATATCTTCAACCTTTTGTGGAGATTTCTCTGCCATTGGAAGTAGAGGAATGGTTGAAGGAATGGGCTGAGGAAGGGGCTTGTCTTGTGGCTTAACAATGTCGAGTTCTCCATCACTTTCTTCGTCTGAATATGCTTCTGCAATTTTCTGAACTACATCACTGGGAGACTTTGGCTTCTCAATAGGCTTTACTGGATCTGTAGGTAGTTTGGGTCCTTCTTTGACATGTATTTCAACGGACTCACGAGATTCGGTCACAGAAGTGATAGAACTGGTAGTTGTCATTGCAGGTAGTAGTGGAGTAGTCGAGGGAAGTGGCTTTATTTGAGGCTTATCAAATTCAACCTCATCCTCGCTCTCATCGTCAGAATATTCTTTGGGAGTCTGCTTGGATGAATCAACTGGAGACTTGAGTTTCTCATCTACTTTAGTGGCAGATTTATCGCCTACAATTGGTTTTAGAATATCTTCAACCTTTTGTGGAGATTTCTCTGCTATTGGAAGTTTAGAAGTAGGTAAAGGAATGGGCTGAGGAAGCGGCTTGTGTTGTGGCTTGACAATGTCGAGTTCTCCATCACTTTCTTCGTCTGAATATGCTTCTGCAACTTTCTGAACAACATCACTGGGAGACTTTGGCTTCTCAATAGGCTTTACTGGATCTGTAGGTAGTTTGGGTCCTTCTTTGACATGTATTTCAACGGACTCACGGGATTCGGTCACAGAAGTGATAGAACTGGTAGTTGTCATTGCAGGTACTAGTGGAATAGTAGAGGGAAGTGGCTTTATTTGAGGCTTATCAAATTCAACGTCTTCTTCGCTCTCATCGTCAGAATATTCTTTGGGAGTCTGCTTGGATGAATCAACTGGAGACTTGAGTTTCTCATCTACTTTAGTGGGTGATTTATCGCCTACAATTGGTTTTAGAATATCTTCAAGCTTTTGTGGAGATTTCTCTGCCATTGGAAGTAGAGAAATGGTTGAAGGAATGGGCTGAGGAAGGGGCTTGTCTTGTGGCTTAACAATGTCGAGTTCTCCATCACTTTCTTCGTCTGAATATGCTTCTGCAACTTTCTTATCTACATCACTGGGAGACTTTGGCTTCTCAATAGGCTTTACTGGATCTGTAGGTAGTTTGGGTCCTTCTTTGACATGTATTTCAACGGACTCACGGGATTCGGTCACAGAAGTGATAGAACTGGTAGTTGTCATTGCAGGTACTAGTGGAATAGTAGAGGGAAGTGGCTTTATTTGAGGCTTATCAAATTCAACGTCTTCTTCGCTCTCATCGTCAGAATATTCTTTGGGAGTCTGCTTGGATGAATCAACTGGAGACTTGAGTTTCTCATCTACTTTAGTGGGTGATTTATCGCCTACAATTGGTTTTAGAATATCTTCAAGCTTTTGTGGAGATTTCTCTGCCATTGGAAGTAGAGGAATGGTTGAAGGAATGGGCTGAGGAAGGGGCTTGTCTTGTGGCTTAACAATGTCGAGTTCTCCATCACTTTCTTCGTCTGAATATGCTTCTGCAACTTTCTTATCTACATCACTGGGAGACTTTGGCTTCTCAATAGGCTTTACTGGATCTGTAGGTAGTTTGGGTCCTTCTTTGACATGTATTTCAACGGACTCACGGGATTCGGTCACAGAAGTGATAGAACTGGTAGTTGTCATTGCAGGTAGTAGTGGAGTAGTAGAGGGAAGTGGCTTTATTTGAGGCTTATCAAATTCAACGTCTTCCTCGCTCTCATCATCAGAATATTCTTTGGGAGTCTGCTTGGATGAATCAACTGGAGACTTGAGTTTCTCATCTACTTTAGAAGGTGATTTATCGCCTACAATTGGTTTTAGAATATCTTCAACCTTTTGTGGAGATTTCTCTGCCATTGGAAGTAGAGGAATGGTTGAAGGAATGGGCTGAGGAAGGGGCTTGTGTTGTGGCTTGACAATGTCGAGTTCTCCATCACTTTCTTCGTCTGAATATGCTTCTGCAACTTTCTGAACTACATCACTGGGAGACTTTGGCTTCTCAATAGGCTTCACTGGATCTGTAGGTAGTTTGGGTCCTTCTTTGACATGTATTTCAACGGACTCACGGGATTCGGTCACAGAAGTGATAGAACTGGTAGTTGTCATTGCAGGTACTAGTGGAGTAGTCGAGGGAAGTGCCTTTATTTGAGGCTTATCAAATTCAACCTCATCCTCGCTCTCATCGTCAGAATATTCTTTGGGAGTCTGCTTAGATGAACCAACTGGAGACTTGAGTTTCTCATCTTCTTTAGTGGCTGATTTTTCGCCTACAATTGGTTTTAGAATATCTTCAACCTTTTGTGGTGATTTTTCTGCTATTGGAAGTTTAGAAGTAGGTAAAGGAATGGGCTGAGGAAGCGGCTTGTGTTGTGGCTTGACAATGTCGAGTTCTCCATCACTTTCTTCGTCTGAATATGCTTCTGCAACTTTCTGAACTACATCACTGGGAGACTTTGGCTTCTCAATAGGCTTTACTGGATCTGTAGGTAGTTTGGGTCCTTCTTTGACATGTATTTCAACGGACTCACGGGATTCGGTCACAGAAGTGATAGAACTGGTAGTTGTCATTGCAGGTAGTAGTGGAGTAGTCGAGGGAAGTGGCTTTATTTGAGGCTTATCAAATTCAACCTCATCCTCGCTCTCATCGTCAGAATATTCTTTGGGAGTCTGCTTGGATGAGTCAACTGGAGACTTGAGTTTCTCATCTACTTTAGTGGCTGATTTTTCGCCTACAATTGGTTTTAGAATATCTTCAACCTTTTGTGGAGATTTCTCTGCCATTGGAAGTAGAGGAATGGTTGAAGGAATGGGCTGAGGAAGGGGCTTGTCTTGTGGCTTAACAATGTCGAGTTCTCCATCACTTTCTTCGTCTGAATATGCTTCTGCAACTTTCTGAACAACATCACTGGGAGACTTTGGCTTCTCAATAGGCTTTACTGGATCTGTAGGTAGTTTGGGTCCTTCTTTGACATGTATTTCAACGGACTCACAGGATTCGGTCACAGAAGTGATAGAACTGGTAGTTTTCATTGCAGGTAGTAGTGGAGTAGTCGAGGGAAGTGGCTTTATTTGAGGCTTATCAAATTCAACCTCATCCTCGCTCTCATCGTCAGAATATTCTTTGGGAGTCTGCTTGGATGAATCAACTGGAGACTTGAGTTTCTCATCTACTTTAGTGGGTGATTTATCGCCTACAATTGGTTTTAGAATATCTTCAACCTTTTGTGGAGATTTCTCTGCCATTGGAAGTAGAGGAATGGTTGAAGGAATGGGCTGAGGAAGGGACTTGTCTTGTGGCTTAACAATGTCGAGTTCTCCATCACTTTCTTCGTCTGAATATGCTTCTGCAACTTTCTGAACTACATCACTGGGAGACTTTGGCTTCTCAATAGGCTTTACTGGATCTGTAGGTAGTTTGGGTCCTTCTTTGACATGTATTTCAACGGACTCACGGGATTCGGTCACAGAAGTGATAGAACTGGTAGTTGTCATTGCAGGTAGTAGTGGAGTAGTAGAGGGAAGTGGCTTTATTTGAGGCTTATCAAATTCAACGTCTTCCTCGCTCTCATCATCAGAATATTCTTTGGGAGTCTGCTTGGATGAATCAACTGGAGACTTGAGTTTCTCATCTACTTTAGAAGGTGATTTATCGCCTACAATTGGTTTTAGAATATCTTCAACCTTTTGTGGAGATTTCTCTGCCATTGGAAGTAGAGGAATGGTTGAAGGAATGGGCTGAGGAAGGGGCTTGTCTTGTGGCTTAACAATGTCGAGTTCTCCATCACTTTCTTCGTCTGAATATGCTTCTGCAACTTTCTGAACTACATCACTGGGAGACTTTGGCTTCTCAATAGGCTTTACTGGATCTGTAGGTAGTTTGGGTCCTTCTTTGACATGTATTTCAACGGACTCACGAGATTCGGTCACAGAAGTGATAGAACTGGTAGTTGTCATTGCAGGTAGTAGTGGAGTAGTCGAGGGAAGTGGCTTTATTTGAGGCTTATCAAATTCAACCTCATCCTCGCTCTCATCGTCAGAATATTCTTTGGGAGTCTGCTTGGATGAATCAACTGGAGACTTGAGTTTCTCATCTACTTTAGTGGGTGATTTATCGCCTACAATTGGTTTTAGAATATCTTCAACCTTTTGTGGAGATTTCTCTGCCATTGGAAGTAGAGGAATGGTTGAAGGAATGGGCTGAGGAAGGGACTTGTCTTGTGGCTTAACAATGTCGAGTTCTCCATCACTTTCTTCGTCTGAATATGCTTCTGCAACTTTCTGAACTACATCACTGGGAGACTTTGGCTTCTCAATAGGCTTTACTGGATCTGTAGGTAGTTTGGGTCCTTCTTTGACATGTATTTCAACGGACTCACGGGATTCGGTCACAGAAGTGATAGAACTGGTAGTTGTCATTGCAGGTAGTAGTGGAGTAGTAGAGGGAAGTGGCTTTATTTGAGGCTTATCAAATTCAACGTCTTCCTCGCTCTCATCATCAGAATATTCTTTGGGAGTCTGCTTGGATGAATCAACTGGCGACTTGAGTTTCTCATCTACTTTAGAAGGTGATTTATCGCCTACAATTGGTTTTAGAATATCTTCAACCTTTTGTGGAGATTTCTCTGCCATTGGAAGTAGAGGAATGGTTGAAGGAATGGGCTGAGGAAGGGGCTTGTCTTGTGGCTTAACAATGTCGAGTTCTCCATCACTTTCTTCGTCTGAATATGCTTCTGCAACTTTCTGAACTACATCACTGGGAGACTTTGGCTTCTCAATAGGCTTTACTGGATCTGTAGGTAGTTTGGGTCCTTCTTTGACATGTATTTCAACGGACTCACGAGATTCGGTCACAGAAGTGATAGAACTGGTAGTTGTCATTGCAGGTAGTAGTGGAGTAGTCGAGGGAAGTGGCTTTATTTGAGGCTTATCAAATTCAACCTCATCCTCGCTCTCATCGTCAGAATATTCTTTGGGAGTCTGCTTAGATGAACCAACTGGAGACTTGAGTTTCTCATCTTCTTTAGTGGGTGATTTACCGCCTACAATTGGTTTTAGAATATCTTCAACCTTTTGTAGAGATTTCTCTGCCATTGGAAGTAGAGGAATGGTTGAAGGAATGGGCTGAGGAAGGGGCTTGTCTTGTGGCTTAACAATGTCGAGTTCTCCATCACTTTCTTCGTCTGAATATGGCTCTGCAACTTTCTGAACTACATCACTGGGAGACTTTGGCTTCTCAATAGGCTTTACTGGATCTGTAGGTAGTTTGGGTCCTTCTTTGACATGTATTTCAACGGACTCACGAGATTCGGTCACAGAAGTGATAGAACTGGTAGTTGTCATTGCAGTTAGTAGTGGAGTAGTCGAGGGAAGTGGCTTTAGTTGAGGCTTATCAAATTCAACCTCATCCTCGCTCTCATCGTCAGAATATTCTTTGGGAGTCTGTTTGGGTGAGTCAACTGGAGACTTGAGTTGCTCGTCTACTTTAGAAGGTGATTTATCGCTTACAATCGGTTTTAGAATATCTTCAACCTTTTGTGGAGATTTCTCTGCCATTGGAAGTTTAGGAGTAGGTGAAGGAACGAGCTGAGGAAGCGGCTTGTCTTGTGGCTTGACAATGTCGAGTTCTCCATCACTTTCTTCGTCTGAATATGCTTCTGCAACTTTCTTATCTACATCACTGGGATACTTAGGCTTCTCAATGGGCTTGACTGGATCTGTAGGTAGTTTGGGTCCTTCTTTGACATGTATTTCAACGGACTCACGAGATTCGGTCACAGAAGTGATAGAACTGGTAGTTGTCATTGCAGGTTGTAGTGGAGTAGTCGAGGGAAGTGGCTTTAGTTGAGGCTTATCAAATTCAACCTCTTCCTCGCTCTCATCGTCAGAATATTCTTTGGGAGTCTGCTTGGATGAATCAACTGGAGACTTAAGTTTCTCGTCTACTTTAGCAGGTGATTTATCGCCTACAATTGGTTTTAGAATATCTTCAACCATTTTTGGAGATTTCTGTGCCATTGAAAGTTGGGGAGTGGTTGAAGGAGTGGTTGAAGGAATGGGCTGAGGAAGGGGCTTGTCTTGTGGCTTGACAATGTCGAATTCGCCATCACTTTCTTCGTCTGAATATGCTTCTGCAACTTTCTTAACTACATCACTGGGAGACTTGGGCTTCTCAATGGGCTTTACTGGATCTGTAGGTAGTTTGGGTCCTTCTTTGACATGTATTTCAACGGACTCACGAGATTCGGTCACAGAAGTGATAGAACTGGTAGTTGTCATTGCAAGTTGTAGTGGAATTGTAGAGGGAAGAGGCTTTATTTGAGGCTTATCAAATTCAACCTCTTCCTCGCTCTCATCGTCAGAATATTCTTTGGGAGTCTGCTTGGATGAATCAACTGGAGACTTGAGTTTCTCGTTTACTTTAGCAAGTGATTTATCGCCTACAATCGGTTTTAGAATATCTTCAACCATTTTTGAAGATTTCTGTACCATTGGAAGTAGGGGAGTGGTTGAGGGAATGGGCTGAGGAAGGGGCTTGTCTTGTGGCTTGACAATGTCGAATTCTCCATCACTTTCTTCGTCTGAATATGCTTCTGCAACTTTCTGAACCACATCACTAGGAGACTTAGGCTTCTCAATAGGCTTTACTGTTTCTGTAGGTGGTTTGGCTCCTTCTTTGACATGTATTTCAACGGACTCATGAGATTCGGTCACATAAGTGATAGAACTGGTAGTTGTCATTGCAGGTTGTAGTGGAGTAGTAGAGGGAAGTGGCTTTATTTGAGGCTTATCAAATTCAACCTCATCCTCGCTCTCATCGTCAGAATATTCTTTGGGAGTCTGCTTGGATGAATCAACTGGAGACTTGAGTTTCTCATCTACTTTAGTGGGTGATTTATCGCCTACAATTGGTTTTAGAATATCTTCAACCTTTTGTGGAGATTTCTCTGCCATTGGAAGTAGAGGAATGGTTGAAGGAATGGGCTGAGGAAGGGGCTTGTCTTGTGGCTTAACAATGTCGAGTTCTCCATCACTTTCTTCGTCTGAATATGCTTCTGCAACTTTCTGAACTACATCACTGGGAGACTTTGGCTTCTCAATAGGCTTTACTGGATCTGTAGGTAGTTTGGGTCCTTCTTTGACATGTATTTCAACGGACTCACGAGATTCGGTCACAGAAGTGATAGAACTGGTAGTTGTCATTGCAGGTAGTAGTGGAGTAGTCGAGGGAAGTGGCTTTATTTGAGGCTTATCAAATTCAACCTCATCCTCGCTCTCATCGTCAGAATATTCTTTGGGAGTCTGCTTGGATGAATCAACTGGAGACTTGAGTTTCTCATCTACTTTAGTGGGTGATTTATCGCCTACAATTGGTTTTAGAATATCTTCAACCTTTTGTGGAGATTTCTCTGCCATTGGAAGTAGAGGAATGGTTGAAGGAATGGGCTGAGGAAGGGACTTGTCTTGTGGCTTAACAATGTCGAGTTCTCCATCACTTTCTTCGTCTGAATATGCTTCTGCAACTTTCTGAACTACATCACTGGGAGACTTTGGCTTCTCAATAGGCTTTACTGGATCTGTAGGTAGTTTGGGTCCTTCTTTGACATGTATTTCAACGGACTCACGGGATTCGGTCACAGAAGTGATAGAACTGGTAGTTGTCATTGCAGGTAGTAGTGGAGTAGTAGAGGGAAGTGGCTTTATTTGAGGCTTATCAAATTCAACGTCTTCCTCGCTCTCATCATCAGAATATTCTTTGGGAGTCTGCTTGGATGAATCAACTGGCGACTTGAGTTTCTCATCTACTTTAGAAGGTGATTTATCGCCTACAATTGGTTTTAGAATATCTTCAACCTTTTGTGGAGATTTCTCTGCCATTGGAAGTAGAGGAATGGTTGAAGGAATGGGCTGAGGAAGGGGCTTGTCTTGTGGCTTAACAATGTCGAGTTCTCCATCACTTTCTTCGTCTGAATATGCTTCTGCAACTTTCTGAACTACATCACTGGGAGACTTTGGCTTCTCAATAGGCTTTACTGGATCTGTAGGTAGTTTGGGTCCTTCTTTGACATGTATTTCAACGGACTCACGGGATTCGGTCACAGAAGTGATAGAACTGGTAGTTGTCATTGCAGGTAGTAGTGGAGTAGTCGAGGGAAGTGGCTTTATTTGAGGCTTATCAAATTCAACCTCATCCTCGCTCTCATCGTCAGAATATTCTTTGGGAGTCTGCTTAGATGAACCAACTGGAGACTTGAGTTTCTCATCTTCTTTAGTGGGTGATTTACCGCCTACAATTGGTTTTAGAATATCTTCAACCTTTTGTAGAGATTTCTCTGCCATTGGAAGTAGAGGAATGGTTGAAGGAATGGGCTGAGGAAGGGGCTTGTCTTGTGGCTTAACAATGTCGAGTTCTCCATCACTTTCTTCGTCTGAATATGGCTCTGCAACTTTCTGAACTACATCACTGGGAGACTTTGGCTTCTCAATAGGCTTTACTGGATCTGTAGGTAGTTTGGGTCCTTCTTTGACATGTATTTCAACGGACTCACGAGATTCGGTCACAGAAGTGATAGAACTGGTAGTTGTCATTGCAGGTAGTAGTGGAGTAGTCGAGGGAAGTGGCTTTAGTTGAGGCTTATCAAATTCAACCTCATCCTCGCTCTCATCGTCAGAATATTCTTTGGGAGTCTGTTTGGGTGAGTCAACTGGAGACTTGAGTTGCTCGTCTACTTTAGAAGGTGATTTATCGCTTACAATCGGTTTTAGAATATCTTCAACCTTTTGTGGAGATTTCTCTGCCATTGGAAGTTTAGGAGTAGGTGAAGGAACGAGCTGAGGAAGCGGCTTGTCTTGTGGCTTGACAATGTCGAGTTCTCCATCACTTTCTTCGTCTGAATATGCTTCTGCAACTTTCTTATCTACATCACTGGGATACTTAGGCTTCTCAATGGGCTTGACTGGATCTGTAGGTAGTTTGGGTCCTTCTTTGACATGTATTTCAACGGACTCACGAGATTCGGTCACAGAAGTGATAGAACTGGTAGTTGTCATTGCAGGTTGTAGTGGAGTAGTCGAGGGAAGTGGCTTTAGTTGAGGCTTATCAAATTCAACCTCTTCCTCGCTCTCATCGTCAGAATATTCTTTGGGAGTCTGCTTGGATGAATCAACTGGAGACTTAAGTTTCTCGTCTACTTTAGCAGGTGATTTATCGCCTACAATTGGTTTTAGAATATCTTCAACCATTTTTGGAGATTTCTGTGCCATTGAAAGTTGGGGAGTGGTTGAAGGAGTGGTTGAAGGAATGGGCTGAGGAAGGGGCTTGTCTTGTGGCTTGACAATGTCGAATTCGCCATCACTTTCTTCGTCTGAATATGCTTCTGCAACTTTCTTAACTACATCACTGGGAGACTTGGGCTTCTCAATGGGCTTGACTGGATCTGTAGGTAGTTTGGGTCCTTCTTTGACATGTATTTCAACGGACTCACGAGATTCGGTCACAGAAGTGATAGAACTGGTAGTTGTCATTGCAAGTTGTAGTGGAATTGTAGAGGGAAGAGGCTTTATTTGAGGCTTATCAAATTCAACCTCTTCCTCGCTCTCATCGTCAGAATATTCTTTGGGAGTCTGCTTGGATGAATCAACTGGAGACTTGAGTTTCTCGTTTACTTTAGCAAGTGATTTATCGCCTACAATCGGTTTTAGAATATCTTCAACCATTTTTGAAGATTTCTGTACCATTGGAAGTAGGGGAGTGGTTGAGGGAATGGGCTGAGGAAGGGGCTTGTCTTGTGGCTTGACAATGTCGAATTCTCCATCACTTTCTTCGTCTGAATATGCTTCTGCAACTTTCTGAACCACATCACTAGGAGACTTAGGCTTCTCAATAGGCTTTACTGTTTCTGTAGGTGGTTTGGCTCCTTCTTTGACATGTATTTCAACGGACTCATGAGATTCGGTCACATAAGTGATAGAACTGGTAGTTGTCATTGCAGGTTGTAGTGGAGTAGTAGAGGGAAGTGGCTTTATTTGAGGCTTATCAAATTCAACCTCATCCTCGCTCTCATCGTCAGAATATTCTTTGGGAGTCTGCTTGGATGAATCAACTGGAGACTTGAGTTTCTCATCTACTTTAGCAGGTGATTTATCGCCTACAATCGGTTTTAGAATATCTTCAACCGTTTGTGGAGATTTCTCTGCCATTGGCAGTTTAGGAGTAGGTGAAGGAATGGGCTGAGGAAGCGGCTTGTCTTGTGGCTTGACAATGTCGAGTTCTCCATCACTTTCTTCGTCTGAATATGGTTGTGCAACTTTCTGAACCACATCACTAGGAGACTTTGGCTTCTCAATAGGCTTTATTGGATCTGTAGGTAGTTTGGGTCCTTCTTTGACATGTATTTCAACGGACTCACGAGATTCGGTCACAGAAGTGATAGAACTGGTAGTTGTCATTGCAGGTTGTAGTGGAGTATTCGAGGGAAGTGGCTTTATTTGAGGCTTATCAAATTCAACCTCATCCTCGCTCTCATCGTCAGAGTATTCTTTGGGACTCTGCTTGGATGAATCAACTGGAGACTTGGGTTTCTCGTCTACTTTAGTGGGTGATTTATCGCCTACAATCGGTTTTAGAATATCTTCAACCATTTGTGGAGATTTCTGTGCCATTGGAAGTAGGGGAGTGGTTGAAGGAATGGGCTGAGGAAGGGGCTTGTCTTGTGGCTTGACAATGTCGAGTTGTCCACCACTTTCTTCGTCTGAATATGCTTCTGCAACTTTCTTATCTACATCACTGTGAGACTTAGGCTTCTCAATGGGCTTGTCTGGATCTGTAGGTAGTTTGGGTCCTTCTTTGACATGTATTTCAACGGACTCACGAGATTCGGTCACAGAAGTGATAGAACTGGTAGTTGTCATTGCAGGTTGTAGTGGAGTAGTCGAGGGAAGTGGCTTTATTTGAGGCTTATCAAATTCAACCTCATCCTCGCTCTCATCGTCAGAATATTCTTTGGGAGTCTGCTTGGATGAATCAACTGGAGACTTGAGTTTCTCATCTACTTTAGAAGGTGATTTATCGCCTACAATCGGTTTTAGAATATCTTCAACCGTTTGTGGAGATTTCTCTGCCATTGGCAGTTTAGGAGTAGGTGAAGGAATGGGCTGAGGAAGCGGCTTGTCTTGTGGCTTGACAATGTCGAGTTCTCCATCACTTTCTTCGTCTGAATATGGTTGTGCAACTTTCTGAACCACATCACTAGGAGACTTTGGCTTCTCAATAGGCTTTATTGGATCTGTAGGTAGTTTGGGTCCTTCTTTGACATGTATTTCAACGGACTCACGAGATTCGGTCACAGAAGTGATAGAACTGGTAGTTGTCATTGCAGGTTGTAGTGGAGTAGTAGAGGGAAGTGGCTTTATTTGAGGCTTATCAAATTCAACCTCATCCTCGCTCTCATCGTCAGAATATTCTTTGGGAGTCTGCTTGGATGAATCAACTGGAGACTTGAGTTTCTCGTCTACTTTAGCAGGTGATTTATGACCTACAATCGGTTTTAGAATATCTTCAACCTTTTGTGGAGATTTCTCTGCCATTGGAAGTTTAGGAGTAGGTGAAGGAATGGGTTGAGGAAGCGGCTTGTCTTGTGGCTTGACAATGTCTAGTTCTCCATCACTTTCTTCGTCTGAATATGCTTCTGCAACTTTCTGAATTACATCACTGGGAGACTTTGGCTTCTCTGTAGGTAGATTGGGTCCTTGATGGGTATGAGACTGTGTGACATGGGTCACAGAAGAAATTATATTTGTAGTTGCCGTAATCTGCTGTTCTTTGAATTTCAAATTTGTTTCTTGGTTTTTGTTGGAGGTTGTTTCTGAAACAAACGTTGTTATTTTTGAACATGTTGGAAACTTAATGTTTTCACTTTGACCACTTGAGGTTAAGTCATGCAACTCATATTCTCTTGTATTTAGTTTTTCAATTTTTGAAACTTTTTTTTCAATTTTTAAAGATTGTTTAATTCTTTGTATATTTGTGTTATGATCAATTTCTTCGTCACTATCACTTTGAATGGTTGTATCGCGTATATCAGTTGGGAACGTGTTGTGCGGGTCGGTAAGAGCGATATCTGAATATCGGTCAACAGTTTTTTGGTGGGTTTTAAGTTCAGTAAGACTTTTGTTTATTAAAACTTCTGGTTTTTCAAGTGTTGGAAATTTGACTGATTTTTGTTTTTCTATCTTTAATTCATCTTCGTAATATGTAGCTTGTTTATCTTCGGTAATAAGATCACTAAGCTTTCTTTCATATTCTGTTGAAATATGTATAACTTCTTTTGTATCTTCGAGGTCTGTTTTCGAAATTGAATGCAATTGATCTACTGTGTGAGCAATCTTTGGAAAAACAACCTCTTCAGTATGCTGAACTGGAAATTCTTTTTTATCGTATTCTGTAAATAACTTTTCTCCACTTTCACGATTCTTGTAAAGCGAGTCCTGAGGCTCAATTTTCGCTTCAAATTCTTTAATACTCTCTGAAATATTATATGGAATTCTTTCATCTAATAAGAACTTAGCTGTAGCAGACTTTATGACATCAGGTGTTAAATTAATACAATCTGATTGGTCATCAAATACTTTTGCCATATCAGCAACCTTTCGCTTTGAGCATATTTTTTCACAAGCAACTTCAAGATTTTCTGTACTTGAACCTATTTTTCCACTTCCTAACACGGGCGAAACTATCTTTTCTTCTGCAACACGCATTCTTCCTAACTTATCCAATACTAAGTCAGTGTCACTTAAAATCTGTTCTTCTATTGATGATATATCAGCTTTGCGATCTACGGATTCACGTTTTCGTGGACTAAAAGGTGTTACCTCTAAGCTAGTTAACGGGTATCTACGTTCAATATCTTGTACAACTTCTTTAACACTTGGCAAAACCTCCAATTCATGTTCCTTACCTATTAAGTCTTTGTGTTCCTCAATACTTTCAGTTAAAATCTGGCCAGGTACGTGTTTTTCTTGCTTATCTAAACCTATTACTTGTTCATTTAAAGTCTTTTGAGTTTCATTTAAGTCTTCTGCAACCTCAAAGGCCTTTCGCTTCATACAAACTTTCTCGCAAACCTCCTCCTGAATATTGGCTAAACCAATTGCCCCATGCTCAATAGCCTCTACGGGTGATAATTTGATGACCTCAGTGGGTGGTTCGCATTTAGTTAGATTTTCCAATGCAATGTCTGCTGATGTAAGAATCTGCTTTTCTAGCTCAACGACGTTTGGTTCTTTATGTTCTTGATCCTCGACTCTTTTTTTAACTGCAAATGGTATGGCCGAAACAAGTGTTCCACAAATTTTGTCCTCAATGCTCTGTACTACATCTTTAACCACATTTACATTATCTATCTTTGGGGCACCACTTTGGATTTCTAGAGTTTCTGTACTGCCACTGCTCTCCAAACGTAAAATTTTTCGCCTAACATCGCCGCAGCCCATTATTTTTTCTAAATATTCCCTATCGCCAGCTTCATGATGAACGTCATCCACATCGGGCGAGTGTTTTTGGGTTCCTGTTTTCGTCAAATCTAATTTTGTGCGTTCTACTTGAGCCGTGAGGGTCGTCGTTGTAGTGGTCGTTGTTGGTGGTTTCGCAATTTGACTACTTGCACTCATTTCTGTAAATGAGGTAGTGTCTCGTGAGTATAGTTTTTGGATTTCGGGGGGAGCTACCATTCTATGAAGCAGCTTATCAGTTTCATCTGTACTTGTAAATATTTCGCTTTTTACATTATGAACACTGAAGTGCTCTGTTTTTCAGGCGTTCCAGATTGTCGCAAGTTTAAGAAGTAGAAACAAGGCAATATTTAGACAGTTAAACACCTATGACAAACAAACCAAACTTATATGGTGGGTTAGTTGATATGTACACAGTGCATTGATTTGTTTGATGCGATCAGAGTTCGTCGTATGTCTACAAGCTGTACGCCAAACCCAGAAGCAGGCACAAACATGCAATTTGTAGTACAATACAAGTAAATGCGCTTAATTATGAAGTTAGTTTGGTTAAAAGCGAAAACAAAAAGTCAGAACAGACAGATGCCTGAGTCATATGCCATATATGAAGTCGTGGATTCCTTGCGCATTTCTGCTGTTCGACCATTTTATTAGATTTACAATTTAATTTCTATTACGTTTGCACATTTTTATGAATATATTTAAGCAACATGTTTTTTGTGTTATCAATTTTCCACTATTATTGAATATTAACAATTGTTTATGACAAACTCAAAAGAGAAAATTAGCAAATACTGCAAGAACAATTGCACCACGACATCATATGCCACATATGGAATTGCGATTTGCTTTCAAAGAATACACAATACGATATTTTTGAGTTATTCACAGTGCAGATTATCGCATTTTTGCCATCTAACTAATACATTTACATTTATGAATTCGTATTAAGTAGCCAATTATAAAGGAAAGCGCGTTAGGGGTGCATACAAATCAAAGATTCATTGGCGTGTATTCTATTACTATTGCTGCTGCTTTCGTTGTTTTATTTTTGTTATAAGCCGTAAATGCAAATAATCTATAAACTAATAAACAGGTACGCTTTATAATAAGTACATAAGTATACAATACGTCGATGCTACGGTGAGTTTTAATGTATTTAACAGTTGTTTTATTTAGTTTTTGACTAAACATTTACTTATATTTAGTTAAATATTTATTGTTTACATTGAAAAGTATATGTTTTTCGTTAAGGACTCACAGAAATTACGAACAGCAACTCAATATAATTATTTGCACAAACCAAAGGAAACAAAAATATTGGGAATATAAAAGCCATGGTGGTTTACTGATATATCGAATTGAAATTGAAACAGGAATTGAAATTGGAGTGTTGAATGTACCATATGTATTGGGATCGAAATGTATAGTATGAGGCCACGTCGATGTTGAGCTCAACTATTCGTAATCACAATAAGTATACGCTACATTTGATATACATATGTAACTCGGAGTTAAATTTTGAAAATTGTATGCCGAAAGTGTTTATCTTAATGAAAAAAATCTTATAGTTTATTTAAATACATGTTCTATGTACATTTTACATACATATTGGCTTATCTTGTAATTGTCACTAATTTAAAGTTTTACAAGTTAAATCAATTATTGTAGCTTGCAGTAGTTGATAAAAACATAAACTGAATTGCTTAAATAATTGCTAAAAATTGCAAACGTAATTGTCGCTTCGAAGTATAGAGAGTAGAAATTAATTAGTCGCACTTTAATATAGAAAGAAATACCTATTAGCGATACCCATCATAGATTCTAAAGAAATTTCTGATCGAATAGGAAGCAACTTTTCAAATTGATCGTAGAAAACTTGCTTTCCGAACTTACCATAAAATACAATACTTAAAATTACTTAGTGTTTGGATTTTGTAGAATTAAGTGTAGTTTATTTGTAATTAGATTTAGAGACGGTTTAATTTATAGTATTAATGAATCGAATGAACCACAAACAACAACTCAACGCTACTATAGTCGGTTACTATATATTGTATTCAATTCAACAAACGCACAAGAAACACAAATAAGTTAGTCAATATTTATATTTATTTATATTTTTTCATTGAACTGCTTTTTCGGCCAAAAGACAGCTTGTCTACAAGAAAATGTTTCGCGAATTACCGTTACGTTGCGTGTACTTGGGAAATAGAAATTTCAAACTAAATCTGCATCAAATGGCTGTCTGCTGCCGCACTACAAGAATGCACGAAACAAATTAAATTAGGTATACGCCACCGCGTACGCTTTACTCTGTTCTTTTGTGCTCTGCACAATGACATAAGTGCGCACCATTCTTCACAAAAGTTACGCATACACGTAGGTGGTGAAAATACGGTTGAGATTTTAAACATGTTTTTTAATTTATTGTGTTATCTTAAATTGAACTGCCTGAGCTATAATATCAAAAAACTATTGCAAAAACTGCAAGTTCAATGCCAAAGATAATGTAAATTGCGCATATTGGCCCAATTATTGTAACCGCTGTATCGATTCGGACTGACCCGCAGATGGCTCATTGTGTTGACATTGGCACTTTTGAATGCTACATATGTATGTATGTACATATGTACCTAGACAATGAACATATACAACAACAGTGGCGCCAGACAGGGCGCCATTTGCTTTTTACTTTGCCTATTTCCTCGACCTTTAGCTACGTTAGCACCCGTAGGTAATTGGATTAGCTAACCAAAATGTTAGTACAGAACAACGTGTAACGATATTACGGTATTTTCTTTGCTTTGTCACCACATACTGGCCAATCCAACTAGAACTAAGTAGTAGTTAGTTCACTGGTTCTTTGATTATGCCTTCATCGCATACAGACTTTTTTGATTAAGATAACACACTAGCAAGTCACAGTTTATAAACGTATTTTTTCAACAATATTACATTACATATTAATTATTCGTTAATTGTTAACTTTTATCGTTTTCACTGAATCGTATTAATGAATGGTGGTTTGCATACAAAAAGCCTTTGGATTGAAATTAAAACAAAATTACTTGAACTAAAGAGTACGTAAAAAATACTAAACAAACATCATAAGTGGGTCAGAAAAAAGAAAAAACATTTTCCATAACACACTACATTTTGTGGCTCAAATCAAATGGATGAAATAAAAAAAGGGGTGTACAGAAATTATCGTTACAAGTTTATATTCTTTCAACAAAGAGGCAAACATAAGAAAGTAGTTTAGTCGCTTTACATAACAGATAAGAATGTTGCATGGAATACGCAACACCTCATTTAAAATTGCACTTACCAACTGTGGAAATGGCAGTGACACGTTCAAGGGTCGACTCTGTTGTTGAATGTAGGGTTTTTACAGTGTCCGCTAGATAATCTGTTAGGAAAGCTGTTAGTACTATCATAATATAGTCAAAAAATTAATATTTTAACCTTTTTCTAGGCTGCCCAGTTCAGCTTTTTCATTCTGCTTTTCAGTTTTGGCGTCACTTGGTGTGGGTGGTGGAGTTTGGGAATGTGGAATGTCGCTCGCTGTTAATGAATATGATATCAGAGTTATGATATTATAAAGTATATTGTATTATTTTTGTACCCACCGATTTGTATGAGCTCATCGGTCATTTCAATTAAACCCTCGCTCATCTTTTTAGTGATTGTTTCACCTACATATTTGCAGAACTCAGCATCTGTAAGAGACTTGCGTGGCTCAATAGGCAGCGGGGCGGAGAGTCCTTCGTCTTTAATGACATCGCTTAGTGGCACAGTTGCTCGTTTGCCAACGGTGTCACTGTCATATTCATGAGGCAGTTGAGTCTGTTGCTCCATGGACAAGAAATCGGCAGTTAATTTTCGGGTCGAAAACGGCGAAACTTCACCAATTGGAGCTGCTGATTCAATACCATCGCCGGCAACTATAATCTGCTCTGCCGCAGGTGCGTCGGCCTTTGGCTTAACATTGGTAATACTATCAACTTTATCGATAATAGTTGTCTCCTTAACAACCTCTATGGGTTTCAATACTTCGCCTAAAATTGTCGATTCCACATCGGCAGTTGTAGTGATCAATTCAGTAATTGCACCCTTTGGGGGCTGAGATTGCGACTGAAGCTGGGTTTGCTGCTCCATGATGAGGAAGTCTGCTGTTAGCTTGCGTTCCTTAAGAGGCTCTGGCTTCTGAGTAGCTTGTTTCTCTGCAGGTTTTGTAGTTTCTTCAATTAGCGACTTTCGCTGCTCTACTACGGGGATTTTACTAGCTGGTGGTGGTGACTTTAATACAACAGAGTCGGGCTCTGAAGCTGTAGATGTCTGACTGGACACCACAATACTTTCTGACTTCTGAGGCATACTCGGCAGTTGGCTTTGCTGCTCCATGCTAAGAAAATCATGTGTTTGCTTATGAGTATCAAGCACGAGTTTCTCCTCAATCTTGTGGAATGTTTCGACAAGTTCGGATACTTTTTCTGCAACTTTATCATCTTTGCCCGCAAGAATAGGCTCGTCTTTTTGCTTTGTAATAATGGGTTCCTGGATTTTGCTAGCTATTTCAGATGGCTTATCAATTTTGGTAACTTTCTCTTCGATTTTGTGGAATGTTTCTATCAATTCTGTCACCTTTTCAGTTACAGTTTCTGCCTTGGCCGTAATTTCCGGTTGTTCTTTAGGCAACTCAGCAGCCATTCCCGATGTCATGATGGTAGCAGTAGATGAGACAAGATCATCACAGATTTTTATATCCTTCTCGACAACTTTCTCAACTGATTTTCTGGGTTCTACTTTGGGAATTTTACTTGCTGCTGGGCTTGATTTGGGCTCGACTGAAGCCTGAGCCGCAAGTTGCGTCTTTTGTTCAGTTTGCAGGAAATCTTGTGTCAGTTTTCTTGTATCTACTTCAACAACTTTGGAAGCTTCCCCAGTCTTCACGGGTATTTTGGAAAGTGGCTTTTCTATCTTAGCATCAGTAGGTTTTTCGAATTCTTCGGCCGCAGCACGTGGAGCAGCCGTTGGCTTTGTCAGTTCATCGCTGGGCTTTCGTACAAGTTTGGGTATTTGTGTTTTTGGTTCGCCTCCATGGAAATCATATTTGACTTTTTTAGCCTCGAAATCAGCTATTTTCTCATCTATTTTAGTACTCTCAACAATTTCGACAGTCTTCGTAACCTGTTCAGTAGAACTTAACTGTACATCTTGCAGATGCTTTATGGTCTCGCTGACTTTCGTTGTTTCTAAGACAACTTCCGAGGTTTTGTCTTTGATCTCCTGTTTGCCGGATTCAAAGGAACTTATAATGTTTTCCACCTTCTTGCTGGCAGTCTCAGTAACATCACTGATAACCTGTTCGACTTCCTTAATAGTTTCCTGTGGCATTGCTGCCAAAGGACTAGTCTTCTCCTTGACTTCCTCAACGAATTTTTCATGAACTGTCGCTATGGTAACGGAAGCTGGGAGTTGGCTGCGTTTTTCGAAGTCCAAAAAGTCTTCGGTCAGATCACGAGCTTCCTGTCGTGTAATAGATGCCATGCGGCTAGTGGTTGGAATATCCTTTGTTGTTTTTTCAGCAGAGCTAATATCTTGGAAAATCTTATCAACCTTGTCTGGCGATGGTTGATCCTCTTCCTCAGAACTGCGCCCAGATGTTTTTAACTTGTGCGTTAACTCTCTATCGAATTCGGTCTTGCTCACTTCGGCGGAGTCCATTTTACCCATTTTCATTTTAATAACCTGATCGGGCACAGCCGCAGTTTTGATTATGACATTATCGGCAGGTAGCTGCATCAGAATCTCCGACTCATGATGCGCTTTCTTATCTTCAATCAAACTTTTACGCTTGATTTCAGTTATTTCGCGTGTAATTTCTTTCTTCTGTGTTGATGCAGGTATGGAGCGTTCCACCGAAAGCCGCTTAACTATCTTTTCACGGCGCTCAGCGACAGTCCGTTTGGCCGACTCCTCATCAGACTCCGACTCTTCAATTTCCTTTTCTTCTGCAGAGTATTTGACTTCCTCGCGTTCGTTTATTTGTTGAATACGCTTGCCTAAATTAAAATAATATGAATTATATTCTGTTAACTGTTAAATAGTAGCAAACTTACTTTCTCTGCGAACCAACTCTTCTACCGACTCGGAGTTTTTCATGAGATCCGCCTCATCAAACTCACGAGAATGCGACAGTCTTCCGCTTTTACACTTCTTCATAATGTCATCTCGTCCGATATTTTTGAGAGCCGTTTCTAGGGCCAGGATATCATAGTTTGGTTTATCTTTATAAAGTCGTATCATACTCTGTGCCTGTCGAGCAATACTGTCGGTATTGTGGTTGATAATCTCATCGATTTCATCCGCAGAGATGCCTATCTCTGGTGCTAACTGTATCCAGTCTTTTCCCAATAAGTTGGACAGATCTACAATGCGAATATCTCCGATATAATGGTCGTTTTGATGTTTACTTAAGCTGAACATTGAGGTGCGGTAGACAGAGGAAACACGCTCTGAGAACGCTGTAGTCGAATCGGGTATTACCGCTTCAGGCAGTACAATATTAAGAATGCAAATGGGTTGTTGCGGTGGCTCGCCCTTAGCCACTTTGGGTTCTTTCATGAACAACGTGCGACCGACAATGTCTGCATGCTGATCCTTTACACGTACAGTGAATGGCAGACGATTTTCTCTAAAGGCCTTAAACTGCAGTTGCAATTGATCACCCGACTTGGTAACTGGCACCAAGTTGCCAGCCATTTCAATGTACTGCGGCTTGCCTTCGAGCACCTCCACATCGCGGCTCTTGGCCACCTCAGTGTACAATTCGTGTTTCTCAAGAGTTTTATCCTCCCGATCGTCGGTCATACAGAAGACTCGGAGTCGTGCTTCGAAAGGTTCAATTTTCTTGGCAAATACAACAAATCTAGCTATGAAGGGTACATGAATGACTTCCCTGTGGGCGAGATGGTCAGAAAAAATGTACTATGCTATGTCAAATTTGACTCACCTGTAAAGTTCGGTTGCCATTCTGGTGGCATCGGAAATATTTCGGCAATCCATGAGCCAGAAACGTGCTGAAACGGTGGTCGTAAACGAGACGCAGTCGTTGACGAAAGTCAACGGTGTTGATCCAGTAACATCTTCCCATTGTGCACGTGATGGTCCGCCTGGTGGGTGATGAGGGTAACAATATGTTCAATTCATGTTAAGTATACGAACAGATACAGAATAGACTACATAATATCAAAAACTCTTTGAAAACTCTACTTTTGTCTCATTAGCAGATATTAATTGTATGATTTTTTAAACTTTTCAACTAATTCGTAAACAAAAACTTAACTCAAATTATTAAAATTGAGAGTACGATTGTGTGTAAAGTACAAAGCAATTGTATGGTAAGAGTAGTATTGAAAAGTTTATTAGTAATAAAAAGTATTATATGTATTTAGCGATAAGAATTATTGTATTGAGTTGTTTATTGGTTCGAGAAGTCCGTGTGTAAGTGTGATGTATTCATGTGATGCTGTGGCTGGGGTTAGTTCTATATCCCCGGAAAGTATTGTATATGTAGGAGTATAAAGTGTTATGGGTGTTGTATTGTGAGCATGTGAATGATTTTGGTTCAAGCAAATATATTATGTATTAAGTAGTTAAACTCGAGGCTTTAGCATTTACAGAGGTACAGGTACAAAGGTACTTGTCACGCTTACTTTGAAGCCAGATTTAAACAACATGCTTAATATTAAAAATATAAAATTAGTAGATTTGTAATGGTAATTAAGTGAGAGTGTCACGTGTTTTGTGTAAATGTGTAGAAAACGCTAAGAACCCAAGAAACATAACTACAAACAAGACGAAAATATTCATAAATAAATTGTACATAACTGAAATAATCGTCAACTTGTTTTTTATACAATAAACAAAATATATTCTTTGTTTATATTATAGAGCTTGCCATAGCGTTTGCTTGATTTAAAAAGTTTCTCAATAACTTCGGCAGTTTTTCTTTTTCGCAACTTTTGTTGTTTTACTTGCATTTTCTGGTTTTCGGTTTCAGAAAAGTTCTCTTTGGTGCCACAAACAGTAGAAATTCGAAATTGATATTGCATCTGAGTTTTTGGAAAACAATTTATCACACATATGTATATATATTCTGCTTTATGTTGTAATTGTAAAAAAATAAAAGTAATAAACTAAATTGGAGCGCTTCAACATAACCAACAAAACAACTAACAAAACTAGTACTAATTAGATTAAGTGCATGACATTCCAAATCAAGAATTTCAGTAAACAAAAACTTAGTTTTATTGAATAATGAATATTTGACAAATAATATTGAAGAAAGAGTTATAATCTGGCACAATAAGGAGGCCTGGTTGGTGTTAATACGGTTTCAATGGCCCAAAGAGCAACTTTAGCATTTTGTTAGTTAATTTCTTATTTAAGACCTACAAACTTTTGAACGAAATTGTGCAATTGATATAAGTATAGAAAAACCGCGTGCAGTCAGAAATTCTTTGGTTATTTGTAATTGTTTGTTAGAGAAAACGCAGCAAAGATGTTTGTAGGACAAGCTTAAGATTCTTAAAAGTGATTTGGAAAGTTAGCTTACTTCAAAAAAATAAGCTGGAAGCACAATATTATGGCCTTGGCATAAAGGACTTTGGAAAAGAGTCGGTAAACCCAACAGAAAGAATACCTCAGTTTCTTGATATTTTATTTTTGTTTTTCTATTGGCTTTTGTACAGAAAACCCAAAGACGCAGCGCAACCCGAATTTGAGCAAAAAGATTAAGTAAAAAGAGGTTGAACTCAGGGAAAATAATAAACGCAAAAAATAAGAAAATCAAATGAGAATATCTTAAAGCAAATAGTAGAAAAAAATACATATTTTTGAGAAATATTTGCAATAATTTTTCTTGAATAAGAAATTTGTTTCAAATGAAATATGCAGAATTTTCAAATATTGTTTTTTCGACAAAAATTTTCATTTTGTATCTTGATATTTGTTTCATTTTCAATATAAATATGTTTTTATAGTTATTATTATTATTTTTTTGTATTGGCATAGAACGAAACAACTAAATATGAACAAATAACTTGTTGTTTATTTGGTAAACAGTTTCAATTTGAAACTTCATACATGTTTGTGAATTTCTGAATTTATTTTGTTTTATTTTGACATTTTTCATTTTTTAGTTACCTTTTAGAGACCTTTTCCGAAACACACCTTCAATGGATTGAGAAAACAGAATGGAATGCGTGCACATATGCAATGACGCATTAGTACGAAATTATAGAACAATTAAATACGATTTCAATTAAGAATTGAATTGAAGTATGTTTTTTATTTGTTTTAGTTTTGTTTGGTTTTGTTCAAAACATAAAATCATTGACATATCAAAGGGAAATCATAGAAAATAGACGGATAACATTTGAAATAAGTAACTAAAGAATAAATACATACTGGAGCATACACTGTTGGCACAATGATGACACTGAGCATGACATTCAATTAAGTAGGAGAATATGTGTGAGGGTTCTGTATCTGTAGCTGTATCCGTAACTGTGTTTGTATTTGTGTGGGTGTAGCTGGAGCATGAGCGTATAGTATGTATCTGTAACTGTATCTGTGTGACTTATGCGGGGTGAATGACTTTACTATGCTATTGCTGTTGCTTTTAACATTACTGTTACTGTTACTTTTACTGTTACGACTCTCTTAATGTATGTATTGATAGTTATAGTAGTAGTATTAATAGTAGTAGGTAGTTCAAAAACGAGGCTAAATGAATCAACTTGAGTAATAGGGTAATACGATTAAATGCTGCAGAAACACAATAGAAAAACCCGAACAACTTATATAGTACTTATACGCATCAACTACACAGACACAAGCACATCGTTTCTATCAAATGGGACCTCGATAATTATTTGCGAATCATTTGAAAATCGAAATATATTTTCAATGTGTTCTTGATAATTTAGCAATTTTCACTGTACAACAATATGTAAGTATATAGATATATGACATGTATATATATATAGGTATATAGTACATGATATTTGTATAATAATCATAAATAGAAAAAACAAAATAAGAAACTAAAAGCCAAACTAAAAATGGTAAAAACTTGAGTTATTAGTACGGAAACAGAAGCGAAACACAAACTAAAATAGAAATTAGAGAAGCACTTAAGTTGGAATGAATCAAATGAAAGCCTGAGAGTTGGAGAAGGGCTTGGAGGAAGTCACTCATAAACATCAACTAACAAAACGTAATGTTAAGTAGATACTCATAATTGTTATATAACTGCTTGGAGCACATTTCACAACAACACAAAAACGTATCGGCGATATGGTAACAATTCTAACTTACCTGTTATCGAACACAGCAGACGTAACGTTGGAGTGTTGCCGGAGTACTGATTGATCATACCCTGGCTGTGTGCCTTCGGAGCGGGCATACTCAGGGTGATAGCCTTGTGGAATTTGCGACGTCGCGGCTCGACCGTAACGATCGGCGAGACGGCGACACCGCGACCCAGTAGCTTAGCCGTTAGGTCGGGATCGACAGGTTGAGCCTAGAAATGTAACGAATTTTCGGCACTGTAGACAAAAATCGATTTTCGGCCACTCTTATATTAAGGACATGAGACAAATGAAGGTTAATTAAACAAAATACGAAATTAAAACATACATATATATAAATACAAAATATGCGCTTTTCTGTGGATTAGGCGATTCAGATAATATATAACAGACATACATAATCAATTATGTATGCTTGTATATTTACATATGTATATTGTTAGAATGAGAAATGAAAAGAAAATGAAATGAGTCTTGGGCTAAATGGTGAACATTTCTCTTTTGTTTTGTTTTTAGTTTTTTTGTACAAAGCTTATTTAAGTCAATGTTTTAATTAAGTTCTCTATGGTTCTATTGAGCAATCACATGTTTTAGTTTAATACAGCATTATCTACAAACAATAACAATGTTCAAGCCCATTTATATCCCAATAAATTTAGTCATCAAAAAAACCTTGACTACAACTTAAGAACTAGAGAAACGATAAGTAAATTATACAGAACAAATTATAGTTATTCATATTGTTTATATACAAAATGCAAATAAATGTGCTTAAATTTGAACTCATGAGTGGGGCCATTTCTAAATCGTTTTTTGCTTACGGCATGGCTAAAAATGTTACGACTTCTTTAGGCACTTCAAACCGAACCCAATTGTAACGGTCTAAGCATATTAACAATATTCATATTATGACTTTTATTAATATTGGGAAATCCTCTTTTGTATCGAAAAAGCAATTTAATCAAAATAATTAATCAAATGAAAATAATGAAAACATTTTCATTGGCATAAAGTTTTTCTTGAACTAAATTTATTGGGTAGTACTTCATTTCAGAAAACTTGTATAATCTTATGCATAGTTTAGTAAATTAATAAGTATGAATAGTTTATAATTGTAGGCATATAGTATATAGTATATGTATGTAAGTAGTATATTATTAATATGTATCCGTGTACTTTATTTGTCTTATTCAATTGGACAATATTATTTTTTTAAGAAAATATGCGATCTGCCTAGAATCGCTTGATCCATGATCAATCATCATTAATAAGATTATTTGAGTTGTATTGTAAGCTATATGGCTAATATTAAGCCTGGTGTATCCTCTTTTAGTCGTATTTAAAATATTCGAACAATGTGCACATAATAATCATAAATAACATTGGGATTCCCGTTAAAATTGAGTAGACAGAAATTCAAAGTAAGATAACTTCTAAACAAATCTAAATGCTACCATTGAAATAGAATATTTTGATTTGAATCGTTATTAGGTTCCATCGAGTATACGCCCTGAGGCCGTGCTAGATAAATGTATGTGTGTACGCAAATATAAGGTATACATAAGTGCATATCATCTACTTAGTTTGGCTTCACCGATTTCTACGCAGATTACAGGTTTACATATTCAGTTAATTGGTATTTAAATGCGTATTATTATTTGTTGGAAAACTGCATTCATTATAGACGATAAGGAAGTTGTTGTATATTCGTATGTATTTTAAATGCACGATTAATTTTTGTAGGTCTTGTTGTGATTAATGTTTCTGATATATTGTTTTAACTTTTGCTGTTTGCTATTTGCTGCTTGTGTTTACCAAATGAGCGAAAAGCGCTTCTTTTTGGGCACATGATTGACGCTTATCTTGCGTAGTTTCTCTGGCGCAACGCCTTTGCGTGGTTTAAAGAGGTTTACCTGTAAGCCAACTTTGATTTTCTTGGTTAGTGCTCCTTGCGGGAACACGGCCTGGACCTGCGGCACAACAGTGCTTGACACCATGCCACCTTCGGGACCGATTGCGTGTACCTCCTGGCGTATACGCGATACTACGGCAAAATACTGAGGGAAATCATAGGTGACAAAGCGACACACATGATTGCCAGCCTGCTCCTCCAGCTGAGCGATTTCTGTAGAGCCACACACAGCATTAGAGGACTTCGTTAATGATAGATAGGAAAAGCCACTTACCCTCTGGTTCAAAACATTGCTGCATTACATCGTGAATTATCTCCTCAGAGTTATCAATAGAGTGCTCGCGCCAGGTTTCGCCATTATCCGAACGCAGTATGATAATTTCACGCTCTTTGCCACGCAGCGAAGCAAAATGCGGCACTTCCATTACCACGGGCCCAATGAATTTGGTCGAGCAGGGTCCCAGCTCCAGCACGCGACTGGCCAGGGCCTCGCCCTCCATCAACTGCGGCGGATGCATGGTGCGCTGTGGCTTCACATAGCGACAGGTCACCCGCGTCGGCTGGCAGGTGGAGCGTGATGGAATGATCATACGTACGCCGCTGTGGCGACAACCACGCATGGCACCACCGCGTGCGTCTACCAGGAAGGACACCAAGAAGCTCTTCCAACTCAGCTTGCGGCTACAGAGAAGAGTTTTGAAATAGGCTCTACACTTCTGTAATCATATGCTACTTACCCCACATGCGGTGGCTCATCGTCGCCAAGGCCATTGGCAATGTACACGCCATCAACAGTGGCCTTGGGCGAGGATCCGTAGACTTGCGCCTTGTGTGGACTGATGACCTCTTCACCAATGGTTGGCGGTACACCGCTGGCATACTCGCCGCTCTGGGTCATGCGGTTGGAGTCCATGCGCTCGTCACGCGTCACATCAATTGGTAGCGAGTCATCGCCTAGGGATTTCATTTCATCAACGGTCAGATAGCGATAAGGTTGATCGGATAGCATATTGTCTTCGCCTAGATTTTGTTTGTTTGACAATTATTTGCGTAGCATTTCGGTTGCATTCCAAGCACAAGACAGTCAAATTGGCCATATAGCGTTGTAGTTGTTGTTGTTGTTGTGTTATAGTATTGTTGTTTCAATAGTTGTTGTTGTTGTTGTTGGTATTGCAGAAGATGAGGGCGCGGTGCATTGAAAATAGAAGAATGCAAATGAGTTTTTTAGTTGACAAATTTGGTCAGTACTACATGCATCTCTTATATATAATTATAATTGGATATCATAGGTTGATGATATATAAAGCTAGCATGAATATTAAATAGGAGCATTTTATATGGTAAATCTTAATTTATATTATAGATTAAATGTGGTACAATATATATAATTTTATTTTTCATGCCGTGGTACAAACAAATATATTAACACTGATTGGATCGTAGAGGGTGGCCACCAACAAATAAATCGAAACCCCTTTAAGTGTATTCGAAAAGACTATCTCTCGTATATTTACACGGCTAGTAAAGCATTTCGATTTGGTTTTTCGCCACTTTGGGTATCCACAAAAAAAAGCATACAAACAGTAATAATAATAAAACACTCCAGCTTGGTGTTTCATGTGTTTACAACAACGTCAAGAGTTAATTTATACATTTATACGAGTGGTAACCACATAAAGTGCTTTGTGTATAATTTGTTAAGCTAATTTAGAGTCCAATAATATGCCAATCACAGCCAATGGATGCACTTGATAGCAGCCAGCTCTTCATCATAGTAGTAGTACAGATATACATAGTACGAGTAGAGTTTTACAATTGGCCTTGCAACTTGGCACTTGGTACATGGTACTTGGCACTTACTAGACACATAAAGATAGTCGCCCTGGAAATACGGCAGATAGACGTGAGTATCTGGCTGTAACCTGTGGAGATTGGGTTCACGATCACCGCCAATACCAAACTCGTAGCATGCGTCCAATTCCCAATTTGTGTCACCTGACGGCACACATAAAAGCGGGTATTTTTTGTGGGTTTATTTTAACTTAAGACTAGACATAGGTAGCTAGGGGTATTTTAGTTTATCTGAGTGCTGGCTGACTAGTATAACTGTGTGGACATATAGCATAGTGTGGAAAGCATACACATCTCTATATACATACCGCCTTCTTCCTCCGAATCGGACATAAAGGATTCGTGCATGGCTTCAGGTGCCACAACACGATATTTTTCTTCGGTCTGAGCAGGTGCAGCGGCTGCTTCATCCTCCTTGGTAATTGATTTCAGTGAATCCAAAACGCTAATGTAGCCTAACTTCCGGGCTATATGAAGTGGAGTCTGTCCGTTGACAGTTTGAGCATTGGCATTTGCCTTATGCTCCAACAGCAAATTGACAATATGGCAATGACCTTGCTGGGCGGTTTGATGCAATGGAGTATAGCCGGCTTTGGTGGCCATATCGATGTTTGCGCCGTTCTGCAACAGGAAACGCACCATATTTGCCTGACCAAAATGCGAGGCGACATGGAGTGGAGTGTAACCAGCTTTGGTGGCCATATCGATGTTAGCGCCATTGCGCTGCAAGATCTCAGCAACGTTCACATTGTCCTCCTGGGCACACAAATGCATTGGAGTTAGCCCATTCTTGGCCGGATGATTGACGGCAGCCTTGTGCTCGATTAAGAGATTGGAAATTTCAGCATGACCCTCCTGGCTGCTCAGATGTAGTGGCGTGAATCCAGCCTTACTCTCGGCATTAGCCTGGGCTCCGTATTCCAGCAAAGTGGTTGCAATGTCCATTTGATTCTTACGCGCCGCAATATGCAGCGGGGTGTGTCCGTTCTTAGCCGTAGCATGTGGACTAGCGCCCTTCTCCAACAGCAAGAGTGCCACCTGCTGATTATTATAGTGACAGGCGACATGCAGTGGTGTGACGCCATTTTTGCCCTGTGCATCCACGTCAGCCTCCTTCTGCAGCAGCAATTCGGCGACCTTAATATGACCGTACTTGGCGGTCAGATGCAATGGCGTAAAGCCCTTCTTGGTTGCTGCATCTAAAGCGGCACCATTTTCGATAAGCACAGCAGCCACCTGTAGCACAAAAAGTTATAAATTATGTTAATAACCAAGCAAAATTGCGCGTTTAGTAGATGTGCTCACTAAATTTCAGTTATTTTAATCGATAAACGAATAACACGCGCTGGCAACGCTTTAAATAAAAACATGATAATTTTGGCTGCCATAAATAAATCTGGCAACGTTATGAATTCAAATGAAATAAATAAAATAAATACCAAAATAAGACTAGAAATGTGATTACATTTATTTACGATAAAAACAAGACACAATAAAAAATCAACAACACTTGTAATTGTCCATAAAAAATGAATAAATTATAACAAAATAAAACTAAATACAGAATAATAATAAAACTTAAAAGCCAATTTCAAATAAAAAACTCTTGATGACGTATCCAGAACAACTGCATCAAGTACACTGTGTCAATGTGATCCGTAATTTTTTTGGCTATCAAATCTTTTACCTCATCCTGACCCTCCTTGGCAGCAATGTGCAGTGCAGTGTACATGTCCTTTGTGGTGGCATCAACCTGGGCACCATGCTGCAGTAGCAGCATAACAATATCGACGTTGCCCAATCTCGAGGCAATATGCAATGGAGTCTGCTGTTCTCGAGCTCGTGCATCGACCTGGGCGCCGTTACGCAGAAGGATGCGAATAATATCGGTCTGAAATTAATTAGAATTCAAAATTATTATCTATGTTAAGTTTACTGATTAATCGAGCAATTATGAGACAGCAACTCTCAATTCCAGTTGAAATATTTAGTTTTTTAAATATGTATATAAAAACACACCTGGTTGGCGCGTGCAGCCAAATGCAATGGAGTCTCGCCACGCACAGTGGGCACATCTGGACTAGCGTCATGTTGCAGCAAATAGATGACAATATTCATGCAACCCATAAAGGCGGCCACATGCAGCGGTGTCAATCCGCTTTCAGTAGTTGCACTGATGCTGGCGCCGTGTCGGAGCAACAACTCGACCACCTTCAAGCGGTTCTTCTTGCATGCAATGTGCAGAGGCGTGAACCCGTTAAGCGCACGAGCATTGGCGTCTGCGTTGCGGTCCAGCAGCAGCTTAGCCACACGAACATGTCCGCAGTGGGCGGCCACATGCAAGGCGGTCAGATAATCCACGGTGACCTCGTCGACGGGTGCACGATGGTACAGCAAGATGCGTGCAGCATCTACGTGCTCGCCCTGAGCAGCCATATGCAGGGGAGCAAGACCGTTTTTGGTTTTAGCGCTGATTGGAGCTCCACGCTCTAGCAACATATCGACGACCTGTTCATGGCCGGAGCGTGCAGCACAGTGCAGCGGCGTAAGGCCATCGCGAGTCTTCGCCTCAATATTGCCACCCTTCTCCAGGAGGAGCGATACCATGTTGGTCTTGCCCCACTTGGCAGCCACATGCAGTGGGCTGATGTTGTGCTTAGCCGAGTAGTTGACATCGGCTCCTTTCTGGATCAGCAGATTGGCAATATTCTGGTTGCCATAATGCGAGGCAATGTGCAGCGGCGTGAATCCCGACTTGGAGGTCACATCCGGATTGTGGTCATTCTGCAATGAATAAAGACAACTCATAAGTATACCATGATCTACAAGAAAGAGATGGTTATTTACTCACGTCAAGTAGTAACGTAGCCGCCTTAACGTCATCCTTTTTTGCAGCTATGTGCAGCGCAGGTAAACGCACCTTGCCACGCGTATCACTCTCGAGGAGCACGGCTACAACCTTGTCATGTCCCTGCTGCATGGCCACTGCCAAGGGAGTGAAACCATCCTCGGTGGCAAGACTCTGGTTGGCGCCATTGGACAACAAAAGACGCACTACAGCATCATGATTCTCCTGCGCAGCCATGTACAGCGGCGTGAAGCCATTCTGCGACTGCACATTGACAGAAGCATTGTGCTCCAGGAGGAGCTTCACAACCTCCTCTTGCCCGGCCAGCGAGGCAATGTGCAGTGCCGTGTTTCCCTTCTTGGTGGCACTATCCACAATTGCGCCTCGACGCAGCAGCTCCGAGACAACGTGTATGTGTCCATCCTTGGAGGCCAAGTGCAGAGCATTTAGGCCATTCTATAGAGAATTATGAGGACGTTAGAGATTGTAAATGTAATATCTTTATGTTTATCTAATTTACCGCATTGCTGGTGTTAATGTCAATGTTGTTTTTCAGATGCTCCAGCACACGCTCTAGATTGCCGGCACGTGCGGCACGCAGGAAGGAAGTATTGCCATCGCCCTGTAAGATAGATACATTTGGTTAGTAAGTTATTGTAAATTAATAGTTATCATAGTACTATAAGATAAGAATCTATTTAAGAGAACAACTAACAGTAAACGCGTACACAATAGGACACAGGCAAGATTTGTATGATTTATATAACATTCAAAGGTCGTACAAGCGTAGCATAGCTTATCCCTAGCTTATTATTTTGACAAGTCCAAGTACAATTAACATTTAATTACTCCTAAATAAGTGTGTCGCTAAGCAAGCACCTTCTCGGGGTGAACGAAATAAGGTTGACCACTCCAAGAAAAATTATGGACTTCCTTAGAATAACTAGACTGCATAGGGAGCTATTATCCCAGCAGGGGGTTCAATAGTTCTAAAAGGCCGCAGTACATGTTCCCCCAACAATAATAATAACAATTAATAAGGTGATCAACTTCATGTTAACGTAGCTTATCCCTAGATGAGCGTCAGGTAAATGCTGATGCTCGTTAGCAAATTAGCAGTATTTATCATAGTACTGTAAGATATCAGAATACTTTGTATACGATAAAGTTACTGACACCAGACAAGAATAGTATGATTTATATAACATTTAACTAGGTCGTAAGAGCTTGTCGCATGTTAACGTGGCTTATCCTTAGTTGAGGGTCAGGTGAAAGTTGCGTGCCAGCTGCGTATTCATCAAGAAGTCTTTCGCTGGGTGTTTTATTGATCGCAAAGTACCGTTACCAGCGTTGCGCAACTGAAGCTTAAAGCACTGTGAAACGCACCTGCTGACGCAGCGCAACCAGGCGGCAGTGGCAGCGGTGGCTCAAGTTCAACTAGGAAACGGCGGTCAAGGCGAGGGGTCAACGTCAGCGTCGCGTCATGGTGCGCAGGTGTAATTCGGCTTTATGGCCCTCAAACAGCTGCCCCAGCTGCGTCGTTTATCCACCACCAGCACTACCACCCACAATTTGTTTATGTTTTCCTGTTGCTGTACGCCACCTACCCCCCATTGCCACGCTTCGATGAGCATGGATTCGATATCGAAAATGACGTCATGTTGTGGCACTGGAAAATGCAACTGGAACTGGCGGCGTTCAGTTCGAGACTGGAAGCGCCAAGTTTCGCACTCGAGCCGACGCCGACACCGACGTTAAAATGACCGCAGACAGACCTGCCACTGTCCCGAAGTGGCACCGAGTGCGCGCCGCCTACTTCCTGAAGTCGTCTGCGAAGCTATTGCAATGCAGCCAGGCAGAGGCAGTGGCAAAGGCTCGCTTGCTTCGCCCCCTCCTGGACAAACACGGAAGTGAGCTGCTCCTTTTCATGGCTGGGCCAACAAAAAACTCATTTCGTATGCCTGTGCGAATTCTATAGGATGTCGACTGCTTCCTTGTTTGCTCGCCCAACTTTGGCGAGGGGTAAAAGTTCAAAGGTCCTTCTCGCTCGCCAAGCATTGTATAACAAGCTCAACTTGTGCAAATTGTGTGCTTGAACGACGAGAATTCTAAGTTGGCCCCGCTCGAAGAGGGCCTTGAAGCCTTGAAGTGTCTTTTCCTTTGAACTTGTGTCGCCCCTCAGAGTGGCAACATGTTTGCCAATACTTGAAACTCAAGTGGAAAATCATCAGCAACAAATGAGAACTCCGATTTACTCTCGAGTGCAGTTCGGAGTAAGCGAATATAAATATGAGTCATACATTATGGATTTTCTCCATCTTGGCGTGGCGCAAATGTCGCATGTCATCATTAAATTTAACCTAAATCTCGCTCACCTTGCACACGGACACACGCACAACGAAGTACCGCAGCACCACACCCTGCTCAGAATTCTCTGGTGGTGTCGCTTGCTTGGTGGTATCAGTGCTAGTTAATAACACCCGCCCTTCCGTGCCCATCTACTGACCCAGGTTCTGGCTCTCCCAAACTATTCAGTATTTTTAGACTAGCTAGTATTTTAGCCCATTAAAGATCGCAAGTGCACGCAAAGCGCCATGAAAAATCGATATTGCTTTGTAGTCATCGAAATGGGTGCGACCCCAATCGATTGTTCAACCCACAAGGAGTCTAAAAGCAAAGGCAGATGCGATTTTAATTGCTTTTGCTTGCATTTTTACGCAATTTTCAGTTGAGACGATGAAAAATCGATAATGTGCAAAATGGACGACAACATGGCGACTCATCAGCAAACAGTCAAGCCGAAAAGTTTGTACCCACTGCAAATGAAACGGAATTAATTGTTTAATTTTTTATTACCTGAGCTCCATTTTCGGTAACCATTTTGTGTAATTACGAAATTGCAACCGAATTTCAAACTTCTACCGTCTTATACGGGTATATAGTATACAGAAATTGTGTAAGCGCAGCTCGCGTATGTCGTCACTGATTAGTCATATTTTTCACTTGGCTAATTAACTCGGTTATTTTCACGGAAAATCAACGGTGTACGCGAGATTTTCCTTTTGAATTTTAAATGCACTCTTATCGATTTTTCCTTATATTTTATGTAAGCCTTATGTACGCGAGTGCATGTGTGTCTGTGTATGTGCGCGAGGGTGTGTATTATTCTGTGTGTGTGGTGTGTCTATGTGTGACTGTGTGAATGTAATTGTGACTGTGTGTTTGTGTGTCTGATTGGATTCCTTGCTTGTCCAACACAGTCGTTTCTGAGAGGAGCACTTGGTTTTCTGCTGCCGTTTTCTTCAATGTTCAACTCCAGACTGGACGCGTACTGGCCTAGCTCGAAAAGTCCTACCCTGTCGGCATCGCCAGGATTTTCGAAGGACCTGCGCACTGTCGCCCAATTCCAATTGGAAACGCCGCCGCCCGTCCAGACACGTTCACCCGCCTCTGCGACTGCGTCACCATCGCAGGGTGGTGGTTTCCAATCCAGCGGAAGCGAGTTCAGTCAGTTTCGCACGTGCCTTTTGTTTTGTTGACATTCTACACTGGAACTGATGAAGCACGGAAGTGCACAAGGGACACGTGCAGCAGAAGGGGACACACAAACAATTGGAGTAGTTGCAAGTAATGAAGAGAGTGCAATGCGAGACTCTACTCTACTCTGTGCTTAATTCAGATGGAATATACTAAACGAACTCAATCCATTTGAGAATGGGAGCAGCTCATCGTACTTGGCAAATGGCATCATAGCTATATCTATATATTGTACATCTTAGTTATCAGCTAATTACCCTGTCAGCAATAGCCTTGGCACACCCAGCATAGTGTGTAATTTAAGTTAATGTTTACACTGCACTAAACTACAAGGTACACAGAACATTACACTAATTAGCAGGACAAACAGAATCATTACTAAACCCAACACACATATGCAGGTCCTTCCTCCCTAGCTTTGTTGACTCTGCGTAAACAAGGCCAAAACGAACGACTGTGAATCCACAGTTGGTTGCAGGGTGGTGCGATGAAGAGATGGGGAAAGGGAGAGGAACACGATGAGGAAGAGGAAGAACCGCTTCCAGTTGCCGACACAGTGGCGCCGACGCAGCACACGACTGGATTTTTGTTTACTTCCCATTTCGAGTTCGAATCCAGAGACTCAACCCCTAAATCGCAACACCCCAACGATAATACATATATACAAGAATGGGAATCAAATGCGTAAGCACTGTCGCAGTCACAGTCACTGTCGAATCTATCACAGTCACGTTTTGCGCCAAAGTAATCCGAAGACGCGACACAATTTCCGCTAGTGCCATCAATTTTCCTCGCTCTGCTTTGTTGTTGCTCGCAAATTAGGCGATAAAGGAAAAGCCACCCCGAGAAGGGGATGTTGTTGTTGTTGTTGTTGCTGCTGTTCTTATTGTTGTTATTCTTGCGGGGCGATAAAACTCACCCTGCTAACGATTGCATAAAATTGCATTCGAGATTGCATCGTGACCAGGGCAAATTGCAGTGTGTGTGAATCACGTTGCCTGGAGGGAGGAGGGGTAGGAGGTGGACATGGAGGTGCCCATTAAGACTGCACACTCTATAACAACTTGTGTGTGTAGTGTTGCATGTGGCAAGGGTGGCAGGGTGCGACGCAAGGTGCGACGCACAGTTGGAATTTAATTAATGAGTTTCTTGCTTGCTGAGGGGAACGGAGAGCTGGGGGAGGGTTGTCTTAGGCTGCACTTTGGCCTTTATCGCTTGGCCAAACATTGGCTTGCTTGCTTACCATGTTGGCCAAAGCAAAAGGGTTTTCGGTTACACTTTAAAAAAAACCCTATCGAATGTTGGTTTCAGGGGATGGTGGCACACGACAGGCCTGAAACTCAAGTAAATTGCATGTTTGCATGCCAGCTGGCACTTTACAATGCCATATACACAATACCCTCTTCCATTGAAATCGGGAAATTTATAACGTTATCACTTTGTTTGCATTCTACATGGCAGTCTCTAAAGCCCAATGATTTGTAGTTAACAGTTTGTGGGTAATTGAATAAATAAATCTAGAGGAAACTTAGAAGGTAGACCCCTAGTAATACCTTTTTAGAAAAAATTGAAGACTTGAGTACTGGAAATGGTTTATTAAAAACTCTAATTTCAGTTTTCAAAGCAAGCAGCTATTTCGATATTTATAACTATGCAAATGATTATAATCATCTAATGTACATCTTTATAACTAGAAAAGATTGAATACTTAAGTATATCAAGTTATCTATTTAAAAAACTTAATTTTAATGCCAAAAACAAATAGATATTCTTATATTATCAAGTTATTTATTCAGAAAATGGTGTTTTAATTAAAAAACAAAGAGATATTCTGATAATTTTAGTTTTTATGATAATTGTAATCATTAAACTATCAACATAAAAAGTCTTTCTCACATTACGATAACTTTCCCAATCTATCAAAGTGTATTCAGACGTCGTTAAACTGCAGAACACTTTTCTTTTATGGTTATTAATTATGGCGTTGGCGCCGATGAGACTATTGCCTGTTCGCCTGACGTGCCATATGAAATTACCAGACCCACAAAAACCGAAAAATAACAACAACAAATACAAAAAACGTATACCCTCAGGCAATGTCTTAAGTAAATCGCCCGTCAGACGCATTGGCCCAAAGCAAATTGTCCACAAACTTGATGACCTCGAGAAACGCACCATAAATACTTGCGCGACACCCCCAGAGGGGAAAGGGCGTCAAACCGTTTTGGGTGGCAAGGCTCCCCCGGAGAGGAGGGTGGCACGGTGACGTCTTGTGGGTGGCAGCCAAGTTTCTGATAGTTCAGTGCACCTCACGCTAGACAAAAGCGACGCCCACGCACAAAAACAACAATAAAAAAAGAGGAGGCAACAAAAACATAAAGAATATTTAAGAATATCTTGTCTCCCATGGATGACAGCGTGATATTTTTGGGTCAACTGCATCATGGATGAGTCGAGTCGAGTGTGCAGCACGAGTGCAGCAGTGGAGAGCTCTTAAGACTCTTATATAAAACAGGGGGTCAACTGCTTGCTTTTTTTAACTTACGCCCAAACTCTGCAGCGAGGGGAAGCGTTTCTTCAGTGTTTCCATTCCGAACGCGACGCGAATCTCAACACAAAACACACATTTTTTGTGGGCTAATAAACTAAACTATATATACACGCAGATATATAGACGATGAGCCAGACGCGTCGATGCGGACCCAGAACAACAGACGGCGAGCGATTTGAGTCGTTTTCTAAATTATTTTCGACGACGGAAGCCCAGCGAAACCAGCGAAGGCAGAGACAAACAGAGACAGAGACCCGTTCGGAAGAGACTGGTACAAAAAAAAACAAAGAGAAATTCGCCAGTTTGGTTTATTTTTAAATAATGCGAAAAAAACACACAACATTTGAGAAAGCTTTCAAGAGTTGAGAGCACGAGGGGTTAGCGCGGGGAGGGTTGGTATTGAGGAGGGGCGTATTGGCTGTGGGGGGTTTGTGGCAGGTTTGTGGTCTGTGCTCTGCAGTATGGCTGAGATGGGTAGATGCCTGGGGTTATGTGGGGTGAGACGGTGGGTCTGGTCTGGGTGAAGGTGGGTTTGGGTATGCTCTGAGATGGTTTGGGGGTCTGTTCTGAGGTGGGTTTGGGGGTATACCAAGAGATGGTGTGAGGTGTCTAATTTAAAGCTTTTTAATAAACAGTAAACGATGCCTTGGAGACGCTGTGACGCCTCGACGCCAGCGTGTCGTACTGAAGTTGTTAATGGGCAACAAGGACAACGCAACGCAAGGCATGCAAAGGAAAGGAAAGATGAGGTCGATGGGCGTGATGACTCATTTGGCATTCAGTTATGCCAGCTCAAGGATTACGATTGCGTCATTTGCTTTATAGATACACATACTCAGGCAGCCAGTGGCCGAGCTGGAGATGCGCAGGCCAGCTCAAGCCGAAGAGATCAGCTCTCTGGCCTGACCTGGTAATGATGTAAGCTACTTGATGATGTCAGTATAGATGTACTTACCGCACTCTGGTGTCCTGTGGGGCAGTGCTCGTGCTTGTCGTGCTTGTCGTGATGCTTGTTGCTGCCAGGCGTGGCGCCACCAGGATGTTGGAATGCCAGCTCATGCTGATGCAGAAAGTAATCGTAGTGGCCCATATGCTCACCCGGAGGCGAGGACAACGCCGATGGTGGACTTTGATGTGGTTGCGCCTTGGCAGGCGGATGATGTGACTTTTTATGATGATGCTGCTGCTGCTGTTGATGTTGCTCGGGATGCTGATGATGTGACTGCGATTGTTGATGGGTCACCTGATGATGCGACGACGTGTTGCCGTGTTGTCCACCATGATGCTGCTGATGATGGTGCTGGTGATGGTTGTGGGCCGTGGGTGGCGAAGGCATGTTGTGGCCACTGTGTGGCAGATGCGACGTGTGCTGCACGCCTATCTGGTGGCCATGGTGATGCGGTACATGACCTTGCGATGCCTCCAACAGCGTTGGCTGTATGTGAGTCACGAATTGAGCCATTTCCTGGGCAGAAAGCACTTAGCCCGATAGCACCAGCGTTTTGCACTTGTTTGATTGTGGGGCTTAGATAACCACTTGATAATTTTGCACTTTTCCTTGATGTGGGTACAATTACTCGAGCATATATAGTATATATATGTGTATACTAGAGTTGCCAATTCAAGGCACACATCTGTACACGCACTCACACTCACGCACACACACTTGGAGAGAGGGAGAAACACAAACAAACACTGGACGCGATGGAGACGACGACGGATTAGTTTGGCTGTGCGCGCGGACAACCTTTACGCAGGAGCAATGTCAAATGACTGGCCTAGCGAAGGCAGCAGCTATCCCAGTTTTGCCTTAGATGCGACGGGACTTTCACCTCGTCCTCATCCTCGTCCACGTCCCAGGCAGCTTCGGGGTCGCTTCGGCTGTGAGTCGTGTGCGCTTTTTACCGGGGTGCGAGTGTGCGTGTGTCAGTGTATGTGTGTGTGTATGTGTGGGGTGAGGAGTTCGCGCTAAACGGAAGCTTTAACCGGACTGAGTTTTATGTGCTGCCACTGGTGATAAGCGCAGATGCTGCTCCAAACGGAATTCAATAAACATTTGATTTACTCTGCTCAATAGCAGCAGCAGCAGGCACGCATAAATTATCCACGTCGCGACACTGGAAGGGCGTCTACGTCGCAAATATGATAAATATTTCTGCTTATTTTTGTTTATTTTATTTTTAAACGTAAACAACTTTGATCTATTTTCGACAAAAGTATGCAACGAAATTTTAAAACACACGCACACACACTCGCAATTTGGGCGCGCTTAAGGCGAAAGCTTTTTGCGTTCAAGTGTGCAAAGCTTTCGCTGCTGCTTGTGCTGCTGCCACTGCAAAAGCTCTGGGATCAAAGGGGGCTTGTCTCGGCTACTGCTGCGGCGAATGATATTAGCTATGCCCATTTAAACTGCAGCGAAAGTTTATTGACTTCACGAGAGAGTAAGGTCAAAGAGAAAGAGAGAGAGAGTGAGAGCGCAGCACTGCCATCGCTGTTTGGTTGCGCCTACTGGTGTTGTTGTAGCTGGTTTCGTTTTTCGCCGAGTCTAATGTTCACATTCGGCTCGGCTCTGTCGCGTCGTTTTGCTTGCGCCCGCAAAACCTGCTTGTTTATTCTCTTCGGAACGTCAACGAGTGCGCAGCGCGACCCAATTTAAACTACAATATATAATCAGCTATTGAATACATATAGAAAATTTGCACATATTAAATAAGTTAACTTCGTCATGGCTTTTCTAAACAAGGTATGCAAAATAGAGTTAATTACCAGGAGGAGACAAGTGCGAAAGAGAAAGCGTATGCTGAGCTTATGCAGCGAATTGATGTAGCCGAGTGACGTCGGCAGCTGTTGATCATCTGGCAGACATTTTGAAAACACTTCTCTATGATTTTGTGTTTCTTATCTACGGCATTTGATTGTACTTTGCCCCCTGCGTGGACTGTGGACTGTGTGGGAAAAGATTTAACACACTTGTTTTTCTTTCTTGTTGTTGTAGCTTGCGGTGCCTGCTCTGCGTCAGCTGGTGGCCAGCCGCTCTTATGCTGCTGTTTCGCACGTCTCACCGACTGGACCATCGTTCGCCTTGACCGAGGAGCAACAACAGTTCCAAGAGCTGGCAAGGAAGTTCACACGCGAGGAGATCATTCCCGTGGCGGCGCAATACGACAAAACCGGCGAGTACCCATGGCCCATCATAAAGAAGGCCTGGGAACTGGGTCTGATGAACAACCACATACCCGCTGACATTGGTGGCTTGGACTTGGATGTCTTCACCACTTGTCTGACGGCCGAGGAGCTGGCCTATGGCTGCACGGGCATTATGACTGCACTAGAGGCTAGCGGATTGGGTGTAAGTACAGTCGGTTGACGCTTCCTGATCATCTTTAGCTTATTTGCTACCTGCCTTTCCATAGCAAACACCTGTGATCTTATCCGGCAACAAGGAACAGAAGAAGAAGTACCTGGGACGACTGCTGGAGGAGCCTTTGGTGGCTGCATACGGTGTCACAGAGCCTGGTGCAGGCTCCGATGTGTCCGGCATTAAGACACGCGCCGAGAAGAAGGGCGACGAATGGATTATTAATGGCCAGAAGATGTGGATCACCAACGGTGGCGTGGCCAACTGGTACTTCGTTCTGGCCCGTACAAACCCCGACCCCAAATGTCCGGCCAGCAAAGCCTTCACCGGTTTCATTGTCGAGCGCGACACTCCCGGTCTGACGCCTGGTCGCAAGGAGCTTAACATGGGACAACGCGCATCTGACACACGTGGCATTACCTTCGAGGATGTGCGTGTACCCAAGGAGAATGTGTTGATTGGCGAGGGAGCCGGCTTCAAGATCGCCATGGGCACGTTCGACAAGACCCGCCCTCCAGTCGCAGCTGGCGCCGTTGGTCTCGCCCAGCGCTGCATGGATGAAGCTCTGAAGTACGCGCTGGAGCGCAAGACCTTCGGTGTGCCAATTGCACATCATCAGGCAGTTCAGTTTATGCTGGCGGATATGGCCATTGGTGTGGAGACGTCGCGTTTGGCGTGGCGCCTGTCAGCCTGGGAGATTGACCAGGGACGCCGCAACAGTTACTATGCCTCCATTGCCAAGTGCCATGCAGCGGATGTGGCCAACAAGATCGCCTCCGACGCAGTGCAGATCTTTGGCGGCAACGGCTTCAACAGCGAGTATCCCGTGGAGAAACTCATGCGTGATGCCAAGATCTATCAAATCTACGAAGGTACCTCACAGATTCAGCGTCTGATTATCTCAAGGAACATGTACGAGGAGGCCAAGGGTGGTGCTTTGAGATAAGCACGGCCAATTCTCAAACAAACGATTAATAAAATATGATAAGTTACTTAAAAAGAGGAAACAACTCGTGGAATAATTCATCCATCCAGACAAAGTCCGAAATCTATTTAAATAATAAACAGATAATCGCGTACATTGTACTTACAACCCAATAAGGCAGCAAATTGCCGCTCACAATTGGAATTGGGGCATGCGGGAGAACTCGTGATAAGATACGGGGGCTATCAAGAGATTTGCCCCCCTCTTAGGCCATAAGGTACCTACGCAATTCGTTTTAGTACGTTTCTGTTTATTAGTCATTATTACATACACATGAAACATTTAACGTGAAACTAAATAACAAGCAAAGCTCTCTCAGTAGGACCATTGCAGGTCGGATTCGTCTACGTAAAGCTTACAGAGACCTCTAGAGAGGGTACTCTTCTGTTGTGTTAACATTTTGGCAGTGTCACCCCATCGTAGCTGCCAAATGCTGTGTAGCGTGCCCAAAGTACCGGGCGATGCAAACGACTCCTCATCAATACTGAGTTCTATGCGTCGCGGCAGTTGCTTTTGTTCCTCCAATCTCTGCAGACGAAGATCATCCAACAATCTGTGACAATTTGTCGCCAGCAACGTGCGCAGCTGCGGCATCTCGTCGAACACATAACCCAAACTGGGTCCACTTAATCTTTCATTGTCGCTGATGTCCAGCCATTCCAGCTGCTTTGCCTTGGCCAATTGTTGGGCAATCTTGTAGAAGTGTGCATCGCTTAATCCACAGCCAGCGAGTTCCAAACGCACAAACTTTTCACTTGTTCCACCCTCGAGCAATACCACTATTTGTTCACCCAGTGCAAAAGAGCTCTGCTCATCCAGAGGCCAGCGTATATAGCTAAGGTTCAAGTGCTCCAGGCGGCAACTGTTAAGGTTCTCAGCCAGACGGCGCACACTCTGCTGTGTTAACTGATTGAAGCTTATGTCGAAGCTGCTCAGCTGCGTGTAAGCCAAGTCAAAGTCCTGCAACTCCGTTATTTCGCACTGTGACAGATGCAACGTGGTCAAGGTGCGTCCAGCTGCACTGTTACAAAACTTGTGCAACGTTCTTAAGCTTGCGTTTCCCAGTGGATTCTGGCTTAGCTGCAGCTCCTCCAAGTTCTCCAGCTTATCCATAGCCTGACCGCAAAGTAAGGCATCCAGTCCCTGATTACTGATGGCATTACACCGCAGCCGTAGCGTCTTTAGTTGCAGCAGCGTTGGCAGAGCCTTGGCCAATTGCTGGCAGCCTTCGTTGCCGATGAAGTTGCAGCACAAATCCAAGACCGTTAGACGTGCTTGATGCAATAGTGCTTTGAATATGGGTTCCGTTTGTGTTGCTCGCAGCCAGAGTCCCGCCAGCTCGAGGGTTTGTGTATTCTGCGAGCGCTCTAGTAGCAGCTTGATCTTGCCATCGACACCTGGAAGATATACTTATATGATTAACAAATGTGTCTTTGTTGAGAGGAGGCGAACTCACCTTTCTGCAATTGGTGACACATCTCCTCGTAGCGCTGCGACAGTGGTGATATTTTCCAATCGAGAATGGTGGACAATAGCATGTTCTGCTCGAGCGCCACGCTCACTGGATCTGTTTCCTCATAGGCAAATCCATCGGAGGTTTTGAGACGCAACAGTGGCGTCAGTCCAGTCAATCTAAAACGATCAGTTTGCATTATTGACTAAACAGTTAAAGGATCTAAAATACCTACTTATTATAGCGTCGCCCTGCTTCTTCCGCTAGCCAGCGCATGTTAATGTCCTGCAGCTTCTTACGCTCGATGGGCACCAGCAACAGCTCCTCTTGTATCTTCACTTTGAAGGACACTGTGGTTGCCAGCATTTGAGTTGCCTGCACTTTGATGGGTGATGCATGCTTGGACGGAGAGATGAGCAGCTGTATTCCTGTACTTTGTGCGTTGCTAGTGGTAGAATCGGGTTCGGGATGAGTGCGTAGACTAATCAACGATGCAGCTCCATCCAGTGAGTCCTCGTTGCTGCCCGAGGGACTCTCGCTGCGGAAGCGACAGAATCCACTGTCCAGCAACGAAGATTGCTGCTTAGACTTGGTTGTGCTGCTGCTGTGATTGCTATTCATGCTGGATGATCGGGACAGCGTTAGCTTACGCATCTGTTTCTGACGCTGCTGCTGCTTGGAGTTGGCTGCTTCCAGTAACACTTGATGTGCGTCCTGTGCGTCGGGTAACAGTGACTGATAATCGGTTTCCCAAGATAAGACCGAGTCGTGCAGGTTCTCCTTGGCAGTAGCAGCAGACGAGCTGCGATTGCCGATGCTACCCGAGTTGAAACGTTTGCGCTTTCGCTCGGGTCCAACATCATCGATCAGCCAACTGTCGGCGTCCACTTCGTTAGAGTCGAGCAACGCTGTGCGCTTCTGTTTGATGCCACTGCTGCTTGGCTCATCGTAGTTGGCGGGTGTACGGTTTGGGCGCTTCAGCTGGGCCATCACATTGCGGTATTCTTTGCTCGCGCTCGACGGCGGACGTGGACTACTGGTCGAGCCTCCAGAACGATTTAACGCAGGCAGAGACCGTCTTTGACGAGGTGCCAAGTCTATGTCCTCTTCCCCGTCGGATGACGAACTGGATGACTGTCGAGCCTGGGCATTGGTCAGTGGACGCGCGTTTCGCTGGTTGCAGATGCCCACCTTGGATAACGTATGCAGCAGTCTCTCACGCAGTTGCGCATACTGCGCCTGTTCGCCTTCGATTAGTTGCTTGGATTTGCGCCACTTATCCAATGCCTCAATGCAGGTCTCGTTGTAATCAGTACGCACAGTGGCATCTGCACCACGTTCCAGTAATAGTTCCGCTACATCTAGAAATCCATTGGCGCAGGCATCATAGAGGGGCGTAATGCCATCACAGCTAGTTCCACCTTTGTCATTGATTGCCACAGATGCTCCCTTGTCTAACAGTAACTCGACTATATCCCTAAAGCCGTGATTGCTGGCCTCGTGAAGGGGCAACCAGCCAGCGTGATCCCGCACATTAACCGTGTGTCCCTGCTCAATGAGTCGGCGTGCCAGTTCCAGGTTCCCAGCAATGCAGGCCTGATGCAGTTGCGTTTCTCCTTTGTTGTTCCGTTTGATCGTCAGCGTACGATTGCCACGGGTCATGCGCTGCGGTCGTGGTTTGTCTGTCTCATCCAGATCACTAGCATCCGAGTCTGTGAGGGCATCCAGATCAACATCTTCTCCCCAGTCTGGTGTGTTTTGCTGTAAGGGAGCTACGACGTCACTATCGGCGTCCTCATCATCATCTTGCTTGGCCGCTTCCACAGCCAAGTTGATCCCTTTACTTTTGGCATCCTCTTCCAGATTCTCAAGTAGAACAATCATTTTATGTTTCTGCTGCAGCTTATATAAACGCACCAAAGCAATCTTCTCTAATTTGTGGCGCGTCTCATCGTCATCTGCCTTAGCTGCTTGACGAAGCGCCTTCTGGTAAACATCATGGATCGTCCAGAAGGGTTGCGCTTGTTGTTCGCAAATCTCGGCAATGCTGCAAAGCGTCGTGAATGCTTCAGATGGCACATCCTGATTTAGTTCAAACTCTTTCCACAGATATTCCAAAGCCTTGTCGTACTGTTTGTTATCCTTGTATGTTTGGTATAAGCTTACATAGATAGGCACCAGACTTTTGCCACTCTCTCCATTGGCCTCAGCGCATTCCAACATCTTCTGATAATACACGAGCGCCTTCTCATAGTTCAACAGATGACAGCAGCCATCGCCTAATTTCTCATACAGATCCTTTAGCTTGGCATAGTCTACTGAACTGGTCAGTACAAGCTCATCGAGGGTTTGACAGATCTTTACCACAACCCGTAAGGAACGCTCAATGCTTGCACGATCATTCTCATCGGGTGTGTGCTTCTTGTAGGCCTTGGTAAGTATTTGCTTAACGCTGGCAAAGTCTCCAGCATTGATAAGAATATCCGACTTAGTGATGAGGGTCTCGCATATTTTTTTTACCTTATTAGGCAGTCGTTTGGCCGCCTCCAGTGCCATATTGCAGTATCGTAACGCCGACGCTGCATCGTTCTTTTTGCAATTGTAAAGCATACTCATCGAAATGTAACACAAGTGGGTCAGTTCGAATAGATCGTGTGTTTTGCTGATTTTGATCGCTTTATCCATGTTCTCAATGGACGCCGCGAATTCTCCCATGTGCTCTTTCACAACACCAATATTGAGGTAACACCGTGCTTGCATGTCAAGCTGTTCTAGTTTTGAAATCTGACCCGTAAGCCTAAAAAATGCATTGATTAATAATTTCTTTATCTATAACTGCGAATTTCACCTACTCTTTGGTTAGCAGAAGACTGCGAAGAAAACTCTTTTCGGCCAGCTTCAACTGTTCCATCGAGCCTGCAGCTGTGCTGTCTGATAAACTTTGTCCATGGAGAAGATGAACACGTCCTAATGTAGCATATGCCCGTTGCTCTTCAACCTTGTTTTTTAACCTCTTGGAAATCTCTGCATGAAAGAGCGGTATTATCATCAAATGAATCGTGATTTGCAGCTGATACTCACTGAGATAGTCATTTATATGATCTTTAGCTGCATCATAATCAAACAGCAACATGTACATCTCGCCCAGCATGCGTTTTGCCTTGGCCGTCTCCAGTTCCTTGCCCATACTGGCATATATTGTTGCCTCTTGTTTATATTCATTAGCTGCCTCATTATATTTACCACACTCATTATAGTGGTCCCCCAATTGCTTGCAGCTTATCGCCAGTTGCTCACGGTTTCCATCAGCGCGCGCCTTCTCCTTGCGCTTTATATATCGCTTCTCATCCATTGGAAGACGAAATACAAATAAAAACAAACAAATTTCGCAAATCAACACATATTTCTGCTACCAGTTTTGTTTTAGGCGCAAATTATTACTGGCGTTGCCACCATGATGATGAATTGTTTGCAGATTGTTATCGATACTTGATCTGGCAACTTTGTATAACAGCGTGAACACACATGTTATCGTTGCAGTGCGATTTTTATATACACATCGCTACGGTCGCCGGTTAATAGACGGAAAATTTTTCGGTATATATCACACATTAAAGGTAATTTCATCCCGTAAATAGCATTTTAACTATTGCTTCTTTTACTGGTTAGTTGTTACGCTATTTGATAAACATTATTGTCGTGAGTGCGTGTTGTTTGCATGCATGTAAAGTGCATTCAAACTGTCATGTCACAAAAAAAATCGATATGGAAAAATGGTGGGGGCTTCCTTTTTGGCAGAAACCGAACCGAACGAGACATGACGTGACTAAAAGTACTTTTTCCACGCATTCTATTAACAGATAAACAGGCTATTATACGACAAGCACAAATAAATATTCCGGAAGACAATATAGGTATTTGACGGAGCAATAAGAAAGTAATAACAAGTAAATGAAAGTAGGCCAAACTGATTTGTCATTTGTGCACATTAGGGTGAGAGAGGAATAGTGGAAAACGAGTAGTAAATACTGATTTGCATTGATTGGTAATTTGTATGTTCCTTTTACAGCAATTGCGTGGCAATGGCGAACAATAACTATGCCGGGTTCAACTACGGCGGCACCCAGTACAACACGGGACAAGTCACTTATCCGGCGGTAACTAATGCAACATATGCAAATGCGGCTGCCTATCAAAACGCTGCTGTGGCTGCTGGTCAGGGTGGCGGTGGCGGCGGAGCTGGTGGTGCTGGCGGTGGGGGCGGGTATGCAGCGGCCGGCGCTGGTGGTGCGGGCTATGGCGGCTATGGTGACTATAGAAGTGCCATGCAATCGTACGACGCAACCAAAACATTCTACCAACAAGCGCCGGCCAGCTACAACACGGCCTCAGCAGCAGCAGCAGCTGCAGCAGTTAGCAAGACCCACTACTCTGCACCGCCCGTCAAGAATCCCAACTCAGCGCCCAAAGGTATGGGTAAAATGGATAAATCGAATGGTGCGCCAAAGGCGCCACCAAATGTGGCCTCGGGCAACAACTACAGTGGCTATGATACGGCACTGTACAATGCTGCCAGTATGTATGTAGCACAGCAACATCCAGGGCCACAGAAGCCAAACGGACCTGGCAACAATTGGTATCAACGTAAAATGGGGCCTACAATTCCTGGTGCGGCTGCCTTGCGCGGCCTACGCCCAAAGGCTCCTCCTCGTCCACAGCAGCTACATTACTGTGAGGTCTGCAAGATCTCGTGCGCTGGCCCTCAAACGTATCGTGAACATTTGGAAGGTCAGAAGCACAAGAAGCGTGAGGCTTCACTCAAAATGCAGGCAACTGCCACGAACAGCACCCAGAATCGTGGGAACAACTACCACTGTGAGCTGTGCGATGTAACTTGCACTGGCACGGATGCCTATGCGGCTCATGTGCGAGGTGCTAAGCATCAGAAGGTGGTTAAGCTACACCAGAAGCTGGGCAAGCCAATACCATCTGAGGAGCCTAAGAAAATGGGAAAGATTAATTTTGTTCCCGCTGCTGGGCCTAATGCCGCCGCTGGAAGTGCAGCCCCCGTAATCAAGTCTGAACAAGTTGAGGGTGAACCGGCTAGTGGCTCTGGTACAGCTACATCCACTGCGGGATCCGTGGCTGATATCGATGACAATCTGGACGACTCGATGGGCGAAAACACGGACAATATTAAGCCCGTCGGCGGCGAATACATTGAAGAGGTGAAAGACGATGAGGGCAAGATACTCAGTTTCAACTGCAAGCTGTGCGATTGCAAGTTCAACGATCCAAATGCCAAAGAGATGCACATGAAGGGACGTCGCCATCGTTTGCAGTACAAGCGGAAGGTGCAACCTGATCTGGTTGTGGACTTTAAGCCCACACCACGTCAGCGTCGGCTGGCCGAGGCTCGAGCCCAACGTGCTCTCATGTCGTCCCACCGTGGCGGCGATGATCATGATGGCAACTATTGGGAGGAACAGCGTAATCGTCAATATAATGAGGAATATGACTATAATAATTGGATGTCTCGCAGCTTTGGAGGTAAGTCTTTCTGTATATTAAGTAGATCTATTAAGAAGCATGTTCTTTATATAGGAGCCCAGCGATTTGGTCGAATGGGCAATGGGCCACCACCACATTTTGGCATGATGCCCGGTGGTGGAAACGTACGTCGCCCGGAGAGCACTGACGATAGACACGCTATAGCCCGACATGCTGAGATTTATCCAAAGGAAGAGGAACTTCAGACAATACAGCGCATTGTGTCGCACACAGAACGCGCTCTCAAACTGGTTTCGGATGCACTGGCCGAATTGCCAAGTCCCACAGCAACTGGAGAATCTGGACAGGCTGTTAAAAAAGAAAAGCCAGACAAGCCTTCAGAGAAAGACGGCCGTGATAATCAGATATTCTCATTCCACAAGGATGCCGATAATGGCGGAAATGTGGTGCGCATCCTAAAAGGTGTCATGCGTGTTGGCTACTTGGCCAAAGGTCTTCTGCTTCATGGTGATACAGCTGTTGAGTTGGTTGTCCTATGTGCCGAGAAACCCACGTCGAGTCTGCTTCAACGCGTGGCCAATGTGTTGCCTGACAAGCTCAAGGAGGTGGCAGGTAAGTTGCTTAACAACAAACGTAGCGAGAGCTCCCAACTAACTCTGTAGTCATGCCTAACTACGATGCACGCTCAATAGAGTGAACTAATTTATATTGTAATAGTACATGTTGCACTGTAAAACCTTTGATATTTTTGTGTCCATTTTGAGCACTGCCTGCCTGCATCCGTAGGCAACAACTTTTTCCAGAGAAATGGCCATAAACACTGAAGAAGCAGCATTCTTTATTCCTCTAGTCGAGAAATAATGTGTCTCATGGATATGTCTTAGGTTTTCAATACAAACGCTCCAACATAAACATCCCAAACAAGTTAACTTTTCATTTTTAACCGAATACAAACAACTAAACCGCGTAAAGGAGCTGCAAAGGTTATCGATACTTGCTAAGTTGGAATGGAATCAGTGAGCTGAAGCTTGAAATTCGTGAATTATCAGAAATTAATGTTAGATTTTTTAAATTAAATTTTCAACTCCTCCCTATATTCAATTCTGTGGTTCCACGATATGCAGTATCGATAGCTTCCGGCTCTTTTATAATGCATCAAATCAATCGAATTTTCTTAACAACATGACTATCAGCACTGTCCCAAAATTCATAACTTTAATAAAAATATAACAATCGTAATCCAGCATGAAATTGGGCACAGAGCTTGATGGAAATATCTGAAAACGATAAATCTCCCAGACAACAATTCTATATCACTACTGCATTCATAACAATATAAAGTGCAAACATATATATGGTATATACAACTTTTACGTGTATCAAGTGATGTGAAACATCTTCACACCTATGTGATTCCAAGACATATCCATATCGAATAGAGAAACGTGACAAATTGCAATATCCAAAATAAAAAGAGCAAATCCAAAAAGCTAAAACGCCTGGCCAATTTCACGATGTGAATTTCGCCGAGAGAGTGTAAACAAAAAGTATTTCGGAGAGCAAAATGTTGCTAGAAAGCGAATCAAAGCAACGCATTATGCCAAAAATATACATATATCATAATTACAATGCACATAATGCGATATATATATCTACATATGTACATATATCAATTTAGTCGTTTGCGATGCGCAATTTGTGTGGAAAAAGTGAAATATAATTACATAATAATAATTCATTAATGCTCTACCAAGGTCGAGCCCTGCTGTTGTTGTTGCCGTCGCCGTGGTGGATTTAAATGAATTCGAATTTTTAAATGTTGACCCAACAACGAACAGAGGCAACGAACAACGAACAACAGCAGCTAAAACAACCAACAAACAAAAACTAAAACAAAAATCGAAAGATTAAAAAAAAAAACAATAAAAACGTATTTGCCGTTTTCAGCTTCTCTCTCTGCAGGATAAGATTTGAGCCCTTAGCCATTGAGATGCTATCACACTCAGTACACAGAGTACTCACATTCAGGTGTCTGTTGTTAGCCGTCTATAGCTTTCCAAGTCAGTGCTGCTGCTACTACTCCTACTCCTACTGCTACTACTGCTGGTGGTGGAACTCAACGGATATCTCGTAATCGTAATGGTAACACAAGCAGTAATCCGTGCCGTGGAAGAGTTCATATATGTGTGGTGGAACGAGTCGAATGAGTCAATCAATCAATCTCTTTTTTAACCAAACGAACAATTCAAATCAAGTCAAAAACTCGATAAGAGAAACAATCTCGTCAAAAGTACCAAAGGAATATATTTATACAAAGTTTGGACTCTCTATGGTGATCTTGTTGTAGTTCTACTTTACTTGCCTTGCCACACTCTCTCTTCTCCCCAATTTCCACTTCCAATGCGAAGAAACTTTGTGTAAATAAAGTCCTTTGACTTGTTATTATGTATATAATATACCTACCATATATAAAAAGCTCAAAGCAGCAAAAAGACAAGAAGCAATGCGATTGATCCACACAGACAGACGCACAGAGATGATGGTATCACACACAAGAACTAAATAATTACGTTTTTATATCAACCAAATCAAATCCTTCTCACCAGAGAATTGAAGAGACCATCCGAGCAGCCTCCTTTTGTGTGTATCAAGCTTGATTGTATATGAAAAGAAAAAAACTAAGCTAACAATAAATTGCGACCGAAATTTGTGTTGCGAACGGTGAGAAGAACGCCGAACATTATGATAAAGAGCGGCCGGCGCGGCGGGCTGGCTGGCGGGCTAACAGACGCCGCAGGATTTTTCGCAATCCGCAAAGAAACTAAAAATTTCGGTCAATATTTCAAGTTTTATATAGAAAACTAACCATAACAAAAAAATCAATGGTAGCCCTGCGATAGATGGAAGTGGAATTGCAATTCCATTTCCCCCCCGCTGGCTACCCGGTCAGATCCCAGCACGCAAGTCATACAACACGTTGTTTAATGCTTTCATAGATGATGTATGTTTGCTGGGAACAGAGCGGAGAGTTTGTTATACCTGTGTGGGACGTACGAAGAAACAAACATTCTTACATTTTGCTTTTGAATATATCAGATTTGCATCTTCATGTCATAAACATATGCATCTATATATATGAATATACACCGAAGGCGCTTGGGTATATGAATATATATAGATATGTATCTTTTGGGCGCACACTTGGAATTATATATATATCTTCTACCCGTAATGTTTGTCTCTTTTCTAACCGAAACTTTTTCGCGTAGTTAAATCTGTTAATGCTTTCGTGTGATCTTCATCGATTGAGAGTTACAAATATATATTCATTCTCTGTTCCAGGTGACATTCAGGTCAACTATCGCGTCGAGGTTAATGCCGAGGAGGCTGCTGTCATAGTACTCGATGAGGTCGTTGCAGTTAAAATCACACTGACATCGCCTCTGCTTCGGGAAGCTTGCGAGACCATCACAAAGATGGAGGAAGGAGCGACAGCTGAAGAAGATGCCGCAGAAGACTTCTTGCCACGCGAACCATGTTTGCGGGTTCGTATTGCCTTTGATTCATCTTTTACGATGGCTTTTTAATAGTTCGTTATTTCTGTTTCAGGCACTCGCTGACTTACGTCACGCCAAATGGTTCCAGGCGCGAGCAACTGGCTTGCAATCGTGCGTTATGGTGATCCGGATATTACGTGATCTTTGCCAGCGAGTCTCATCGTGGCAATCGTTGCCGCAGTGGTCGCTGGAATTGCTTGTTGAGAAGGTTATTTCTTCAGCTGGATTTCCCATTTCCCCTGGCGACTGCTTGCGTCGAATTATGGAGGCCTTATCTTCGGGCTTTTTGATCAACGGGCCCGGTCTGCTTGATCCATGTGAAAAAGATCCAACAGATGCTCTACAGGCGCTAACGAAGCAAGAGCGTGAAGATCTCACTGTGTCGGCACAGTTGTTCCTGCGTTATATTGCTTTCCGTCAGATGTTTAAGGTGCTCGGCATGGATCAGCTGCCGGCCATGAAATATCCCATTCGTCCGTGGCGCATCAATCGCAAGCGGCGCCGCTCGTCAGGCAAGGCAGGAGTCGCGGGAAACGAAGCGGATCCAGCTGACATTGATGAAACTGGATCAGACGAGAAGGTGGCCAAGAAGGAGGTGGCTCCGGCCACTGCCACCGCCGCCCCCACGGCCTGAGTGCCAAGGCTAATCAATCAGCATTAGAAATACTACGTAGGTGTCAACAAATATGAATAACTTTTTTCTCAACTTAATTGCGTAACCGATACGCTCGATAACTCTACACTATATCCATACAAGACACTAATCAATCTGGGCAATGTATTCTTCATGCCCAATAACAACAACAGCAAATAGAAGCCCTTTACTAAAATAATATTTAAAAAAAAAAGAAAAAACTTAATGCATTTTTCTAGAATGTGCAGAAACTAATGCAAAATGTATTCAATTAGATGTGGAAGCGTTGATTCTCTATACACATTATATAATATATGCTCAACGGCTTCCACAACACGTTTCAAACATTATAAAACAATACAAAAAGTTTTAATAAAATATACAATACATATACAATAAAAAAAATTATATTTTTTAAATAATCATAAACTAAAGAAACTTCTGCCATTTGGAGTTAGGCTTTTCTTTAACTGAATATTCGATCTGGGATTTGCGCTTGTAAGCGGCACTTGGCCTTTTTGTTGATACATTTTCCGAATCATCTGAATCATAATCTTGATGTGTTGTCCTCGAGCCAGACCTAATGTCTGGAATACGTTTGATCGGTTCATCTACAAAAGCAGCCCATTTGCTGGGCCTTTTCTCTCCTTGAGTTTGCAATGAAGGTGGCTCAATTTCATTCTGTGCCTCCCGAATTTTCCGATTATCCTGTTGCTGCTGCTTTTGTCCATGTTCCAAGTTCATCTGCTGAACCTTTAAACGGCATTCAGCGCCAGATCCTCTAAAGAATTCCCGCTTCACCACCTGCTTTACGCGGCAAACTTTGCATTCCCATTTGTTGCTTTTTTTCGCAATGTCCACCTGTGTATTAACACAGATCCACACTAGTAACTAATCTATAGATGGTTAAATGCACATACCTGGTATAAACTGCATTCCATGCATTGCAAAACACGAATTTGTTGAGACATTTTTAAATAAACGCAAGCGTAAATGGCAATATGGCGTTGCCATATACGTACTCGCTAATAACAGTCCCGGAAAATGTTAAGATTTTCGAAAAATGAAATCTGGCAGCACAGTCAGTAATTGTTTTTTGCTATCAGCTGTTTAAAAACGCCGCGTCGAGCCACAACTCGATCACAACACAACTGGACATTTCTAAAATGCGTTTGGTAAGTGACAAACAAAAAATAAACGTTATCAAAGGAAATGATGACAATAACAAACTTATCTGAATTATTTATTTACAGTATTGCCTTAGCGGTGACTTGGCAAAACCATGCTACATCATCACATTCAAGGGACTCCGCATAATGCTGGATTGTGGCCTGACTGAGCAAACGGTTCTCAACTTTCTCCCACTTCCTTTTGTGCAGAGTCTCAAGCTTTCCAATTTACCCAACTTTGTGCCCCCCAGCGATCATGATCCCCAAATGGATGGCGAGCTCAAGGAGTGCTGCGGTCGTGTGTTCGTGGACTCTGTTCCGGAGTTCAATTTGCCAATGGACAAAATGCTGGACTTCAGTGAAATTGATGTGATTCTTATCTCCAATTATCTAAATATGTTGGCTCTGCCGTACATCACAGAAAACACTGGCTTTAAGGGCAAAGTCTACGCGACGGAACCAACTCTGCAGATTGGTCGTTTCTTTCTGGAGGAACTTGTGGACTACATTGAAGTGTCGCCCAAAGCGTGTACGGCACGTTTATGGAAGGATAAACTTCATCTGCTGCCCAGCCCGTTGAGTGAAGCCTTTCGAGCTAAGAAGTGGCGCACCATTTTCAGCTTAAAGGATGTCCAGGGCAGCCTCTCCAAGGTGACAATAATGGGATACGATGAGAAACTGGATATACTGGGCGCATTCATTGCCACGCCCGTTAGTTCTGGCTATTGTTTGGGCTCCAGCAATTGGGTGTTGAGCACAGCACACGAAAAGATTTGCTATGTGAGCGGTTCCTCAACACTGACCACACACCCACGTCCCATCAATCAATCGGCTCTTAAGCACGCCGATGTACTCATCATGACTGGCCTGACACAGGCGCCCACAGTTAATCCGGACACCAAGCTTGGCGAGCTGTGCATGAACGTGGCGCTGACAATACGTAACAACGGCTCAGCCCTTATCCCGTGCTATCCATCTGGAGTTGTTTACGACCTGTTCGAGTGTCTTACGCAAAATCTGGAGAATGCTGGACTAAACAATGTGCCCATGTTCTTCATTTCCCCCGTGGCAGACAGTTCTCTGGCCTACTCCAACATCTTGGCCGAGTGGCTAAGCTCAGCCAAGCAGAACAAGGTGTATCTACCGGATGATCCCTTTCCTCATGCCTTCTATCTACGTAATTCCAAGCTGAAGCACTACAATCATGTCTTCTCTGAGGGATTCAGCAAAGACTTTCGACAGGTGATTTGATCTCGACTTAATCTTTGCTATGTTTGGCTAATTTTTCATTTCCCTTTCTTAGCCTTGTGTCGTATTTTGTGGCCATCCAAGTCTACGTTTCGGAGATGCCGTACACTTCATTGAAATGTGGGGCAACAATCCGAATAATTCGATTATATTCACGGAACCAGATTTTCCATACCTACAAGTATTGGCACCGTTCCAGCCACTGGCCATGAAGGCCTTCTACTGTCCCATCGACACTTCACTTAACTACCAGCAGGCCAACAAGCTGATCAAGGAGTTGAAGCCTAATGTATTAGTCATTCCGGAGGCATACACAAAGCCACATCCGTCGGCGCCCAATCTATTCATCGAGCAGCCTGACAAGAAGATCATCACTTTCAAGTGTGGGGAGATCATCAGGCTGCCGCTGAAGCGCAAGTTGGATCGCATCTACATTGCCTCAGAGCTGGCACAGAAGATACTGGCACGAGAAGTGGCCACTGGTGTGTCCCTCTCAACGCTCACAGGCGTGCTACATGTAAAAGATAAGGTGCATTGCATACAACCGTGCGCTGAAAGTATTAAGGACGAACCAGGCTCTAGCAGTGGCAGCCTTGGCACAGTACCATCCAAAGAGGATGTGCTCAAGAACGTCAAATATGAATATGGCAACATTGATGTGGATACGCTAATGAAACGTCTGGCCCAGGATGGCTTCTCTAACATTAAAATGGACCGCAGTGGAGGTAACCTAACCTTGCAGCTGGTCAACGAGGACACAATCATCAAGTTCGAGGATAATGAGACACACATTATATGCGGTGGCAAGCCCACAACGCGCCTCAAACTGCGTGACACTCTACTCAAGTGTCTGCAGAGTTTTTAAGAATCTACAGATAAAAAATACACACTACATATACAGACAAAGATATACGCCCTTTCATTGTTAAACTATTGTTTGACTGTCAAAATGTTGGCACATCGACTGCAGGTCTCCAGGTGATCGTCCGCGAGGCTGTAGCGCCGACAGCGCGGGCACAGCGGTGCTTTCAGGTTCTCTAACCTAACTAAAGCCACATCTGCTTTTGGTTCCACCTCAGCCAGCAATGTGACGCTGCCCACTTGAAGTATCTCGCATAGCTCTGAGCTGGAAGTGGCCACATTCAGCTGTCCATTTAGGGCAGACAGCAGCTCAAGTTGTTGCTGGGAGTTGCAGGTTATGCTCACTGCAAGGTGCCAACTGTTGACATCGCCAGCTTGCTGATTGACTATGCGTTTGATTTCCAATCCTGCTGCCACAACCTGGTTGGCTTTAGGATTAATCCAATCCTTCTGACCTTGCACATTCTGCTCGTGGAAGGCAGCTCCAGTCGTATCATAATGACTCCAACTCTCTTCAATCAGATAGGGCGCAATGGGCCACAGAGACTTGCAGAGCTGTCTGTAGCAATGGCTGAGCGTGTGGCGTATGGCTGCCAGCTCCTTATCATCGCCACAGTACAATCTATCCTTGATCAAATGCACATAGATGCCCGACACTTGATTGGCAATGAAGTTCTGTATGCTGGCCACAACTCGATTATACTCGTAGATGTTGTAAAGCTTTTCAATCTGAAGAATACACAATGAATTAAAGGATTGACTGGTATTCTTGCTGGATTAACTTACCTCCTCCTCAAAGCCCGACAGATTGTGCAACAGATACTTATTCAAATAGCTGCCATCCTCAATAGTAACAGGTAGATCCTGTTGCTGGCCAATGACTCCGTTTAGGTAGCGCAGCGTACCTCGCACCTTGCTCAGATTCTCGGCAGCCTGCTGAAGCAGCTTGTCGCTGACAGTGATGGACATGTGCTGAGTGCCATGTGAGGCGACCCACCAGCGAAGCACATCTGTGCCGTATTTCTTGGTTATCTGCTTGGGTGAGATGACATTTCCCAGTGATTTGGACATTTTATGGCCCTTCTCGTCCACCGTAAAGCCATGTACAAAGAGAGCTCTGAAAGATTAGGGTATCATTAGTGGGTTGCACAATGTTACTCCATGCGCGTCACTCACTTGTAGGGTGCACAGTTACGTGCTGCTATGCTGGTAAGCAGCGACGATTGAAACCAGCCAGTGAACTGATCGTAACCTTCCAGATAGAGATCCGCAATTTGTTCTTTGTTCTTTAGAACGGCAGACCAAGTGCTGCCTGAATCGAACCAGATGTCGAATATATCACTGCCCTTGACTAGTTCTTCTGCTTTGCAACCAAGCTGGTTGAGCAGTTCAGCGGGCAGCAGCTGCTCCAGTGGCCGGGACCACCAAAAGTCCATGGATCCCTCAGTGTGCAGCAGTCCACAGAGATGATCGATCAATGCCGCATTGAGGACGACTTGCTTGGTGTCCTTTCTATACAGCACTGGTATGGGCACTCCCCAGGCACGTTGACGTGATATACACCAATAGGGTCGCTTGTGCAGCTGTGTGAGCAGCGCCTTCTTGCTGGCCTCGGCATTGACACGTGGGTAGATCTCCACTTGCTCCAGGGCAGCAGCCGCTGGCGCCTTCAACTTGTCCGTGTTGATGAACCACTGTTCGCTGGCGCGTATAATGACGGGCTGCTTGGTGCGCCAGTCGATGGGATAGGAATGCTCGAACTGAGAGGCATGCACCACATCTTCGGCAATGTGTTGCAGCACCAGTGGATTGCCCTGTTCCAGCACAGACTGACCGCGAAGAAACTCTGGCGCATCATTCGTATAAATGCCGGCCTCGTTGACGAAGCACTTCACGGACAACTTATTGGCCAAACTTATTAGAAAGTCGTCAGGTCCATGAGCAGGAGCAGTGTGCACCAGGCCTGTTCCCTTGCTGTCCTGCACATGACTGGCTTCGAAGAAGGGCAGCTCTGTCTGCGACTTGTCAATGGGATGTCGATAGGTACAGCTGCTCAATGCACTGCCCGGCAGTCGCTCCACAATCTCACATTGCTGCTGGGTAGCCGCCTCGAAGTCCGCTATGAGCGCCGAGGCCATCAGGTACAGCTCCTGTGGGTTACGACCGGACAGTCGCACCAGCACGTACTCCAAGGAGCTATTGTAGCAGATTGCCTGATTGCTGGGTAGCGTCCAGGGAGTTGTTGTCCAGACCAATGCATAGATTTGTTTGCTCTTGCCAGCATCAATTGTCGGCAATCCATTCAAGCAAAATCGTAGGTAAACTGAGCGACTAACGAAGTTTGCATCGTACTCCAGTTCTGCCTCCGCCAATGCAGTTCTGCAAAAGAAGGTATTAATAGGGAAGATTTTCCATGAGCTGAGCTGAGCTTACTTGGAGGAGGGCGACCAGTAGACAGGCTTGAGATCGCGATAGACCAGGCCGCGCTCGTAGAGATTGTAGAACATGTGCAGCTGATTCGCAATGAATTCTGGCTTGAAAGTCAGATAAATGTCATCGGGTTGCCAGCTGGAAAGGATGCCCCAGCTGCGAAATTCCTCCTTTTGTGATGCAATTGCCTGGAGAGCAAAGGCACGGGCTGCAGAAGCAATGGATAAGTACACAACTGACACAATTCCCGCTTCAAGATTCACTTACATTTCTTACGTATTTCCAGCGGAGTCTGTTCACCCCCTGCGGCATTGGTGGCCTTCAACTCAATGGGCAGACCATGGCAATCCCAGCCAGGAATATAGTTGACTTGCCGACCATGTGCCACACGCTGTCGCAATGTTATATCCTTGAGTATCTTATTGACGGCATGTCCCATGTGCAGCTGTCCATTGGCATAGGGTGGTCCATCGTGCAACACGAATGCGGGTTGCTGCTTGTGCTGTTCCTGGTACTGATAGGAAGCGGATATCTTGTGCTAGCGAAACAAGAAGGTAACATTCAGTCTCTCTTTCTGGGGAGGAGGGGACAACTCTTACCTCCAGGGTTAGTCGCTCCTGTTCCTCGCGTTTTGCTGCCGACAGACGATTGGGGAACTTCGTCTTGGGCAGATTAATTGTGTCCGTGTATTTGTGTGCATCCTTTTTTGCGGTTTTCACTGAGTATAGACGTGCTCCAAGGTGATGTCGTAGAACTCGCAACATTTTGTAACCGGTGAAATTAAAATCAGCTGTGCGAACAGCTGACACAAGACGTAAGAATGAGAGAGCGGGACAGAAAGAGTAATCGGCGGGCTTATTTGAAATTGAACAGAAAGGGTACGATAACACACCAATAAAAGTTAAGTGAAACATTGGACAACTAATGAAACCTAATTATATTATTTTTATTTATGGTATTTATTATTTATGATATGGGAATAAAGGTTTTTTCTTCTCATCATCTTATTTCATCAATGAAAATTGTTTTATACTTTTTATTTATCATATGGTAGGTCAAAGAGAAACACATATTCTTACTTCTTCTCATCATCATTTTTCTTCTCATCACCTTTCTTCTCATCATTTTTCTTCTCATCACCTTTCTTCTCATCACCTTTCTTCTCATCATCTTTCTTCTCTTCGTCCTTTTTTGCTTCTGGTTGTTCGCCAGTCTTTTCCTCCTTCTTTTCTTCTCCTTTGGGTTCGTCACCGGACAGGTTGGCCGCCAATTGATTCGCCTTGACCAATACCTCGTCTATATCCCCGACCATGTAGAATGCAATTTCCGGTATGTCATCGTACTCGCCGTTAAGCAAACGCTTGAAGCCATCCACACACTTCTCCACGGGCACCAGCTTTCCCGCATGGCCGGTGAATATTTCTGCTACTTGAAAAGGCTGAGATAGGAATCGTTGGATTTTACGGGCTCGGGCCACTGTCAGCTTGTCCTCCTCGGAGAGTTCATCCATGCCCAGGATAGCGATTATATCCTGCAGAGATTTATAACCCTGCAGAGTCTTTTGCACCGAGCGGGCCACATTGTAGTGCTCGTCACCCACAATTTCGGGATCGAGAATGCGTGAAGAAGAGTCCAAGGGATCTACAGCTGGATAAATGCCCAGCTCAGCAATGGGGCGCGACAGCACAGTGGTTGCATCCAAGTGGGAGAATGTTGCTGCCGGGGCGGGGTCAGTAAGATCATCGGCAGGCACATAGACCGCTTGTACCGATGTTATAGATCCGTTGCGTGTGCTGGTGATGCGCTCCTGCATGGTGCCCATGTCGGTGCCCAGTGTGGGTTGATAGCCCACAGCAGAGGGTATTCTGCCCAGCAGCGCAGACACTTCCGAACCGGCCTGGGTGAAACGGAATATGTTATCGATAAAGAGCAGCACATCCTGTCCGTCAACATCCCGGAAATACTCCGCGATGCTTAGACCGGTAAGCACGACGCGACTGCGGGCGCCCGGCGGCTCATTCATCTGGCCATAGACAAGTGCCACTTTTGATGTATTGTCCTCGAGGTTAATGACATTACTCTCAATCATCTCATGGTACAAATCGTTACCCTCTCGTGTACGCTCTCCGGCACCGACAAACACCGAGTAACCGCCGTGTGACTTGGCAATGTTGTTAATAAGCTCCATGATGAGCACAGTTTTACCCACCCCGGCACCACCAAAGAGACCGATCTTGCCTCCCTTGACATAAGGTGCCAAAAGATCGATAACCTTGATGCCGGTTACCAGTACTTCTGGTTTCACACTCAGGTCCGCCAACTCAGGTGCTTCATTATGGATAAATGAGTAGAACTCGCTCTTGATTTCACCGCGCTCATCGATTGGATCTCCTACTACGTTGATAATGCGGCCCAGAACCGCTTTACCAACGGGCACACGGATGGGAAAACCAGTGTCAAGGACTTTCTGACCACGCCTTAGACCCTCTGTGGAATCCATGGCAACGGAGCGTACCACATTGTCGCCCAGATGATGGAAAACCTAAGGCAGGATTTAGGGCAAGGGTTTGTAATTGAATCAAGCTTAACTGATTATTACCTCTAGTACGAGACGTCCAATTTGGGACTCTTGTACTTCCATGGCATTCATAACCTCTGGTACTTCTTCTGGAAAGTAAACATCGACGACCGGCCCAATAACGGAATGGATGAAACCCTCGCGTCTCTTGCCAATCAGATCACACAGAGAATTGCCGCTACCACCTCCTCCTCCCTGTCCTTTTTCATCACAAGGATCGGGTTTTTTCTCATCACAGGGATCGGGCTTTTTTTCTTCACAGGGGTCTGGTTTCTTTTCCTCACAGGGATCGGGTTTCTTTTCCTCACATTCATCGTCCTTGGCGAGCACCAGCGCCGTATGAACGGACCGCACTTGCAGAGGAAACTTCACATTTACTGGCTGTCCGAGTTTTAGACCTATTTTACTGCATACTACAAATAAATAAATTAATGGATGACTTCATTACTAAACTGACTGATCTGGTCTCACCCGTTGCCAATCGCGCGCATGTCATCAACATTTTTGTATTTGCGTCTATAATGGTTATAAAACAGCTGCAAGTCCTTTCGTCAATATTAAAATAATAATTTTTTTATTTTATGATTATTTTTTAGCTGTCTTGCAAACGAGCTCAACAAAATTCGCTTGCATTATGATTGTGCCACTAATTTCTTGATAATTCAAGGCCTACTTTATTGCCGTGTTTAAATTTTCAAAGCAAAAATTGATTATTAATTAATTATCGATAAGTAAATGGCGCGTTTTTCGATATTGAAATTTCGGCATGTTAATGTTAACTCGTCTGTTAAGTCTAAATTTTTCGATTTGTTTTAAATTGCTTTTATGTGCTATCGATTTAAAAATTAGTAAAGCACTTATTTTTTGAAATCCTTAGTCAAATAATCGTACTAAAGTATGTTAAATTTAACATCTCTGTTAAGTTTAAATTGTCGATTCTTATCGTCTATTATCGATCTAAATGCCAGTCTCAAAAACCAAAGGATAAATAAGCGGTTACTATGCCAACAATGAAGAAACGATTGTTGTGGTCACAGCAAATGTCTATTGAAACACCTCAAAGATGGACGTTCTATCGCATTACAGCTCTCCTGTGATTGAGTTTCCTGCCACACAACCAACTGAGAGGCAAAATGCTTTAGTGGACAACTGTACTGGCACAGATCCCCCGCCTCAAAGTTTTGAAAGAGGCACAGATACGCAGGAGAAGAAACATGCGACTACACAAACGGAGCAAAGCTGCAGCGGCAGTGGAACTGTGGATTATGACGAACGAGCCTTGGCCAAGTGGTTGCGACAGATTTGTCCATTAGTTGAAAAGGAGTTGAGTCAACCCACTCCACAGATGGAACAGCATGAGCAGCAGCAGGCTAGTCAGAGCGCGCTGCAAGAACAAGTGCAGGTGCATATATACCAGAGTCTATCAATGGGCAGCATTGAGAACTCTCAGGGATTGGCCACCTGGCTGAGCGTGCACACAAACGATGCACCAGTGTTGGTGACCACAACTGTGGCGCCTCACGATGACTGGTGTGAGCACGTTGATCAGCAGTTAAAGCTCTATGTGCCGCAGCGCATGTCACAAGGAAACTTTGTGGTATACAGTGAAGCCAAGACTCTGCCTTTAAAGTCCTGCCTTCGTAGCCTATGCACGAATGGATTCAACAAGAATGTTTTTGCCGGTGCCACAATGGATGGTGAACTTTTCGTTTGGCTCTACGAGCCGTCACGAAGTGGAAACGACTCTAACGTGGAAATAAAGCAGCTTCATAGTGTATCCTCTACACATGGCGCTGCTGTGTCTTTAGATTGGGTAACAGAGGAGCGGCTGCTTGCCTGCTATCCAAATGGGACTGTTCTACAGTGGCTTGTGGCCAAACAGATGAGCATGGACTGGGAGTAAGTTGTGCTAGAGTACGGCAAACTGTGCTATTATCAACCCTTTTCTCTTAGATATTCCGTGCCAGCTACCGTTTCCGTGGAGCTAACTACTATGGTATCATTGGGGCTAGATGATTTTGTCATAGGCACCAACGATGGCAGCGTTTATCGGTGTTGGAGTGTGGATCGTCAAGCTGCTAGCGATAGGTCATCCAAGAGGCAGTTACAGTTGCTGCCCTTGCGACGACATCGCTTTATGGTGTCCACGCTGCTGCGCACCGAAATGGACGGACATCAGATTGTCATCAGCTGTGATTTGAGTGGACAAGCCTACTACCACGATATGCGGCATGAGGACGAAGTATTTTCAAATACATATATTTTTTAACTGAGCATTGCATCTTAATTGCAATTGAACCTCTTTCGACAGGATACCGCTCAATTAATTGTCCAAATACCGTTACCCTTCAAGAATGCCATTGCCTGTAGCCGGGACGCTAATATTATTTATTGTCCTAGCAATGACGGGGCCTTACAGTACTACAGGGTCAATGATGGTGCTCATGCTCAGGTCAAGGGCGCACTACGCGGTCGCGGCAACCTTATCCGAATTAGTGATAATGGGTATAAAGAAACTATAGCATTACCTAGCGATACAATCTTCAATAATTTCAATTTCAGATGCTGGTTAATCACAGGACTCTATGGCTGCGACTTTCAAATCTTTTATATCGAGAACAGTCTTTTATGGGAATAAAATATAGAACACACAAAATGGTTTTCGTTATTACAAATATAATTCTACAATTAATAAAGTATATAAACTACAAAATAATTTTTCAGGAACTGCTATACGGATTCGTACACGATTTTGAACTATTCTTACCACATAGCTGGTTAAAAATTTTTTTTTGCAAAAGAGTCAATGTAGCCATTATTCTTCACAATATTAGACACAACACGGTACCTCTCATGCATAGGAATCCAAATGTTTGGGGGTGGGCATGGAGCATTTAATGGAAATCTTATCCTTACAGATTGTTTACGTGTTCCATTTTTTGAACCCATTGCTATATAGGATGTCATTTTCTTTTTGTACAGGATTATATGAGTCTCAACCGCCAACTTACCTGATAAAAGTTTTGTCCATAAAGCGAACATCTTGAATATAAAAAATTATCTGTAAATATTATACTGTACTGAAAAAATAAATTCTGTAGTCTTTATACTACTTAAAAGGTTACTTGGATACAAAATCAAATGAAATGAAATTCACTTATAAGTTGTTTCAATGTAATAATTTCATTTGTATCGCTGCGCTTAAGTTTATTTATGGTTTAATCATCTTTATATGTTTGCTATTTACACGAGTTTACATTAAAATTTCACAGATCACTAACAAAACACAATATCTTCATATTTACGTATGTAATATGTATTATAAATATGTAAATAAGAAATTATTCATGCATTTCAAACGAAATGCATATCTTCCTTTCATAAATATTGCCAGGTGCCTGGTTAGCATAAAATACTCAAATAAAAAATTCAGCGGTATCAATTACTAAACATTCACTTCACAGGCCCGTGATGTGCATAGAAGTATAAAATTATAGTTTAATTAAAGTATTTAAAAGTAGTAAATATTAAACGACATAATTACATTGTGAAAATGAATGAAAAGTTTGCAATAGTCTTAAATAAATTATACAATAAACGTTAACGAGATACATACATATAGTATATGTAGATATATTGACACATACGCATATATGTATTTAGTATATAACATAAGGTAGAACTGCACACAATTTAGCTACATCTCTCCCGTTCAAAGTGCTCCGACCGTACATTTTTTTCTAACTGCTACACTTATTTGAATTTAATATTGTTGGCTTCGCGAAAGTACAGGTAATAATGATAATTGCTAGGCGTTTGTCTGCCTATCTGCTGATTGGCTAATAAATTCTCTTAGTTGAAGAGCACAGTGTTGGGATCTTCATTATCCATTTGCTTAACATGTCGGAGAACATCCTTTTTCGTTATGACGCCCAGTAAACGTCTGCGAATATTGAACTGTGTTAGAAACGTATTATTATTTATTATTTAATATCCACTTACCCATTGTGTGTGACGAGTGTCTGACGCAGGCCCAGTTTGCGGAACATATCAACCACAGTTTCCATTGGTGTTTGATCTGTTACTGTGATGGGTGCCATGTCAAGTATCTTCTTAAGTATCAATGGTGACGGACCCAGATTTTGTATAGGTGTAGTTGACGTGAATAATACTATAGAATTACTATTGATTCCCTCGATAAGACGCTTTGCGTTGCCTATGAATGCAAAAGTTGAGAATTAGTTGCTTTTTCCATTGGAAGGATCACTTAATTGATTACCTATAGCCAAATTAAGATCCCTGCGTAGTACAAAGCCAACTAGATATTGATTCTCTCTAGACACAACAACAGGATAGCCATTATGCTCCGTTTCTTTCAGTAAATTCTCAACATCGTCCACCGTCATGGAGTCTTGTGTGATGACATTCAATGTTTCATTACGTTTGGGCTGCATTACATCTGCCGCAAGTGTTGTGTGCGCGAACTCCTCTTTGCTGTCCAGGAACGGATAACCATTGAGCGCAATATGCGCATCATAAATGCCCTGTCTGCCCAAGGCATCGCCCACCCATTTAGAGGCCATCGCAGCTGCCATGAGTGGCACAATATAACGTACACCGCCCGTCAGTTCGAACATGATGACCACAAGAGAGACAGTCATACGGGTTACTCCTCCCAAAACGGCGGCTGCTCCAACAACTGCATACAGGCCCGGTGTAATTAGATTGCTGTCTGCGCACTCTCCGGTAAAGAACCAAAAGTTCGGATAACTATACGCAAACTGCTCAACTCCAATGCCAACTATGCGTCCCATTATTGCGCCTAACAGCAGCGATGGTATAAACAGACCCGAGGGCACCTTAATACCGAAGGTGAATATGGTCAGCGCCAGTTTTAGAATGAAAGTGAGCACCAAAAGCCAAATGGAATTGTAAACGCCGGGCCCTGGCTCGGTAACTTCAATAAAACCGGTGCCTGTGCTGATATTCATCCGTTTGTAGTCACTAAACAATAAAGTACAGTTTAGTTAAAGTAACATTACAAAAATAATAAAGTATACCATAGGGGATTGGTGACATCTCCAGGTGAGCACTTGCTAACCAGCAGGAAAATAAGCTCATTCATGTTCATGCGCGTGAATGGATTTGGATAGCAGATTACACCGGTAACTAGGGTGACGAAGAGCACCTCGCTAACGGGAAACTGACCCAACTTGCTGAACTTCCGGTAGCGGCACCACCATAAGTTTGCTTTTATAAAAAACGTTCCAATGACGCCCTGAATTAAAAATAGATTTTTGATTAGAAATGAATTGAACTTTTTCTTTGTACTGCAATTACTTACGCCCATGATTCCAAGAAAGACAAACGGAATTAGCTCAAAGAATATCCAAGGCTTGTTGTATTCCACAAAGAACAGCACGGAATGCTCATTGCCAAAGGGCGTGAGAGAACGAAGTACGAATGCTGCAATCAATGCACAGAAGAACGAGCGCCACAGGGTCTTCAATGGAAAGTAATAGGAAACCTCCTCCAGAGAGAAGAGCACACCGCCAATGGGGGCACCAAACGCGACTGAGACGCCTGCTGCGGAGGCTGCTGATAGGATTTCTCTCTTTTTGGCCTCGTTTCGGCCATATTTGGGAAACAGATGCGAGAATATGTTGCCAATGCAGCTGGCAATATGTACCATAGGACCTTCTTTGCCCAGAGTCAGACCAGCCGACACGGAGAGCATCAGGCCCACAGATTTGATCAGCAATGTCCATTTTCCCAAATAGCCGCGAATTATAAAGCCCGACAGAATGGTCTTGATCTCGGGAATACCAGAACCGCAGGCATATGGGGCAAACATCCGCACCAATGAGGCACTCAACGAGGCAAATAGCAAAGCCCACAAGACATATCCAATGTATGATATTATGTACGGCCCCGTACCATTCCGACTGAGTCCCAAGATTTCTGGCCAAGTTTTCCACTACAAGTTGATAAGAGCTTAGCTAAAGTTGGTTCAAGTTTAATAGATTACTCACCGTTGAGCAGTTTCCCTCCTCAAAGACTGATTGTTTGGCTGGATAACAGCATTGCTCGCGGTTAAACCAGAATGCGGGTGGACAAATACCGTGCTTTAAATCAGACATCCAACTTGCACCTATGTCAACCATGCCAGCCACACAGCCCGCAGCTATGCCGACAAGTAGAACACACAGCCAACCGGAACCGGCATCGATTGACCCCTGTAACAAACGATAATTTGGGTCAATCTATTTAAAACTGTATTTATAGAGATCGTTATGCGTTACCTTAATTAAATCCCAAACTGAATCCTGACGCTTTTTTACAATATATCGATGACGCATGCGATCACGAGCTATATCCCGCTGCCAATCGATGGTGTGGAAATCTTCATACTGTCCAATCCCGGGTATATCGTCCTGCACATCCGAGGAGCCATAGAATGAGAGTGCTCCTAAAATGGTGCACATGAACGCAAAATAGAAAGTACTTTGATAAGGATTGTTCATTGTTCAGAAACATTTTGAAATTGACAACTTGGAATTATGTTCTTGATCCAGAAGGCTGTAAATATTTATACATTTAATGAAGTTTCTAGACATACAATAAAATCAGAAAGATAGTCGAAATTGTTTCTAAGAAATCTATTTGTGTATAGGTATATATATCGTATATCCTGGTGATAGCCTGAGAGAAATAATTAAATGGAAGCCCCACAGCGAATAACAATTGCTATCGCAGTTATTTATACATATTCCACAGTACAAACAGACCGAACCACAGGGGAATTATGTCTGTATTGCAATCATATGTATATTAAATTAAATCGAGTAGCGTCTGGCCGCGCTCTGCCCCTCCGTCCCCCCCGTCCAGTGTGCTTATATGAATATGGCAATAAAAGTTAAGTACAGCTTGCGCCACGCAGTCACAATTGATGTGACGTCGCTGACCACGAGATCGTGATAAAGATTAACAAATCAAACCTATCTACACCAACTCTGTCACTCATCGGCCACTCACCGTCCATGGGGTCCCCGAAGGCGTTGTGACTTGGCACATGTTGATGCTGAAGCTGATGATGATGGTGCATTGTTCGCTGGTTCGGCACGTAGTCGCGTTCCGTATCCGATTCGGTAGCAGTTTCACGATGATAGCTGCCCGGTCCGCCGCCGATAAGTTCGCCAGGACTCGATCTTGGCGTTATATCAATCATATCCTCGTCGTCTGTGGCCGCTGTGAGTGATGTGGTTGCTGCCCCGTAGGTAAGCTTTGAATGCGGGGCAAGCGGGTGATCACCTTCGCCGCCGTCTCCAATAGTGTGACCGTTTGACTGTAAAATAAAAAACAATAATACCGTAATTTTGTAATATCGAAAAAACATTTCAAAATGTGTGCCATGAACTATTCAGTTAGCTGATTGTGACTTAAGAATTAGTTGTAATTTCGGAATTAAAAAATTAGTAAACAAAGCTAGATTGTATTAACACTTTTTCTTTGTTTACGCACAGACTCAGATAAGATAACGTGGAATTTTTTGGCTCTTTGCATGGACAAAGCGCAGGGTCAAGACTTGAAACACTGCTCAGCTGTTCACTTGGGTAAAAGTCATACACCCACGTAGACACTTTTCCCCAACAACAACATAATTTCCGCCCCCTAATATGTCACTCATATTTCACGTGAAATTTAGTACTACATTGTAAACGTTAATACTTTTATTATAAATTCACTCACATACCTTTTTCATGACTGTCTGATATGCGGTTATGTAGCTGTTGCCTTCCGCTGCAGCCTCTCTGCTACCCTTTAATGGGAATTTGTCCATTGCTTTAAATTGCAATTAAGTCGCCTTCTTGGTTGGATTGTTACTCTCTGATAAGGGTATTCGTGGGATTACTTGCTGTATTAATGTTCCAGGCTTTTGCGTTGCAATATTGCAGTCGCTTTTCCTTTTTTTTACATATTACAATTGTATTAGTGTATTACAATCGCAGGCGGACGTCACACACAATATCACAAATACAAACACACAAACAGTTGTTGGACTCGGACAAACAAACACTTTCTTTACATTTCACCTACACTGTGTGTGTGTGCGCAGATTGTTATCGAATACTAGATAAACACTTAACTATACATATTACACGTTCACTTTTAAAAAATTCTTCGATATTATATTAAATTATTTAGTTCTTACTGCCTTTATTTGTAATTTTTAGTTTTAGTTGCAAAAAATCACGGTCACACACCGGTGTGACCAGTCGTTGTGAACCGATGAATACCATAAATTTATTGAAAATGAAGGGAAGAAAGAAACATACCGCTGCGCGATAGTTTTTCTGTAAAGCTTGAAAAAACATAAATACTAAAAAAATATTTAATTAAAAAAATTTAATTAGAATATAAATAAAATAAGCAAGCTCATTTTTAATTTTCAAGTGATTGTGTCTATTTATGTTCATCTTTGTGAATGTGATCCTTTAACAATTTTCATCTGATCCTTTAACGCCTGCATCTCCTCAAGCAGTCGTTGCGGGAGCAGTAACGGTTTCCGTTGCCACCACAGCCAAGATAGTTCATCCTCAGACAGTCACGCCTGCGTCCATCGTAGTACCACATTTCCCTCATTGAGAAGTTGTCACAGTGCCTATTCCACCTGTTGCCACTATCCCGATTGCCTGTGCAGGCAAAGTTCACTGAGAATAGATAAAAGTATTTTATTTATGAATATTCATCATTTTAAAATCTTATTATATCGTATTTTGCAAATACTTACATGGACGGCCAACACAGAAGCTCTGAGCTTCAGTGTGGGCTACATAAAGTGCCAGACAAGCCAAGATTAAAATGAATTTCATATTGCTGTGCAGTAAACCTGATTAACTGATTTTAAACTGCAAAAATGTTTGCTTATATAGCAAGTTCACAAAGGAAATTTCGCACGCTTTTTAAGCAGTTGCTTGAAACATTTTGAGTTTAAACAAAGACAAGCCGACAAAAGCGTGCAATTTAAAAAACAGTTCTTCATTAATGTAAAGACCTAAATCTTTTGTATTTTATTTATTAATAGCTTGACTTTATTTGTTTGTTATTTTGTTATAAAACAAGACCATATTCTAGTTATATATCAATATATGTCATATTTTTTGCTTTGAATTATCATAGAAAAACTATAGACATCTTTAAATTATTTTTAATGATGAAAATCAAATATTACTAGTTCAAAATATTTTATTACGAAAAGATTGATGATTAAAATGTATGGTATTGTTTGTTAGTTTTTTTTCACTTTGAATTATCATAGAATACCCGTAATGTATTTCTTAGACTGCGTTTAACGAGGTATTTTTTATGGGCATATTCGAATTAGTATTTTGGCGCATTCAGCAAACGGTCGATGCAGTCTCAGTTTCCAGAATTGTTTAAACAAACAAATACTAAAATAGCATCGACGGACGTAAACAAAGGCCGCGAACCGCAAGTGCAGTTGGCGTTAGCAGCAGCAGCAGATATAACACAACATGGCTGGCTTCGTCGCGGTGCATACAGGTTTGTTTTGATTGATGTTGACCGATGGGAAACACATTGAATCCACACTGACAACCGTGTATGTGTATTTAGGGGCTGGAAACTGCATCGACGAGTCCAAATACCAGCGCGTCATCAAAGAGGCATGTATACGAGCCACAGAGATTTTGCGTAACGGTGGCAGCGCCGTGGACGCCTGCGAGGCTGCTATAATGCGGCTGGAGAATTGTGGCGCCACGAACGCCGGCTTTGGCTCGAATCTTTGCATGGATGGAACAGTACAGTGTGATGCAGCCATTATGAATGGCACCACATTGAACTTTGGAGCCTGCACCAATGTAAGTCGTGTTAAGAATCCCATACAACTTGCCCGTCGTATTTGCGATGGCCAGGGGGATCAGCAGCCACTGGATCGCATTCCGCCCATGGTTTTGGCGGCCAGTGGCGCTGAGCAATATGCCGAGCAAGTGGGCTGTGCAATGGTCGATCCCAGTGTGCTGATCTCATCGAAAGCTAAATTCCATTACAATCATTATAAGAGCAAATACGATATGGTTGTCGGCAACAGCAAGGCCGACGTCGACGCCGACGCCGAAGAGGCAATTCCTGAGCCGGGCAACGAAGTGGAACTGACCGCTGCACTGGACACTGTGGGCGCTGTGTGTGTCGACGGTGCCGGCAACACTGCAGCCGGCTGTAGTTCTGGCGGCATTTTACTTAAGGTACCTGGTCGTGTGGGCCAAGCGGCAACCTATGGTGCCGGCTGTTGGGCCACCGATACTGATGAGTTGGCCATTGCCACGTGCACGACCGGCAATGGTGAGTATCTGATGAAAACTCTTCTCGCCCGCGAGATATGCAACGGTGCCTTTAGCAGTGACTGTGCCGTGACAAGCCTGCATCGAACGTTCAAGCAGAAGTTCCTGGACTCTCCGCTGCTGCCGCAACAGCAAGATCTCTACGCAGGCGCACTGACGCTTCTCTACTACCCGAAACAGAGCTGCGGCGAGGTGATGTGGAGTCACACGACCCAGTCGTTTTGTGTCGGCTACATGGCGACAACGCAGAAGGTGCCAAAGGTTTGTGCTCATCCATCATGATCATTCCAATAATAAATAATCTTCATCTCTCTCTCTCACTCTTTCTGTATTTGCAGTTCGTACATTCGCCACTGCCCACGTATAGTGTGCCGGGCCGATCGTGCGTCGTCAATGGCCATAATTTCCATTTGCGCATTTAGTTTCTGGCCAAGCAAAGCGGCCAAAGCGATCAAAGCAGCCAAAATCAGCCTCGGCCAACCAGCTACGGTCTCTGCCTCCTCTGCAGCTGCACATCCCCCCACAACCAGACAGAGGCGCAGACACACACAGCCTCCTGCTCCTCATCATTCAGTGTCCGCTTTGCAGTTTTCTGCAATTCATTTGATTTAATGTTTAATTGCTGCGACAATTGCTGCCAGTGTAGGCGCTCATCGCCCATCTGACAACGCTAGCAACAACTACAACAACAACAACAACAACAACAATAATAATAGCAACTACAGCAACAACAGCATCTACAACGACAACATTTTAGTTTGCTTTTGTCTCTCGATGAAATATCATTAAATGAAAACTTTTTATTGTATAGTACTTATGCATCTATGTATGTATGTGTGTATCCATGCCTGTATCTATGTATGTATCTATATTTCGTGTACGCCCCTCTCTAGCAATAAAATAAGATTATTTTTTGTCGTAAGAACAATTTCCCTCGTTGAACCTCAAGTTGCGGCTGAGGCAACGCATGTGCTAGCGTTATAAATCAGCTCGCCAGGCCAAAAAAACGTGAATATCGTATTCTATAACATATTTAGACACCATGACGTATGTATAGATTTATGTGTATGTGTTGCCAGTGTTTTATGGTCGCAAATGTACAGAACTTAACCCATTCAGTTTGACGACACATAAATAATATTCGCACGATGTGATAAGTCTATATAGATATACATATATCAATTAAATTAAAGAGATAAGATTTTAGTCGAGTTGATGTTCAGTATTTATTTTAAATGGAATATTCTGTAAATTACATAACATTGGATAAGTACATCAAGGTATTGTAAAATCTTTGTTTGAACCTCTGTAGATAGATATTATCCGTTTATTGTTTTCTATTGCGATAGCTGTCACTTACGATATCTATTAGGAAGCCGGGGAAGCCGTGGTAGGGGCAGCCGTTGTAGGGGCAGCTGTGGTAGGGGCGGCCGTTGTAGGAGCAGCAGTTGTAGGGGCAGCCGTCGATGAGTCATCTGTCGATGAGACAGCCGTGGATGAGGAATCCGATTGAGTGGTTGCTGAAGATGCAGTGCTTCCAGTGGGTGCCACTGTGGTTGGGGCTTCTGCGAGGCAACTGGCCGATTTGGTGGCTTGGCACACACCTCTAGCTGTATCGAAATACGGCGTAGGGGAGCTGCATGATCCTGTCAAGGTGGTTGTAAAGATGGTGGTGGTTAGGGAGCTTCTCTGGCAGTAGACGTAAGTTCTGCAGGTTGAATCTGCATAAGTATAGAAATATCTAGTGTTCTTTGTGGCAGCTGCCGTTTGGCAAATGGTCTGCATTTCGTCCGCACTGGGAGTCGTTGGTGGTGCCTGTGTAGGTGGCACGTACTCAGCATTCGAACAGCTGGAATTCCAATTAGCCTATGGAAAATATGGGGATTTACGTGAGATCATGACGGAAATATGCAGGGGAAATACTCACGAAGTCGGCAACGCACTGAGGCACACAGGGAGTGGAGAATGTATCTACTGCATCGGAAACACAAATCTCATCCTCTCCACAATCGATGATTATCGATGTGGACAATTGGCCACTGACACAGCGTGCGGCCTGGGTGCTGCTCACACAGGTGTATGTCGAGGTTTCCGAACAGGTCTGGCAGCTTCCAGACGTTGCACAAACGTTAAGTACAGTGGAGCTTAGCTCACTCTTGGCCACACAAGGGGCATCGGTGTTGGTGCAAACCTCATCGGTATCACAGTAGTTCGGTCCATATTGCTTATTACCTGATCGTTATTGAACACTATGGTAAGTCCTTGTTGTGGGCCAGATCAGGTGATACTACTTACCTAAGCAGATATAGTATGTGCTCTCGGATTCGCATCGTATATTGGTTGTTGATTGGCAAATGTTGCACTGGTTTGTATCCTGACCCTGCACTGCTGCGACTCCCAACGCCACGAGGAATACAATTGCGCTTAGCTTCATCATTATTTTGACTTTTGGTTTTGAATGTATATCACCAACTGAACTGATCTAGGCAACTTGGTTATCTTTTATACCCAAAAATATAACCTTCAGTTAGAAGATTCATACCGTTTATGGGTCCTGCCTGTCATAATAACACTGTTTACCTGCCATAAAGCAATATCGAAGCATTCTTTTGAAGCAAAGCATATTATTATTTTGACTCGAGTCCAGATCTTTTTCTTAAGAATAATCTCTTATCTTCACCTGTGTCTATAGTATTTATCTTTACTGTCAAAATGTAAAGTAATGAAGAGGGAAGGCCACTCGAATAGGCTGTTTCATTTTGCTTCTAAAAACGGTTTATCAACATTTTATTAATTCCTGAGTTCCTTATTGATATTGATATTGTGTCTGTCTGAAAGAAAATATATTATATCTTTGTAAACTGTTTAAACCTTTCCTTTCAAGGTTTGCTGGATATTCCTATATAATCTTAATCCATTCGTTATTACGATAAATTATATTTAAAGTTTTTTGTCATTCGACTGATTAGATTAAATAAATAACTAAATGAAATAGTTCCCTTCAAAAATATGAAAGATCAGAGTATGCCAAATATATTTAAGAACTATTTGAAATTTAAGCTTAGTTAACTAAAATTTAAATGAAAAAGACTGCTAGCAGCATGTTTGAGAGTACTCTGTGTATTTATTTAGCGATTTGATAAAAAACACGTGAATGTTTTCAAATTTAAAGCAGCTTTTTGCGACATGAACACGCAAACAAATCAAAACTATTTTGGCTGCAGCCGCGTTATCAATTAAAATCAATTTCGAAAATAAATAAATGAAACAATCGGTTTTGTACTAAAATATCGAAACGACAGACTTTAACATCGATAGTGTTGAAAAATATTGCACGTTGTTGAATAATCGAACTATCGATATTGTATTCGATGGTGTCCATCACTATCACAGGTGCATCGTATTCGCTAACCGAATCGGCAAAACGTGCGAAAACTTACAGATTTCGCCCACTAGGAACGTCAATTCCTGTTGATTCACATAGCCAATTGGTTTCTACGACACAAGAGTGCCAAGGTGCTGTCCCAAAGAAGAGATCAGCCCACAACAACACGGTTTTCCACGCGCTCAGCTGTTAGACAAGGCAGGAGGGAGTCTCGTCGTTGCATATCCGTCGCGTGTACACTTTCAGCAGTGAATTTCTTTCGGAGTTTCGTGGGTGTTCCGAGAAGAAGCGTGTTGAGACTGCGCCAGGAAAGATGGTTAAAGCTAAAAAGGGCAAGAAAGAGATATTGACCACTGCCGATGGTGGTTCATCAGCGGACGAAATGTGAGTATTGTTGATGACAATCGGCTTGGCTTGTTGTTGTTGTTACACTGTTGATATTTGTTGTTGTGATGAAGTTGCCACGATGGCGAATTGGCAACTTTCTATTGAAATGTACTGAATTTTCTTGTTTTTGCAGGGAAAGTAATCCTGTCATAGACTCGGACGACAAATTGAGCAGCAACAACAAGAAGAATCAGCAGAAAGGCAAGAAGAAGAACAAAAACGCCGTTGCAGATTCGGACGATGGCAGCGATGCTGGCAAGATTGAGACCATAACAAAGGCAGTCAAAAAGATGAACGTCAAAGGAAAAGGCAAAGAGAAGGCAAAGAATGTCGATGAGGACTCCGAGGAGGAGCAAAGTCGGGCCAAGCCTGCAAAGAAGTCTGCGTTCAATTTGTTGGTCGAAGACGATGACGAAGATGAAGCGCCGGCGCAGCAAAGTCCTTCTGAGGATGAGGAAGTGGTTGTGAAGCCGCAGAAGAAGAACGAGAAGAAGGGCAAGAAATCCAAGCGCAAGGGAAAGGATGAAGATGATGAAGACCTGGACAAAATGCTGGCTGAATTACAAGCCGAATACGCTGGAGAGGCGCCAGCAGCAGCTAATATTGTGTCTCCTGAGGAGCTTGCTGATGAGGTGACTACTAAGAAGTCAAAAAAAAATAAGAAGCAGGAGCAACAAGCGGCACCCGTAGAGGATGACGGTGAGGACAACGAGGATGAGGATGCTGGAGGCACTGTAAAATCAGCGGCCCAAAAGAAAAAGGAGAAAAAGGAACGCCAGAAACGCGAGGCTGCGCTAGCCAAGCAGCGTGCAGCACTTGAGCCTAAGCAGAAACCACAGCCGGCAGCGGCAAAGCCAGCAGCCACTGAACCTGAACCTGAACCCGAACAGGCCTCTGAGGAAGCAAATCAGCCGGAGGCTGATGCCGAAGAAGCCGAGGAGGGTGGCAAGGCCGGAAAGAACAAGAAGAAGGGCAAGAAAGACAAGAAGGGTGAGGCTGAGGAAGAGAAAAAGGATACCAAGAAGAAGGGAATGTCTGCTGCGATTGTGGCCGCCATGCAGGAGCAACTCAAGAAACGCAAGGAGGAAGAGGAGCGCCTGCAAAAGTTAGAGGAGGAGCGTATTCGCCTGGAGGACGAGCGTGAAGAGGCGCGTCTAGAAGCAGTTCGCCTTGAAGCAGAACGCAAAGAAAAGAAAAAACAAAAGGAAGCAGAGCGAAAGGCGCGTCTCAAGGCCGAGGGAAAACTGCTCACCAAGAAGCAAAAGGAGGACCGCGCTCGAGCTCAAGCGCTGCTCGAGTCGCTCAAGGCACAAGGCCTGGAAATGCCCGATCCCAACGACAGACGCGCTCCCAGGCCAGGTTTATTTGAAATATTTACTTTTCTTGTACATTACCTAAACTGAAATTTATTTACAGGCACGCGGATAAGATCCAACAAGAAGAAGGGTCCCAAGGAAGAGCAAACCGAGGAGGAAGCTAAGGCAGCTAAGGAAGCAGCCGAAGCAGCTGCAGCTGCTGAAGCTGCTGCTGAAACACCCAAGGAGGAAGTCGTGAAGGAAAGCTGGGATGCCACTGACAGTGAGGCAGAACCAGAGGAAGAATCCTCCCAGGCAACCACGACAACCACCAATAATGGCAAAAACGAACAAGCTAAAGATTCTGAAACCGACGAAGACGAGGACGAAAGTGATGATGAGAGTGGCGATGATTCTGACGAGGAAAGCGACGAATCCGGAAAGGAGGACACCGCACTGGCGAATGATCCAGAATCGCGACGCTTGCGTGCCGAGGCTCGCATCCTAAAACGTCAAGCAGAGGCCGAGAAGAAGCGAACCACGGACGAGCTTCGTGCTGGAGTTGTTTGTGTGCTCGGTCATGTGGACACAGGCAAGACTAAGATATTGGACAAACTACGACGAACACACGTACAGGACTCTGAGGCTGGTGGCATTACACAACAGATTGGCGCCACCAATGTACCCATCGATGCCATCAAGGAGCAAACAAAGCATGTCAAGGGTGCGGCCGGATTCGAACATCGTCTTCCTGGATTGCTGATTATCGATACACCTGGCCACGAGTCGTTCAGCAATTTGCGTAATCGTGGCTCTTCTCTCTGTGATATTGCAATTCTGGTTGTGGACATTATGCACGGCCTGGAGCCGCAGACTATCGAATCCATACAGCTCTTAAAGAAGAAGAAGTGTCCATTTATTGTGGCACTGAACAAAATCGATCGTCTCTACGACTGGAAGGTGCTGGCTCGTCGAGATGTTCGTGATGTTATCAAGGAGCAGCAGACCAACACACAACTGGAGTTCCAACAACGCACAAAAGAAGTCATCCTGCAGTTTGCCGAGCAGGGACTGAACACAGCACTCTTCTACGAGAACACCGATCCTAAGACTTACATTTCCCTGGTGCCCACCAGTGCCATCACTGGCGAGGGCATGGGCAACTTGCTCTTCATGATAACTGATTTCTGCCAAAACATGCTAGCCAAGCGTCTTATGTACTCCGAGGAGCTGCAGGCCACAGTGTTGGAGGTGAAAGCCATTCCCGGCCTGGGCACCACAATTGATGCCATTCTCATTAACGGAAAACTACGAGAGGGTCAGACTATGATTGTTGCCGGCACAGATGGTCCAATAACCACACAGATTCGTTCGCTGCTGATGCCACAACCCATGAAGGAACTGCGTGTGAAGAACGCCTATGTGGAGTACAAGGAGGTGAAGGCAGCGCAGGGTGTCAAGATTGCTGCCAAGGATCTGGAGAAGGCAATTGCTGGCATCAATCTGCTCATTGCGCACAAACCGGATGAGGTTGAAATTTGCAAGTAAGTGAAACGATCTTTGTTCTTTGAAGCTTTAAACTACTCTGAATCTCTTTCTAGGGAGGAAGTAGCTCGGGAGCTGAAGAGCGCGCTGAGTCACATTAAGTTGGCCCCATCGGGCGTGTACGTGCAGGCGTCCACTTTGGGCTCACTGGAGGCGTTGCTGGAGTTCCTGCGTACTTCCAAGATTCCGGTGAGTGAGCTAGGAAGATCTTATGTATATTAGGTTAGATGTGTTGCTGCTCAATACAGGCAATGAAAGTAGCTTTGATATAAATGGTTGACATATCCTACGATTAGCTCAAGTATAAGTGAGCAAGGAGAAACTACTTAACTTAGATAGGCTCGGGAGCAGAAGCACCCACCAAAAAGTACTTAAAGGTTGGAAAGAAAACACTCTTTAGTGTCCTCAGATACCTCATTATAGAGCAACCAAACACTGACCTTCTGCATAGCAATACTTATGCATATTGTTTAGATTCATAATATAAAATAGGGTATGAAATAGATTTCATAAGTATAGGTAGTTATATTGTAGATCTGGAATGTTAATTGCATTTATGACTTCAGATCAAGCTGCAGACACGCATAACATTTTTCTCTGTTTCGAATTTGGCAAAATATGACGAAAAGTTGTAAATTGTCGGACACGAATGTATTTTTGGAAAATTATGAGTGCATGAGGCGGCGTCGGTGTCGGCATCGGCATCGGCATCTACGTCTGCATTCACACTGCCTTCATGGGGTCTTCGGTGTGTCTGCTCAATCCTCAGCGTCGTCAGCGTCAGCGTTAGCGTTAGTCTCTGTCCCCAGTTTGCCACCTGCGTTTCCATCTCCTTCTGGCGTCCTCGCAGCCAGTGCGGCAGACAACATCATCGACTACGTCGAGAGAGCGGCGTAAACATAAAATGTATTTTTAAAGATGCAGTGCAAATAGTTGCAACAACATCGGAGACACCAACAACAACAAGAGCAACAGTAACATCTACAACAACACAATCCCGGCCACATCGAATGATTCATGCCACAAGCAGCCATGCGGCGGGCGCGTAGCCAACAACACGCACTGCCCATCCATCCATCCGTTTGTCTGCCCCCCAATCGTGAAAAGTTTGAACACCAAAACTAAAAATACCACGCGCTCTATATATATCAGCCACACATAGGTGTGTGTGTGTGTGTGTGTGTGTGAGTGTGTTTATAAAGATATTCCAAGTATATGTACCTGAACGGATATGGCAACTCAGATTGCAAATTGCAAATCATTTCACGTCTATATATATTGCACGGTTTTATTTAACTTATAGTTTCTGACATTTTCATGAATGAAGCCAAAGGCAATTTGAGACCAAACAATTCGTAGAGCAATGTTCATTCTTCAGACTCAAATGTCGCCAAGAATGTCTACTCATTTCTACCCCGTGAAATATGATAGAAAGAAAAAGAGACATTGAACTCTATATGGCAATAATTACATTCCATTTCCGATTCAATTGTCGTTCTGTAAATATTATAGAAACTTGCCAATTGGGGAAAACTTTAATAATTTATCATTGACTAAAGCGAGTTGTTTTCCCTGAACTAAGCAGATTATCTCCAAGTCGAGTGTGTGCTCTCGTTTGTGCATTAACTAACACTATGTTACAAGCTCATTAGCAGTAGCCTACAGTTTTCTAGGGTTTCCCACAGTGTCATCATCTTGTTGATGATCATTTAGTAGACGGCAGCCCCACTACACTTTCCCATGCCAAAGGTTCCAAATCCGACGCCAACGCTCAAGACGAGAGACAACTATGCAAATCAGTTAAGACTTACATAACTCAGCTTGAAGGCGTGTTTCGTTGGACAGCGGAAGATGGTGGGGGGAGGGGGGGGTTCTTTTGTGAACTGAATTCGAGAGGAAATCATTCAGTCTTATAAGCAAACTAATAGAGAATCACAGCTAACAACATCTAATGTAATTTGATACATGCAAATACGGACCAAATGGTAATAACCAAGTCACGATAAGCAGAGCAAGGTGTCTATGGGGTATACGAGTGTTAGCGGGCTTTAAATCTATTCTCGTTTTAGCTTTAGTTTATTTTCGAGTCGAGAGTGTGTCTCTTGGCTTAGTTAGTAGCCACGTTTTAGTTGCTAAATTTGTCGCCGTCATGTTTTTCCGTTTGCCTCAAAAATCAATTATGGCAAGTTGACAGTTTGAGAGACAGACAAGGCAGATAGACGGACAGACACTGCTTGATTGCCATTCATTCATGACTTGAGTGGAAAATGTGGGCAGTCACCAGCGGCCGGCTACGTAACAAGTTCCGCCTTCGTTTAAGCCAAATTTAGTAACTAACTAGCACCAACGCATGCCATGTAGTCGCTGGCTAATATATTTGTAGAGTATATCAACGTAGACATGGATTATGTTACGTTAACTTATCGACTATGTTATGGTAGGTTTATAGAGCTTTAATTGTTGGTTATAGGTACTGTTTTACAACTTATAATTCCAATCAAAGTTGTAGCTGGTTACAGAATACCTTGTAGTTAACTATGACTGTGTTGGGGTATGTTCTTAGAGCTTCTTGTTAGTTTCCTCTACTTAAAATAACTTTTTAACGTAGTCAAAGGTATATCTTCTTACAAAGTACCTTAAAGTTAACTACGACTGTGTTAGAGTATGTTCCAAGAGCTTTACTTATTAGTTTCTCGTACTCAGCTATACTTCATATCCCATTCAAAGTAATTCCCTGTCATAGAGTACCATATAGTCGACCATTTCGTGTCAAACTATCGTTAATATTATATCACACAAATACCGCTGTCTGCGTTTGGGTTTCGCTGAGGCGAAGTAATTATTTGATGCACCCACGCTGTGAAATACGAACAGGGATTCCGATATATGTACAGTTGTACAAACATACAGATATATAATGCTATATATGCATGTGCTATATTGGCTCTGGGCAAACTAACCGGAAATTGTCATTTAAGTGACTTGTGTTTTGCTGTTGTTGTTGTTGTTGTTGTTGGCAACCAAAATTAATTTCAGACACGTCGCCAAATTGCGTTAACCCATAGATCGAACAAATCGGCTCTTCAAACGGACAGGAAAGAGTGAGAGATAAAAGGGGAGGGACTGTGAGAGAGAGAGAGAGAGAGAGATAGGTGGCGTAAAGCTGTGAGTTATTACAGATAAATTGACATATCTAACATATTCAATTGATGGACTATAGTCACCATAATGAATTCGCTCCTTCTCTTTCTCACTTGCTTGCAGCATTTGCGCCTCATTTCATTGAGCGCGCGTCGCGTTTAATTAATTCACAATACAAAAAACAACAACAACAAGCGGCTCTGTTAAGTGTCTCCCAAAAAAAAAAAAAAGAGCAACAGCAGCAGACAACAATAAATTGTATGGAAAACAAATCAATTACAAATACATATGCATGTGTTCCTCCCTCCCTCTCTCTCTCTCCCCCTCTCTCTTGCTGTTGGGCACTTGCAGCTTTTTTAATTGCGGCCCACGACGTTTAAAAGTTATTGTTGTTATTGTTATTGTTATTTCTGTTGTTTCATTCATTTTGCTAGACACTCTGCTTGTTTGCCCAGACTCTCTCGCTCTCACGGTCACTCTCCCTCTCTTTCAACCAATTGCTCTCGTGCAGTAATTCATTTTATTGATCAAATAAACATTTGCTACACATTTCGATAAATTAAACACCACGCGGCAGGGCGTATCGACAGCCGCGGCAGCTGAGGCAGCAGCGGATCAATGCGGCGCTTTCTATTCATAAAAATTAATTGCACTTGTTGCTGCCTCTGCCCCCTGTACCTCCAACTCTCTTCTGTCTGCCAGCCATCCCTACAGCAGCAGCAGGCCATGTGTTTCGACGGACGCGTGCGTCACACACGCTGAAGATTAACATTTCTCTCACTTATAAAACCCCGATACGCACGATATTTGTATAAATAAGCATAACTCATTAGCAGCTACTCGAAATTGAAAGTGAGGGCAGCGCGAGGGTACAAGGCAGTCCCAATCTAAGTGAAATGAATATGGTCTCAAATAGGGAATTATGATATGGGAATATTTGACTAAGTGATTGTGTTTTCAAGGGTATCTAAGTATAGTTTACAGCTCTTATTATTATTGTTATTAGCAAAAGAAAGTCCCCCCAGGTGGGGTACTGCGACAGGAGTCGCTCTTTTGTACCTGAAAGTCTTTCCATAGCCTGAAAGAAGCTGTTCTGCTTTCGTTTATCGATGAATGTACGATGTGGGGATGTTTCCTCCTGATCCATACCAAGACTTGGCAGTCACAGAGAATTTGCTTGCTAGTTTCGTCGTCTTCTTTGTCGAGTCTACACTCTGTATCCAAAGATAGACGCATCTTAATACGAAGACGCAGATCCCTCCTGGATAACAAGCTGATTCTTCGCTTAGCCAAGGGATTTATAAGCTCCTTGACTTGCCACAACCCTGGCAGTAGCTTTCGGCCACCCTTAAGGCCCAAGTTTTCAACGGGGATGAGACAGTGGAGCCCCCTACACAAAAAAGAGGTTCTGGTCCAAGCAACGAAGTTGACGACCCTGCCCACTCTTAGTTACCTTGCTTACTAGAGTGTCCAGATACCCAGTGAAATGGCAAACTACCTTCCTACTTCAAGGCCTCATGCTCTCTGAGCTCTGCACCCTCATACAATTAACCCTAGAGTGCCGTTTTCGAATTTGGACAATTGACGACTGTTTACGCCACAGTCTCTATCTCTGTGAAAAATAAAGAAAAGCTAAGACGGTGCATATAACCGCAGACATGGCGAGCTTCTGCTGTTGCACACACAGTCGCACCGTTATGCAATTGGCCTGCAATCTTTGCCTGGATTCCGTTGTTGTTGCTTGTTGCCAACTGCACAAACGGCAAACTGCCAACTGCCAAGCGGCGGCAGCTTCATTAACATTTGCTTCTCGTTGTCGTTAACGGCCAAATATAGCGTAGTCTCCATCATCGTCGCCGTCGTCGTCGCCGTCGTTGTTGCCTCCGCTTTCTGCCATTCATAAAAAAGTTGGCTCGACAGCTTATACAACTCTTCGTGGACTTTGCTGGTATTCCTCGCCGTTGGTTTTGGTATTACTGTCTGTGTGGTATGTGTGGCATGGGTGCCCACCACATGAGCACGAAACAGCCGTAACACCCGCAACACAACGTAGCTCGTTTCATTCATGCAAACAATGTTGTTGTTGTTGTTTTTTGGTTTTTTCCTTCTCTTGCACAGTTACTTTTTTCTTTTATGAATGAAAACATTGCACAAAAAATACGTAACAAGCCGGGCCGACTGACTGACTCGACGGAGTCTGTTTGTCTGTCGTCAGTCCGTGACGTTTTTCTTTCATGAATGAAAAATTGTGCAGTAAAAACCCGAAGCAATTCAAAGCAAGCAAAACAGGCGACTAGACTTAGGCGCTAACTGAATACACTTGTCTGGTAAGAGAAAAATAGGTCGATCTGCTGAAGAAGGAACTATACTATTAGAAATACCATAGAGGAAGAAATTAACTTAATCTGATTAGATATGCAATTTGCTTATAGTTTCTTATGGTATAACTTGAAAGGGTCAAAGGAAGGTAGTTTCTAACTGTATACTCTTGTTTTTTGAAAAGAAAATAGGTCTATTTACCTAAAATTAAACTATTAAAAGTATTAAGAATCTCGTAGAAGGGTCGCAGGACTAGAGGTCCTCATTAAAAGACTTCAAGAATGTTTTAGAAATTAACCTACTTAGATTACATATATTCGATTTCCTTGTGTTATCTTATGGTATAACTTAAAAAGGTCACTAAACGGTAGTTTCTGGGTTGAGAATTGAAAAGGAACTGCAGTGTTGCTAATATCGGGAAAGAAAGGCAGGCAGACCTATCGAAAGACCTCAAATATGTTATAGAAATAAGCTAAATCTTTGCTAAGCTAAGCTTTGTTAAGGCATAAATTGATAAACTCAAAGGAATGACTTTCCAACTGAATATTCTAGTCTGTAGTGAGAGAAATAGGTCAATAATAAAATGAATCAGATGATTTAATCAATTTACTTATGATATCATAAAGCAAATCTAAAATCTCCCAGCATAAGGTAGTTATTAAAGGTTACTTGCTCCATTTGCTTTCTCAAGAGTTTCACAACTATAGCTTGTTACAGTGCGGGTCACATAGTTCACACCACCTGCGCTGCTAGGGTATAGATGACTTGGAGAGTGACTGCATTTGAGTTAGTTGGGCTTAATGCAGGTATTTGGGCTGCAAATGTAATTATGCAGCAATCCGCTCTCAACTAGGCATTGTTGTTGTTGTTTGTTGCTGTGGCCATAATTGTATGCCGCAATGTTGCCACTTGCGCTGCGGGCGTCGACGTCATTGAATGCCAGCTTAGATAGGCAGCTGGGGGTACACACACAGTTGCACTGTGGATGCGTAGGTAATGTAATGCACCTATGCATTTTAATTGAAAGTCAACACACACACACACACACACACACTCGCACACTCCCAGCAATCTTTCGCAAGCCGAGACACTACACTCCGGGTCGGTTGGCCGTTCATGCTCAGCTCCGAAGCGCTGGCAACGATTTGTAATCGAGACGCAGTTGCATGCAAATATGCGAATGTTATGGCAACGCGCAATGGGGAAACGCCCACAATGTGCTCTGTGAAATCCGTAGAATGCCATGCAGAAGAAGAGGCAGCAGAAGAGGCCTCCATCGTTGACGTAGTAGAGCACAGTCAGGAAAAAGTAGAGGAGGAGAAGCAGGCGGAAGATGAACGAAAGAGTAATTGGCCTGCTTCTCTCGCACTCTTTCCATGGTAATTGCAGTTGGTTTTGTTGGTTTTCTTTTGCGTTTTTCGGTGCGCAATTTGTGTTGGCCGCAGCAGCGGCGACATTAAAACCTTTCTAAACACAAAACAGATGGCGCTGCCGCCTAGTGTACCCTACACCTCTCTATTCCCTCTCCCCTCTTCACCTTCCGCTATGTAGTAAATGGCGAAAACAAAATGCAAAAACAACAACGCGCAACGCGTTTCAGCTTGGGTTTCATTCATGAATTGCTTCACGAGCAAAAGCAGATGGAAAGTTGCTTCAAAATCAACCCCCTCTGCTGCTCGCTCTCCCTCTCTCTCTCTCGTATACTTACTCTCTCTTTCTATCTCTCTCTTGCTGGCACTACTATTTCGCTACTCTATGGAACGTCCGACGTTTTGCTGAATTTAATGAATGAATTTAATTTTGTGCGCTTTTTCTCATGTTCTGCGGTATACACTATACAAATACAAGAGCAAAGCACACACACACACACACATACAGTTACAGATACATCTACATGAAAGAAAGAAAGGAAGGAAGTGTGCAAAGAAGCAGACAATGCCAACGTTTTCATTAATGCGACGTAGTAGCTGAAAAGAACAAAAAAATAAAAGCAGCAATACGAATAACAAGAGCAAGAACGAACTACTAAATACCCTGCAATACAGTCTAAAGGGTGAGATAGCTTTAATATTTCTCTGCCACTACCTGCAGTTAAGAAAGGAATCTACTGAATAGTTTCTTAAATATTAAAATAGAAGTGCAGACCATTTAACCTTTTCAATATCTGTTAATACTTTTAAGATTAATGAGTATACTCTAATACGAGTACTATAGCACCACACCATTTTCGAAAGGGTACATAAAACAGCACGAATGAGTGAGTGAATCTAGCGAGCGAATGAGTAGATGAATGAATGAGTAAATGTTCATACGAATAAATGAAAACAAAACAAAATATAAAGAACCCAGCAACAACAACGGAAGTAATTCTTCCTGCATTGTACACCACATACACTCGCACACACATACAATGGCAGTTTGAAGAGCTTATTGCTTAATTTTCATTCATAAACACGTTGCGACCGCATTTTTAATGAAATCAACAGCGCAGCAGGCCGAGAAGGAAGTTGGGCCGAAAAGAAGCAGATAATAGAAAGATATAGTAGTACTACTACTAATACTACTGTATGTACATGTGCATAGGAACGGAAATCGAGCGGAACGGAACGTGCAGACTTGAAAGGCCCCATTCAAAGAGGGGTCTCTGTGCCTCTGGCTACGATATTGATAGGCACGCGTATGCCTCAGATAGAGCACTGTGCTGAGGATTATCTTGGGTGTTGTGGACTTTAAGTTCGTTTCAACACTTAATTGACTTCCGAAAGCACTTGAAAGAGACGATTTTGCCTGTCAGGTCTATGGCAACGCCTCCACCCTGACCTCATCGTGCGTGGCCTGGTGTGGCGCAACCTTGACGTCAGAGCCCCAAAGGTGTCGACCTTTCACCTTCTTTCTCGTTACGGTTTGGGGTTTTGTCATTGTCGTTCTATTTTCTAATTAACTTTGCATTTCCCTTTCTCGCACTCTCTCTCTCTCTCTCTACCTTTGCTTTAGCTGCTGGCCAGCCCACCCACCTAGAAATTTCGGAACTTTCCAGCTTGTTGTTCTTCCTGCTGCGTCATCGGCATTTGAAATTCGATTATGCTTCAAGAGATGCGCAATTCGATTCGTTTCGTTTCATTTCGATTGCTTTTGGGTTGCCATGTGGCGTTTATTTGTCGCATTTCGCTATCACTTCCGTTCGCCATTTTAGCATGCAATCGTGACTGACTGACGGACTGGCTGAGTGACTGACTGGCTGCAGTGATTGTTCCCTCTACAATTACACTCATTATCTTTCTCTTTGCGGCCTGCAATTGCACACTAACATAACAATAAACTTCCGATTTCATTTAATAAGCCTCCACGATTATCAAACTCTGTTTAAAAGTAAAAATACCCATTAATAATAGCTATGCAATGATTATAATAGATCTGTTACATTTTATTAGCACTATTTTCCTGGATATTTTACATGTAGTGACAGTGCGAGTAAGAGTAGTTGTCTGAGAAGATTTTCATGTATAATCTTAAGATTATATTCAGCTTGTTAGAATTGGAATGATCATAAGAGTCAAAACATGAAGGCATTTATTGTTTAATAGCTCCACCTTTTAACGCTGTTTAATAGTGAAACTGCACTGTAATGATGCCTAGGGAATGATTATAATAGATCTATTTGTAATTGTAACTATCACAATTTATTATAATATCTCTCTCTGTCTTCTCTCTCTTCTCTCTAGTACTCTGCCATTCGTATTGGTCCCGTTGTCAAGCGTGATGTGATGAAGGCGTCGACTATGTTAGAGCATGAAGCACAGTAAGTAATCCCGCAATCCTTTTCCACATCTACAGTCTACATACAGTCTTCGTCTACGTGGAGTCTTCTTCGATATATCATTATTATTTCAGTTAAGGAGACAACATTGTAATGGCACACAGAGAGAACGATTCAATTTTATTGCAGCTTAAGTTTATTAACACAACTTCCCCGTTCCCGTGCCCCTTCCCAATTTCTTCGCCCTCGCAGAACAAAAGACTATGCGGCTCTTTGAAGAGTGCGTGTGATAAAAAGCCGACACGAGCTGAGGCTGCTGCTGCTGCTGCGGCTGCTGCAGTGCTTGTCTCTGGGTTAAGTGATTCATTTAGCGGCAATCAGAAAATGCACTTTCCAGCCACAGCCCAGGCTTGCCGATCCTCATGATTTATTATCATACTATATAGTTGTGGAGATGGGGGAGGGGGGAGGCGAAGCCTTTGCCTTGACGGCGGCTTTATCTCATTAGAGCGTTTTCGCCTTTTGCTGACCGTTAAGTGCTGCGAATGAAATGCCAAATAGTCACAGCGGTATAGCCGCAAAGCCCCCTCTCAACCGCCCATGCCCCGCCCCTTTGGGACGTACCTAATGACAAGTTTCCAATTGCAGTGGCGGCGGCTATTTTCGTGCTCTGCTTGGCAGCAACAATGCGACACAGCTACAGATACGACTGCAGCTACAGATGTAGATACTGCGATACAGATGCAGATGCAGATACATTTACAATTCGTCGTACAGCCCACACGGCTCTGCTCAAATTACTGCGTCACATGCGAAAAGGCAACGCAACAACAACAGCAACAACAACAGAAATAGAAATGTGCGGCTTTCAGATACATTTGTATCTGCATATCTACGCCCATGTAATAGACGTGGCGTTTCCGTTGCCGAACATTTCCGGCCCTTGCGCATGCGCGCAGCCGTTTGAGTAATATATGAATGCTTTTAAGGGTCCCCCCCACCCCTTCCTTTTTTCCCCACTTGGCGTTGAGTGCGTTGCTTCAAGTGGCGCGTCGTATCTTACAGATACTCTGCCAGCGCTCGCTATAAACTCAATATTACATTTTTACTATGTGTTGCCGTTTATTTATTGATGGTTCCTACGCGCGCTGAATTTTTTATACCCTTAAAGCATTGAAAAAGGTAAAAAAGGGTATACTTACTTGGTGGAAATGTATGTAACAGTAAAGTAAAGTATGTATTTTGGATGAGAATCACTAGTCAAGTCTATAGAGCCCTGATTGGCTGTCTGTCTGTCTATCTGTCTGCCTGTGTGTCTGTCTGTGCGTCTGTCTGTCCGTTTGACCATCGAGATCTCAGCAGTGATAAGAGCTAGGGCTACTAAATTTTTCTTAGAGGTTGCTAGTTACCATAGGTACATAGATCGATTTTATATTATATTATATTATATTATATATATTATTTTAAATTATATTTTTGATACCACGCAACTCAGTAATTTTTCATGATTTATCAAAGTGGTTAGATCACACCTTATCTACTTATCCCAAACACTAAAGTTGGCAGAAGAATTCTTGCACAATTTGTTGTTATTGTGAATAATATGTTCATCCAAAATGAAGAGTATCTTACTGTCCACCTCCCTCGACATTAGCATTCGTCTGCTTAACCATAAAACTGAACTTTTTACGCTGCAGGTGATCATCATGAATATATTTTAATAGCCTCCTTGACTCAACTGCTTGTCCTTAACCCCCGTCCACATTTATCTCGCCATGTGCGTAATAAAACCCTTAACTGCCTTTGATGTTTATCTTAACACTCTAGGGTAGCATAAAACTCAACCACCCAACGTGATGTTGGAACTTTTATTATTAATTTACTGTTTGTGTTTATTGCAAAGATCAGTAGGAGATTTATAATCCATTGTGAATTTGTTTAAAATTTATTTTTATTGTTTGCTTATCTTAGCAAAACTATCGAGTATCGAATATCGAATGTCCCTTCCTGCCTGCAAAACGATCGCACGTCGCGACTTAATGCCAACTGTTTCCTGTGCTCAGAGTGAAGCTTAACAAATAAAGAACCCAAGATAGAATGACATCGTTGGCTTTTTAGCTCAATTATAGACGGACTTCCTGCTCGAAGTGGCAGAAGATCATTAGACAAGGAGAACTCGTTCCTCTGTGTGTGTGTTGATAATAATGATTACCACTATTATTATTATGATTATCATTATTATTATCATTGTTGTTGTTCTTCTGAATGCTACAATTTGTTTTGCTTTTAATTGCCCACAATTGGCCCCGACTGTGATTACTAACCCAATCTCTCTCTCTCTCTCTGTCTCTAATTGTATCTTAACGCCAACAGATATGCAACGATCTTGGCCTTCGATGTGAAAGTGGAGCGCGAGGCGCAGGAAATGGCCGATTCGTTGGGTGTTAAAATATTCCAGGCCGATATTATCTATCATCTGTTCGACAAGTTCACCGCCTACCGTGAGGAGCTGAAGCAGAAGAAGCGCGAAGAATTCCGCTCCATAGCCGTCTTCCCATGCAAACTTAAGGTGAGTAATTCAAAGAATATATGGTATAAAGAGTAAAGATATGGTATACATAGGGGGTTCTCTACTTACTACAGAACTATCCTGTGATATTCTTTCTTTACAGTAGGGGTACCCACAGTTCTTAAGTTTTAAGATACACAACTACCTTAAGGTACTCTTTCTATACTGTAAGAGTATCAACTGTCCTTAGAGGTAAAGAGAGTTATTCTCTACTTACTACAGAATTACCTTAGGGTACTCTTTCTATACAGAAAGCGTATCCGCAGTTCTTTGTACTCTTTCTTTTGCCCAGTTCTAACTACGATCGAAAGGTAATTACCCCAAAAGCTACAGGTGTAAAACGCAATCAAGTCGCTTGCGGTTGCTGCTGCTGCATCTCCAGCTGTGCCTTGTCCCTCGAGCTGGGCTAATGATGCATGCTGCCCAAGCAGCACGGCTCGACGAACGATTAAAGAAGCTTGCTGTACCAGTCAGAGAGAGAGAGAGAGAGAGAGACAGACTGGCAGGCAGACAGGGAGATAGAGAGACAGGGAGACGGGGAAGACAGAGCTAGAGAGCGACGCTTACATCACGTCCACACTTCCTGCTCAAATAATGTTAAAATAGCGTATTTGATTTATAGGTAATCATTAGGTTATAGTCGGGCTACATCAGGGCAGGCAGGAAGGCAGGCAGCTTGGTAGTTGGAGCTCGGCTTGGCTAGTCTAGGCATCGTCTCCCACTGTGCCGTTAATTGGATACATAGTACTCACTCTCTCAGCTGTTCTTGCCTCACTGACGTTGTTTAGTTAAGTTATTAACTTGCGCCCATCTACCTGCGCATACTATTCGCCCGCCCCGCCCCCTTTACTGTTGTTAGGTGTGCTTCTTTTACTGCCTTCTTCTGCAGCATTTCGAATTGTCTTCGATCCCAAACTAATTATAAGATCTTAAATCAAGATGAGAGTGGTAGACAAAGTATGATTTATATATGACTATGAGTCTGATTATCTCAGAAAAGTGTTGCTGATACCATGATCACAGGCTGATTAGCTGCTCCCATCTTAAGTATATTCGTAGCTTACTTAAAAAGTCGTTAGGGAAACCGATATCCATCTGGGTAGCATATCATTACAATCAACAGCTTTAATATCACAGTCTGATACAATTTCTTTTCTTTCTTTCTTTCTTTCTGCCCGCACAGATACTGCCACAATTCATATTCAACAGTCGCGATCCCATCGTCATGGGCGTCATGGTGGAGAATGGCATAGTCAAAGTGGGAACGCCGATCTGTGTGCCCAGCAAAGAGGTAAGTGAAGAATTGGCATGGGGATGGGGCCAGAATTGCCGATCCCGATGCCGATGCCGAAGCCGAAGCCTGGCAAATATTTAACTATTTTGCGCGAGTGTCACAAAAGGTTCATTGAATGGCAAAGCATTGTGCAAGTAGTAGAACCATTGGCAGGGTCTGCACGGGGTATTCTCTGTCTTTTGGGTCTCACTGCTTCTCTAACTATTGCGACTTGCTGCATATGCTCGCACAATGAACATCCTTGTCTTGCTCTGGGCATGGGCATGGGCTCTTCAAAAGCGTGTCAAGTATCTAGATACATCGTGTGTGCGTGAGTCTGTCTGCGTGTGTGCCTGCATGTGTGTGTGTGTGTACAAGCGCAGGGCCCATCTTTATAAACTGCGTCATTCTGGCGCTGGATATGTTTGGTTTGTATCCGACTCTCCAGGTCTCTTTCACGAGGCTTTTCAGTGTTGACACAGGTGCGTGTTCTGTTCTTTTCTGTTGTTTTGTGTTGTGCTGTCTTTGCCTGCCTGCTCCACTCGGTTTATTATTTATTTGCTCTCCAATGCTCTCGTGCTGCAATTGCAGGGCAAAACATGCCCAATAAATATGTGTGTGTGTACTACGCAAAGCAAAACCCAATCGCAAAATCAACTGAAAATCTCAAAATAATAAATGAACACTGAAGTTTTCTATCAAGCAGCTTGATGCTGAAGTTTGGCAACGTTGCCAAGTAGAATAATTCATTTCCTTTTTAATAATTGTGTATATGTATTACACAGACCATAAAGCAATCGCAAAACATGCTATACTTAAATCCCGAAATAATAAATGAACTTCGTGAAGTTTTCTAGCTTTACGATGAAGTTTGGCAACGTCGCAAATGTAGATTACTATCGAAAAATAAACTAGATGTAAGAATACGACATTTAATAGCGAAACAAACTGGAAATCACAGAATAATAAAATAACTGTGTAAAGTTTTCTATCAAACAACTTAACGATGAAGGTTGGCAACGTTGCCAACGTAGATTACTGTCGCAAATTGGAGTTGATGTAAGAGTATCATCATCAATCGCAAAAAAAACTTAAAACCTTGAATAATAAAAGAACTTTGTGAAGTTTTCTACCAAACAGCTTCATACTGAAGTTTGGCAACGTTGTTAACTTCGATTACTATCGCCAAAGATACAGTAGATATAAGAATGCGATAATCAATTTCCTTTTCAATGTTTGTTTTCTTTTTTTTCGAATTTCACAAAAGAGAAAAGGGCGATTCTCTTGTGATTGTGAAAAGGATGTCGGGGCGCAATTATTGTCCTTCCGTTTCGCACTGCACGCTGCGAAGATAGACAGCAACGCTTTAATTTATGCGAAGACATGTCCTGTTTCCCGTCATCAGGCACAGCCACAGAGCCAGAGACAACAATAACTGTTTCCTCTTTGCCAGCAACAATAACAACAACAACAACAACAACGATGACGACAACTTGACTGGCTACTGCGCCAAGAATCTTCTGCAAAGGGTTCGAATCGTTTCGTTCTCGCTCTCTCTCTCTCAGCTCTGTGCTTGACTTTTGCCAGGGCGATCGCTCGGACGGTCCCCGGCCAGTCCCGGGCAATCTCTCTTAGTCTGGTTGCCTGGCTGACTGACTGACTGCCTGACTGCCGGGCTGGCTGCCTGGTTGGATTCATTGGCAATTATAACTTCCTCAATTATCCAGCGGAGCGCAGCTAAGCTGTGCGCTTCCCGTCATTCATCGTCATTCTTTTTAACATTTTCCTCCTTTTTTGCAGCTCTTTCTAGAGTATATTAATACAGATTTTGTACGCTGCACGTTGGCATTACAGATACCCTACACTAGTGAAGAGTACAATGAAAGATACATGAGATACTTTCCGTATCTTTTGCTCCTTCTTAAGGAATTCTTATCAAATCTCAAACTCCGCTTAGCAGCGCATCTGCCCAGTCATTCTAGCCGAGCCTCCACAGGCTGCCAGCACATGTGAGCCCCAATCAACTCTACTTTAGATGTGCACGTTGTTTCTGCCGAAGAATGCCCAGTGTAGAGTTTTGTCGTTGCTGTTGTTGTCGTTGTTGTTGTTGTTGCTTTGTCGCCAATGTTGTGTCGGTTGTTGTTGTTGTTCTTGGGCTTCTTTTTTTTCCTTCGGCTCGCGATTTCCGTTGACTTCGATGGACTCTCCGCACAGGGGTCCAACTTCCTTTGATACTGAACTGACTGGGGGCCTGGGCCTTTGCGCGTGCGTGTCAGTCGATCAGTTGGCCTGCCAGATGGTCAGAGATCTTGCCCTGCTCCGTCTTTGCTCTCTGCTCAGCTCTGCTCTGCTCCCCGCCATTGATTGCCTTTATTAATTATATAATTAAATCTGTAATGACAGAGAGGCCTAACCACTTGCCCAGCTCTCTCTCTCTCCCTCTCTTCCTCTCTCCCTCTCGCTGGCCCTTTGTTTCAGCTGAATTGCCGCGTAATTGTTTGCTGGGTACCAAAACTTCCGTTCTCATGCAATCGACCAACAGAGCGACAGACCAAACGAACCAACTGTGTGTGCCCCCAAAAACCACTTCCACTTCCCGTTGATATCTTTGGGTAATTTTTTCATTTCTTTGTCTTTGTCTTTGTCTCGCTCTCTCGATCATCGTCTGGTCATTTGCCTTCGTTGCGCGTGTGCTTCAACCCTTAACCTTAGGTCAATTGTGGTTGGCCTGAGCGAAAGTGTCGAAGAAGTGTGTGCAAAGTAATTCGATAAGGACAACAGTTGCTCGAGGGTAAATATCTTGCTGAACTCGCTACCCAGAAGGTTCAAGCAAGGGCTGAACCTGTGGTTAAGCTCGAACTTTGAACCAAGGATTGATTACACATTCGTTGAAGTCTTAATTAGTATCGATCTTCTCCTTACTCGCTTCCCCTTAACGCTGCAAGGCAACTTTGATTTAGTTGACAGATATTTAAAAAAGGTTGTTGACGAAAAAGTTATAGTAAATATACTATAAGAATGCTATAATTAATTTACTATTCAATAACTACGCTTAATAATCCTTAACCTCAGTATTATTAATCGTTATTTAAGTCCTCATTCAGAACTCTCTGCTGAACTACATATTGATGAGGCTTTTACACCGATCTCAACCACTTGGCAGACTTTCATCGCGCTTGTAATCCCCCACTAAACAATTAAATTGAATTGTCTGTCTGTCTGGCTGTCCCCTCTGACTCTGTCAGAGTATTAAAACTTCGACACCCCAGAGCAGTAGCTGATTTGTATCTGTTCTGTTTTGTTTCTCAATTTCTTCATTGGCTGCATTTATAAAAGCCGAACGGAAGTTGGAGGCGTTACTCAGCGCCAAATCCGACAATCACTTGGCATATGGCATGGTTTAGCCAGTCTCTGTTTGTCTGTATGTATATGTGTATGTGTAAGTAATTTATATCTATACACACAAACTGGCACACACACTTAGCATACTCAGAGTCGCAGCTAAATAGTCTTGTTGACTTCTTAGAGTCGGTTCGGTTATTAAAAAGCACGCGAAACGGGGCTGCCCAAAGAAGAAAGCGAAACGCAGCCCACCGATCTGAAGCAGTTTTCTTGTATTTTCTCCCCCTCCCCCTGCCAGCAACCCTCTTCTCTTGTAATGCCTCAGGTTGTTTTACATTTATTTTCGTTGAATCTTTCGGCTCGCCTGCCTGCCTTACTCGTTCAACGAGCTTCTGTACGCAGCCACTTGTTGTCAGTTCCCAGTTCCCAGTTGTTGCTGTTGTTGCTGTTGTTGCTGCTGTTGTTGTTGCTGCATCGTAGCAGCAGAGTGAAAGATCGAGTCGGCGATCGATATCTTTAATAATTTCATTCATGCCTCGAGTTGTGTTGTTGCGTTGGCTGCACAAGTGTTGCGCGGCCGGAAATGAAAGCTTATTCAGCGTGCTGCTGGTTTTTAATAATTAAATGCCGCGGGGCCTTTCCAGCTTAGGATCGGCACAAGTAGCAGTTTTCCCCACTCTACATCTCTCTCTCTCTCTCTCTCTCTCTCTCCTTCTCTTCTCTCTCCTTCTCTCTCCCTTTTGTTCGTTCCCCTTGCGAAGATTTTTGATGCGGTTCCCTGACTTACGCTGCTCAGACCACATGGGCGTGCAACTTCCGTTCGAGGTTTTGCCCCACGTTGCAGTCTATTTATAAAGTCGGGCTTCAGAATTAGCAAAGCAAAGTAAAGAATCTTTGGCAATTGGCAGAGTTAATCCCTCTGCAGATGTTGGAAATCTGTTTAATCTATTTATCTATGTTGCAATCATTGCTAAAGGGTATTCTAATGCGAGTGTTGCCAACCTTTGTTGAGTTCTCTCTCTGAAAAAAAAACACATTATCAATGGGGAAACTACGTCGTATTTTCTTCGAAAGTCTGTTAAGAACCCAAAGCGGACGGGGCTGATACGTGTGCGACAAAGGAGTACTTTGAGTATTACGACAACAATGGAACTGACACCGACAACAACAACAACAGCAGCAACGACAGCAACAACAACAGCAACAGCAGCAGCAGAGGCGACGTCGATGGAATAACTATAAGGCGATAGAAACAGCGTTAAGAGTCGGAACAAGTAATTATATGGAAAGGCAGTTGCAGCAGTTCAGGCAGCAGGCAGCGCTGCGGAAGCGGATTCCCCCGTCAAAGGCAGATGCGGGCTGCAATTTGATGCAGCAGAACGGAAGCAGCTACGCCAACTGAGGCAGCGGCAGAGCGGATGTGAATGCTTCCGCACGTAGACGAAGAAAGAATGAATGAAAAGTGAACGAGCGAATGAATGAAAGATAGGAATATGCACAGAAGGCAGGGCAGCCAGGGGAGGGGCAGGGAGGCGTGGCTGGCATATGAGGCAACCCCGCTCCATATTTAAGTAAGCACTTAAGAGTGTTCGCTGACGTCGGCAAGAATCGGAAGTGGAAATTGAAAGGGAAAAAGGAAGTGCTTCACATTTAGCCAGGATTCAGTCTGCCAGGGCAGGTGTGTCTCCTCGTAGCAGCAGGAAGAAACGGAAGTAGGAAGTAGAAAATTGTATGAATGAATCTCATTCCAACTCGGAAGAAGCCATACGACGATAAGTATTTCTAGGTATACTCACTCAGCTATTGTGGTGAAATTTTGCGTGGGCGCAACACAGATACATAATACGCTATACAACGCAGCGTGTTTTGTTAAATGGAGCAAACAGACCATAAAAGCAACAGCAACAAAAGATTCCATGAATGAAATATCTACGCTAATAGAATACTATCAAAACAAGTTTTGAAATAGATTCACACATCGTAGACTGTGTGCACACACTTGCAGTTATTCAACTATACATTTATCTTTCTATATGTGTGTCTATCTATGTATGTATCTAGCTATCTATGTATCTAGCTATCTATATATCTGTCTATCTATTTATCCATCTATCTACCTATGCATCTATCTATATCACTATGTGTCTATCATCCTGTCTTTATATCTAGTTATCTATGTTATGTATGTATCTTTCTTTCTGTCTATATATCTAACTATCTGCCTGTCGGTCTGTCTGCCTATCTATCTATTTACCCGTCTATTTATTCATATATAAATCTATGTACCTATCTATCAATTTATATATCTATTTGAAGTATGTACCTATTTATCTCTGCACCTATCTATAGTACGAGTATGTATATCTCAATCCCTATCCATCCATATACGATCTGCATACGGCATCATAAATTGAAATGGATTTTGGATTTTTCACTTAAGCTAAACATTTTGCACGTAACTGTAAGTGGAGCTGTATAGCAATGGCTGCGCAGCTGTATCTGTCTGTGTGTATGTGTATCTTTATGTGGATGTAGATGTATCTGTAGCTCGCTCGTTGTCGTTTCATTCATAAAAATGCTTATTTCCTGTTGTTTGGCTAGGCGACCGCCTAGAGCGTTTCATGTTTCGAGTATAGTTTGCACAGTCATAAAAAACACACAACACACACACACGCTGCACACTCACACACACACTCACACACAGTAAAACAAACACACTAAAAGTCATTCAGGCTGGCGATAAGATAATAAAATCCGCTTAGATACGCGCTTTTTGCGCTCTGTCTTCCCTTTGTATCTGCGACTGTGTCGGTGTTTGTATCTATATCTGTCATATGCACACATGTATGTATGTATTGCTCACTCTGCATGTGTGTGTGTATTTTACTATGAAAATTAATAGCAACAACAAAAGAAATTAGCGTAATTAGCAAATTACTCGCCATATATCCGTTGCCCTTTGTTGTTGTTGTTGCTTTTGCTTCATTTTGTGGCTTGGAATTGACGTCGTCTGTCTCGCAGTCAGTCAAACGGTCAGTCGGTCGCCTCCCGACGTCGTCGCATTTCAGTTTCTTGGCCGGATATGCTGAGTTTGCAGAAAAGGCGGAAAAATCGCATAAATGCTTATTTTATTTGTTGGAACGTTTTTCTCAGTTCTCTCGGTTACACGCGCTCCCAAAATAAATACACTTAATTGACGTTTCTTAGGAGCAGAGGAGTGTGCAGGGACGGGGGGGAGAAGTTGGGCAAAACGAAATACTATACTATATATATCAGCGACGACGCCCACGAGGCTTTGCCGCAAATGTGGAACAATGGCGCAAAAAGGGCTGACAGTTTGTCTGGCAGGGTTCGGTCTGTCTGCTCGACTGTCTGTCTGTCTGTCCGCTCGTCTGTCTGTATGTCCGCTTGTCTGTCTGTCCGTTGTCATGTGGCCAATTAGACGAGGCGTACTAAACAGCTTGTGGTCGCGCAAAGATATAGATACAGAGAGAACTATTGCCAAGTGGAATTATCGATATTATAAAGTTCGAGCGGGTCATCGCACTATTGTAATGTTCTATTTCCTGTTACTTTATTTCCCTTGATATATTTCCCTCGTATATTTCCCTTTTATACAATATATATTTCAACACTTCCTAGCACTTGCTGATTACAGTAAAACTTTATAAATAAAACCAAACTAGAACGGAACTACCAAAGTGGCTTTGGCTTCTTGTCGCCTTGGACTAGAAGCGTCCGCAGTGCACGACATTGAATCGAAGCAGCTGTGCTTGAGTACCTTGAGTAACATATTTCAATTAAGGTTTCGATTAGTCAGTTAGTTTGTCGGTCAAGCAGATGGTCACAGTTGGGGTTTTGTTTTTTTCCCTCTTTATCAGTTGATAACTATCTCAATCGAGGCAGCTTACGATAGCAGACCCAGAGTCAAATTAGTTTGTGTGTTTATACCCGCTACACTTGGGATAGAAGGGTATTTAAAGTTTGTGTTGACTAAAGATGTATGTAGCGGGCAGAAGAAGGCGTGGCAGAGCACCACAAGTTCTATATATGCTTAATAAACATCAACTGTAGTGTTAATATAGCCTAGTTCTATTATGTGTGTCTGTATGAACAGCTAGATCTCAGAGACTATAAGTGCTAGGACTACTAGATTTAGTTATAATATGTTTTATTATTGCACGCATGATAAGTTCAATTTAGAATTTGACCACGCCCTCTTCCGCCCACTTCAATTGATAAAAATCGAATGATAGGCGTAACTTAAAAGCAAGAATGTTAATTTTTTGTGTGCACCAAACTTAAAACAGTTTTAATTATTTCTTAAAGTTTCATTTCGAAAGGATATTTAATATAAATGTTATTCAAGAAATAGTTTTAGTGGGTTATCAGATTTCCGCCCCTGCAGGTATGCAATACAAAACACACTTAATACAGCAGCTACATATTGAAGGGTATATAACAGTCAAGTTCTCTAGACTGTAGCTTTTATACTGGTTTCCATTCATTATGGTTTTGCACTTGGACTCGCACTGATAAATGTATCTATAAGTGTTTCCGATTTGATAAAAACAGCGCCGCATTGAGCGCATTTCAGTGCAGATCGACTGCACTTAGTGCCTTTGGTTATCAATGAAATGCGTTGCAATCTTGAATCTGTTATTGCTGTTGTTGTTGTTATTCGGCCACTGGTTGGCACTTTGCAGCACCCACCTGAGCTGATACTTCAATTTGAAGCCCACAGACTTCCTGTGTGAGTGAATGAGTGAAAGAAAGGTCTTTGTGCCGGCCTCCTACGAGCTGCAGCTGCGACTGCGACTGCGACTGCAGACACGTGGGCGTAGCGGGCTGCAGTCACAGCGGATGCTAATGAGCATGACTAGACAGTTGCCCGATAGCACTGGCAACAGTTGCTGCTGTGCCGGAGGTGTTGCTGCTGCTGTTGCTGTTGCTGTTGTTGTTATTGTTGTTGTTGTTGTTGTTGTTGTTGTTGTTGTTGTTGTTGTTGTTGACAGCAGCCCCCACCTAAGGCCGGAGGCGTTGCAGATGCGCTGCAACAGCAACTGCAACTGTTTGCTGCTGCAACTGCAGTTGATTTACTTGTAATCTAATGAAATGTCATAGGTTCTTCACATTCATTAAGCAGTAGCTGCATGGAAGGGGAAGAATAGAATATTATAAAGATACAGCTTAGACTTGGCTCTGTCTTAGAGGCAACTCCTCCACACCTGATGAGCGTATCTACTATTATCATATAGCAAACTATGCCTTGGTCAATGCCTATGTTGAGTTCCATTGAGTGTGGGCAATGAACAAACACTTGAATCAACGTCAAGTGGTTTCAGGCAGAGAGGGGGGAGGAAGAAAGAAAACTCTACGCCCCAAAGTCAGCATATGACGTAGGCAGCTTTATAGCTGCCATTCACATGTTGTTTGTTTGTTTATGCGAGCCTCTCTCGGATTCATTTGAAATGCATAGAAAGAAGAACTGTAAACAGACGATGTCGATGTCGATGTGAAGATGTGAAGAAGTGAAGATGTCCAAGACCAGCAGCCAAAGATTGAATAATTGAGGAGGCAATGCTGAACTGAAGAGAAGCAAAGAACTGTCGAGCTCTTGTTGTTGTTGTTGTTGCGCTACTGTTTGCAGCTGCCCCGAAAGGCTTATCCAAAGCGATGACGTTGCCAAAGTTCTGGCGTGATTAAAGCTAAAAAAACTAAGCCCGTTCCACAGATGTTGTATCTTTATTCGCGCCACAGATGTATCTATATGTGAATTTATATATATATGTATATATATGTATATACTGCGATTCGCGCAGCTTTTGTTGTGACGGATGTAGCAAATTTTGGCACTCTGATTTGTCACACACACAGCAAGAGAAAGAGAGAGAGAGAAAGAGAGGGAGATAGCTAGATACATGTGTTCTACATCTATACACGTTTCTCTCTGTCTGTCTCTGTCGCAATGTCGTTATTCTCTCTCTCTCAGTCGAGCAGCTAATTTAGTGTTTCCTGCTGGCAACTGCAGTTTCAAAGCTATAAAGACAAAAAACCCCAAAAAAAACGAACACGAGATAAAGCAAGAAGTGCGAGGGAGAAAGAGAGAGTTGGGGAGAGCCCCAAAGAATATGATTAATCTGGAAAAAACAAAAAGTTAATTGCTAACTGTCTCGTTGGATCTCAAACGTTTCGAGTACATCTCGTAAATAGTTCAATAAATTCGTGAATTCGCCTCGTGCGCTCTTCTTGTTGTTGTTGTTGTTCTTGTATGAAAATAGACAACATCCGGTCTGTACAAAAAATATAAATCATATTTTTAGCTGAACACAAACACACACGTAGAGGGAACTATGAATGAAAAGAAATGCGAGTAAAAACAATTGAATGAGAAACAATCAAATCGATTTGTGATTTCACTGACTTTATATATATTTGCCATATCTTTATCCCCTCCTCTTCCCCTCTCTCTGGTATTGCTTAAGACTGTGAAAAACTGTGTGGAAATGGAAATAAATTAACACATTTAATGAAAATTCAACGACAACGACGCGCGCGCACTGCTGAAAACGGAGCGTATGAGTAATCAACGACAGGAAATGGTGACAAATGCGCCTCCACTCCTCCCTCTCTCTCTCTCTCTTTCTGTGTGTGTGTGTGTGTGTGTCTCCGTATATATGTAAATGTGTTGTAGCTATTTGCACCGATAGCAACAAGCCAAAAAAAGACGAATGAAAAAAAAATAAAAGAGAATTTCAATAATTTATTTGGTTTGAATGAAATACGAATGAAGCAAACGGCGACGCGACGTGGCCGCCATTGGGGCGCCCACAGGAAACGTTGACGCTGGCGCAGGCAGCGACGTAGCGTAGCGCAGTCTATGCTGGCGTTGGGTTGGCAACAGTTTCCTGTGTTTAATTTGTTGTTGTTGCTGTTGCTGCTGTTGTTATTGTTGTTGTCGTTGTTGTTGTTGAGTGCAAACGAGTTACGACAACAAACATATTACAATTTGGTTCAATGACTTTGCCCAGCGATAGAGCAACGCTGGCAACTCTAGCGCTGCGCTGCGCTGGCCTGTGCACTGGGCTGGGCGCTGCCCTGACTCGGGGGCGTTATCTAACCCGCTGTAAACACCCATTTAGCCAAAACACCCACAACACAAGCCCGTTTATCAGCAGCAGCAACGCCACTGGCAATATTAAGGAAGTGCCACACACATGTATACACATGCATACACAGACACACACTCACACACACTTGCCTGGCTTGTGCCAGATGCACTGATAAGCCACAGCACGCCCCGCTCGCAATCGTACTCAATTATTATGTTACTTTTCGCAACTATTATCTCTACTCACACTTCATCCTCTCTTTATCTCTCTCTTTGCAGTTCGTGGACATCGGCGTGGTGACCTCAATCGAATCGAATCACAAGAATATTGAATTTGCACGCAAAGGTCAAGAGATTTGCATCAAAATCGAACCGATTCCCGGCGAATCACCCAAAATGTTTGGACGACACTTTGAGGCGGACGATTTTCTCGTGAGCAAGGTAAGTTCTGAAGGTCTCCCCCCCTGCTTATCGATAAGAAGGTACTGAGTAATTTTCCAGCTGCGCAGCACATAATCTTTTACTCAATGAATACGCAGCAGAACTCCCCAGAGCTTTATTGTCGTCGTCTAGCACTCTTCCGTTTTTATACCCGCTGCACATAGAGTAGAAGGGTATAATAACTTTGTGGCAACTGCAAATGTATACAGCAAGCAAAGAGTGAAGTCTGCTACTCCCTAGAGAGTATATATTCTAGCTCAGCAGCAGCAACGAAGTTGATATAGCCTTTTTCGTTCTGTGTGTCTGTAGGAACAGTTAGATCTCGGAGACTATAAAAGCTAGGACTATCAAATTTGGTGGCCATATGTCTTATTATTATACGCAAATACTGTGTATTTTACAATTCAACCACGCCCCCTACCGCCCTCTAAAATTGATGAAAGCTGAATTGCAGGCGTAACTGAAATGAAAGAATGACAATCCGTTGTGTGCATATTAATTATGAAGGTACAAATGTTTTCTATAAGTTTCATAGCGAAAGGTTATTTAACATAGAAATTATTCAAGAAATCATTCTAATGGACGTACAGTTTCCCGCGCCTGCAAGGTATGCAATAGAAATTTTACTTGACATGGAAGCTACATATTAAAGTAATAAGTAGCGGGTATTTTTCACCCTGTGATGTTGAGATGATTTGATGTACAATATTATGATGTACGGATTCTTCCCTTAATAATAATAATACAAAACTAAAAAAATAATTATCAGGTATATAACAGTCGAGCCTTCTCATCTGTAGCTTTCTTTCATGTTCAGTTTCTTATTCTTTTTATGGCCAACACAATAATTGGCAACTCTCGAATCGATAATGAACTTAATTTCTCGCGCTATTTTAGTGCCGCTTATCAATGCTGTGTGGCATCAGTGACGTCAGCAGTGCTGCTGCTGTGCAAAAGGTGGGGTGGGGAGTTCCAAGGGAGAGGGCGGAGGGGGCGACTCGTTGGGTAATTGCCCATTGAGCTTCACTTTGCTGCGAGTTTGATTCAATTAATTTGCCGTTAAAATTGTTTGCTCGCCTCTTTCAACTTTAGGTAATAAAATTCTGGCCGCAAAACAGCGAGCACACATACACGTACGCACACACCCAAGGACGAGCTGTGCGTGTGTGTATGTGTGCGTGTGTGTGTGTAGTCCCCATTCAGTCATATCTATTTACAGCCGCCTGGCTATTTTTAGCTCTCAATGCCTTCTCATGCCATCAAAGGGTATTATGTCATGGCTGACCTGATCGAGGTGCGGCCACCCTCCACCCAACCCCCACAGGCAGCCAACCCAACCCCGAGCTACGCCGTGCCGTGCCGGACTGTGCCGTGCCACACTGTGCTGGGCTGGTCTGGTCTGGTCTGGACTGACGTCACATTTCACCTTCCACGGCAATGCACTTGCAACTGGCTGCGTCGTCGTTCATTGACTTCTGACGTCGTCGTCGCAGCACTAACCCAGTTTTCGGTCGCGTTGCGTTGCGTCGCGTTGTGTTTTGGGCTACTCACTTGACCCAGTTGCGTGCAACGACGACAACGACGACGAGGGGCGTGACGAGGGCGTGGGTTCAGCTGCTGCAGCGGCTTTGACTTTTATCACAGATTCTGACGCATTTGTCGACCCGCTTTTCAGCGCCGGACTGCAACCCAAATACCAGTGACCCCATCTACCCACCATCTACCACCTTTCACCCTTTTGGTTAAGAGTTTGTATGGGTAGAGTTCTGTTCATACATAGTAGAGGGTGCTTTGATGTTGATGGGTAGCTTAAAATAGGCTATATTATTCCTATATTCGACAATTCAATGCAGAAATTGTTTGGGAATAGATTTCTATACTTTCTTTCTATTCTTTGGGAACGGAAAGCCTATGCAGATAGGTTTAATTTAGTATATTACAAATACTTTAGCTCAGAATTGTTTTTGTGGTGAACTTCTATAATAAATTTAACTGTTCCAATCACCTCAACCTTAGCTTTATATATAACACTAGATTAAGCATTTCGATATGAAAAATATATCGAAAGTCTTTGTCAAGTCTATTAAACCTATTGGCGGAATCAATATAGTTTCAAAATCATGATTATCATGACATTCCACAAGAAAATCTGCTGTTTTTTGAGGTCGCCAGCACCCTTTAAAACAGAGCTACAAATAGGTACCAACACATATGTTTTATTTTCGATATAAACCTAAATTAATTGTACCCTGTGACCATTGAAAATGGTCAAAAAAGAGTGTACTGTGTGCAAATGTTATATCAGACAGAAGGAGGCACAGGAGATCCCAAAAATTATATATACTCTTGTTCAGTATCATTTTAAAATTAATTTGTAGACTACTTATATTCGATTAAAACTTTGAAGATAAAATTCTTTTCGATAAAATATGAATGCAGAATCAATTTATAGAAAATACTTCAAATGGCATTCCAAGCGAAAAGGCGATGATTGTTTTCAATGAGTTATGAGTGCTAAAAGTCTAGATAAAAGTCAGAACTGATAGAGGTGCCACGTAAATCAGAAACCTGTTTCTACTTGTAGAGGAAAAGTGACTCGTAGATGATATCGAATTACTCGATAATATCGCGCTTGCCGTATGCGCAGGCATTTAATATGCAAAGCCATTGCCATTATTGTCGGCTGCATTATCCGATATGGCAGTTGAAGAGCCCGTCTATACCCCGGTCGGGGGTAATAAAGTATGCAGCTCTCAAATTGAAAGCATTGTGTGTGCGATAAGAAAATTAATATGCATCGAGCGAAAATGAGAATTTTCTGGAATTGTCAACTAAGAATAGGAGGAGACAAACAAAGCGGATGCAACGATTAAAGATTGTGCTGCAAATACTTTAATAGATTGTAACTTGTAGATATCGTTTATAGCTAAAGCTAATGCCATGCATTATGTTCTCTTTCTCTTTCTCAGATCTCCCGACAGAGCATCGACGCCTGCAAGGATTACTTCCGCGACGACTTGATTAAGGCCGATTGGGCGTTGATGGTGGAGCTGAAGAAGCTCTTCGAGATTCTCTAAATATATTTGCCAAAACATCACGTACAACCCCCCGCAACAGCAACACAATGATGAAGAAGAATTGCCAACAGCACGAATTAACACCAATGGTCAAAATAATAAGTCTAGTACAACTTCTTCTTTTGCATGCAGAAGATTATAAACATTTGAGTATTTGAATCTGTAATTGATGTACTTAGTATTTTGACCACTAGTGTTTACACTTGCAACATGCAACCTGCAACTCCCAGACTGCTTAAGCTCGAGGCCTGCCCTGGTCTTCTTATATGGATTAGTTTATGATTTGTCCTCATCCTCGGATCCTTGTTAAAATAGTTTACAACAGCAACAACAGTTTTTGCCTGCGCTTCTTTTTGTTACGCCTGTGAGAGAAATAATAAAATGCATAATAAAAGTTGTACAAAAACAAAAGTCGAACAAAACATCATCGTTTGCCAAGAGTCTCTTCTTCTTCTACTTCTTCAATGATAATAATACGAGGGTCGTTTGATAAGTCCGTGACTTTTTGTATTTGCCGCGCACCTGCTCTAAATACAACACTGCTCCTGTCAGCAGTTATCGATTAACAGCTGACTGTAAAATTTTGAGAAAGCTGCGTTTCTTAGTTTGCGTTTTATAGGCATTGAAAGCAGACGATCTCGTGAATTTTAACGAAAATGGAAAAAAGTGAATTTCGTGTGCTAATTAAGCATTATTTTTTGCGTAAAAAATCCATCACCGAAACCAAGGAAAGACTTGATAAATATTATGGGGACTCTGCACCATCAATTTCAATGGTTAAGAAATGGTTTACTGAGTTCCGTTGTGGTCGTACCAGTACAAGTGATGCCGAACGTTCAGGTCGCCCAAAAGAGGTCGTCATGCCAGAAATCGTCGACAAAATCCATGGAATGATATTGGATGATCGGAGAATGAAAGTGCGTGAGGTAGCTGAGGCTGTAGGCATCTCAACTGAACGGGTACATCACATTTTACATGAATATTTGGACATGAAAAAGCTTTCCGCGCGATGGGTGCCGCGATTGCTCACACACGACCATAAGCGCAACCGTGTGACCATTTCAAAGGAGTGTTTGGCGATGTTCAACCGCAATCCAAACGAATTTTTGCGCCGTTTCGTTACCGTAGACGAAACATGGATCCACCACACCACACCAGAGACCAAAGAACAATCAAGACAGTGGGTTTCTCCGGGTGAACGTGCACCAAAGAAGGCCAAGGTGGGTCTGTCGGCCAACAAGGTCATGGCCACAGTTTTTTGGGATGCACAAGGTATCATTCACATCGATTACCTTGAAAAGGGTAAAACGATCACCGGCGAATATTATTCAGAGCTTTTGGACAGATTCGATATTGATTTGAAGCAGAAACGACCGCATTTGGCGAAAAAAAAGTGCTGTTCCATCAGGACAATGCACGGGTGCACACGTGTGTAGTCAGCATGGCAAAATTTCATAAATTGGGCTACGAACTGCTACCCCATCCAGCATATTCTCCAGATTTAGCCCCCTGTGACTATTTTTTGTTTCCAAACATGAAGAAATGGCTCGGCGGTAAGAGATTCGGGTCAAATGAAGAGGTCATCACAGAAACAAACGACTATTTTGAGGGCCTTGAGAAAACCTATTATTTGGAAGGAATAAAAAAATTGGAAAAACGCTGGACTAAATGTATAGAGCTAAAAGGAGATTATGTTGAGAAATAAAACGCTTCTTTGACGAAAAAAATATATTTTAATCAAAAAGTCACGGACTTATCAAACGACCCTCGTAATAACTGTGTCAGCAATGACGTCACAGCGCACCATGAGTTGGGCGTGTAACCTTCGTGTAGGATATTGACCCAGCAGCAGCATGCGCACTGCACCAGCAGCAGCTCCTTTTCATTCATGCTGGCCAAGGATGCTCCATGTTGCTGTTGCTGCTGATGCCGCTTGTGAATGGGAGCGGCAGCCGCCTGGCAACGACGCAACTGCAGCAAAGTGGGTCAGGCAGCCGTGCGGGTTCGTTCAACCTGCAGCCTGCAGCCAGTGGCGAAGTGGAAGGACGATTGTTTCGCCAGCTATAAGTAGCTATACCACACACACACACTCACGCACACATGAACAGCATCATCTCAAGGATTATGTGCTGCTGCTGCTGCTGCTGCAAGTGCGTCAATTAACCAAGGCTTGTGGCACACTTGAAGTGAATGACGATTGCAGCATTTGATTAAAGTCCCTGAAGTTTCTTTCCCCCCCAAAGGATTATGCACCCTGCAGATGCTTTTCATCATTTTCCAAGTATTTCCACTTCTCTGTGCGGTGCTTAATGAGTTTGGTATTGTGAGGACGCTTGAATGGGCCGCAAATTGAAATTACATTTATGTTCAGTTCGTGGAAGTGTTTACAAAATGAAATCAATAAAATATTTAATTAAATGCCCAGTGCGCTCAAAAGGTTTATTTAGCAATTCATGCATATAAACTGTACCGATTCACAGGGCTTTATATGCTCAGGGATGCGTACAAATCGCACTGATCCAGAGAGAAGGGAAGGGAACGCAGGGGGGTTGTGGGACAGCAATCGGGATGATTTCAAGGCGTACTCAATGACGACACGAACCTAAGCTGCCCATTGAAAAAGTCAGCTAGCTGAGCGAGCGAGCGAGTGAGAGAGACAGTGAGAGGCAGTCAGCAAGCGGGAGAGAAAGAGAGAGTGAGTGGGGAAATTTCATTCACAAGGCTCGCGCCGAATGGCATCCACAGTGACTGCTCTCACTCGCTCTCTCTCTCTCTTTTGTTGTTGGGGTCTGCGTCATGTGGAACGTGGAACTAGGGCAACAGGCGGCGCTGCGGCTGTGGCGCAACCTTCTCGGCTGCCCACCTCTGAGGGTGGGGGTTGGGGCTGGCATTTTCATTGAGAAAAACGAATAGCGAGGGCAAAGGCGAAAAGGATTCGTGGCCACTTGAGCGAGGCAGCTTAACGGCTTACTGCATATGTGTGAGCGAGCGTGTGTGTGTGTGTGCCATGAATGAAAGGAGAAATAAAAGTCAATTGAAAAAAAGAAAAGTGGCTAAGAAAAATGAGAATGAAAATCAAAATCAAATCAACGTCATTTAGAGACTGAGGTAGAGAGACAACTTCCGCTTCCAAAATGCCACATGCACGTGCTTTTCCTCACTTGCTTTGTTTGTGTATCTGCCCCGTAGTTGTTGTTATTCCCACTGTTGTTGTTGCTGTACGTATTTGCCATGATTTCATGTTTATACATTTCACCTCGACGTTGTTGTTGATTATCTAGGACACTTGTGACGTCAGGCGGCGCACAATTTATTGTACATTCGTGCACGGGCCTCCACCCCCAACCCACGCCCCACCCCCGGCCCAAAAAAAAAACACCCGAAAAGCAAAAGCAACAGCAAAGTCAAAGCCACTCACAGCCTCTGAAATCTGAAATCGGATGGCCAATTTCAATATGTACACGTATTACATATTCTATATGTATCTTGTATCTTATATCTTCTGCTTTTCACACACTGAATGAATGCTAAAGCGTATTTCAAGTGTGTGCCACGCATCGCATTGAATCTTTTCTATTCTCTTCAATTGATTCATAATTTCGAATTGATTCATCTGTAGAGCAAATGTATTTACAATCATTCATTACAACGTTGGGGGTTCATAATACTAAAAAGGCAATATAGAAGGGGTTTATCTACACAAAAGGAACAATATTAGTGATAATATACAAAATTCTTTTTGTATATATAATATTATACAATATTTACAAGAACTCTAAAACTTATAGAATGAAGAACAGAAGAATCAGTCTTTCATCTCATTAAATAAGATATTCACATTAAACTCGTAAAGAAGTGAAGTGAAATATGTATTACATTTATAAGAACGACAAAATTTGATGAGGTTTATCCATATATACATATTAACCGAACTGTTACTTCATCTCACTGAACATGATAATAACCTTAAATTAATTAGGAAATTATATAATCTATAATATTTACCATGAAAGAGCCTAGATGTACATAGGTTCTTCACTGTATAAAACAGAAAAATCATTTTTGATAAAGAACTGAAATAAACCGTAATATTTAGAAGAATTACAGGTTTAAATAGGTTTAACAACATATAGACCAAAATAATCGCTACTATATATTATTTCTTTTGACAAAATAAACATATTAAATTAATTAAGAAATTTAATGAACTATAATATTTACAAGAACTACAAGATTAAAATCTGTTCGTCACTAACTAGAGCAGAAGAATCATTCCTCATCGCACTAAGTAAGATATTCACGTCAAGATTCATAATTAAGTGACATAAACTGTGTCACTTATATGAAATACAGGAATTAAAGAGGTTAATTAACCTACACATAGACCAACAGAATTGCTATTACATCTTATAAGGGAAGATCTTCTAAATGATATAAAGAAATTATATAAACTATAAAAACTACAAGACTTACATAGGTTCAACACTATAGAGAGCAGACAAATCATTCCTACCCATCATTCAACCAAATAAAATCCATTTAGAATATAAATAAACTACAATATTTACAAAAACTACAAGATTTAAATAGGTTCATCACTATATAAAACAGAAGAATCAAGCCTGTATCTCAAATCTTAAGTGAGAACCTCAACAGAATTTCAGTTGTAATTGTTGCCGACAGTTGTACTTAAAGGAAACTGTAAAATGGAATATAGCATGTAAACTACATAGAAATATCTGCATGTGGTGTAGAGATTAAGTAAAACATATATCAATATACGCGAAAATCTGAATGATAATTCTGGCCACAAATTGAAGCAGACATTTTCATGCAAGCGAAATTCGTTTTAAATTTGTCGTCGCACGAGACTCGAGACCGGATGTTGTTGTTGAAAACTATATATAGTATATTCATATACGATATGTAGGTGTATATATATTTTGCAGATAAAATTCTAGGAATGAGCTGTGTGCGAGCAACGCGCCAATTCGATTAAATTACGATTTAAATTGAAGAAATTCGATATAATTGCATGTGGGAGGGTAACTCTGGATATCAGCTGGCTATGGCTATAGTTATATGTACATGAATATGTATACGTATGTATGTGTGCTGGCTGCTGGTGACCTTGAGCACAGTGCAGCGCGCTGCAACAACCCCCAAGCGGAGCTGGATTCAGAGCCAATGTCGAGGTTACGCCTATCGAAGGACGTTGCCAAGGCAACGACGCCAACGCAGCAGGCGGTCTCGGTCTCAGGGCCAGCTCATTGGGCAGGAAGTGCAGCCTGCAACAGCAGCAGCGGCAGCAGCAACAGCAGCGTGCAGCGGGAGCGTTTGTTTGGGCGGCCATTGAACGGCAGAGCCGTTTTCAAAATGGCCGTCAAACTGTTGACCTTGAACACAGACCGTTCATTGGCTGCTGCAGCCAGGGGCAGCACAGGGGGGAAAGTTGCTCAGGAAGGTCGTGGCAGGAAGAGGGAGGGGTTAGGGTGAACCATCATAGCAAGGGTCAGGACACAAATAGAACTCGAACAGATCCCAATAAAGGCCAAGAAGACAATCCAATTAATGAGCCCGAAAAATTGCATTAACCTCGCTGAAATTCTGCGAATTGTGAAATGAGACCCCACGCGGTGGCAGCGCGGCGTGTCCAGCTGCATTCGCCACATCAACATCAACATGAAAATCAACATCAACTTCAGGCCTTCAGTCGAGTCAGCGCTGCCCACGCATTGCACGTCCAACCCAATCCGCGAAGAGGCTTCGTCAAGCGTCGTTCCATTGTCGGCCAGGCACGAATCATGCTTCGCAATGTCGAGCCTCGTGTCCGCATCCTTTCGGCCAGCAGCCGAGCAATGGCTCGTGCGCCAGCCGATGTTGACTGCACTCGTCGGTCCATGGCATGGCAATTTCTCGATGCAAATGCCGTGCAACGTCGTGTCAGTCTATGGACGCGCGTCAGGCTGCATTCAACGTACCACAATCTCAGTGAGGCAACATTCACCAGGAGCAGTCACTCCGCACTGCATCCGTCTCTGCACAGTCCAAGAGTGTGCATATCAATTTCAAAAAGTTTCCCCAGCCCCAGCGAAGTTCAGTTCGATTGAGCACGCAATTAAATAGAAGACATTAAATCGCATAAAAAATCAACTCGCGCCAAGTATATATTCAGTGGCCCACACTGCGTATGTGCAATAATCCTGAAGTAGTGACAATTTTCGCAGTGCAAGTTAATAAACAATTAGTGCACGTTTAAGTAAACAATTCAATTTGAATCTCTTTAGTTAATTAATCAACTTGAAGTACAGTTGACACTCAATACAGCTAGAAAAAAGCTAAATAACTTTGCAAATTGGCAACCAAGTGAAAAGAATTTCAATAGTGAAATATATAAACATTTAAATAAGGTCTCATTCAACTGGTAAGTAAACTTTTACATATTCCTTACATATCAAATAAATCCTCTACCTCTTGTTTAACAATGGCGATTACACAGAAATGTATACTAAGTTGCCTTCCAAGAAAATAAATCAGTTTATATCAAAGAACGATTGAACGACTTTTTGCAATTAAAACATGTTTTATAAGTGCATTCTGATTCTGTTTTACAGTTGTTATTGAATCACAATTCCCAGAATTCCAACTAATATGATGTTGAATTCTTTGCCAGTACTAGACTGTGCTTCTCTGTTATATATCCTTTCAAAGGAAAATCTTTTCGATAGAAAATAGTTCTGCAATCAAAGCATGTGCTGCAAGTCTCTTTTGATTCTACATTGCAGATTTAATTAAATCAAAATTCTCAGAAATGATATTGGAGTTTTTCATGCAATCTACTCGTACCTTTAAGGCCTTAGTCATCATTCTATACTTCCAGGAACTCTCCAATTTTCTATCATATCTCATATATATATTGTGCAATTTATGAAGAATTGTTGGCAATTCTCTCTACTAGCAGCACTTCAAAGAGACTAAAGAAACTGTTTTTAATATACATTTCTAATGAATTGTAAATACCTGAAATAGCGTTTGGAACTAAGAACTGAGTTAAGGGAACTTTAATAGCCACTATTTCCTTTGAAATATCTTATATTAAAGCCCTTACTATTGGATATGTATTAAGACTTGGTTTTTAGTGCAAAAGAGAATGCAAAAACTTCCTTTCCAATGAATTAATGCTTTGAATTAAGTCTTCTTTTCTTACAAACGCAAACTCGTTTAAAAACCATATTAATTTATTGAAAATACCCTAATTTGGAACTCCCATTATTGAAGAAGACATTCTAACATAAGCATTACAGCTCTGGGAACTGTAGTTCAAACGAGTGTGCAGTAAGTAACCATCTAATTGATTACAAACATAAATATGTAAATGGTGCAATTTGCAAACTTAGTTAAGGCTACTTTGCTATGAACCTAAATCCGTTTAAAAGCCACCATAATTTCTTCGAAATATCAACGAAATATCTTAATTTGGGGCCGCTGATTATTCACGATGATAATCTTACTGGAAATGGCGAAAAAAATTCGAAACAGTAGTCGCCAAATTCCAACAGCTGAACGAATCGTTGAATGCCAACGAAATTGAATTGGTTCCATTTGGGGCTCGCAAGAGATTTGCGGCGTCTTACCCTCCACTCTGCTCTTGCCTGACAGTTGCTTAGGTAGCCGGGGGAGTTATTTCTCGAATTCGGTATCATAATGACTTGAAATCAAGATCAGCCAGACACAGTTTTGCTTTTTGTAGGTCTGCAGCTGACAGAGGAAAGGATCGAGGAATTGGGATAGGGATCGAGGCGTTGCCATAAGCTCAGGCATCAAACTCAAGGCTTAGCTTAGAGAGAAAGAGAGAGAGAGATAGAGAACTGCGTGAATAACTGCGTTAATTTCCCAGGTTGACAGCGGATGTGGCTACTGTTGCATGGCATTCCAGACTCGAATCTGGACCTCAACCCAGGCTCGGTCTTTGGTTTGGGTTTGCTCTGCTCTGTCTCATTCTTCATTCAATTCTTTCTCTCTTTCGTTCTGGCATGAGGCCTGAGACAATCTTTGGCATTCCGCGGGTGTGTCAACTGTCTTCATTTTGGCCAGCGGATGCGCTGCATGCTGAGCGCCATTTACGGCCGGTACAGGCCAGGCCAGGCTAATGTGTGCTCGGGTATTTGTGAATAAGCCTCAATGCATCCAGCTGCCTGACTGTCTTGACTGTTCGACTCTCTAGGCTGTTGGAAACACCCGCACAATGCCCAAGGGTCTCCCGTTGTGAGAGAATACCTTACCTTACTAAATCTGCTTTAGCTGTGAAGTTATTCAAGTTCTTTTTGGGTTTCTACTGCGGGAGCACACGAATCTCACTATCTTTGCAAAAAATCATTAGAAATGCTATCAAATCCATTCAACAAAGGAACTATGTATATAGACAACATCGCATAGATACCATATACTGGTTATTTTATTAGACTGTAAAGTTACTGAAAAATTCAGAGAAATTAAAATATATATGATGCAGATGGCGGACGGCGATTTCGACTTTGATATTGTATATCTTACAAATACTATAATTATTAGTATAAAATGTTTGATTCAACAAAATAATTATATAAATTTTAAATATTTTCGGAACTTGGCATATTGTGAATCATCATAAAAATTCTGGAAGTTTTAATACAAAGAGGAGTGTAACCAATTTTCTTTTTTTAAGAATCCAACGTTTCTAAATGATCAGGATTATTTGATTATTATTTATTTCGCCCCTTTGCCATAAGCGCTCTTAACGTTACTTCAATATAGAGTGTAGTTAATTTTCCTAACTTATGAATCAAAAGTTTCTAAAAAATCAGGATAATTTAAAATATATATCAAACAAATGGCTTACGAAAACTGAAATTTTGAAGCAATATTATCTTACTTATACTATAATGAATAATAATAATTTATTTATCAATAACCTTATAACCTTTTACAGTTTTGTTGAATTGGGGATTTTGGGAGATTGTGTATTAATTAAGAATTTTTCGCACTTCAGCATTAGAGCTATAGAAGTTGTAGTTGAATATATAGTGTAGGGACTGAAGTTCATTTGTAGTAATAATGAACACCTTAGGAATACCTTAAATAGTGCTTTGAGTCCAGAACACTTTGCAAGCTTAGATTAATTTTCTTTGATAAGAATCTTAAGTTTCTAAAACGTCGGGTTAAAAATATTTAAAATATTTATGAACCATTAATGAAATGGTAAATAATAATATTTTATTTATCAAGATATTAATATCTCAATTACAAATTACATTGTGAAAATTCAAATTATTTCCAAAATTATGAGACTGTGAAATTTTAGCCGATCAATTAAATAATATTATTTTCCAGAGTATGAAGCTCTTTCCTATAGTTTCTCTGCACTGTGAAATTTAAAATGATAATATATTTATCATTTCATTACAGTATCATCTCATTAGTAGCATATATTTCATGTAGCCAATCGTTTCTCAATTGTTTTAGTTAAACTTCCATTTCTTTGTGTGAATATTTTGTACACCATTCGATAAGTGAAACTCAAAAAGTAGAGCAAATATATATGTGCAAATATAATTCACGTAAATGAATGAATACTTATAATGAATGATTCGTTCTCAGTTACAATTAACGTGCTGCGGAAGTTCCGTAATACCAGGAAAAGTATTTGTGCCACGAAAGATTGGTGTACTTTATAAAATGAACAAAATATTTGTTGAATATTTTCCAGCGGAATTTCCGGAGCTTGAGACGGGATTTCCGGCTAAAATGTAAAACGCGAAATGTATCCGAAACAAGCGAAATACAGAGGCAATTCAAGAACTGTTTGTCCAGCTAGTTTTCACACGTAATATTTCGACTATATAATACAATATTAAACATATATAATATTTGTTTATAGCAGTGAATATACATTATAAATTTATCAGTTTTTGCCCAATAAGCGATTCTCATTAAACGCAACATTCCAATTTTCGTGGGCACGGAAACGAGTTGGCGTTTTCATTATACTATTGTACAATTTGTTATCTTTAAATATATATACAATATATATGTATATATTTAAAAAATCAAAGAGTTTCTCATGGGGTCTCTCAGTGTGTGCCACCAACGCCGTCGCCGTCGCCTTTGCCATCGCCATCGCCGTCGGTTGCGGGCACTTTCCAAGTTTATAACGATGTCGAATGTGCCGTATGCAAATCGGACCAGGCCCACCACACACTGGAGGCGAGTCCAAAAAGCGACAGTGCTTCACATTTAACCAATTTTCGGCTGACTCGGCAAAGATATTGAACCTACGTCCAGTCCAAATTTGGTTGTAATTTAAATATGCATTTATTATACTAACTTATCGGAGTGGGGAAGGTGCCAAGTCGTGACTTATACGGCCATATTATGTTATATACAGCATGTGTTTATTTGCATTGTAAACTATATGGGGAATATTAAATGTACGACTGGAAAACCCCAAAGCATTCTTAACTTTCACTCTGCAGAAGACAAAGAACATCTTTCATTACTTATATAGAGAAATATTATTCAAAATTTGATACGTTAAAACTGCATTAGGCTGACCTAATTCATATATGTATATGTAGTAAAGGTAAAGTTGATTTTGGCTTAGCTGTAAATCAGCAAAATTTAAAGAAATAAAATGAAACAACAAATAGACATGCGATCTTCCAGTTTTGAGGGCTAAATTTGTTAGAGACTTGGAAAAGAAGATTATTTTTGAGAAATTCAATAAATCTGTGTGAAAAAAGTTGTTTATAAATACTAGACCAAACTTTTTATCATTCCTAGAGGCAATAAAAATCCTGAAAAACTAAATAAAAAAAGGAAATTTAACCAATTTTATTTCGTTTTAACCTCACTTAAAAATTAAAAATAAATTACTACATAACTTTAGGTTAGGGACATTGTAAAAAGTATTTTATATCTAAAGCATTTTATATGAAGCCAATTGAATCAGTAGATTAGGCCCTAGTCTTGTATTAGTTTGGGCATAGCATGTGGGTTCAAGAAGCTCTCCTTTGAAAACTATGCATCGGATCAAAATATTCTCTTGCCAGACATTTTACAAATAAAGAGTTTCGATTAAAATTTTTCAAAGAAGAACCTTTCCTTAAAGAAAGTAATTTGTAAGAAAAATCCCAAAGACAACTTGATGTTGGGAGAGAGACTCGAGTGGGTTTAAAAACGAAACTTAAAATATGCCGCCGGATAGTGCGAATATCTTTGTATGCTGAGGTATTTATGGCAGTATGTGTAGGTATCGTAACTAACCGATAGCCGTCGATATCGGCTGAAGATGTGGGCAAGTTTGTTACCAAAAGTGTCGCAGTTTCATTATGCCCAAAAAGTGTTTGATAGAATCTACATAAGATCGAGTTTTAATATGCTTGCTGTCGCGCCTCGCCTCGGTGACGGGCGACGACGAGTCTGTTGAGCACCGAAAAAAAAAATACGAAAAATAAAAAAAATACAAAGAAATACAAGAAGAGAAAAAACAAGCTGAGAAAAAATGCAATTTGCTCAATGGAAGCGTAAAAAAACAAGACAATCAATAATATAGCATTAAATAAAATAGCAAAGCAAGCGAGCGAGAAAGAGAAACAACAATTTTTTAATAAGACAAAAGCAATAACAAATTTTGTCTTTGCCAGCCCACACGACAAACGGCAAGCGGCAGCGGAGGTGACAGCGACAGCGACGTTGGCAGCGGGGTTGCGTCGCTGGCAGCGCAGGCCTCCATTCATTATAATCGGTTTCATTCATAAAAACGACTCTGGGCAAGTGAGTGAGAGCGCGTCGCGCGCGAATTCGCCGTGCTCTGCTCTCTCTTTGACTCAATGGAGCAATTCGCTTGAGTGAACAAATTCGCCTTCGCTGCGCAGTGATTTACTCTCTTCCTCTTACTCTCTCTCTCTCTCGAAACGAGTTGAGTCTTGTGGCATTGGAGAGGAAGTTTCGAGTGTCGAGCGAGGGTTGTGTGCGTGTGTGAGTGTGTGTACATAAAATACGTACACAGCGAGGCACATGCACGTACGTTTATTTACCTATGTATGTGTTTGTATGTATGTATATGCTTAATAAGCCATATTGATACTATGCCATAACTACGACTATATACCACTATATTCTTCTCGATTCTCATGCTGGCACCCAGTAGTCTCTGTCTCCCAAGTGTCTCTGGGCCTGTGTCTGTGTGACTTAGTCGTTATCTCCAGGCGATCCGATTTGCCTGTTATCTGACCCCCTCCCCCTCCCGCTCTTCCACCACCTACTCTTCGTTTTTGAGGCTTGGCTTATTAGACAACAAACAACTCTTCACGCTCGCTTTAACTTTTTGTCGTTGTTGTTGCTGTTGTTGTTTCTTTTTTAGTCTTCTCTCTTTGCTGTTTTCAACGCACGTCGCCGTCGGCGTCGCAGTCACTGCTGCTTGTCTGCTTGCTGTTGTTGTTGCTGCTGTAGTTGTTATTGTTGCCCGCGCACTCTTTTTTTTATGTCGAAGCCAAGAAAAGTGCTACTGGTTTTGAGATTTCAGTTTGAAGTCGTCGCTGCGCACAGCCAGCAGAGGCAGCAGTGCCAGCAGCAGCATACAGGTTGCCAACGCGCCGCAGAGTCGTGATATTTTCCTTCTGCCATCGACTGCGCAGAGCACTCGGCAACTCTGAAACGAACATCGGCAAAGCCAGCCAGACAACGTTGAACCAGTCGTTGTTGTTGCTGTTGTTGTTGTTGGTGCTGCTGTGTTGTTGCTGTTGATGTGTTTGCCTTTCAATATCACCTACACTCAAGCTGGCTGCGCTACTCCCATGCCGAATGCCTTTTAAAAGAGAGAGAGAACTATTTAATTAGAAACTTTCTATCGATAAATGAATGATTAAATATAGACTAAGTACGCACTGAAATACCAACTTTGTATGTATTGAGTTATTAAAAATCGATTAAATACTCTCTAACATACTAATTAAAATACTATGTAAATGCGTTTTTAGCTGACAGAGTTGCCATACTTGTGTGTGAATGATTTGAGTTCGTTGTGCTCGCCGTTTCTTAACTTTTCCACTCACACCACACTGGGGTACGACGACAACAACAACAACAACAACTTATGCTTACCTCATGCAACATTCAGATACAGATACTTACTCGCACACACACACACACAGCGAGAGAGATACACACACACACACACACACACTTGGCAGCTGCAGCTATCCATGCATAGACAGCGCAACAACAACAAAATCGCCGCAGTTTTTGTAGCTACTTTCGCCTTGCTGTGTGCGTATTTTTCATTCATATTGGCAGCCAACTCGAAACAGACACACACACACACATACACACACACTCGCACACAGCCAGCGCTCATTGAGACTGATATTTTATGGGCCTACGCTGAAAATTTTCGGTGAAAATATGCAACACTACGGAAGATTCATTGAAAAAATCCCCAAAAAACAAAACAAAACTCGAGCAGGAATATTAGGAGGTTGAGGGAGAGGGAGGGCGAACTGATTTGTGTGATTGAATTTGGATTTGTCGCGCTGAATGGGGAAAATTTGAATGGGAATTTGAAATCTCTTCGAAATTGTGCTATGCTGTGTGTGCGGGGGAGGTGGCACTGCAGGGGGCAAACGAGGTTCCAGTGCTGCTGTTGAGTTGTTTTTGTTTGCAGTTAAATTTAAATGAATGAAAAAACTGACATGAATTTTGTCGCAAGTGCCCCCAGCGCAGACCCCCGTTCCGTCATCAACAGCAGCAGCAACAGCAGCAGCAACAACAAGAACGCCAACAACAACTACAACAACAACAGCAGCAACATGGCCGCGGCGAGCGAGCGCGCCTACAAGTTGGCATATTTTCAATTTCCGTTTTTTTACACACCAACAACAGCAACACACAGCAAAGCCCCCAACACACACACACACTCACGCAAACACGCAGAGAGACTCTCACACATACACACAACCAGCCGCACACCGACAAAGCTTCGCAGCCCCAAAGCTTATGTTGGCGTCGTTTGCCGTGGCAGCGAACGGCAGCAGCGGGGGGGCGACGGCGACGGTGGCGGCAACGTCCGGTTGGTTTTTAGTACGAAAATTCGTCGTCGACAGCGACGGCAGGGACAGCGACGGCGGCAACGGCAGCATAGGCTTCGTTGAGGCCTGTGTAGTTGTCACTACATGTGGGACAAGGGTGGGGGGAGGCTACACTAAAGGCCGACCATGTGTTGTCGCCTCTCGCACTCGCACTCAGTCTCAGCAGCAGTGGCGGTGACGGCGAATTGCAATTGAGTCAAAGAGCGAATTCGCTGCGACTCTCGTGAATGATCAAACTCGTACGTGAGCACGCACACACACACACAGCGCACAAACACAAGCAAGTTCCATGCATGTGTAACCCAGTCGGGCAGCAGCGAAACGTACTTGCTTAGAGAGAGAGAGATAGCGATCATAATGGAGAAATAAAAAAAAAAATAATTGCAAAATGATATGTGTAACAAAAGATAAACAACTGAATAGCGCAATAAATAAATACAATAATAATAAATTAATTTAATAAACTGCACAATTTGCCTGACAGCGTTGCCAGCCTGCTGAATGCGCAGCACTTTCGGCATGCCCTGCCTTGCCACTGGGCACTGAGAGCGGCACTCACACAGCCGCACGCCATGTTACGCTCTTTTCGCCGCACACACAATTTCAGAATGAAAGCAATTCGCCGCATTGGCCAGCCAAACGGTTGCCAGTTGGTCGCGTCGAACTCGGCATTCATTTCGCTTCAAAAACTTTGAGCGTGTACACAGTGCAGCGTGAACGGAACGGAGAACGGAACGCAGCCAGTAGCGGCTGCCGCGAAGAAGAGTATCAATTTTTGTATTTAGCCTGGCACTTAAAAAAGAATCGGTT